>OY997264.1:531648573-533072739 GCA_963921465.1 Triticum timopheevii
GCAGAACCCCGACGAAGGCTCCAAGATGGGATCTCGCGGATACAGAAGGTTACGGTGGTGGAAATTCTGTTTCGTCTGCTCCCTGGATGTTTTCGGGGTACGTAGGTATATATAAGTACGTCGGTGGCCGCCCGAGGGGCCCACGAGACAGGGGGCACGCTCTACAGGGGGGGGGGGCGTGGCCTCCTATCTCGTGGCTTCCTCGGCTGCTTCTTAACTTGCACTCCAAGCTCTCCGGATCACGTTCATTCCAAAAATCACGCCCCCGAAGGTTTCATTCCGTTCGGACTCCGTTTGATATTCCTTTTCTTCGAAATACTGAAATAGGCAAAAAAACAGCAATACGGGCTGGGCCTCCGGTTAGTAGGTTAGTCCCAAAAATGATATAAATGTGTAAAATAAAGCCCATAAACATCCAAAAGGGGTAATATAATAGCATGGAACAAACAAAAATTATAGATACGTTGGAGACGTATCAAGCATCCCCAAGCTTAATTCCTGCCCGTCCTCGAGTAGGTAAATGATAAAAAGAAATTTTTGATGTGGAATGCTACCTAGCATAATTCTCAATGTAATTTTTCTTTATTGTGGCATGAATGTTCAGATCCAAATGATTCAAAATAAAAGCTTATAAAACATAAAAATAATAATGCTTCAAAGCATACTAACAAATAATCATGTCCTATCAAAATAGCATAGCCAAAGAAAGATTATCCCTACAAAATCATATAGTTAGGCCATGCTTCATTTTCATTACACAAAATACTCCCATCATGCACAACCCCGATGACGAGCCGAGCAATTGTTTCATACTTTTTAACGCGCTTCAGCTTTTTCAACTCTTACGCAATACATGAGCGCAAGCCATGGACATAGCACTATGGTGGTATATGGTGGTGGTTGTGAGGACAAAAAGGGAGAAGATAGTCTCACATCAACTAGGCGTATTAACGGGCTATATGGAGATGCCCATTAATAGATATCAATGTGAGTGAGTAGGGATTGCCATGCAACGGATGCACTAGAGCTATAAATATATGAAAGCTCAACAAAAGAAACTAAGTGGGTGTGCATCCAACTTGCTTGCTCACGAAGACCTAGGGCATTTTGAGGAAGCCCATCATTGGAATATACAAGCCAAGTTCTATAATGAAAAATTCCCACTTAGTATATGAAAGTGACAACATAGGAGACTCTCTATCATGAAGATCATGGTGCTACTTTGAAGCACAAGTGTGGAAAAAGAGATAGTAGCATTGTCCCTTCTCTCTTTTTCTCTCATTTTATTTTTTCCTTTTAATTTTTTTTCCTTTTTCCTTTTTTTTCTTTGGCCTTTTTTTTCTTTTTTGGCCTTTCTCATTTTTTTCTTTTTTTTCTTTTTGTAAAGTCCGAAGTCTCATCCCCACTTGTGGGGGAATCATAGCCTTCATCATCCTTTCCTCACTAGGACAATGCTCTAATAATGAAGATCATCACACTTGTATGGATTTACAACTCAAGAATTACAACTCAAAGCTAGAACAAGATATGACTCTATATGAATGCCTCTGGCGGTGTACCAGGATATGCAATGAATCAAGAGCGACATGTATGAAAATTATGAAAGTGGCCTTGCCACAAATAGGATGTGAACTACATGATCATGCAAAAGAGCAATATGACAATGATGGGACGTGTCATAATAAACGGAACGGTGGAAAGTTGCATAGCAATATATCTCGGAATGGCTATGGAAATTCCATAATAGGTAGGTATGGTGGCTGTTTTGAGGAAGGTAAATAAAGGGTTTATGATACCGGCAAAAGTTGCGTGGTAATAATAAAGGCTAGCAAAGTGGAAGGATGAGTGTGCGTATATCCATGGACTCACATTAGTCAAAAAGAACTCATATACTTATTGCAAAAGTCTAATTACCCCTCGAAGCAAAGTACTACTACGCATAACCCAAGAGGGATAGATTGGTAGGAAAAGACCATCGCTCGTCCCTGACTGCCACTCATAAGGAAGACAATCAAAAGAGCACCTCATGCAACAAATTTGTCACACAACTTTTGCCATACGTGCATGCTATGAGACTTGCCAGATTCAACAAAAGTATTTCTCAATTTCATAATTACCCACTAGGATGACCCTAACATTACTACCTTTATATCTCAAAACAATTATCAAGCATCAAGTTGATCATAGCATCCAATTCTTTTTCTATGATAGTTTTTATTATACCCAACTTGGGTGCTCATCATTCTAAGACCAACTTTGTAACCATAGCAAATACCATGCTGTTCTAAAAGACTCTCAAATATATATAAGTGAAGCATGCGAGACTAGAAATTTGTTCAAAATTAAGACACCACCGTGCTCTAAAATATATAAGTGAAGCACTAGAGAAAAAACTATCAAGCTCAAAAGATATAAGTGAAGCACATAGAGTATTCTAGCAAATTCTAATCAAATAGGCTTCTCCCAAAAGGTGTGTACAGAAAGGATGATTGTGATAAACTAAAAAGCAAAGACTAATATAATAAACGACGCTCCAAGCAAAACACATATCATGTAGCGAATAAAAATATAGATCCAAGTAAAGTTACCAATGAACGAAGATGAAAGAGGGGATGCCTTCCCAGGGCATCCCCAAGCTTAGGCTTTTGGCTATTCTTGAATATCTTGGGGTTCCTTGGGCATCCCCAAGCTTAGGCTCTTGCCACTCCTTATTCCATAGTCCATAAAAGCTTTACCCAAAACTTGAAAACTTCACAACACAAAACTCAACAAGAAATCTTATAAGCTCCGTTAGTGAAAGAAAACAAGACCGCCACATAATGTACTGCAATGAACTCATTCTTTATTTATTTTTGTGTTAAACCTACTGCATTCCAACTTCTCTATGGTTTATAAACTATTTTACTTGCCATAGATGCATCAAAATAAGCAAACAACACACGAAAAACAGAATGTGTCAAAAACAGAACAGCCTATAGCAATCTGTAACTAACGCAAACTTCTGGAACTCTAAACATCCTACCAAAATAGGAAGTCCTGCACAATTTGTTTATTGATCAGCATCAAAAAGAATCAACGCAAAAGAACGTTCCTGTTATTTAACAAAATTATATTCACGCATGCAAAGTTTCTGATTTTCAGCAGAATCAAATCAACTATCATCATAGGTTATCCTATAGGTTCTACTTGGCACAAACACTAATTAAAAGATAAAAACACATCTAAACAGAAAGTAGATGAAAGACTTATTAAATACCAGCAAGGAAAAATATTGGGTTGACTCCCAATAAGCGCTTTTCTTTAAAGCCTTTTAGCTAGGCATTGATAATTTTAATGATGCTTGCATGAAAGACAAGAATTGAAGCACAAAGAGAGCATCATGAAACATGTGACAAACACATCTAAGTCTAACGTACTTCCTATGCATAGGCATATTATAAGAAAACAAATTTGCAAGGCAAGCAAAAACTAGCATATGCAAGGAAGAAGAAAGAGACGATAGCAATCTCAACATGACGAGAGGTAATTTAATAAGATAAAAATTTCTACAACCATTTTTCTCTCTCTCATAATAATTACATGTAGGATCATAGGCAAATTAAACAAAATAGCTATAACATAACATATTCTCAACATGATCCACATGCATGCAAAGTTGACACTCTTCCAAGATAGTGGGATTAATATTAACTAAAGTCATGACCTTTCCGAACCCACTTTTATCAAAAATATCATAAGATTGAACATACTCCAAATATGTGGGATCTAAAGTTGACACTCTTCCAAAACCACTTTCAATATTATTGCAAACACTATTATCAATCTCATATTCATCAAGGGGCTTAAATAAATTTTCAAGGTTATAAGAAGAATCACCCCAATCATGATCATTGAAACAAGTAGTAGACATAGCAAAACTAGCATCCCCAAGCTTAGGTTTTTGCATATTATTAGCACAATTGACATCAAGAGAATTTATAGGAAAATCATTGCAATCATGCTTTTTATTAAAGGAGTTATCGTGAATCTCTTCATAAATTTCTTCATCATAATTTTCAGATTCACAAATTTCAAGCACAACTTCATAAAGATAATATAGTGCACAAAACTCACTAGCAATAGGTTCAACATAATTGAATCTCTAAAAGATATTAGCAAGCGGATGAGGATCCATAGATCTTAGGTTCTCTGTTTAGCAATAAATAAGCATCTATTCCAAGCAAACGACCAAATGAAAGGGCAAGTAAAAGAGAGGAGAAGATTGGGAAAGAGATGGCAAATAAAACGGCAAGGGTGAAGTAGGGGAGAGGAAAACGAGAGGCAAATGGCAAATAATGTAAATGCGAGGGAGATGAGTTTGTGATGGGTACTTGGTATGTCTTGACTTGAGCGAAGACCTCCCCGGCAACGGCGCCAGAAATCCTTCTTGCTATGTCTTGAGCTTGCGTTGGTTTTCCTCGAAGAGGAAAGGGTGATGCAGCAATAGTAGCGTAAGTATTTCCCTTAGTTTTTGAGAACCAAGGTATCAATCCAGTAGGAGGCTCCTCAAAAGTCCCACGCATTTACACAAACAAACTGAGAACTCGCAACCAACGCGATAAAGGGGTTGTCAATCCCGTCACGGCCACTTGCGAAAGTGAGATCTAATAAAGATAGTAAGATAAGATAAATATATTTTTGGTATTTTATAATATAGATGCAAAAAGGTAAAGATGCAAATAAAAGTAGATTGGAAGCAAATATGATAAGAGATAGACCCGGGGGCCATAGGTTTCACTAGAGGCTTCTCTCGAGATAGCATAAGTATTACAGTGGGTGAACAAATTACTGTCGAGCAATTGATAGAAAAGCGAATAATTATGAGATTATCTAGGCATGATCATGTATATAGGCATCACGTCCATAACAAGTAGACCGACTCCTGCCTACATCTACTACTATTACTCCACACATCGACCGACTCCTGCCTGCATCTAGAGTATTAAGTTCATAAGAACATAGTAACACATTAAGCAAGATGACATGATGTAGAGGGATAAACTCAAGCAATATGATATAAACCCCATCTTTCTATCCTCGATGGCAACAATACAATACGTGCCTTGCAACCCTTTCTCTCACTGGGTAAGGACACCGCAAGATTGAACCCAGAGCTAAGCACTTCTCCCATGGCAAGAAAGACCAATCTAGTAGGCCAAACCAAACTGATAATTCGAAGAGACTCACAAAGATAACTCAATCATAAATAAAAGAATTCAGAGAAGATTCAAATATTATTCATAGATAAACTTGATCATAAACCCACAATTCATCGGATCTCGACAAACACACCGCAAAAAGAGTTTACATCGAATAGATCTCCACAAGAGAGGGGGAGAACATTGTATTGAGATCCAAAAAGAGAGAAGAAGCCATCTAGCTAATAACTATGGACCCGTAGGTCTGTGGTAAACTACTCACAACTC
The DNA here is from genome assembly GCA_963921465.1 of Triticum timopheevii. Classification (NCBI taxonomy): domain Eukaryota; kingdom Viridiplantae; phylum Streptophyta; class Magnoliopsida; order Poales; family Poaceae; genus Triticum; species Triticum timopheevii. The sequence goes on from OY997264.1 coordinate 531,654,039, forward strand.
ATCGGAGGGGCAAGGATGTTGATGTAGAGGCCCTCTGTGGTCGATTCCCCCTTCGGCAGAACACCGGTGAAGGCTCCAAGATGGGATCTCGCGGATACAGAAGGTTACGATGGTGGAAATTATGTTTCGTCTGCTCCCTAGATGTTTTCGGGGTACGTAGGTATATATAGGAGGAAGAAGTATGCCGGTGGACGCCCGAGGGGCCCACGAGACAGGGGGCGCGCCCTACAGGGGGGGCGCCCTCCTATCTCGTGGGAGCCTCGGCTGCTTCTTGACTTGCACTCCAAGTCCTCTGGATCACGTCCGTTCCAAAAATCACGCTCCCGAAGGTTTCATTCCGTTTGGACTCCGTTTGATATTCCTTTTCTTCGAAATACTGAAATAGGCAAAAAAACAGCAATACGGGCTGGGCCTCCTGTTAGTAGGTTAGTCCCAAAAATGATATAAATGTGTAAAATAAAGCCCATAAACATCCAAAAGGGGTAATATAATAGCATGGAACAATAAAAAATTATAGATACGTTGGAGACGTATCACATACTTAACTCTTGGCCGTCTGCTGGTAGACATCAAAGATTCTTTGTCGTCCGCTAGCAGACGGCAAAGTGGTGGGACTGGTGGGCCGTTAGGGTTTAGGCCTCCACTCAAGCCCACCCACCTCTTTGCCGTCCGTCAGTAGACGACAAATAATTGGCTGATGAAAATAGGATTTTTGCCGTCAGCCAGTTCTCTGTCATCTGTTTTTTATAAGCAGACGACAAAGGCCTTCTTTCCCGTCCGCTAGCAGACGACAAAGAGCTGACTGATGGCAAATTGTCTGTTTCCAATAGTGTAATGCTTTGTTCCATTCTCCATTAAAATGAGGCCTTAATATCCCTTAGTTTCCTTATGGACCCCGCTGCCACGGGAGGGTAGGATAAAAAACATCATGCAAGTTCTTTCCATAAGCATGTATGACCACTTATGGAATACATGCCTACATTATATTTATGAACTGGAGCAAGTTCTGTATCGCCCTAGGTTATGACTGTTATATGATGAATATCATCCAATGAATTCTGCGATCCAATGCCTATGAGTTTTCCACATATTGTTCTTGCTAAGTTACTATTGCTATTGCTACTATTACACTTGCTACAAAATCATTGCTATCACTGTTACCATTATTATTACTACTACTATCAAAATTATCATACTACTGTGCTACTAATCATATTGCTGCAGATAATTAATCTCTTGGTGTGGTTGAATGGACAACTCAACAGCTAATACTTGAAAATATTCTTTGGCTTCCCTTCCGTCGAATCTATAAATTTGGGTTGAATACACTACCCTCGAAAACTGTTGTGATCCCCTATATTTGTGGGTTATCAAGACCTTTTTATAGCACTGTTGTCGGGGAGCATAGCTATATTTGTTGAGTCACTCGGGGTTATTATCTATTTATCCTATGAAGAATCTGAAGGATACAAAAACGAAGATCGTTCCCTCTAAGACGAGGGACGATAAGGAACTGCCATCACACACTGCACTTGATTCACCTTCTATTTTGCATAGACTTGTAACACCACCACATGCTATTAATCCTGATATGTCGCAAGTTATTGATGATGCTACTTCTATAAATACTACTCACGATGATTCTAGTACCTTGCTTGATGATGGTGTGCCACTAGGTGATTTTCTTGATGAACAAGTTGCTAGAGTTAAAGAAAATGAGATTATTGAAACTGAAGAGATCATTGAAACTGATGAAATACCTGAAACTGGAAATCTTGAGACACCTATTATACCTAGCTCTCCTAGATAGGAATTGCCTAAGGTACCTGAAGGTTATGTTATGGATGAGGAGACAGCTAGAGACTTCTTTGCTTGCAATTTTAGAGATGATATTAAGAAATTATTATGCAAACTGAAAGAGAAATCTTTGAATGCTAGAATGCAGTGTGATCCCAAGTTTGCTACTTCACCTATCTTTGTTGATGATAAGGATTATGAATTCTCTATTGACCCAGAGTTGATTACTTTGGTTGAATCCAATCCTTTCCATGGTTATGAAACTAAAACTGTAGTGGCACACCTTACTAAGTTGAATGTGAAGGAAATATGCCCTAGAGGCAATAATAAAGTTATTATTTATTTCCTAATATCATGATAAATGTTTATTGTACATGCTAGAATTGTATTAACCGGAAACATGATACATGTGTGAATACATAGACAAACTTAATGTCACTAGTATGCCTCTACTTGACTAGCTCATTAATCAAAGATGGTTATGTTTCCTAACCATATACATGTGTTGTCATTTGATTAAAGAGATCACATCATTAGGAGAATGATGTGATTGACTTGACCCATTCCGTTAGCCTAGCACTTGATCGTTTAGTATGTTGCTATTGCTTTCTTCATGACTTATACAAAATTCCTACAACTATGAGATTATGCAACTCCCGTTTATCGGAGGAACACTTTGTGTGCTACCAAACGTCAAAACGTAACTGGGTGATTATAAAGGAGCTCTACAGGTGTCTCCAAAGGTAGATGTTGAGTTGGCGTATTTCGAGATTAGGTTTCGTCACTCCGATTGTCGGAGAGGTATCTCTGGGCCCTCTCGATAATGCACATCACTATAAGCCTTGCAAGCAATGTGGCCAATGAGTTGGTCACGGAATGATGCATTACGTAATGAGTAAAGAGACTTGCCGGTAACGAGATTGAACTAGGTATTGAGATACCGACGATCGAATCTCGGGCAAGTAACATACCGATGACAAAGGGAACAACGTATGTTGTTATGCGGTTTGACCGATAAAGATCTTCGTAGAATATGTAGGAGCCAATATGAGCATCCAGGTTCCGAAATTGGTTATTAACCGGAAACAGTTCTAGGTCATGTCTACATAGTTCTCGAACCCGTAGGGTCCGCACGCTTAACGTTATGATGACAGTTTTATTATGAGTTTATAAGTTTTGATGTACCGAAGGTTGTTTGGAGTCCCGGATGTGATCACGCACATGATGAGGAGTCTCGAAATGGTCGAGACATAAAGATTGATATATTGGACGACTATATTCGGACACCGGAAGTGTTCCGGGTGATTTCGGAGAAAACCGGAGTGCCGGAGGGTTACCGGACCCCCCCCCCCCCCCGCGGGAACTAATGGGCCTTGTTGGGCCCTAGTGGAGAAAGAGAGGGGCCGGCCAGGGCCAGAGGCGCGCCCCCTCCCCTTGAGTCCGAATAGGACAAGGAAGGGGGGCCTTGCCTTTCCCCTCTCCCACTCCTTCCTTCCCCCTCCTTCTTGGACTAGGAAAGGGAGGGGCAAACCTACTTGGAGTAGGTTTCCCCCTCCTAGGGCGCGCCACCCCCTTGGCCGGCCCCCTCCTCCTCCCCCCTTTATATACGGAGGAGGGGGGCACCTTGATACGTCTCCAACGTATCTATAATTTTTTATTGCTCCATGCTACTTTATCTACTGTTTTGGACTATATTGGGCTTTATTTTTCACTTTTATATTACTTTTGGGACTAACCTATTAACCGGAGGCCCAGCCCAGAATTGTTGTTTTTTGCCTTTTTCAGTATTTCGAAGAAACAGAATATCAAACGGAGTCCAAATGGAATGAAACCTTCAGGATCGTGATTTTCCAACCGAACGTGACCCAGGAGACTTGGACCCTACTCCAAGAAGCGCCAGAGGCGGTCACGAGGGTGGAGGGCGCCCCCTGGGCACGCCCCCTACCTCGTGGGCCCCTCGGAGCTCCACCGACGTACTCCTTCCTCCTATATATACATACGTATCCCCGAACGATCAGACCAGGAGCCAAAAACCTAAGTCCACCGCCGCAACTTTATGTATCCACGAGATCCCATCTTGGGGCCTTTTCCGGAGCTCCGCCGGAGGGGGCATCCACCACGGAGGGCTTCTACATCATCACCATAGCCCCTCCGATGAAGTGTGAGTAGTTTACTTCAGACCTTCGGGTCCATAGCTAGTAGCTAGATGGCTTCTTCTCTCTTTTTGGATCTCAATACAATGTTCTCCCCCTCTCTCGTGGAGATCTATTCGATGTAATCTTCTTTTTGCGGTGTGTTTGTTGAAACCGATGAATTGTGGGTTTATGATCCAGTATTATTTATGGAAAATATTTGATTCTTCTCTGAATTCTTTTATGTATGATTGAGTTATCTTTGCAAGTCTCTTCGAATTATCTTTTTGGTTTGGCCAACTAGATTGGTAGTTCTTGCAATGGGAGAAGTGCTTAGCTTTGGGTTCAATCTTGCGGTGTCCTTACTTAGTGACAGAAAGAGTTGCAAGGCACGTATTGTATTGTTGCCATCGAGGATAACAAGATGGTTTTTTTATCATATTGCATGAATTTATCCCTCTACATCATGTCATCTTGCTTACGGCATTACTCTGTTTTTACTTAATACTCTAGATGCATGCTGGATAGCGGTCGATGAGTGGAGTAATAGTAGTAGATGCAGAATTGTTTCGATCTACTTGTTTTGGACGTGATGCCTATATACATGATCATCGCGTAGATATACTCATAACTATACTCATAACTATGCTCAATTCTGTCAATTGCTCAACAGTAATTTGTTCACCCACCGTAGAATACTTATGCTCTCGAGAGAAGTCACTAGTGAAACCTATGGCCCCTGGGTCGATTCTCATCATATCAATCTATATCACTTTATTTACTTGCTTTGTTTTTACTTTGCTTTTACTTTTTACTTTGCATCTATCTATCAAAAAAAACCAAAAATATTATCTCTATCAGATCTCACTCTCGTAAGTGACCGTGAAGGGATTGACAACCCCTAAGCGTTGGTTGTGAGTTTCTATCGTTTTGTGTAGGTACGAGGGACTTGTGCATGGTCTCCTACTGGATTGATACCTTGGTTCTCAAAAACTGAGGGAAATACTTACGCTACTTTACTGCATCATCCTCTCCTCTTCGGGGAAATCCAACGCAGTGCTCAAGAGGTAGCAAGAAGAATTTCTGGCGCCGTTGCCGGGCAGGCTCACGCAAGCAAGTCAACCATACCAAGTACCCATCGCAATCCCTATATCTCGCATTACATTATTTTCCATTTGCCTCTCGTTTTCCTCTCCCCCACTTCACCCTTGCCGTTTTATTTGCCCTCTCTTTCCCAATCTCCTCCTCTCTTTCCGTTTGCCTTTTTCCCTTTGCCTTTTTGTTTGCTTGTGTGCTAGCTCGTTTGTTTGCTTGTCATCATGACTAGTTTCTTATCTTCCCCGTTATCTCCCGAGAATGAAGTTCTAAATTTTAAGCAAAGGGAGGGAGAAAATCTAAAAGATGCCTGGTATAGAATTTGCAATGCTCAAAATAGATCTACCAGGAAGCAATCTACTACAGTTCTTCTTTGCAATTTTTATGTAGGTGCTAATCCTTGGTTTAGATATATCCTTGATACCATTAGCGGAGGGAATTTTTTGGGTAGCCATACTTTTGATTCTTATAATGCCTTAATAGATATATTTGGCTCACCACCCCTTTTGATTAATGGAACTACGTTAACTTTGGAGCATGTTATGCAAAGGCTTGAAGCTATTGAAAATAAAGTTGCTACCATTGAATCAATTGAAAATCTTGATAAAAAGATCCATAATCAAATTACCCAATATGGATCTAAGGTAGGAATGACTTTTAAAAATATTAAAGAGAAAGAACCCATAGTTAATGAGAAAATAAATCTAGATTCCACAAGAATCGATAAACTTGAGGGTATCATTACCAACTTGGGAACCGCTTTTTCTTCCGTTCAAAACACTCCAAGTTATTCTACTAAAAATACTAAGCTTATGTATGTTCCTAAGAATAAGGGTGAATCATCTAGTACGGAAACCGCGGATCTTAAATCTATAAGTGTTCATCCCAATCTTTTTACCATCATTAAGGAACCATTTGCTATAGATGAAATTTTCGATCTCTTGCCTGAAAATTTGACAATTACTAGGAAGAAATAAAATTCTAAAGGAGGTAGATGCCTCATTGAATAATTGCCTACCAAAGATGGCAATACCTAGATCTATCCTCGCTTTTATGCCTAGCTAGGGGCGTTAAACGATAGCGCTTGTTGGGAGGCAACCCAATTTTATTTTGTGTTTTTTGTTTCTGCTTCTGTTTAGGAATAAATAATCCATCTACCTTCTGTTTGGATGTGGTTTTATGTTTTAATTAGTGTTTGTGCCAAGTAGGACCTATAGGATAACCTATGATGATAGTTGATTTGATTCTGCTGAAAAACAGAAACTTTGCACGCACGAATATAATTATGATAAATCACAGGAACGTGATTTTGCGTTGATTCTTTGTTCTGCTGATCAATAAACAAATTGTCCAGGACTTCCTATTTTGGTAGAATTTTTAGAGTTCCAGAAGTTTGCGTTAGTTACAGATTGCTATAGACTGTTCTGTTTTTGACAGATTCTGTTTTTCATGTGTTGTTTGCTTATTTTGATGAATCTATGGCTAGTAAATTAGTTTATAAACCATAGAGAAGTTGGAATACATTAGGTTTAACACCAATATAAATAAAGAATGAGTTCATTACAGTACCTTGAAGTAGTATTTTGTTTTCTTTCTCTAACGGAGCTCACGAGATTTCTATTGAGTTTTGTGTTGTGAAGTTTTCAAGTTTTGGGTGAATTCTTTTGATGGATTATGGAACAAGGAGTGGCAAGAGCCTAAGCTTGGGGATGCCCATGGCACCCCCAAGATAATCCAAGGACACCAAAAAGTCAAAGCTTGGGGATGCCCCGGAAGGCATCCCCTCTTTCGTCCACTTCCATCGGTAATTTACTTGGAGCTATATTTTTATTCACCAACATGATATGTGTTTTGCTTGGAGCATCTTGTATTATTTGTGTCTTTGCTTGTTAGTTTACCACAATCATCCTTGCTGTACACATCTTTTGAGAGAGCCATACATGATTTGGTATTTGTTAGAATACTCTGTGCTTCGCTTATATCTTCTGAGCTTGGTAGTTTTGCTCATAGTGCTTCACTTATATCTTTTGAGCGTGATAATTTTTGCTCTAGTACTTCACTTAGATCTTTTAGAGCACGGTGGTGGATTTGTTTTAAAGAAAGTATTTGATCTCTCATGCTTCACTTAGATTATTTTGAGAGTCTTTAATAGCATGGTAATTTGCTTAATGTTAATATACTTGGTGTTCAAGATATGTGAGACTTTCTTTTGAGTGAATTGAATACTAAGATAAGTTTGATGCTTGTTAATTGTTTTGAGATATGGAGGTGATAATATCATATTCGTTCTAGTTGGGTGATTATGAATTTGAGAAATACTTGTGTTGAAGTTTGCAAATCCCGTAGCATGCGCGTATGGTTAAAGTTATGTAACAAATTTGAAACATGAAGTGTACATGGCTTGTGCATCCTTATGAGTGGCGGTCGGGGACGAGCGATGGTCTTTTCCTACCAATCTATCCCCCTAGGAGCATGCGCGTAGTACTTGAATTTTTGATGACTTCTAAATTTTGGCAATAAGTATATGAGTTCTTTTGACTAATGTTGAGTCCATGGATTATACGCACTCTCACCTTTCCGCCTTTGCTAGCCTCTTCGGTACCGTGCATTGCCCTTTCTCACCTTGAGAGTTGGTGCAAACTTCGCCGGTGCATCCAAACCCCGTGATATGATACGCTCTATCACACATAAACCTCCTTATATCTTCCTCGAAACAGCCACCATACCTACCTATTATGGCATTTCCATAGCCATTCCGAGATATATTTCCATGCAACTTCCACCATCATCATCATGACATGCATTACTTTTGTCATATTGCCATTGCATGATCTTGTAGTTGACATCGTATTTGTGGGAAAGCCACCATGCATTATTTTCATACATGTCACTCTTGATTCATTGCACCATCCTGGTACACCGCTGGAGGCATTCATATAGAGTCATATCTTGTTCTAAGTTTCGAGTTGTAATCCTTGTGTTGTAATTAATATAAGTGTGATGATCATCATTATTAGAGCATTGCCCAAATAAAAAAAGAGAAAGGCCAAAAAGAAAAAAAGAAAGGCCCCCCAAAAAATATATATAAAAAGGGCAATGCTACTATCTCTTTTTCCACACTTGTGCTTCAAAGTAGCACCTTGTTCTTCATGTAGTGAGTCTCATATATTGTGCTTCAAAGTAGCACCTTGTTCTTCATGTAGTGAGTCTCATATATTTTGCTTCAAAGTAGCACCTTGTTTTTTCATGTAGTGAGTCTCATGTGTTATCACTTTCATATACTAGTGGGAATTTTTCATTATAGAACTTGGCTTGTATATTCCTACGATGGGCTTCCTCAAAATGCCCTAGGTCTTCGTGAGGAAGCAAGTTGGATGCACACCCACTAGTTTTATTTTGTTGAGCATTCATAGCTCTAGTGCATCCGTTGCATGACAATCCCTACTCCTCATGTTGACATCAATTGATGGGCATCTCCATAGCCCATTGATTAGCCTCGTCAATGTGAGACTTTCTCCTTTTTTGTCTTCTCCACACAATCCCCATCATCATATTCTATTCCACCCATAGTGCTATATCCATGGCTCACGCTCATGTATTGCGTGAAGGTTGAAAAAGTTTGAGATTATTTCAGTATGAAACAATTGCTTGGCTTGTCATCGGGGTTACAGAAGTTGGGAACATCTTTGTGTGACGAAAATGAAGCATAGCCTAACTATATGATTTTGTAGGGATGAACTTTCTTTTGCCATGTTATTTTGAGAAGACATGATTGCTTTGATTAGTATGCTTGAAGTATTATTATTATTTTTGTGTCAATATGAACTTTTGTCTTGAATCTTTCGGATCTGAATATTCATATCACAATTAAGAAGTTTTACATTGAAATTATGCCAAAGTATCACTCCGCATCAAAATTTCTTTTTTATCATTTACCTACTCGAGGACGAGCAGGAATTAAGCTTGGGATGCTTGATACGTCTCCAATGTATCTATAATTTTTGATTGCTCGATGCTTCTTTATCTACTGTTTTGGACTATATTGGGCTTTATTTTTCACTTTTATATTACTTTTGGGACTAACCTATTAACCGGAGGCCCAGCCCAGAATTGCTGTTTTTTGCCTTTTTCAGCATTTCAAAGAAACAAAATATCAAACGGAGTCCAAACGGAATGAAACCTTCGGGATTGTGATTTTCCAACCAGAGGTGGTCACGGGGTGGAGGGCGCCCCCCTGGGCGCACTCCGCTACCTCATGAGCCCCTCGGAGCTCCACCGACGTACTCCTTCCTACTATATATACCTACATATCCCCAAACAATCAGACCAGGAGCCAAAAACCTAATTCCACCGCCGCAACTTTCTGTATCCACGAGATCCCATCTTGGGGCCTGTTCTGGAGCTCCACCGGAGGGGGCATCCACCACGGAGGGCTTCTACATCATCACCATAGCCCCTCCGATGAAGTGTGAGTAGTTTACTTCAGACCTTCGGGTCCATAGCTAGTAACTAGATGGCTTCTTCTCTCTTTTTGGATCTCAATACAATGTTCTCCCCCTCTCTCGTGGAGATCTATTCGATGTAATCTTATTTTTGCGGTGTATTTGTTGAGATCGATGAATTGTGGGTTTATGATCCAGTATTATCTATGGAAAATATTTGATTCTTCTCTGAATTCTTTTATGTATGATTGAGTTATCTTTGCAAGTCTCTTCGAATTATCTTTTTGGTTTGGCCAACTAGATTGGTAGTTCTTGCAATGGGAGAGGTGCTTAGCTTTGGGTTCAATCTTGCGGTGTCCTTACTCAGTGACAGAAAAAGTTGCAAGGCACGTATTGTATTGTTGCCATCAAGGATAACAAGATGGGATTTTTATCATATTGCATGAATTTATCCCTCTACGTCATGTCATCTTGCTTACGGCGTTACTCTGTTTTTACTTAATACTCTAGATGCATGCTGGATAGCGGTCGATGAGTGGAGTAATAGTAGTAGATGCAGAATCGTTTCGATCTACTTGTTTTGGATATGATGCCTATATACATGATCATCGCCTAAATATACTCATAACTATGCTCAATTCTTTCAATTGCTCAACAGTAATTTGTTCACCCACCGTAGAATACTTATGCTCTCGAGAGAAGTCACTAGTGAAACCTATGGCCCCCGGGTCTATTCTCATCATATCAATCTATATCACTTTATTTACTTGCTTTGTTTTTACTTTGCTTTTACTTTTTACTTTGCATCTATCTATCAAAAATACCAAAAATATTATCTCTATCAGATCTCACTCTCGTAAGTGACCGTGAAGGGATTGACAACCCCTAAGCGTTGGTTGAGAGTTGCTATCGTTTTGTGTAGGTACGAGGGACTTGTGCGTGGTCTCCTACTGGATTGATACATTGGTTCTCAAAAACTGAGGGAAATACTTACGCTACTTTACTGCATCATCCTCTCCTCTTCGGGGAAATCCAACGCAGTGCTCAAGAGGTAGCACACCTCTAGACACACAAGTTTATCTTCGTGATCGTTCCTTAGCCGTGTGCGATGCCCCCCTCCACCATATTCCACCTCGGTCATATCGTAGCGGTGCTTAGGCGAAGCCCTACATTGGTAGAACATCATCATCGTCACCACACCGTCATGCTGACGAAACTCATCCCCGACACCTTGTTGGATCGGAATCCGGGGATCGTCATTGAGCTGAACATGTGCTGAACTCGGATGTACCGTACGTTCGGTACTTGGATCGGTCGGATCATGAAGACGTATGACTACATCAACCGCGTTGTCATAACGCTTCCACTTTCGGTCTACGAGGGTACGTGGACAACACTCTCCCCTCTCGTTGCTATGCATCACCATGATCTTGCGTGTGCGTAGGAAAATTTTGAAATTACTACGTTCCCCAACAATGGCATCCGAGCCTAGTTTTATGCATAGATGTTATATGCACGAGTAGAACACAAGTGAGTTGTGCGCGATACAAGTCATACTGCTTACCAGCATGTCATACTTTGGTTCAGCGGCATTGTTGGATGAAGTGACCTGGACCGACATTACGCGTACGCTTATGCGAGACTGGTTTTACCGCCGTGCTTTGCACACATGTGACTAGCGGGTGTCTGTTTCTCCATCTTTAGTTGAACCGAGTGTGGCTATGCCCGGTCCTTGCAAAGGTTCAAACAGCACTAACTTGATGAACTATCGTTGTGGTTTTGATGCGTAGGTAAGAACAGTTCTTGCTCAGCCCGTAGCAGCCATGTAAAATTTGCAACAACAAAGTAGAGGATGTCTAACTTGTTTTTTAACCGAAGTTGTCGGCAGCTGGCAGGAGCCATATGGTTGTCGCTTTATTGTATGAAATGCAAACGCCCTGTAATTGCTTTACTTTATCACTAAGCGGTAGCGATAGTCGTAGAAGCAATAGATGCCATAACGACAATGATGCTACGATGGAGATCAAGGTGTCGCGCCGGTGACGATGGTGATCACGACGATGCTTCGGAGATGGAGATCACAAGCACAAGATGATGATGGCCATATCATATCACTTATATTGATTGCATGTGATGTTTATCCTTTATGCATCTTATCTTGCTTTGATTGACGGTAGCATTTTAAGATGATCTCTCACTAAATTATCAAGAAGTGTTCTCCCTGAGTATGCACCGTTGCGAAAGTTCTTCGTGCTGAGACACCACGTGATGATCGGGTGTGATAGGCTCTATGTTCAAATACAACGGGTGCAAAACAGTTGCACACGCGGAATACTCAAGTTAAACTTGACGAGCCTAGCATATACAGATATGGCCTCGGAACACGGAGACCGAAAGGTCGAATATGAATCATATAGTAGATATGATCAACATAGTGATGTTCACCATTGAAACTACTCCATCTCACATGATGATCAGACATGGTTTAGTTGATTTGGATCACGTGATCACTTAGATGACTAGAGAGATGTCTGTCTAAGTGGGAGTTCTTAAGTAATATGATTAATTGAACTTAAATTTATCATGAACTTAATACCTGATATTATTTTGCTTGTCTATGTTTGTTGTAGATAGATGGCTCGTGCTGTTGTTCCGTTGAATTTTAATGCGTTCCTTGAGAAAGCTAAGTTGAAAGATGATGGTAGCAATTACACGGACTGGTTCCGTAACCTAAGGATTATCCTCATTGCTGCGTAGAAGAATTACGTCCTGGAAGCACTGCTGGGTGCCAGGCCTGCTGCTGATGCAACTGACGATGTTAAGAACATCTGGCAGAGCAAAGCTGATGACTACTCGATAGTTCAGTGTGCCATGCTTTACGGCTTGGAACCGGGTCTTCAACGACGCTTTGAACGTCATGGAGCATATGAGATGTTCCAGGAGTTGAAGTTAATATTTCAAGCAAATGCCCGGATTGAGAGATATGAAGTCTCCAATAAGTTCTATAGCTGTAAGATGGAGGAGAATAGTTCTGTGAGTGAACACATACTCAAAATGTCTGGGTACAATAATCACTTGATTCAACTGGGAGTTAATCTTCCTGATGATAGTGTCATTGACATAATTCTTCAATCACTGCCACCGAGCTACAAGAGCTTCGTGATGAACTATAATATGCAAGGGATGGACGAGACTATTCCCGAGCTCTTCGCAATGCTAAAAGCTGCGGAGGTAGAAATCAAGAAGGAGCATCAAGTGTTGATGGTTAACAAGACCACCAGTTTCAAGAAAAAGGGCATAGGGAAGAAGAAGGGGAACTTCAAGAAGAACAGCAAACAAGTTGCTGCTCAAGAGAAGAAACCCAAGTCTGGACCTAAGCCTGAGACTAAGTGCTTCTACTGCAAGAAGACTGGACACTGGAAGCGGAACTGCCCCAAGTATTTGGCGGATAAGAAGGATGGCAAAGTGAACAAAGGTATATGTGATATACATGTTATTGATGTGTACCTTACTAATGCTCGTAGTAGTACCTGGGTATTTGATACTGGTTCTGTTGCTAATATTTGCAACTCGAAACAGGGACTACGGATTAAGCGAAGATTGGCTAAGGACGAGGTGACGATGCGCGTGGGAAATGGTTCCAAAGTCGATGTGATCGCGGTCGGCACGCTACCTCTACATCTACCATCGAGATTAGTTTTAGACCTAAATAATTGTTATTTGGTGGCAGCGTTGAGCATGAATATTATATCTGGATCTTGTTTGATGCGAGACGGTTATTCATTTAAATTAGAGAATAATGGTTGTTCTATTTATATGAGTAATATCTTTTATGGTCATGCACCCTTGAAGAGTGGTCTATTTTTATTGAATCTCGATAGTAGTGATACACATATTCATAATGTTGAAGCCAAAAGGTGCAGAGTTGATAATGATAGTGCAACTTATTTGTGGCACTGCCGTTTAGGTCATATCGGTGTAAAGCGCATGAAGAAACTCCATACTGATGGACTTTTGGAATCACTTGATTATGAATCACTTGGTACTTGCAAACCGTGCCTCATGGGCAAGATGACTAAAACGCCGTTCTCCGGAACTATGGAGCGAGCAACTGGTTTGTTGGAAATCGTACATACTGATGTATGTGGTCCAATGAATATTGAGGCTCGCGGCGGGTATCGTTATTTTCTCACCTTCACAAATGATTTGAGCAGATATGGGTATATCTACTTGATGAAACACAAGTCTGAAAGATTTGAAAAGTTCAAAGAATTTTAGAGTGAAGTAGAAAATTATCGTAACAAGAAAATAAAATATCTACGATCTGATTGTGGAGGAGAATATTTGAGTTACGAGTTTGGTTTACATTGGAAACAATGCGGAATAGTTTCGCAACTCACGCCACCCGGAACACCACAACGAAATGGTGTGTCCGAACATTGTAATCGTACTTTACTGGATATGGCGCGATCTATGATGTCTCTTACTAATTTACCGCTATCGTTTTGGGGTTATGCTTTAGAGACGGTCGCATTCACGTTAAATAGGGCACCATCAAAATCCGTTGAGACGACGCCTTATGAACTGTGGTTTGGCAAGAAACCAAAGTTGTCGTTTCTTAAAAGTTTGGGGCTGCGATGCTTATGTGAAGAAACTTCAACCAGATAAGCTCGAACCCAAATCGGAGAAATGTGTCTTCATAGGATACCCAAAAGAGACTATTGGGTACACCTTCTATCACATATCTGAGGGCAAGATTTTCGTTGCTAAATTCGGATCCTTTCTAGAGAAGGAGTTTCTCTCGAAAGAAGTGAGTGGGAGGAAAGTAGAACTTGATGAGGTAACTGTACCTGCTCCCTTATTGGAAAGTAGTCCATCACAAGAACCGGTTCCTGTGACAACTACATCAATTAGTGAGGAAGCTAATGATATTGATCATGAAACTTCAGATCAAGTTTCTACTAAACCTCGTAGGTCTACCAGAGTAAGATCCACACTAGAGTGGTATGGTAATCCTATTCTGGAAGTCATGTTACTTGACCATGGCGAACCTATGAACTATGAGGAAGCGATGATGAGCCCAGATTCCACAAAATGTCTTGAAGCCATGAAATCTGAGATAGGATCCATGTATGAGAACAAAGTATGGACTTTGGTTGACTTGCCCGATGATCGGCAAGCCATTGAGAATAAATGGATCTTCAAGAAGAAGACTGACGCTGATGGTAATGTAACTGTCTACAAAGCTCGACTTGTTGCAAAAGGTTTTCGACAAGTTCAAGGGGTTGACTACGATGAGACTTTCTCACCCGTAGCGATGCTTAAGTCTGTCCGAATCATGTTTGCAATTGCCACATTTTATGATTATGAAATTTGGCAAATGGATGTCCAAACTACATTCCTGAATGGATTTCTGGAAGAACAGTTGTATATGATGCAACCGGAAGGTTTTGTCGATCCAAAAGGTGCTAACAAAGTGTGCAAGCTCCAGCGATCCATTTATAGACTGGTGCAAGCATCTCGGAGTTGGAATAAACGCTTTGATAGTGTGATCAAAGCATATGGTTTTATACAGACTTTTGGAGAAGCCTGTATTTACAAGAAAGTGAGTGGGAGCTCTATAGCATTTCTGATATTATATGTAGATGACATATTGTTAATTGGAAATGATATAGAATTTCTGGATAGCATAAAGGGATACTTGAATAAAAGTTTTTCAATGAAAGACCTCGGTGAAGCTACTTACACATTGGGCATCAAGATCTATAGAGATAGATCAAGACGCTTAATTGGACTTTCACAAAGCACATACCTTGATAAAGTTTTGAAAAAGTTCAAAATGGATCAGGCAAAGAAAGGGTTCTTGCCTGTATTGCAAGGTGTGAAGTTGAGTCAGACTCAATGCCCGACCACAGTAGAAGATAGAGAGAAAATGAAAGATGTTCCATATGCTTCAGCCATAGGCTCTATCATGTATGCATTGCTGTGTACCAGACCTAATGTATGCTTAGAAATAAGTTTAGCAGGGAGGTACCAAAGTAATCCAGGAGTGAATCACTGGACAGCGTCAAGAACATCCTGACGGTACCCGAGGGGGCCAGGAGGCAAGGGGCACGCCCCAGGGGAGCAGGCGCGCCCCTGACCCTCGTGGACACCTCGTAAGGCAGTTGACGCTCTTCTTTTGCCGCAAGAAAGCTAATTTTTGGAGAAAAATCTGGGCGAAGGTTTCAATCCAATCGGAGTTACGGATCTCCGGATATATAAGAAACGGTGAAAGGACAGAATCCAGGAACGCAGAAACAGAGAGACAGATCCAATCTCGGAGGGGCTCTCGCCACTCCCAAGCCATGGGAGCCAAGGACCAGAGGGGAAACCCTTCTCCCATCTAGGGAGGAGGTCAAGGAAGAAGAAGAAGAAGGGGGGGCTCTCTTCCCCTTGCTTCCGGTGGCGCAGGAGCGCTGCCGGGGCCCATCATCATCACCGCGATCTACACAACACCTCCGCCATCATCACCAACATCTCCATCATCTTCCCCCTTCTATATTCGGCGGTCCACTCTCCCGCAACCCACTGTACCCTCTACTTGAACATGGTGCTTTATGCTCCACATTATTATCCAATGATGTGTTGCCGTCCTATGATGTCTGAGTAGATTTTCGTTGTCCTACCGGTGATTGATGAATTGCTATGATTGGTTTAATTTGCTTGTGGTTATGTTGTTGTCCTATGGTGCTCTCCGTGTCGCGCAAGCGTGAGGGATTCCCGCTGTAGGGTGTTGCAATACGTTCATGATTCGCTTATAGTGGTTTGCTTGAGTGACAGAAGCATAAACCCGAGTAAGGGGGTTGTGGCGTATGGGATAAAGGGGACTTGATACTTTAATGCTATGGTTGTGTTTTACCTTAATGATCTTTAGTAGTTGCGGATGCTTGCTAGAGTTCCAATCATAAGTGCATATGATCCAAGAAGATAAAGTATGTTAGCTTATGCCTCTCCCACATAAAACTTGCTATCGGTCTAGTAAAGTTGTCAATTGCTTAGGAACAATTTCACAACTCCTACCACCACTTTTCGGCACTCGCTATATTTAGTTTATTGCTTCTTTATCTAAACAGCCCCTACTTTTTATTTACGTGCTCTTTATTATCTTGCAAACCTATCCAACAACACCTACAAAGTACTTCTAGTTTCACAGTTGTTCTAGATAAAGCGAACGTCAAACGTGCATAGAGTTGTATCGGTGGTCGATCGAACTTGAGGGAATATTTGTTCTACCTTTAGCTCCTCGTTGGGTTCAACACTCTTAGTTATCGAAAGAGGCTACAATTGATCCCCTATACTTGTGGGTTATCAAGATGTATCCACACATGTATCAAGTTTCCGGTTAATACAATTCTAGCATGAATAATAAACATTTATCATGAAATAAGGAAATATAAAATAACAACTTTGTTATTTCCTCTAGGGCATATTTTCTTCAGTCTCCCTGTCGGTGTCAAAACCGGCGGATCTCGGGTAGGTGGTCTCGAACTGTGCGTCTAGGCGGATGGTAACAGGAGATGAGGGACACAATGTTTTACCCAGGTTCGGGCCCTCTTGATGGAGGTAAAACCCTACGTCCTGCTTGATTAATATTGAAGATGTGTGTTACAAGAGTGGATCTACCACGAGATCAAGGAGGCTAAACCCTAGAAGCTAGCCTATGGTATGATTGTTGTAATGGTCGTTCGTCCTACGGACTAAAACCCTCCGGTTTATATAGACACCGGAGAGGGCTAGGGTTACACAAAGTCGGTTACAATGGTAGGAGATCTACATATCCGTATCGCCAAGCTTGCCTTCCACGCCAAGGAAAGTCCCATCCGGACACGGGACGAAGTCTTCAATCTTGTATCTTCATAGTCTTGGAGTCCGGCTGACGATGATAGTCCGGCTGTCCGGACACTCCCTAGTCCAGGACTCCCTCAGTAGCCCCTGAACCAGGCTTCAATGACGATGAGTCCGGCGCGCATATTGTTCGGCATTGCAAGGCGGGTTCCTCCTCCGAATAGTCCATAGAAGATTGTGAACACCAGGATAGTGTCCGGCTCTGCAAAATAAATTCCACATTCCACCGTAGAGAGAATAATATGTACACAAGTTCAATCTACTAACGTATTTTGTGGCATGACGTCACACCACTACCAAGCCTTTACTTGAATCGTTTTTTATTATACCACCTCAGCGTGTTTTAGCGAAGCGATTTCCTTGGCACGTCTTGTCGAAGCAGAGATCGTGTTCCCCTTATTCCGGGATTCCCATCAATATGGACATGGGTAACCCAACCGCGCCATTGATGGTGGCGCTTGGGGGATAAGCGAGTTTTACCAGGCCGGTGGGGACGCATGGTTTTTGTCCGCCAATATATAAGGGGATAAGGATCCACCTTTTTACCTACGCCTTCTTCCTCCTTTGCTTATCCGTCTTCGCGCACTCGAGCTCCAGCGCCCAAGTTCGCACATCTCGTCTCAACCTTCTCCAGTCATGTCCGGAGCGGGAGGCAAGTGGATGGCCTCCTCCATCACGGAGGGGCACATCAAAAAGCTGCGCGACGCCGGATACCTGTCCAGCGACATCGCGCACCGTCTCCCCAACAAGGGGCAGCTCATCCCCACTCCCAGGCCCCATGAGAGGGTGGTCTTCCTTCCCCATTTCCTCCGCAGACTGGGCTTTCCACTTCATCCCTTTGTCTGGGGGCTCATGTTCTACTACGGCCTGGATTTCCACGATCTGGCGCCGAACTTCATCCTCAACATCTCGGCGTTTATCGTCGTGTGCGAGGCCTTCCTCTGCATCTAGCCCCACTTCGGCTTGTGGCTCAAGACCTTTAATGTCAAGCCGAAGGTAGTGAAGGGCGTCCAAGCGGAGTGCGGAGGCGCCATGGTGGGTAAGATACCCAACGTCATTTGGCTCGAGGGCGCCTTCGTGGAAACCATCAAGGGATGGCAATCGGGGTGGTTCTACGTCACCGAGCCACGTGACCCTAAATGGGTAGCGGCCCCCGAATTTAGATCTGGAATCCCCACGCGGCTCACCTCTTGGAAAGAGAGTGGCCTGACCTGGGGCGATTCGGAGGAGCTGACCGGACTCCAAGCCTGTATCCAGAAGCTGGTGCACAAGAAGCTCAAGCTTGTCAACGTGGTCCAAGTCATGCTCATCCGCCGGATTCTCCCGTGCCAAGAACAGGCATTTAAATTGTGGGAGTTCAATCCGGCACAGCACCAAACCTTGAGCAGGCTCTTCGACACTAGGTACGAAGATGCCTGGAAGGTGCTCTTCAAGGGCGCCGAAGCTCCCGCATCCGCCACTGAATATCGCGGATTTCGCTCGCAGCGTCCAGCTGACGAGGTAAGTGATTCTACCCCTTTACGGGACACTTGTCTTTAATAGTTCGACCTTACGCGGGATTTAATCTCCCCTTTCCTTTGACAGGACTGGATGAAGAAGGCCGAGCAGATTATCTGTCCGGCTCCCATGCCAGAAAACCCAGTAGACGCCCGTCTAGCGGGGCTGCTGGTTCCGGCACCGCATGTGGTGCCGGAGGAGAAGGCCAAGAAGGAGGCCATGGGTACTCGAAAGAGTTCCCGTTTTCAGGTGTCCGATGACTCCGAGGCGGACTCCTCCCCCGAAGGTGAGGAGGAGAAAGAAGGCTCTCCCCTGGAGGGGGGAGAGAGGAAGAGGAAGGCTTCCCCAACGGGGGAAGCCGAAGGGTCCAAGAGGGGAAGGACCGTTCCTCCGGACAACTCCGCCAACGCCAATGACAGCGACGAGGAGTGGCCCTCAAGGGCCAAGCCCCTGGCAAGATCATAAGTATCCGGATTCCTGAGTGATTTGTAATTTCTTTTTTGTGCCACGTAGTGTCCTTCTAACGCCGCATACTATCTGTAGCCCGGCCGAGGAGGACCTTCCCGCTTCATCCAGCGGGTCCTTGGCCCCGCCGGATGTAGATTCCATTCCGACCGCCTCCACCCCTCGCGATGCTGAGGACGCCGAGGTGGGATCCCAGGAGGGGACCCGCCAGGAGGGGGAGGCTCCGGAGGTGCCTCAAGGCGACCTCCCGGACTTTGCGCCGGACTCCATGCCGGAACCCGCAGTGGTTCCGGAGCCCGGCAGGCAGCCCCTTCGCAAGAAGGGCAAGACCGTGACACCGGCGGCCTCCGTCCAACCGGAGGCGCCGGACAACTTGTTGGAGGTGCTCAACGGCGCTTCCATCGAGTAAGAACACCACACTATTATGAGTGCGGTGATTCAGAAGGTTCAGCTTGCCAAGAGCGGGCTGACCGAAGCTTGCAGCAACCTTCTAACAGGCTTTGAGGTAAGAAGTTCAAAATATGTAATGTGATACCGCATAGACAGTAGCCCCTGATGCTCGGTTCGGTGTTCGGAAAGAAAAACCGGACTGAGGATCTAAAAAAGATATACGCAGGAGTGCTAAAAATTATGTCAATATGGGTTTGCAGGCTGCGCTGCTGACCTCTGCCGCACTGACTGCGGAGGTTGGTGCTTTGAAGCAGGACCTCGAGCGGTCCGAGCGAGAGCTCGGCCTTGCCAAGAAGCAGCTCAAGGACAAAGAAAGTGAGTAACACCACTTTGAAATTTGTACCTTACAGAAAAGGATTTTGGTTGCAATAGAAATAACAAGGATAACATGGGTACTGCAGGGGCCACGAACGAGGTGGCAACCCTGAAGGAGGCCGTGTCCGCGGCCGAATGCAATGCGGCCGCAGAACGGGCGGAGCGAGAGAAGCAGGAGGCGCGAGTGGCGGAGGTGCGGCAAGAGCTCCAGGCTCTCATGGAAAAGCATGAGAGTTTGGAGCGCGACTCAAAGACTCGAGAGTCCGAGCTTGACTCGGCTCTTGAAAGTGCCAAAGACACCAAGGCCGAGGCCCATAAGTCCTTCTAGGAGATTGAGGCGATGAAGAAGATAGCGGCGGGTAAGGCATTTTTCATGCAAAGCAAGCATGTGAATGTAAATTACCTGTTACTTACCCGAATTCGGAGTTCTCCAGGGGCGTTTGCAGATCTGCCTCGCAGCGTGTCCGATGCTGCCGCATTCTACCGAGCCGAGTAGGGGAGCTCAACGGAGAAGATCTTCTGGTCTCAGTATGCTGAGGCCGGACATCCGGTGCCCCCTAGCGACCAGCTGAAGCAGCTGGTCGAGCTCCACAAGGTAGCCGAGCAGGCCATGAAGGGCCTTATAGTCCGGCTGTGGCCTGGAGGGGCCATGCCTGGGAGCTACTTCGGCCTCGTGCGGCGGCTGGTGGATGGTTGCCCTTGGGTGGAGGTCATCAAGCGCTCCGCCTGCATTGAAGGTGCCCGTCAGGCCCTTGCCCGCGCAAAGGTGCACTGGGGCAGGCTGGATGCTGAGAGGCTTCTGATGGACGCACCGCCGACGGGCAAGGAGTATCGTACGCCCGAAATGTACTATAAGACTGTCCTGAAGGGTGCCCGCAAAATTGCGGATGAGTGCCCCAGAGATGTAATTTTTTAGTAGACTCGCAATGTGTTATCCTGTGTGCTGAAAACTTTGTTCATATGCGCTAAGCAACGCTTGTTTGATTTAAAATATTACCTTCTGTGCGGCCGTTTATCAAATCTGAGAGATGGCAAGTCGTCGGCTTCAGCCCCCATGCCACGAGTGCTGGGGTGTTCGGGATAAACTTGAGCGCTCTTGTTCCCATCTTTGGGTCCATCTAGGGAGGCGCTCAACACAACGAACTAGGCAACCGGACTTATAATGCTTGAACACTCTCACTTAGCCATAGAATTCTATAATTTTAAATTTCGGCGAAGCCCCTAGTGTTCGGAAGACCGAATTCAGTGCGCTATCCACCCCTTGGCCGGACATAGCCGGTTCCTCGCTCTAAGCGGCATAAGTCTTTAAGGACTCGAAAAGACCTCTCGAACAGCGACTAGCTCTCGCCTTATCATGACGGTCAGTTTTAGCTTTCTCCACTGAGGCGTTAACCCAGCTCAACTGGGGCGCAATCGCAGTGGTTCTCCCAGTGCTACCTTAGCCGACGGAACGGTACGTAAGGTACCAAAACATGGGAGCCGGGCAAACCCAACTATTGACCCAAGACATGATTCGGAGCCGATGCATATAGTGCTATAAGTTTGGGGTGCCGCACTTGTGAAAGTGTTCGGACTTCACACCATAATGCGAGGAACATAAGCCCCTGGTGTATTCTGCCGTACTGAATTGTACGGATGCAAGATGTCATAAGTGAACATACATATATAAATAAAGGGAATGCAATTATAAGCGAAAAATGATGCATTGTTTATTCGAGGAGTTCGGCTGTGAGTGCAGAACAATACAAATAGTGCGGTAAGCAAGGGTTTGGACTATTAGACATGTCCCCCTCCAGGGATAGGCTGCGGAATGGTGTAATAAACAGATTTAATGCTCGTAATGGAGACCACCTGAGTGTTCGTCGTAGCCCTGGTTCCTCCCTGGCTGTTGCATCGTGGGTTCAGCAGATCTACTGTCGGACAGGGCCTCTTGTAAATGGAGTCCAGTGGATAAAATAAGAATAAAAATAAAAATCGACACACTTAGGAGCCCCTGGTGTGGTTGAGCCGCACTCTGGGCCTGTCGTGGTTGTGTCCCTCCCCCTATGCCCAAGGTATCTCCAGAGCGTAATGATGTACGCGGGGAGCTTGTCTTACAATCATGTAAGGGCTGGGTTGGGGCCGCATTGCTACGCGTGCTCGGAACGCGCCAGGTGGTCTTGGTTTATGTTACTCCGGGCGCGTTTAATCCCGTCCGGTATTTTAGCGGCCAGACTCGAAAGTTGCCTTAAGAGGCTGTTCTGAACTTCTGCCGCGAGAGCCGCTGTGTGTTCCTCCGTTCGGAGGGAGCGTTCAGTGTTTCCGTTGACCGTGATGACTCCACGAGGGCCTGGCATCTTGAGCTTGAGGTATGCATAATGTGGCACCGCGTTGAACTTTGCAAACGCGGTTCGTCCGAGCAGGGCGTGATAGCCACTGCGGAATGGAACTATGTCGAAGATTAATTCCTCGCTTCGGAAATTATCCGGGGATCCGAAGACCACTTCCAGCGTGACCGAGCCTGTACAATTGTCCTCGACACCTGGTATGACGCCTTTGAAGGTCGTCTTTGTAGGTTTAATCCTTGAGGGGTCTATGCCCATCTTGCGCACTGTATCCTGATAAAGCAGGTTCAGGCTGCTGCCGCCGTCCATGAGGACTCTAGTGAGGTGAAATCCATCGACGATTGGGTCTAAAACCAATGCGGCGAATCCGCCATGGCGGATACTGGTGGGGTGGTCCCTTTGATCAAAAGTGATCGGGCAAGAGGACCATGGATTGAACTTCGGGGCAACTGGCTCCATCGCATATATGTCCCGAAGTGCACGCTTCCGCTCCCTCTTGGGTATGTGGGTTGCGTATATCATATTTACTGTCCGCACTTGTGGGGGGTAACCCTTCTGTCCTCTATTGTTCGGTGGCCGGGTCTCCTCCTCGTCGTCGCTATGCAGCCCCTTGTCATTGTTTTCGGCAATTAACTTGCCTGCCTGCTTGAATACCCAACAATCTCTGTTGGTGTGGTTAGCTGGCTTTTCGGGGGTGCCATGTATCTGGCAAGAGCGGTCGAGTATTCGGTCCAAATTGGACGGACCCGGAGTGGTTCTTCTGAATGGCTTCTCCCGCTGACCGGGTTTAGAGCCTCTGAATCCGGCGTTGACTGTTGTATCTTCATTGTTATCGCCGTTAACGCGGCGTTTATTTTTGTTTCGACGCGACCTGCCATTGTGGTCCTTAGTATCCGGACTGCCAGCATTTTTGCTGAGGTTGTTGCTGCGAGCTAGCCAGCTGTCCTCTCCTGCATAGAAGCGGGTCATGAGTGATGTGAGGGCTGCCATGGATTTCGGCTTTTCCTGTCCTAGGTGCCGGGCTAGCCACTCGTCGCGGATGTTATGTTTGAAGGCTGCGAGGGCCTCTGCATCCGGACAGTCGACGATTTGATTTTTCTTTGTTAAGAACCATGTCCAGAATTGTCTGGCCGATTCATCTGGCTGCTGAATTATGTGGCTTAGGTCATCGGCGTCTGGTGGTCGCACATATGTGCCTTGGAAGTTGTCGAGGAATGCGGCTTCCAGGTCCTCCCAACACCCAATTGACTCTGCGGGCAAGCTGTTAAGCCAAAGCCGAGCTGGTCCTTTAAGCTTGAGTGGGAGGTACTTGATGGCGTGGAGATCGTCGCCGCGGGCCATATGGATGTGAAGGAGATAATCTTCGATCCAAACCGCGGGGTCTGTTGTGCCATCATAAGATTCAATGTTCACGGGTTTAAACCCTTCAGGGATTTGATGATCCATTACTTCGTCTGTGAAGCATAGTGGGTGTGCGGCGTTCTATATTGAGCAATATCACGACGTAGCTCAAGAGAGCGTTGTCTGCTGTGTTCGGCCCGGCCGGAGTTGCTGTATCCGGCGCGACGGTAGTCGTCATGGGTCGTGGGGCGCCCACGTGATCCGTAGATAGATCTGGATTGTCTTGCCTTGTCCTCCAATATATCCCGCAAGTCCGGCGCATTCCCCCGTGGCTTCGTGCTTTTTGAGCGGTGCCGGGGTACGGCTCTGATGGAGGGCCGAGATGCCTCTCTGTCGCGACCACGGGGTGGCCGGTCTACCGTATTATGCGCTGGTGATGAAGGTTTGTATGCTTCCTCCTCTAGTTGGGGGAGCAACTTGCGTTTTGGGTAGCTTTTGGAGGGGCGTTCGAGTTCATACTCTTCGGCCGCAAGGACTTCGGTCCATCTGTCGGCCAGCAGGTCTTGATCAGCTTGAAGCTGTTGCTGCTTTTTCTTTAGGCTGCTCGCCGTGGCCATTAGCCTGCGTTTAAAACGCTCTTGTTCGACGGGATCCTCGAGCACGACGAATTCGTCGTCATTGAGGCTTGCCTCGTCTTCGGAGGGAGGCATGTAATTTTCATCCTCCTCGTCTACCGCTCTCTCCTGAGGGCTGGCTACTCCGTCCTCCTGTGCTGAATCTTGCTGGAGGGGGTTGTCTTTGGCACTCTCTGGGGTGTTATTATCTCCGGTGCCGGACTCTCCATTCTTACTATGGCGGGATTTAGAGCGGCGCCGCTGATGTCGGCGCTTGGGCTGTTTCTTAGAAGAATCCGCCTCCGCTGCTTCTTCGCCGTCCCCATCCTTTGGGGTGTCCACCATGTATATGTCGTATGACGAGGTGGTCTTCCAGTGCCCTGTAGGCGCTGATTCTTGATCGTCTCCGGCATCGTCGTCCATACCGTCGATGTCTTCGGAGTCATAGTCTAGCATGTCGGTTAGATCATCGACAGTGGCTACAAAGTGGGTGGTGGGTGGGCTTTGAATTTCTTCGTCGTCCGCATCCCAGCCATCCTGACCGCAGTCCGGCCAAGGTTCTCCTGATAACGAGAGATGTTTTAGCAAATTTAGGATGTCGCCAAAGGGTGAGTGCTGAAAGATGTCCGCGGCGGTGAACTCCATGATCGGGGCCCAATCGGATTCGATTGGCAGGGGCGCAGGAGGTTCGGAGTCCGGCAAGGAGTCCGACGCCTCGGAGTCACGAGCTTCATAAGGGACAAGGTCAGTATTTGGCTCCATCGCCGTGGAAGTTGCAGCTCCCGAGGCGGTGTCCAGCCACCCGTCCTCGATCTGTGCGGTCGGCTCCGAACTATAGGTCAGAGCGGACTTGTGTGCGGCCTCCAGGGTACTGTCCAACGGCAGAGCTAGATCATGCCCATCGTGACAGTGCGGCACGCTCGACTGTGGCTCGACTCCATCGAAGATCAAGTCCCCGCGGATGTTAGCCGTGAAGTTTAGGCTTCCAAACCTGACCTGACGGCCAGGGGCGTAGCTTTCGATCTACTCCAGATGGCCAAGCGAATTGGCCCGCAGTTGAAAGCCGCCGAACACGAAGATCCGTCCGGGGAGAAAGGTCTCACCCTGGACTGTGTTGTTGTCGATTGAAGAAGCCATCCAGCCTATCGGTGACGACACAGAGGAACTCTCAATGAAAGCACCAATGTCGGTGTCAAAACCGGCGGATCTCGGGTAGGGGGTCCCGAACTGTGTGTCTAGGCGGATGGTAACAGGAGACGAGGGACACGATGTTTTACCCAGGTTCAGGCCCTCTTGATGGAGGTAAAACCCTACGTCCTGCTTGATTAATATTGAAGATGTGTGTTACAAGAGTGGATCTACCACGAGATCAAGGAGGCTAAACCCTAGAAGCTAGCCTATGGTATGATTGTTGTAATGGTCGTTCGTCCTACGGACTAAAACCCTCCGGTTTATATAGACACCGGAGAGGGCTAGGGTTACACAAAGTCGGTTACAATGGTAGGAGATCTACATATCCGTATCGCCAAGCTTGCCTTCCACGCCAAGGAAAGTCCCATCCGGACACGGGACGAAGTCTTCAATCTTGTATCTTCATAGTCTTGGAGTCCGGCTGATGATGATAGTCCGGCTGTCCGGACACCCCCTAGTCCAGGACTCCCTCACTCCCACTTGCACTAGAGTCAATAATCTAGTTCACATCGCCATGTGATTTAACACCAATAGTTCACGTCGCCATGTGATTAACACCCATAGTTCACATCGCCATGTAACCAACACCCAAAGGGTTTACTAGAGTCAATAATCTAGTTCACATTGCTATGTGATTAACACCCAAAGAGTACTAAGGTGTGATCATGTTTTGCTCGTGAGGGAAGTTCAGCCAACAGGTCTGCCACATTCGATCCGTATGTATTTTGCAAATTTCTATTTCTACAATGCTTTGCATGGCGCTACTCTAGCTAATTGCTCCCACGTTCAATACGTATCTAGATTGAGACTTAGAGTCATCTAGATTAGTGCCAAAGCTTGCATCGCCATAACTCTTTACGACGAACTCTTTATCACCTCCATAACCGAGAAACATTTCCCGAGTCCTTTTTAAGGTAACTAAGGATAATTTTGACCGCTGTCCAGTGATCTACTCTTGGATCACTATTGTACCCCTTGCCAAATTCATGGCAAGGTACACAACAGGTTTGCTACACGTCATGGCATACTTTATAGAACCTATGGCTGAGGCATAGGAAACGACTTTCATTCTCTCTTAATCTTCTACCGTGGTCGGGTTTTGAGTCTTTTACTCAACTCCACACCTTACCATATAGGCAAGAACTCCTTCTTTGACTGATCCATTTTGAACTCCTTCAAAATCTTGTCAAGGTATGTACTCATTGAAATTCTTATCAAGCGCCTTGATCTATCTCTATAGATCTTGATGCCCAATATGTAAGCAGCTTCACCGAGGCCTTTTATTGAAAAATTCTTATTCAAGTATCCTTTTATATTATCCAGAAATTCTATATCACTTCCAATCAATAATATGTCATCCACATATAATATCAGAAATGCTACAGAGCTCCCACTCACTTTCTTGTAAATACAGGCTTCACCATAAGTCTGTATAAACCCATATGCTTTGATCACCTTACCAAAGCGTATATTAAAACTCCGAGATGCTTGCACCAGTCCATAGATGGATCGCTGGAGCTCGATGTCTACTACACAACCTTCTTCTTGTAGACGTTGTTGGGCCTGCAAGTGCACAGGTTCGTAGGACAGTAGCAAATTTCCCTCAAGTGGATGACCTAAGGTTTATCAATCCATAGGAGGCGTAGGATGAAGATGGTCTCTCTCAAACAACCCTGCAACCAAATAACAAAGAGTCTCTTGTGTCCCCAACACACCCAATACAATGGCAAATTGTATAGGTGCACTAGTTCGGCGAAGAGATGAAGATACAAGTGCAAAATAGATAGTAGATATAGGTTTTTGTAATCTGAAATAATAAAAACAGCAAGGTAGCAAGCGGTAAAAGTGAGCGTAAACGGTATTGCAATGATAGCAAACAAGGCCTAGGGTTCATACTTTAACTAGTGCAAGTTCTCTCAACAATAATAACATAGATAGAACATATGACAAGCCCTCAACATGCAACAAAGAGTCACTCCAAAGACACTAATAGCGGAGAACAAACTTAGAGATTATGGTAGGGTACGAAACCACCTCAAAGTTATTCGTTCGGATCGATCTATAAAAGAGTTCGTACTAGAATAACACCTTAAGATACAAATCAACCAAAACCCTAATGTCACCTAGATACTCCATTGTAACCTCAAGTATCCGTGGGCATGATTATACGATATGCATCACACAATCTCAGATTCATCCAACCAACATAAAAGTACTTCAAAGAGTGCCCCAAAGTTTCTATCGGAGAGTCAAGAACGTGTGCCAACCCCTATGCATAGGTTCATGGGTGGAACCCGCAAGTTGGTCACCAAAACATACATCAAGTGGCACATGATATCCCATTGTCACCACAGATAATCACGGCAAGACATACATCAAGTGTTCTCATAAAGACTCAATCTGATAAGATAACTTCAAAGGGGAAACTCAATTCATCACAAGAGAGTAGAGGGGGAGAAACATGATAAGATCCAACTACAATAGCAAAGATCGGGATACATCAAGATCGTGCCATAGAGGGAACATGAGAGAGAACACGAGAGAGAGAACACGAGAGAGAGAGAGATCAAACACATAGCTACTGGTACATACCCTCAGTCCCGAGGGTGAACTACTCCCTCCTCGTCATGGAGAGTGCCGGGATGATGAAGATGGCCTCCAGTGATGGGATCCCCCTCCGGCAGGGTGCCGGAACAGGGTCCCGATTGGTTTTTGGTGGCTACAGAGGCTTGCGGCGGCGGAACTCCCGATCTATCTTCTGTTTTGGAAGTTTTAGGGTACGTAGGTATATATGGGTGCAGGGGGTACGTCGGAGGAGCTACGGGGGCCCCACGAGGCAGGGGGGCGCGCCCGGGGGGTGGGCGCGCCCCCACCCTTGTGGGCAGCCCGTATCTCCCCTGACGTGCACTCCAAGTTCCCTGGGTTGCTTTCCTTCCAAAAATAACTTCTCCAGTTGACTTCGTTCCATTTTGACTCCGTCTGATATTCCTTTTCCTCGAAACACTGAAATAGGCATAAAACAACAAATCTGGGCTGGGCCTCCGGTTAATAGGTTAGTCCCAAAAATAATATAAAAGTGGTTAATAAAGCCCAATATTGCCTAAAACAGTAGATAAACTAGCATGGAGCAATCAAAAATTATAGATACGTTGGAGACGTATCAAGCATCCCCAAGCTTAATTCCTGCTCGTCCTCGAGTAGGTAAATGATAAAAAAGAATTTTTGATGCGGAGTGATACTTTGGCATAATTTCAATATAAATCTTCTTAATTGTGATATGAATATTCAGATCCGAAAGATTCAAGACAAAAGTCCATATTGACACAAAAATAATAATACTTCAAGCATACTAACCAAAGCAATCATGTCTTCTCAAAATAGCATGGCAAAAGAAAGTTCATCCCTACAAAATCATATAGTTAGGCTATGCTTCATTTTCGTCACACAAAGATGTTCCCAACTTCTATACCCCCGATGACAAGCCAAGTAATTGTTTCATACTCAAATAATCTCAAACTCTTTCAACCTTAACGCAATACATGAGCGCGAGCAATGGATATAGCACTATGGGTGGAATAGAATATGATGATGGGGATTGTGTGGAGAAGACAAAAAAAGGAGAAAGTCTCACATTGACGAGGATAATCAACGGGCTATGGAGATGCCCATCAATTGATGTCAACATGAGGAGTAGGGATTGCCATGCAACGGATGCACTAGAGCTATGAATGCTCAACAAAAGAAAACTAGTGGGTGTGCATCCAACTCGCTTGCTCACGAAGACCTAGGGCATTTAAGGAAGCCCATCATAGGAATATACAAGCCAAGTTCTATAATGAAAAATTCCCACTAGTATAAAAAAGACAACTTATGAGACTCACTACATGAAGAACAAGGTGCTACTTTGAAGCACAATATATGAGACTCACTACATGAAGAACAAGGTGCTACTTTGAAGCACAAGTGTGTCAAAAGGATAGTAACATTGCCCCTTCTCTCTTTTTCTCTCATTTTTTTGGGCCTTCTCTTTTTTTTTGGCATTTCTCCTTTATATATATATATATATATATATATATATATATATATATATATATATATATTCATCCGGAGTCTCATCCCGACTTGTGGGGGAATCATAGTCTCCATCATCCTTTCCTCACTGGGACAATGCTCTAATAATGATGATCATCACACTTTTATTTTTCTTATAACTCGATACTTCGAACAAAATATGACTCTATATGAATGCCTCCGGCGGTGTACCGGGATGGTGCAATGAATCAAGAGTGACATGTATGAAAAATAATGCATGGTGGCTTTGCCACAAATACGATGTCAACTACATGATCATGCAATGGCAATATGACAAAAGTAATGTATGTCATGATGGAAGTTGCATGGCAATATATCTCGGAATGGCTATGGAAATGCCATAAATAGGTAGGTATGGTGGCTGTTTTGAGGAAGATATAAGGAGGTTTATGTGTGATAGAGCGTATCGTATCACGAGGTTTGGATGCACCGGCGAAGTTTGCACCAATTCTCAAGGTGAGAAAGGGCAATGCACGGTACTGAAGAGGTTTTCAAAGGCAGAAAGGTGAGAGTGCGTATAATACATGGACTCAACATTAGTCAAAAGAACTCATATACTTATTGCAAAAATTTAGAAGCCATCAAAAATCATGTACTACGCGCATGCTCCTAGGGGGATAGATTGGTAGGAAAAGACCATCGCTCGTCCCCGACCGCCACTCATAAGGATGCACAAGCCAGGTACACTTCATGTTTCAAATTTGTTACACAACTTTAACCATACGTGCATGCTACGGGACTTACAAACTTCAACACAAGCATTTATCAAATTCACAATCACACAACTAGGACGACTATGATATTATCACCTCCATATCTCAAAACAATTATCAAGCATCAAACTTATCTTAGTATTCAACTTACTCAAAAGAAAGTTTCACATATCTTGAACACTAAGTATATTAACATTAAGCAAACTACCATGCTATTAATGACTCCCAAAATAATCTAAGTGAAGCATGAGAGTTCATCTATTTCTTCAAAATAAAACCACCATTGTTCTCTAAAAGATATAAGTGAAGTACTAGAGCAAAACAAAAACTACTCCGAAAGATATAAGTGAAGCACATAGAGTATTCTAGCAAATTCCAATTTGTGTATGGCTATCTCTCATTAAAAAAATTCAGATCTTGATACTTTATTCAAACAGCAAGCAAAGCTAAAGAAAACTACAATGCAAGGATAGCACAACTCATGCGAAGAAGCAAAAACTTAGGCTCAACCGATACTAACCGATAGTTGTTGAAGAAGAAAGGTGGGATGCCTACCGGGGCATCCCCAAGATTAGATGCTTGAGACTTCTTGAAATATTATCTTGGGGTGCCTTGGGAATCCCCAAGCTTGAACTTTTGTATCTCCTTAATTCCTCTCATATCATGGTTTCTCTTTTTATCAAAAGCTTCATTCACAACAAATTCAACAAGAACTCGTGAGATAGGTTAGTATAAACCAATGCGAAACCTTATCATATTCTACTGTAACAAATCAATTAAATTATTATTCAAAATTGCATACTAAATTCCTCTTCATATTTAATACTCCTATCCTCAAGTAGAATCATTAAACAAGCAAACATATGCAAACAATGCAACCATAACAACAATCTGCCAAAACAGTACAGTCCGTAAATAATGCAAGAGTATCAATACTTCCCTGACTCCAAAAATTATGAACTAAATTTACCACTGTAATAAATTTATCAGAGCTCAATATGCAAAAATATTCAACGTTAGACCATTCTCTTACTTTTCTAGGGAATTTTTGCAACAGCGGTAAACTTTCTGTTTTCAAACAGCAACATGCATACTAGCAAAACAAGCATGGCAAAGGCTATCCTTGACTTTTTTATTTAAACTAAAGAGTAATAACATTATTCTAACTAACAGCAAACAAAACTACCAAAATAAAATGACGCTCCAAGCAAAACAGATATCATGTGGTGAATAAAAATATAGCTCCAAGTAAAGTTACCAATGAACGAAGACGAAAGAGGGGATGCCTTCCGGGGCATCCCCAAGATTAGGCTCTTGGTTGCCCTTGAATATTACCTTGGGGTGCCTTGGTAATCCCCAAGATTAGGCTCTTGCCACTCTTTATTCCATAGTCCATCGAATCTTTACCCAAAACTTGAAAACTTCAACCACACAAAACTCAAAACAAAACTCGTAAGCTCCGTTAGTACAAGAAAATAAAACCACCACTTAGGTACTGTACTGAACTCATTCTAAATTCATATTGGTGTAATATCTACTGTATTCTAACTTATCTATGGTTCATACCACTTAATACTAGCCATAGATGCATCAAAATAAGCAAACAACACATAGAAAACAGAATCTGTCAAAAACAGAACAGTCTGTAGTAATCTGTATCAAACATATACTTCTGGAACCCCAAAAATTATGAAATAAATTGCTGGACCTGAGAAATTTGTCTATTAATCATCTGCAAAAATAATCAACCTAAAAGCACTCTCCAGTAAAAAATGGAAGCTAATCTCGTGAGAGCTAAAGTTTCTGTTTTTCACAGCAAGATCACATAAACTTCACCCAAGTCTTCCCAAAGGTTCTACTTGGCACTTTATCGAAACAAAAGCTATAAAACATGATTACTACAGTAGCATAATCATGCGAACACACAAAAACAGTAAGGATAAATATTGGGTTGTCTCCCAACAAGCGCTTTTCTTTAATGCCTTTTAGCTAGGCATGATGATGACAATGATGCTCACATAAAAGATAAGAATTGAAACATAACGGGAGCATCATGAAGAATATGACTAGCACATTTAAGTCTAACCCACTTCCTATGCATAGGGATTTTGTGAGCAAACAACTTATGGGAACAATAATCAACTAGCATAGGAAGGTAACACAAGCATAGCTTCAAGAATTTAAGCACATAGGGAGGAAACTTGACATTATTGTAATTCCTACAAGCATATATTCCTCCCTCATAATAAATTTCAGTAGCATCATGAATGAATTCAACAATATAACCAACACCTAAAGCATTCTTTTCATTATCTACAAGCATAGAAAATTTACTACTCTCCACATATGCTAATTCTTCTCATTCGGAATAGTAGTGGGAGCAAACTCAACAAAATAACTATCATGTGATTGAAAATTAAGATCAAGATGACAAGTTTCATGTTATCATTATTCTTTAAAGCATACGTGTCATCACAATAATCATCATAGATAGGAGGCATGCTTTCATCATAGTAAATTTGCTCAAGAAAGCTTGGGGGACAAAAAATATCATCTCCATCAAACATAGCTTCCCCAAGCTTGTGGCTTTGCATATCATTAGCATCATGTATATTCAAGGAATTCATACTAACAACATTGCAATCATGCTCATCATTCACATGTTTTATGCCAAGAATTCTATGTAATTCTTCTTCTAGTACTTGACCACAATTTTCCTTTCCATCATACTCACGAAAGATATTAAAAAGGTGAAGCGTATGAGACAAACTCAATTCCATTTTTTGGTAGTTTTATTTTATAAACTAGACTAGTGCTAAAACAAGAAACAAAAAGATTCGATTGCAAGATCTAAAGATATACCTTCAAGCACTCACCTCCCCGGCAACGACGCCAGAAAAGAGCTTAGTTGACGGAGTGTGAGTACCCTTTACCTAGCCTCCCCGCCAACGGCGCCAGAAAAGAGCTTGATGTCTACTACACAACCTTCTTCTTGTAGACGTTGTTGGGCCTGCAAGTGCACAGGTTTGTAGGACAGTAGCAAATTTCCCTCAAGTGGATGACCTAAGGTTTATCTATCCGTAGGAGGCGTAGGATGAAGATGGTCTCTCTCAAACAACCCTGCAACCAAATAACAAAGAGTCTCTTGTGTCCCCAACACACCCAATACAATGGCAAATTGTATAAGTGCACTAGTTTGGCAAAGAGATGAAGATACAAGTGCAAAATAGATAGTAGATATAGGTTTTTGTAATCTTAAATAATAAAAACAGCAAGGTAGCAAGCGGTAAAAGTGAGCTTAAACGGTATTGCAATGGTAGGAAACAAGGCCTAGGGTTCATACTTTCACTAGTGCAAGTTCTCTCAACAATAATAACATAGATAGAACATATGACAAGCCCTCAACATGCAACAAAGAGTCACTCCAAAGACACTAATAGCGGAGAACAAACATACAGATTATGGTAGGGTACGAAACCACCTCAAAGTTATTCGTTTGGATCGATCTATAAAAGAGTTCGTACTAGAATAACACCTTAAGATACAAATCAACCAAAACCCTAATGTCACCTAGATACTCCATTGTCACCTCAAGTATCCATGGGCATGATTATACGATATGCATCACACAATCTTAGATTCATCCAACCAACATAAAAGTACTTCAAAGAGTGCCCCAAAGTTTCTACCAGAGAGTCAAGAACGCCTGCCAACCCCTATGCATAGGTTCATGGGTGGAACCCGCAAGTTGGTCACCAAAACATACATCAAGTGGCACATGATATCCCATTGTCACCACGGATAATCACGACAAGACATACATCAAGTGTTCTCATAAAGACTCAATCTGATAAGATAACTTCAAAGGGGAAACTCAATTCATCACAAGAGAGTAGAGGGGGAGAAACATCATAAGATCCAACTACAATAGCAAAGCTCGGGATACATCAAGATCGTGCCATAGAGGGAACATGAGAGAGAACACAAGAGAGAGAGAGATCAAACATATAGCTACTGGTACATACCCTCAGCCCCGAGGGTGAACTACTCCCTTCTTGTCATGGAGATCATCGGGATGATGAAGATGGCCTCTAGTGATGGGATCCCCCTCCGGTAGGGTGCCAGAACAGGGTCCCGATTGGTTTTTTGTGGCTACAGAGGCTTGCGGCGGCGGAACTCCTGATCTATCTTCTGTTTTGGAAGTTTTAGGGTACGTAGGTATACATGGGTGCAGGGGGTACGCTGGAGGAGCTGCGGGGGCCCCACGAGGCAGGGGGCGTGCCCAGGAGGGTGGGTGCGCCCCCCCACCCTCGTGGGCAGCCCGTATCTCCCCTGACGTGCACTCCAAGTTCCCTGGGTTGCTTTCCTTCCAAAAATAACTTCTCCAGTTGATTTCGTTCCATTTTGACTCCGTCTGATATTCCTTTTCCTCGAAACACTGAAATAGGCATAAAACAGCAAATCTGGGCTGGGCCTCCGGTTAATAGGTTAGTCCCAAAAATAATATAAAAGTGGATAATAAAGCTCAATATTGCCTAAAACAGTAGATAAAGTTGCATGGAGCAATCAAAAATTATAGATAATAAAGCCCAATATCAAGCTCGCACACTTTGTTAGCACCTTTAGGATTGACAAAACCTTCTGGTTGCATCATAAACAACTCTTCCTTAATATCCATTAAGGAATGCAATTTTTGACATCCATTTGCTAGATTTCATAATCATAAAATGTGGCAATTGCTAACATGATTCAGATAGACTTAAGCATCGCTACGGGTGAGAAAGCTCATCGTAGTCAACTCCTTGAACTTTGTCAAAAACCTTTTGCGACAAGTCAAGCTTTGTAGATAGTGACATTACTATGAGCATCAGTCTTCTTCTTGAAATCCATTTATTCTCAATGGCTTGCTGATCATCGGGCAGTCCACCAAACTCCACACTTTCTTCTCATATATGGATCCTATCTCAGATTTCATGGCCTCAAGCTATCTGTTGGAATCTGGGCTCATCATAGGTTCTTCATAGTTCGGAGGTTCGTCATGGTCAAGTAACACGACTTCCAGAATAGGATTACCGTACCACTCTGGTGCGGATGGTTCTCTGGTTGACCCTTAAGGTTTAGTAGTAACTTGATCTGAAGTTATATCATCATTATCATTAGCTTCCTCTCTAGTTGGTGTAGGCATCACGGGAACGGATTTCTCGGATGAGATATTTTCCAAAGTGAGAGAAGGTACAATTACCTCATAAAGTTCTACTTTCCTCCCACTTACTTTTTTTGGGAGAAACTCCTTCTCTAGAAAGGTTACCTTCTTGGCAACAAAGAACTTGCCTTTGAATTTGTGGTAGAAGGTGTACCCAATTGTTTCCTTAGGGTATCCTATGAAGACGCACTTCTCCAATTTGGGTTCGAGCTTATCAGCATGAAGCTTTTTCACATAAGCATCACAACCCCAAACTTTAAGAAATGACAGCTTAGGTTTATTACCAAACCACAGTTCATACGGTGTCGCCTCAATGGATTTAGACGCTGCCCTCTTTAACGTGAATGCGGTGTTGATATGTCCATTTTGCAACATGCTTTTACATAAATATTTATTGCATTATGGGATGTTACTACACATTATATCACAATACTTATGCCTTTTCTCTCTTATTTTATAAGGTTTACATGAAGAGGGAGAATGCCGGCAGCTGGAATTCTTGACTGGAAAAGGAGAAAATATTAGACACCTATTCTGCACAACTCCAAAAGTCCTAAAACTCCACGGAAATCTGTTTTGTAATATATTAAAAATATTGGGCGAAGAAAGCACCAGAGGGGGGCCACCAGTCATTCACGAGGGTGGAGGGCGCGCCCTACCCCCTGGACACGCCCCCTGCCTTGTGGGCCCCCTGGCTGGCCCCCGACGTCCATCTTGTTCTATATGGTGTATTTTGCCCTGGAAAAAATTAGAAGGAAGCTTTCGAGACAAAGTGTTGCCGTCTCGAGGGGGAACCTGGGCGGGACCAATCTAGGGCTCCGGCAAAGCTGTTCTGCCGGGGAAACATCTCTCTGGAAGGGGGAAATCACCACCATCGTCATCACCATGGATCCTCTCATTGAGAGGGGGTCAATATCCATCAACATCTTCACCAGCTCCTTCTCCTCTCAAACTCTAGTTCATCTCTTGTATCCGATATTTGTCTCAAAACCTCAGATTGGTACCTGTGGGTTGCTACTAGTGTTGATTACTCCTTGTAGTTGATGCTAGTTGGTTTATTCGGTGGAAGATCATATGTTCAGATCCTTAATGCATATTAATACCCCTCTGATTATGAACATGAATATGATTTGTGAGTAGTTACGTTTGTTCCTGAGGACATGGGAGAAGTCTTGTTATAAGTAATCAGGTGAATTTGGTATCCATTCGATATTTTGATGAGATGTATGTTGTCTCTCCTCTAGTGGTGTTATGTGAACGTCGACTACATGAAACTTCACCATGATTTGGGCCTAGGGGAAGACATTGGGAAGTAATAAGTAGATGATGGGTTGCTAGAGTGACAGAAGCTTAAACCCTAGTTTATGTGTTGCTTCGTAAGGGGCTGATTTGGATCCATATGTTTCATGCTATGGTTAGCTTTACCTTAATTCGGGTTAATCATAAGTTGGATGCTTTTCCAAGGAAGGGAAGTATACCCAAGCACCGATACACCCACATATCAAATTATCAAAATAACGAACATGAATCATATGAGCATGATGAAAACTAGCTTGACGATAATTCACATGTGTCCTCGGGAGTGCTTTGCTTTATATAAGAGTTTGTCCAGGCTTGTCCTTTGTTACAAAAA
Source organism: Triticum timopheevii (assembly GCA_963921465.1). NCBI lineage: Eukaryota > Viridiplantae > Streptophyta > Magnoliopsida > Poales > Poaceae > Triticum > Triticum timopheevii. The sequence goes on from OY997264.1 coordinate 531,691,230, forward strand.
GTATTGGGCCGCCTTGCTGCACCTTAGTTACTTTTGTTACTTGTTACCCGTTACGAGTTATCTTATCACATAACTATCTGTTACCGATAATTTCAGTGCTTGCAGAGAATACCTTATTGAAAACCGCTTGTCATTTCCTTCTGCTCCTCGTTGGGTTTGACACTCTTACTTATCGAAAGAACTATGATAGATCCCCTATACTTGTGGGTCATCAAGACTCTTTTCTGGTGCCGTTGCCGGGGAGTGAAGCGCCTTTGGTAAGTGGAACTTGGTAAGGAAACATTTATATAGTGTGCTAAAATTTACTGTCACTTGTTACTATGGAAAATAATCCTTTGAGGGGCTTGTTAGGGGTATCTTCACCCCGACCGGAAGTGCAAAGAGTCGCTCCTCAACCTACTGAACCTACTTAAAACATTTACTTTGAAATTCCTTCGAGTATGATAGAGAAACTGCTAGCTAATCCCTATACAGGAGATGGAACATTACATCCCGATATGCACCTAATCTATGTGGATGAAGTTTGTGGATTTTTTAAGCTTGCAGGTGAAGGAAATATGCCCTAGAGGCAATAATAAAGTTGTTATTTATATTTCCTTATATTATGATAATGTTTATAATTCATGCTAGAATTGTATTAACCGGAAACTTAGTACTTGTGTGAATACATAAACAAAACAAAGTGTCCCTAGTATGCCTATACTTGACTAGCTCGTTAGTCAAAGATGGTTATGTTTCCTGACCATAGACATGTGTTGTCATTTGATGAATGTGATCACATCATTAGAGAATGATGTGATGGACAAGACCCACCCGTTAGCTTAGCATAATGATCGATAAGTTTTATTGCTATTGCTTTCTTCGTGACTTATACAAGTTCCTCTGACTATGAGATTATGTGACTTCCGAATACCAGAGGAACACCTTGTGTGCTATCAAACGTCACAGCATAACTGGGTGATTATAAAGATGCTCTAAAGGTGTCTCTGAAGGTGTTTGTTGGGTTGGCATAGATCGAGATTAGGATTTGTCACTCCATGTATCGGAGAGGTATCTCTGGGCCCTCTCGATAATGCTCATCACTATAAGCCTTGCAAGCAATGTGACTAATGAGTTAGTTGCGGGATGAAGCATTGCAGAATGAGTAAAGGAACTTGCCGGTAACGAGATTGAACTCGGTATGAAGATACCGACGATCGAATCTTGGGCAAGTAACATACCGATGACAAAGGGAACAACATATGTTATTGTGCGGTTTGACTGATAAAGATCTTCGTAGAATGTGTAGGAGCCACTATGAGCATCCAGGTTCCACTATTGGTTATTAATCGGAGATGAGTCTCGATCATGTCTACATAGTTCTCGAACCCGTAGGGTCCGCACGCTTAACATTCGATGACGATTTGTATTATGAGTTATGTGTTTTGGTGACCGAAGTTTGTTCGGTGTCTCGGATGAGATCACGGACATGACGAGGAGTCTCGAAATGGCTGAGAGGTAAAGATTGATATATTGGAAGGTGGTATTCGGACACCAGAAGGGTTCCAGAGTGTATCAGGTACAAATCGGAGTACCGGAAGGGTTACCGGAACCCCCCGGGGGAAGATATGGGCCATATGGGCCATGGGAGGGAGGCTAACCAGCCCACAAGGGGCTGGTGCACCCCCCACAAGGGAGGAGGCTGAATTGGACTAGGGAAAGGGGGTGCCACCTGATACATCTCCAACGTATCTATAATTTTGATTGTTCCATGCTATTATATTATCTGTTTTGGATGTTTAATGGGCTTTAATATGCTCCTTTGTACTATTTTTGGCACTAACCTATTAATCGAAGGCCCAGTGCCAGTTTCTGTTTTTTGGGCCTATTTTAGAGTTTTGCAGAAAAGGAATACCAAACGGAGTCCAAACGGAATGAAGCCTTCGTGATGATCTTTCTTGGACCGAAAGCAAACCAGAAGACTTGGAGTTGAAGTCGGAGACGTAACGAGGAGGCCACGAGGAAGGAGGGTGCGCCCAGGGGGTAGGCGCACCCCCGACCCTCGTGGGCCCCTCGTAGCTCCACCGACCTGGTTCTTTCACCTATATATACTCTTATACCCTAAAAACATCAGGGGGAGCCACAAAACCACTTTTCCACCGCCGCAACCTTCTGTACCCGTGAGATCCCATCTTGGGGCCTTTTCCAGTGATTTGCTGGAGGGGGATTCGATCACGGAGGGCTTCTACATCAACACCATTGCCTCTCCGATGAAGCGTGAGTAGTTTACCACAGACCTTCGGGTCCATAGTTATTAGCTAGATGGCCTTTTCTCTCTCTTTGATTCTCAATGCAAAGTTCTCCTGGATGTTCTTGGAGATCTATTCGATGTAATATTCTTTTGCGGTGTGCTTGCTGAGATACGATGAACTGTGGATTTATGAAAAATATTATCTATGAATATTATTTGGTTCTTCTCTGAATTCTTATATGCATGATTTGATATCTTTGCAAATTTCTTCAAATTATCGGTTTAGTTTGGCCTACTAGATTGATCTTTCTTGCCATGGGAGAAGTGCTTAGCTTTGGGTTCAATCTTGCGGTGTCCTTTCCCAGTGACAGTAGGGGCAGCAAGGCACGTATTGTATTGTTGCCATCAAGGATAAAAAAGATGGGGTTTATATCATATTACTTGAGTTTATCCCTCTACGTCATGTCATCTTGCTTAATGTGTTACTCCGTTCTTATGAACTTAATACTCTACATGCATGCTGGATAGCGGTCGATGTGTGGAGTAATAGTAGTAGATGCAGGTAGGAGTCGGTCTACTTGACACGGACGTGATGCCTATTTTCATGATCATTGCCTTAGATGTCATCATAATTATGCGCTTTTCTATCAATTGCTCAACAGTAATTTGTTCACCCGCCGTAATACATGCTATCTCGAGAGAAGACACTAGTGAAACCTATGGCCCCCGGATCTCTTTTCCATTATATTAAAGTCTCTTTTCCATATTGTTGAATCTTGTTTACTATTTTGCAATCTTTACTTTCCAATCTATACATCAAAAATACCAAAAATATTTAGTTTATTATCTCTATCAGATCTCACTTTTGCGAGTGACCGTGAAGGGATTGACAACCCCTTTATCTCATTGGTTGCAAGTTCTTGATTGTTTGTGCAGGTATTCGGTGACTTGTGCGTCGTCTCCTACTGGATTGATACCTTGGTTCTCAAAAATTAGGGAAATACTTTCGCTACTTTGCTGCATCACCCTTTCCTCATCAAGGGAAAACCAACGCAAGCTCAAGATGTAGCAAGAAGGATTTCTCGCACCGTTACCGGGGAGATCTACATCAAGTTAAGCCATACCAAGTAACCATCATAAACTCTTCTCCCTTGCATTACATTATTTGCCATTCGCCTCTCGTTTTCCTCTCCCCCACTTCTAAAACGATTTTCGAAAACCTTTGCCTTTTCTTTGCCCCTCTTTCGTTCGATCTTATGTTTGCTTGTGTCTCCATGTGCCTTCTATGTTCTTGCATCTTTGCTTGCTAAAAATCTATTGATATGGATCCACTTAAAGTGTTCTACTTGGATCATCTTCAATCCATATGCGCTCGTGCTGAAATCCCAACTAGCCTAGTTGATGGGAAATCTTTAGATGATCATGCTCATTTTGTGTGTCACCGTTTGTCTGAAAAAAGGAGACTCTTATGGGATCAAATAAATAGATTGTTGTGTTATGCTTGGAATCTTTGTGAAATTTATGATTTTACTTGTTGCTCTAAGAACCCTAAAAACAATTTCCCTACCTATGTGAGTTTAATTGTAATGAAATCTTATCTTCTTATGCAAAGGGTGTTTATAGTTACTATGATATCGAACAAATTGAAGAATTTGTTGCTTTTAAGGGTTCTTATGAAGTTTCTTCTTTGATTGAAAAGTATGATGTTACTCTCTATGAATCTGAAAATTTTGACATACTTAAATATTGCTATGAAAACTATGCTCATAATGTATGTGTCAAAGAATTTGTTGAGAGAATGACCGTTGCTTTGGAAAAAAATAATGATATGCATGAATCTATGGATAATGATGATTCCGATGATTTGATTGAAATATCCCTTGATGAACATGATTCTTGCTATTCTTGTGGCCATGATGCCAATATTTATGAAAACAAATTTGCTATAGTTCCTTATGTTAAACATGAGGTCGTTGCTATTGCACCCATACTTGATAGTTCCTTCGTTGAAAAGCATGATTGCAATGATGTTATTATAAATTGTATTAATGTCAATTGTGCTAATAATATGCAAAACCCTAAGCTTGGGGTGCTAGTTTTGCTATGACTACTATTTTTTGCAATGATCATGATTGGGGTGATTCTTCTTATGACCTTGAAAATTTATTTAAGCCCCATGATGAATATGAGATTGATAATAGTGTTTGCAATATTATTGAAAGTGGGTTTGGAGAGGTCATGACTTTAATTAATGTTAATCCCACTATTTTGGAAGAGTGTCAACTTCGCATGCATGTGGATCGTGTTGAAAATATTTTATGTGATAGCTACTTTGTTGAATTTTATAATGATCGCACATGTAAATATTATGAGAGAGGAAAATATGGTTGTAGAAATTTTCATGTTACTAAATTACCTCTCGTTATGTTGAGATTACTATTGTTTCTTTCCGCTTCCTTGCATATGCTAGTTTTTGGTTGCTATGATAATTTGTTTGCCTATAAGATGCCTATGCATAGGAAGTATGTTAGAATTAGATGTGTTTGTCACGTGTTTTATGATGCTTTCTTTGCGCTTCAATTCTTGTCTTCCATGTGAGCATCATCGAAATCTCAATGCCTAGCAAGGGGCGTTAAACGATAGTGCTTGTTGGGAGGCAACCCAATTTTATTTTTGTTCTTTACTTTTTGCTCCTGTTTAGTAATAAATAATTCATCTAGCCTCTGTTTGGATGTGGTTTTATGTTTTAATTAGTGTTTGTGCCAAGTAGATCCTTTGGGAAACTTGGGTGAAGTCTTTGCGATCTTGCTGTAAAAAACAGAAACTTTTGCACGCTGTCATTTTTTTTTACAGAAGAGTGCTTTTAGGTTGATTCTTTTTGCATAAGATTAATAGACAAATTCCTCACGTCCACCAATTTATTTAAGAACTTTTGGAGTTACAGAAGTATTCTAAAGTTACAGATTGCTACAGACTATAACACCACTCCTTGTAAGCATTGTAATCATCATGGCCGCACACACAAGATAGCTGAGTCCGTATAACTAACCTGGAAGGCGAGATCGACTGGCCATTGATGACACCCACAGTCATGACCTTCAGCTCGGGGACGTCTTCATCTTAAGCTACGACACCAGTCGGTCAGCACACGGACCGGAAGATCCTCGACCATCGACCCCTAGACCCTCGACCCCTCGACCCATCGGCCCTCGACCCCTTGGCGACCGGTGATCCTCGACCCTCTGCCCCGATCCTCGATCCCTTGGCGACGGGCGATCCTCGACCCGGTTCCATCGGTGCCCATGCACCCCTAACCTCGACCCTCAACCCCTCGAAGAAGAAGAAGAAGAAGAAGAAGAAGAAGAAGAAGAAGAAGAAGAAGAAGAAGAAGAAGAAGAAGAAGAAGAAGAAGAAGAGGAGGAAGAAGAGGAAGATGAAGATGAAGAAGAAGAGGAAGAGGAAGAAGAGGAAGAAGAGGAGGAGGAGGAGGAAGAAGAAGAAGAAGAAGAAGAAGAAGAAGAAGAAGAAGAAGAAGAAGAAGAAGAAGGAGGAGGAGAAGAAGAAGAAGAAGAAGAAGAAGGAGAAGAAGAAGAAGAAGAAGAAGAAGAAGACGAGGAGGAGGAGGAGGAGAAGAAAATAATAATAATAATAATAATAATAATAATAATAATAATAATAATAATAATAATAATAATAATAATAATAATAATAATAAGAAGAAGAAGAAAGTAGAAGAGGACGAGGAGGAGAATAATAATAACAAGAAAAAAGGGATAAGAGGAAAAGGAAAATCGGGTCGAGGATCCTCAACCCGGTTCCGTCGGTGCCGACGCACCCCGTCGGTGATCCTCGACCCTGTTTTCCTTTTCCCTCTTCTGCTTCTTATCCCCTTCTTATTCTTCTTCTTCCTCCTCCTCTTTTCTTCTTCTTCTTCCTCTTCCTCCTCCTCCTCCTCCTCCTCCTCCTCCTCCTCCTCCTCCTCCTCCTCCTCCTCCTCCTCCTCCTCTTCTTCTTCTTCTTCTTCTTCTTCTTCTTCTTCTTTTTCTTCTTCTTCTTTCCCTTTTTTTCACCTTTCTTCTTTCTTCTTAACTAAACCTAAACTAAACTAAATACAAACCTAAACCTAAAAATAGAAGAAAAAACCTAAACTAAACTAAATATAAACCTAATCCTAAAAAATAGAAAAAAAACCTAAATTAAACTAAATCTAAACCTAAAAAATTAAAAAAAAACTAAACTAAATCTAAACTACACTAAGCAGAAAAAAAGAGAGGGGGAGGGGGCTCACCGGAGTGGGGGAGGAGGAGGAGGCCGACGTCGGCGGGGCGTCGGGGGGGGGGGGGCGATGGGGAGGCCGGGCGGCGGGGGGGGGGGGGGCGTCGGGGAGCCCGTGCGTCGGGCGGCCCAGAGCGGCGGGGTGTGGGAGGCGTGCAGGAGCGGCGGGCGGGGTGACGGGGGGGGGGGGGGGGGGGGGGCAGCGGCCTTGCCAGTGGGCGGCCGGTCGGGGCGGCGTGGGGTCGGGGGCAGGGTGCGGTCGGGGGCGCGGTGGGGGTTAGGGGCACGGTGGCCGGCGGTGGTTGGGCTCGGGTGCGGGGGTTAGGGAGAGAGAGAGAGAGAGAGAGAGAGAGAGAGAGAGAGAGAGAGAGAGAGAGAGAACAAAGACAGAGGAGGCGGGGGCAATGGCCGTTACATACTGCTACGTCTTGAGCTTGCGTTGGTTTTCCTTGAAGAGGAGAGGGTGATGCAGTAATAGTAGCATAAGTATTTCCCTCAGTTTTTGAGAACCAAGGTATCAGTCCAGTAGGAGGCTCCTCAAAAGTCCCACGCACCTACACAAACAAACTGAGAACTCGCAACCAACGCGATAAAGGGGTTGTCAATCCGTTCACGGCCACTTGCGAAAGTGAGATCTAATAAAGATAGTAGGATAAGATAAATATATTTTTGGTATTTTATAATATAGATGCAAAAAGGTAAAGATGCAAATAAAAGTAGATCGGAAGCAAATATGATAAGAGATAGACCCGGGGGCCATAGGTTTCACTAGAGGCTTCTCTCGAGATAGCATAAGTATTACAGTGGGTGAACAAATTACTGTCGAGCAATTGATAGAAAAGCGAATAATTATGAGATTATCTAGGCATGATCATGTATATAGGCATCACGTCCATAACAAGTAGACCGACTCCTACCTGCATCTACTACTATTACTCCACACATCGACCGACTCCTACCTGCATCTAGAGTATTAAGTTCATAAGAACAGAGCAACACATTAAGCAAGATGACATGATGTAGAGGGATATACTCAAGCAATATGATATAAACCCCATCTTGTTATCCTCGATGGCAACAATACAATACGTGCCTTGCAACCCTTTCTGTCACTGGGTAAGGACACCGCAAGATTGAACCCAGAGCTAAGAACTTCCCCCATGGCAAGAAAGATCAATCTAGTAGGCCAAACTAAACTGATAATTCGAAGAGACTTGAAAAGATAACTCAATCATACATAAAAGAATTCAGAGAAGATTCAAATATTATTCATAGATAAACTTGATCATAAACCCACAATTCATCGGATCTCGACAAACACACCGCAAAAAGAGTTTACATCGAATAGATCTCCACAAGAGAGGGGGAGAACATTGTATTGAGATGCAAAAAGAGAGAAGAAGCCATCTAGCTAATAACTATGGACCCGTAGGTCTGTGGTAAACTACTCACAACTCATCGGAGGGGCAAGGATGTTGATGTAGAGGCCCTCCGTGGTCGATTCCCGCTCCGGCAGAACCCCGACGAAGGCTCCAAGATGGGATCTCGCGGATACAGAAGGTTATGGTGGTGGAAATTCTGTTTCGTCTGCTCCCTGGATGTTTTCGGGGTACGTAGGTATATATAAGTACGTCGGTGGCCGCCCGAGGGGCCCACGAGACAGGGGGCACGCTCTACAGGGGGGGGGGGGCGTGGCCTCCTATCTCGTGGCTTCCTCGGCTGCTTCTTAACTTGCACTCCAAGCTCTCCGGATCACGTTCATTCCAAAAATCACGCCCCCGAAGGTTTCATTCCGTTCGGACTCCGTTTGATATTCCTTTTCTTCGAAATACTGAAATAGGCAAAAAAACAGCAATACGGGCTGGGCCTCCGGTTAGTAGGTTAGTCCCAAAAATGATATAAATGTGTAAAATAAAGCCCATAAACATCCAAAAGGGGTAATATAATAGCATGGAACAAACAAAAATTATAGATACGTTGGAGACGTATCAAGCATCCCCAAGCTTAATTCCTGCCCGTCCTCGAGTAGGTAAATGATAAAAAGAAATTTTTGATGTGGAATGCTACCTAGCATAATTCTCAATGTAATTTTTCTTTATTGTGGCATGAATGTTCAGATCCAAATGATTCAAAATAAAAGCTTATAAAACATAAAAATAATAATGCTTCAAAGCATACTAACAAATAATCATGTCCTATCAAAATAGCATAGCCAAAGAAAGATTATCCCTACAAAATCATATAGTTAGGCCATGCTTCATTTTCATTACACAAAATACTCCCATCATGCACAACCCCGATGACGAGCCGAGCAATTGTTTCATACTTTTTAACGCGCTTCAGCTTTTTCAACTCTTACGCAATACATGAGCGCAAGCCATGGACATAGCACTATGGTGGTATATGGTGGTGGTTGTGAGGACAAAAAGGGAGAAGATAGTCTCACATCAACTAGGCGTATTAACGGGCTATATGGAGATGCCCATTAATAGATATCAATGTGAGTGAGTAGGGATTGCCATGCAACGGATGCACTAGAGCTATAAATATATGAAAGCTCAACAAAAGAAACTAAGTGGGTGTGCATCCAACTTGCTTGCTCACGAAGACCTAGGGCATTTTGAGGAAGCCCATCATTGGAATATACAAGCCAAGTTCTATAATGAAAAATTCCCACTTAGTATATGAAAGTGACAACATAGGAGACTCTCTATCATGAAGATCATGGTGCTACTTTGAAGCACAAGTGTGGAAAAAGAGATAGTAGCATTGTCCCTTCTCTCTTTTTCTCTCATTTTATTTTTTCCTTTTAATTTTTTTTCCTTTTTCCTTTTTTTTCTTTGGCCTTTTTTTTCTTTTTTGGCCTTTCTCATTTTTTTCTTTTTTTCTTTTTGTAAAGTCCGAAGTCTCATCCCCACTTGTGGGGGAATCATAGCCTTCATCATCCTTTCCTCACTAGGACAATGCTCTAATAATGAAGATCATCACACTTGTATGGATTTACAACTCAAGAATTACAACTCAAAGCTAGAACAAGATATGACTCTATATGAATGCCTCTGGCGGTGTACCAGGATATGCAATGAATCAAGAGCGACATGTATGAAAATTATGAAAGTGGCCTTGCCACAAATAGGATGTGAACTACATGATCATGCAAAAGAGCAATATGACAATGATGGGACGTGTCATAATAAACGGAACGGTGGAAAGTTGCATAGCAATATATCTCGGAATGGCTATGGAAATTCCATAATAGGTAGGTATGGTGGCTGTTTTGAGGAAGGTAAATAAAGGGTTTATGATACCGGCAAAAGTTGCGTGGTAATAATAAAGGCTAGCAAAGTGGAAGGATGAGTGTGCGTATATCCATGGACTCACATTAGTCAAAAAGAACTCATATACTTATTGCAAAAGTCTAATTACCCCTCGAAGCAAAGTACTACTACGCATAACCCAAGAGGGATAGATTGGTAGGAAAAGACCATCGCTCGTCCCTGACTGCCACTCATAAGGAAGACAATCAAAAGAGCACCTCATGCAACAAATTTGTCACACAACTTTTGCCATACGTGCATGCTATGAGACTTGCCAGATTCAACAAAAGTATTTCTCAATTTCATAATTACCCACTAGGATGACCCTAACATTACTACCTTTATATCTCAAAACAATTATCAAGCATCAAGTTGATCATAGCATCCAATTCTTTTTCTATGATAGTTTTTATTATACCCAACTTGGGTGCTCATCATTCTAAGACCAACTTTGTAACCATAGCAAATACCATGCTGTTCTAAAAGACTCTCAAATATATATAAGTGAAGCATGCGAGACTAGAAATTTGTTCAAAATTAAGACACCACCGTGCTCTAAAATATATAAGTGAAGCACTAGAGAAAAAACTATCAAGCTCAAAAGATATAAGTGAAGCACATAGAGTATTCTAGCAAATTCTAATCAAATAGGCTTCTCCCAAAAGGTGTGTACAGAAAGGATGATTGTGATAAACTAAAAAGCAAAGACTAATATAATAAACGACGCTCCAAGCAAAACACATATCATGTAGCGAATAAAAATATAGATCCAAGTAAAGTTACCAATGAACGAAGATGAAAGAGGGGATGCCTTCCCAGGGCATCCCCAAGCTTAGGCTTTTGGCTATTCTTGAATATCTTGGGGTTCCTTGGGCATCCCCAAGCTTAGGCTCTTGCCACTCCTTATTCCATAGTCCATAAAAGCTTTACCCAAAACTTGAAAACTTCACAACACAAAACTCAACAAGAAATCTTATAAGCTCCGTTAGTGAAAGAAAACAAGACCGCCACATAATGTACTGCAATGAACTCATTCTTTATTTATTTTTGTGTTAAACCTACTGCATTCCAACTTCTCTATGGTTTATAAACTATTTTACTTGCCATAGATGCATCAAAATAAGCAAACAACACACGAAAAACAGAATGTGTCAAAAACAGAACAGCCTATAGCAATCTGTAACTAACGCAAACTTCTGGAACTCTAAACATCCTACCAAAATAGGAAGTCCTGCACAATTTGTTTATTGATCAGCATCAAAAAGAATCAACGCAAAAGAACGTTCCTGTTATTTAACAAAATTATATTCACGCATGCAAAGTTTCTGATTTTCAGCAGAATCAAATCAACTATCATCATAGGTTATCCTATAGGTTCTACTTGGCACAAACACTAATTAAAAGATAAAAACACATCTAAATAGAAAGTAGATGAAAGACTTATTAAATACCAGCAAGGAAAAATATTGGGTTGACTCCCAATAAGCGCTTTTCTTTAAAGCCTTTTAGCTAGGCATTGATAATTTTAATGATGCTTGCATGAAAGACAAGAATTGAAGCACAAAGAGAGCATCATGAAACATGTGACAAACACATCTAAGTCTAACGTACTTCCTATGCATAGGCATATTATAAGAAAACAAATTTGCAAGGCAAGCAAAAACTAGCATATGCAAGGAAGAAGAAAGAGACGATAGCAATCTCAACATGACGAGAGGTAATTTAATAAGATAAAAATTTCTACAACCATTTTTCTCTCTCTCATAATAATTACATGTAGGATCATAGGCAAATTAAACAAAATAGCTATAACATAACATATTCTCAACATGATCCACATGCATGCAAAGTTGACACTCTTCCAAGATAGTGGGATTAATATTAACTAAAGTCATGACCTTTCCGAACCCACTTTTATCAAAAATATTATAAGATTGAACATACTCCAAATATGTGGGATCTAAAGTTGACACTCTTCCAAAACCACTTTCAATATTATTGCAAACACTATTATCAATCTCATATTCATCAAGGGGCTTAAATAAATTTTCAAGGTTATAAGAAGAATCACCCCAATCATGATCATTGAAACAAGTAGTAGACATAGCAAAACTAGCATCCCCAAGCTTAGGTTTTTGCATATTATTAGCACAATTGACATCAAGAGAATTTATAGGAAAATCATTGCAATCATGCTTTTTATTAAAGGAGTTATCGTGAATCTCTTCATAAATTTCTTCATCATAATTTTCAGATTCACAAATTTCAAGCACAACTTCATAAAGATAATATAGTGCACAAAACTCACTAGCAATAGGTTCAACATAATTGAATCTCTAAAAGATATTAGCAAGCGGATGAGGATCCATAGATCTTAGGTTCTCTGTTTAGCAATAAATAAGCATCTATTCCAAGCAAACGACCAAATGAAAGGGCAAGTAAAAGAGAGGAGAAGATTGGGAAAGAGATGGCAAATAAAACGGCAAGGGTGAAGTAGGGGAGAGGAAAACGAGAGGCAAATGGCAAATAATGTAAATGCGAGGGAGATGAGTTTGTGATGGGTACTTGGTATGTCTTGACTTGAGCGAAGACCTCCCCGGCAACGGCGCCAGAAATCCTTCTTGCTATGTCTTGAGCTTGCGTTGGTTTTCCTCGAAGAGGAAAGGGTGATGCAGCAATAGTAGCGTAAGTATTTCCCTTAGTTTTTGAGAACCAAGGTATCAATCCAGTAGGAGGCTCCTCAAAAGTCCCACGCATTTACACAAACAAACTGAGAACTCGCAACCAACGCGATAAAGGGGTTGTCAATCCCGTCACGGCCACTTGCGAAAGTGAGATCTAATAAAGATAGTAAGATAAGATAAATATATTTTTGGTATTTTATAATATAGATGCAAAAAGGTAAAGATGCAAATAAAAGTAGATTGGAAGCAAATATGATAAGAGATAGACCCGGGGGCCATAGGTTTCACTAGAGGCTTCTCTCGAGATAGCATAAGTATTACAGTGGGTGAACAAATTACTGTCGAGCAATTGATAGAAAAGCGAATAATTATGAGATTATCTAGGCATGATCATGTATATAGGCATCACGTCCATAACAAGTAGACCGACTCCTGCCTACATCTACTACTATTACTCCACACATCGACCGACTCCTGCCTGCATCTAGAGTATTAAGTTCATAAGAACATAGTAACACATTAAGCAAGATGACATGATGTAGAGGGATAAACTCAAGCAATATGATATAAACCCCATCTTTCTATCCTCGATGGCAACAATACAATACGTGCCTTGCAACCCTTTCTCTCACTGGGTAAGGACACCGCAAGATTGAACCCAGAGCTAAGCACTTCTCCCATGGCAAGAAAGACCAATCTAGTAGGCCAAACCAAACTGATAATTCGAAGAGACTCACAAAGATAACTCAATCATAAATAAAAGAATTCAGAGAAGATTCAAATATTATTCATAGATAAACTTGATCATAAACCCACAATTCATCGGATCTCGACAAACACACCGCAAAAAGAGTTTACATCGAATAGATCTCCACAAGAGAGGGGGAGAACATTGTATTGAGATCCAAAAAGAGAGAAGAAGCCATCTAGCTAATAACTATGGACCCGTAGGTCTGTGGTAAACTACTCACAACTCATCGGAGGGGCAAGGATGTTGATGTAGAGGCCCTCTGTGGTCGATTCCCCCTTCGGCAGAACACCGGTGAAGGCTCCAAGATGGGATCTCGCGGATACAGAAGGTTACGATGGTGGAAATTATGTTTCGTCTGCTCCCTAGATGTTTTCGGGGTACGTAGGTATATATAGGAGGAAGAAGTATGCCGGTGGACGCCCGAGGGGCCCACGAGACAGGGGGCGCGCCCTACAGGGGGGGCGCCCTCCTATCTCGTGGGAGCCTCGGCTGCTTCTTGACTTGCACTCCAAGTCCTCTGGATCACGTCCGTTCCAAAAATCACGCTCCCGAAGGTTTCATTCCGTTTGGACTCCGTTTGATATTCCTTTTCTTCGAAATACTGAAATAGGCAAAAAAACAGCAATACGGGCTGGGCCTCCTGTTAGTAGGTTAGTCCCAAAAATGATATAAATGTGTAAAATAAAGCCCATAAACATCCAAAAGGGGTAATATAATAGCATGGAACAATAAAAAATTATAGATACGTTGGAGACGTATCACATACTTAACTCTTGGCCGTCTGCTGGTAGACATCAAAGATTCTTTGTCGTCCGCTAGCAGACGGCAAAGTGGTGGGACTGGTGGGCCGTTAGGGTTTAGGCCTCCACTCAAGCCCACCCACCTCTTTGCCGTCCGTCAGTAGACGACAAATAATTGGCTGATGAAAATAGGATTTTTGCCGTCAGCCAGTTCTCTGTCATCTGTTTTTTATAAGCAGACGACAAAGGCCTTCTTTCCCGTCCGCTAGCAGACGACAAAGAGCTGACTGATGGCAAATTGTCTGTTTCCAATAGTGTAATGCTTTGTTCCATTCTCCATTAAAATGAGGCCTTAATATCCCTTAGTTTCCTTATGGACCCCGCTGCCACGGGAGGGTAGGATAAAAAACATCATGCAAGTTCTTTCCATAAGCATGTATGACCACTTATGGAATACATGCCTACATTATATTTATGAACTGGAGCAAGTTCTGTATCGCCCTAGGTTATGACTGTTATATGATGAATATCATCCAATGAATTCTGCGATCCAATGCCTATGAGTTTTCCACATATTGTTCTTGCTAAGTTACTATTGCTATTGCTACTATTACACTTGCTACAAAATCATTGCTATCACTGTTACCATTATTATTACTACTACTATCAAAATTATCATACTACTGTGCTACTAATCATATTGCTGCAGATAATTAATCTCTTGGTGTGGTTGAATGGACAACTCAACAGCTAATACTTGAAAATATTCTTTGGCTTCCCTTCCGTCGAATCTATAAATTTGGGTTGAATACACTACCCTCGAAAACTGTTGTGATCCCCTATATTTGTGGGTTATCAAGACCTTTTTATAGCACTGTTGTCGGGGAGCATAGCTATATTTGTTGAGTCACTCGGGGTTATTATCTATTTATCCTATGAAGAATCTGAAGGATACAAAAACGAAGATCGTTCCCTCTAAGACGAGGGACGATAAGGAACTGCCATCACACACTGCACTTGATTCACCTTCTATTTTGCATAGACTTGTAACACCACCACATGCTATTAATCCTGATATGTCGCAAGTTATTGATGATGCTACTTCTATAAATACTACTCACGATGATTCTAGTACCTTGCTTGATGATGGTGTGCCACTAGGTGATTTTCTTGATGAACAAGTTGCTAGAGTTAAAGAAAATGAGATTATTGAAACTGAAGAGATCATTGAAACTGATGAAATACCTGAAACTGGAAATCTTGAGACACCTATTATACCTAGCTCTCCTAGATAGGAATTGCCTAAGGTACCTGAAGGTTATGTTATGGATGAGGAGACAGCTAGAGACTTCTTTGCTTGCAATTTTAGAGATGATATTAAGAAATTATTATGCAAACTGAAAGAGAAATCTTTGAATGCTAGAATGCAGTGTGATCCCAAGTTTGCTACTTCACCTATCTTTGTTGATGATAAGGATTATGAATTCTCTATTGACCCAGAGTTGATTACTTTGGTTGAATCCAATCCTTTCCATGGTTATGAAACTAAAACTGTAGTGGCACACCTTACTAAGTTGAATGTGAAGGAAATATGCCCTAGAGGCAATAATAAAGTTATTATTTATTTCCTAATATCATGATAAATGTTTATTGTACATGCTAGAATTGTATTAACCGGAAACATGATACATGTGTGAATACATAGACAAACTTAATGTCACTAGTATGCCTCTACTTGACTAGCTCATTAATCAAAGATGGTTATGTTTCCTAACCATATACATGTGTTGTCATTTGATTAAAGAGATCACATCATTAGGAGAATGATGTGATTGACTTGACCCATTCCGTTAGCCTAGCACTTGATCGTTTAGTATGTTGCTATTGCTTTCTTCATGACTTATACAAAATTCCTACAACTATGAGATTATGCAACTCCCGTTTATCGGAGGAACACTTTGTGTGCTACCAAACGTCAAAACGTAACTGGGTGATTATAAAGGAGCTCTACAGGTGTCTCCAAAGGTAGATGTTGAGTTGGCGTATTTCGAGATTAGGTTTCGTCACTCCGATTGTCGGAGAGGTATCTCTGGGCCCTCTCGATAATGCACATCACTATAAGCCTTGCAAGCAATGTGGCCAATGAGTTGGTCACGGAATGATGCATTACGTAATGAGTAAAGAGACTTGCCGGTAACGAGATTGAACTAGGTATTGAGATACCGACGATCGAATCTCGGGCAAGTAACATACCGATGACAAAGGGAACAACGTATGTTGTTATGCGGTTTGACCGATAAAGATCTTCGTAGAATATGTAGGAGCCAATATGAGCATCCAGGTTCCGAAATTGGTTATTAACCGGAAACAGTTCTAGGTCATGTCTACATAGTTCTCGAACCCGTAGGGTCCGCACGCTTAACGTTATGATGACAGTTTTATTATGAGTTTATAAGTTTTGATGTACCGAAGGTTGTTTGGAGTCCCGGATGTGATCACGCACATGATGAGGAGTCTCGAAATGGTCGAGACATAAAGATTGATATATTGGACGACTATATTCGGACACCGGAAGTGTTCCGGGTGATTTCGGAGAAAACCGGAGTGCCGGAGGGTTACCGGACCCCCCCCCCCCCCCCCCCCGCGGGAACTAATGGGCCTTGTTGGGCCCTAGTGGAGAAAGAGAGGGGCCGGCCAGGGCCAGAGGCGCGCCCCCTCCCCTTGAGTCCGAATAGGACAAGGAAGGGGGGCCTTGCCTTTCCCCTCTCCCACTCCTTCCTTCCCCCTCCTTCTTGGACTAGGAAAGGGAGGGGCAAACCTACTTGGAGTAGGTTTCCCCCTCCTAGGGCGCGCCACCCCCTTGGCCGGCCCCCTCCTCCTCCCCCCTTTATATACGGAGGAGGGGGGCACCTTGATACGTCTCCAACGTATCTATAATTTTTTATTGCTCCATGCTACTTTATCTACTGTTTTGGACTATATTGGGCTTTATTTTTCACTTTTATATTACTTTTGGGACTAACCTATTAACCGGAGGCCCAGCCCAGAATTGTTGTTTTTTGCCTTTTTCAGTATTTCGAAGAAACAGAATATCAAACGGAGTCCAAATGGAATGAAACCTTCAGGATCGTGATTTTCCAACCGAACGTGACCCAGGAGACTTGGACCCTACTCCAAGAAGCGCCAGAGGCGGTCACGAGGGTGGAGGGCGCCCCCTGGGCACGCCCCCTACCTCGTGGGCCCCTCGGAGCTCCACCGACGTACTCCTTCCTCCTATATATACATACGTATCCCCGAACGATCAGACCAGGAGCCAAAAACCTAAGTCCACCGCCGCAACTTTATGTATCCACGAGATCCCATCTTGGGGCCTTTTCCGGAGCTCCGCCGGAGGGGGCATCCACCACGGAGGGCTTCTACATCATCACCATAGCCCCTCCGATGAAGTGTGAGTAGTTTACTTCAGACCTTCGGGTCCATAGCTAGTAGCTAGATGGCTTCTTCTCTCTTTTTGGATCTCAATACAATGTTCTCCCCCTCTCTCGTGGAGATCTATTCGATGTAATCTTCTTTTTGCGGTGTGTTTGTTGAAACCGATGAATTGTGGGTTTATGATCCAGTATTATTTATGGAAAATATTTGATTCTTCTCTGAATTCTTTTATGTATGATTGAGTTATCTTTGCAAGTCTCT
Source organism: Triticum timopheevii (assembly GCA_963921465.1). NCBI lineage: Eukaryota > Viridiplantae > Streptophyta > Magnoliopsida > Poales > Poaceae > Triticum > Triticum timopheevii. The sequence goes on from OY997264.1 coordinate 531,708,920, forward strand.
TCGAATTATCTTTTTGGTTTGGCCAACTAGATTGGTAGTTCTTGCAATGGGAGAAGTGCTTAGCTTTGGGTTCAATCTTGCGGTGTCCTTACTTAGTGACAGAAAGAGTTGCAAGGCACGTATTGTATTGTTGCCATCGAGGATAACAAGATGGTTTTTTTATCATATTGCATGAATTTATCCCTCTACATCATGTCATCTTGCTTACGGCATTACTCTGTTTTTACTTAATACTCTAGATGCATGCTGGATAGCGGTCGATGAGTGGAGTAATAGTAGTAGATGCAGAATTGTTTCGATCTACTTGTTTTGGACGTGATGCCTATATACATGATCATCGCGTAGATATACTCATAACTATACTCATAACTATGCTCAATTCTGTCAATTGCTCAACAGTAATTTGTTCACCCACCGTAGAATACTTATGCTCTCGAGAGAAGTCACTAGTGAAACCTATGGCCCCTGGGTCGATTCTCATCATATCAATCTATATCACTTTATTTACTTGCTTTGTTTTTACTTTGCTTTTACTTTTTACTTTGCATCTATCTATCAAAAAAAACCAAAAATATTATCTCTATCAGATCTCACTCTCGTAAGTGACCGTGAAGGGATTGACAACCCCTAAGCGTTGGTTGTGAGTTTCTATCGTTTTGTGTAGGTACGAGGGACTTGTGCATGGTCTCCTACTGGATTGATACCTTGGTTCTCAAAAACTGAGGGAAATACTTACGCTACTTTACTGCATCATCCTCTCCTCTTCGGGGAAATCCAACGCAGTGCTCAAGAGGTAGCAAGAAGAATTTCTGGCGCCGTTGCCGGGCAGGCTCACGCAAGCAAGTCAACCATACCAAGTACCCATCGCAATCCCTATATCTCGCATTACATTATTTTCCATTTGCCTCTCGTTTTCCTCTCCCCCACTTCACCCTTGCCGTTTTATTTGCCCTCTCTTTCCCAATCTCCTCCTCTCTTTCCGTTTGCCTTTTTCCCTTTCCTTTTTTGTTTGCTTGTGTGCTAGCTCGTTTGTTTGCTTGTCATCATGACTAGTTTCTTATCTTCCCCGTTATCTCCCGAGAATGAAGTTCTAAATTTTAAGCAAAGGGAGGGAGAAAATCTAAAAGATGCCTGGTATAGAATTTGCAATGCTCAAAATAGATCTACCAGGAAGCAATCTACTACAGTTCTTCTTTGCAATTTTTATGTAGGTGCTAATCCTTGGTTTAGATATATCCTTGATACCATTAGCGGAGGGAATTTTTTGGGTAGCCATACTTTTGATTCTTATAATGCCTTAATAGATATATTTGGCTCACCACCCCTTTTGATTAATGGAACTACGTTAACTTTGGAGCATGTTATGCAAAGGCTTGAAGCTATTGAAAATAAAGTTGCTACCATTGAATCAATTGAAAATCTTGATAAAAAGATCCATAATCAAATTACCCAATATGGATCTAAGGTAGGAATGACTTTTAAAAATATTAAAGAGAAAGAACCCATAGTTAATGAGAAAATAAATCTAGATTCCACAAGAATCGATAAACTTGAGGGTATCATTACCAACTTGGGAACCGCTTTTTCTTCCGTTCAAAACACTCCAAGTTATTCTACTAAAAATACTAAGCTTATGTATGTTCCTAAGAATAAGGGTGAATCATCTAGTACGGAAACCGCGGATCTTAAATCTATAAGTGTTCATCCCAATCTTTTTACCATCATTAAGGAACCATTTGCTATAGATGAAATTTTCGATCTCTTGCCTGAAAATTTGACAATTACTAGGAAGAAATAAAATTCTAAAGGAGGTAGATGCCTCATTGAATAATTGCCTACCAAAGATGGCAATACCTAGATCTATCCTCGCTTTTATGCCTAGCTAGGGGCGTTAAACGATAGCGCTTGTTGGGAGGCAACCCAATTTTATTTTGTGTTTTTTGTTTCTGCTTCTGTTTAGGAATAAATAATCCATCTACCTTCTGTTTGGATGTGGTTTTATGTTTTAATTAGTGTTTGTGCCAAGTAGGACCTATAGGATAACCTATGATGATAGTTGATTTGATTCTGCTGAAAAACAGAAACTTTGCACGCACGAATATAATTATGATAAATCACAGGAACGTGATTTTGCGTTGATTCTTTGTTCTGCTGATCAATAAACAAATTGTCCAGGACTTCCTATTTTGGTAGAATTTTTAGAGTTCCAGAAGTTTGCGTTAGTTACAGATTGCTATAGACTGTTCTGTTTTTGACAGATTCTGTTTTTCATGTGTTGTTTGCTTATTTTGATGAATCTATGGCTAGTAAATTAGTTTATAAACCATAGAGAAGTTGGAATACATTAGGTTTAACACCAATATAAATAAAGAATGAGTTCATTACAGTACCTTGAAGTAGTCTTTTGTTTTCTTTCTCTAACGGAGCTCACGAGATTTCTATTGAGTTTTGTGTTGTGAAGTTTTCAAGTTTTGGGTGAATTCTTTTGATGGATTATGGAACAAGGAGTGGCAAGAGCCTAAGCTTGGGGATGCCCATGGCACCCCCAAGATAATCCAAGGACACCAAAAAGTCAAAGCTTGGGGATGCCCCGGAAGGCATCCCCTCTTTCGTCCACTTCCATCGGTAATTTACTTGGAGCTATATTTTTATTCACCAACATGATATGTGTTTTGCTTGGAGCATCTTGTATTATTTGTGTCTTTGCTTGTTAGTTTACCACAATCATCCTTGCTGTACACATCTTTTGAGAGAGCCATACATGATTTGGTATTTGTTAGAATACTCTGTGCTTCGCTTATATCTTCTGAGCTTGGTAGTTTTGCTCATAGTGCTTCACTTATATCTTTTGAGCGTGATAATTTTTGCTCTAGTACTTCACTTAGATCTTTTAGAGCACGGTGGTGGATTTGTTTTAAAGAAAGTATTTGATCTCTCATGCTTCACTTAGATTATTTTGAGAGTCTTTAATAGCATGGTAATTTGCTTAATGTTAATATACTTGGTGTTCAAGATATGTGAGACTTTCTTTTGAGTGAATTGAATACTAAGATAAGTTTGATGCTTGTTAATTGTTTTGAGATATGGAGGTGATAATATCATATTCGTTCTAGTTGGGTGATTATGAATTTGAGAAATACTTGTGTTGAAGTTTGCAAATCCCGTAGCATGCGCGTATGGTTAAAGTTATGTAACAAATTTGAAACATGAAGTGTACATGGCTTGTGCATCCTTATGAGTGGCGGTCGGGGACGAGCGATGGTCTTTTCCTACCAATCTATCCCCCTAGGAGCATGCGCGTAGTACTTGAATTTTTGATGACTTCTAAATTTTGGCAATAAGTATATGAGTTCTTTTGACTAATGTTGAGTCCATGGATTATACGCACTCTCACCTTTCCGCCTTTGCTAGCCTCTTCGGTACCGTGCATTGCCCTTTCTCACCTTGAGAGTTGGTGCAAACTTCGCCGGTGCATCCAAACCCCGTGATATGATACGCTCTATCACACATAAACCTCCTTATATCTTCCTCGAAACAGCCACCATACCTACCTATTATGGCATTTCCATAGCCATTCCGAGATATATTTCCATGCAACTTCCACCATCATCATCATGACATGCATTACTTTTGTCATATTGCCATTGCATGATCTTGTAGTTGACATCGTATTTGTGGGAAAGCCACCATGCATTATTTTCATACATGTCACTCTTGATTCATTGCACCATCCTGGTACACCGCTGGAGGCATTCATATAGAGTCATATCTTGTTCTAAGTTTCGAGTTGTAATCCTTGTGTTGTAATTAATATAAGTGTGATGATCATCATTATTAGAGCATTGCCCAAATAAAAAAAGAGAAAGGCCAAAAAGAAAAAAAGAAAGGCCCCCCAAAAAATATATATAAAAAGGGCAATGCTACTATCTCTTTTTCCACACTTGTGCTTCAAAGTAGCACCTTGTTCTTCATGTAGTGAGTCTCATATATTGTGCTTCAAAGTAGCACCTTGTTCTTCATGTAGTGAGTCTCATATATTTTGCTTCAAAGTAGCACCTTGTTTTTTCATGTAGTGAGTCTCATGTGTTATCACTTTCATATACTAGTGGGAATTTTTCATTATAGAACTTGGCTTGTATATTCCTACGATGGGCTTCCTCAAAATGCCCTAGGTCTTCGTGAGGAAGCAAGTTGGATGCACACCCACTAGTTTTATTTTGTTGAGCATTCATAGCTCTAGTGCATCCGTTGCATGACAATCCCTACTCCTCATGTTGACATCAATTGATGGGCATCTCCATAGCCCATTGATTAGCCTCGTCAATGTGAGACTTTCTCCTTTTTTGTCTTCTCCACACAATCCCCATCATCATATTCTATTCCACCCATAGTGCTATATCCATGGCTCACGCTCATGTATTGCGTGAAGGTTGAAAAAGTTTGAGATTATTTCAGTATGAAACAATTGCTTGGCTTGTCATCGGGGTTACAGAAGTTGGGAACATCTTTGTGTGACGAAAATGAAGCATAGCCTAACTATATGATTTTGTAGGGATGAACTTTCTTTTGCCATGTTATTTTGAGAAGACATGATTGCTTTGATTAGTATGCTTGAAGTATTATTATTATTTTTGTGTCAATATGAACTTTTGTCTTGAATCTTTCGGATCTGAATATTCATATCACAATTAAGAAGTTTTACATTGAAATTATGCCAAAGTATCACTCCGCATCAAAATTTCTTTTTTATCATTTACCTACTCGAGGACGAGCAGGAATTAAGCTTGGGATGCTTGATACGTCTCCAATGTATCTATAATTTTTGATTGCTCGATGCTTCTTTATCTACTGTTTTGGACTATATTGGGCTTTATTTTTCACTTTTATATTACTTTTGGGACTAACCTATTAACCGGAGGCCCAGCCCAGAATTGCTGTTTTTTGCCTTTTTCAGCATTTCAAAGAAACAAAATATCAAACGGAGTCCAAACGGAATGAAACCTTCGGGATTGTGATTTTCCAACCAGAGGTGGTCACGGGGTGGAGGGCGCCCCCCTGGGCGCACTCCGCTACCTCATGAGCCCCTCGGAGCTCCACCGACGTACTCCTTCCTACTATATATACCTACATATCCCCAAACAATCAGACCAGGAGCCAAAAACCTAATTCCACCGCCGCAACTTTCTGTATCCACGAGATCCCATCTTGGGGCCTGTTCTGGAGCTCCACCGGAGGGGGCATCCACCACGGAGGGCTTCTACATCATCACCATAGCCCCTCCGATGAAGTGTGAGTAGTTTACTTCAGACCTTCGGGTCCATAGCTAGTAACTAGATGGCTTCTTCTCTCTTTTTGGATCTCAATACAATGTTCTCCCCCTCTCTCGTGGAGATCTATTCGATGTAATCTTATTTTTGCGGTGTATTTGTTGAGATCGATGAATTGTGGGTTTATGATCCAGTATTATCTATGGAAAATATTTGATTCTTCTCTGAATTCTTTTATGTATGATTGAGTTATCTTTGCAAGTCTCTTCGAATTATCTTTTTGGTTTGGCCAACTAGATTGGTAGTTCTTGCAATGGGAGAGGTGCTTAGCTTTGGGTTCAATCTTGCGGTGTCCTTACTCAGTGACAGAAAAAGTTGCAAGGCACGTATTGTATTGTTGCCATCAAGGATAACAAGATGGGATTTTTATCATATTGCATGAATTTATCCCTCTACGTCATGTCATCTTGCTTACGGCGTTACTCTATTTTTACTTAATACTCTAGATGCATGCTGGATAGCGGTCGATGAGTGGAGTAATAGTAGTAGATGCAGAATCGTTTCGATCTACTTGTTTTGGATATGATGCCTATATACATGATCATCGCCTAGATATACTCATAACTATGCTCAATTCTTTCAATTGCTCAACAGTAATTTGTTCACCCACCGTAGAATACTTATGCTCTCGAGAGAAGTCACTAGTGAAACCTATGGCCCCCGGGTCTATTCTCATCATATCAATCTATATCACTTTATTTACTTGCTTTGTTTTTACTTTGCTTTTACTTTTTTACTTTGCATCTATCTATCAAAAATACCAAAAATATTATCTCTATCAGATCTCACTCTCGTAAGTGACCGTGAAGGGATTGACAACCCCTAAGCGTTGGTTGAGAGTTGCTATCGTTTTGTGTAGGTACGAGGGACTTGTGCGTGGTCTCCTACTGGATTGATACATTGGTTCTCAAAAACTGAGGGAAATACTTACGCTACTTTACTGCATCATCCTCTCCTCTTCGGGGAAATCCAACGCAGTGCTCAAGAGGTAGCACACCTCTAGACACACAAGTTTATCTTCGTGATCGTTCCTTAGCCGTGTGCGATGCCCCCCTCCACCATATTCCACCTCGGTCATATCGTAGCGGTGCTTAGGCGAAGCCCTACATTGGTAGAACATCATCATCGTCACCACACCGTCATGCTGACGAAACTCATCCCCGACACCTTGTTGGATCGGAATCCGGGGATCGTCATTGAGCTGAACATGTGCTGAACTCGGATGTACCGTACGTTCGGTACTTGGATCGGTCGGATCATGAAGACGTATGACTACATCAACCGCGTTGTCATAACGCTTCCACTTTCGGTCTACGAGGGTACGTGGACAACACTCTCCCCTCTCGTTGCTATGCATCACCATGATCTTGCGTGTGCGTAGGAAAATTTTGAAATTACTACGTTCCCCAACAATGGCATCCGAGCCTAGTTTTATGCATAGATGTTATATGCACGAGTAGAACACAAGTGAGTTGTGCGCGATACAAGTCATACTGCTTACCAGCATGTCATACTTTGGTTCAGCGGCATTGTTGGATGAAGTGACCTGGACCGACATTACGCGTACGCTTATGCGAGACTGGTTTTACCGCCGTGCTTTGCACACATGTGACTAGCGGGTGTCTGTTTCTCCATCTTTAGTTGAACCGAGTGTGGCTATGCCCGGTCCTTGCAAAGGTTCAAACAGCACTAACTTGATGAACTATCGTTGTGGTTTTGATGCGTAGGTAAGAACAGTTCTTGCTCAGCCCGTAGCAGCCATGTAAAATTTGCAACAACAAAGTAGAGGATGTCTAACTTGTTTTTTAACCGAAGTTGTCGGCAGCTGGCAGGAGCCATATGGTTGTCGCTTTATTGTATGAAATGCAAACGCCCTGTAATTGCTTTACTTTATCACTAAGCGGTAGCGATAGTCGTAGAAGCAATAGATGCCATAACGACAATGATGCTACGATGGAGATCAAGGTGTCGCGCCGGTGACGATGGTGATCACGACGATGCTTCGGAGATGGAGATCACAAGCACAAGATGATGATGGCCATATCATATCACTTATATTGATTGCATGTGATGTTTATCCTTTATGCATCTTATCTTGCTTTGATTGACGGTAGCATTTTAAGATGATCTCTCACTAAATTATCAAGAAGTGTTCTCCCTGAGTATGCACCGTTGCGAAAGTTCTTCGTGCTGAGACACCACGTGATGATCGGGTGTGATAGGCTCTATGTTCAAATACAACGGGTGCAAAACAGTTGCACACGTGGAATACTCAAGTTAAACTTGACGAGCCTAGCATATACAGATATGGCCTCGGAACACGGAGACCGAAAGGTCGAATATGAATCATATAGTAGATATGATCAACATAGTGATGTTCACCATTGAAACTACTCCATCTCACATGATGATCAGACATGGTTTAGTTGATTTGGATCACGTGATCACTTAGATGACTAGAGAGATGTCTGTCTAAGTGGGAGTTCTTAAGTAATATGATTAATTGAACTTAAATTTATCATGAACTTAATACCTGATATTATTTTGCTTGTCTATGTTTGTTGTAGATAGATGGCTCGTGCTGTTGTTCCGTTGAATTTTAATGCGTTCCTTGAGAAAGCTAAGTTGAAAGATGATGGTAGCAATTACACGGACTGGTTCCGTAACCTAAGGATTATCCTCATTGCTGCGTAGAAGAATTACGTCCTGGAAGCACTGCTGGGTGCCAGGCCTGCTGCTGATGCAACTGACGATGTTAAGAATATCTGGCAGAGCAAAGCTGATGACTACTCGATAGTTCAGTGTGCCATGCTTTACGGCTTGGAACCGGGTCTTCAACGACGCTTTGAACGTCATGGAGCATATGAGATGTTCCAGGAGTTGAAGTTAATATTTCAAGCAAATGCCCGGATTGAGAGATATGAAGTCTCCAATAAGTTCTATAGCTGTAAGATGGAGGAGAATAGTTCTGTGAGTGAACACATACTCAAAATGTCTGGGTACAATAATCACTTGATTCAACTGGGAGTTAATCTTCCTGATGATAGTGTCATTGACATAATTCTTCAATCACTGCCACCGAGCTACAAGAGCTTCGTGATGAACTATAATATGCAAGGGATGGACGAGACTATTCCCGAGCTCTTCGCAATGCTAAAAGCTGCGGAGGTAGAAATCAAGAAGGAGCATCAAGTGTTGATGGTTAACAAGACCACCAGTTTCAAGAAAAAGGGCATAGGGAAGAAGAAGGGGAACTTCAAGAAGAACAGCAAACAAGTTGCTGCTCAAGAGAAGAAACCCAAGTCTGGACCTAAGCCTGAGACTAAGTGCTTCTACTGCAAGAAGACTGGACACTGGAAGCGGAACTGCCCCAAGTATTTGGCGGATAAGAAGGATGGCAAAGTGAACAAAGGTATATGTGATATACATGTTATTGATGTGTACCTTACTAATGCTCGTAGTAGTACCTGGGTATTTGATACTGGTTCTGTTGCTAATATTTGCAACTCGAAACAGGGACTACGGATTAAGCGAAGATTGGCTAAGGACGAGGTGACGATGCGCGTGGGAAATGGTTCCAAAGTCGATGTGATCGCGGTCGGCACGCTACCTCTACATCTACCATCGAGATTAGTTTTAGACCTAAATAATTGTTATTTGGTGGCAGCGTTGAGCATGAATATTATATCTGGATCTTGTTTGATGCGAGACGGTTATTCATTTAAATTAGAGAATAATGGTTGTTCTATTTATATGAGTAATATCTTTTATGGTCATGCACCCTTGAAGAGTGGTCTATTTTTATTGAATCTCGATAGTAGTGATACACATATTCATAATGTTGAAGCCAAAAGGTGCAGAGTTGATAATGATAGTGCAACTTATTTGTGGCACTGCCGTTTAGGTCATATCGGTGTAAAGCGCATGAAGAAACTCCATACTGATGGACTTTTGGAATCACTTGATTATGAATCACTTGGTACTTGCAAACCGTGCCTCATGGGCAAGATGACTAAAACGCCGTTCTCCGGAACTATGGAGCGAGCAACTGGTTTGTTGGAAATCGTACATACTGATGTATGTGGTCCAATGAATATTGAGGCTCGCGGCGGGTATCGTTATTTTCTCACCTTCACAAATGATTTGAGCAGATATGGGTATATCTACTTGATGAAACACAAGTCTGAAAGATTTGAAAAGTTCAAAGAATTTTAGAGTGAAGTAGAAAATTATCGTAACAAGAAAATAAAATATCTACGATCTGATTGTGGAGGAGAATATTTGAGTTACGAGTTTGGTTTACATTGGAAACAATGCGGAATAGTTTCGCAACTCACGCCACCCGGAACACCACAACGAAATGGTGTGTCCGAACATTGTAATCGTACTTTACTGGATATGGCGCGATCTATGATGTCTCTTACTAATTTACCGCTATCGTTTTGGGGTTATGCTTTAGAGACGGTCGCATTCACGTTAAATAGGGCACCATCAAAATCCGTTGAGACGACGCCTTATGAACTGTGGTTTGGCAAGAAACCAAAGTTGTCGTTTCTTAAAAGTTTGGGGCTGCGATGCTTATGTGAAGAAACTTCAACCAGATAAGCTCGAACCCAAATCGGAGAAATGTGTCTTCATAGGATACCCAAAAGAGACTATTGGGTACACCTTCTATCACATATCTGAGGGCAAGATTTTCGTTGCTAAATTCGGATCCTTTCTAGAGAAGGAGTTTCTCTCGAAAGAAGTGAGTGGGAGGAAAGTAGAACTTGATGAGGTAACTGTACCTGCTCCCTTATTGGAAAGTAGTCCATCACAAGAACCGGTTCCTGTGACAACTACATCAATTAGTGAGGAAGCTAATGATATTGATCATGAAACTTCAGATCAAGTTTCTACTAAACCTCGTAGGTCTACCAGAGTAAGATCCACACTAGAGTGGTATGGTAATCCTATTCTGGAAGTCATGTTACTTGACCATGGCGAACCTATGAACTATGAGGAAGCGATGATGAGCCCAGATTCCACAAAATGTCTTGAAGCCATGAAATCTGAGATAGGATCCATGTATGAGAACAAAGTATGGACTTTGGTTGACTTGCCCGATGATCGGCAAGCCATTGAGAATAAATGGATCTTCAAGAAGAAGACTGACGCTGATGGTAATGTAACTGTCTACAAAGCTCGACTTGTTGCAAAAGGTTTTCGACAAGTTCAAGGGGTTGACTACGATGAGACTTTCTCACCCGTAGCGATGCTTAAGTCTGTCCGAATCATGTTTGCAATTGCCACATTTTATGATTATGAAATTTGGCAAATGGATGTCCAAACTACATTCCTGAATGGATTTCTGGAAGAACAGTTGTATATGATGCAACCGGAAGGTTTTGTCGATCCAAAAGGTGCTAACAAAGTGTGCAAGCTCCAGCGATCCATTTATAGACTGGTGCAAGCATCTCGGAGTTGGAATAAACGCTTTGATAGTGTGATCAAAGCATATGGTTTTATACAGACTTTTGGAGAAGCCTGTATTTACAAGAAAGTGAGTGGGAGCTCTATAGCATTTCTGATATTATATGTAGATGACATATTGTTAATTGGAAATGATATAGAATTTCTGGATAGCATAAAGGGATACTTGAATAAAAGTTTTTCAATGAAAGACCTCGGTGAAGCTACTTACACATTGGGCATCAAGATCTATAGAGATAGATCAAGACGCTTAATTGGACTTTCACAAAGCACATACCTTGATAAAGTTTTGAAAAAGTTCAAAATGGATCAGGCAAAGAAAGGGTTCTTGCCTGTATTGCAAGGTGTGAAGTTGAGTCAGACTCAATGCCCGACCACAGTAGAAGATAGAGAGAAAATGAAAGATGTTCCATATGCTTCAGCCATAGGCTCTATCATGTATGCATTGCTGTGTACCAGACCTAATGTATGCTTAGAAATAAGTTTAGCAGGGAGGTACCAAAGTAATCCAGGAGTGAATCACTGGACAGCGTCAAGAACATCCTGAAATACCTGAAAAGGACTAAGGATATGTTTCTCGTTTATGGAGGTGACAAAGAGCTAGTCGTAAATGGTGTTGGGGAACGTAGTAATTTCAAAATTTTCCTACACACACGCAAGATCATGGTGATGTATAGCAACGAGAGGGGAGAGTGTGGTCCATGTACCCTCGTAGATCGAAAGTGGAAGCGTTATAACAACGCGGTTCATGTAGTTGTACGTCTTCACGGCCCGACTGATCAAGCACCGAAACTACGGCACCTCTGAGTTCTAGCACACGTTCAGCTCGATGACGATCCCCGGACTCCGATCCAGCAAAGTGTCGGGGAAGAGTTCTGTCAGCACGACGGCGTGGTGACGATCTTGATGTTCTACTGTCGCAGGGCTTCGCCTAAGCACCACTACTATATTATCGAGGACTATGGTGGATGGGGCACCGCACACGGCTAAGAGATCTCAAGGATCAATTGTTGTTGTGCCTAGAGGTGCCCCCTGCCCCCGTATATAAAGGAGCAAGGGGGGAGGGGGCAGCCGGCCTAGGAGGGGGCGCGCCAAGGGGAGTCCTACTCCCATCGGGAGTAGGACTCCCTCCTTCCTTGTTGGAGTAGGAGAAGGGGAAAGAGGGGGAGAGGAAGAAGGAAAAGGGGGGGGGGGGGGCGCAGGCCTCCTTCCTTTTGGCCTCTCTCCTCTATTCCCGTATGGCCCAATAAGGCCCATATACTCCCCGGCGAATTCCCGTAACTCTCCGGTACTCCGAAGAATACCCGAATCACCCGGAACCTTTCTGAACTCCGAATATAGTCATCCAATATATCAATCTTTACGTCTCGACCATTTCGAGACTCCTCGTCATGTTCCCAATCTCATCTGGGACTCCGAAATTCTTCAGTACATCAAAACTCATAATATAACTGTCATCGAAACCTTAAGCATGCGGACCCTACGGGTTCGAGAACAATGTAGACATGACCGAGACACGTTTCCGGTCAATAACCAATAGCAGAACCTGGATGCTCATATTGGCTCCCACATATTCTACGAAGATCTTTATCGGTCAAACTGCATAACAACATACGTTGTTCCCTTTTCATCGATATGCTACTTGCCCGAGATTCGATCGTCGGTATCTCAATACCTAGTTCAATCTTGTTACCGGCAAGTCTCTTTACTCATTCCGTAATACATCATCTCGCAACTAACTCATTAGTTGCAATGCTTGCAAGGCTTAAATGATGTGCATTACCGAGAGGGCCCAGAGATACCTCTCCGACAATCGGAGTGACAAATCCTAATCTCGAAATACGCCAACCCAACAAGTACCTTTGGAGACACCTGTAGAGAACCTTTATAATCACCCAGTTATGTTGTGACGTTTGGTAGCACACAAAGTGTTCCTCTGGTAAACGGGAGTTGCATAATCTCATAGTCATAGGAACATGTATAAGTCATGAAGAAAGCAATAGCAATACACTAAACAATCGGGTGCTATGCTAACGGAATGGGTCAAGTCAATCACATCATTCTCCTAATGATGTGATCTCATTAATCAAATGACAACTCTTTGTCCATGGCTAGGAAAGATGACCATCTTTGATTAATGAGCTAGTCAAGTAGAGGCATACTAGTGACACTCAGTTTGTCTATGTATTCACACATGTATTATGTTTTCGGTTAATACAATTCTAGCATGAATAATAAACATTTATCATGAAATAAGGAAATAAATAATAACTTTATTATTGCCTCTAGGGTATATTTCCTTCAGTCTCCCACTTGCACTAGAGTCAATAATCTAGTTCACATCACCATGTGATTTAACACTAATATTCACATCTGCATGTGATTAACACCCATAGTTCACATCGTCATGTGATCAACACCAAAGGGTTTACTAGAGTCAATAATCTAGTTCACATCTCTATGTGATTAACACCCAAAGAGTACTAAGGTATGATCATGTTTTTGCTCGTGAGAGAAGTTTAGTCAACGGGTCCGTCACATTCAGAGCCGTATGTATTTTGCAAATATTCTATGTCTACAATGCTCTGCACGGAGCTACTCTAGCTAATTGCTCCCACTTTTAATATGCATCCAAATTGAGACTTAGAGTGATCTAGATTAGTGTAAAAGCTTGCATCGATGTAACTCTTTATGACGAACTCTTTTATCACCTCCATAATCGAGAAACAGCTCCTTAGTCCTTACTAAGGATGACCGCTGTCCAGTGATCTACTATTAGATCAAAATTGTATTCCTTTGCCAAACATAGAGCAAGGTATACAATAGGTTTGGTTCACAACATAGCATACTTTATAGAACCTATGACTGAGGCACAGGGAATGACTTTTCATTCTCTTTCTATTTTCTGCCATGGTCGGGTCTTGAGTCTTACTCAACTTCACACCTTGCAACACAGGCAAGAACTCCTTCTTTGACTGTTCCATTTTGAAATATTTCAGAAAATTTATCAAGGTATGTACTCATTGAAAAATCTTATCAAGCGTCTTGATCAATCTATATAGATCTTGATGCTCAATGTGTAAGCAGCTTCAACGAGGTCTTGCTTTGAAACACTCTTATTCAAGTATCCTTTCATGCTATCCAAAATTTCTATATCATTTCCAATCAACAATATGTCATCCACATATAATATTAGAAATGCTACAGAGCTCCCACTCACTTTCTTGTAAATACAGGCTTCTCAAAAAGTCTGTATAAAACCATATGCTTTGATCAACTCATCAAAGCGTATATTCCAATTCCGAGATGCTTGCACCAGTCCATTGATGGATCGCTGGAGCTTGCACACTTTGTTAGCACCTTTATGATTGACAAAACCTTTCTGGTTGCATCATATACAACTCTTCTATAATAAATCCATTAAGGAATGCAGTTTTGACATCCTTTTGCCAGATTTCATAAAATGTGGCAATTGCGAAAATGATTCGGACAGACTTAAGCATCGATACGAGTGAGAAAATCTCATCGTATTCAACACCTTGAACTTGTCGAAAAACATTTCGCAACAAGTCGTGCTTAGTAGATAGTAACATTATTATCAGTGTCCGTCTTCCTCTTGAAGATCCATTTTATTAACATGGCTTGCTGATCATCGAGCAAGTCAATCAAAGTCCATACTTTGTTCTCATACATGGATCATATCTCAGATTTTATGGCCTTAAGCCATTTTACGGAATCTGGGCTCATCATCGCTTCCTCAGTTTGTAGGTTCATCATGGTCTAGTAACATGACTTCCAGAATATGATTACTGTACCACTCTGGTGCGGATCTTACTTTGTAAGACCTACGAGGTTTGGTGGCAACTTGATCTGAAGTTTCATGATCATCATCATTAACTCCCTCACTAATTGGTGTAGGAATCACTGGAACTGATTTCTGTGATGAACTACTTTCCAATAAGGGAGAAGGTACAATTACCTCATCAAGTTCTACTTTCCTCCCACTCACTTATTTCGAGAGAAACTTCTTCTCTAGAAAGGATTCATCTTAGCAACGAATAACTTGCCTTAGGATCTGTGATAGAAGGTGTACCCAATAGTTTCCTTTGGGTATTCTATGAATACGCACTTCTCCGATTTGGGTTCGAGCTTATCAAGTTGAAACTTTTTCACATAAGCATCGTAGTCCCAAACTTTAAGAAACGACAACTTTGGTTTCTTGCCAAACCATAGTTCATAAGGCGTCGTCTCAAACGGATTTTGATGGTGCCCTATTTAAAGTGAATGCAACTATCTCTAATGCATAACCCCAAAACAATAGTGGTAAATAGGTAAGATACATCATAGATCGCACCATATCCAATAAAGTGTGGTTATGACGTTCGGACACACCATTACGTTGTGGTGTTCCATGTGGCGTGAGCTGTGAAACTATTCCACATTGTTTTATATGAAGGCCAAACTTGTAACTCAAATATTCTCCTTCACGATCAGATTGTAGAAACTTTATTTTCTTGTTATGATGATTCTCCACTTCACTCTGAAATTCTTTGAACTTTTCAAATGTTTCAGACTTGTGTTCCATTAAGTATATATACCCATATCTTCTCAAATCATCTGTGAAGGTCAGAAAATAACGATACTTGCCACGAGCATCAACACTTATTGGATCGCATACATTAGTATGTATTATTTCCAACAAATCTGTTGCTCGCTCCATTGTTCCGGAGAACGGAGTCTTAGTCATCTTGCCCATGAGGCATGGTTCACAAGCATCAAGTGATTCATAATCAAGTGATTCCAAAAGCCCATCAACATGGAGTTTCTTCATGCACTTTACACCAATATGACCTAAACGGCAGTGCCACAAATAAGTTGCACTATCATTATTAACTTTACATCTTTTGGCTTCAATATTATGAATATGTGTATCACACGATCAAGATCCAACAAACCATTTTCATTGGGTGTATGACCATAGAAGGTTTTATTCATGTAAACAGAACAACAATTGTTCTCTAACTTACATGAATAACCGTATTACAATAAACATGATCAAATCACATTCATGCTCAACGCAACCACCAAATAACACTTATTTAGGTTCAACGCTAATCCCGAAAGTATAGGGAGTGTGCGATGATGATCATATCAATCTTGGAACTACTTCCAACACACGTCGTCACCTCACCCTCAACTAGTTTCTGTTTATTCTGCAACTCCCATTTCGAGTTACTACTCTTAGCAACTGAACCAGTATTAAATACCAAGGGGTTGCTATATATAAACACTAGTAAAGTACACATCAATAACATGTATATCAAATATACCTATGTTCACTTTGCCATCCATCTTATCCACCAAATACTTGGGGTAGTTCTACTTCCAGTGACCAGTCCCTTTGCAGTAGAATCACTTAGTCTTAGGCTTAGGTCCAGACTTGGGCTTCTTCACTTGAGCAGCAACTTGCTTGTTGTTCATCTTGAAGTTCCCCTTCTTCCCTTTGCCCCTTTTCTTGAAACTAGTGATCTTGTCCACCATCAACACTTTGATGTTTTTCTTTGATTTCTACCTTCGCTGATTTTTGCGAAGAGCTTGGGAATTGTTTTCATCATCCCTTGCATATTATAGTTCATCACGAAGTTCTACTAACTTGGTGGTGGTGACTAGAGAATTCTGTCAATCACTATCTTATCTGGAAGATTAACTCCCACTTGATTCAAGCGATTGTAGTACCCAGACAATCTGAGCACATGCTCACTAGTTGAGGGATTCTCCTCCATCTTTTAGCTATAGAACATGTTGGAGACCTCATATCTCTTAACTCGGGTATTTGCTTGAAATATTAACTTCAACTCCTGGAACATCTCATATGGTCCATGACGTTCAAAACGTCTTTGAAGTCCCGATTCTAAGCCATAAAGCATGGTGCACAAAACTATCAAGTAGTCATCATATTGAGCTAGCCAAACGTTCATAACGTCTGCATCTGCTCTTGCAATAGGCCTGTCACCTAGTGGTGCATCAAGGACATAATTCTTCTGTGCAGCAATGAGGATAAACCTCAGATCATGGACCAAGTCCGCATCATTTCTACTAACATCTTTCAACTTAGTTTTCTCTAGGAACACATATAAAAACATAGGGAAGCAACAACGTGAGCTATTGATCTACAACATAATTTGCAAAAAACTACCAGGACTAAGTTCATGATAAATTAAAGTTCAATTAATTATATTACTAAAGAACTCCCACTTAGATAGACATCCCTCTAATCCTCTAAGTGATTACGTGATCCATATCAACTACACCATGTCCGATCATCACGTGAGATGGAGTAGTTTCAACGGTGAACATCAATATGTTGATCATATCTTACTATATGATTCACGCTCGACCTTTCGGTCTCCGTGTTCCAAGGCCATATCTGTTATATGCTAGGCTCGTCAAGTTTAACCTGAGTATTCCGCATGTGCAACTGTTTTGCACCCGTTGTATTTGAACGTAGAGCCTATCACACCCGATCATCACGTGGTGTCTCAGCACGAAGAACTTTCACAACGGTGCATACTCAGGGAGAATACTTCTTGATAATTTAGTGAGAGATCATCTTAAAATGCTACCATCAATCAAAGCAAGATAAGATGCATAAAGGATAAACATCACATGCAATCAATATAAGTGATATGATAAGGCCATCATCATCTTGTGCTTGTGATCTCCATCTTTGAAGCACCGTCGTGATCACCATCGTCACCGACGCGACACCTTGATCTCCATCGTAGCATCGTTGTCATCTCGCCAATCTTATGCTTCTACGACTATCGCTACCGCTTAGTGATAAAGTAAAGCATTACAGGGCGATTGCATTGCATACAATAAAGCGACGACCATATGGCTCCTGCCAGTTGCCGATAACTCTGTTACAAAACATGATCTTCTCATACAATAAAATTTAGCATCATGTCTTGACCATATCACATCACAACATGCCCTGCAAAAACAAGTTAGACGTCCTCTACTTTGTTGTTGCAAGTTTTACGTGGCTGCTACGGGCTTATCAAGAACTGTTCTTACCTACGCATCAAAACCACAATGATAGTTTGTCAAGTTGGTGTTGTTTTAACCTTCGCAAGGACCGGGCGTAGCCACACTCAATTCAACTAAAGTTGGAGAAACTAACACCCGCCAGCCACCTGTGTGCTAAGCATGTCGCTAGAACCAGTCTCGCGTAAGCGTACGTGTAATGTCGGTCCGGACCGCTTCATCCAACAATACCGCCGAACCAAAGTATGACATGCTGGTAAGCAGTATGATTTATATCACCCACAACTCACTTGTGTTCTACTCGTGCATATGACATCTACGCATAAAACCTGGCTCTGATACCATTGTTGGGCAACGTAGTAACTTTAAAATTTTCCTACGCACACGCAAGATCATGGTGATGTATAGCAACGAGAGGGGAGAGTGTTGTCCATGTACCCTCGTAGACCGAAAGCGGAACCGCTATAACAACGCGGTTGATGTAGTCATACCTCTTCACGGCCCGACCGATCAAGCACCAAAACTACGGCACCTCTGAGTTCTAGCACACGTTCAGCTCGATGACGATCCCCGGACTCCGATCCAGCAAAGTGTCGGGGAAGAGTTCCGTCAGCACGACAGCATGGTGATGATCTTGATGTTCTACTGTCGCAGGGCTTCGCCTAAGCACCGCTACAATATTATCGAGGACTATGGTGGAGGGGGGCACCGCACACGGCTAAGAGATCTCAAGGATCAATTGCTGTTGTGCCTAGAGGTGCCCCCTACCCCCGTATATAAAGGAGCAAGGGGGAAGGGGGCGGCCGGCCTAGGAGGGGGCGTGCCAAGGGGAGTCCTACTCCCACCGGGAGTAGGACTCCCTCCTTCCTTGTTGGAGTAGGAGAAGGGGAAAGAGGGGGAGAGGAAGAAGGAAAAGGGTGCTGCAACCATTGTCCAATTCGGACCAGGGGGGGCGCAAGCCTCCTTCCTTTTGGCCTCTCTCCTCTATTCCCGTATGGCCCAATAAGGCCTATATACTCCCCGGCGAATTCCCGTAACTCTCCTATACTCCAAAAAATACCCGAATCTCTCAGAACCTTTCCGAACTCCGAATATAGTTGTCCAATATATCGATCTTTACGTCTCGACCCTTTAGAGACTCCTCGGCATGTCACCGATCTCATCTGGGACTCCGAACTCCTTCGGTACATCAAAACTCATAAACTCGTAATATAACTATCATCAAAACCTTAAGCGTGCGGAGCCTATGGGTTCGAGAACAATGTAGACATGACCGAGACACGTTTCTGGTCAATAACCAATAGCGGAACCTGGATGCTCATATTGGCTCCCACATATTCTACGAAGATCTTTATCGGTCAAACCGCATAACAACATACGTTGTTCCCTTTGTCATCGGTATGCTACTTGCCCGAGATTCGATCATCGGTATCTCAATACCTAGTTCAATCTCGTTACCGGCTAGTCTCTTTACCCGTTTCGTAATACATCATCTCGCAACTAACTCATTAGTTGCAATGCTTGCAAGGCTTAAGTGATGTGCATTACCGAGAGGGCCCAGAGATACCTCTCCGACTATCGGAGTGACAAATCCTAATCTCGAAATATGCCAACCCAACAAGTACCTTTGGAGACACCTGTAGAGCACCTTTATAATCACCCAATTACGTTGTGACGTTTGGTAGCACACAAAGTGTTCATTTGGTAAACGGGAGTTGCATAATCTCATAGTCATAGGAACATGTATAAGTCATGAAGAAAGCAATAGCAATACACTAAACGATCGGGTGCTATGCTAACGGAATGGGTCAAGTCAATCACATCATTCTCCTAATGATGTGATCTCGTTAATCAAATGACAACTCTTTGTCCATGGCTAGGAAACATGACCATCTTTGATTAATGAGCTAGTCAAGTAGAGGCATACTAGTGACACTCGGTTTGTGTATGTATTCACACATGTATTATGTTTCCGGTTAATACAATTCTAGCATGAATAATAAACATTTATCATGAAATAAGGAAATAAATAATAACTTTATTATTGCCTCTAGGGCATATTTCCTTCAAATGGTTACGTCGATGCAAGCTTTGACACTGATCCGGACGATTCTAAATCGCAAACCGGATACGTGTTTTTAATAAACGGTGGAGCTGTAAGTTGGTGCAGTTCTAAACAAAGCGTCGTGGTGGGATCTACATGTGAAGCGGAGTACATAGCTGCTTCGGAAGCAGCAAATGAAGGAGTATGGATGAAGGAGTTCATTTCCGATCTAGGTGTCATACCTAGTGCATCGGGACCAATGAAGATCTTCTGTGACAATACTGGTGCAATTGCCTTGGCAAAGGAATCCAGATTTCACAAGAGGACCAAGCACATCAAGAGACGCTTCAATTCCATCCGGGACCAAGTCCAGGTGGGAGACATAGAGATTTGCATGATACATATGGATCTGAATATTGCAGACCCGTTGACTAAGCCTCTTCCACGAGCAAAACATGATCAACACCAAGACTCCATGGGTGTTAGAATCATTACTGTGTAATCTAGATTATTGACTCTAGTGCAAGTGGGAGACTAAAGGAAATATGCCCTAGAGGCAATAATAAAGTTATTATTTATTTCCTCATATCGTGATAAATGTTTATTATTCATGCTAGAATTGTATTAACCGGAAACATGATACACGTGTGAATACATAGACAAACTTAATGTCACTAGTATGCCTCTACTTGACTAGCTCATTAATCAAAGATGGTTATGTTTCCTAACCATAGACATGTGTTGTCATTTGATTAAAGAGATCACATCATTAGGAGAATGGTGTGATTGACTTGACCCATTCCGTTAGCCTAGCACTTGATCGTTTAGTATGTTGCTATTGCTTTCTTCATGACTTATACAAAGTTCCTACAACTATGAGATTATGTAACTCCCTTTTATCGGAGGAACACTTTGTGTGCTACCAAACGTCACAATGTAACTGGGTGATTATAAAGGAGCTCTACAGGTGTCTCCAAAGGTAGATGTTGAGTTGGCGTATTTTGAGATTAGGTTTTGTCACTCGATTGTCGGAGAGGTATCTCTGGGCCCTCCCGGTAATGCACATCACTTTAATCCTTGCAAGCAATGTGGCCAATGAGTTGGTTATGGAATGATCCATTACGTAACGAGTAAAGAGACTTGCCGGTAACGAGATTGAACTAGGTATTGAGATACCGACGATCGAATCTCGGACAAGTAACATACCGATGACAAAGGGAATAACGTATGTTGTTATGCGGTTTGACCGATAAAGATCTTCGTAGAATATGTAGGAGCCAATATGAGCATCCAGGTTCCGCTATTGGTTATTGACCGGAAACAGTTCTAAGTCATGTCTACATAGTTGTCGAACCTGTAGGGTCCGCATGCTTAACATTACGATGACAACTTTATTATGAGTTTTTAAGTTTTGATGTACCGAAGGTTGTTTGGAGTCCCGGATGTGATCACGGACATGACGAGGAGTCTCGAAATGGTCGAGACATAAAGATTGATATATTGGACGACTATATTCGGACACCGGAAGTGTTCCGGGTAATTTCGGAGAAAACCGGAGTGCCGGAGGGTTACCGGAACCCCCCCCCCCCCCCGGGAACTAATGGGCCTTGTTGGGCCCTAGTGGAGAAAGAGAGGGGCCGGACAGGGCAAGAGGCGCGCCCCCTCCCCTTGAGTCCGAATAGGACAAGGAAGGGGGGGGGGGGGCGGCGCCCCCCTTGCCTTTCCCCTCTCCCACTCCTTCCTCCCCCTTCCTTCTTGGACCAGGAAAGGGAGGGGCAAACCTACTTGGAGTAGGTTTCCCCCTCCTAGGGCGCGCCACCCCCTTGGTCGGCCCCCTCCTCCTCCCCCCCTTTATATACGGAGGAGGGGGCACCTCTAGACACACAAGTTGATCTTCGTGATCGTTCCTTAGCCGTGTGTGGTGCCCCCCTCCACCATATTCCACCTCGGTCATATCGTAGCGGTGCTTAGGCGAAGCCCTGCATTGGTAGAACATCATCATCGTCACCACGCCGTCGTGCTGATGGAACTCATCCCCGACACCCTGCTGGATCAGAGTCCGGGGATCGTCATCGAGCTGAACGTGTGCTGAACTCGGAGGTGCCGTACATTCGGTACTTGGATCGGTCGGATCGTGAAGACGTACGACTACATCAACCGCGTTGTCATAACGCTTCCGCTTTCGGTCTACGAGGGTACATGGACAACACTCTCCCCTCTCGTTGCTATGCATCACCATGATCTTGTGTGTGCGTAGGAAAATTTTGAAATTACTACGTTCCCCAACAGAATGATATAGCCACCCTATTTGCTCATGATGAGAAGATTTGCTACTATTATATTCTCAAATTATTTATGTTCTCATTAAAGGGTGATGCTAAGATATGGTACAATACTCTTGCTCCGGGTTGTGTGCGTAGCCCCTAGGATATGATTTACCACTTCTCTGAAAAATATTTTCCTGGTAATAAGAAACAAGCTGCTTTATAGGAAATATTTAACTTTGTGCCAATTGAAGAAGAGAGTCTTCCACAAGCTTGGGGGAGGCTTCTCCCATTGCTTAATGCTTTGCCTGATCATCCTCTTAAGAAAAATGAAATACTTGATATCTTCTATAATGGACTATTCAATGCTTCTAGGGACTTCCTAGATAGTTGTATTGGTTCTGTTTTCAGGGAACCTTTTGTTGCACAAGCTGAGGAATATTGAATAATATATTGAAAACTTATGATGATTGGACTCTTCCTGAACCACCGCATATGCCCACTCCAAAGAAGAGGGGCATCTTATATCTCAGTCTGGAAGATATGCAAGAGGCAAAGAAATTTATGAAGGAAAAAGGTGTTAAAGCAGAGGATGTTAAAAATTTAGCTCCTATTGAAGAAATACATGGACTAAATACACCGCCTCCACAGGTGGTAGAGGTAAATTCTTTAATGAAGTTTGATGAAAGGGATATCCCTTACAATAAACATCCTAGCCAATGCCTTTATGAGTTTGAAAACTACATTAGAAAACAAGATCGCTTCAATGCCAATGTCTTGAAACAATTGAAATATAATTTTGATATGATTGCTTGCTTGAGTGACTTGTTATTTAGAATCTCCAATGATGTTAGAGGTGTAGGAAAACATACCTCCATGGTTCAAACTCAACTAGAACAAGTCGCTAAATCTCAAAGAGAATTGCTTGATGAAATGAATAATAATACAAATGACTTTGTTGTTAGAGTAGCAACTATAGGAGGTCAAATGACTCATTTACCACATTATCCTTAAGGACACCCTAAAAGAATTGAACAAGATTCACAAAGAGTAAAAATGATGCACCTAGTCCTTCTAAGAAAAAAAAACGTAGGACTTTGCATGCCTCTAGTGAACCTGAGATAGAAAAACCTCCTGAAGATAATAATGATGTTTCTATTTCTAATGCTAAAACTCAATCTAGTAATGAACATTCACCTAGTGATAATGAAAAAGATAATGATGAGGTTCATGAAGACACTCAACTAGACAATGACAAAGAACCAGATAATGAAGTTGAAATAGAACCAGCTGTTGATCTTGATAACCCACTACCCAAAAATAAAAGATATGATAAAAGAGACTTTGTCGCTAGAAAACATGGTAGAGAAAGAGAACCATGGGTTCAAAAACCCATGCTCTTTCCACATAAATAAATTTAGACAAAGTATGATGAAGAATTTGAATGCTTTGGTGAAATGCTTAGGCCGGTCTATTTGCGCACTCGCTTGACTGAGATATTAAAGATGGATCCTTATGCAAAATATATGAAAGACATCATCTCTAATAAAAGTAAAATACCCGAAGATGAAATCTCCACCATGCTTTCTAATTATTCTTTTAAGGATGGAGTACCTAAAAACTTGGAGATCCAGGAATACCAACTATACCTTGATCCATCAAAAGAAATTATGGAAAATCTGCTTTGTGTGATTTATGAGTCGGTGTTAGTGTTATGCCCGCCTCCTTATATAAAAGACTTGATTTGAATAAACTCACACCTACTAAAATATCTTTGCAAATGGCTGGCAAATCAACTACCATACCTATCGGTATTTGTGAGGATGTGCCCGTTGTTGTTGCTGCAAATGTTACTATCTTAACTGACTTTGTTATACTTGAGATGCCCGAGTACGACAACATGAAGATTATCCTTGGTGGACCCTTCTTAAATACTGTAGGGGCCATTATTGATTGCAATAAAGCAAGGTCACTTTTCATATCAATGGTAATGAGCATATGATGCACTTTCCGAAGAAACTATTCCAAGAAAATTTTATTAATGTTATTGAAAAATCTCTAACACTCACTATTGGAAGTTTTCATCTACCTCTACCTATTGCCAAAAAGAAATATGAAATGCTTATTATTGGGGACATGCATATCCCCGTTGAGGTAACTTAGTGTTTTACGAAAGTTCTTCGGTTTCATTATAATCGAAAGTGGTTGTTAATAAGACTTGATCAACCTTATTAATGGATCATTTTTTGAGAGGTATGAAGTTGATGAATTTAGTAAGCACCACCTTCTATTCCCAACCTTTGTTTTCTGTTCTTATTAGTTAAATAAAATAAATTGCCATGTGTTTGTCTATTTTCTGAATTTCTCGTGAAATAAAAAAAGACCTAAAAATAAAAGTTCGCAGAATGCCCTGAAAATTAATATGATTTTTTCTGAATATTTCAGAATTTTTAGTTCAAATAACATCAGAAGGGGGTGTGGCTACTCTTGATGGTGCTGTAGATGAGCTTGCATGTTGAATTCTTAGAGTTCTGAGTAGTTTGAATGCCCAATATAGCCTCTTTGCATTCCTATGAGTAGTTGCTATCAATCATGTGAAGTTATGTTGACAAAAATTTTGTGGACTAATTTTTTTAGAGTTTTATTTATAGGAATAAGATGGGTTTATTTAGGAAGTTTCCTTCCAAGAAGAATTATAAGGGAGTCATTGGGGAGTCATCATACAATGATCTCCACACTCGGAGAATGGCGGAGGTGCGGCCGTGCGAATGGCCACATAACCCCTTCATGAATGGAGCCGGGATCAGTCCAGAGTTTGCACAATTTGCTGCTAATGCTGGTCTCACCGACTTCATCGTAGACGAGTGTGAACAATACCATCTGCTTACAAATTCCTTTGTGCAAATTTCTTATTTTCTAAGTAGGAATAACCCTCCTGAGGTGCAGTTTAATTTATATGCTGAAACCCGTCAGATACCACTTACTGAATTTTGTGACATTTGCTTGGTCCCTTATGACTAGGAAATAAGATAGCCTAGGACTACAAAGTTTGAGGGCTTTTATCGTACGTTGTCAGTGGGAGATGAGAGAGGGGTATCAAGGGTCACAGCCACTAGCTTGCATTTTCCTTCTGTGCACTATTTTTCTCTATTTATCGTGAAGTGTTTACTTGCTAAAGAGAAGGTTGGTGCACTTAGTGCCCCCGATTTCGCTGTCTTACACCGTGAGTTACACAGTGATAACACTTTTAGCCTAGGGGCTATTATTGCACGTCGTCTGCATCTTAACAGGACCAAAGGCAAAGTGCATGGCGCTATTTATGCCACTCGTTTAGCAAGTCACTTTAACATTCAGATTCGCCAACATGATTATCGTTTACCCAAGGTCTACTTAGATCGCCAGGCTATGGCAGATCATCAATTTATTGATGGCGAGAACACTACTATTAATATTCCTTATAACCTGGTTTTCAGTGTGGTTACCCGTGATATTATTCTGTTGCCTGCACCTGCTTTGTTTGATTCCATTGCCAGGGGCGGATACAGGATCATGCCAGATGACATTATTGCCTACCGGAACAACCAGGTAGCAGCTGAGGAGGAGCCTCAGGAGTGGGACACTCAGGTGCCCGCTCCACATCACTTCAACGTGGGACCAGAGGCCTACTACGAGTGGTGATTACCAAGCTAGGCCACCGACATTACATTCATGTTCACACATTGCATTCCAGTTGCCGGTGTTCACACTTTTTCATTGTATCATCCATGCTAGATTTATTTTTCTTTTAGCTTTCTTCTTGTGTGTTTGAAAAACTTTGAAAAAACCCCAAAAATGTTTTTGCTTCTTTTTGGTTTTTCTTTCTAGTTTAATTAGTTGTAATATTTAAAAGGAAACCAAAAATGATTTCCTTGTTCTTCTTTTTCTTGCTGGGAGTTTTCCCGTGTAAATAGTTTTTTCTCGTTTTTGTTTTTCTCCTTTCTATAATTTGCTTTCTTCAAGAAAAACTAAAAACTCCAAAAATATTTCAGTTTGTTTCTCTGAAATTATTTTCTTTTTATTGAGTCATACCGAGGAGAATACCACGATGAAAATGTTGAGTGGATCTCATGTGCATTATCGTTGATCTAACAAAGAGCTTAAATTGCCTTATCTTCTCCTTTTGAATAAAATGTTTACATATTCTAGCTTAGTCCACGGCACTCTTGCACTATTATTATTTTCATAGCATTTGGTCGTGCAAGTGAAAGGCAATAATGACGATATTTGATGAACTGGCTGTGGCAGAGAAAAACGGGTATGAACTCAACGTGTTCCGTTTTTGTAAATATGTTTAATCTAGTATCCATGATTCAGCCTATTATGATCAAAAATGTCTGCGATGACAATTAGAGATTATAGTTTCTCATGCCATGCTTAAGTAGCTAGGAGCGAATAATGATTTATCTTGGATGTCAACATGCATTAAAAATGATTGTGATGTAGTATGATGATATGGTATCCTCCTCTGAATGTTTCGAGTGGCTTGACTTGGCACATGTTCATGCATGTAGTTGAATCAAAACCAACATAGCCTCTATGATATTTATGTTCATGGTGTTCATATCCTACTCATGCTAGTATCCAATGTTACTTATGCATAATGCATGTTCATGACCGTTTTCGCTCTCTAGCTGGCCGCTTCTCAACCTATTTGCTAGCCTTCGCCTGTACTAAGTGGAAATACTGCTTGTGCGTCAAAATCCTAAAACCCAAGTTATTCTAGATGAGTCCACCATGCCTACCTATATGCGGTATTACCCTGCCGTTCTAAGTAAATTAGCATGTGCCACCTCAAAAACTTCAAATGAACATCTGTTTTTTGTGTGCCTGGATTGTTCATAGAGCGACAGGAGGTAGTTGATATCTTCCATGCTAAGCGGGTTATTCTCATGATGAGTGTTTATTCACTCATCCTTGCACGAGAGGGGAGGTAATAGGGATTCCCAGTCCCGAATTCCAATTTCAAATAATTAAACAAAACTCCCCAGGAATGATGTTGGTATGGACGGTACCCATGGATCCGGCTAGCCATGGAGTGTGTTTGTTGGTGGAGGGGGAGTAAACCTTTACTTATATTTCTTGGGAACCGCCTCTAATGTGTTTAGCATGGAAGATGTAGATAACTGATGGTCGTGAAGTAAACAGGAAGGGTGCATTTCTCAAAATTTCATTTACCTCTGTTTTAAATATCTGAGCTCTGGCACAGCTGCAAATCACTGCTTCCCTCTGTGAAAGGATTATCTATTTATTTTTATGTTGAGTCATCACCTTCTTAAACACCAGATCTGAGAGCACTATTGTCATCCTCATGCATTGTGTGTAGCTAATGTTGGATGCATCATGACTGGATCTTTTCTACCATGAATTACAATGTTTAGTCGCTGCTTGAACTTTGGAGGTGCTCTGCATCTTTGTTTTGCGGTCTCAGAGAGGGCTAGCGAGATACCACTGTTGTCATATTATATGATGATTGTTTTGCCAATGCGTTGTCGTTTGAGATGCTTTATTATTGCTCACTAGTTGCTTATGCCATTGATATCAGTTAATATAATTTCTAAGAGTTATTGTCGACATGGTTAGTCATAATCTTTGCTGAAAATCTGGATGCTACTTAAGCTTATTTATGCAAACAAGAGCAAAAGGGTTCGTAAAAGTTTTTCTTTAACACTTTTAGTTTATCAACTGGATTGCTTGAGGACAAGCCAAGGTTTAAACTTGGGGGAGTTGATATGTCTCCGTCGTATCTACTTTTCCTAACGCTTTTACTCTTGTTTTGGACTCTAATTTGCATGACTTGAATGAAACTAACCCGGACTGACGCTGTTTTCAGCACAACTACCATGGTGTTGTTTTTGTGCAGAAATAAAAGGTCTCGGAATGGAACAAAACTGGTTGGAGAATTTTTATGGAATAAAAGAAAAATACTGGAGCCAAGAACCATCGAAGGGGCCCCCCTGGGTGAGTACAACCCACTAGGGCGCCGCCCTCCTGGCGCGCCCAGGTGGGTTGTGCCCACCTGGTGGCCCCGCAGACCCTAATTCCAACTCCTTAAATACCTATTTTCGAAGGAAAAAATTAGGAAGAAAGAATTATTGCATTTCACGAGACGGAGCCGCCGACGACTCCTGTTCTTCATCGGGAGGCTAGATCTGGAGTCCGCCTGGGGCTCCGAAGAGGGGAATCTTCGATCTTCGTCATCACCAACCCTTCTCCATCGCCAATTCCATGATGATCCCCGCTGAGAGTAAGTAATTCCTTTGTAGGCTCACTGGTCGGTGAGGGAGTTGGATGAGATTCATCATGCAATTGGGTTAGTTTTGTTAGTGCTTGATCGCTAGTATCCATTATGTTTTGAGATTGATGTTGCTATGACTTTGCCATGCTTAATGCTTGTCACTTTGGGCACGGGTGCCATGATTCCAGATCTAAACCGTTTATGTTATCACCATTATATCTATGTTCTTGATCCGATTGTGCAAGTTATAGTCACCTTTTACGTGTTATGATCCATAAACCCCGGAGTGACAGTATTCGTGATACTTTCCGGTGATGACCGTAGTTTGAGGAGTTCGTGTATTCACTATGTGCTAATGGTTTGTTTTGGTTCTCTATTAAAAGGAGGCCTTAATATCCCTTAGTTTCCTTATGGACCCCACTGCCACGAGAGTGTAGGACAAAAGTTGTCATGCAAGTTCTTTCCATAAGCATGTATGACTACTTACGGAATACATGCCTACATTATATTTATGAACTGGAGCTAGTTGCGTATCGCCCTAGGTTATGACTGTTATATGATGAATATCATCCAACGAATTCACCGATCAAATGCCTATGAGTTTTTCACATATTGTTCTTGCTAAGTTACTATTGCTATTGGTACTGTTACATTTGCTACAAAGTCATTGCTATCACTCTTACCGTTACTGTTATTGTTACTACTACTATCAAAATTAACATACTACTACGCTACTGATCATATTACTGCAGATAATTAATCTCTAGGTGTGGTTGAATTGACATCTTAGCTGCTAATACTTGCAAATATTCTTTGGCTCCCCTTGTGTCAAATCTATAAATTTGGGTTGAATACTCTACCCTCCAAATTTGTTGTGATCCCCTATACTTGTGGGTTATAAGTGTGGGAAATCTACTCTCTTCGTGGCTTTCCCGCATTTTATTTTCTTACTGTTCGGATCCGGAGATCTCCATCGCAGAGCTCTCTGTTAATAATTGGGATTTGGCCTTCCGTCGCTCGCTGTCTTCTGCAGAGTTGGATGATTGGCAGCATCTTGTTGCCCTCATCCCCGTGCTCTAGGAGAGAGAGAGAGAGAGGACACGGTGGTTTGGCCCCTTGCTACGTCTAGGCGTTTTTCTGTTAAGTCTTCATACTCCAATCTTATTGATGGCACCCCCTCTAATAGGTTTAGACCTATCTGGCATGCCCGCATTCCCCCCAAGGTGAAGATCCTTCTATGGCAAGCCTTTAGAGGTCGCCTGCATGCGGCTGATCAAATTCGTAAGCGTAATGGCCCGGGCTCTGGCAGATGTGCACAGTGGGGAGACCTGGAGGGCACGAACCACATTTTTTCCATTGTGTCTTGGCCAAGTTGATCTGGTGTGGCTTTAGATCTTGGCTTCAGGTTTTTTGGCATCCTTTATCTTTTGCTGATCTCGGGCTCTCTCCAGTGGCCAGGTTGGGATCACCAGATGGTTGTTTTGGGCCGGCCTATCGGCGGTGTGCTGGTCCTTGTGGACGACCAGGAACAAGTTTACTACCGAACATGTTTTTCCTGCTAAACCTGTTGATTGCTTACTTAAATCATGCATGTTCCTGGAGCAGTGGAGATCATTGACTAAGACAGAAGACCGTGATGCTTTCAACCTCTTATCTTCTAAAATTCGGGCTTCGGTGTCTTCTATCTCGTGGCAGGAGCCAGGTGGCTAGGTGTCCTGGGCGACCTTTTAGACCTCTGGAATGTCTTGGTTTGAGTCCCTATTCGTTCTAATAGTTCCGGCCTGTGTGCCGTGGTTGTGGCATGTGCGCCCTGTAATCCATACTTTATTTGGCCCTGGTTGTGGCCGACTGTCTGTCTAACTGTCTATGGTTTGGTTGCTGTGTACGCTTCCTGGTGGCTTTATTAATAAAGTCGGGCTGATGCCTTTCCTCTATAATGTAATGGGGAATCACTGCCGTGCAACTTCGCTGTCAACGGTCACGACTAAAACATGGGGTACTACCTTGTCGATGGTATCTATCCCCAGTGGGCAGCGTTTGTGAAGATCATATCTGATCTCCACGGTAAGAAACAAAGTCACTTTGCAACAATGCAATAAATAGCTAGGAAGGGTGTTGAGAGGGCATTCAAATTGTTCCTAACTCGTTGGAGAATTGTTTGTGGTGTCGCAGTGATGTAGGAATCATAGAATTTGTGGCAGCTGATGACATGTTGCGTCATTTTGCACAATATACTTGTCGAGGATGAGGGTGAAGGGGCATTCCCAACCTATGATTTTGACATGCCTGGAGAACAAGCAGTCCACATCACGAGACAACGAGATGCAAATCAGCTTATCAATTTTCTGCAGATGCATCATAATCATTGAGATCTTCGGGGTATTGTGAAGCATAGTGGACCTGCAATGGCAACCAATAAATCGTGCACATAAAAATAATTTTAATGTTCGAACTGTGTATTTTCGCTACCAACAATTGTTGTTTACGTACGATATTCACTAGTATGATGAACTTGCTTGGATTTGCATGAATTTAAGGGTTTCAATTTGAGGAGTGTAGCTGTCTAACAACCAACATGAGGGGTCGTCTGACATCTGCGGTCGCCCCCTAGCGCGTCTGTGGATGTTTAATGGGGGGGGGGCGGATTTGCCAAGTCTAGATGTAGATGCTCCCACTACCCCTTTTGTAACCGTTGTATCGGTGACTGTTCACACCACCACCACTGGGTCGTCGACGAGGCCAATGACGTCCCCTATATTTCAATGCAAAAGGTAAGGGAGCAATTCCACATCACCATGGAGATGGATCATGATGTTCTTGCAACCCTAGTGTAGAGGGCATAAGAACAAGGGTTTATTAAATGTGTTCTTCCAAGTTTGTATGATGAGGGTCTGACTATATTGCAATACGCGGACGATACTATATGTTGTTTTAAAGATAACCTTGAGGGGACTAGAAATGTCATAGTCCTTCTATATGTTCTCGAGCACATGATTGGGTTTGAAATTAACTTTATAAAAAGTGAAAAAAATTGTCGAGGCATGGGAGAAAAAGAATGGCTATGGCTGTATTTTGACATGTGCGACTCGGGATATTTAGATATTTCCTTCCATTTTAAAAAACACTTTAATGCTGGCTGGAAGCCAGCTGAGGAGAAAATATGAGAAAGGGGCTGCTTCCTGGCAAGGGGTTTGCTTTGTATGGATGGTAGTCTTACACTGAGATAAACTTCTTTGAGTAGCATCCCCATTCATATGCTTTTTCGTCTTCTTCCGTCCTCGAGTTCTTTGGCAAGATAATGACGCATTCGTAAATTCCATTTAGTTGACTGGCTTGTTGTTTGTCAAGCCATATATCAAGGGGGTTTGGGTGTCACTAATCTAGACATCAAAAACATTAGTTTGTTGTGCGAATGGCTTTGGAGACTATAGATTGAAGATCGGGAATGGCATGATATGGTTGGAGAAAAATCTTTGAATAAGAAAACTTTGTCCCAATGTGAACCTTCTCCCACAAATTCTCATTTCTAGAATGGTTTAATGATTGTTAAAAATGGCTTTACCAACTTAAACACAGCGGACATAATAGTTTGTGAAGACCGATCGTGCAGATTCCCATAGCTAGGGTTCAACCTCCCAACCCCAAGAATTTTCTCCTCGAACTAGGATCAAAAGGATGTTCCCTGTGTCGATATCCAGACATACGAGATCTACAGTTCACAAGGGCTTTGCCATGCAAAATGGAACCATGTTAGAGAACTAGGGGTGTGGTGGACCAGCCTTTCGGCCTGGAGCAATTCCCATGGACAGAGAGACAAAGTTAGCACTTTGCATAGATGCGTTTGAGGGGTTGCCCCCTCACAAACTTACAGGGGCAAGGGAAGGGTGCCAACTTGGAGCCCTCCCTCCCTATGTCGAACGCCATGAGGGGTGGGCCCCATCACAAATCCTAGGTCACATCTAGGAGGCTTGGCCTCCAAGACAAAGGGGAGCACCCCACTCATGGGCCAATAGGACCATCTTGCTTCCCCCTACTTGGGCCTAGCGAAAAGGGGTAGCCCATGGTGCCCTATATATGTTTTCGGGAGGCAGAACCCTCCTTGACCTTCTGGTGATTTTCCGGTCTCCCGGGACTTTCCCGGTTTTCTCAAACTTCTTTGGTGTTCTCCGAAACACTTCCGGTTCTCTCTTCAAAACATTTTTGATCTTCCCAAAAAATTTCCATTGAATTTCTGCCAGCTCCTAACACTTCTGGTACTCAACAAACTGGTGAAACTTAAGTTTCTGATCTCCTAGGTTCGGTAAACTGTAGACATGATCCGATACTCCTTCCGGTCAATAATCAATAGCGGGATCTGGGCATCCATTTTGACTCCTACACTTATACGAATAAATTATTTTGTTTTCGCACATCATTCATTTTGCTTCATGATACTTAACAAAACCTGAGGCGAGACTTTGGGTATCCGTGTGAAGCAACAACTTGATTACTATACCAAGTTATCCTCGTTACTGGTTTTTATCCTTTTTCTCATTTACGTATTCCATCATCCCCATGATCAATCACGCTTTTTCTGGTAAGACGATGATGGATACCAAAATACCGAGAGGGCCCGAAGAATGTCTCTTCATCATTGGAGGCGCAAATCTCAATCTTGAGCTATCAAGTCCCTTGGCATTCTTTTCCGATGCACAGGAAAGTTGTTGTTATAATCACCATATTACGGGGAACGTTTGACGAACCACAAACTACGCCGTCCGACATGAAGGTACTCGATACTATTATGGTCTAAGTAACCGAGCATGCGTTAACAATTGCATGGATATATTGAAAACACTATGACGATGTGATCTCGATGTTTATCATTTAGTTGGGTGTATCCAGCATAGTTCTGCCAACAATGTGCTCCCATTGTTATCAACGTCCTTGTTACTTGAAAATTGCCCTATGATAAGGAAAATGGGTGCATCATGCAACACATGAGCTATTCCTAGGGGCGAGACTAGGGAACTACTTAGTGTTTATGTTTTCACACGTGCAACTGGGTTTTTTCTATGAATCTCATATTCAACAACAAATGTAGTTATATTATGGAAAGTAAACATTAATAACGAACATGAAAAAAACATTGTTATTGCCTCTAGGGCATATTTCCTTCAATAGGTGGCTATTGTTTGGTCGCTCGCGCGGGGCTTCATGGTGGTGTAGGGGAATGGGGCACCTTCCGCTAACATTGGCCATGGCACTAGTACATGCCTCCCGCCTGCTTCCTCTCTTTGGGAAAGACGACAAGAGGGAGCCGGTGAGGTGGGCTGAGCCTGCTGAAGAGTTAGATGAGGCCGAGTGGTGTTCTGCTTAGCGGTTCTCGCTTTTAGAATAGGGTTGGGCCGGCTAGGTTTCGGTTTAAAAGGCTTTTCCCTTTTTCTTTTTATAGAATTAGGGAATATGATAGATATTGAATTATTTGGAGGGCCAAATAATTTTCAAATGAGATGAAATTCTTATGGTGGTCTCTCTGACATTCAAAGCTACACCAAAATTTCCAAAAACTTGACAAGGATTTGAATTTAAATGAGGGAAATGATATAACGGTGATTTGAACTAGAGGTATGAGAAAGAAGTGTGCTAAATTTCCAAAAAATTACGATAGCTCTAATATGACAAAAGAACACTATGTGCCAAGTTTGGGAGTGAGTCTTGAGGGTAGTAGCAATATTAATTCAGGGTTGCAATAATAGAAATGGAGTGGGATTAACATGAACATGTTAAGTTAATGATATTCAATGGTGGCATGATGTCATGATGATAAAGGAAAAGAACGTGCAAAGTAGTTAGGATATTACTCTGTGGCGGCTTCGTCACTCTTAAGATGATGTATTGGCTCCGTCTCTAGGAGACGCTCATAGGGGTAGGATGTGCATGCGTGCATTCATAAAGGTGAGTGTATGTACGTAACTATGAACGTTTGCGTCCGTACTGTGTTACAAAAACATACCTAAGTTCCACATCGTTGTATATATGAAATATTTAAGATCCAGCTCAATCTTGTTTTCCGGCCAAAAATACGTACGTATCAATTACTAGCCTCACTAATTTTAATGCATTTTTATCTTTACGTCATCGGCGCAATTGGTCGTCTAGTGTACTTAACCTAGAACAATATCCATGTGGAACGGTACTATCAGGAGCTAGAGTACAACAAAGCAGAATATTTGAAGGTACAGGAAAACTTTATTATTGCCTTTTTTTATAACTGTTGTATTGTATTTTTGCTCTTTTCCCTTTTTTCTTGGCGAGCAGAGAGTCTTCTTCTTTTTTGGGCGAGGAGTGAAAGCAAGAATGTGAAACGCAAAAACATCGAGAATGGAAAGGAGTGATTTGTGGGATAAAAGGAGAAAAAGAAAATGAAAAGGAAAGGAAAGTTTTCTTGGGCCTATCTGTGCGTAACGTGGCCAATACTCCAAGGTAACAGGCCGAGATGAGCGTCGAGCGCGGACTTTATTCTGGCTTTTTTGACGATGGCATGTGATTTTCTCATCACTATTGCTTGGGGCGCAGAACAGTCGAGTAGAGAAGCATCAATCCATGTTGCGGCCTTGCGGGCTCCCGGAATATTCCTGGCAGTCCACACATCCCAATCTACTTCTTCTAAATACCGGCGGAATGCAATGTATATACTCCTGTATCATCATTTATTAGTCAGGAAAAGGAGTATATGCATTGTATAATTAGACCTGAACTCTACTTGAATCTGGAAAGTACGGGTCGTGTACGCGAGCGAGACAGTAACAGACTTGCGCTTGACTCATGCGTGGTGGCGGGCTACGAGAATCCGACAGCCCCTGAGCCTGACCGGCCAGTTCATGATCGCCTCGAGAGCCGCCAAGGTTACGTGCACACCTACCACTGTGTGCCCGTGCATGGATTCGCGGCGGCAAAGCCCTCTGGTTTTGCAGAGGGAGGCGGGAATTATTTATATTTTCTTCAAATCAAATCACGGTTGTTTGTTTACACGCCACCCCTTAATTAGCTGCGGCGTGCTAATCAAACTCAAAGTAGTGGTAGTACCGCCCTTAATTCCCGAGTAACTGCTAAGTTAGGTGCCACTTTGGTAGGACTAAAACAAAAGGGTCACGCTATCAATCACTCTCTTTTTTCTGGCTGTTGAAAAGAAAAGAGGTCACGCCACGATGCCATCAACCCGTCCGCGGAGGCCTCATCGTCTCTTGCCTGAGGCGGCAAAACAAAAGGTGATGGGATTAAAGAAAGAAAGGCGCAGCCGTAGGACAAGCTCGCTAGCTGGCTGGCCGTGTGGTACTGGTACTTGGCCTCTACGATCTCATCAAGTTAAGTCAAGTTAAGTTAACCCCTGGGACAAGTTGTCCCGTCAGTTAGCTAGCCCGGTGCACGGGATAGTGCTGTCCTGGCGCACGGGACGGGTCCTCCCCTTTTGCACCGAGGACGCCCAGCCGGCTGGCAAGTGGCAGGCGGCGCGCGCGGCCACATTGGCGCCTGCAGTGCGCTGCATTTACGTGCCTTTCGTCGCCCTGCCCGCTGCCACCGCCCCTGCGCGGCATGGCGCCCCGCGGATAAGCGAAGCCCCTGGAGCTAGCGGGCTGCTACAGTGCGCGCCACGCGCACGCGGAGACGGCACGGGCACGGGCAGCGCCCTCCGCTGGCTCTCGGTCCCGGTGCCGGTTTTGGACGGGCTCGTACGTGCGCGGGCGGCGCTGCCCTCGAGGCTCTTGCCTCGTCGGAGCCGGAGCCGGGGCGCGACGGCGGCGCGCGGGGATCCGTAGCCCCACCGCGGGCGGGCCGGGGTCGTGGGGCTTTGACGAGACCGGGCATTAATAATAAACTTTCTTTCTCTCCTCTCCTCTTCTTACAGTAACCCGGGAACCCGCTTTTTCACGCGGCAACCATCGCTTTCCCTCCCGGTGGTGGCACAGCGCACAGCAGCTTTCAAGCCATTGTAGACTCGCCGTACCACCGCCACTGCAGCGCCGCGCCAAGCAAAATCAATCAATGGTTTTCGGTGTTTGTGGACCTGTGGAGCTGCGTGCGTTGCATGGCCTTGACGACGACGAATCCTACCGTTGCGTGGGCCGCTAGTGAGGACGACCGGAGAGTAAAATGGAATTGCTTAAATGTCGCTCTCCTCTTGTCAAGTCAGGAAAAGTATGCATAAATATCGCTGTCAATTTGGTTCATATCTTGCGAGATCGCCCTTTTACCGCTAAACAAACAAAATAAAACATAAAGGGTAAGGTAAGATAAGATGCTTGTTAATTATACATATTCTTGTCCCCCAAATCAAGCAAGGCGAGGAGGAAAAGAAACTAACTTTATACAGTCTCGCATCCTAATTTTGGTAAAGGAAAAGTAAAAACGCAGCAAGAGGAGGAGGCAGGGAACCGGAAACAGAACTTGGAAAAGAAGAAAGGAAAAACACAGCAGAGCAGCACCGGACGGACGGAGGAAGACGACGACGTCCTAGATATAGTAGTAGTAAGATGATTAACGAAACGAGGTGCATTTCCATGTCTCCGATCGGTCCAATCCCGAAGTAGTAAGAGCCAGGTGTGAAGTGACTGGAACGGTGGCGCCGTCCAAGAACCTTCTGCTGCAGCGACGACGATCAGTACTCCCACAGGAGTGGCTCCTCGAGGCGGAACACGCCGGCGCCGACGATGTCTTCGTCGACCACCCAGGACGACGCGCACGGGAGGCCCGCCGAGGCCTCATATCTCAGGTCCAGGAGCAGGTCGGGAAGGTCGAACAGGGCGTCTTCTGGGTCCGGGACCGGCTCGGCGTGCGGCGGAGGCGGAGGCGGCGGCGAGGCTGCGCTGGTGTCGGAGCCGCTGTCGGGGCTCTTGGCATTGGCACTGGCGCCGCAAGGGAAGTCGGCGGAGGCGGCGAGTATGGCGGCCGCCTGGACGTCCTTGGGCGCGGCGCTGGCCGGGCGGGGCAGCAGGTGGGCGAGGTCCGGGAAGTTGAGGTGCGCGGCGCGGCCCTTGATGGCGAGAGTGGCCACGTCGTGGGCGCGCGCGGCCATCTCCGCGGTGGCGAAGGTGCCGAGCCAGATGCGCGACTTCTTGCGGGGCTCCCTGATCTCGGACACCCACTTGCCCCAGCTCCGCATGCGCACGCCGAGGTAGGTCGGGTGCCGGCTGTCCTTGCGCGGCCGCTTGTTCGCGGCGACCGAGGAAGAAGACGACGATGAAGACGAGGAGGAGGTGGCCATTGGGGAGGTAGGGGAGCCGGGCTCGGTGATGTCGTCCATGGCAGCGGCGGTGGAGGTGGAGGAGTAGGTAGGCAGGCAGGGCAGGGCAGGGCAGGGGAAGGGAGAGTGGTCGAGTGCCGAGTGGAGGTTGGAGGGGAATAGCGGGGGTTTTATGGTGTGGCCGCGCAGGGGGCGACGTGGCTCGGTCGAGAAAATTGCGGGGAAAAACAATGGGAAGTGCTGAAATTTGAACCATGGGTAAGGAAAGATCTCTCGCCCGGCTGGAGAGCACAGGGTTTTCTTGGACAAGACAGCTTACTTCACGCGCCTCTGGGATTATTCTCTTCGAGAAGCGTTCATTGAACCGGATCACCCAGGGAGGCGGGCTGGCTGCTTATTATTTACACCCGGCCCATGAAAACTATGCAGTACTGGAACTGTTCATGTATGTGATACTTTAATGTCTCAAAAAAAATATGTACGTGAAATGCGATGAGTTCAGTCCAGCTCAGTGTGGATGAGATACATGTACTACGGGTATCAGATATTATTGCCAAATATAAGAGTATCAAATGCCTGCTAGGTGTTTAATTCCTAACCCTTAAAAAAGGTGTTTAATTCTTTGAACCTAGTATTCATTTGTTCAATGGACTTGTGAGTGAAATGTTTTATTTTACAATCACAAACGCTTTGCACATTGCATGGTAGCAAAGCTCAAAGATGTTCCAAGTGGAAGACCACTGTGTCCATAAGACTAGCCACAGTGGAGAGTAACATACACTAGTAACATGCACATATTCCTAGACTATATTACTACCTTCATAGTGGGTAGTAATCTAAGTGTGATAACATACAAAGCTTCATTTATTAGGTTATAGATTCATATTATATTGGGACATGTGATGTTACAGTAACTAGCTAAATTACTCAAACTACCTCTCTCTTCATTAACTCATTGCCACATAACCAAATTTGCTGAGTTGGACTCGATGTTATTGCTGAAGTTACTACCACTGTGGCTAGTCTAAATCTCATTTTACATACTCAAATGTTACAAATTTATTACAAGGTCTCTGTCTTAAAAAAAAGCAAATGATTTTACTCGCTTAAAATCTCTTTTTACAAAGACAACAACTTCCCGAAATCTCTCGAAAGAACAGAAAAACTATGACCAAATATACACAATATCATTTTTTATATGCACCCCCAAAGCGGCCCAACTGTTTCACAAAACCTCACATAAATGACCCGACGACGGACTTTGCCTACAAAATTTGATCTTTTGCAATTCAACATTTGTTGATCAATTGTGTTGGGAGACAGTTCGGTGTTGCCTCTAAGACCCTGACTCCCAAAAGTACACGCCAACGACTTATCGACAAACAGGCATGACCATGGTTTAGCGATTAACATTTGCCGACAAAACATGTTCGAGGACAGTTCGTC
This sequence comes from Triticum timopheevii, assembly GCA_963921465.1. NCBI lineage: Eukaryota > Viridiplantae > Streptophyta > Magnoliopsida > Poales > Poaceae > Triticum > Triticum timopheevii. The sequence goes on from OY997264.1 coordinate 531,748,017, forward strand.
GTTGGAAACAGGTGGCTTGCCGCTTTGCTCAAAAGATGGTTGGGGGTGATAAATACATACCTTATGAAGTGACATTTGCGGTATATCACTTGGGCGGGATAAAAACTTTCCAGCCATCTACCTTATCCTTGTACCAAACTTAAAAGTGTCGACCTTCCAATGTAACTCCGTATAAACGAGTATGACGCATCTATATTATGATGTGCGATTCTTTGTGGAATGTTTTATTATTTAACCAAACTCCATATATACCTAAATAACCAAAAAAGGTTTAATGTGAAGAGCAATGCCATCGACAACACCCCATAAGCCCATTGAAAGTGTGTCTAACTCCCTAATGATGCTTGGCATTGATGACACACAATTATAGAGATTAATGTATTTGGTAATTGCATTATGAGGTTTGAAAGGATCGAGAGGTCAACTAGGAGGGGGGGGGGGTGAACATGAGACTACAGATTTTAAGCATAGCTTCGAAATTTCAAATCAATGCAGATAAATTAGATTTTCTAGATAGGCAACTAGGTGAATACAACCTATATAACTATATGACAAGCAAGCTCAAGGCAAGGTATGCCAGGCAACAATCTAATTAGCAAACCAACAAGAATACAAAGCAAGTAAAGGTATTGTAAATTATTTAACTACAAGTGAGTCGAGGACGCCGATTTTATCCTGAATTTCACACTCTTTGGGGATTTCTAATATCCACTGGAGCGGTATTGAAGCCAAATCCCTCGAACGTCGCCAATTGTCTCACCATATCATCCCTTTGAGTCACCCCTATGCATGAGCCTCAAATCTATCGGGGTTGATCTTGAAGGCGACGACCATGCCTTTACAAACTTCCCGGAGCAAATCACAAGCAAGGAAGCTTCCGGGGAACCTCCACCATCTAGGAGCCCAAGCTCAAAGCATAACAAGTGTCGATGAAGAAATCAAGCGGGGAACACGAGTGGTTTGGTGGAAATGTGGATCGGGTCTTGCTCTCTCTATCACCAAAGAATCAACAAGTTTGGGTGAAGGAATAGTGAGTATTAAGGGGATGTTTGGATTGCAACTATGTTTGCCTTATATTGCCATATTACTTTTGCCACACTCGCCACACTTGGCTAACTTGAGTTGCTCAAATTGTTAGCCACACTTTGGCTTGCCTAAGGGAATCTTGCCACACTTTTGTGTCTATGACATGTGAGGTTCACTGCTCATAAAAAAATTCTTGCCTTAGGTGTGGCTAGAACCAAACACCCACCTAAATTGGTCAAACTTGCCTAAGACAGGTGTGGCAAAGTGTGGCTAGAAACCAAACAACCCCTAATTAACCCACATGTGGTGTCCACAAACTTAACCCGGACACCGTGGGAACGACCCCGAGACCTCTGGGTCACAGTGTAAGGTGTCTAATGACACACGTTTGATGGTGAAAGTGCATGTTGTCCTAGTGTGTGCTTTTGGTAATTAGCGACGATATGTAAGGACTAATGTTTTCCATTGAGATGTATTTTAAGGAAATTTCCGTGGTCAATGCATGAAGAATATTGGATGAATTGATGAAAGCCATCAAGATAAAGATATGCATTGAGTATTTGTGATAAACAACATTTTGTATGGAAGAACAATTGGATCAAGATATATATGATGATAAGTTCCATATGTGATGCTTGAAGGAGATTGGATGGATTTGGAATGAATGCCATCAACATCAAGATATGCATCAAGTTCATTGAGTTCCGGTGATGAATATATTACGATTAAGAAGAAGCAAAGAAATGGACTTTGGGCCTCAAGATTAGGTTCTATGATTGGAGCGAGTGTAATCAATAGGAATTCCATGTGATGTACAAGATATGATCAAGTTGGAGTTCAATGGAGGAACTCGAAGATTGTCATGCTTGGATTTATGAGTTGGGATGTGAAGGGTCAGATCTTGAGAGGATGATTAAAGAAAGAATTCTCTATATGGCTTTAAGATGAGATCATGCTGAGCTCATATGTTGACTCGTGGTTGGACAAGTCTTGAAGCAAGTAATTGATGAAATTATTGTGCCTCTCAAGAGATTGTAATGGAGCATGAATAATAACAAGTGGTGGCCAATATGATGCTCATCTAGAAACTCGATATGGTCATAAGAGAATTGATATAATTGTGATCATGTCTTGAAGCAACGAAGTGAAGTGAAGAGTTGAATGTGGACTTCATGATATCAAGATAGATCATTGCGTAAACGTAAATTTTGACCAACATAAAGATTGAGTATCAATTCCATATGGTTAAAAGACAAGCGCAAATGATGTACCACATGGGATCTTGTGGTATGGTAAGAAATTGTGCACTGCGTTTTCTGAACTAATCCATACTACCTGCTTTCTATGTCTGTGTGGGTTAGCTTATTCTCATGGCTTGCATCAAAATACAGATTTTAAGTAGCCCGTGTGAGGATGGCATAAAGTGAAGATGGTCATCAAGGTTAATAAGGGCAAGTTCAAGATAATCATTTCAAGGGAACACATGCGTGAAGCTTGCAGATGATCATGTGATCGACATGTGAAGCTTGTAGGATACGGGCATGATTTATGCATGTGAAGATAGTATACAAGGCAATGCTTTCCATAGGTGAAAGGACCGATATGGTCGACTTGAGGGGGGGGGGGTTAATAGGCGAATAACAATGTTAGCTTCTTTTCAAAAATTGAGGCTTGACAAGAAAGTAGGTTGTCTAGATAGGTAACTAGGTGTACAAACTATATGCCAAGCTCAATCACAACACAATCAAGCACAAGATACAAACACACTAAGCTTGCACAAAGTAAAGGTAAGAAGCAACCGCAACTGGAGATGATGCAGATGAGCATGTGTTATCAAAGTTCCCTCCTTTTGGGGGAGGTACGTCTCCGCTGGAGCGGTGTGGAGGCACAATGCTCCCCAAGGAGGCCATAGGGCCACCGTATTCTCTTCATGCCGTCGCACAATGCAAGATGTCGTGAATCCACTAGTGGTGCCCTAGAAGGCAGCAACCGGACCTTAACAAACAAGGTTGGGGCTCTCTCCACAACTTAATTCGAGCCTGCCACCACCACCAAGAAGCTTCACCACAATGGATTTGGCTTCAAGGTGACCTCTTCCGTCTAGGGTGCCCAAAAACCCAAGAGTAACAAGATCCACAAGTGAAAGTATGGGGGAATAAAATTTCCTTTGGTGGAAGTGTAGATCTCGGTCTCCCGCCTCAATCCCTAGAAAAACAACAAGTTTGGTTGGCAAGAGAAGGAGAATGGGCATGAAATGTGGAAGGGAATTAATGGAGGAGAGAGAGAGGCCAGAGGTAAGAGGAAGGTGGAAGAACCACCTCCTTAAATAGGTTCCTCCAAATCCAACTGTTATGCGCATTTTTACACAGGGTCGGTTGCTACTTCTTGAGCTTGCGTTGGTTTTTCCCTTGAAGAGGAAATGGTGATGCAACAAAGTAGAGATAAGTATTTCCCTCAGTTAGAGAACCAAGGTATATCAATCCAGTAGGAGACAACACACAAATCACCAAGACCTGCACAAACAATCAAACAACTTGCACCCAACACGATAAGGGGTTGTCAATCCATTCATGGTTACTGGCAAAAGTGAGATCTGATAGAGATAGATGAAACTAAACAAAAGGTAAAGTAAATATTTTTGGTATCATTGGTTTATAGATCAGAAAGTAAAAGATTGCAAATAGTAGATCAGAAATTTATATGATGGAAAATAGTAGATCGGAAACTAATATGATGGAAAATAGACCCGTGGGTGAACAAATAGAGGCTTCTCTCACTAGAGGCTTCTCTCATGATTGCAAATAGACCGACTCCTGCCTATATTAGTTTCCGATTATGACTATAGGCATCACGCCCGTGTTAAACAGACCGACTCCTGCCTGTATCTACTACTATTACTCCACACATCGACCGACTCCTGCCTGCATCTAGAGTATTAAGTTCATGAAGAACAGAGTAACGTATTAAGTAAGATGACATGATGTAGAGGAATAGACTCAAGCAATATGATGTAAACCCCATCTTTTTATCCTCAATGGCAACAATACAATACGTGCCTTGCTGCCCCTACTGTCACTGGGAAAGGACACCACAAGATTGAACCCAAAGCTAAGCACTTCTCCCATTGCAAGAAAAACAATTCTAGTTGGCCAAACTAAACCAATAATTTGAAGAGAATTACAAAAATATAAAATCATGCATATAAGAATTCAGAGAAGATTCAAATAATATTCATAGATAAGTTGATCATAAATCCACAATACATCGGATCTCGACAAACACACTGCAAGAGAAGATTACATCGGATAGATCTCCAAGAACATCGAGGAGAACATGATAATTAGAAGCAAAGAGAGAGAAGAAGCCATCTAGGTACTAGCTATGGACCCATAGGTCTGAGGTAAACTACTCACGCTTCATCGGAAGGGCAATATAGTTGATGAAGAAGCCCTCCGTGATGAAATCCCCCTCCGACACGATGTCGGGAAAAGGCCCCTAGATGGGATCTCATGGGTATAGAAGGTTGCGATGGCGGAAAAGTGTTTTCGTGGATGCTTCTGGTGGTTTGGGATATTTGGGAATATATAAGACGGAGAATTAGGTCAGGGGAGTCATGAGGGGCCCACAAGGCAGGGGGCGCCCCCTACCCCTCTAGGCGCGCCCTCCCCCTTGTCGCCACCTCGTGGCTCTTCTGACTTGATCTCTAAGTCTCCTGGGTGTCTTCTGGTCCAAGAAAAATCATCGCAAAGGTTTCATTCCATTTGGTATTCCTTTTCTATGAAGTTCAAAAACAAGGAAAAAACAGAAACTGGCACTGGGCTCTAGGTTACTAGGTTAGTCCCAAAAATAATATAAAATAGCAAATTAATGCATATAAAACATCCAAAACAGATAATATAATAGCATGGAACAATAAAAAAATTATAGATACGTAGGAGACGTATCAAGCTTCCCCAACCTTAATTCCTGCTCGTCCTCGAGTAGGTGAATGATAAAAACAGAATTTTTGATGTGGAATGCTACCTAACATATTTACCCCTGTAACTCTTCTTTATTGTGGCATGAATGTTTAGATCCATAAGATTCAAAACAAAAGTTTAACATAAAAACAATAATACTTCAAGCATATTAACAAGGAAATTATGTCTTCTCAAAATAACATGGCCAAAGAAAGCTATCACTACAAAATCATATAGTCTAACTATGCTCCATCTTCATCACACAAAATATTCAAATCATGCACAACCCTGGTTTCAGTCAACCAATTGTTTCATACTTTAGTATTCTCGAACCTTTTCAACTTTCACACAACACATGAGCATGAGCCATGGACATAGCACTATAGGTGGAATAGAATATGGTGGTTTTGGAGAAGACAAAAAAGAGGGAGATAGTCTCACATCAGCTAGGCGTATCAACGGGCTATGGAAATGCCCATAAATAGATATCAATGTGAGGAGTAGGGATTGCCATGCAACGAATGCACTAGAGCTATAAGTTTATGAAAGCTCAAAAAGAAAAACTAAGTGGGTGTGCATCCAACTTGCTTGGTCATGAAGACCTAGGGCATTTGAGGAAGCCCATCGTTGGAATATACAAGCCAAGTTCTATAATGAAAAATTCTCACTAGTATATGAAAGTGGCAAAATAGGAGCCTCTCTATCTTGAAGACCATGGTGCTACTTTGAAGCACAAGTGTGGAAAAAGGATTGTAACATTGCCCCTTCTCTCTTTTTTCTCTTTTTTATTTGGCTTCTTTGGCCTCTTTTTTTATTTCCTCACATGGGACAATGCTCTAATAATGATGATCATCACACTTCTATTTACTTACAACTCAAAAATTACAACTCAATACTTAGAACAAAAATATGACTCTATATGAATGCCTCCGGCGGTATACTGGGATGTGCAATGACTCAAGAGTGACATGTATGAAAGAATTATGAAAGGTGGCTTTGCCACAAATATGATCTCAACTACATGATCATGCAAAGCAATATGACAATAATGAAGCGTGTTATAATAAATGGAACGGTGGAAAGGTGCATGGCAATATATCTCGGAATGGCTATGGAAATGCCATAATAGCTAGGTATGGTGAGTGTTTTGAGGAAGGTATATGGTGGATGTATGGTATCTGGCCCTAAAGCCGCATTGAAGTATCCGAAGAACGTCCCGCCAAACATTCAAGAGGCATGCCCCCGGTGGGAACCTCGTCGGTAGACGACCTTATGGATCAATTCTTGGCTATGGGAATCTTCATCACCAGGCCTACCGCCTATGACCAGGTCGGGATTAAACCCGACAACAAAGAGATGCATACCCCGCCCATCACTCACCTCGTCGCTACCATTGAAGAAGGGGCGGAGGGATCACGATCTCCGAGGCTTATGACAGTATACACCTGGATCTCTAGCCCGGATACGGACACCCGTCAAGATAAGAGTCAGGACTCGGCCCATGATACGGGATCCGACCTCGAGCCGATCCAACCACATGCGGACATTCATCCATACATCGGGCTATTACATCAGGACATGGCCCAGGCGCGGCTCGCCGCTGCCGACGCCCCAGAATCAAAAAGGACGGATGCAACCGAAAAATTCCCACCCACCTACCATGCCGAATACTGTCCGGATGCTGTAAGACCAGACGTATGGGACTTGATGTATGTCAAGCAGCAGCCCGAAGAAATGGTCCATCGTTACTGGGCCAGATTCCTCCTGGTAAAAAACAAGACAATCAAGTGTCGCGATGAAGAAATAATTGAAGCCTTTCGACTCAACTGCCGGGAGGAAGGGATCCTAAATGCCCTCGCCCGCTGCCGCATGCAAAATTTTGGCGAACTACCAGACATGATACACAAATATTGCGCCATGGAAAGAACCTGGAGGTTACAACATATGCGCAGGGAATCAATCCTTGGATCGAGGTCCAGGAAGGCCTGAGCAAAACGGGTGCATGCGTCAGTTTCTTCCGAACACATTCCCATCCGAAGAAGAAATAAACCCAGAACGGTTCTGGATGAATTATTAGAAAAACCATGCCCTATACACTTGGCCCTGCTTATTGCAAATCCGACTCATAGGCTTCGAGCTTGCTGTCGGGGGTTGGGTGCGACATATGCCAAAGGATGGCTTATCATGGTGGGAGCGAGTAGAACGTCGCCGGTGCCTGGAAGCAGGATGAGGCGTAGACACGAACACCGGCACACTTTACCCAGGTTCGGGGCTCTCCTAGGAGATAACACCCCTAGTCCTGCTCTGTGGGGTCTCCGCATGATCATTAAGGCACTAGTGAGTACAATGGTGCTCCTCGAGCTGTATGCTAAAGGTGGAAGGAGGCAGGACTAGCTCTCTTCCTCCTCTAGATGTGATTCTAGTTCTAACAGGTTGGGAACCCTTTGCATGGGTGCCCTGGGGGGGTTTATATAGGCCTGCCCCCAGGGGTACAATGGTAACTCGGCCGGGTGTAGGACCCGGCCGTCAGCGTCTTTGGTCGCCGGCTTCTCCGTCGGCAGCTGGGGCCCGCCGCCTGGCGGGCCCCTCCGACTGGTCTGGTATGGATCCAACATGCCGCCTCCGCCGCTGGCAGGTCTGGTTGGTGGCTGATCACTGTAGCCGTGATGCTAATGACGCAGGCTTGGTTGGGCAAGGCATGGCTACAGTCCCGCCGCCTGGCGGGAGATCACTGTAGCCTCGCCATGTCTAGTCTGGTAAATGGCGCTCAGGTCTTGAGGAAGGATCCGGCTGCCCGCCGGGAGCCGGATCCCCTTGGATCCGACTGGCCAGGCTCGACTGCCCTCTGGGTCCTTGCTGCCTGGTTGGGCCTGCCACCTGCGAGCCGTACCGACAGGCCGTCATGGGAGCAGGCCCTGCCTGACAGGGATGACGTCGAGGGTGGAGTGGCAACAGTGCCGCGCCGTGCAGAGATCTCCGCCTGTACGGGACACTGTGGCCATGCCAAACCCGGGATTCGGGGGTGAGGGACTACACTATAGCCTCACCCTGTCTTGTACTCTTGATGAGGGGCACAGACTCTGAGGGCGCCGGGTGGCCGCCTGCTAGAAGCCGGCCTCTATGAAGGTCGTCTGCTGGGAGTCGGCCCGTCTTGGTGCCGTCTGTTGGTGCTCGGCCGTCTTTGAGTAGCCGGCCGTTGAGCCAGACGGCCACCGGAAGGCGGCGCTTCATTCTGGGGTCTCGTGGGGTGAAGCCGGCCCAAAGTCTTGAAAGGCTCAGGGACTCGGGTTAGGCTACCCGTGGCCCATTACTCCGATAGTAGTCCCCGAAGCTGGTGAGGCATCGCGGTTGACAGGCCGTGAGGCCTCAGCAGTTTCCTTCCTTGCCGCGCTCTGATTGAACGCTCGGTCTGCCTTGTGACGCGCTAGCTGCCGGAGCCGATTTGACAAGGCGGGCTTGTCAGCCGATTTCAAACGCCAAGGCGGGAAATAGATGGCGTGCCTGCTAAGCTTCCCTAGGCCTGCCGCACGCCACAAGCACGCCATGTGGCGTACGTCATCCCGGCCAGCTTGCCGTCCCACGCTCTTGATGGGACGTGACAGCCGGCCAGGCCCGCCACCACTGGGCCTCGGCATGCGGGCGGATCCGCTGCGGCCGAGGCAGGCGGTTGCGATTCCCGTGGGAGTTACTCCGTAGTAACTCTGCGTAGTAATCGGGGGGTCGTGGGCGCAGTTAATCCCATGATCCCACGTCCCGCCCCCTCGGCTTCGCAGCCCAAAGGCTATAAGTAAGGGGAGGCAGGGGAGCATCGGAGCACGCGCGCCCTCCTCCCCGCTCTTTCTTCCTCCTTTCTCTGCTGCTGCTGCTCTATGCCTGTCGTAGCACCGCCGCAGCTCACCGTCGTCAAGCTTCTTCTCCCCACGCAGCCCTGCTCGGACGTCATGGCGTGCGAGAAGGGAGGAGACTGGGATGGCTCGATGGTGATCGAGGATCACCTCACCTTTCTCCGAGCCACGCGCCGGATGCCCAACGCAACCTTCGTCAAGGTGCGGGTGCTACCGCGGGAGGAGATCTCGCTGGCGCCACAGGGGGACAAGCAGGTCGTCTTTCGCTCGCATTTCCTCCGTGGCTTCAGCCTCCCGGTGAGAGGGTTCCTCTGTTCATTCATGGAGTTTTGCCATCTCCAGCCGCACCACTTGACGCCCAACACCGTGACGCTGCTGCCCGCCTTCGTCACGGCGTGCGAGGGATACCTCGGCATCCTCCCCACCATCAAGATGTGGGGAGCTTTCTTCTACGCCAAACTGGGCACCTCCGCCAAGGAGACGGCTGTCCAGTGCGGTGCCTTCGTCGTCATGCGCCGGCCATCGAAGAAGAACGCCTTCCCGGTCATCAAACTGTCACAGTAGGTGAAACTATGGCAGCAATCGTACTTTTACATGGAGAACATCGACCCGGTGGTCAACTTCATCAACCTGCTGCCTTACGAGGCTGGCCCCCCTGTTGGGCCTCGGGCCAACTGGAGCTACAAGCCGAAGCCCGTATCGGTCGACAAGGCCGCCGCCATCAACTGGCTCCGGGTGCTGATGGAGGCGGAGGGTCTCGTGGCGTCCGACTTGCCGATCGCCTTTATCGAGTGCCGGGTTCTCCCGCTCCAAGGCTGTCCTCATCTGATCTGTCGGATGAGTAGGCACCGCACCCTGAGCCGGATGTGCACAAAGGACATGTCGAATGCCGAGGTGGCCCGAGTGGTGAACGAGATCACCGACCTCAAGGTGTCGGAGGGGTCCTGGCGGTTCGGCAAGCGGCCATACTCCCGCGACAACCCGCCGCCTGCCGTAAGTCTCTTAGCTTCCCCTTTTTAGTTCTTGCCTTGGTCTTGGTCTTGGTATGAAGTGGTCCTTCTTTAGAGCATAGATCTACATGTCTTCAACGACGGCCGCCATCGTGGGGCCGGGTGGTAACTACCAGCCGGACCGGGAGCTGAGCAACGTGGAGGACCCCGACTTTGGGGCAGCCGCCTTGGAGGACGACGCCGTAAGCGGCGGTGTCGGAGTAGGCGGCTCCGAAGAGGGGGCGGCATGGAGACCTGGCCTGACGACGACGACGAGGAGGACGAGCCGTGCCCTACACGGGGCGCCGCTAATACAGGCGCATGCCCCTCCACCGGACCGTCTGCTCGAGGCGGCAAGCGCAAGCGTAAACAGGGCGCCGCCCTGTTCGGCAATGTGCCGAAGAAGCCCAAGAACCCGGCCGCCATGAACAGATGGAAGGAATCCACGATGAAGGTGGCCAAGTTCTAGAGGCTGCCGAAGGCGCCGCCCATGGTGTCGGCGTAAGCACCTCCCTTGTGCTTTCCCTTGCTGATCAAGCCTGAAATATCTTTGCCTTATTCCTTTATCTCAGGGCCCCGCTCACCCTCAACAAGTCGGCCGCTGCCTCTGTCATCAGGTCGGCGGAGACCTCCACCACCACCCGGCGAATCGATCCGGCCGCCGACCTCCAGGAGGCGCAGGAGCAAAACACGCCGGAGGTGCGCGAGGAGCAGGAAGCCGCCCGCCAGGAGAATACGGAGGATGACAAGGTGGAGGCGTCCGCGCTGAAGAAGCTAGCGGAGGCAGAGGCTGATGCTGCGACAAAGGAGCGGCTCGTGGAGGCCACTACTCGTGGCTCCCCTGAATTATGTGCCACCTCTGCCAGAGTTCGTGGCGACGACTAGGGGAGCCGGCGACGAGCAGCCGGCCATGGAGAGGGAGGGCGGCGACGTTGCCATGCCGTACGTTGTCGTGCCTCCGCCACCCCGACTGACGGAGTGCAAGACAGGCAGCCGACCGCCTCGCCGACGCCACCAGCCGGGAACGAGGTGGTGACGGGCCCAACTCCCGAGGCCCGCACACCCGTGCACCGTCGTTTTGCGAAGGCGGTCTTGGCACCGCGACCGCTGGAGGCCGGCGCCGCGAGCTCGTCGGTCCCGGACACCGAGGCGACCAGCGCCGCGCCCTTCGGCTGGGTGCACGGACGTGGGATGGGAGGCTTGAACCAGGCGGCCCTCGACGTCCAAGCCAAGCTCCGGGCTGAAGCCGACGCCCTCAAGCGATGCAACGAGGCGTTCCTAGACTCACGAGCGGCCATCCGGGTATGCTTCTTGCTTCTTTATTTTTGATCCTTTTATTTCTTGGTGGGGGCGTGCCAGCGCACCCACTGGGTGTAGTCCCCAAGTTTTGGGCCGGCTGCTGAGCAGGCGGCCCGGAACTTTAACTTGCGAGCATCAAATGCTAACTCCGTCTGACATCCCAATTGCAGGATTACCACAACCTTCGTGTGACCACCTTCAACTCTGGTGTCCGGGAGCTGGAGAAGCAGACCGCCAACTAGTCAGAGAGCCGAAGTAAGTCTTGGCTTTCTTTCTTTGCGGGGGAGCGTTGGTGCACCCGCGGGCTGTAGTCCCCGAGATTCGGGCCGACTGCCGAGCAGTCGGGCCGAATCTCCCCGGCAATTGTATTTATTTGGTTGATCATTGATAACTTCTTTCTCTGCGGGGGCTGTAGTCCCCGAGATTCTGGGCGACTGCTGAGCAGTCGGGCCGGATCTCCCCGACAACTGCATCCCTTTCTTGTCGAATGTTGACGCCTTTTTCTCTTTTTGCAGAGGACAACGCCGCCTTGCAGCAGCAGCTGGGCGAAGAAAACACCGTGTTGAGTGCCAAGGAGGCGGAGTGCAGTAAGCTGGACGAGGAGCGCGACCGACTGGTCACGCAACTGGCGGAGCAGATGGAGCGTCTCGAGACGGCTCAGAAGGAGGCGGAGGCAAAAGAAACCGACCTCCTTCGTGAGTTTGAGACCGAGCGCTCCGCCTGGGCCGACAAGGAGGCACAGCTGACTGCTGGCTTTGGTAGCATTGAAGACATGGTCGACAGTAAGCTTCCTCTTTTTTCTTTCTTTGAGATGCCGACCTCTGCTTAGGCCGACTGTTTGCTTTTAACTTCTGTCTTCTTTGCTTTCCACCCAAATAGACTTCTTCCCAGGTCACTCCATTGTCGCGAACCAGGCCATTGAGGCTTATCGCGAGGAGCGGAGGACGGAAGGCGTGCAGATTGCCGCTGACGCTCCCCGGACCCTTAGCGAGCAGCTTCTCAGCATCCAGGCCCATCTTCGACCGGCCCACCGGATGCTATGCCGTCTTCTACGCGGCGGAGCCCAGGAGATTTCCTCCCTTTGGCCAGGCATGCCAGCTCCGCGCACTCCCAGTCGGATCACCGACTGGCTGGAGGTGGTGGCCGGTCGCCTGGAGGCCTGGAAGGGCTCCTCGGCCCGGGCTGGAGCGCGCCGGGCTCTGGAATTCATCAAGGCGTGGTACCCTGGGCTGGATCTAGCCCAGCTGACCACGTTTCGGCTGGAGGCGCAGGAGGAGCTGGTGGCGGTGGAGGACGACCTCGTCAAGAGGGCGGCGGCGATCACCGACTACATCGACACCAGTGTCTTCATCCCGGAGCTGGTTGATGACGGCGCCGAGGTGCCACTGGAGTGGTTCGGGCTGGATCCGGAGGACAGCGAGGACTCGACCGAGGTGATTGATTCCAGCGACGAAGGGGAGGATGAGGAAAGCGAGGAGGACGCGCCGGAGGTCGGAGCGGACATCCAGCCTCAACCTGACCGCGCCTTGAGCAAAAATCCGTGCTCAAGCGCGCCGACTGCTGCTGGAGGCGACCAGGCGAAGACCGACCAGCCATCCGCTCCGCCAACCAGCACTGCCGACTCTGCCGTCCGCTGCTCCAACCGGCGCCGCCGACTCCGCTGTCCAGCCGAAAACCTCTGTTGCTCCTTAGGTTGGTGCCTTTATTTTCCCTGCTTATCGATCTCGACAAACTTTGGTTAAATTTGCACAATTCCACCCGTGGGGTGTATTTCAAACTTTGTTGAATGCTAGCCGACGGGCCTTTTGTTATGTAAATATCCTTTGTCACAAATTGTGCTTTGTTTGCCGAGTTCAGACTTTTCTTGCTTTCTGCTCCTTGCTTTTTTCCTTTGCCGCCCTCCCTTGGCTAGCCTCTTGCCAGCCAAACAGCCGCTCTGCGGATTGCGGCTGGGTCGAGTACTTAGCTATTTACGGGAGGGCAAGTACTTAGCCGTTTGGAGTGTTGGCAAGGTAAGCAGAAGCCGGCCGGCCGGCTGCTCGGCAGCCGGTCCAAGAGGCGGGATGCGGGCCCCGGCTATGTGCGCATTTTTCCTTAGCCATTTTTCGTGTGGGCACCGCTTTGCAACCCCTGTCCACCGTACAGCCGCTCTGCGAGCTGCGGCTTCTGATAGGAGAAGCTTTTTGGTGCCGACACACTACTTGTCCAACTGCAGGAAACGACACATAGTAGAAGGCGGCGAGCCTCCGGGCCGACTAGTCGAACTCGGTGCCAGGCGGAATAATGAAACAACACATTCATAGGCAAAATACTTATCATATAGATAAAAGAGGGTAGGCCCCGAGCTCTACTCAGGGGACCCGGTGTCTTCATACTTAATACAAAAGGTAGCGTGATACATACTCCTTTTAACTGTAAAATCTTCGGAGGAGGTTTGCGTTCCATGGCCTCTCCGTCTCCTTGCCTGAGTCTTCTCTTTTGCATGCTCTGGGCTTTTGAGCGTCGATCAGGTAGTAGGAACCGTTGCCCAGCACTTTGCTGACAATGAAAGGGCCTTCCCAAGGTGATGAGAGCTTGTGCTGGCCGGCTGTTCATTGTATCAGCCGGAGCACAAGGTCTCCCTTTTGGAAGGATCTTGGCTTGACCTTGCGATTGTAGTATTGGCGAAGACTCTGCTGGTAGATGGCGGACCGGCTGAGTGCCAACAACCGGCCCTCTTCCAGCAGATCGGCGCCCACCTCTCGTGCCTCTTTGGCCTCCTCCTCGGTGTACATGGTGACTCGAGGGGAGTCAATTTCTATGTCCGTCGGGATGACGGCTTCAGCACCGTAGACATGGAAGAAGGGTGTGCAGCCGGTTGATTTGTTCGGAGTTGTGCGTAGGCTCCAGAGGACGGCTAGTAGCTCATCGAGCCAGTAGACGGCCGAACGCTCTAGAGGCTCGACCAGCCGGGGCTTGATTCCAGACAAAATGAGGCCGTTTGCTCGCTCCACTTGGCCGTTTGACTGCGGATGGGCAACAGATGCTAAGTCCAGTCGGATGCCCTGCATCGCACAGAAATGAGCCAAGGCTCCTTTGGCGAAGTTTGTGCCATTGTCGGTGATGATGCTGTGTGGTATGCCATACCAAGTGGTGATGTCAGCGATGAAAGTCACAGCAGTCGGCCCATTCAGCCTCTTGATTGGCTTTGCTTCTATCCACTTGGTGAAGTTATCCACAACGACAAGCAAATGAGTCATGCCGCCGCGAGCCGTCTTGAATGGCCCTACCATGTCCAGCCCCCCAAACAGCAAAGGGCCAGGCAATGGGAAGGGTGTTGAGTGCAGAAGCCGGCAGATGTGGCTTGGAGCAGAACTTCTGGCACCCTTTACACTTTTGGACCAAGTCTTTGGCGTCTTCTTGAGCAGTCGGCCAGAAGAGACCATGGCGGAAAGCTTTGTCAACAAGTGATCTTGAAACCGCGTGGTCACCACATTCACCTTGGTGGATATCCTTGAGGATTGATTGGCCCTGGTCCGACTCCATGCAGCGCTGGTACACACCAGTGACACTGCGCTGCACCAGCTCTTTGTTGACGATGGTGTATGCTGCTGCCCGCCATTGCACTTGCCGGGCTAGGATCTCATCAGTCGGCAGTTCTTTGCTCACCAGAAAGTTGAGGATGGGTTGAGACCATAAAGGTGCTGCTATTTCTTCGACTGCAACTTGTACAGGGACGGTTGGGCTGAGAGGCGGCGGGTTGGAGTTGGCTACTGCCTGTTGAGTTGGAGAAGCCCCTGGGATGACTGCTGCAGTCCCCGAGCCAGATTCTGAAGTCCCCGGCCCGGTGCGACTGCTATAGTCCCCGGGCCGCCTGCCAAAGTCCCTGCGCCGGCTTCTGGGGCCCTCAAATCGGATCCGACTGCTTCAGGAGGGGCCAACACGAAGATGGAGTCTGATTCTGGCGACGGAGGCGTTGTAGGGCGACACCGGCTGGTATTGCTTGCCGGGTGGAGCCGATCCGTGCCAGGGCATCTGCTTGCTCGTTGTCATTTCTTGGCACATGCAGGAACTCGCACCCCTCAAAGTATCCACTGAGCTGCTGCACGAGGAAGCGGTAGCTTGCCATATTTGCATCCTTGGCGTCCTAGTCGCCTGACGACTGCTGGACCACCGAGTCGGAGTCACCATAGCACGGGATCCGGGGAATGCCGAGTTCCTTGGCAAGCCAGAGCCCGTGTATGAGTGCTTCATATTCAGCTACGTTGTTGGAGGCGGCAAAGTGGATTTGCAGCACATATCTGAGCTTGTCGCCTTTGGGAGAGGTGAGGACGATGCCGGCTCCCAGACCTGTGCGCATCTTTGAACCATCAAAGTGCATCCACCAATGGGTGGGGTCTGGCGCTGGTGGCAAGTACTGGGTCTCGGCCCAGTCGACGAGGAAGTCGGCCATCGCTTGTGACTTCATGGTGGTGCGAGGCTGGTAATAGATGTCGTAGGGGGGGGGGGCAGATCTATGGCCCATTTGTCCACTCGGCCTGAAGCATCTCGGCTTCCAATGATCTCAGCAAGCGGAGCAGTGCAGACAAAAGTAGTTGGGTGCTCTTGAAAGTAAGGCTTCAGCTTCTTGGCGGCAAAGTGCACACCATAGCACATCTTCTGATAGTGGGGGTAGTTCTGCTTGGAGGCGGACAACACTTCACTCAGTTAATACACTGGCCTTTGGACTGGCAGTGCTCTGCCCTCCTCCTTGCGCTCCACTACTATGACTGTGCTGACCACCCGACTAGTATCGGCGATGTAGAGGAGCATGGGCTCCTTATCAGTCGGGGCCGCCAAGATAGGCGGGGTGGTCAACTTCTTTTTGAGCTGGAGTAAAGCTTCGTCTGCCTTGTCATTCCACTCAAAAAAAGTGGTTTTCTTCATGAGCTGGTACAGGGGGAGAGCCTTCTCTCCCAACCGACTGATGAAACGGCTGATAGATGCCAGGCAGCCGGTGAACTTCTGCACGTCCAGCAGTTGGGTGGGCGCCTCCATCTTCTCGATGGCCTTGATCTTCACAGGGTTGCACTCTATGCCACGCTCCGAGACCAGGAAACCGAGAAGCTGGCCGACTGGTACTCCGAAGACGCAATTCTCCGGGATGAGCTTGATCTGAAATCGGCGCAGGTTCTTGATAACCCGCAAGTATACAGGATCGCAACAGTTTTCGATAAGTAAGAGTGTCGAACCCAACAAGGAGCTAAAGGTAGAATAAATATTCCCTCAAGTTCTATCGACCACCGATACAACTCTACGCATGCTTGACGTTCGCTTTACCTAGAACAAGTATGAAACTAGAAGTACTTTGTAGGTGTGATAGTATATGTTTGCAAGATAATAAAGAGCATGTAAACATAAACTAGGGGCTGTTTAGATAAAGAAACAATAAATTAAATATTAGTAGAGAGCTTTTTGTTAAGAGAAAGTTATTTGTCCAAGGCAATCGATAACTAGACCGGTAATCATTGTTGCAATTCTATTTGAGGGAGAGGCATAAGCTAACATACTTTCTCTACTTGGATCATATGCACTTATGATTGGAACTCTAGCAAGCGTCCGCAACTACTAAAGATTCATTAAGGTAAAACCCAACCATAGCATTAAAGTATCAAGTCCCCTTTTATCCCATACGCAAACAACCTACTTACTCGGGTTTGTGTTTCAGTCAGTCACGCAACCCACCATAAGCACATCATAAACATATTGCAGAATCCCTCACGTTTGCGCGACATGGAGGGCACCATAGGACAACACCAATAATAAAACATGCAACTCAAACCAATCATAGCAATTCATCAATCACCGATAGGACAACGAAAATCTACTCAGACATCATAGGATGGCCGGAAGCAAAGGGGAGAGGGCCCCCCTTCTTCTTCTTCTTCCTTGACCTCCTCCCTAGATGGGAGAAGGGTTTCCCCTCTGGTCCTTGGCTCCCATGGCGTGGGAGGGGCGAGAGCCCCTCCGAGATTGGATCTATCTCTCTGTTTCTGCGTTCTCTGATTCTACCCCTTCACCGTTTCCTTTATATCTGGAGATCCGTAACTCCGATTGGGGTGAATCTTTCGCCCAGATATTTCTCATAAAATTAGCTTTCTTGCGCCAAAAGAAGAGCATCAACCGCCTTACGGTTGGCCCACGAGAGCCCAGGGCGCGCCTGCCTCCCTGGGGCGCGGCCCCCTTTCTCGTGGCCACCCCGGACACTGTTTCACGTTGATTTTACTTCCCAAAAATCATAAATATTCCAAAAAAAATCTCCGTCTGTTTTTATCCCGTTTGGATTCCGTTTGATATTGGGTTTCTGCGAAAGAGAAAACATGCAACAGACAGGAACTGGCACTGGGCACTGGATCAATATGTTAGTCCCAAAAAATAGTATAAAAAGTTACCAGAAGTATATAAAAGTTGAATAATATTGGCATGGAACAAGCAAAAATTATAGATACGACGGAGATGTATCAGCATCCCCAAGCTTAATTCCTGCTCGTCCTCCAGTAGGTAAATGATAAAAAAGATAATTTTTGATGTGGAATGCTACCTAGCATAATCTTGATCATATGTCTAATCATGGCATGAATATTAAGACACGAGTGATTCAAAGCAATAGTCTATCATTTGACATAAAAAACTATAATACTTCGAGCGTACCAATAAAGCAATCATGTCTTTTCAAAACAACAAGGCCAAAGCAAGCTTATCCCTACAAAATCATACAGTTTGGCCATGCTTCATTTTCGTCACGCAAAAATGCTCCCATCATGCACAACCCCGATGACGAGCCGAGCAATTGGTTCATACTTTTTAACGCGCTTCAGCTTTTTCAACCCTCACGTAATACATGAGCGCAAGCCATGGATATAGCACTATAGGTGGAATAGAAGATAATGATGGAGGTTATGTGGAGAAGACAAAAAAGGAGAAAGTCTCACATCTACGCGGCTAATCGACGGGCTATGGAGATGCCCATCAATTGATGTCAATGCGAGGAGTAGGGATTGCCATGCAACGGATGCACTAGAGCTATAAGTGTATGAAAGCTCAACAAAAGAAACTAAGTGGGTGTGCATCCAACTTGCTTGCTCATGAAGACCTAGGGCATTTGAGGAAGCCCATTGTTGGAATATACAAGCCAAGTTCTATAATGAAAATTCCCACTAGTATATGAAAGTGACAACATAGGAGACAATCTATATGAAGAACATGGTGCTACTTTGAAGCACAAGTGTGGAAAAAGGATAGTAACATTGCCCCTTTTTTTTTCTTTTTTTTCCTTTTTTTTCTTTTTTCTTTTTTTGGTGGGCTTCTTTGGCCCCCTTTTTTATTTAGGCTTCTTTGGCCTTTCCTTTTTTTTCTTTTTTTCTTTTTTCTTTCTTTTTCATGCGGCAATGCTCTATAATGATGATCATCACACTTTTATTTACTTACAACTCAATATTACAACTCGATACTGGAACAAAGATATGACTCTATATGAATGCTTCCGGCGGTGTACCGGGATGTGCAATGATCTAGCGTAGAAATGACATCAAAAAACGAACAAGCCATGAAAACATCATGCTAGCTATCTTACGATCATGCAAAGCGATATGACAATAAATGCTCATGTCATGTATATGATGATGATGGAAGTTGCATGGCAATATATCTCGGAATGGCTATGGAAATGCCATGATAGGTAGGTATGGTGGCTGTTTTGAGGAAGATATAATGAGGCTTATGTGTGATAGAGCGTATCGTATCACGGGGTTTGGATGCACCGGCGAAGTTTGCACCAACTCTCGAGGTGAGAAAGGGCAATGCACGGTACCGAAGAGGCTAGCAATGATGGAAAGGTAAAAGTGCGTATAATCCATGGACTCACATTAGTCATAAAGAACTCATATAATTATTGCAAAAGTTTATTAGCCCTCGAAGCAAAGTACTACTACGCATGCCCCTAGGAGGATAGATTGGTAGGAAAAGACCATTGCTCGTCCCCGACTGCCACTCATAAGGAAGACAATCAAAGAAACACCCCATGCTTCAAATTTGTCACACAACGTTTAACATACGTGCATGCTACGGGACTTGCAAACCTCAACACAAGTGTCTCTACAATCCACAACCACCCACTAGCATAACTCTAATATCACCATCTTTATATCGCAAAACTATTGCAAGGAATCAAACATATCATATTCTGCGATCTACAAGTTTATGTAGGATTTTATGACTAACCATGTGAATGACCAATTCCTGTCATCTCTCTAGATTGATATAAGTGAAGCAAGAGAGTTTAATTCTTTCTACAAAAGATGTGCCCACGCTCTAACAAATATAAGTGAAGCAAAAGAGCATTCTACAAATGGCGGTTTTCTATGTGAAGAGAAACAGGCAATCCAGACTTCAAATGATACAAGTGAAGCATATGAAGCATTCTATAAGGCCATACTCAAAAGATTTAAGTGAAGTGCAATGAGCATTCTATAAATCAACCAAGTACTATCTCATACCATCATGGTGCATAAAATAAAAGTGAAAACTAAATGCAAAAGACGCTCCAAGACCTGCACATAATGCATGAACGAAACGAATATGAAAACATACCGATAATTGTTGAAGAAAGAGGGGATGCCTTCCGGGGCATCCCCAAGCTTAGACGCTTGAGTCTCCTTGAATACTTGGGGTGCCTTGGGAATCCCCAAGCTTGAGCTCTTGCCTCTCTTCCTTTTCCTCATAGCGATACCTCCTCGTTTCGACACTTCATCCACACAAAACTTCAACAGAAAACTCGGTAAGATCCGTTAGTATAATAAAGAAAATCACCACTCTAAGTACTGTTGCAAACCAATTCATATTTTGTTTTTTCAATGTGTCTACTGTAATATAATTTTTCCATGGCTTAATCCACTAATATAAATTGATAGATTCATCAAAACAAGCAAACTATGCATCAAAAACAGAATCTGTCAGAAACAGAACAGTATGTAGAAATCTGAACATCCACCATGCTTTTGGTACCCCAAAAATTCTACCAAAATTAGGAAAAATAAAAAAGTTGTATAGCAAGAGAGTTTAGAAGGAATCAGAACAAATTGAGGTTCCAGTAAAAAAATGTAAAATCGCGCACTACAGCCAAAGTTTCTGACCTGCACCGTACAAACCAACAAGCATTGTAAACATCCTAAAGGCAAACCTTAGCGCATTATTTTTATAATACAATGGAATTATACAAGGGGATAATTATTTTTTATGAAAATTTTCTGTAATCAAGATTCACAAAGTTGTCGTGAGCATGAACAAAGTTCAAGGAGCTCCCCCACTTCAACAATGCTTGTCTCTCTCACTTTCACTTTCCTTTTTGAAAAGTTTTAGGTTCACCTCTTTATTTTTTTTGTTTTTAAACTATATAAAAGCACTCAACAGAAATAAATGACTCTCTAAAACTCCCGGGTTGTCTCCCTGGCAGCACTTTCTTTAAAGCCATTAAGCTAGGCATTTAGTGCTCAAGTAATGAATCCACCCGGATCCCAAGGTATATCAAAGCCAATTTTAATTAACAATGATTTGTAATTTAGTAGTGAGCACGAAGTAACATATATCAAGCAACAACAAAGTCTAACTCTCTTCCTATGCATCGGCATGTCATAAAAGAACAATTCATGCACACCAAGTAAAGGCCAATGCATAGTATAAGCAGTTTCTTGCAATTCTATCGTGTTGGAAACATAGAGAGGTGGAGATAAAGTTCCTCTCTCATAATAATTGCAAGTAGGAGCAGCAAGCACATTCATATCACATTCATCAAAGTTATCATGTGCAACGGTAAAAGGCAACCCATCAATGTAATCCTTAATAAGCACAAACTTCTCCAATAAAGTGTAGTTGGGAGAATTCAAAAAGATAATAGGACTATCATGCGTGGGTGCAATAGCAACAATGTCATGTTTAACATAAGGAACTATAGCAAGTTCATCTCCATAAGCATAATTCATATTGGCATCTTGGCCACAAGCATAACAATCATCCTTCGGTAAGCACGAAGGGGAATTAAACAATGTATGAGTTGAAGAGTTACTCTCATTAGAAGGTGGGCACGACTAGCTAATCCGCTCTTCCTCCTTTTGTTCTTCGCTCTCCTCATCATCTTTTTCATCCAATGAGCTCACAGTTTCATCCATTTCTTCTTCCATAGCTTCCTGCAAAATATTAGTCTCTTCTTGGACAGCGGAGAATTTCTCAATATATGGTTTAACATAGGCATTAGAAGCATAATTATCATAACAATATTCAAGTATGGCAAAATTTTCAGATTTGTAAAGAGTAGCATCATACTTTTCTATCAAAGAAGCAATTTCAAAAGCACCCTTAAAAGCAACAAATTCTTCAATTTGTTGAACATCATAGTAATTATAAACACCCTTAGCATACGAAGATACGATTCCATTATCAAACTCACATTGGTAGGGAGGGTGTTTCTTAGGGTTTTCAGAACAACAAGTAACATCATATATTTCACATAAATTCCATGCATAGCATTGCAAATGTTGAATTTGATCCCATAATAGTTTCCCTTTTTGTGTCAAGCGATAATCCCTAAAGTATTCACGTTGATCCAACGTTACTCCCATAACATAATTGAGTTGGGTTTTCTCAGGATTATCAAAGTAGTACATGATATTTTGAACATAACGAGCATCGAGGGTTTTAGGAGGTTCCCCATCTCCATGAGTAGCAAGTACATCTAATTTTTTTGGTATTTCGTGTTCCATATCCATAACTAAAGATAGAGAACAACTAAGAACAGAAAATAAAAATTACTTAGTGATAAAGCAAACAAGCACACACGAGAATATTCACCCCACGCTATGACTCCCCGGCAACGGCGCCAGAAAAAGGTCTTGATAACCCGCAAGTATACGGGATCGCAACAGTTTTTGATAAGTAAGAGTGTCGAACCCAACGAGGAGCTAAA
Source organism: Triticum timopheevii (assembly GCA_963921465.1). Taxonomy (NCBI): domain Eukaryota; kingdom Viridiplantae; phylum Streptophyta; class Magnoliopsida; order Poales; family Poaceae; genus Triticum; species Triticum timopheevii. Next base: position 531,770,110 of record OY997264.1, read on the forward strand.
GGTAGAATAAATATTCCCTCAAGTTCTATCGACCACCGATACAACTCTACGCACGCTTGACGTTCGCTTTACCTAGAACAAGTATGAAACTAGAAGTACTTTGTAGGTGTGATAGTATCGGTTTGCAAGATAATAAAGAGCACGTAAACATAAACTAGGGGCTGTTTAGATAAGGAAACAATAAAGTAAATATTAGTAGAGAGCTTTTTGTTAAGAGAAAGTTATTTGTCCAAGGCAATCGATAACTAGACCGGTAATCATTGTTGCAATTCTATTTGAGGGAGAGGCATAAGCTGACATACTTTCTCTACTTGGATCATACGCACTTATGATTGGAACTCTAGCAAGCGTCCGCAACTACTAAAGATTCATTAAGGTAAAATCCAACCATAGCATTAAAGTATCAAGTCCCCTTTTATCCCATACGCAAACAACCTACTTACTCGGGTTTGTGTTTCAGTCACTCACGCAACCCACCATAAGCAAATCATAAACATATTGCAAACCCTACAGCGGGAATCCCTCACGCTTGCGCGACATGGAGGGTACCATAGGACAAGACCAATAATAAAACATGCAACTCAAACCAATCATAGCAATTCATAAATCACCGATAGGACAACGGAAATCTACTCAGACATCATAGGATGGCCGGAAGCAAAGGGGAGAGGGCCCCCTTCTTCTTTTTCTTCCTTGACCTCCTCCCTAGATGGTAGAAGGGTTTCCCCTCTAGTCCTTGGCTCCCATGGCGTGGGAGGGGCGAGTGCCCCTCCGAGATTGGATCTATCTCTCTGTTTCTGCGTTCTCTGATTCAAACCCTTCACCGTTTCCTTTATATCTGGAGATCCTTAACTCCGATTGGGGTGAATCTTTCGCCCAGATCTTTCTCATAAAATTAGCTTTCTTGCGCCAAAAGAAGAGCGTCAACCGCCTTACAGGTGGCCCACGAGAGCCCAGGGCACGCCTGCCTCCCTGGGGCGCGGCCCCCCTTTCTCGTGGCCACCCCGGACTCTGTTTCGCGTTGATTTTACTTCCCAAAAATCATAAATATTCCAAAAAAAATCTCCGTCTGTTTTTATTCCGTTTGGACTCCTTTTGATATTGGGTTTCTGCGAAACAAAAAACATGCAACAGACATGAACTGGCACTGGGCACTGGATCAATATGTTAGTCACAAAAAATAGTATAGAAAGTTGCCAAAAGTATATAAAAGTTGAATAATATTGGCATGGAACAATAAAAAATTATAGATACGACGAAGACGTATCAGTTCTCAAATGTCTCCTTGAGGTCTTCTAGCAGCGTGCCATGCTTCTCCGTATTCACCACCACATCATCCACGTAAACATGGGCATTTCTGCCGAGTTGCTTGAGGAGACACTTCTGCATGCAACGCTGAAACGTGGCACCGGCTTTTCTCAAGCCGAACGTCATGGTCAGGTAGCAGAATGCTCCGAATGGTGTGATGAAGGTGGTCTTCAGCCTATCGGTCGGGTTCAGCTTGATCTGAAGGTACCCTGAGTACGCATCCAGAAAACTCAACAACTCGCATCCGGCTGTGGAGTCTATCACTTGGTCGATTCTTGGCAAAGCAAAGGGATCCTTGGGGCAAGCTTTGTTGAGGCTGGTATAATCAATACACATGTGCCACTGCTTATTCTTCTTCAGCACAAGGACTGGATTGGCTAGCCATTCTAGGAAGAATACTTCCATGATAAAGCTGGCTGCTAGAAGCCGGGCTATCTCTTCCCCAACAACTCTTCTCTTTTCTTCTGACAGGCGGCGCAAGGGCTGCCTGACCGGCTTGGCGTCAGCTCGGACATGTAACTTGTGCTCGGTGAAATCCGTCGGAACACCCGGCATGTGTTTGGGAGACCATGCAAAGATGTCCCGATTCTCACGGAGGAAATCGACGAACTCACTTTCCTATTTGCTGTCAAGGTTTGCACCTATGACAACGTGCCTCTCCGGGCGCTCTGGGTCCAAGGGTATCTTCTTTGTTTCCTTTGCCGGCGTGAACAAGCCCTCAACTTCCGACCCCTTGGGATTGGGTGACATTTCCGGCTGCTTGCCTGCCATCGCCACAACCCGGTCAAGGAGCCGCTTTTCAGCTGCAATCACAAGGGACTCGGCCAGCCGGCTACTGTCTGCAGTGCAGGAGGACGACTTCTTGTAGTCTTCAACTATGGTCAGGATTCCCTTGGTAGTCGGCATCTTCATCTTGAGGTAAGCATAGTGGGGGACTGCCATGAACTTGGCCAGAGCAGGCCGGCCAAGTAGCGCATGGTAGGGGCTCTCAAGGTCCACCACCTCAAACCAGACTGGCTCTCGGCGGAAGTGATTTTTGTCTCCAAAGAGAACGTCAATCTGGGTCTTGCCGATTGGTGAGTAGGAAAGGCCAGGAACTATGCCATGGAATACAGTCCGACTGGGTTAAAGCTGCTTCTGCTTGATTCCCAATTTCTCGATTGTGTCACAGTATAGGATATTGGTGCTGCTGCCGCCATCTATCAGGACTCGGGATAAACGAGCTGCCCGCCTCTCTATTGCAAAGGTGGCATCTAAGACCAGGGCATAAGAACCAGGAGAGGGCATCACCTCCGGGTGGTCATCCCTGCTCCAACTGATAGGCTTCTTAGACTAGTGCATGAACTCAGGGGCATCTGACGCCACTGCATGTACTTCTTGCTGCTGCGCCTGTCGTCGGCCACACTGGTGAACACGACGTAGGCTCCGTGCTCCTCTGGATACTCATCTTGTATGGCGCCGACTGGCCGAACCGCCGACTGCTGGGGCGGAGGAGGCGGCGGGCCGGCAGGTGGAGGAGGCAGGAGTCCATCTACCTTGGCGATTCTGGTGAGCCAATGGCACTTCCCAGTGGTGTGGTTGGATGGCTTCGCACCACTATTGAACTTGCAGGGGGCATCAAGAGTCTGCTCGTACGAGAAGGCGGGCAACCAATTGGGCTTGCCGCCTTTCTGACGCTTGGGCGGTGGCTGCCCTTCCGGCTGCTGGTCCCTGACTGTCGCCACCTGCTGGCTGGTGGAAGCCAGCTGCATGGCCTTTCGCTTGTTGTCGTTTGGTTGCTGTTGCCGACTGGTGTCACTAGCCGGAGTCCAGGGAGCCTGAGGAGCTACCTTGCCGGATGCGTTGACTTGGATCTCCGCCTTCATGGAGGAATCAGCCATGTCGTATTTGTCGGTGATGATTAGCAGTTCATCGAGAGTCACTAGCTCGTCTCAGAGAAGTCGATGCTTGAGGAGGGTGCCCTCTCGGCACCCGACGGTGAAGTATTCGATGGCCTGCACCTGGTGCACACCCTCGCAGGATTTGTGCAGCTCGGCCCAGCGCGTGAGATAGTCGCGAGTCGATTCGCTGGGCCCTTGGACGCACAAGGAGAGCTGACGGGGCTTGGGAGGCCGCTTGTACATGCTGGTGAAGTTGTGGATGAAGGCTTCGGTGAAATCAACCCAACTGTTGATGTTGCGGGGCTTCAGGCTGTTAAGCGACGTTCGGGCTGTGCCCTGGAGCATGAGCGGGACGTACTTCACAGCAACACGCTTGTTGCCATTCGCTATGCTGACGGCCCTAGAGTAGTCGACCAGCCAGTCCTCCAGCTTCACGGAGCCGGTGTATTTAGGCGTATCTCTTGGTAGCATGAACCCTCAAGGGAAAGGCTCATCTCGGACTCGAGGGCCGAAGCAGGTGGGCCCAACGGGTCTTCTTCTTCTAGCACCAAGGAACGGTTGAGGCGGTCGATCCAATGGCGGGCATCGTTCTCCCCGACTCCTTCCCGGCGGCCAAGGCGGTCACCGAGTGTCGGGTGTGTGACAGGCGGCGGAGTGGGGTGCCTTTCCCCATGAGGCTGAGGAGGAGGCGGGTTGCCTCGCCGGTCCATGGCTTGGGGGCGGCCTTCTGCGTCACGCTCGATGGAGAGGTGAGTCCAACTGCAGCTGGCAGCCGGCTCATTGCCTCTTCTACCGCGGACGCCACCAGTCGGTGTCCGAGATGTCGCACCGTGATCCTGGCAAAGGGGCGGTTCGTCGTTCCACCGAATGGGCGCTTCGGCACGGCAACCCGCTTTATGCTGCTCGGTGGCCGCGTCAAGGAGCTACTGGACGCGCTTCGTCATGTGGCAACGCTCGTCGCTCTCGTACTTGTCCAGCTCATCTGTCACCGCCTGGGCAGCTCGTATGTTTTCCACAGGCGTGGCGTAGACGGGACGATCCATCCCGAACATGCTAGCGATGGTCACGCCACGCTGCCGGATCGAGCCGATGCGGCGAGGCCCCTCAGGAGCCGGCGTTCCGCCGACGGCTCGATCCATCTCGCGCCAGTAGGCTGCCGAGAGGCGTCACATGCTGGCCAGTCGGTTGGCACTTTCGATGAGCTAGACGCGGCATGCTTCCAGCGTCTCAGCGTCTGCGTCTTCCGGGAAGGGTGTTGACAAGTCTCGCAGCGCTGCATCGAGTGGGTCTTGAACGCCTCTATCCGAGTGCTCACCATTGCTGATGACAAGCACCTTCGTGACGGTACTCCCGCCGCTGTGCTCGTGAGGGGGCGGCTCATCGTAGATCACCACGTTGGTGGGGAACGCGTCAAGCGACGCCATATTAGAGTCGACGATCATTGGGTCAGTGGAGCCAACAGACTACAAGTCCACAGCAGGCTCGCTGGCGACATGGAGCTGGTTGAGGTGGCTGACGAGGCGGCTCTCAGGGCAGTCGGTGCCCGCGTCGGACGCACAATCGTCGGAGAGGCGGATCTCGCCAACAAGGTCGGCGAGGCAGCTTGCTGCGCTGGCGATCTCCGTGCCGTGCAGCACGTCGAGGCTGACACCATTGGGCGTGCTGGGCTGGCTGTGCTCTCCAGGAAGGAACAAGGTTCCCGTCCAGAACAGGTCTCCGGATGACGGTGCACCTCGCCCCATGGTGGGCGCCAAATGTCGGGGTTGGGTGCGACATATGCCAAAGGATGGCTTATCATGGTGGGAGCGAGTAGAACGTCGCCGGTGCCTGGAAGCGGGATGAGGCGTAGACACGAACGCCGGCGCACTTTACCCAGGTTCGGGGCTCTCCTAGGAGATAACACCCCTAGTCCTGCTCTGCAGGGTCTCCGCATGATGACTAAGGCACTAGTGAGTACAATGGTGCTCCTCGAGCTGTATGCTAGAGGTGGAAGGAGGCAGGGCCAGCTCTCTTCCTCCTCTAGATGTGAGTCTAGTTCTAACAGGTTGGGAACCCTTTGCATGGGTGCCCTAGGGGGTTTATATAGGCCTACCCCAGCAGTACAATGGTAACTCGGACGGGTGTAGGACCCGGCTGTCAGCGTCTCTGGTCGTCGGCTTCTCCGCCGGCAGCTGGGGCCCGCCGCCTGGCGGGCCCCTCCGACTGGTCTGGTACGGAGCCGACAGGCCGCCTCCGCTGCTGGCGGGTGTGGTTAGTGGCTGATCACTGTAGCCGTGATGCTAATGACGCATGCTTGGTTGGGCAAGGCATGGCTACAGTACCGCGGCCTGGCGGGAGATCGCTGTAGCCTCGCCGTGTCTAGTCTGGTAAATGGCGCTCAGTTCTTGAGGCAGGATCCGGCTGCCCGCCGGGAGCCGGATCCCCTTGGATCCAACTAGCCAGGCTCGGCCGCCCTCCGGGCCCTCGCTGCCTAATAGGGACCGATGAGGGAGCCCTGGATTAGGGGGTATCCGGACAGCCGGACTATATACTTTGGCCGGACTTTTAGACCATGAAGATACAAGACTCAAGACTTCGCCCCGTGTCCGGATGGGACTCTCCTTTGCATGGAAGACAAGCTTGGTGATTCGGATATTATATTTCCTTCCTTGTAACCGACTCCATGTAAACCCTAGCCCCCTCCGGTGCCTATATAAACCTGAGGTTTCAGTCCGTATAGGGACGATCACAACATTCATAATCATCATTGGCTAGCTTCTAGGGTTTAGCCTCTACGATCTCGTGGTAGATCAACTCTTGTAATACTCATATCATCAATATCAATCAAGCAGGAAGTAGGGTTTTACCTCCATCGAGAGGGCCCGAACCTGGGTAAACATTGTGTCCCTTACCTCCTGTTACCATTAGCCTTAGACGCACAGATCGGGACCCCCTACCCGAGATCCACCGGTTTTGACACCTACATTGGTGCTTTCATTGAGAGTTCCTCTGTGTCGTCGCTGCAAGGCTCGATGGCTCCTTCAATCATCAACAACAACGCGGTCCAAGGTGAGACTTTCTCCCCCGGACAGATCTTCGTGTTCGGCGGCTTCACACTGCGGGCCAATTCGCTTGGCCATCTGGAGCAGATCAATAGCTACGCCCCTGGCCATCAGGTCAGGTTCGGAAACCTAAACTACACGGCCGATATCCGCGGAGACTTGATCTTCAACGGATTCGGGCCTATGCCAAGAGCGCCGGACAGTCACGATGGGCACGGCTTAGACCTGCTGACGGACAACGCTCGGGATATCGCCCCTGCAGGAGCCCCGGACCTAAATCTAGGGCAGATTGCATCACCCGAGGATGGGTGGATGGACTCTGCCCCAGAGGCTGCACAACCATCAGCGATAGAGCCGAACACATACTTCACCCCTAAGGAAGCCTGTGACACCGGACCCCTGGACTCGTATCCGGCTGTAGGTTCCAGCTCACGCACCTCCGAGCCCGCCGAACCTGGTTGGGCTCGGGTAATGGAGTTCACCGCTGCAGATATCTTCCAGCACTCGCCCTTTGGCGACATGCTAAACTCGTTAAAGTCTCTCTCTTTGTCAGGAGACTCTTGGCCGAACTATGTCCAGCTCGAGCGGGAAGCTGGCGACGAGGGAATTCGTTGCCCACCCACCACCCACTTCATAGCCACGGTCGATGATTTGACCGACATGCTTGACTCCGACTCCGAAGACATCGACGATATGGACGACGATGTAGGAGAAGAACAGGAACCACCACCCACGGGGCGGTGGACAGCCACCTCTTCATATGACATATATATGGTGGACACTCCAAAAGAAACCAATGGCGATGAGGCAATGGAGGATAACCCCTCAAAGAAGAAAGCAAAGCATGGGCGTCGCCAGCGCCGCTCCAAGCCCCGCCACAGCAATACCGGCACTGGAGACGAAAACAATCCGGACGGTGCCGAAGATGAATACAACCCCGATCAGCCTGCCTTCAAGCAGGCCGAGCAGGAAGACGGGCATGTCAGCCCAGACGAACATGCGACTGATGGGTATCCGGAGAAGGACAACTACATGCCCCCTCCAAAGATGAGATTAGCCTCGGCGACGATGAGTTCGGCGTGCCTAAGGACCCCGTGGAGCAGGAGCGCTTCAAGCGCCGGCTTATGGCCACTGCGAAGAGCCTGAAAAAGAAGCAGCAGCAGCTCCAAGCTGATCAAGACCTGCTCACAGACAGATGGACAGAAGTCCTGACAGCCGAGGAATATGGACTCGAGCGCCACACGGCTGACTAGCCACCTCGTGGCCGGGATAAGACGACATATCAGACCGAATACCAGCCCATACCCCCACGCCAGTTTACTACGGCCCGGAGCAATACGCAAGACCTGCGAGACATATTGGAAAACAACGCAGGACAACCAAGATCAATCTACGGATCACGGGGGCACGCCACAGCACATGATGATGACCGTCATGCCGGATACGCTAACAATAAGTCCGGCCGGGCTGAACACAACCTACCAGACTTAGTCGAACTGCGTCGTGACATAGCCCGGCACAGAGGCACCGCACACCCCCTCTGCATCACTGATGAAGTAGTGGATCATGAATTCTCGGAAGGGTTTAAACCCGTAAACATTGAATCATACGATGGCACCACAGACCCCGCAGTATGGATCGAAGATTTCCTTCTCCACATTCACATGGCCCGCGGTGATGATCTACACGCCATAAAGTATCTTCCCCTTAAGCTCAAAGGACCAGCCCGGCACTGACTAAATAGCCTGCCAGCAAATTCCGTTGGCAGTTGGGAAAACCTGGAGGACACCTTCCTCGACAAATTCCAGGGCACATACGTGCGACCACCGGATGCTGATGACTTGAGCCACATCACCCAACAGCCCGGAGAGTCAGCCAGAAAATTCTGGACTCAGTTCCTAACTAAAAATAACCAAATTGTCGACTATCCGGATGCCGAAGCCCTGGCAGCCTTTAAGCATAATATCCGCGACGAGTGGCTCGCCCAGGACCTCGACCAGGAAAAACCATAATCCATGGCGGCCCTCATGACACTCATCACACGCTTTTGCGCAGACGAGGATAGCTGGTTGGCTCGCAGCAGCACCACGCCAATAAACTCAGGCACTTCAGACGTCCGCGACAATAACGGCAAGCCACGGTGTAACAGACATAAGCGTCGGAACAATGGCGATAACACTGAAGACATGGCAGTCAATGCCGGATTCAGTGGCTCAAAATCCGGTCAGCGGAAAAAGCCGTTCAAAAGAAACAATCAGGGACCGTCTAGTCTGGACCACATACTTGACTGCTCATGCCAAATTCACGGCACCCCGGATAAGCCAGCAAACCACACTAATAGAGACTGCTGGATTTTCAAACAGGCCAGCAAGATAAATGCCGAGAACAAGGTCAAGGGGCTGCACAGTGACGATGATGAAGAGCCCCGGTGTCTGAACACGGGGGGACAGAAGAAATTTCCTCCCCAGGTGAAAACGGTCAACATGATCTATGCTACCAACATTCCCAAACAGGAATGAAAGCGAGCACTGAGGGACGTCTATGCGATGGAACCAGTCACCCTGAAATTCAACCCGTGGTTAGCCTGTTCGATCACCTTTGATCGTAGCAATCACCCTACCAGCATCCGTCACGGTGGTTCGGCCGCATTGGTCCTAGACCCAATCATTGATGGATTTCACCTCACACGAGTCCTTATGGACGGACGCAGCAGCCTGAACCTGCTTTCAGGACACAGTGCGCAAAATGGGCATCGACCCTTCAAGGATCAAGCCCACAAAACTACCTTTAAAGGTGTAATTCCAGGGGTAGAGGCTCGTTGCACGGGCTCCATAACACTGGAGGTGGTCTTCAGATCTCCGGATAACTTCCGAAGCGAGGAGTTAATCTTCGACAACGTCCCTTTCCGTAGCGGCTATCATGCACTACTTGGACGAACCACATTCGCTCGATTCAATGCGGTACCACACTATGCATACCTTAAGCTCAAGATTCCAGGACCTCGCGGGGTCATAGCAGTCAATGGAAACATGGACCGCTCTCTCCGTACAGAAGAGCATACTGTAGCCCTTGCGGCAGAAGTACAAAGCAGCTTCCCCCGGCAAACCACCAATCCGGCGACAACAATTCCGAACACCGTCAAGCGAGTCCGAAGTACCCCGCAACAGGATCGCCGGGCACGCCAAGAGAGCGACTAGCAGTCCGGCCTCCGCTCCAACCCTACTATGGCAGCATTCGTGCCGCGCGTACACAATTATGCACTCAAAATACCATGGGCATAGGCAGAGGCGCAATAGTGGCATAGTCAACAGTGCGGTTCAGCCGCAACAAACTTTAATAACCCCCTTTATCTTTCAGGAACCTGCTTTCGGGCAGCCTCTTCAGAAGAGCCGGATTGTCGGACTTCCATAGGAGAGAAATCCAAGGAGGCAAAAGGCGTCGCGCACAAAGGGAATACCCAGGTGGAATCTATTCACGATCGTTAATACGTGTTTTATATACCTATATGCGGCCTGCCCTTGGATAGGACATGTCAAATAGTCCTATTTACCTCTGCTTAATGCATTCATTGTAAACATACGCTTAGACGTATTATACATCAATGTGAGATTATATACAGCGTCAGCATATTATTCCTATCTGCACATTTTTTGTATAAATGTTTATTTACTATTGCATTCGTACATATTGGTACGTTTAGTTTGCCAGGGGCTTCTTATGGCGCCCCATAATACAACAAGACAAGTCTGAACACTTTCAACAGTGCGGCACCCCGAACTTATAGCACTATATGCATCAGCTCCGAATCATGTCTTGGGTCAATAGTTGGGTTAGCCTGACTCCCTTGTTTTGGTACCTTAAGTTCCGTTATATCGGCAGAGGTAGCGCAGGGAGGACTACTGTGATTGTGTCCCGGTTCTTCCGGACGAGCACCTCAGTAGAGAAAGCCAAAAATTGACCGGCATGATGTGGCGAGAGCTGGTCACTGTTCGAGAGGTCTTAAAATCCTTAAAGATTTTTCCGCTTTAGGCGAGGAATCGGCCTCGTCTGATTTAGGCGTATATAGCGCCCCAATTCGGCTTTCCGAATTCTAGGGGCTTTGCCGAAATTTAAAATTGTAGATTTCTATGGCTAAGTGAAAGTTATAAAGCCGCATAGTCCGATTGCCTTGTTCGCTGCGCCAGACACCTCCTTTAGGGACCAAATATTTGGATAAAGAGTGTCTGGGTTTTCCACGAACACCCCAGTACAAGTTACGTGGGGGCGGAAGCCAACGACTGGCCTACTTTCAGAATTTTATAAACAGCCGCATAGAAGGTAATATTTTAAATCAAACATCGCTATATAGCGCAAGTAACTTCGTCTTTATATTACAAAAATGATAGAAGTGAACTCACTCCAAGATCGTGTCCTTGGTACATTCATCGGCCACGAGATGAGCACCTTTCATAACGCCGTAATAATATTTTTCCGGATACCGATGCACCTTGCCCTCTGGCAGTCCATCCTTCACCAGCTTCTCCGCGTCCAGCTTGCCCCAATGCACCTTCGCACGAGCAAAGGCTAGGCGGGCACCCTTAATGCAAACGGATCGCTTGATTACTTCAAGCCACGGACATGCATTTACCATACGCTTTATCAGGCCGAAGTAGCTAGCAGGTAGGGGCTCACCAGGCCACATCCGGACTATGAAATCTTTCATAGCCACTTCGGCCGCCCTGTGGAGTTCAACCAACTGCTTCAGTTGGTCACTCAGAGGCATCGAGTGTTCAGCTCCGACATACTGGGACCAGAATAGTTTCGTGGTTGAGCTCCCCTCCTCGGCGCGGTAAAACTCTGCAGCATCAGATACGCTGCGTGGCAGATCTAGGAATGCCCCTGGAGAGCTCCGAATCCGGGTAAGTAAAAGAAATGCCTCCTCCACATGCTTGCTTTGCATAAAGAATGTCTTACGCGCCCCTAACTTCTTGGCTGCTTGGATTTCCCGCTGGGCTTTTTCGGCTTCGGCCTTGGCGTCTTTCATGCTCAAAAGGGCCTTCGCAAGCTCAGACTCCTTCATCTTGAAGTCACGCTCCAAGGACTCGAACTTCTTTCCGAGCTCCTAGAGCTCTTGCTGTACCTCACCCAACCTAGCATTTTGCTTTTCACGCTCAATACGCTCCATGGCCACCTTGTCTTCGGCCTCGGACATCGCCTTCTTCAGGGACGCCACTTTGGTCATGGCCCCTATTACCAAATCATGACTCTTTCTTAGGGTCACCAATTTTTTCTATTCTTTATGATATCTGAACGGGGTATTACTCACCTTTGTTCTCTTTGAGCCGCCTCTTCGTGAGGCCGAGCTCTCCATGGGCCTGCTCCAGGTCCCGTTTGAGTCCGGCGACCTCGGTTGTGCGGGCAGCAACGACAACCAACACTGCCTGTTTTCATGCACACCTACTATTAAACTCCTGCGGATTATAATTCACCCTCCATTTGGCTTTTCGCTCCGAACACCAAACAGAGTGTCAGGGGCTACTACCTATCGGGTGATAACTTCACACATTTTTGATTACTTACCTCAAAGCCTGTTAGAAGGCTGGTGCATGCCTCGGTTAGTCCGCTCTTGGCGGACATAACCTTCTGAATCACCGCACTCATAAGAGTACGGTGCTCTTCATCCATGGAAGCGCCGCGAAGCACTTACAATAGACTATCCGATGCCTCTGGCGTAAGGGAAGTCATCGGCACGGATGGCTCACCCTCCTTAGCGAGGGGCTGCCTGCCCGGATCCGGAGCCATTGGAGGTTCCGGTACAGTGTCCTGCTGGGAGCCCGACTTGCTGCAGCTCCCGTCAGCACAGTCTGCGGGGATCTTGCGCCCCGTGAGCCCGGTGTCTGGGGTTTCGCCGTGGGGCATCTCCAGAGTCGCCTCCCCTGGCTCAGGGAGCCTTTGGGACAACACCTCCATGTCGTCCGCAGGCCGAGGGGAAGTGGCCGTTGGGAGCGAATTCATCGCCGAATCGCTCAAAGACCCATCCGAAGAAGATACCTCGGGATGCGCCCTGGCCGGACTGCACATGCATGTTCAGCGTTACAACAGACTATGAAGCAAAGTCGCACTAAAGTACAATGGAAGTACGGATAGTTAGGATCTCACTAGGGGCTTCCCCCTGGGCAGCCACTCCTCCTCGCTGAAGGCGGCCGTGGTGGAATAATCCGGAAGGGACACCTTTCCCTTCTTGGGTGTCCTAGCCTCCCCGTCCGGGGCGGCTTTCCTTTTCTTCTCCTCCCTAGTGCGGGGAAGTGGAATTTCTTTGTGATCTTCCTCGCCTCCACGGGAGGAATCCACCTCGTCGTCCTCGGACGACGACCTATGACGGCCTTGCGCCGGGGACCCTTCCTGGTCCCCTGGGCCGCCCTCTTAGACCCTTCGGCCTCTCCAGATGGGGCGGCCCTTTCTTTCTCCTCCTCCCCTTCATGGGAGTAGTGTGCCTCGTCGTCTTCGGACGAGGCATCCAGTACGGCCTTGCGCCGGAGACCCTTCCTGGTTCCCAGGGCCTTCTTTTCGGCCTTCTTTTCTGCCGCCTTGTATGGTGCCGGGACTAGCATCTCCGTCAGGAGAGCGGTCGCCGGACCTTCTGGCAGCAGAGCCGGACAGTCGATCCGCTTCGCCGTCTCCACCTACTCCTAATTAAGTACACACAATAACTTAACATCTTCCCATGAGTATGCTCGGAAAGCTACACCTGGTGATGGGTAGAAAACTCACCGGATGGGGGGACCGTGCGGCGTGGAGTCCGCGGTCCTCGGACGTGGGAGGAGGTGTTTTGGTACCCTTAAAACAGGACCTTCCATGCGTCCTTAAGTGTCATGCCGTAGAGCTCTTAGAGTGTCCGGTGTTTGGCTGGGACGAACTCCGACAGATTAAAAGCCTGTCTTTGGCACAGAAGAATTCGGCGGACGAGCATGACCTGAACTACATTGACGATCTTGATGTTCTTGTCAATCATATTTTTGATATAGTTTTGAAGTCCGGTCAGCTCCGCAGGCTCGCCCCAGGCCACGCCCTTCTTTTCCTAGGAGGTGAGCCGCATGGGAATTCCGGGTCAGAATTCGGGGGCCGCCACCCACTTGGCGTCGCGTGGCTCGGTGATGTAGAACCACCCCAATTTCCACCCTTTCACGGTCTCCACGAAGGAGCCGTCAAGCCAGGTGACGTTAGGCATCTTGCCCACCATGGTGCCTCCGCACTCCGCTTGCTAGCCGCTCATGATCTTTGGCTTCACGCAGAAGGTTCGTAGCCACAAGCCGAAGTGAGGCTTGATGCGGAGGAAGGCCTCACACAATACGATAAACGCCGATATGTTGAGGACGAAATTTGGGGCTAGATCATGGAAATCTAGCCCGTAGTATAACATGATCCCACGGACGAAGGGATGAAGTGGAAATCCTAGTCCAAGGACGAAGTGGGTGAGAAACACGACCCTCTCGTGGGGTTCTGGAGTTGGAATGATCTGCCCTACGTCCGGTAGCCGGTGCGCGACATTTGCGGCCAAGTATCCGGCCGCCCGAAGCTTCGCAATGTGCTCCTCCTTCACGGTGGAGGCCACCCACTTGCCTCCTGCTCCGAACATGTTTGGCTGTGCGGAGAAGGCGTGGACTAGGGCACTGGAGCTCGAGGAGGCAAGAATGGATTAGCGAAGGAGGAAGAAGGCGTGGGTGAAAATGGGGAACTCTTATCCCTTTACAGAGGCGACGAAAGCGGTGCGCCTCCCCACTTGCCCGTTGAGGGTCGCTTATTTCCCAAGCGCCACGATAGATGGCGCGGTTGGGTTACCCATACCCGTATTGATGGGAATCCCGTGATAAGGGGACATGATCTCTACTTTGACAAGACGTGCCGAGGATACCACCTCGCAATATGCGTTGTCATGTTGTCTAAAGTTGTCAGCAGATTACATTTGTGAAATATTATTCTCTCTACGGTGGTATGCGAAGATCATCTTGCAAATCCGGACACGGTTTAAGTGTTCAATAATTACTTTGGAGTATTCGGAGATGGAACCCACCTTGCAATGCCGAAGACAAACTGCACGTCGGACTCATCATCATTGAAGCCTGGTTCAGGGGCTACTGAGGGAGTCCTGGATTAGTGGGTATCCGGACAGCCGGACTATATACTTTGGCCGGACTGTTGGACCATGAAGATACAAGACTCAAGACTTCGCCCCGTGTCTGGATGGGACTCTCCTTTGCGTGGAAGACAAGCTTGGCGATTCGGATATTATATTTCCTTCCTTGTAACCGACTCCATGTAAACCCTAGCCCCCTCTGGTGTCTATATAAACCGGAGGGTTCAGTCCATATAGGGACGATCACAACATTCATAATCATCATAGGCTAGCTTCTAGGGTTTAGCCTCTACGATCTTGTGGTAGATCAACTCTTATAACACTCATATCATCAATATCAATCAAGCAAGGAGTAGGGTTTTACCTCCATCGAGAGGGCCTGAATCTGGGTAAACATTGTGTCCCTCACCTCCTGTTACCATTAGCCTTAGACGCACAGATCGGGACCCCCTACCTGAGATCCGCCGGTTTTGACACCGACACCCGCCTCCTGCGAGCCGTACCGACAGGCCATCATGGGAGCAGGCCCCGCCTGACAGGGGTGACGTCGAGGGTGGAGTGGCAACAGTGTCGCGCTGTGCGGAGATCTCCGCCTGTATGGGATACTGTGGCCCTGCAAAACCCGGGATTCGGGGGTGAGGGACTACACTGTAGCCTCACCCTGTCTTGTCCTCTTGATGAGGGGCGCAGACTCTGATGGCGCCGGGTGGCCGCCTACTAGAAGCCGGCCTCTACGGAGGCCATCTTCTAGGAGTTGGCCCGTGTGCTGGTGCTCGACCGTCTTCTAGTAGCCGGTTGTTGAGCCAGCCGGCCACCGGAAGGCGGCGCTTCATTCTGGGGTGTCGTGGGGTGAAGCTGGCCCAAAGTCTTGAAAGGCTCAGGGACTCGGGTTAGGCTACCCGTGGCCCATTACTCTGACACTTGCTGGGTGGTAAGGCAGGTGGCGAAAAGTGGCGAGCACATCCTCAGCCTCACACCCCTCGATAGGCAATCAACAACGCCACCTCACGACAACATCGTGATAGTCTACGAGACTTCCTCTTCCAACAATCAAAGGAAAAAGGCTCTTCGAGAGCCCGGCCAAGTCTACCTGATGATGACCGCGCAACCATGGGCGGATGTACCTATCACCTTCGAACAGAAAGACGAGCCAATATCCCGCCCCGCCCACACGCTCGCAACACTAGTCCTCAACCCCATAATCGATGGCTTCAGGCTAACTAAAGTACTGATGGACGGGGGTAGCTTCCTAAATCTCATCTACGAAGACAAGCTCGACAAAATGCAGCTCAATAGGTCCCGCATTGCGCATAGTCATACCACATTCCGAGGAATTATACCTGCCAAGGAGGCGCGTTGCTCTAGAAGAATAACCTTGGGCGTAGTATTCAGTACCCCCGATAACTACAGATCAGAACCCTTGTTGTTTCACGTCGTGCCTTTCCGCAGCGGATACCACTCCCTCTTGGGACGTGAGGCATTTGCACGATTTCAAGCGGTACCACTATGGATACATGAAGCTCAAAATGTCAGGGCCCAATGGCGTGATCTCGCTCGCCAGCGATCCAAACACAGCCTGCAAGCTGAAAATAAGACTGCATCAAATGCCCTCATGGCACTATCTGAAGCTCTAGCAGCCGGAGATTTGACAACGCTCCGCACTATAGTCAACAGGGGCGATGTGGTCCTCTATAAAAGGCCAAAATCCACGCTATTCAGACCAGCTGACAAGATAGTATAATTCCAAGTACACCCGACGGACCCAAATAAAATGGCGTCCATCGGAGCGCAGCTGGATCCTGCAGTTGATGAAGCAATGTGTGCATTTTTACGTGAAAACTGGGACATATTTTCCTGGCATCCTTCCGATATGCCGAGCATCCCACGAAGGCTGGCGAAGCACAGCCTAAATATCATCAAAGGCTTCAAGATAGTCAAACAGATACTGCGCCAATTCTCCGAACCCAAACGACATGCTATGGGTGAGTAGCTGGAAAATCTACTAGAGGCTGGATTCATCCGTGAAATAAAGCACACAAGCTGCTGGCAAATCTGGTCATGGTACCCAAGAATACAAGTCATGGCGGCTCTGCGTCGACTTCAAGGACCTAAACAAGGCCTGTCCCAAGGATCCCTTCCCCCTACCTCACGTAGACCAGATCATCGATGCCACTGCCGGACATGATTCACTATGCTTTCTTGACGCATACTCTGGATATCCCAGGTAGAGATGAAGGAGTCCGACCAAGCTGCAACCGCGTTCAGCACACCCTACGGACCATTCTGCTTCAACACGATGCTTTTCGGGTTAAAGAATGCAGGAGCCACATACCAACGCATGATTCGAACATGTCTGGAAAACCAAATTGGCAAAACGGTTGAGGCATATGTGGACGACGTGGTTATTTAAACCAAGAAAGTTGATCAGCTCGTGGACAATCTCCGCTTGACCTTTGAAAACTTACGGACCTACGACATCCGGCTCAACCCGAACAAATGTGTGTTCAGAGTCCCCGCTGGCAAGTTGCTCGGATTCATCATCTCCCATCAGGGAATAGAGGCCAATCTGGCTTAAATCAAGGCCATGTCCCAGCTTGCAACACCAACGGAGCTCAAACACGTATAGAAGCTGGCAGGATGCGTGGTAGCCCTAAGTCATTTCATCTCCCGCCTCGGCGTGAAGGCACTGCCTCTCTACAGGCTAGTTAAGAAAACAAAAAACTTTGAGTGGGCTGACGAGGCATCCACTGCTCTAGAAGAAATCAAAACACTCCTAGCAAGCAACGCCATCCTGGCCGCACCAGGAGTCGGTGAACCTATGTTGCGTTACATCTCCGCTACCAACCAGGTGGTGAGTGCGGCGCTCGTCGTAGAACGGGAATCAGAGGGACACAATTCCAGGTTCAAAAGCCAATCTACTATGTATCAAAGGTCCTCACACCATGCAAGTCCCGATATCCTCACTATCAAAAGATAGCATACACGGTCTTTATGGCATCCTAAAAACTATGACACTACTTTCAAGAGTGTTCGTGACAGTAGTAACCGAGGTACCCCTCAACGATATAATCAACAATAGGGACGCCACGGGCCATATTGCAAAATGTGCTATAGAGCTCCTTCCCTTCGAGATCGTATACAAACCATGCCGAGCTATTAAATCTTGGGTGTTGGTCGATTTTTGTCCGAATGGACAGAAGCCGAAATCCCCAAGGAATATAGCACATATGCGCACTGGACAATGTACTTTGATGCTCCAACATGCTGGTCGGACTGGGGGTTGGGGTAATCCTAATATTCCCCACATGTGGTAGTATCCGATACATTTTACAGATTATGTACATAGACTCAAATAACACAACCGAATATGAGGACTGTTGCACGGTCTTCTGATGGCAACATTGCCACTTCTTGAGCTTGCGTTGGTTTTTCCCTTGAAGAGGAAAGGGTGATGAAGCAAAGTAGAAATAAGTATTTCCCTCAGTTTGAGAACCAAGGTATGAATTCAGTAGGAGAAGAACGCACAAATCACCAATACCTTCACAAATAATCAAACAACTTGCCCCCAACACGATAAAGGGGTTGTCAATCCCTTCACGGTTACTTGCAAAAGTGAGATCTGATAGAGATAGATAAACAAAAGACAAATTATTTTTTGGGTTTTTTGATTTATAGATCTGAAAGTAAAATATTGCAAAATAGTAGATCGGAAACTAATATGATGGAAAATAGAAGATTGGAAACTAATATGATGGAAAATAGATCCAGGGGTCATATGTTTCACTAGAGGCTTCTCTCTTGAAGGCAAATAGTACAGTGGCTGAACAAATTAATGCCGAGCAATTGATAGAAAAGCGTAAAGTTATGACGATATCCCAGGCAATGATTATGCAATATAGGCATCACGTCCGTGTCAAATAGACCGACTCCTGCCTGCATCTACTACTATTACTCCACACATCGACCGACTCCTGCCTACATCTAGAGTATTAAGTTCATAAAGAACAGAGTAACCATTAAGTAAGATGACATGATGTAGAGGAATTAACTCAGGCAATCTGATGAAAACCCCATCTTTTTATCCTCGATGGCAACAATATAATACGTGCCTCGCTACCCCTAGTTTGTCACTGGGTGAGGACACCGCAAGATTGAACCCAAAGCTAAGCACCTTTCCCATTGCAAGAAAAACCATTCTAGTTGGCCAAACCAAACCGATAATTCCAACAGAAATACAAAGATACCAAATCATGCATATAAGAATTCAGAGGAGATTCAAATAATATTCATACATAAGCTGATCATAAATCCACAATTCATCGGATCTCGACAAACACACCGCAAAAGAAGATTACATTGGATAGATCTCCAAGAACATCGAGGAGAACATGGTATTGAGAATCAAAGAGAGAGAAGAAGCCATCTAGCTACTAGCTATGGACCCGTAGGTCTGTGGTCGACTACTCACGCTTCATCGGAGGGGCAATAGAGTTGATGTAGATGCTCTCCATGATCGAATCCCCGGAAAGATCTCTAGATGGGATCTCACGGGAACAGAAGGTTGCGGCGGTGGAAAAGTGTTTTCATGGATGCTTCTAGAGGTTTGGGAATATTTGCAAATATATAGGAGAAATATCTAGGTCAGGGGGGTCATGAGGGGCCGACAAGGTAGGGGTACGCGCCCTATGGGGGAGTCCTGGATTAAGGGGTCCTCGGATAGGCAGACTATATACGTGGGCCGGACTGTTGGGCTATGAAGATACAAGATAGAAGACTTCTTCCCGTATCCGGATGGGACTCTCCTTTGTGTGGAAGGCAAGCTTGGCAATTCTGATATGTAGATTCCTTTCTCTGTAACCGACTTTGTGTAACCCTAGCCCCCTCCGGTGTCTATATAAACCGGAGGGTTTAGTCCACAGGACAACAATCATAATCTCATAGGCTAGACTTCTAGGGTTTAGCCATTACGACCTCGTGGTAGATCAACTCTTGTAATACTCATATTCATCAAGATCAATCAAGCAGGAAGTAGGGTATTACCTCCATAGAGTGGGCCCGAACATGGGTAAACATTGTGTCCCCCGCCTCCTGTTACCATTAGCCTTAGACGCATAGTTCGGGACCCCCTACCCAAGATCCGCCGGTTTTGACACCGACATTGGTGCTTTCATTGAGAGTTTCGTTGTGACGTCAAAGGCAGGCTTGAAGGCTCTCCATGTTATCAAGGACAACATCACCTCCGGAGGAGCCCTGGCCTCAGGCCAAACCCTCCAGCTGGGCGACTTCACTGTGACAGCTCGTTCGGCCGTTGGGCCGACGATGACTTCTCGGGTCATCAAAAATCGCCTTCGTGTCAGCTTAGAATACTCCAAACAGATGGATCCAACGGAGTTATTGTCTTTAAACAAACTCTTGGATCGCATCGCCACCTTGGGAGTCGCTACAGACTACGATCGGATTGGGCTTAAACCCGATCAGAGAGAGATTGAATCTCCACCAATCACCCATCAGATAGTGGTAGTGGAGGAGCAGCACAACAACTCTTCCTCTATAGTGAGGACGAACTATGTTCGGATTGCTGAGCTCACAGAGCCAGACACCCACCCGCGGGAAGATGTGCCCCATACGCTAAACCTAGAGTCGGTCCGTGGGCCTGAAAAATTGGTTGATATCCCGGAGCTCGAACTATTGAGCTCGGAAGTTTCTCAAACTCCGAATCCCAGATTGGGTCAGGGTTCGGATTTAAAGCCACCCACCCACCCAGATACAAGCGATCTTATCCACATCAGACAGTAGTCCCAGGAAACGGTCCATCACTTTTGGGCCAGATTCCGCCATGTCAAGGACAGGATCAAAGACTGCCGCGATGAAGACGGAATCTCATTATTATGCAAAAATTGCACGGACGAGGGAATCCTCAATGCCATCAACCGCCGTCACATATCACACTTCGCTGACTTGGCAACCATAGTATAGAAGTACTGCACAACTTTAAGCACCTGGCAAACTCAGGCAGCCTCTTGGGAGCCACCGATTTCAGCTAAACCCATCGTCCGGACCAAAAGGATGCACCCTCGTCGGTCACCTGATCCAATAACAAAAAAATTGAAGCCCGTTACGGGGCTCGGAATAGTTATGGAGGGATGGCTCGATAGGCCATGCAAAATACACACAAAGCCGGATACCATACCAATCCATAGCCTTAGAGAATGTAGGATACTCCGGCAAGTGGCCAAGAGCGGCAAGGATCTCCTCACCAAGAATGCCGCAGTGAAACATCCCATGGAAGACAACAACCCTACCGTATTGACAGTCTTCGAGAACTTCGCCTCAAAAAATAGGAGCAAAAGGGCACTCCGCGGCCTCGCCGAAGTCTGCGAAGTCGCAACAATAAGCCCCTGGAACGACACGGAACTTTCAATGCCAGTGACGAACCAAAATTCAGAACAGTCCGGGCACCTGCCGCATTGGTCCTCAGTCCGATTGTGGACGGCTTTCAGCTTACCAAAGTGCTCATGGACGGCGGCAGCGGACTAAATCTCATTTACAAGGAAACTCTCAACAAAATGGAAATAGACACGAGCCGCATTTAGCAAACTAGCACGACCTTCCTAGGAATTATTCCCAGTCAGGAGGCGCGATGTGCGGGAAAAATCACACTCGATATGGTATTCGGCATGCCAGAGAATTATCGGTCCGAAGAGATAACCTTTCAAGTGGCCCCTTTCAGTAGTGGATATCACACCCTGTTAGGGCGAGATGCATTTGCAAGCTTCCTAGCTATACCCCATTACGGGTACATGAAGCTCGAGATGCTCGGGCCCAATGGAATCATCACTCTTGCCAGTGATCCGGACATAGCACTTCGCGCCGAAAACAAAACTGCCGCCTTGGCCCTCGAGGCATTGTCTGAAGCCCTCGCGCCCAAAGAAATAACCGCATTGCACTCCACGGTGGATATGGACGACGTGATATTCAATAAGCGATCCAAATCCACCTCCTTTAAACCAGCAGACGAAATAGTCAAATTCCAGGTCCACCCAACAGACTCCACAAAGATAGCATCCATCGGGGCACAACTGGACCCCATGGTCGATGCCATACTGCGGGCGTTCCTACGCATAAACTGGGACATATTCGCCTGGCACCCTTCTGATATGCCAGGGATCCCACGCAGGCTAGCCGAACACAACCTATACATACTGAAGGGATATAAGCCGATCAAGCAAACACTACGGCGCTTTTTTGAACCCAAACGACAAGCCATGAGGGAAGATCTAGCCAAGTTACCCGAGGCCGGATTCATTAGAGAGATAAAACACTCGGACTGGCTAGCAAACCTGGTAATCGTACCAAAGAAGGATAAATCCTGGCGCCTATGTGTCGATTTCAAAGACCTCAACAAAGCCTGCCCTAAGGATCCCTTCCCCCTCCCCCACATCGATCAGATTATCGACGCTACTACAGGACACGACTCATTGTGCTTCCTCGATGCATACTCCGGATACCATCAAATCAAGATGAAGGAATCCAATCAAGCCGCAACACTACATACACTTCCGTGCTGATACGTGTTTGTCACAGTAGGTCGCGTTTTTTGTCATGCATGTACATCCATGATGATTTTATGACAGAATCAAGATAGTCATACTTGTGCTATCGTAGAAGTGTTCCATGACATTACCAAAATTATCATCACGGAAGTGTCCACTTCCATGACGATAAATCACGCGTCACAGAGGTGCTTTCATCAAGGGTGACCGACACGTGGCATCCACCGTAAGGGAACGCCTTTAAGCTATCGGGTCGGGTTTTGGATCCGATAACCCGTTAACAGCCCCGACCAATGGGGATTTTCCACGTGTAAAATCATCATTGGCTGGAGGAAACACGTGTTGGCTCACCGTTGGGACAGATGTCATCTGCTCATTGGGCAGAAGGCGCCTATGATACGGCAAGATGTGGCATGGCCCAACAGAGGCCCATTCCTGTGAAAAGGCTCGCCCGTTTGACTTGGTCAAAAGGTGGCGGGCCGGCCCACGGAAATCGTGTTAACGGCCTATTCGCATATAGCCCATTTACGACCCGCTAACCCAGGGCCCGTTACGCCCTATACGAAGTAGGCCCAGTAGCGTCATCTGGGCCGTCCAATAAGATTCCAGCCCGTTTTAACTTCCGGCCAATGTGTGGCCCATGACTTCTTTCGGCCCATATGAGGCCCTTTGTAACTCTTGTCCCATTAACGGCCCATGGTGAAACTGGCCCGTAATGAACAGTGTATCACTTTATACCCATTAACGGCCCGTTATTCCATTGGGCCGTTTCCAGCCCAAGTTATCTTTCGGCCTTCTCAGGGCCCATTGATTCTTGGGCTCATTTGCAGCATTCGGTTACATACGGCCTGTTACTGTCATTTTCTGCTTGTGGGCCAAATTCAGCCCGTCGTTACAGTCGGCCCGTTAATACGTTGGACCGTTTTCATGTCAAAAAAATCCATTGGGCTGTTTTCATAGAGTTATCAAATACGGCCTATTAACGGCCCGTTATGGTCTACGAATAGTACGGCCCATGATTGGCGAAATGATGATACGCCCCGTAGAAGGCCCATGGATCCTACGACCTGTATGAGGCCCATGAATAGTACGACCCGTAGAAGGCCCATGGATCATATGGCCCGTAGAAGGCCCATGGACCATATGGCCAGTAGAATGCCCATGGACCCTACGACCCGTAGAAGGCCCATGAATCCTAAGGCCTGTATAGAAGGCCAATGGATCCTACGACCCGTATAGAAGGCCAGTGGATCCTATGGCCGGAAGAAGGCCCATGGATCATACGCCCTGCAGGAGGCCCATGGTTACAACAGTCCGTGTGTTGCCACGATTATTTTGGCCTAGTTACCAAAAATAGGCTATTGTGGCCACTAGAAAAACACAAAAAAAGAACTGCAGTGACTACAAGCAAACAACTAAACAAGACAATAAGGAAGTAAATAAGCAAGCAATTAACGCTAGCCTATTACCGCTATTACACATATTACATCCACTGGGCATCAAAGTTCGCCACTAGTGCAAATATAGGGAACAAAGCAGCATAGTACATACACTGGCCGTCAAAATTGGCCACTAGTTCAAATAAACGCGGCAGCAAAACAAGAGCATAACTGAAACAACTTCAGAAGAGCTCAAGAAATGTTATCCTGGGTATACACCATGCTGGCAATAAGCTTAGCAAGCTTATTAGCTTTGTCCTGTTTGGCGCTAAAATCCTCCAATGCTTGCTGTTGCACCAGAAAGTATGCATCTGAATGCTCCAGGGACTTCCGCAGTCCTTCCGCTTCTTGTCGCAGCACAGTTGATCGAGATCTTTCAGCTTGTAGTTGAGACTCAAGAAATCGAACTGATTCAGATAGTGAGTTTGAATAGCTTGTGCAAGCGGTAGTGGCCAGTAACTCAAACAATAAACCAAGACAGGACTTTGGGGTTGTTCGCTGTCTTCAAGATAGTCTTCCTTAGCTGTTTTATCAACTTTGTTGGAGACCAACAAGGATGTGTCACTATCCTGAACCTTATCCGAATTACTTCCTTTACCATTGCTTAATAAGGCACTCTTCCCCAATATTCTGTCAGCATTCTAAAAGAAGAAACAAGCAGACACATAACAAGTTTAGCATGTACTAGTATATGAAACTCATTTCAGTGAACCAGTTCATTAGTAAGGTGGACATGATTAAACTACCAAGTCTTCTATTGCCAAGTACTAGTACATAATAAAAGCATTAAACAAACATATATCTATGTCCTATGGTCACTACATTGTCTTGACAAATCAAAATAGAGACACGGTTCAAATCATATCAGTTCAAGACAAAGCAGCAGTGAAAGAATACAAAGCGTGGGAAACTACACGGCACAACAAGATTTCAGATGGGTACCACGGGTCTACATGTACAACAACACTATTGGCTCTATTGTGATGCTAGTAATGTGCATCCTATGAAAGTCAACTATATACACAATTGAAATTGAAAGCAACAGAGCTATTGATAAGAGCAAACCTGTTAAAGAAACATGCTTGAACATACCTGTTGTGCCATTGGAGTTTCGATTGGATCCTTCAATTTAAAAATAAGTTTGTATGAGTAAATACAGTGATACAAGAGCAAAGCAATCATAGTTAAAAAAGGTGCGCCTAAGCGAGCGCTTAAGCGCGCCTAGGCTCTAGGCGTTGGCAAAACGCATTGTGCATAACTATGCTTAATCTATGCATAACTGCGCATAAGCATGCACTTTGGTCAGTAAAGCGCAAGGCTGTGGCAAAACGCACAATTAACGCCTAGCGCTTTTTTGAACTATGATAGCAATGGAATCTTAAATTAGAACAGTTGTTCTTCAGGTTTAGGCACTTGTTCTACATGAACAGAGTAAAGTAAGACGCAAGAATATAATACTTAAAAATAGAAAATGAGCTCATAGACCTTATCACATTCTTGGTTCGGGACCAGTACAGAACAAGGCATTTCCAGTCATCGTCCAGTAAATGTGTCTCAGGAGAACGTAAGGGAATTTGATATGTTTCTTTGTCGGTGAAGTACGTTTTCTTTAGGTAATTCCGATACTGCCACCAAGCATTCTTGAAGATAGTAGAGGTATTAGCATAGGTTACCTCATCCTGGGTTTCCAAATCGGTCCTTCTCTATAGAGAAAAATGGGAAAATTTGCTGTATTATAACCATCATGGCAGTAGGAAGTATAGGACGAAGCAAAGTAATTGCCATGAATAACATTACTTACACATAACTCCTGGACAAACACCTGCAACTGACATTTTCCTTCATCTTCAGTATAATATTTCCAAGATGGGAAGATACGCACATATGATTTAACAACATCAAATGCGTTAGATGCTAAACTACGACTAGCCGGTTGTGCTTCCTCCACAGGAATAGGCGTACTAACTGGTGGAGTTGGGGTTCGCCGTGATAGTACTGGCCCTTTGGGCACTGGAGCTGCCTTACAAACTGCCCTTGTTTGGGAGCTCTATGGTGGATATGGTGCTGCGTCAATAGGAACCGGGTTACTATCGGCTGGGGTTGGGGTTAGATTGGGTGAAGCTAGTTCTCTGTCCATCGCAGTAGGGGTACAATCTGCGAGAGTTTGGGTTATGTGTGGTAGGGCTGGTTCTTGTGCATGTACAACTGGGGTGCTTTCTCCACTAAGAGGTAGCACTGGTATCACCTGCTCCAATTCAAATGGCTGATAAACAAGAAACATAGTTGAATGTAGAGACATTGTTGAGAGACAGATGCAATAAATAGTGTGGAAAAAAGAGGGCATGAAATAGTTGACATGTATATTGTTTAACTAAAAGGGATAGCATGACATAATTTCACATATATGATGTCTATCTAAACTGGATAGCATAGCATAACATAATTCAAAGATATGATGAATAACTAAACATGATCGCATGACATAATTCACCGACATGTTATCTAAGTAATCAGGATCCCATCATTTAATTCACATATATGATTTATATGCTAAACAGAGGGCATTCGATATGATGTCTGAACTAAGAACATGGTGTTGAATATTGTGTATATGATGTCTAAACTGTGCAATCCAAGATACCATATGCATGATATGAGCAGTATAACCGTGCCAAGTTAGAGCATACACCTCAGTGGGGGAATAGGACTGGTCATCTGTCACTGAATCCATCTTTGAGGAGCTATCAGGACCCAATAAGAGATCTGCTTCGATAGGTAGCACTGTCTGCTCTGAAGGCCTTGTTTTCACTCCAGATTTTTCCATCTCCCACCCAAATGGCTGATTCACAGGAAGAGTAGTTTAATGTACAAACATTGTCGACAAATGGAAATGTAATGAAGAAAAGGATGGGCAAGATATCATTCAAATATATGATGCCTGGTTAAATAGGATGGCATTGCACATTTCACATATATTATGGCTAGCTAAAAGACATGAGACTGCATAATTCCCATATATGATATAGAAACTAAACAGGTGGCATTATAGAACATGTCTAAACTAAGCAGATGACATATATGATGTCAAAAGTAGGCACTACAAGGCAACATATGCATGATATGACTAACATCATCATGCCAAGGTAGAGCAAACACCTTGGGGGGGGGGGGTAAATAGGAGTGGTCAGCGGCGTCCGAATCCGCCTCAGAACAGATATCTTCCTTTGGATTACAATCTAGAGAGGGGTGGGGAGGGTTTGCCATTGAACCCACCATGGAGCGATGTCTGTATGACATTGTATTGCCACGCAAAACTCTTCTCTTTTTCTCTACATGTTCAACATAACTGTGTACAATATCTGACATGCATATGAAAAAAATATGGTGAGATTATGTAAGGAGAGCATGCAGAAATGTAGAGTGATGGTAACAACCAGTGGATGGATCCAAAAATAATGATAGAAGGCTGATGATTGCTTTAAATTAATAAAAAGACAGATGATGATTGCTTTACTATTTGTTTCCCACCCAAGATGAACAACATAGGCATACCCTAGGTGAACCGGATATTAGACAAACATACTATTCATTGCTGCCTCGATATGTGCCCCACAACTAATTTAGAACTCAAGTTTCAACATTAATTTGGACCTGACTTGGGAGTCCAAGAGCTGAACAGGACGATAAAGTAGCAGGTAAGTTTAAGCAATGCATAACATAAGCAGAAACAAAAGAGTGCGACCTCTCTTGTGGACCCGTGTACTCCTCAGGTTCATCTGCTGAGTCAATGATGGTGATGCCGTTGCGGTGGGTGCCGGCGACAGGGAAGGAGATCTGAGGCGGCGAAAGACGGTCAGGAGTCGTGATGTCTAGTTTGGTGGATGCTTCTGTCGATGGAGCAACACAGGTGAGGTGGACGACGTCGCGGCAGGAGCAGGACAAACCACACAAAGTTCCCTTCGACACGTACCTGTAACTGAAGTAATTCTGTAAGGGCTCATTTGGCTTGCATGAGTCTTAAAACGCAGGGATAGGAAAAACACCAGAATAGGATAGGAAAATGCTCGAAACAACTCGCCACTGCCGCCCCGGCCAGCCCTCTAGGCCCCCCGCCCCCACCCTGAACCCTAAGATAGATAGTGGGGTACCTCTCTGGCGAGCCCCCGTCCTCGCAGCGGTGGTTCTTCCTTAACTCCGGCGAGCCCCTCCCCAACCCCTGAAAAATGACTGACTCAAAAGTCGATTCACTCGACTGAAGTGTGGCTAAATTGGAGCAGAGCAGCATCACGAGTGAGGGGGAGAGCAACAGTAGCAGCCGGGCGAGCGAGCGAGAGCCGGAGCAGCAGCAGCAGATCCAGCTGGTATGGACACCGCCGCCAAAGGGGCCTCGCACTAGGGGAGAGCCGTCGGTGAGATGTCGCTCGTGGCGCCGGCTTCAAGGTAGCCGCTCCATGGGGGTGTGGGATGGAGCACCGTCGGTGCCGGGAGGTTGAGTTAAGGAAAAGGTGCGATGCGAGGAGTGTACAACCTCTTTGGTGGCGCCGAGTAGGCCTCGGCTTCATCTGAGGAGTCGGTGAGGATGCTGCGGTTCTGGTGGAGCAGGTTAAGGCGGCGCTATGGGGATGGAGCAGGCACGATAGACGAGGCGATCGTCGGAGCAGCTCCTTGGAGGTGGAGGACGGGGCGGCTGAACTGGCAGGACAGCGAGATGGGCGAAGGATCCTCATCCGGGGAGGTGGAAGAGGGACGTCGACATGTTGTGGTGGACGACATCGTCGGGGAAGAGGCTCCGGCTGGGCAGTGGTGATGTGGCGGACGGAGGAGGGTGGGGTTTCGCAGCTGGAGCGGAGAGGTTATGGCAGCCTGGGATTTCGAATGGCGAAAAGGGGGCGATGGGAGGGGGTGAAGCATGACTTAGGGACGCACTTGTCCAAAATGTAGGGTGTGTTACAAAAGTACCCCCACCGATTTGAACTAGCGGCCCTTTCGGCTCAGGGTTAGAAGGGGGATTTCGCGTGTCGGGATTTGGCTGCTGGAGGGAGTTTTCGCGCGCGTTGTAATTTCGGGATAGCAAGACGTGGGTTGTGAATGCGCCAGTTTTGGGAGCACGATATCTGAATTTTTGGGATATAACAAGACGCGGGTTGAATTTTAGGGACAATCCTAACGTGTAGTAATATTGTACTTATACGTACCAAATCAATTCGCACTTCCCTCATCCAAAAAGAAAACGAAAAAATAAAACTATTCACACGACACAAAGAGAGAGTCTTGCCCCATTTTACTATACAAATGCTATTCAAAGCTACTCCCTCCTTCCATCTATATAGGGCCTAATGCGTTTTTCGATGCTAACTTTGACCAAATATTAGAGCAATAATATATGACATGCAACTTACACAAAGTACACCGTTAAATTCGTCTGTGAAAGGTTCTTTCAATGATATAACTTTCACATTGTGCATGTCATGTACTATTAATCTTGTCAATAGTCAAAGGCGGTCTTAAAAATCTCATTACGCCCTATATAGATGGAAGGAGGGAGTATGAATCCATGTTATGTCCGATTAAATTTTTTCGCTTGCTGTATAATGCATGTAACCTACTCATACCAACATTTTAGTGCATTCCAAATGTCTATATTACGACTGCAATTCGAACTAAATTTGAATTCGTTTCTCTATTTCAATAAGAATCTACAATCATGATTGTTGCCAACTTCAACCATCATTCATGTACTACCTTAATAACACACCACATGATTACTATAGAGATAGATATGAACTATGTGTACTACATGAACTCAAATTCTATTTTTTTGAATACACTTGATGTTGATTCCAAATAATAGTACATTTGATGTACTAACTATATATTCATAATCTAAACCATGTTCCATACATACAGCGTGTTTATCACACGAAGTATAGTGCCCTGCCCCCTACATCATGACAAGTATTTAGACCTGAGTTGCAAAAGACACACATTAGCCAAAATTATAATCAATGTTCTACATTATGATATCTTCTTCAAGTATCCGTATCCACTTTTTATAATGAATTATGATCTTTGTTCGTCTTTTACATCTTCACGATCCTCTTCTATTTGTAGCTAGCTAGCGCTAACTTTCTATCGTGCATGCACACGCCCGCCCCCCTCTCACACACCCTTAGCGTCCCCTCCATCGCGCACGCTCATTATTTCTCTTTAGGTCGTCCACCAGCGGTGTGTGTAGGCCCCCGGCTCCTTCTTTCTGACACACACCGTTCGATATACCTCTCTAGCCAAGTGTGCCTACAACAAACACATATATACTTCCCCTCTTCTTTTCTCACCATTCATGCCCCCCTATGTCCAATACGATTCCACGCAGGTGCACACTCCCGCCCCTCTTTTCATTGATCACATACTCACACTCTCCTCCCCCCTGGACATGGTAGGCCTCTCGCACCACCTCCTAGCCACACCCTCTCCCCCTGTCTGCCTCTCCGGACCTTATTTGCTTCTAACACATGCAGGCGTGTATATGAACTGATCTCCCTACATATAGCCAGGTCGACTATAATTCGTTTTCACCAAGCACCGATACACTTACCTCGCTAGTTATGTCTCTCCTTTTCTCGGACACACGACGGTTGATCTTCCTATGTAGTTACATATGCTTACCACAACCATATCTTCTCCCCTCATCATCCTTAAATACCTCCCGACCCGTCTCTTACACGCACGTGCATAGACAGACGGACATCCCCCGCCCTCTCTTATTGATATTGCACTCGTACCCTCCGTTTGTCTAGCAGGCCTCTCCCACCATTTGTGAGAGGCAACTCCACCACCAACCCTCCGACGCTCTACCTTTGTCTTTTTCCCAACCTTATTCCTCTGCTACACATATCCATGGATGTCGATCGATCTCCCTCAATACATAGTTAGGTCTCTCTCCTTCCCCACACATATACTAGTCGATCGGTCTCTACCCCCTCTCCCCCACACCGATAGTCGAACGTTGTAGGTAGGTATCCATGCCATGAAGAAAAACTGCACCTCTGCTCTCTCAAATTCCAATAGGCCAGCTGCCCTGTATCTTTGACGTGGGCAAACACAAATTCGATGGCACTCTTTATCGATCAAGCAGCCACACACTTCATCCCTATTTTCAATTCTATCGATATCTCATGTCCATGACTCCGTTTCACACACATTGCATATGTTACGTTTTTCTGATTGAGATATCATCAACACATTGCCTCTGTTTCGCACAAACCATCTCTCTCACACCCACCCACATATGTACCTGCACCTAAAGAAGAAGTGCACGCAGGACACACGTACTCACGTCTCATTCCCGGCCACATCCGCGCGGGTACACGGAGGAGTTCGTTTCTGTACGAAAATGCAGCCCATGTGAAAATTTGACGTGTGTAGCGGTTGTTTACTCGAAGGAGGGTCGGGTACCATGCCTAGACGGAACAAAGTTCGACTTGACGCATTAGCATTAAATAAAGTTATATATACCTCAATGGCACGTACAGAATATAAAACGATTGCCGTGGGGAGAATGGAAAAATGGGTTTGTCTCTCGTCACACCATCTCACACAAGGCCGTCGTGGCCTCTCTCTCTCTCAGCGTTGGTCAGCGATCCGGCTGCATCCCGTCCGCCGGCAGAAAGGGAGGATGTGCATCGTCTCTCCGTTCGACGGTGTTGAGGCAGCACGTCCCGATCTGCGGTACCCACCGTTCTCTCTGACTAAGGACCGGTGCGGTAGGGCCTTTACCACTTGCTCGCTGCCGCAGTATGGGCAGATCCCGGCTGCCGGCACCCTCCTAGTAACATCCCGACAACCCTCAGGTACAGCTTCCTACGGCCTTGCTCCACTGCCCATCTTCCCACGTTGCTGCATGTGGATCTTCTTTAGTTGTTTGCTTAAATCGTATCTCGGCCGGCGTACTTTCCGTCTTGCAATCTCCTCCTCAAACCATTTTTGATAAACCACCATGTGCTATCTTTCCCTTATTACATGGAACATTCTTCTTTTTTGTCGGCGTATGTGTCTTCAACTCGTGTTATTGGGCAGTAATTGTTTCCTTTCGACCTCCTTTTGCAAACAGGGCAATCCATTTTCACCTCGTTGCTATTGCGACCTTTTGGTGAACTGCACAAATCACTTTTCTGAAGAGTGTTTTGTGTAGTTCCGCCAAAATGTCATACGGGCAACGTTTTTACATTTCTGTGGGACTGCGGAAAGGGAGATTGGTTTTGCAATCCTCCTCATCCAACTCCGTGCCTAATCTTCTCCAACAAGAAGTTAGTCCTAAAGAGAGATCATAGAGGTGATCGTCTTCTATTTATGTGTGTTATGTTTCATCATCTAGTTCCACTATTATTGTAATCACACTGACTGGATATCTTTGCAAACAGGGATGGTCTACTCGATTTTAGTGGAGCTGCACAAAATGATCGGATTGTGGTGTCCTTCATACACCTCTTTTTTGGCTACAGACCTGGGTGAAACTAGCTGCCAAGCAATGAACACTGTGCCAAGGAAATGGAGCCATGCCTACGAACAACATCGATCAATTATATTTTTTCTTTATTTGTACACCTTCTCACAACTTTGTCTTTAGTTGTGATGTGAATATTGGCGCTGATCTGCGAACCATATTGAGATGCATTAGCCATGGTAGTTTCATTTGTATTTGATGGAATGTTGTAACGAGATAATCTCGAGGCAAGACACATGAATCCTAAGTTGAAACCTTTTTTTTCCTACGGGAACCAAAGGTGAAACCTTCATAGCATCACAATAAAATTCCATCAAAATTATGTGTACATATAAACAAATCCTGAAGGATTGATAGCAATGCCAGAAACAATTCAACTTTGTTTCACCAACATGTTGGACATCCTTCATCCGGCTCCACCTGCCATGCAGCAATATTGAGTGCACAACACAACTTCATGGAAAGATTAACCCCGATCATTGCGCTGCATTAGTAATGACTAGTGAGCAGTCAAATCACAGAGCCCCATCGTCGCTACAGTAAGTTGCTCGGACGAAGCAACCATCATTTCTCTGTTCCTTGAATCCGCTGCTACTCCCATATTCCCATAGTAATAAGTTGCTCGGGCGAATCAACCATCACTATATCCGCTCACGTGTGATGACCACAAGAGCTATCCATTTAGATTGCTTGCTAAAAAAATAAAGATCGATAACTAATGCGGCACACTATCAAAAAAAAACTAATGCGGCACCTCGGGCCAACGCGGCCAGATCGCATTTTGCACAAGAAATTGTTGGGGAACATAGTAATTTCAAAAAATTTCCTACGCAAACGCAAGATCATGTTGATGGCATAGCAACGAGAGGGGAGAGTGTATGTCCACGTACCCTTGTAGACCGTAAACGGAAGCATTAGCACAACGCGGTTGATGTAGTCGTACGTCTTCACGATCCGACCGATCCAAGCTCCGAACGTACGGCGCCTCCGAGTTCAGCACACGTTCATCTCGATGACGATCTCCGGGCTCCGATCCAGCAAAGCTCCGGAGATGAGTTCCGTCAGCACGACGGCGTGGTAACGGTGATGATGTTCTACCGGCGCAGGGCTTCGCCTAAACTCCGCGACGATATGACCGAGGTGGAATATGGTGGAGGGGGGCACCGCACACGGCTAAGGAACGATCCATAGATCAACTTGTGTGTCTATGGGGTGCCCCCCCGCCCCCGTATATAAAGGAGGGAGGGGGGAGGTGCGGCCGGCCCCCTAGGGGTGCGCCTGGAGGAGTCCTACTCCCACCGGGAGTAGGACTCCCCCCTCTTGCCTTGGTGGAGAAGGAAAGGGGGGAGGGGAAAGTGGAAAGGGGGGCTGTCGGTGTCAAAACCGGCGGATCTCGGGTAGGGGGTCCCGAACTGTGCGTCTAGGCCGATGGTAACAGGAGACAAGGGACACGATGTTTTACCCAGGTTCGGGCCCTCTTGATGGAGGTAAAACCCTACGTCCTGCTCGATTTATATTGATATTGTGGATGTTACAAGAGTGGATCTACCACAAGATCAAGGAGGCTAAACCCTAGAAGCTAGCCTATGGTATGATTGTAATGGTTGTTGTTCTGTCCTACGGACTAAAACCATCCGGTTTATATAGACACCGGAGAGGGCTAGGGTTACATAGAGTCGGTTACAATGGTAGGAGATCTACATATCCGTATCGCCAAGCTTGCCTTCCACGCCAAGGAAAGTCCCATCCGGACACGGGACGAAGTCTTCAATCTTGTATCTTCATAGTCTTGGAGTCCGGTCGATGATGATAGTTCGGCCGATTATAGTTCGGCCGATGACGGGTATCCGGCTATCCGGACACCCCCTAGTCCAGGACTCCCTCAGTAGCCCCTGAACCCGGCTTCAATGACGATGAGTCCAGCGCGCATATTGTTCGGCAGTGCAAGGCGGGTTCCTCCTCCGAATAATTCATGGAAGATTGTGAGGATAGTGTCCGGCTCTGCAAAATAAATTCCACATTCCACCGTAGAGAGAATAATATATACACAAGTTCAATCTGCTGACATTTTTTGTGGCATGACGTCACACCACTACCAAGCCATTACTTGAATTGTTTTTTACTTTACCACCTCAGCGCATTTAGCGAAGCGGTTTCCTTGGCACGTCTTGTCGAAGCAGAGATCATGTTCCCCCTTAATCCGGGATTCCCATCAATACGGACGTGGGTAACCCAACCGCGCCATTGATGGTGACGCTTGGGAGATAAGCGAGTTTTACTAGGTAGGTGGGGGATGCATAGACTTCGTCCGCCTATATAAGGGATAAGGATTCACCTTTTCACCTACGCCTTCTTCCTCCTTTGCTTATCCATCTCCACGCACTCGAGCTCCAGCGCCCAAGTTCGCGCATCTCGTCTCAACCTTCTCCGACCATGTCCGGAGCGGGAGGCAAGTGGATGACCTCCTCCGTTACGTAGGAGCACATCGAAAGACTGCGCAGCGCCGGCTATCTGTCCGGCGACATCGCACACCGGCTGCCCGACGAGGGGCAGCTCATCCCCACCCCCAGGCCCCATGAGAGGGTCGTTTTCCTTCCCCACTTCCTCTGCGGACTGGGCTTTCCACTTCACCCCTTTGTCCGGGGGCTCATGTTCTACTATGGCATGGATTTCCATGTCTGGCGCCGAACTTCATCCTCAACATCTCGGTGTTTATCGTCGTGTGCGAGGCCTTCCTCTGCATCCAGCCCCACTTCGGCTTGTGGCTCAAGACCTTCAATGTCAAGCCGAAGGTAGTGAAGGGCACTCAAGCGGAGTGCGGAGGCGCCATGTTGGGCAAGATGCCCAACGTCCTTTGGTTCGAAGGGGCCTTCGTGGAATCCATCAAGGGGTGGCAATCGGGGTGATTCTATATCACCGAGTCGCGCGACCCTACATGGGCGGCGGCCCCCGAGTTCAGATCTGGTATCCCTACGTAGCTCACCTCCTGGAAAGAGAAGGGCTTGCTGTGGGGCAGTTCGGAGGAGCTAACGGGACTCCAAGTCTGTATCCAGAAGCTGGTGAAGAAGCTCAGGCTGGTTAACGTGGTCCAAGTCATGCTCGTTCGCCGAATTCTCCCATGCCAAGAGCGGGCATTCAATCTGTGGGAGTTCGATCCGGAACAGCACCAGGCGTTGAGCGGGCTCTTCGACACAACGTACGAAGGTGCCTGGAGGGTGCTGTTTAAGGGCACCGAAGCCCCCGCATCCGCGACTGAAGATCGCGGATTTCGCTCGCAGCGCCAAGCTGACGAGGTAAGTGATTCTACCCCTTTACGGGACACTTGCTTTTCATAGTTTGACTCTATGCGGGTTTTAATTTCCCCTTTTCCTTTCACAGGACTGGATCAAGAAGGCGGAGCAGCTCGTCTGCCCGGCTCCCATGCCAGAAAACCCAGTGGACGCCCGTCTAGCGAGGCTGCTGGTTCCGGCACCGCGCGTGGTGCCGGAGAAGAAGGCCAAGAAGGAGGCCACGGGTACTCGAAAGAGTTCCCATTTTCAGGTGTCCGACGACTCCGAGGCGGACTCCTCCCCCGAAAACGAGGAGGAGAAAGAGGACTCTCTCCCAGAGGAGGGAGAGAGGAAGAGGAAGGCTTCCCCAGCAGGGGAGGCCGAAGGGTCCAAGAGGGGAAGGACTATTCCCCCGGACAGCTCCGCCAACATCAACGTTGGCGAGGAAGAATGGCCTTCAAGGGCCAGGCCTCCGGCGAGATCGTAAGTATCCGGATTCCTGAATGATTTATAATTTTTCTTTTGTGTCACATAGTGTCATTCTAATGCCGCATGCTGCATGTAGTCCGGCCAATGATGATCTCCCCACTTCATCGAGCGGGTCGTTGGCTCCATCGGATGTAGACTCCATCCCGACCGCCTCCACACCTCGCGACACCAAGGACACCGAGGTGGGATCCCAAGAATTGATCCATCATGGGGAGGCTCCGGAGGCGCCACAAGGTGGCCTCCCGGACTTTGCGCCGGACTCCACGTCGGAACCCGCAGTGGTTCCGGAGTCCGGCCGGCGGCCCCTTAGCAAGAAGGGCAAGACCGTGACGCCGGCGGCTTCCGTCCAACCGGAGGTGCCGGACAATTTATTGGAGGCACTCCAAAGCGCTTCCATCGAGGAAGAACACTGCACTATTATGAGTGCGGCGATTCAGAAGGTACAGCTCGCCAAGAGCGGGCTGACCAAAGCCTGCAGTAGCCTTCTATCAGGCTTTGAGGTAAGAAGTTAAAAATATGCAATGTAATACCGCATAGACAGTAGCCCCTGATGCTCGGTTCGGTGTTCGGAAAGAAAAGCCGGACTGAGGATCTGAAAAAAAGATAGACGCAGGGTTGCTAAAAAATTATGTCAATATGGGTTGCAGGCTGCATTGCTGACCTCTGCCGCACTGACTGCGGAGGTCGGTGCTTTGAAGCAGGAGCTCGAGCGGTCCGAGCAAGAGCTCGGCCGTGCCAAGAAGCAGCTCCAGGACAAAGAAGGTGAGTGACACCACTTTGAATAGTTACCTTACAGAAAAGGATTTAGGTTGCAATAAAAGAATAACAAGGATAACATGGGTACTGCAGGGGCCACGAACGAGGTGGCAACCCTGAAGGAGGTCGTGTCCGTGGCCGAACGCAGTGCGGCCGCGGAACGGACAGAGCGAGAAAAGCAGGAGGCGCAGGTGGCGGCGGTTTGGCAAGAGCTACAGGCTCTCATGGAAAAGCATGAGAGTTTGGAGCGTGACTCAAAGACTCGAGAGTCCGAGCTTGCCTCGGCTCTTGAAAGTGCCAAAGCCACCAAGGCCGAGGCCCATAAGTCCCTTCCGGAGATTGAGTCGGTGAAGAAGATAGCGGCGGGTAAGGCATTTTTCATGCAAAGCAAGCATGTGAATGTAAATTACGTGTTACTTACCCGAATTCAGAGCTCTCCAGGGGCGTTTGCAGATCTGCCTTGCAGCGTGTCTGATGCCGCCACATTCTACTGAGCCGAGGAGGGGAGCTCAACGGAGAAGGTCTTCTGGTCTCAGTACGCTGAGGCCGGCCATCCGGTGCCCCCTAGCGACCAGCTGAAGCAGCTGGTTGAGCTCCACAAGATAGCCGAGCAGGCCATGAAGGGCCTCATAGTCCGGCTGTGGCCTGGAGAGGCCGTGTCTGGGAGCTACTTCGGCCTCGTGCGGCGGTTGGTGGATGCGTGCCCCTGGGTGGAGGTTATCAAGCGCTCCGCCTGTATTGAAGGTGCTCGTCGGGCCCTTGCCCGCGCAAAGGTGCATTGGGGCAAGCTGGATGCGGAGAAGCTAATCACTAACGCGCCACCAGCGGGCAAGGAATATCATACGCCTGAGATGTACTATAGGACTGTCTTGAAGGGTGCCCGCAAGATTGCGGATGAGTGCCCCAGGGATGTAATTATTGAGTAAGTTCGCAATGTGTTATCCTGTGCGCTGAAAACTTTGTTCATATGCGCTAAGAAATGCTTGTTGATTTAAAATATTACCTTCTGTGCGGCCATTTCGTAAATCTGAGAGATGGCAAGTCGTCGGCTTCAGCCCCCACGCCGCAAGTGCTGGGGTGTTCGGGATAAACTTGAGCACTCTTGTTCCCATTTTTGGATCCATCTAGGGAGGCGCTCAACACAACGAACAAGGCAACCGGACTTATAGTGCTTGAACACTCTCACTTAGCCATAGAATTCTATAATTTTAAATTTTGGCGAAGCCCCTAGTATTCGGAAGACCGAGTTCGGTGCGCTATCCACGCCTTGGCCGGACATTATCCGGTTCTTCGCTCGAAGCGGCATGAGTCTTTAGGGACTCAAAGGGACCTCTCGAATAGCGACCAGTCTCTCGCCTTATCATGACAGTCAGTTTTAGCTTTCTCCACTGAGGCGTTAACCCGGCTCAACCGGGGCGTAATCGCAGTGGTTCTCCCAGTGCTACCTTAGCCGATAGAACGGAACGTAAGGTGCTAAACATGGGAGTCGGGCAAACCCAACTATTGACCCAAGACATGATTCGGAGCCAATTCATATAATGCTATAAGTTCGGGGTGCCGCACTTGTGAAAGTGTTCGGACTTATCACACCATAATGCGGGGAACATAAGCCCCTGGTGTATTCGGCCGTACCAAAATATACGGATGCAACATGTCGTAAATGAACATATATATATATATATATATATATATAAATATATATATATAAAGTAATGCAATTATGGGCAAAAAGTGCTGCATTATTTATTCAAGAAGATCTGCTATGAATGCGGAATGATACAAATAGTGCGGAAAGCAAGGGATTGGACGAATTAAAGGCATCTCCCTCCAGGGGTAGGCCGCGGAATGGTGTATTTAACAAATTTAATGCTCGTAATGGAGACCACCTGAGTGTTCGTCGCAGCCTTTGTCCCTCCCTGGCTGTTGCATCATGAGTTCGGCAGGTTCGCCGCCGGACAGAGTCTTGTATAAAAAAAGAGAAAAATAAAAGATAGAAAGAGCAACACACTTGGGAGCCCCTGGTGTGGTCGAACCGCACTCTGGGTCTGTTGCGGTCGTGCCTCTCCCCCTATGCCCATGGTATCTCCAGGGCGTAATTATTACGCGGAGAGTTTGTCTTGCAATTGTGCGAGGGCTGGGGTTGGGGCCGCATTGCTACGCGTGCTTGGAACGTGCCAGGTGGTCTTGGTTGATGTTGCTCCGGGAGCGTTCGGCCGTGTCCGGTCGTTTAACGGCCGGACTCGAGAATTGCCTTAAAAGGCTGCTCTGTACTTCTGCCGTGAGAGCCGCTGTATGTTCCTCCGTTCGGAGGGAGCGTTCCGTGTTTCCATTGACCGTGATGACTCCACGAGGGCCTGGCTTCTTGAGCTTAAGGTATGCATAATGCGGCACCGCGTTGAGTTTTGCGAACGCGGTTCGCCCGAGCAGAGTGTGATAGCCACTGCGGAACGGGACTATGTCGAAGATTAACTCCTCGCTTCGGAAATTATCCGGGGATCCGAAGACCACTTCCAGTGTGACTAAGCCTGTACAATTGGCCTCAACTCCTGGTATGACGCCTTTGAAGGTCGTCTTTGTAGGTTTAATCCTTGAAGGGTCTATGCCCATCTTGCGCACTGTATCCTGATAAAGCAGGTTCAGGCTACTGCCACTGTCCATCAGGACTCTCGTGAGGTGAAAACCATCGACGATTGGGTCTAAAACCAATGCGGCAAATCTGCCATGGCGGATACTGGTCGGGTGGTCTCTTCGATCGAAAGTGATCGGGCAAGAGGACCATGGGTTGAATTTTGGGGCGACTGGCTCCATCGCGTATACGTCCCTTAGTGCACACTTCCGCTCCCTCTTGGGTATATGCGTTGCGTATATCATGTTTACCGTCCGAACTTGAGGGGGGAATCCCTTTTGTCCTCTGTTGTTCGGCGGCCGGGTCTCCTCCTCGTCATCGCTGTGTAGCCCCTTGTCATTGTTTTCGGCCATTAATTTGCCTGCCTGCTTGAATACCCAACAATCTCTGTTGGTGTGGTTAGCTGGCTTTTCGGGGGTTCCATGTACTTGACAAGAGCGGTCGAGTATTCGGTCCAAATTGGATGGGCCCGGAGTGATTCTTTTAAATGGCTTCTTCCATTGACCGGGTTTGGAGCCTCGAAATCCGGCATTGACTGCCGTATCCTCATTGCTGTCGCCGTTAATGCGGCGTTTGTTTTTGTTTCGACGCGACCTGCCATTGCGGTCCTTGGTATCCGACTGCCAGCATTTTTGCTGAGGTTGTTGCTGCGAGCTAGCCAGCTATCCTCTCGCGCACAGAAGCGGGTCATGAGTGATTTGAGGGCTGGCATGGATTTCGGCTTTTCCTGTCCTAGGTGCCGGGCCAGCCACTCGTCGCGGATGTTATGTTTGAAGGCCGCGAGGGCCTCTGCATCCGGACAGTCGACGATTTGATTTTTCTTTGTTAAGAACCGTGTCCAGAATTGCCTGGCCGATTCGACTGGCTGCTGGATTAAGTGGCTTAGGTCATCTGCGTCCGGTGGTCACACATACATGCCCTGGAAGTTGTCGAGGAATGCGCTTCCAGGTCTTCCCAGCAACCAATTGACTCTGCGGGCAGGCTGTTAAGCCAATGCCGAGCTGGTCCTTTAAGCTTGAGTGGGAGATATTTGATGGCGTGAAGATCATCGCCGCGGGCCATATGTATATGAAGGAGATAATCCTCAATCCAGACCGCGGGGTCTGTTGTGCCATCGTAGGATTCGATGTTAACGGGTTTAAACCCTTTAGGGATTTGATGATCCATTACTTCGTCAGTGAGGCATAGTGGGTGTTCGGCGCCTCTGTATTGAGCAATATCGCGACGTAGCTCAAGAGAGCGTTATTTGCTGTGTACGGCCCGGCCGGAGTAGTCGTATCCGGCGCGGCGGTATTCATCGTGGGTCTTGGGGCACCCATGTGATCCATAGATAGATCTGGATTGTCTTGCCTTGTCCTCCAATATATCCCGCAAGTCCGGCACGTTCCCCCGTGGCTTCGTGCTTTTTGAGCGGTGCCGGGGTACGGTTTTGGTGGAGGGCTTACATGCCTCTCTGTCGCAGCCACGAGGTGGTCGGTCTTCCGTATTGTGCGCTGGTGATGTAGGTTTGTATGCTTCCTCCTCTAGTCTGGGGAGCAACTTGCGTTTTGGGTAGCTTTTGGAGGGGCGTTCGAGTTCATACTCTTCGGCTGCGAGGACCTCGGTCCATCTGTCGGCCAGCAGGTCTTGATCATCTTGAAGCTGTTGCTGCTTTTTCTTTAGACTATTTGCCGTGGCCATTAGCCTGCGTCTGAAACGCTCTTGTTCGATGGGATCCTCAGGCACGACGAATTCGTCGTCGTCGAGGCTTGCCTCGTCTCCGGAGGGAGGTACGTAATTATCATCCTCGACCTCTTCGTCTGCCGCCCTCTCGTGAGGGCTTGCTTCTGCTTCCTCCTGCGCTGAATCTTGCTGGAGGGGGTTATCTTTGGCACTTTCTGGGGTGTTATTATCTCCTGTGCTAGAATCTCCATTCTTGTTGTGGTGGGATTTAGAGCGGCGCCGCTGACGTCGGCACTTGGGCTGTTTCTTTAAGGAATCGGCCTCCGCTGCTTCTTCGCCATCCCCATCTTTTGGGGTGTCCACCATGTATATGTCGTATGACAAGGTGGTCTTCCAGTGTCCTGTAGGCACTGGTTCTTGATAGTCTCCGGCATCGTCATCCATACCGTCGATGTCTTCGGAGTTGTAGTCGAGTACGTCGGTTAGATCGTCGACGGTGGCTACGAAGTGGGTGGTGGGTGGGCTCTGAATTTCTTCGTCGTCCGCGTCCCAACCATCCTGGCCGTAGTCCGGCCAGGGCTCTCCGGATAGCGAGAGATGCTTCAGCGAATTTAAGATGTCGCCGAAGGGTGAGTGCTGAAAGATGTCCGCAGCGGTGAATTCCATGATCGGCGCCCAATCGGATTCGATCGGTAGGGGCGCAGGAAGTTCTGAGTCCGGCAGGGAGTCCGGCACCTCGGAGTCATGAGCTTCATGCGGGACAGGGTCAGTGTTCGGCTCCATCACCGTAGAAGTTGCAGCTCCCAAGGCAGTGTCCAGCCATCCGTCCTCGATCTGTGCAATCGGCTCCGGACTATGTGTCGGAGCGGATTTGTATGCGGCCTCCAAGGTGTTGTCCGGCGGCAGAGTTAGGTCGTGCCCATCGTGACAGCGCGGCACGCTCGACTGTGTCTCTGATCCATCGAAGATCAAGTCCCCGCGGATGTCGGGCGTGAAGTTTAGGCTTCCAAACCTGACCTGACGGCCAGGGGCGTAGCTTTCGATCTGCTCCAGATGGCCAATTGAGTTGGCCCGTAGTGCGAAGCCGCCGAATACGAAGATCTGTTCGCAGAGAAAAGTCTCACCTAGGACTGCGTCGTTGTTGATTGAAGAGGCCATCAAGCCTATCGGTGACGACACAGAGGAACTCTCAATGAAAGCACCAATGCCGGTGTCAAAACCGGCGGATCTCGGGTAGGGGGTCCCGAACTGTGCGTCTAGGCGGATGTTAACAGGAGACAAGGGACACGATGTTTTACCCAGGTTCGGGCCCTCTTGATGGAGGTAAAACCCTACGTCCTGCTCGATTGATATTGATATTGTGGATGTTACAAGAGTGGATCTACCACGAGATCAAGGAGGCTAAACCCTAGAAGCTAGCCTATGGTATGATTGTAATGGTTGTTGTTCTGTCCTACGGACTAAAACCATCCGGTTTATATAGACACCGGAGAGGGCTAGGGTTACATAGAGTCGGTTACAATGGTAGGAGATCTACATATCCGTATCGCCAAGCTTGCCTTCCACGCCAAGGAAAGTCCCATCCGGACACGGGACGAAGTCTTCAATCTTGTATCTTCATAGTCTTGGAGTCCGGTCGATGATGATAGTCCGGCCGATGATAGTTCGGCCGATGACGGGTATCCGGCTATCCGGACACCCCCTAGTCCAGGACTCCCTCAGGGGCGCCGCCCCCCTTTCCCTGTCCTATTCAGACTAGGGGGGAGGGGACACGCGGCCTGCCCTGGCCGGCCCTCCTCTTCTCCCTCATGGCCCACTAAGGCCCATTAACCCCCGGGAGGGTTCCGGTAACCCCCCGATGCTCCGGTAAAATCCCGATTTCACCCGGAACCATTCCGATGTCCAAACATAGGCTTCCAATATATCAATATTTATGTCTCGACCATTTTGAGACTCCTCGTCATGTCCGTGATCACATCCGGGACTCCGAACAAACTTCGGTACATCAAAACTTATAAACTCATAATAAAATTGTCATCGTAACGTTAATCGTGCGGACCCTACGGGTTCGAGAACTATGTAGACATGACCTAGAACTATTCTCGGTCAATAACTAATAGCGGGACCTGGATGCCCATATTGGTTCCTACATATTCTACGAAGATATTTTTCGGTCAAACCGCATAACAACATACGTTGTTCCCTTTATCATCGGTATGTTACTTGCCCGAGATTTGATTGTCGGTATCCAATACCTAGTTCAATCTCGTTACCGGCAAGTCTCTTTACTCGTTCCGTAATGCATCATCCCGTAACAAACTCATTTGGTCACATTGCTTGCAAGGCTTATAATGATGTGCATTACCGAGAGGGCCCAGAGATACCTCTCCGACAATCAGAGTGACAAAACCTAATCTCGAAATATGCCAACTCAACAAGTACCTTCGGAGACACCTGTAGTACTCCTTTATAATCACCCATTTACGTTGTGACGTTTGGTAGCACCCAAAGTGTTCCTCCGGTAAACGGGAGTTGCATAATCTCATAGTTACAGGAACATGTATAAGTCATGAATAAAGCAATAGCAACATACTAAACGATCAAGTGCTAAGCTAACGGAATGGGTCATGTCAATCACATCATTCTCCTAATGATGTGATTCCGTTAATCAAATGACAACTCATGTCTATGGCTAGGAAACTTAACCATCTTTGATTCACGATCTAGTCAAGTAGAGGCATACTAGTGACACTATGTTTGTCTATGTATTCACACATGTATTATGTTTCCGGTTAATACAATTCTAGCATGAATAATAAACATTTATCATGAAATAAGGAAATAAATAATAACTTTATTATTGCCTCTAGGGCATATTTCCTTCAGTCTCCCACTTGCACTAGAGTCAATAATCTAGTTCACATCGCCATGTGATTTAACACCAATAATC
The DNA here is from genome assembly GCA_963921465.1 of Triticum timopheevii. Lineage (NCBI taxonomy): Eukaryota > Viridiplantae > Streptophyta > Magnoliopsida > Poales > Poaceae > Triticum > Triticum timopheevii. The sequence goes on from OY997264.1 coordinate 531,813,699, forward strand.
ATATCTGTATATGATTAACACCCATAGTTCACATCGTCATGTGACCAACACCCAAAGGGTTTACTAGAGTCAATAATCTAGTTCACATCGCTATGTGATTAACACCCAAAGAGTACAAAGGTATGATCATGTTTTGCTCGTGAGAGAAGTTTAGTCAACGGGTCTGTCACATTCAGAGCCGTATGTATTTTGCAAATATTCTATGTCTACAATACTCTGCACGGAGCTACTCTAGCTAATTGCTCCCACTTTCAATATGTATCCAGATTAAGACTTAGAGTCATCTGGATCTGTGCCAAAACTTGCATCGACGTAACCTTTTACGACGAACCTTTTGTCACCTCCATAATTGAGAAACATATCCTTATTCCACTAAGGATACTTTGACCAATGTCCAGTGATCTACTCCTAGAACACTATTGTACTCCCTTGCCAAACTAGGGCAGAGTATACAATAGGTCTGGTTCACAGCATAGCATACTTTATAGAACCTATGACTGAGGAATAGGGAAAGACTTTTCATTCTTCTTTCTATTTTCTGCTATGGTCGGGTCTTGAGTCTTATTCAACTTCACACCTTGCAACACAGGCAAGAACTCCTTCTTTGACTGTTCCATTTTGAACTACTTCAAAATCTTGTCAAGGTATGTACTCATTGAAAATCTTATCAAGCGTCTTGATCTATCTCAATAGATCTTGATGCTCAATATGTAAGTAGCTTTACTGAGGTCTTTATTTTAAAGAACTCCTTTCAAACACTCCTTTATGCTTTGCAGAATAATTATACATTATTTCCAATCAACAATATGTCATTCACATATACTTATTAGAAATTCTGTAGTGTTCCCACTCACTTTCTTGTAAATACAGGCTTCACCGTAAGACTGTACAAAACTATATGCTTTGATCAACTCATCAAAGCGTATATGACAACTCCGAGATGCTTGCACCAGTCCATAGATGGATCGCTGGAGCATGCACATTTTGTTAGTACCTTTAGGATTGACAAAACCTTCTGGTTGCATAATATACAACTCTTCTTTGAGAAAACCATTAAGGAATGCAGTTTTGACATCCATTTGCCAGATTTCATAAATTGTGGCAATTGCTAACATGATTCGGACAGACTTAAGCATCGCTACAGTTGAGAAAATCTCATTGTAGTCAACACCTTGAACTTGTCAAAAACCTTTTTGCGACAAGTCGAGCTTTGTAGATAGTAACACTACTATCAACGTCCGTCTTACTCTTGAAGATCCATTTATACAATATGGCTTGCCGATCATCGGGCAACTCCACCAAAGTCCACACTTTGTTCTCATACATGGATCCCATCTCAGATTTCATGGCCTTAAGCCATTTTGCGGAATCTGGGCTCATCATCGCTTCCTCATAGTTCGTAGGTTCATCATGGTCTAGTAACATGACTTCCAGAACAGGATTACCGTACCACTCTGGTGCGGACCGTACTCTGGAAGACCTACGAGGTTCTGTAGTAACTTGATCTGAAGTTTCATGATCATCATCATTAGCTTCCTCACTAATTGGTGTAGAAATCACTGGAATTAATTTCAGTGATGAACAATTTTCCAATTCGGGAGAAGGTACAGTTACCTCATCAAGTCCTACTTTTCTCCCACTCACTTCTTTCGAGAGAAACTCCTTCTCTAGAAAGGATCCATTTTTAGCAACGAATATCTTGCCTTCGGATCTGTGATAGAAGGTGTACCCAACAATTTCCTTTGGGTATTCTATGAAGACGCACTTCTCCTATTTGGGTTCGAGCTTATCAGGATGAAACTTTTTCACATAAGCATCGCAACCCCAAACTTTAAGAAACGACAACTTAGGTTTACTGCTAAACCATAGTTCATACGATGTCATCTCAACGGATTTAGATTGTGCCCTTTTTAACGTGAATGCAGCTGTCTCTAATGCATAACCCCAAAACGATAGTGGTAGATTGGTAAGAGACATCATAGATTGCACCATATCTAATAAAGTATGGTTATGACGTTTGGACACACCATTACGCTGTGGTGTTCCATGTGGCGTGAGCTGTGAAACTATTCCACTTTATTTAAAATGAAGGCCAAACTCGTAGCTCAAATATTCATTTCTACGATCAGATCATACAAACTTTATTTTCTTGTTACGATGATTTTTCCACTTCACTCTGAATTTCTCTGAACCTTTCAACAATTTCAGACTTATGTTTCATCAAGTAGATATACCCATATCTGCTCAAATCATCTTGTGAAGGTCAGAAAATAATGATACTTGCCACGAACATCAACACTCATTGGATCGCATACATCGGTATGTATTATTTCCAGTAAGTCAGTAGCTTGTTCCATTGTTCCGGAGAACGGATTTTTTAGTCATCTTGCCCAAAAGGCACGGTTCGCAAGCATCAAATGATTCATAACCAAGTGATTCCAAAAATCCATCTTTATGGAGTTTCTTCATGCGCTTTACACCGATATGACCCAAACGGCAGTGCCACAAATAAGTTGCACTATCATTATCAACTTTGCATCTTTTGGCATCAATATTATGAATATGTGTATCACTACGATCGAGATCCAACAAACTATTTTAATTGGGTGTATGACCATCAAAGGTTTTATTCATTTAAACTGAACAAAAATTTTTCTCTGATTTTAAATGAATAACCATATTGCAATAAACATGATCAAATCATATTCATGCTCAACGCAAACGCCAAATAACATTTATTTAGGTTCAACACTAATCCCGAAAGTATAGGGAGTGTGCGATGATGATCATATCAATCTTGGAACCACTTCCAACACACATCATCACTTCACCCTCAGCTAGTTTCTGTTTATTCTGTAACTCCTATTTCGAGTTACTAATCTTAGCAACCGAACAAGTATCAAATACTCAGGGGTTATTATAAACACTAGTAAGGTAGACATCAATAACATGTATATCAAATATACCCTTGTTCACTTTGCCATCCTTCTTATCCACCAAATATTCAAGGCATTTCCGCTTCTAGTGACCATTTCCTTTGCAGTATAATCACTCAGTTTCAGGCTTTGGTCCAACTTTGGGCTTCTTCGCGGGAGTGACAACTTGCTTGCCATTCTGCTTAAAGTTCCCTTTCTTTCCCTTTGCCCTTTCCTTGAAACCAGTGGTCTTGTCAATCATCAACACTTGATGCTCTTTTTTTTTGCTTTCTACCTTCGTCGATTTCAGCATCACGAAGAGCTCGGGAATCATTTTCATCATCCCTTGTATTATAGTTCATCACGAAGTTCTACTAACTTGGTGGTGGTGACTAGAGAATTCTGTCAATCACTATCTTATCTGGAATATTAACTCCCACTTGATTCAAGCGATTGTAGTATCCAGACAATCTGAGCACTTGCTCACTAGTTGAGCGATTCTCCTCCATCTTTTAGCTATAGAACTTGTTGGAGACTTCATATCTCTCAACTTGGGTATTTTCTTGAAATATTAACTTCAACTCCTAGAACATCTCATATGGTCCATGACGTTCAAAACGGTTTTTGATGTCCCGATTCTAAGCCGTTAAGCATGGTGCACTAAACTATCAAGTAGTCATCATATTGAGCTAGCCAAACGTTCATAACGTCTGCGTCTGCTCCTGCAATAGGTCTGTCACCTAGCGGTGCATTAAGGACATAATTCTTCTGTGCAGCAATGAGGATAAACCTCAGATCACGGATCCAATCCGCATCATTGCTACTATCATCTTTCAACACAATTTTCTCTAGGAACATATTAAAATAAACATATGAAAGCAACAACGCAAGCTATTGATCTACAACATAATTTGCAAAATACTACCAGGACTAAGTTCATGATAAATTTAAGTTCAATTAATCATATTACTTAAGAACTCCCACTTAGACAGACATCTCTCTAGTCATCTAAGTGATCACGTGATCCAAATCAACTAAACCATTTCCGATCATCACGTGAGATGGAGTAGTTTTCAATGGTGAACATCACTATGTTGATCATATCTACTATATGATTCACGCTCGACCTTTCGGTCTCCGTGTTCCGAGGCCATATCTGTATATGCTAGGCTCGTCAAGTTTAACCTGAGTATTCCGCGTGTGCAACTGTTTTGCACCCGTTGTATTTGAACGTAGAGCCTATCACGCCCGATCATCACATGGTGTCTCAGCACGAAGAACTTTCGCAACGGTGCATACTCAGGGAGAACACTTCTTGATAATTAGTGAGAGATCATCTTAAAATGCTACCGTCAATCAAAGCAAGATAAGATGCATAAAGGATAAACATCACATGCAATCAATATAAGTGATATGATATGGCCATCATCATCTTGTGCTTGTGATCTCCATCTTCAAAGCACCATCGTGATCACCATCGTCACCGGCGCGACACCTTGATCTCCATCGTAGCATCGTTGTCATTACGCCATCTATTGCTTCTACGACTATCGCTACCGCTTGGTGATAAAGTAAAGCAATTACAGGGCGTTTGCATTTCATACAATAAAGCGACAACCATATGGCTCCTGCCAGTTGCCGATAACTTCGGTTACAAAACATGATCATCTCATACAATAAAATATAGCATCTCGTCTTGACCATATCACATCACAACATGCCCTGCAAAAACAAGTTAGACGTCCTCTACTTGTTGTTGCAAATTTTACGTGGCTGCTATGGGCTTAGCAAGAACCGTTCTTACCTACGCAACAGAAAAAACCACAACGATAGTTCGTCAAGTTGGTGCTGTTTTAACCTTCGCAAGGACCGGGCATAGCCACACTCGATTCAGCTAAAGTGAGAGAGACAGACACCCGCCAGCGACTTTTAAGCACGAGTGCTCGTAACGGTGAAACCAGTCTCGCGTAAGCGTACGCGTAATGTCGGTCCAGGCCGCTTCATCTCACAATACAGCCGAACCAAAGTATGACATGCTGGTAAGCAGTATGACTTGTATAGCCCACAACTCACTTGTGTTCTACTTGTGCATATAACATCAACGCATAAAACCTAGTCTCTGATACCACTGTTGGGGAACGTAGTAATTTCAAAAAAATTCCTACGCACACGCAAGATCATGTTGATGGCATAGCAACGAGAGGGGAGAGTGTATGTCCATGTACCCTTGTAGACTGTAAGCGGAAGCGTTAGCACAATGCGGTTGATGTAGTCGTACGTCTTCACGATCCGACCGATCCAAGCTCCGAACGTACGGCGCCTCCGAGGTCAGCACACGTTCAGGTCGATGACGATCTCCGGGCTCCGATCCAGCAAAGCTCCGGAGATGAGTTCCGTCAGCACGACGGCGTGGTGACGGTGATGATGTTCTACCGGCGCAGGGCTTCACCTAAACTCCGCGACGATATGACCGAGGTGGAATATGGTGGAGGGGGGCACCGCACACGGCTAAGGAACGATCCGTAGATAAACTTGTGTGTCTATGGGGTGCCCCCCGCCCCCGTATATAAAGGAGGGAGGGAGGAGGTGCGGCCGGCCCCCTAGGGGTGCGCCTGGAGGAGTCCTACTCGCACCGGGAGTAGGACTCCCCCCTCTTGCCTTGGTGGAGAAGGAAAGGGGGGAGGGGAAAGAGGAAAGGGGGGGCGCCCCCCCTTCCTTGTCCTATTCGGACTAAGGGGGACCGGGCGCGCGGCCTGCCTTGGCCGGCCCTCCTCTTCTCCCTTATGGCCCACTAAGGCCCATTAACCCCCGGGAGGGTTCCGGTAACCCCCCGGTGCTCCGGTAAAATCCCGATTTCACCCGGAACCATTCCGATGTCCAAACATAGGCTTCCAATATATCAATCTTTATGTCTCGACCATTTTGAGACTCCTCGTCATGTCTGTGATCACATCCGGGACTCCGAACAAACTTCGGTACATCAAAACTTATAAACTCTTAATAAAACTATCATCGTAACGTTAAGCATGCGGACCCTACGGGTTCGAGAACTATGTAGACATGACCTAGAACTATTCTCGGTCAATAACTAATAGCGGGACCTGGATGCCCATATTGGTTCCTACATATTCTACAAAGATCTTTATCGGTCAAAGCGCATAGCAACATACGTTGTTCCCTTTGTCATCGGTATGTTACTTGCCCGAGATTTGATCGTCGGTATCCAATACCTAGTTCAATCTCGTTACCGGCAAGTCTCTTTACTCGTTCCGTAATGCATCATCCCGTAACCAACTCATTTGGTCACATCGCTTGCAAGGCTTATAATGATGTGCATTACCGAGAGGGCCCAGAGATACCTCTCCGACAATCAGAGTGACAAAACCTAATCTCGAAATATGCCAACTCAACATGTACCTTCGGAGACACCTGTAGTACTCCTTTATAATCACCCAGTTACGTTGTGACGTTTGGTAGCACCCAAAGTGTTCCTCCGGTAAACGGGAGTTGCATAATCTCATAGTTACAGGAACATGTATAAGTCATGAATAAAGCAATAGCAACATACTAAACGATCAAGTGCTAAGCTAACGGAATGGGTCATGTCAATCACATCATTCTCCTAATGATGTGATCCCGTTAAGCAAATGACAACTCATGTCTATGGCTAGGAAACTTAACCATCTTTGATTCACGAGCTAGTCAAGTAGAGGCATACTAGTGACACTATGTTTGTCTATGTATTCACACATGTATTATTTTTCCGGTTAATACAATTCTAGCATGAATAATAAACATTTATCATGAAATAAGGAAATAAATAATAACTTTATTATTGCCTCTAGGGCATATTTCCTTTAGAAATTACACACCATACTTTGTTGACATGTGGTCCCGTTCCAACATATTAGTGAGACGATGGCGAGTAGTAGTATTTCCGAATGGACATGTAGGCTAGGGCACCTCTTCGTGAACCGTGACAAACTGGCAACCGTCCACCGACTCTTCGCCTTTCCCTCTCGATTTGGAACTACTGTCATCACCTCGGCTAACATGGCAGGTTCATTCAAGCCCATTCTCGACTCAACTAATAACATCATTATAAGGAACCCAAGAGTCAAGGAGCGGTTTGATCTCCCCTATCTTCTTCACCATGACCCTGGTGACTACTGGCGCGGGGACGACGGAGGCCTCGCCTTGTGCAAGTTGATGCCGCTTGATAATGATACGTATGATGTTAAGATGCCATCGCTTGAGGGAAAGGAATGGGCAGGCGAAATGGAGATTGGGTTCTTTACATTGGGTCCAACTACGAGTGGGAACTTGTGAATGTGTACACTCGTGACTGGGTTCCACTTTGAAAAATCTCAGCAGACTGCCTAGAGGTTGAGCACATCGGTATTGTACGCATGTTCAAATACGATCATGGTGACCGTCTTCTACGGAAGATTGCAATTTGTCGAGTTCCCAACCGCTCTTAGAATTACAACAACTATGAAGTTGTTGCTATCTTCGACAAGCTTGTTGCCGTCCTTCGTGGTTCGACTGGATGTATATTGCTCAAAAATTAGTTTCTATACACGGATGTGTACTATGATGCAATTCAATACGAGAGCCTTGTGTTTGCTGCCACCACTCGTGGCACTGTTTTTGCATGGAATCCTTATACTTTCGGTATGTTTGTCTTCCACCATAATTATAATTGTTTCATCCACATGCATGCGGGTTAGCAAGTTTCCCTTTACTAATTAACCTTCTTCTTGTGTTTCCAAGGTCCTGTGAACATTCCACCACCTATACTTGAAAATTTTTATAACAAAGGGGGAGATGACGATGGTGATGATCACGAGCATGAGGACGAGCAGAACGTATATACTCAGTGGCGCCTGGAAACTAATTCCGATGGATCACCTCTTCTTGTGTGTATACAGCACACTGAGTTTGTTACTACTGAGGGAGCACGTGTTGTCTCCCATGGTCGCTGTCGGTGTCAAAACCGGCGGATCCCGGGTAGGGGGTCCCGAACTGTGCGTCTAGGCAGATGGTAACAGGAGACAAGGGACACGATGTTTTTACCCAGGTTCGGGCCCTCTCGATGGAGGTAAAACCATACTCCTGCTTGATTAATATTGATGATATGGGTAGTACAAGAGTATATCTACCACGAGATCAGAGAGGCTAAACCCTAGAAGCTAGTCTATCGTATGATTGTTGTTCGTCCTACGGACTAAAACCCTCCGGTTTATATAGACACCGGAGAGGGCTAGGGTTACACAGAGTCGGTTACAATGGGAGGAGATCTACATATCTGTATCACCAAGCTTGCCTTCCACGCCAAGGAAAGTCCCATCCAGACACAGGACGAAGTCTTCAATCTTGTATCTTCATAGTCCAGGAGTCCGGCCAAAGGTTATAGTTCGGCTATCCGGACACCCCCTAGTCCAGGACTCCCTCAGTAGCCCCTGAACCAGGCTTCAATGACGATGAGTCCGGCGCGCATATTGTTCGGCATTGCAAGGCGGGTTCCTCCTCTGAATAGTTCGTAGAAGATTGTGAACACCAGGATAGTGTCCGCCTCTGCAAAATAAATTCCACATTCCACCGTAGAGAGAATAATATATACACAAGTTCAATCTGCTGACGTTTTTTGTGGCATGACGTCACACCACTACCAAGCCGTTACTTGAATCGTTTTTTACTTTACCACCTCAGCGCATTTAGCAAAGCGGTTTCCTTGGCACGTCTTGTCGAAGCAGAGATCGTGTTCCGCCTTATTCAGGGATTCTCATCAATACGGATGTGGGTAACCCAACCGCGCCCGTCGCCACGCCCCCTCTATCGAAGGCGAGTCCCGAACGGTCACGGAGATGGCTCTCGGTATTCTCCCTCTTTATAACGGGACCAAGGCTCGTTTCTTTTCTTCAATCTTCCATCGAATCCTCTCCCTACTCCCAGTTCCAGCACCTAGAGCCCCAGATTCGAGCGCTTCGGACCTTCAACGATGTCCGGTTCCGACCTCTAGGGCCGGTGGATGCCCTCCTCCGTCACGGAGGAGGACGTGCTAAAGCTGCGGGAGCCCAAGTACCCGACTTACGAGATTTTGCACAGGTTGCCGGCCGAAGGGCAGGCCATCCCCACCCCCAAGCCCGGCGAGTATGTCGTTTTTGTATCTCACCTCTGTCGGGGTTTAGGCTTCCCAATGGATCCTTTTGTGAGAGGGCTCATGTTTTACTATGGGTTGGAATTCCACGACTTGGCTCCGGAGTCCATCCTCCATATCTCCGCATTTATTGTCGTCTGCGAAGCCTTCCTCCGCGTCACCCCTCACTTCGGCCTGTGGCTGAAGACCTTCAATGTGGTGCCGAAGATGATCGGGGGGCGTCAAGCGGAGTGCGGCGGGGCGGCCGTAAGTAGGAGGGCCGATGCCCCGTGGCCCGCGGGTTCCTTCCAAGAGGAGCTCGGCCTGTGGTAGCAAGAGTGGTTCTATATCACCGTTCCGAGGGGCAGCAGACAAAAGCCGCCGCCCTTATTCCGCCCGGGACCTCCACGACGGTTGATGTCGTGGGTCAACCAAGGGCTCAACTGGGGGCCATCAAAGGACGTGCCCCTACTGCAGGGCCGGATTTGAGATCTCCAAACGAGGGAGGTTGATATGGTGGTGGTAATGCAGGTCATGCTGATTAGGCGTCTCCTTCCCTGCAAACGCCGCCCTCTCCGGCTGTGGGAGTTTAATCTGGAGGGCCCACGGATTCTTCAACACTTCATGGGTATGACACCCCTGGAGATGTACAAATTACTCTTTGGATCGCAAGAGGCGCATCCGGAATTGATCGAGGATGCTGGCCTAAGCTGCAATCGCCCGGATACTCAAGTAAGTAGTTCCAAGTCCGGACATACCGTTTGTTTGCCTTTCGATGATTCGCCTTATGACCAATTTCCTTCTAAACAGGAGTGGATAGCGGAAGCAAAATTGATATGGTGTCCGGCCCCCCTCCCAGAGACCGCACCGAATTCCGTGCTGGTCCGGATGGTGGAGGTTGCGCCTCCAGAGGAAGGCGAAAGGGAAAGTGGAAAAGCTACTGCCTCGCCTAAGGAGGCTCTTGAAGGAGGGGGGATCGATAATCCCTCCCTCCAAGGGGAGAAAAGGACTGCCTCCGGGGACACGGGGGCCAAAGCCCCTAAACGGGGGAAGAAATCTTCGTCAGAGGGTCCTGCGTCCGGGGAGGCCCCGGCTGCACAGTCTCCCTTAAAGAACCAACCCTCCAACGAGCCGTAAGTAGAAAGAGAGGAGTTTTATAATAAGGGACATCCCTTTTTGTGCTTCTGAGGATAACTAGAGTTTTTACCTTGTAGTTCGGATCTCCGTCCTTCGCAAATGAGCTCGTCTTCGAGGGACCTTCGTCCGGAGATGATGGAGAGCGAGACGCCTCCGTCCGGGGCACCGTCGGATAGGGCAGACGAGCCTGAAGTGTCATCAAGGAGGGAGCCCCCGGGTTTGGCGAAGCCGGATAGTTCGGCGCCAACTGGTGTACGGCTGAAGGATCTGCTTGAGAAAGCGTCTATCTCAGAAGATCACCACGCATTGATGAGTGTGGTGATTGAAAGGATTTGGTCCGCCGAAGGCGGATTGCATAATGCCATCAGGAGTTTGCTGGTGGGGTTTGAGGTACGTAAAAATGACACACCTTTTGACAGTTTTGCATGTAGAATGCGCCCTGTATAGATAGTAGCCCCTGATACTCGGTAGGTTGTCGAAAGTGACAGCGTGCCGAGGATCAAAATCGCAGGTTTAAATTTTCGATGTGCCTATGTAGGTGGCGGGTCGTCCGTGGGCCAGCCGGACTGAGGGAGTTGCTGAACTAAAGCGGCAACTCGCCATTGCGGATGCGGACATCACGCTGGTCAACAAGTGACCTGATGAGTCGCAAGGTAATTGTTTCTTTGCGGTCACTTGGTAAGGAAGCTGAAGTCAGCTCTTTACAACATGTGTGTGAAATGCGGATAGTGTCGCTGCTTTGGAGAGCCTTCGGGCCGAACTTGCTCAAGCCAAGGAGCAGGCCAGAAGGAGTAATGCGGCGGCCTCGAGGGCGGCCGATGAGTTAGCGGCCGAAAGGGCCGCACACTGCCGAAGCAGGGAAGAGATGGCCGAAATGGCCGTGAAGTTAAAAGATGCTACTGACCGCAATGAGGCTCTTGGGAAGGAGTGCCTAGCGGGGCAAGAAGACCTGGGGAAGGCCACCGCTGAAGCCAAGGATGCCCGCTCTGCAATCCGAGCTATAAAGGAAGAGCTGCGCCAGGCCGAAGACATTGTAGCTGGCAAGCCTTTTCTGCTGCACCAAAGGTTTACAGATCCAAAGTATGCTCAGCTGGGCCAACTGTGGGGTCCAGAGGACCCTTATATGGACTTAACAGCGAGTGCGGCGGATGCCGTTGTGCATTTTCGAAGCCAGAAGGATCACAAGATGGAAGAGCTGTTTTGGTCTCAATTCCATAGTCCGGAGCGTTCACTTCCGCTGATCGACAGTTTGGCCGAGTGGGCTGAGCTAAATAGGTTGTCCGGGCTTGCCATGACGGATATCGTGACCCATGTCTGGCCGGGTAGGCCCAAGCCGAAGAGTTACTTTGGCTTATTGCAGCAATTTCTTGGGGCGTTGCCGCATATCAAGGCGATGAAGCGGTCGTCCTGCATAGAGGGTGCGCGGATGGCAGTCGCCCGTGTGAAGACACATTGGACAGAGATGGATGCCACCGCTGTTGCGACCCCGGGTTCGGACGATAGCCGGTTACCCGCCGAGCATTATTTTGGCGAAGTGCTGCGTGGTGCTCGTGTAATAGAGTCGCAGTGCTCAAAAAATGTTATGTTCAAATGAACGTTTTATGTTGTAAGACAATATTTATGATGTAAGCACCTTTTATACTTGTGCGTTCAAGTAATAGAATATCTCCTATGCGGCCGTTTATGTATACGTGTGTATAACCTGAAAGATGGCAGTCGTTGGCTTCAGCCCCCACGCACAAGGTGCGGGGGTGTTTGCAAAAATAGCATGTTTTCACACTTAATCCGACGTCTCGGTCCTGTAAAGGAGGTGGTAGCATAGCAAACGAGGCAACCGGACTATAATGCTTTATCACTTTCACTTAGCCATGGGAGTTCGAGGGTGGGGCTACGATATAGCCCCTGGGGGCACCGCGCTCTCCGAATTTGGGGCGCGTATGTGCCTGACCGGGAAACGGCCCTTCGTCAAAGCGGAGTAATTCTAAACATTCCCTTGGTCGATCGAGTGGTTGACCAGTCTCTCGCTGTATCATGACAGTCAGTTTTCGGCTTTCTCTACTGAGGTGCTCGCCCAGCCGAACTAGGGCACAATCGCAGTAGTTCTCCTGGTGCCGCGTTAGCCGATGATACGGAACATAAGGCAGCAAAACACAGGAGCCGGGCAAACCCAACATTTGACCAAAGACATGATTCGGAGCTGATGCATATAAGGCCTAACTCGAGACGCCGAACACTCCCGAAGGTGTTCGGTCTTTACAATAGCGGGCAGAACAATGCCCTAAGCCCCTTGTGTCCAGGTACGGGCAAGTTCTTCTGACGCGGCCGATGCCAAAACGCCAGTCTCCACTCTGGTTATAATGAGAAACCAGGGGATTATAGCAACAAGAGACAGTAAGAAAGGTTTACGTAGGGTCTTAGTCTGAAAAGAGTCCTTGCAACGGGTCCCTACTGCACGTCTGCGACTGTGTCTCCGTTGTGCCGTATCCTGGACGTGTGTGCACGTTGTTCATCTGTAAAAAGAGAGGAACTTAGTTTGAAAAGAAATCATGCGAAAAAGTACATAAAAAATTGAAATATAAATTTAGAAAGCTCAGCCTATGCTAGCTCATTATAGCTTATATGCACAAACCCTTGTGAAGGGGTGTGCGGCTAGGTAGCCCCTAGCTTATTTATTCCGGACCCGTCCAGCCGTGTCCGGGGTCTTAGACGACCTTTTAATGAAATGATGCCACGTGGACAGGGCATTTTAAGCGTAAGAGACGCGTAGTGCGGTATTGCGTTAAAGCGGACGAAAGCTTCACATCCCAGTAGTGCTTGATAGCTACTTTTGAATGGGGCGACATGAAAGGTTAGCTCTTCTCGTCGGAAGTTGTCAGGTGACCTGAACACAACTTCTAGTAATAATGAGCCTGTGCACCTGGCGTAAGGGCCTGGCGCCACTCCTTTGAAGGAAGTGCGGCTATGTCGAATTGTAGTAGGGTCTATCCCCATCTTGCGGATTGTGTCCAGATATAGCTGGTTTAAGTCACTGCCTCCGTCCATCAGAACTTGCACAAATTGCAGTTCGTCTATTATGGGATCCAATATCAGAGCAGTCCATCCTGCGTTCCGGATACTTCTGGAATAATCCAGATGGTCGAAAGTGATTGGTTTTGACATCCAATCTCGGTGTTCCGCTGGGGTGGACCGTGCGACACTTGTCTTAGCGAGTGCCGTGCTTTATTTCCGTACTATCACATGAAGTGAGTTTACTGTTTTGACTCCTTGTGGGAAAGTCTTCTGACTTCCGGTGCTCTGCTGGTGGGGTTCGTCATCATCCTCGCTTGGCGTACCGAGCCCCTTGTGTTCGGCGTTGAGTCTGCCGGACTGTTTAAAAACCCAACAATTTCGGTTGGTATGGTTTGCAGGCCTTCCGGAGGTACTGTGGATTTGACATATCCGATCTAAAATTTTGTTTAAGTTGGATAGCTCGTCACTGTTGTCCTTAAGAGGCAGTGTTTTATTGTTTGGCCGCGAGCTTTTGAATCCGGCGTTGACCGCCGTGCTCTTTGGGCTTTTTACTTTATTCCGGCGCTGGTCTTTCCTGCGCGTGATTTTCCGTTTCCATCTCTGAACTCGGATGTACTCGGGTCGCTGGTACTGCATCTTGCTAGCCAGCTGTCTTCTCCTGCGCAAAAACGCGTCATGAGGCTTGTTAGCACGGCCATTGTTCTTGGCTTCTCTTGGCTGAGGTGTCTGGCGAGCCATTCGTCTCGGACGTTGTGTTTAAAAGCTGCTAAGGCTTCTGCGTCTGGACAGTCGACTATTTGGTTCTTTTTGGTAAGGAACCTGTTCCAGAATTTGCGCGCTGACTCTCCGGGCTGTTGAGTTATATGACTTAGATCGTCTGCATCCGGTGGGCGGACATAAGTCCCTTGAAAATGTGCTCTAAACGCGCCCTCAAGCTCTTCCCAACTTCCAACAGTGTTTTCTGGGAGGCTTTTAAGCCAATGCCGAGCTGGCCCTTTGAGCTTGAGGGGTAGATATTTTATGGCGTGGAGATCCTCTCCTCTAGCCATGTGTATGTGTAGTATGTAATCTTCTATCCAGACTCCGGGGTCTGTTGTTCCGTCGTATGCCTCTATGTCTATGGGTTTGAACCCTGTTGGAAATTCATGATCCAGCACCTCATCGGTGAAACATAGCGGGTGTGCGGCGCCCCTGTATTTGGGTGTGCCGCTGTCTTCGAACACTTGTCGTGTTGTGTTGCTTCCTGGGGCCCTCTTTTTTGGCCCGTAGATGGACCTAGTTGGGCCGTCTATCTTCCCAGGATCATAAGTCGGCTTGTGTGCGGCGCCGCTTGTCGCTTTCGGCCTGTCATCTGGCCGTGTATCCGGCCAGGCGTCCTCTCTATTTTTTTGGTTGTGAGGGCTCTATGGCTTCCTCGTCAAATTCTGGCAGCAGCTTGCGCTTCGGGTAGCTCTTTGTTTGATGGCCATTGCCATACTTGTCTGCGGTCTTGAGTACCTTGCTCCACTTCATTCTGAGTATGTCTTCCGCTGTTTTGAGCTTCCGTTTTTCCTTCTTCAAACTTCTTGCGGTGGCGACGAGTCTTTTGTGAAGGTTCTTATGCTCCGGTGGTGTGTCCGATGTGAGGTTGTCCGGACTGTTGGTTGCTCCGGGAAGGGGTTGATTATCCGGTTCGTCCTGTTCGGACGGTTGCTTGGTTGCATGTTCGTCGTCCACTGGTTTGCCCTGCTCTATTGCTGGGTCGTTAGGAATGCTGCTTTGATCGAGGCGAGACTGAGGGCAGCGTCGACATCGCCGTTTTGGTTGTTTATCGGCGGGATTATCCTCTGCCGCGTCCCGTTGCTCCTCGTTATCGCTTCCTTTTGGGGTTTCCACCATATATATGTCATGTGACGAGGTGGCCTTCCAGTGCCCTGTAGGCGCTGGTTCTTGATCGTCTCCGGCATCGTCGTCCATACCGTCGATGTCTTCGGAGTCGTAGTTTAGCACGTCGGTTAGATCGTTGACAGTGGCTACGAAGTGGGTGGTGGCTGGCTTTTGAATTTCTTCATCGTCCGCGTCCCAACCATCCTGTCCGTAGTCCGGCCAGGGCTCTCCGGATAGCGAGAGATGATTCAGCGAATTTAAGATGTCGCCGAAGGGTGAGTGCTGAAAGATGTCCGCAGCGGTGAATTCCATGATCGGCGCCCAATCGGATTTGACTGGCGTGGGCGCAGGAGGTTCGGAGTCCGGCAGGGAGTCCGGCACCTCGGAGTCATGAGCTTTATGCGGGACAAGGTCAGTGTTCGGCTCCATCACCGTGGAAGTTGCGGCTCCCGAGGCGGTGTCCAACCACCCATCCTCGATCTGCGCGATCGGCTCCGGACTATGAGTCGGAGCAGATTCGTGTGCGGCCTCCAAGGTACTATCCGGTGGCAGAGTTAGGTCGTGCCCATCGTGACAGTGCGGCACGCTCGGCTGTGGCTCGGATCCATCGAAGATCAAGTCCCCGCGGATATCGGCCGTGAAGTTTAGGCTTCCAAACCTGACCTGACGGCCAGGGGCGTAGCTTTCGATCTGCTCCAGATGGCCAAGTGAGTTGGCCCGCAGTGCGAAGCCGCCGAATATGAAGATCTGTCCGGGGAGAAAAGTCTCACCCAGGACTGCGTCATTATTGATTGAAGAGGCCATCAAGCCTATCGGTGACGACACAGAGGAACTCTCAATGAAAGCACCAATGTCGGTGTCAAAACCGGCGGATCTCAGGTAGGGGGTCCCGAACTGTGCGTCTAGGCGGATGGTAACAGGAGACAAGGGACATGATGTTTTACCCAGGTTCGGGCCCTCTTGATGGAGGTAAAACCCTATGTCCTGCTCGATTGATATTGATATTGTGGATGTTACAAGAGTGGATCTACCACGAGATCAAGGAGGCTAAACCCTAGAAGCTAGCCTATGGTATGATTGTAATGGTTGTTGTTGTTGTTGTGTCCTACGGACTAAAGCCATCCGATTTATATAGACACCGGTGAGGGCTAGGGTTACATAGAGTTGGTTACAATGGTAGGAGATCTACATATCCGTATCACCAAGCTTGCCTTGCACGCCAAGGAAAGTCCCCTCCGGACACGGGACGAAGTCTTCAATCTTGTATCTTCATAGTCTTGGAGTCCGGCTGATGATGATAGTCCGGCCGTTGATAGTTCGGCCGATGATGGGTATCCGGCCATCCGGACACCCCCTAGTCCAGGACTCCCTCACTCATGTTTTATTGCGGGCTGGAATTTCACGATTTAGCTCCGGAGTCCATCCTCCATATCTCATCATTCATTTTTGTGTGCGAGGCCTTCCTCCGTATTACTCCTCACTTCGGATTGTGGCTTAAGACCTTCAAAGTAGAGCCGAAGATGATCGAGGGGCAGCACGTGGAGTGCGGAGGTGCTGTTATAAGCAAGAATGCTGACGCTCCATCTCCCGAGGGCTCTTTTCAAGAAGAGTTCAGCTTATGGCAACGAGATTGGTTTTATATCACAGCTCCCAGGGGCACCAAGTGGGTGGCGCCACCTGCCTTTCGCTCTGCTCCCCCACCACAGCTAGCATCATGGGTCAATAAAGGGTTTAACTGGGGGCCGTCCAAGGACGCGCCCTTGTTGCAGGGCCGCATTCGAGATCTCCTAGAAAGAGACATCAATCTGGTCGTAGTGACGCAGGTCATGTTGATTCGCCGCATCCTGCCCTGCAAACGTCGCCCCCTCCGCCCGTGGGACTTTAATCCGGAGGGACCACGAGCCCTCCAACATTTTGTGGGCGTGACGCCCATGGAGATGTACAAATTGTTCTTCGGATCACAAGTAATGTGTCCGGACTCGTCCGAGGACGCAGGTCTGAGCTGCAATCGCCCGGATACTCAAGTAAGTAGCCCTGTACCCAGACACGCTATCCGTATATTTATCATAGAATTGCCCTTAAAAGAGTTGTCCCTTAAACAAGAGTGGATTGCAAAAGCAAAGCTAATCAGGTGTCCGGCCCCCCTCCCTGAGACTACGCCGGATCCCGTGTTAACCAGGATGCTGGAGGTTGCGCCTTTGGAAGAAGGCGAAGAGGGGAACAAGGAAGCTACCGCCTCCCCGAAGGAGGCTGTCTGGAAAGGAGGAATCGAGAATTCCTCTAACCAGGGGAAGAAGAGGACCGCCTCTGAAGACCCGGAGACCATGGACTCAAAGCGGGGGAAGAAATCTTTGTCAGAGGGTCCGGCGCCGGGGGATGCCTCGGTCGTATTGTGCCCCCATGGGGATCAGCCCTCCACTGAGCCGTAAGCAAAGAGGGGAGTTTTAAAATGAGAGACATCCCTGTTCTATTTTTGAGGAAGATAACCGAAATTTTACCTTGTAGTACGGATCTCAGCCCTTCTCAACAGAGCTCATATTCAGGGGATCTTCATCCGGAGATGATGGAGAGCGGAACGCCTCCCCTTTGTCGTACCGCCTTGTGAGGCGGGCGACCCTGAGGTGTCGTCATGGAGGGTTTATCCGGATCCGGCAGGGCCGGAAGGCAGTCGTATGGCCCCCCAAGGCCCTCTGTGTCCGGCCTTCGAAAAAGGCCATCGGACGAGTCCGGCACCATCCGGTGCATGGTCAGAGGAGCTGAAGGATCTGCTCGTGCGAGCATCTATCTCAGAAGAACACCGTGCGTTGATGGATATGGTGATTGGAAGGATTTCATCCGCGGAGAGTGGGTTGTACGAGGCCGTCAGGAGTTTACTGACAGGTTTTGTGGTACGCGAAATGATGTACCTTTTGACAGATCCGCATATATAAGATGCGCCCTGTATAGATAGTAGCCGCTGAGACTCTGTGCGTTGTCAAAAATGACGGCGCGCCAAGGATCATAATCCCAGGTATAATATGCCGCCTTTCCTATGTAGGTGGCGAAGTGTCCGGTGGCTAGCCGGACTGATGAATTTGCCGAGCTAAAGCGGCAACTTGACGTGGCAGATGCCGACATCACGCTTGTCAACAAGCGGCTTGACGAGGCACAAGGTATGTAATTTCTCCGAAGACACCTGGTAAGAGGAGCTTGATGCTCATACCTTACAACATGTGTGCTTGATGCAGATGGTGCCGCTGCCATGGAGAACCTTCGGGCGGAACTTGCCCGAGCCAAGGAGCAGGCCAGGAAAAGCGATGCGGCTGCCTTAAAGGCGGCTGAAGAGCTAAAAGCCGAATAGGCTGCTCACTGCCAAAGCAAGAAGGAAATGGCTGAGATGGCTATAAAGTTGAAGAACGCTGCCGACCGTTGCAAGCTTCTTGAAAAAGAAGATCGGGCGGCATAGAAGGACCTAGAGAAGGCTACTACCGAGGCCAAGCATACTCGCTCTACAATGGGAGCTATGAAGGAGGAGCTACGTCAGGCCGGTGATATCACGGCTGGAAAGCCATTTATGCTGTGGATGAAGTTCGGGGATCCTAAATATGCTCCGTTGGACCGGCTGTGAAGTGCGGCGAACAATTATCTGGACTTGGCACCGAGTGCCACGGACGCGGCCGAACACTTCCGAGATCAAAAGGACCACGAAGTGGAAAAGCTTTTTTGGTCGCAGTTCCACAATCCAGAGCGCCCACTTCCATTAACCGATTGTTTGGCCGCATGGGCGGAGCTGAATAGGTTATCCGGACTCGCCATGAAGTATGTCGTGAGTCATCTGTGGCCGGAAAGGCCCGAGCCGAAGAGTTATTTTAGCTTGGTGCAGCACTTCCTTGGTGCGGTGCCGCATATTAATGCAATGAAGAGGTCAGCGTGCATAGAGGGTGCGCGGATGGCTCTTGCCCGTGTCAAGACATACTGGGCGGAGATGAAGGCCATCGCTCTTGCATCCCAAGATTCGGACGAGAGCCGAGTACCTGCCGAGCACTATTTTCAGGAAGTTCTGCAGGGCGCTCGTTTAATAGAGACGCAGTGCTTGAAGGATATTATGTTCGAATAACATGTATCATTGTAAAACAATGTTTCGATGGAATATAAAAGTTTTTTATACTTGTGCCTTCAAGAATTAGAATGCCTCCTGTGCGGCCGTTAATGTATATGTGTATATAACCTAAAAGATGGCAGTCTTCGGCTTCAGCCCCCACGCATATATTGCGGGGGTGTTTGCAGAAGGCGCATTTTCACACTTGATCCAACGTCTTGGTCCTATTAAGGAGGTGATAGGGCAGCGAACTAGGCAACCAGACTATAATGCTTTATCAGTTTCACTTAGCCATAGGAGTTTGATAGTGGGGCTACTATATAGCCCCTAGGGGCACCACGCTCACCTGAATTCGGGGCGCGTGTGTGCCTGGCCGGGAAACGACCCTTCGTTAATGCGGAGGAATCCTAAAGATTTCGGCGGGTCACCGAGTGGTTAACCAGTCTCACGCTATATCATGACAGTCAATTTTCAGCTTTCTCTACTGAGGTGCTCGCCTGGCCGAACCGGGGCACAATCGCAGTAGTTCTCCTGGTGCTGCCTTAGCCGATAGAGCGGAACGTAAGGCAGCAAAACACAGGAGCCGGGCAAACCCAACATTTGACCAAAGACATGATTCGAAGCTGATGCATATAAGGGCAAACTCGCGACGCCGAACACTCCCTAAGGTATTCGGTCTTTATGAAGACGGGCTGAACAACGCCCTTGGTAAGAAGCCCCTTGTGTCTAGGTACGCGCAAAATTCTGACGTGGCCACATGCCAAGACGCCAGCCTCCTCCTCGGTTATACCAAGAAACCGGGGGATGTGTATCAACAAGAGATAGTGAAAAAGGTTTACGCAGGGTCTTAATCTGAAAAGAATCCTTGGAACGGGTCCCTACTGCATGTCTGCGCCTGTGTCTCCATTGTGCCGTATCCTGGACGGGTGTAGCACGGTGTTCATCTATAAAAGAGGGGAACTTAGTTGAAAAAGATCGTGCGAAAATGTATGTTATATTAAATAAACAAAGTATAATTCAGAAAATGGGTAAAATTGAGCTTTATTGTCTCTTGTTGTACACGCGCGGAGCCCCTTGTACGGGGGTATGCGGCTAGTAAGCCCTTGTATGTTTACGACGGACTCGTACAGCCATGTCTGGGGTCTGAACGACCTGTATAGGTGCCTTGATTAGTGAAGCCGGTTTAGTGTGTTGCTGTCAAGGCAGCCGCACAGTCTTCCGCGCTCGAGGAACACTCGATATTTCCCTTTAATGAGATGATGCCTCGCGGACCGGGCATTTTAAGCGTAAGGGATGCATAATGCGATATTGTGTTAAAGCGGGCGAAAGCTTCACGTCCCAGTAGTGCTTGATAGCTGCTTGTAAATGGGGCGATGTGGAAGGTTAGCTTTTCGCGGCGGAATTTGTCGGGGGAGCCGAACATAACTTCTAGTAGGAGAGAACCCATACAATGGGCATCTGGGCCTGGCGTTACCCCTTGAAAGGAGGTGTTGCTATGGCGAATTTTTGTTGGGTTTATCCCCATTTTGCGGATTGTGTCCTGATATAGCAGGTTTAGACCACTGTCGCCGTCCATTAGGACTTGTGTAAAGTGGAGTCCGTCAATTATCGGATCTAATATCAAGGCAGTCCAGCCTGCGTTCCATATACTTCTAGAGTATTCTTGATGGTCGAAGGTGATTGGTTTTAGCAACCAGTGGCGGGACTCCTCTGGGATAGGTCGTACGTCGCGTATCTCTATAGGCGCCACTCTGTTTTTCCCTTTTGTCACGTGAAGTGAGTTTACTATTTTGACTTCTTGTGGGAAATTCTTTTGTTCTCTGGTGCTCTGCTTGTGGGGTTCGTCGTCGTCCTCGCTTGGTATATCGAGCCCCTTGTGTTCGGCGTTGAGTTTGCCAGATTGCTTGAACACCCAACAATCTCTGTGGGTATGGTTTGCAGGCTTCCCGGGAGTACTGTGGATTTGGCATATCTTGTCCAAGACCTTGTTTAGGTTAGATAGCTCGTCCCTGTTATCCTTGAGGGACAGCTTTTTCTGATTCTGCCGAGAGCTTTTGAATCCGGCGTTGACTGCCATGCTCTTCGGGCTGTTTCCCTTGGTCCGGCGCTCGTCCTTGCTGCGTCGCGGTTTCCCGTTTCCATCCCTAACTTCGGATATACTTGGGTCTCTGGTACTGCTTCTTGCCAACCAGCTATCCTCTCCTATGCAAAAGCGGGTCATGAGGCTTGTTAATGCGGCCATAGTTCTTGGCTTTTCTTGGCCGAGGTGTCTGGCGAGCCATTCGTCTCGAACGCTGTGTTTGAAAGTTGCTAAGGCTTCGGCGTCCGGACAGTCAACTATCTGGTTCTTTTTAGTAAGAAATATGTTCCAGAGTTTCCGGGCTGACTCTCCGGGTTGTTGAGTTATATGACTTAGATTGTCTGCATCCGGAGGTCGGACATAGGTCCCTTGAAAATTTGCCCGAAAAGCATCCTCGAGCTCTTCCCAACTTCCAATGGTGTTTTTGGGAAGGCTTTTTAGCCAATGCCGGGCTGGCCCTTTGAGCTTGAGGGGTAAGTATTTTATGGCGTGGAGGTCATCTCCTCTAGCTATGTGTATGTGGAGGATATAATCCTCAATCCAGACTCCAGGGTCTGTTGTTCCGTCGTATGCCTCTATGTTTACGGGCTTGAATCCCGCTGAAAATTCATGGTCCAGCACCTTATTGGTGAAACATAGGGGGTGTGTGGCACCCCTATATTTGGGTGTGTCGTGATGTTCGGATACTTGTTGCGTTGCATTGCTTACTAGAGCTTGCTTTCTTGGCCCGTAGATAGATCTGGCTGGGCCGTCTTTTTGATGCGAATCCTTGTGCGGAACGCGTGCCGGCTTATGTGCGGCGCCGTTTGCTGCTCTATGTTGGCCACGGGGTTGTTTATCCAACCAGGTGGTTTCCTTATTTTTTTGATTGCGGGGGCTCTAAGGCCTCCTCATTAAATTCCGGCAGTAATTTTCGCTTCGGATAGCTCTTTGTGTGATGACTGTCGCCGTATTTGTCTGCGGTGTTGAGTACTTTGCTCCATCTAATTCTGAGTGCATCTTCCGCTGTTTTGAGCTTCCGCTTCTGCTTTTTCAGGCTACGCGCAGTGGCGACGAGCCTTTTGTGGAGGTTCTTCTGCTCCAGCAACTTGTCCGGCGTGAGGTCGTCCGGACTATTATCTTCGCCGGGGACGGGTTGTTCGGTTTGTTTATCCAAGTTGCCCTGTTCGGACGGTTGCTCGATGGCATGTTCGTCGTCCGCCGGTTTGCCCTGCTCTGTGGCTGGGTCTATATGGTTGCTGTCTCTGTCGAGGTGGGGTTTGAAGCGGCGCTTATGCCGCCGCTTTGGCTGCTTTTCGAGGGAACGATCCCTCGTTGCGTCCCTTTGTTCCTCGTCCTCGTTTCCTTTAGGTGTGTCCACCAGGTATACATCGTGTGATGAGGTGGTTGTCCAGTGCCCTATAGGCGTTGTTTCTTGTTTGTCTCCTACATCGTCGTCCATACCATCGATGTCTTCGGAGTCAAAGTCGAGCATGTCAGTTAAATCATTGACAGTGGCTACGAAGTGGGTGGTGGGTGGGCTTTGAATTTCTTCGTCGTCCGCATCCCATCCTTGCTGACCATAGTCCGGCCAGGGCTCTCCTGATAAAGAGAGAGACTTTAGTGAATTCAAAATGTCACCGAAGGGCGAGTGCTGAAAGACGTCCGCGGCGGTGAGCTCCATGATCGGCGCCCAATCTGATTCGATCGGCAGGGGCGCGGAAGGTTCGGAGTCCAGAGAGGAGTCCGGCACCTTAGAGTCATGAGCTTCACAAAGGACAAGGCTGGTGTTTGGCTCGATCGCCGTAGAGATTGCAGCCCCCGAGGTGGTGTCCAGCCACCCGTCCTCGATTGGCGCAGTCGGCTCCGAGCTAAGGGTCGGAGCGGACACCAGTGCGGCCTCCTGGGCACTGTTTGGCGGCAGAGCTAGATCATGCCCATCGTGACAGTGCGGCATGCTCAGCTGTGGCTCGAACCCGTCGAAGATCAAGTCTCCGCAGATGCCAGCAGTGTAGTTCAAACTTCCAAATCTGACCTGATGGCTGGGGCCGTAGCTTTCGATCTGCTCCAGATGGCCAAGCGAATTGGCCCGCAGTGCAAAGCCGCCGAATACGAAGATCTGTCCAGGGAGAAAAGTCTCACCCTGGACCACATCGTTGTTGATGATCGGAGGAGCCATCGGGCCTAAAGATGACGACACAGAGGAACTCTCCTTGAAAGCACCAATGTCGGTGCCAAAACCGGCGGATCTCGGGTAGGGGGTCCCGAACTGTGCATCTAGGCGGATGGTAACAGGAGACAAGGGACACGATGTTTTTACCCAGGTTCGGGCCCTCTCGATGGAGGTAAAACCCTACTCCTGCTTGATTAATATTGATGATATGGGTAGTACAAGAGTAGATCTACCACGAGATCAGAGAGGCTAAACCCTAGAAGCTAGCCTATCGTATGATTGTTGTTCGTCCTACGGACTAAAACCCACCAGTTTATATAGACACTGGAGAGGGCTAGGGTTACACAGAGTCGGTTACAATGGGAGGAGATCTACATATCCGTATCGCCAAGCTTGCCTTCCACGCCAAGGAAAGTCCCATCCGGACACAGGACGAAGTCTTCAATCTTGTATCTTCATAGTCCAGGAGTCCGGCCAAAGGTTATAGTCCGGCTATCCGAACACCCCCTAATCCAGGACTCCCTCAGTTGCACTCTCCGGACCTATTCCAACACCTGTTGCATGGTATTCGGAATGGATACTAGTGTGCTAGCGCCAACACCTTCTCCCTGGTACAGAATTGATAGTCTTGGAGAAAACTCACTCTTCGTTGGACAAAACTATCCGATAATGGTGAAAGGCGATCCAACTGCCGTTGACACAACAGTACTAGTACCATTTATGAGAAGCAATTGTGTCTATACCTTGGACATTTCGATGGTTCCCTACCCTGGTACATATAGTAGGCCGCTTCAGCCTGGATGATCAGTCCTGCGTTGGTCTCAAGATCGACAATAGATGGCCCGTCCCAGAGAATCACTTGTGGTTCAAAGCAAGCATTTCCAACACTGAGGAATGGTTGAGTTGAAGTTCATTTCATTGCTTGTTATTTTTTGTGAGGTGAAAACTTTAGTATTTATATTATATCCTCGTTGTCGATGTGGGCTGATGACCTGTTGTATGTAATAAATTATATGCCTGTGATAAACTTAGTAAATTTATGAATGGCTTTCGAGTCGCTTCTCTGAGTGAGTGGTGCGACGAGGCAAAAAAATATTTTCCGAATACATAATTGTACATGCATTGCAACAGGTTATTGGATGAGGTCAATCAACAATAGTAGTACACTATTTGTACTAGCTTCGCATGCTTCGCGCGTCGGACGGGTGTTTTTACTGTAGCCATATGTTAATATGTGTTCGCTGTACGTAACCAGCACCTCAAATCCTCGATACTAGTAGTATATAGTAAGTAGTAGGAGTAGTAGGGTGGCATGGGCCAGAACAAGCATTCATGTCCAGGAGTACGGCACACGCCACCACCATGACATCCATCTGACACCATATTATTTCTTGGAGTCTGTGCTAGAGCAATCTCTTCAACATCGTCGTTTCTCTAACTTCAGCCATCACGCGGCGGGCGAGGTGGGGGTCTGCCGATAGTCAGTTTCCTCAACTGCGGTCCCACTTGTAAGGCCAACTCCAACGCACGACCCCAAACGGACCTCCGTTTTGCACGAACTCCAACGATAATTTTGACTAGACAAGCAAGACCAAAGAAAACAAGAACCACAAGAATACATTTTACTACTCCTGTAAGTTGGATTAGTGCCTTCTCGATGCATTCATTGTTGATCTGCGGAGGCTCAATGTTGCGTGCTTCTTTCTTCTTCGAGTGTAAAGAAGTAGACGTTGCTTCCTCACATCTAGTCTCATGTCTAGCCTCTATTCTAGTAGGAGTATCAACAAGTGCACTAGTCTCATCGCTAGCCTCTATGCTAGCTAAAAGTGCTAGAACATCTACTAAATTGCGCTCTATGAATATATGGATGTACTCTTCTTCCCAATACCAAGACTTGCATCCATTCTACTCCCTCCGTTGCACAATACATGCCTTCTATTTGTCAAAACATATATGTATCTAGACATGTTTTACTATATAGGTACATCCATTTTTGGACAAATGGAAGTCAAGTATTTTGGAACGGAGGGAGTACACAATAAATTTTTTAAGTGCACTATTCACGTGCCATCAAGGAGAAAAAATATAGGATAGGTGCCATCGAAGTGCACGAATCACTTATGAAAAAGGGTCCCCCCCCGCTTTTCCCCCTGCACGACTCACTTATGCACTGTTTATCTGATTATCTCCATTTTCTTGCATGACACGTGCACCTTGATGCTAGATGTCTCACGTGTTGAGAAAAGGATGAGCAAAGCTCACGTAAAACAAAAGAGTTGAAGAGCATAGATTCCCGACAACTGAGAAGGAGCAAGGAACCTTGCGGTGGAGCGTCTGCAAGGAACCTTGCGCGCTTTCCCCTGTTTTTTGCCGCCTGCCCACCTATAAACAAATAAAAGAACTTGAACTTTTCGCTAACCACTAGAAACGGTGCATCAGGATGCTAAGTTGAAGATGTTTTATACTCCCTCCGTTCCCAAATATAAGTCTTCTTAGAGATTTCAATAAGGGACTACATACGAAACAAAATGAGTGAATCTTCACTCTAAAATATGTCTAGATACATCTGTATGTTGTAGTCTATTTGAAATGGCTAGAAAGACTTATATTTAGGAACGGTGGGAGCAATTTATATTGAATTATTGATAACCACGCAACAAGCCACGCATGTACAGGACGCATGCAGCCACTCATGTACACAAGCCAACGCACTAACTCCATCCGATCCAACTCATGCACATACGAGCATGGCATGGAGCACACAACGCACATACACAAGACATGCATGCACACACGCTCGACCATAGAATGCACGTAAATAACACATGCATGTGCACACACTCGGCTGCATGGAGGGGTGCGCCATCTGCGGCGACGTCCGGTTCGTTGTGCTACGGCGAAGCTCGCACGCAATGGCGCACACGCATCTCTTGCAGCACCACTTTGCCATCGTTGCTCAACTACTAGTCGGAGACGAAGATGACCGCAACCTCGGCCTTAGAGCTAGCACCAATGGAAAAACACGCACGCTGCACGCACACGAGCACATATGGAGTGCCCACGACGTGGTGGTGGTGCGTCCCTAGTCACCTCTACTCCTTCTACGCATGTTGTCTATCAAGGTAGTTGCATGCTAATGATGATGTGGGTGAGATCTTCTAGGACTCAGATGATGACGAGGAAAATTATGAGACACAAGGTGACGTACACCATCAAGGTCCACGGTCAAGGGGGTGCTAGTAAGTGCTTAGATGTGCTTAGAGCAAGTACAATAGAGCTAAGTCAGCGGGCTATAAGGAATAAACTAGTATATTTCTGTGTAGTTGGAGGAAAGAGTAGAGGAGAGAGAAGGGTAAGCGAGCTCTTCGTGAAGAGCCAGCTCTAGCACGTGCTCCTAGGCACTTTGTGAGAATGAAAGCTAGGCCACATATTCTTCCTTTCTGTTCTCCGCCATTACAACCTGCAAGCTCTGCACCTCCACCCCAACTCTGTTCTTCTCCTGGCAATTTTCGCCTACTACTGCGAGGCTCATGTTGGGGTAAGGCCCTCGGTGGCCTTGCTGCGCCATTACTTTTACCTCCGGGTTTCTCGCGGCCCCATCACTGCATGCGCTAGCTTTATTGCGTACTCCGGCTACAATGCTATCTCGAAGCCCGGGAAGAGGATTGAAGGCTTCCGGAGCAAGTGGGTCATGGTGGATGCTGGGCGCATCCACCCCCGGCTAATCCTGCCCACGAGGCAGCCCGAGGCCGTCGACGCTTGGTCCCGCGCGGAGCTCATCGATCCCCGCGTGAAGCCAGTGTTGGAGAGTATGAATGCGGACCTGTGGCCGGGCAACATGGCGACGACAAAGCTGACCGGGGCATCGCTCCCGAGGGAGTTCCTACAGCACCGGGTGGCTCCGCTTCAGGAACACTCGCTCCCGCTGTGGAGGCTCGGGGGGGCCGATGCCTCCTGTCGCCCGAGCTCCGTAGTCTTGGCCGACGAAGATCTGGCCGCGGTCCTCCAATCCTTGGTTGGGGGAGACGTGGCGAGATTGGAGGGTGCTCCTGTACCCCTGTTCCTTCGGGATGATTGGTAGCAGGTGGTGAACTCCATGCCTGCTTTCAACGGGGGCGGGCCTGTGCCCGCGGAGGTTCCTGAGGACCTGACGGCCCTGTCAACGGTGAACATATCCTCCAGCGACTCCGGCAGAGAGGAGGAAGAAGAGGGACAGGAAGAGGAGCCCGATTCCGAGGCGACCGACGAGGAGTCGAGAGAGCCCCTCCCTCGGCGCAGGTCCTGTGCTCTTCGCCTCATGCCGGATGACGAAGAGGATGGCAACGAGCGAGGCGGTGAGTGCTCGCCCCTGGTCCCGCAGAAGGACAAGACGGGGCTGGTTCTCCGCGGGCCTGCTCCGCCTCTGAAGCGATCTACAGACGTGCCTCCTGCTCCCGAGTCTCCTGAGGTTGACCCCAGCAGCCGGCTCTCGGGCTTCAAGTTTGGCCAGAGGTTGCTTGAGCCCGCGGACGATGACCAGTAAGTGCTTGATTCTCGTTTTGCTTCTTGCTTTGTTGCTGAGGCTTGACGTCCATATTCCTTGGCTAGGCCGGTGCCTACGGCGAAAAGGCTGATGGGGGCCCCTGAGGCTTCGTCCGGGGTAGCACTTCCACCCGCGGGAGAAGGGGGCGGCAAAGCCCAGGCCTCTCCTGCCCGGTCATCCTCGCGAGGCCAGGTGGGGCGTGCTGGGGCGAGCTCAGCCCCCATGGCCCAAGCGACTCCCGAGGCGTTCTCGCCTGAGGCCACTGCCGCAGTTATCGGGGTGCAGAAGGTCCCAATTCATGGTGCTGTGATCACGCTGCCGTCTTCTCCTCCTACTCCGCCAATTGCCATTTCCCCGACTCCTTCTACTGTCCTGGATCGTGCAGCTACTGAGCTGGACCGGCTGCGAGAAGATATTCAGGGCGCCGACCCTCGCTTGGTGGCCGGGCGCCTGGAGCTGGCCTCCGGCTGGGTCCGCTCTGATGCTTCAGTTCGAGTGGCGCTGGTTCAGGCTGCGACAGCTTGCGTCGAGGAGAAGCAGGCCATCCTTGAGGCCAAGGCCGCTCGCGACGCCGCCTTGGGTGAGGTTGCGGATGTCCGGGATCGCTGCAAGGCACTAGAGAGCGAGCTGCAAGGCCTGTGCGACCAACTCGCCAAGGAGGCCTGTGACCGCCAGGAGAAGGAGGAAGAGATGAAGGCTC
Source organism: Triticum timopheevii (assembly GCA_963921465.1). Taxonomy (NCBI): domain Eukaryota; kingdom Viridiplantae; phylum Streptophyta; class Magnoliopsida; order Poales; family Poaceae; genus Triticum; species Triticum timopheevii. The sequence goes on from OY997264.1 coordinate 531,842,297, forward strand.
GCGAGACTGCGGCCAGACCAGGATGCCAAGCTTGATGAATGCCATGGCCGCTTAGATATGCTGGAGCAGGCGTTGGAGGCGAAGAGGATCGAGCTGGACGGCAAGGCGCGGGTCCTGGCCGAGGACCGCGTGGCCTTCACGAAGCTGGAGGAGAAGGCTCGCGCCTCGCTGAAGACGCTTTATGATGACGGCCTGGAGAGCTCGCTGGCCGGCACCGAGGACGGCCCTGCCAAGTTGCTTCCCTTCCTGGTCTGCGCCCTTGAAGATGTCTCCATCGGCCTTGGCCCCATGGCTGAGGCTGAGGCGCGTGTCCTTTCTTCGGCAGCGCTGACACGCGTCTTCACCCACGTCTACCTTCGTGACCCCAACATTGACTTTGACAGCCTGCTGGAGCCTGTGAGCGGCGAGCTTGCCGCTGCCGCTGCTGAGGCTGTGAAGGGTCGAGCGGGGGCTCTGCTGGCGAGGTTCCGTGCCTTCAGCACAAAGCCAAGGCGAGGTGCTGCCGATCCTGAGGCTCCACGAGGCGAAACCGCCCAGCGCAGCTCCACCACCAGCGATGGCACTGCCGAAAAGTGACCCCTTAGCGGCTCCTGTCCTGTTTTTAGCTCCTGCAACATGCATCATGTCTCGTGGAGGCGTTTAAACTTGTGTTTGGCATTGTGAAAACAATCTACGGACTATAATATTTGCTTTTGAATTCCTTGAGATTTGCATTTTTTCTTCCTACTTGCTTGTGTTCTACGTCGGCAGAGCCTGACCCCGCGCATAACTCAGCCGCCGTTAGCCCCGACCGGAAACCAGGACGGGACCAAGGAGTGAGGGGCTACGTGACCAGTTAGGCTCCTGAGTCGCGATGCTCAGGAGTCCCCCTTGACGCGTGAATAGCAAGTAGGGAGGGGAGATGTATGAGTAAATCTACCATTCTACGTCGGCAGAGCCCGGCCCCGCGCATACCTCAACCGCCGTTAGCCTTTCGGAACTAAGGGGTGAGTAGCTACGTGACCAGTTAGGCTCCTGAGTCGTGATGCTCAGGACTCCCCCTTGACGTTCAAACGGCCTTCGTACCTTGGCTCCGCTCGGGGAGAGACGTGCGACGAACCAGGCCCGAGGGGCCTGGCTGGGTGGCGTGCGTCTGGGCGTGACCCAAGCATAGCCCCCGTGCCCAGCCCCCTCGCGCGGCACTCCCGAGGGGAGGCGTTACGATGGGGCCAGACACTGAGCTCTGGGCTCCCTGAGGTTGATGCGGCCGGGGGCCACCCTCAGTTGTTTATCACCAGCGCGGAGCATAGCGCTTCCGAATATCTACGGGCATAGCCGCTCCTTGGCAGTGTCGTCAGCCAGCGCGGAGCATGGTGCTTCCACTAGTGCGTGGGAGGGGGCTCCCCTCCGGGAGGAGCCCTCGGGGCGTGTACAGCCCCGCCCTGACACGTGGCTGGCACAGTAGGGCCTGATGAGGTGTATCTGGGCACCCGTGAACCAGCGCGGGACTCATGGGGCCCTACCTCAAGGCGGGTTGCGCCTGGCTCTGGGCCTTTACTTGTAATGTGCTCCTGCAAATTTGGTTAGATGCCGATGCTCTACGTCCTCAGGTCCCGGCCCTCGAGCGAGCTCAGCCGTCGCTGGTATGCCAGGTCGCGATGCCGTGGACAAGGCCAGGAGGTGAGGGCTGGAGAGCTAGTAAGAGTCCATGAGTCGCGATGCTCAGGTACCCCCCTTTAACGTGCAAGCAGTCGGCATGAAGGAAGAAGGGTGCCGCCACAAGCATCAAGTAATGATCATGGTGGGTCAAACGTACGACCCGAATAAACGCGAGAGCGATATATGCCACTGGGTCAGGCCCGAGCGGCTTGGGGAAAATGCAGCCCAAGGCCCCCCCCCAATAAAGTAAGTTAAAAACATGAACCAAAGGGATACATGCCGTAGGGACGGACCCACACGGCCTGGGAATGATGCAGCCCTGGGGGAGCTCCTAGCTGAAAATGAAACTCGAAGGATGTCACCTGATGATGTTGAAGACGAAGGGATGCTGAAGTAGCGGACGGCGTGTGCTATGGAAGCCGATCTTTACGAGCCCCTAGGCCTAGGGGCCTCGAGAGGCTCCGGAGGCGCTAGCGGCTCCTCGTGGACCATCTCCATCTCTACCAGGACTGTGGAATGCCTGGCCGCTTGAGCCTCTAGGATGCTCTTCATGAGGCGCCTTCGCACAGCAGCCGCGTTCGGCAAGCCGTAAGGCATGCGAACATAGTTGTGGGGTGGACCTTCACAGCGTCCTACGTGTGAGAGCCAGAGGCGCTCCTGAGAGGCGGCTCGGTTGAGTCCTGGTATGTTGATGCAGACGCGCAGCCCACCATCCTCGCCCGGATGGGGAGCTACGGCGGGTAAGCGGCGGCTGCCACTCATGACTCTTGACTCCTGCAGCTCCTGAATGATCTCGCTGACGAACTCCTGAGCGTTTGGCCCTCCTTGCCTTGCTCCTTCCTGAGGGAAACGTGCTTTGAAACACGCCTCCAAGTGGTGCCCGAGCGCCTCCCTCGTGATCTTAGCAAAGTCGATGGCCCTCCAGGAGAGAGCCCCCGAGCCTTGCTCGAGGAGGGCGCCGGGCGCGCCTTCCTATGCGATAGAAGGAGGCGTCCCCTGAACGGGCGCGGACCCCGAGGGGCCTGCCTCCCGAGGGTTCGGACCAGGCGATGTCTTCTTCTTCTTAGGGACTGCCTCGGGGAGCCTTTCGCTCCTGTGATCTGGGTCTTCAATTGACGCAGCTTCAAAAGCACGCTCCAGAGAACACACAACATCCCTCTCTTCACAAGGCACCGTGATGACTCCACCGCTTCCTGGCATCTTGAGGACATTGTAGCCGTGATGAGTCACGGCCATGAACTTGGCCAGAGCTGGGTACCCGAGGATGGCATTGTACGGCAGGCGAATGTGCGCGATGTCGAAGTCAATGAGCTTGGTGCGGTAGTTGTCGCGCTTCCTGAAGATGACAGGAAGGCGGACCTGCCCTATCGGAACCGTGGAACCATCAGTGACTCCTGAGAAAGGCTTGGTTGGCTGAAGCTGATTGTATGGCACTTGGAGATTGTTGAATGTCTTGACGAACAGGACATTGAGCCCTGCTCCGCCATCGATGAGGGTCCTGGTGACTTGCACATTGCTGATGATTGGGGAACAAAGCATTGGGAGGACTCCGGCTGTGGCTGCGCACTTGAGCTGATCCACTGAGCTGAACGTGATGGCGCACTCTGACCACCTGAGAGGGCGTGTGGCCTCGAGCTTGGGGAGGACTGCATTCACTTCACGAGCAAACTGCTTGAAGATGCGCTGAGAGGCCAAGGCCTGAGTGCCGCCCAAGATGCAAGCGATTGCGCGCGGCTCCGGGAAGCCTCCAGCCCCCTCGTCTTGATGATGGTCTTCATTCCTCCTCGGCTATGGTGGCAGAGGAGGGAGGCCCGCGTTGCCTTGTGGGCGATCCTCGCAAGGCTAATCCCTCCAACCTCCCTCCCGAGGCTGGTCCTGCCAGCGGTCCTCGCGAGGTCGGTCACGCCACCCTTGGCGAGGGCCATGATCTTCCCATCGTCCTCCTCCTCTTCCTCCTCCTCGGCCATAGCCCTGGTCGTTGTGCTCAGGGCGTCGGCCGGCATGCACGTCCCACACAGCCCTGAGCTCTTGGCATTCGTTGGTGTTGTGGGTGTGGAGGTCGTGGTACACACAGTACTGGCTGCCCTTGGGTGACTCAGGCTGATCCCTGCCTCGCTTGGTGTCCGGTTCTGCTGCAAGCACGGCAGCCCCCTTGCGCTTCACGTCCTTGACCTTGGGCTTATTCTCCTCTGGGTCGGCAGCCGGCAGCTCAAGGAGGGAAAGGCGTCGTTCCTCAGCCCTGGCGCACTTGGTCGCCAAGTTGAACAGCTCTAGGGAGGTGCACAGGTCTTCATGGATCGCAAGCTCCTCTTTCATCTTGACGTCACGCACGGCGTCGGAGAAGGCTGAGATGATGGCCTCCTCAGACACCTTGGGGATCTTAAGGCGAGCGTTGTTGAATCGCTGGATGAACTTTTGCAGGGTCTCTCCCGGCTGCTGCTTGATGCGGCGCAAGTCGCTCATGGCCGGGGGCCGGCCGCGGGTGCCTTGGAAGTTGGCGATGAATCGGGTGCGCATCTCGTCCCAAGAGGAAATCGTGCCAGGAGCCAGGTTCAGGAGCCAGGTGCGGGCACCGTCCTCGAGCGCCATGGGGAACCAGTTCTCCTTGACTTTCTCATCCCCGTTGGCAACTTCAATGCCCAGCTCATAGAGCTGGAGGAACTCCGCAGGGTCAGCCGTGCCATCATAGCGTGGGGGCAGATCTGGCTTGAACTTGCCCGGCCAGGCCACGCTGCGCAGCTCGGCGGTGAAGGCACGGCAGCCTGCAGTGGCCACGGGAGGCCTTTGGTGATGGAGAGCTCGATCTTGGAAGTCTCCGTGCGCTACCGCCAGGAGCAGCGTGGGCTCTTGGCGCGCTGGAGTAGGAGCGCGGTCGTGACGGGCCGGTGCGGGGAGCACACAGGCAGCTTCTTGGGGACGAGGGATCTCTTGGCAGCTCTTCTCTTGCTGTGCTGGCGCCAGACGGAGTGGGTTCCGTCCAGGGGCCACGCACCTTGGGGCCAAGGCGCCTTCTTGAGGGGGAGGCAGCTAAGGCGCCCCCGGAGCTTCGTTGCCTGCACAGGGCGGGGTGCGGTGCAGCGAGAGGGATGGCGCAGGGGAGCCCCCAGCGGCGCTGACGAGCTCGGTGATGCGGGCGAGCCACTCGTTGTAGAGGTCATTGACGGGACGGTAGTGCAGGAGCTCCCGCGGCAGGAGCAGCGCGACATGCGCGTCCGCGGGAGCGCAACGGGCCTGGGACGAGGAACCAGCTAGAGTCAGCGATGGGGTGGCGGTGCGGCCTTCTTGCCGCACCGAAGGATGCAGGGACGACGCCTGCTGCTTGTTCCTCGCTGGGCTGGTGGCGGCGTTGACGGCAGGTGATGGAGAACGGCGGGGGCATCCACCGACGGGGGCCTTCTGGGCGACGTGAGTGGCGAGAGTGGCCCGACGCTCGGCGCGGGCTCGACGAGCGTCTGACATGGATGCGACGGGCGGCGAAACACAGGGCGGCGGAAGGCGGATTCCGGTGCACCCCTACCTGGCGCGCCAAATGTCGGATTTCGGGTTCCGGCAGACCCTCAAGGCTCGAACTCTGGGGTGCACGTGGAGATCACACCTCCCTCCTACCTACGTCTCCTCGCCTCGCAAGGATCTAAACTACACGAAGAACATCACAAGGGACACGAGGTTTATACTAGTTCGGGCCACCATTGTGGTGTAATACCCTACTCTAGTTTGTGGTGTGGTAGATTGCCTGAGGGGCTGGAGATGAACAATACAACAGAATAACAGCCTCGCGAGAGGAGGGGTTCTTGTGGTGGTGATGCCTCTTGGGAAGGATTGAATCCGGATCCGCCTCTTCTGTGGTGGCTAGTCCTATTTATAGAGCGAGGCCTTGGTCCTCTTCCCAAATATTGAGCGGGAAGGGCGCCAACAATTGGCCATTTTGAAGGGGAACATCTAGTACACTTATCTTAGCTAAAGTCGGTCCTCGCCTGCCAAAGACTCTGACAGTGACGCTGGCTTGGGCTCCACGATGACCTCCATCCTACTGTTCTGCTGGTCTTGGTCTTGTTGCACCGAAATGGTTGCCTTTGCTTGATACTCTTGCCTGGGCTTGCCCCCTTGGCACCAAAGAGGAAACAAGGACTCTATGCAGGCTGGCGCCCGCCTGGCGCCCGCCTGGCTTCGGTTGTCATGGCTTGCGTCATGGGCACCTCGTGAGGTACCCTGCCTTGATCTCGCTCCTCGCGAGCCAGCCTGACGAGGCTGTGCCCGAGGAAGCTTCCTGTCGTCCGCCCCGCGAGGCTTGGCCCCTCGCGAGGGTCTTGACCATGTCTTGGTGAAGATGGGCCGTACTGGGCCACTCCCTGAGCCACGCCGCAGGCCGCAGGCAGGCAAGTCTGGGTACCCCCGTTCCCAGAACGCCGCCAGCGTGTGGTGCCATGTAGGCTGGCAGGCTGCTGAGCTGGTGCGGCGGCTGAGCTTGTGCAGCGGTAGTGTCTTCATGAAGATCTGCATGCCACCACGTAGGTGCTTGATGAGTTGGCCTAGAGGCCGCATGTCGCCACACAGGTGCTCGCCTAGTTGGTGGGCTGGCAGCTGCATGGGAACGACGGTGGAGTCTTGGCAGATGCGGGTCTAGCCGTGGTCCTGCTGACATCCTCGGCAAGGGTCTTGCCGGGATCCCGACAAGGGTTTTGCCGTGACATCATGGTCATCCCTGGCAAGGATCTTGCCAGAGGTCTCGTGGATTTCCTCAGCAATCATCTTGCCGAGGATCATCGTCTTCTGGTCCTCATCTGATCTTATGTGCTTATGATCTTTACAAAGATCTGCATGCCACCATGGAGGTGCCTCCCGAGCATTGGCTCCAATGTGGTTGATGGTGTTGGAACCTTTGGGCTCAAGGGTGGCACGCTCTGCTGGTGTTGGGCAAGTTGCCCCGGCAAGGCTCTTGCCGGGGCTGTGGAGGCTACCCTGGCAAGGGTCTTGCCGAGGGAGCCTACCTCGCCCTCTTTCTTTTGGTGTCTCCGGTCTTGGCGTTGCTTTGATTGTCTTGTGGCTTTGGCTTCCCTCCTCTGCCCTACTTCGTGTGGCTGCGGGCGCGGCTCTGACTGCCCATGCACAAGTAAAGGGGTACGAAAGAGAGTCCCTACTTTTGTACACCTACAGACGGTGTGTGCATACCTCTTTGTGTAATAGAAAACTTCCCGATAACGACGCTAGAAAAGTTTTTGCTACTCGCACAGGAGTCGTTAGGATTACCCTAAGAGGAAAGGGGAAGTAGCAAGTAGAAAGTTTTTCCTCAGTTAAGAACCAAGGTTTATTGAACCAGTAGCAGCTTCTAACCTTCACAGGTCAACAACACATGCACAAAAAACACAAACAAACTTGTTCCCAAGACGGCAAGAGTCAATCACCTTCTCTTGCTAGTTACAAGGTAAAACACAAGTGACAGAGATAGATAATAGCAAAACGTAAAACAGAAAATAGTGGCAATTGTGTAGAAAAATCGAGAAATAGAGAATAGACCTGGGATCATAGGTTCACTCATGACATCTCTCTCTAAAATAGAAAGTACCCCCTCCATCCGAAAGAGCTTGTCTCCCAAGCTTGTCCGTCAAATGGATGTATCTAGCACTAGCTTGGTGCTAGATACATCCATTTGAGGGACAAGCTTTTTTGGACAGAGGGAGTGTTGGGAATCGTTGCATGGAGAACAAAAAAAAATTCTATGCACACGCAAGATCTATCAAGGAGATGCATAGCAACGAGAGGGGAGAGTGTGTCTACATACCCTTGTAGACCGTAAGCGGAAGCGTTTAACAACATTGTTGATGTAGTCGAACTTTCTTCGCGATCCAACCGATCGAGTATCGAACATACGACACCTCTGCGTTCTGCACTTGTTCAGCTCGGTGTTGTCCTCGCCATCTTGATCCAGCAAGCGGGGCGAGCCAGTAGATGAGTTCCATCAGCATAACGGCGTGGTGATGGTGGTGGTGAAGCGATCCCGCAGGGCTTCGCCTAAGCACTGCGACGATCTAGAGCGGAGAAGTAAACTAGAGGTGGAGGGGTGCTGACACACGACGTGGAATAAGCTGTCTATTGTGTGGCACCCCTCCCAACATATATATAGGTGTGGGAGGGGAGGAGGGAGCCCCTAGGGCGCCCCTAGGAGGGAGCCCCTAGGGAGCCCCTAGTGCGGCGGCAGCCCTAGGGCTCCTCCCTTTGGTGCACGCCCCTTCCAAAAATTGGAACAAGGGAGAAGGAAAGGGAGGAGGCGCCCCCTTCTTTCCTTCCTCCCCTCTTCGGGATATTGTAAGAGGAGGTGGCTCCTCCCCCTTCAATATAATTGGGTGTGGCTGCCTTAGAGGGGGCGCACCAGCCCATGTGGGCTAGTGTGTTCCCTCTACATGGCCCAATAAGGCCCAATACTCTCCGTGTGCTTCCAGAACCTCTTTCGGTATTCCGATAACTTTCTGGTGCATTTCGAAACTATTCCGAAGACCAAATAGCATCGTCCTATATATCAATCTGTACCTCCGGACCATTCCGGAGCTCCTCGTCTTGTCCATGATGACATCTGGGACTCCAAACAGCATTCGGTCACCAAAGCACATAACTCATATAATACCAAATCGACATCAAACGTTAAGCGTGCGGACCCTACAGGTTCGAGAACTACGTATACATGACCGAGACACTTCTTCGGTCAATAACCAATAGCGGAACCTGGATGCCCATATTGGCTCCTACATATTCTACAAAGATCTTTATTGGTCAAACCGTTATGACAACATACGTAATTCCCTTTGTTCGTCGGTATGTTACTTGCCCGAGATTTGATTGTCGGTATCTTCATACCTAGTTCAATCTCGTTACCGGAAAGTCTCTTTACTCGTTCCATAATACATCACATCGTGAGTAACTCCTTAGTCGTTTGCTTGCAATCTTATGATGTGTATTACCGAGAGGGCCCAGAGATACCTCTCCGATACTCGGAGTGACAAATCCTAATCTCGATCTATGCCAAATCAACAAACACCTTTGAAGATACTTGTAGAGCATGTTTATGATCACCTAGTTATTGTGTGACGTTTGATAGCACACAAGGTATTCCTCCGGTATCCGGGAGTTGCATAATCTCATAAATCGAAGGAATATGTATTTGACATGAAGAAATCAATAGCAATAAAACTGAGCGATCATTATACTAAGCTAATGGGTGGGTCTTGTCCATCACATCCTCCTCCTAATGATGTGATCCCATGATCAAATGGAATCAGATATCCATGGTAAGAAAACCTTAACCATCTTTGATCAATGAGCTAGTCTAGTAGAAGCTCACTAGGAACATGGTATTTGTTTATGTATTCACACATCTATTTAGGTTTCTGATCAATACAATTCTAGCATGAATAATAAACCTTTTATCATGAATAAGGAAATATAAAATAACAACTTTATTATTGCCTTTAGGGCATATTTCCTTCAGTCTCCCACTTGCACTAGATTTAATAATCTAGTTCACATCACCATGTGATTTAACACCCATAGTTCACATCGCCATGTGACCAACACCCAAAGAGTTTACTAGAGTCAATAATCTAGTTCACATCGCCATGTGATTAATACCCAAAGTGTGATCATGTTTTGCTTGTGAGAGGGTTTTCGTCGACGGGTCTGCCACATTCAGAGTCGTATGTATTTTGCAAATTTTCTATGTCTACAATGCTCTGCATGGAGCTACTCTAGCTAATTGCTCCCACTTTTAATATGTATCCAGATTGTGACTTAGTCATCCAGATCATGTCAAAGCTTGCATCGACATAACCCTTTACGACGAACTCTTTATCACCTCCATAACCGAGAAACATTTCCTTAGTCCTCTTAGGTAACTAAGGATAATTTTGACCGTTGTCCAGTGATCTACTCCTAGATCACTATTGTACCCCTTGCCAAACTCATGGCAAGGTACACTATAGGTCTGGTACATAGCATGTCATACTTTATAGAACCTATGGCTGAGGCATAGGGAATGACTTTCATTCTCTCTTTATCTTCCAGCGTGGTCGGCTTTGAGTCTTACTCAACTTCACACCTTGAATACAAGCAAGCACCCTTTCTTTGACTGATCCATTTTGAAATCCTTCAAAACTTTGTCAAGGTATGTGCATTGTGAAAGTCCTATTAAGCGTCTTGATCTATCTCTATAGATCTTGATGCCCAATATATAAGCAGCTCCACCGAGCTCTTTCATCTAAAAACACTTATTCAATTATGTTTTTATGCTATCCAGAAATTCTATATCATTTCCAACCAACAATATGTCATCTACCTATGATATTATAAATGCTAGAAAGCTCCCACTCACTTTCTTGTAAATACAGGCTTCACCGAATGTCTATAAAAAACCGTATGCTTTGATCACCTCATCAAAGCGTATATTCCAACTCCGAGATGCTTGCACCAGTCCATAGATGGATCGCTGGAGCTTGCACACTTTGTTAGCACCTTTAGGATCGACAAAACCTTCTGTCTGCATCATATACAACTCTAATTTAAGAAATCCATTAAGGAATGCAATTTTGACATCCATTTGCCAGATTTCATAATCATAAAATACGGCAATTACTAACATGATTCGGACAGACATAAGCATCATTATGGGTGAGAAAGTCTCATCATAGTCAACCCCTTGAACTTGTCGAAAACCTTTTGCATCAAGTCGAGCTTTGTAGACAGCAACATCACCATCAGCGTCAGTCTTCTTCTTGAAGATCCATTTATTCTCTATGGCTTGACGATCATCGGGCAAGTCCGCCAAAGTCCATACTTTGTTCTCATACATGGATCCTATCTCAGATATCATGGCCTCAAGCCATCTGTCGGAATCTGGACTCATCATAGCTTCTTCATAGTTCGTAGATTCGCCTTGGTCTAGTAATATGACTTCCAGGACAGGATTACCGTACCACTGTGGTGCAGATCGTGCTCCGTTTACCTACGAGGTTCAGTAGTAACTTGATCTGAAGTTTCATGATCATTATCATTAGCTTCCTCTCTAGTTGGTGTAGGCATCACGGGAACAGATTTCCCTAATGTGCTACTTTCCTATTTGGAGAAGGTACAATTACCTCATAAAGTTCTACTTTCCTCCCACTCACTTCTTTCGAGAGAAACTCCTTCTCTAGAAAGGTTCCATTATTGGCAACAAAGATCTTGCCTTCGGATCTGTGGTAGACGGTGTACCCAATTGTTTCCTTAGGGTATCCTATGAAGACGCACTTCTATGATTTGGGTTTGACCTTATCACGTTGAAGCCTTTTGACATAAGAAACGACAGCTTACACCGGTACGCGTCGGTGCTATACTAACCCCTTTCCGCGACGACATTTGGAACCTCCGCCAAGTGAGTGTGGGCGATAGGGGGTCCTTCCCACACGACCCAGAAACCGTCGGGGATATGGAGCAATGATCCAGAGGCCTTGCAAAACATAATCGTGTGCGATGCAGCACACACTAAATTCTTTCGCACATGTAGGATTGGCGATTAAACCTTTCTAATGACGAAGTGAAACCAAACAGTGTGTCGTAATGAACCGTTTGGGAAACAGTATGTAAGGCACACGAGCCAACATATGAACTGTGTGCGATATGTGCCCTATCACACACAAGTTTTCTTCGGAACCCGTCTGCCATGCAAGACTTCATCGCACACGTTCTCCCAACATTTACAGTCTGCGATAATGTTTTATCACAAACGGTTCAGGAGCCCCTTTGCACACATACAAGTGCTGCAAACCGTTTTTGATTTGTTGTGTATCACCGACGGTTTCGGCTAGAGTGACGTGTGCTTTTTGTTTGGGATCCCACACATTTCCTGAAAAAATTACGACTGGGATTGTATTTTACATTGGGCACGGTTTACTCTGAGTTGTTGTGTGCGATAACTTGATATCACAAACGATTCCGGAGAGCCTACACACACATAGTAGCGCTGCAAATCATTTGCGATCTGCTGTGTATCACCGACGGTTCCGCTAGGATTGACGTATGCTTTCCGATGTGGATCGCACACACTCATTTAGTTGAACCGTGTGCAGAGCAACTGCCAGGTTTAAACAAAAATATCCCATTTTGAATCAGCATGCTTAAAGAAAATTCACCACAATATTCAATTGAACAAATAAACAAAAATATCCCATTTTAAATCGACACGCATAAAGCAAATTGGCCAAAATATTCAATTGAACAAATAAACAAAAATATCCCATTTTGAATCGGCATGCAAAATGCAAAATCATCACAATATTCAATTGAAAAAATAGTGTCCACAGGAAGAACATTCATCAGATTTCGCAACAATTGCAATTGAACATATGGTAGCTAAAATCCAATGATTTGTGCACACATATATGCATTACATAATTAATTATATTGTACGAAATATGAAGACCTCATCAGATGGAAAACAATGGATCCATGCGTATATGTTTAGCAGCTAATTCTTACTCAATGTTTTAGGAGAAGGCATGCTGAAATCTTCATTATCACCAGTGGGATTGATGTAGTGATTCAGGAAAAAGTCGCTGATAAATCTCCGAACCATCAGCAATTCACCAGCCGGGAGCGGTTCAGGGGTCCTTGGTTCTAAGATGAGCTGCAATATTTTTAAGATCAAAATGTGCCATATGAGTGGAGTAGAAGATATTAATTAACATAGACTTACTGGTACTAATTCGCAAGGATCATCACAACTATCAGCAGATCTGCAGATGGAGATCATGTGTCTGCAAACATAGTATCCACAAAGGTTGGTCCCCGCTTCTTGCTGAGGACACTGATTTTTTTGTACATAACTAGTCATGTATTTGTCCTGTTAGGAACTACCTGACCGGTGTTAGATGTATTGTTTTTTCTTTGCGTAAAATAGAAAGAGGTTTATTTAGAAGCTTGAAGATTAGACTAGCATAAGAAAAGGTATTTGCAGACTATTGGATAAATTTTCCGAAAATAAAGGATTTTGGTGTGTTACCGGAGAAACAATCTCGTGCTGCAGAGGTAGTTCCCTCTTGAACAGGTTCCCTGGTTTAGTTTTCCACAATGAGGGCACACTGCAAATGAAGATGAATTTTGACAACATCAATTATTGAATCAGACATGAACCCAAATTAATTTCAACATCATAGAATTTAATACCTATCCATGAATTGCTGAAGATGCGTCAGATCCTAAGCGTTTGTTGACTCTCTGAGAGAATCAATGTAGTAAATTGTGTTCTTGTTTGGAACAATGAATACCAATATCTAGTGACTGCTACATATTTAGAAATCCATGAAGTTACGAATTATGTCGAAATCTGAAAGACATTCGGTGTATGCGTGGTTGTTTACTTGACTCACCTTTAATGATATGGACAGAGAAATGATTCTGCATGGGGCGTGTTTTCGAAGATATGGAGGACCATGTTAACGGCCCAGCCCCGTTCGTCCTTACCATGTAATGTTGTGCCATTTGCTAATGCAGGATCTATGAAATACACACTCTCCCTTTTTCTTCTCTGCGCGTTCAATCCCCTGAGAGGAACAAAATACAGTCATCTGTTTATCATTTACAACCTTGTATGGAGAAGTTGATCAGAGTTTGTTAAGTACTTACAAAATCAGGAATCTAACAATAGTGGCATCGAGCTCGTTGAAGTTGAAGAAGAGATGTAAGTCCTCGAAACTCACATCGAATGAACCAGCATCGTGCCGGAAATGATCTATGTTGAAGTGGACAAGCAAACCATCATGACCTAGTGACATTTGATCCATGCAATATTCCTGTAACTTGCGGCAACTGGAGCTGCACTCTTCAAAGTATTCGCCAAAAAGAAATGGCTGGCCATGGACGTAATTGTGTGCTTCAAGTACGTCTGCTTTACTTCTAGCAACCAACAATTCTACTTCTTCATCATCCATGGCATCAGAAATAATATTACTCCCTGATTCGAACAACATGTTGTTAATTTGGTTACAGTCGATGAGTGCTTTAAGCAAGAGGCAATTGTTCTCTTTCCTCCTCACTCTCCCGCCACGCTTCTTTGCGGGTGTCGGTCTCAAAACCGGCGGATCTCGGGTAGGGGGTCCCGAACTGTGCGTCTAGGCGGATGGTAACAGGAGACAAGGGACACGATGTTTTACCCAGGTTCGGGCCCTCTTGATGGAGGTAAAACCCTACGTCCTGCTTGATTGATATTGATATTGTGGATGTTTACAAGAGTGGATCTACGACGAGATCAAGGAGGCTAAACCCTAGAAGCTAGCCTATGGTATGATTGTTTGTTGTCCTACGGACTAGAGCCATCCGGTTTATATAGACACCGGAGAGGGCTAGGGTTACATAGAGTCGGTTACAATTGTAGGAGATCTACATATCCGTATCACCAAGCTTGCCTTCCACGCCAAGGAAAGTCCCATCTGGACACGGGACGAAGTCTTCAATCTTGTATCTTCATAGTCTTGCAGTCCGGTCGATGATGATAGTCCGGCCGATGATAGTTCGGCCGATGATGGTAATCCGGCTATCCGGACACCCCCTAATTCATAGAAGATTGTGAACACCAGGATAGTGTCCAGCTCTGCAAAATAAATTCCACATTCCACTGTAGAGAGAATAATATATACACAAGTTCAATCTGCTAACGTTTTTTTTGCGGAATGACGTCACACCACTACCAAGTCATTACTTGAATCTTTTTTACTTTACCACCTCAGCGCATTTAGAGAAACGGTTTCCTTGGCACGTCTTGTCGAAGCAGAGATCGTGTTCCCCCTTAATCCGGGATTCTCATCAATACGAACGTGGGTAACCCAACCGCGCCTGTCGCCACGCCCCCTCTATCGAAGGCGAGTCCCGAACGGTCGCGGAGACGGCTCTCGGTATTCTCCCTTTTTATAACGGGACCAAGGCTCATTTCTTTTCTTCAATTCTCCATCGAATCCTCTTTCCGCTCCAAGTTCCAGCACCTATCGCTCCAGATTCGAGCGCTTCGGACCTTCAATAATGTCCGATTCCGACCTCCAGGGCCGGTGGATGACCTCCTCCGTCACGGCGGAGGATGTGCTAAAGCTGCGGGAGGCCAAGTACCTGACTTACGAGACTTCGCACAGGTTGCCTGCCGAAGGGCAGGCCATCCCCACCCCCGAGCCCGGCGAGTATGTTGTTTTTGTATCCCACCTCCGTCGGGGTTTAGGCTTCCCGACGGATCCTTTTGTGAGAGGGCTCATGTTTTACTATGGGTTGGAATTCCACGATTTGGCTCCGGAGTCCATCCTCCACATCTCCGCATTTATCGTTGTCTGCGAAGCCTTCCTCCGCGTCACCCCTCACTTCGGCCTGTGGCTGAAGAACTTCAATGTGGCGCCGAAGATGATAGGGGGGCATCAAGCGGAGTGCGGCGGGGCGGCCGTCAGTAGGAGAGACGATGCCCCGTGGCCCGCGGGCTCCTTCCAAGAGGAGCTCGGCATGCGGCAGCAAGAGTGGTTCTATATTACCGTTTCGAGGGGCCGCAAACAAAAGCCGCCGCCCTTATTCCGCCCGGGACCTCCACAACGGGTGATGTCGTGGGTCAACCAAGGGCTCAACTGGGGGCCGTCAAAGGACGTGCCCCTGCTGCAGGGCCGGATTCGAGATCTCCAGGCGAGGGAGATCGATCTGGTCGTGGTGATGCAGGTTATGCTGATCAGGCATCACTTGCCCTGCAAACGCCGTCCTCTCCGACTATGGGAATTTAATTCGGAGGGACCACAGATTCTTCAACACTTCATGGGTATGACACCCCTGGAGATGTACAAATTATTCTTCGGATCGCAAGAGGCGCGTCCGTAATCGACCGAGGATGCTGGCCTAAGCTGCAATCGCCCGGATACTCAAGTAAGTAGTTCCAAGTCCGGACATACCGTTTGTTTGCCTTTCGATGATTCGCCTTATGACCAATTTCCTTCTAAACAGGAGTGGATAGCGGAAGCAAAATTGATATGGTGTCCGGCCCCCCTCCCAGAGACCGCGCCAGATTCCGTGCTGGTCCAGATGTTGGAGGTTGCGCCTCCAAAGGAAGGCGAAGGGGAAAGTGGAAAAGCTACTGCCTCGCCTAAGGAGGCTCTTGAAAGAGGGGGGATCGAGAATCCCTCCCTCCAAGGGGAGAAGAGGATTGCCTCCGAGGACCCGGGGGACAAAACCCCTAAACGGGGGAAGAAATCTTCGCAAGAGGGTCCTGCGTCCGGGGAGGCCCCGGCCGCACAGTTTCCCTTAAAGGATCAGCCCTCCAACGAGCCGTAAGTATAAAGAAAGGATTTTTATAATAAGGGACATCCCTTTTTGTGCTTCTGAGGATAACTAAAGTTTTTACCTTTTAGTTCGGATCTTCGTCCTTCGCAAATGAGCTCGTCTTCGGGGGACCTTCGTTCGGAGATGAGGGAGAGCGAGACGCCTCCGTCCGGGGCGCCGTCGGATAGGGCGGACGAGCCTGAAGTGTCGTCACGGAGGGAGCCCCCGGGTTTGGCGAAGCTGGACAGTTCGGCGCCAACTGGTGTGCGGCTGAAGGATCTGCTTGAGAAGGCGTCTATCTCAAAAGATCACCACGCATTGATGAGTGTGGTGATTGAAAGGATTTCATCCGCCGAAGGCGGGTTGCATAATGCCGTCAGGAGTTTGCTGGCGGGGTTTGAGGTACGTAAAAAATGACACACCTTTTGATAGTTTTGCATATAGAATGCTCCCTGTATAGATAGTAGCCCCTGGGACTCGGTAGGTTGTCGAAAGCGACAGCGTGCCGAGGATCAAAATCGCAGGTTTAAATTTTCGCCGTGCCTATGTAGGTGGCGGGTCGTCCAGGGGCCAGCTGGACTGATGAAGTTGCTGAACTAAGGCGGCAACTCATCGTGGCGGATGCGGACATCACGCTGGTCAACCGGCGACTTGATGAGTCACAAGGTAAGTGTTTCTGTGCGGTCACTTAGTAAGGGAGCCGAAGCCAGCTCCTTACAACATGTGTGTGAAATGCAGATAGTGCCGCTGCTGTGGAGATCCTTCCGGCTGAACCTGCTCAAGCCAAGGAGCAGGCCAGAAGGAGTAATGCGGCGGCCTCGAGGGCGGCCGAAGAATTAGCGGCCAAAAGGGCCGCACACTGCCGAAGCAGGGAAGAGATGGCCGAAATGGCCGTGAAGTTAAAAGATGCTACCGACCGCAATGAGGCTCTTGAGAAGGAGCGCCTGGCGGGGCAAGAAGACCTGGGGAAGGCCACCGCCGAAGCCAAGGATGCCTGCTCTGTGATGCGGGCTATAAAGGAGGAGCTGCGCCAGGCCGGAGACATTGTAGCTGGCAAGCCTTTTCTGCTGCGCCGAAGGTTTACGGATCCAAAGTATGCTAAGCTGGGCCAACTGTGGGGTCCGGAGGATCCTTATATGGACTTAGCAGCGAGTGCGGCGGATGCCGTTGTGCATTTTCGAAGCCAGAAGGATCACGAGACGGAAGAGCTATTTTGGTCTCAATTCCATAGTCCGGAGCGTTCACTTCCGCTGACCGACCATTTGGCCGAGTGGGCTGAGCTAAATAGGTTGTCCGGGCTTGCCATGACGGATATCGTGACCCATGTCTGGCCGGATAGGCCCAAGCCGAAGAGTTTCTTTGGCTTATTGCAGCAATTTCTTGGGGCGGTGCCGCATATGAAGGCGATGACACGGTCGGCATGCATAGAGGGTGCGCGGATGGCACTCGCCCGTGTGAAGACACATTGGACAGAGATGGATGCCACCGCTATTGCGACCCCGGGTTCGGACGATAGCCGGTTACCCGCTGAGCACTATTTTGGCGAAGTGTTGCGTGGTGCTCGTGTAATAGAGTCGCAGTGTTCAAAAATGTTACGTTCAAATGAACGTTTTATGTTGTAAAACAATATTTATGATGTAAGCGCCTTTTATACTTGTGCGTTCAAGTAATGTAATATCTCCTCTGCGGCCGTTCATGTATACGTGTGTATAACCTGAAAGATGGCAGTCGTCGACTTCAGCCCCCACGCACAAGGTGCGGGGGTGTTCGCAAAAAATAGCACGTTTTCACACTTAATCCGACGTCTTGGTCCTGTAAAGGAGGTGGTAGCGTAGCAAACGAGGCAACCGGACTATAATGCTTTATCACTTTCACTTAGCCATGGAGTTCGAGGGTGGGGCTACGACATAGCACCTGGGGGCACCGCGCTCTCCGAATTTGGGGCGCGTATGTGCCTGACCGGGAAACGGCCCTTCGTCAAAGCGGAGGAATTCTAAACATTCCCTTGGTTGATTGAGTGGTTGACCAGTCTCTCATTGTATCATGACAGTCAGTTTTCGGCTTTCTCTACTGAGGTGCTCGCCCAGCCGAACTAGGGCACAATCGCAGTAGTTCTCCTGGTGCCGCGTTAGCCGATGATACGGAACGTAAGGCAGCAAAACACAGGAGCCGGGCAAACCCAACATTTGACCAAAGACATGATTCAGAGCTGATGCATATAAGGCCTAACTCGAGACGCCGAACACTCCCGAAGGTGTTCGGCCTTTTACAATAGCGGGCAGCATAATTGTTGGAAATATGCCCTAGAGGCAATAATAAATTGATTATTATTATATTTCCTTGTTCATGATAATCGTTTATTATCCATGCTATAATTGTATTGATAGGAAACTTAGATACATGTGTGGATACATAGACAACACCAAGTCCCTAGTAAGCCTCTAGTTGACTAGCTCGTTGATCAATAGATGGTTACGGTTTCCTAATCATGGACATTGGATGTCATTGATAACGGGATCACATCATTAGAAGAATGATGTGATGGACAAGACCCAATCCTAAGCATAGCACTAGATCGTGTAGTTCGTATGCTAAAGCTTTTCTAATGTCAAGTATCTTTTCCTTAGACCATGAGATTGTGCAACTCCCGGATACCGTAGGAATGCTTTGGGTGTACCAAACGTCACAACGTAACTGGGTGGCTATAAAGGTGCATTACAGGTATCTCCGAAAGTGTCTGTTGGGTTGGCACGAATCGAGACTGGGATTTGTCACTCCGTGTAAATGGAGAGGTATCTCTGGGCCCACTCGGTAGGACATCATCATAATGTGCACAATGTGATCAAGGAGTTGATCACGGGATGATGTGTTACGGAACGAGTAAAGAGACTTGCCGGTAACGAGATTGAACAAGGTATCGGGATACCGACGATCGAATCTCGGGCGAGTATCGTACCGATAGACAAAGGGAATTGTATACGGGATTGATTAAGTCCTTGACATCGTGGTTCATCTGATGAGATCATCGTGGAACATGCGGGAGCCAACATGGGTATCCAGATCCCGCTGTTGGTTATTGACCGGAGAGTCATCTCGGTCATGTCTGCATGTCTCCCGAACCCGTAGGGTCTACACACTTAAGGTTCGGTGACGCTAGGGTTATAGAGATATTAGTATGCGGTAACCCGAAAGTTTTTCGGAGTCCCGGATGAGATCCCGGACATCACGAGGAGTTCCGGAATGGTCCGGAGGTAAATAATTATATATAGGAAGTGCTATTTCGGCCATCGGGACAAGTTTCGGGGTCATCGGTATTGTACCGGGGCCACCGGAAGGGTCCCGGGAGTCCACCGGGTGGGGCCACCTGCCCCGGGGGGGCCACATGGGCTGTAGGGGGTGCGCCTTGGCCTACATGGGCCAAGGGCACCAGCCCCAAGAGGCCCATGCGCCAAGAGAAGAGAAAAAGGGGAGAGTCCTAAAGGGGGAAGGCACCTCCGAGGTGCCTTGGGGAGGATGGACTCCGCCCCCCCTTGGCCGCACCCTTCCTTGGAGGAAGGGGCAAGGGCTGCGCCTCCCCCTCTCCCTTGGCCCTATATATAGTGGGGAAAAGGAGGAGCAACCATACCTAAGGCCTGGCGCCTCCCTCTCCCTCCCGTGACACATCTCCCTCCTCCCGCAGCGCTTGGCGAAGCCCTGTTGGAATCCCGCTACTTCCACCACGCCGTCGTGCTGCTGGATCTCCAGAAACCTCTCCCTCCTCCTTGCTGGATCAAGGCGTGGGAGACGTCTCCGTTCCGTACGTGTGTTGAACGCGGAGGTGCCGTTCGTTCGGCGCTAGGATCATCGGTGATTTGGATCACGACGAGTACGACTCCATCAACCCCGTTCTCTTGAACGCTTCCGCTTAGCGATCTACAAGGGTATGTAGATGCACTCTCCTTCCCCTCGTTGCTAGTCTCTCCATAGATAGATCTTGGTGACACGTAGAAAATTTTTGAATTTTTGCTACGTTCCCCAACAGTGGCATCATGAGCTAGGTCTATTGCGTAGATTCTTTGCACGAGTAGAACACAAAGTAGTTGTGGGCGTTGATTTTGTTCAATATGCTTCCCGTTACTAGTCTTATCTTTATTCGGTGGCATCGTGGGATGAAGCGGCCCGGACCAACCTTACACGTACGCTTACGTGAGACCGGTTCCACCGACAAACATGCACTAGTTGCATAAGGTGGCTGGCGGGTGTCTGTCTCTCCCACTTTAGTCGGATCGGATGCGATGAAAAGGGTCCTTATGAAGGGTAAATAGCAATTGGCATATCACGTTGTGGTTCTTGCGTAGGTAAGAAACGTTCTTGCTAGAAACCCATAGCAGCCACGTAAAACATGCAAACAACAATTAGAAGACGTCTAACTTGTTTTTGCAGGGTATGCTATGTGATGTGATATGGCCAAAAAGGATGTGATGAATGATATATGTGATGTATGAGATTGATCATGTTCTTGTAATAGGAATCACGACTTGCATGTCGATGAGTATGACAACCGGCAGGAGCCATAGGAGTTGTCTTAATTTATTTATGACCTGCGTGTCAACATAAACGTCATGTAATTACTTTACTTTATTGCTAACCGTTAGCTGTAGAAGTAGAAGTAATAGCTGGCGAGACAACTTCATGAAGACACGATGATGGAGATCATGATGATGGAGATCATGGTGTCATGCCGGTGACGATGATGATCATGGAGCCCCGAAGATGGAGATCAAAAGGAGCAAAATGATATTGGCCATATCATGTCACTATTTGATTGCATGTGATGTTTATCTTGTTTATGCATCTTGTTTACTTAGAATGACGGTAGTAAATAAGATGATCCCTTACAACAATTTCAAGAAGTGTTCTCCCCTAACTGTGCACCGTTGCTACAGTTCGTCGCTTCGAAGCACCACGTGATGATCGGGTGTGATAGATCCTTACGTTCACATACAACGGGTGTAAGACAGATTTACACATGCAATACACTTAGGGTTAACTTGACGAGCCTAGCATGTACAGACATGGCCTCGGAACACGGAGACCGAAAGGTCGAGCATGAGTCGTATAGAAGATACGATCAACATGAAGATGTTCACTGATGATGACTAGTCCGTCTCACGTGATGATCGGACACGGCCTAGTTTGACTCGGATCATGTGATCACTTAGATGACCAGAGGGATGTCTATCTGAGTGGGAGTTCATAAGATGAACTTAATTATCCTGAACATAGTCAAAAGGTCTTCGCAAATTATGTCGTAGCTCACGCTATAGTTCTACTGTTTAGATATGTTCCTAGAGAAAAATTAGTTGAAAGTTGATAGTAGCAATTATGCGGACTAGGTCCGTAAACTGAGGATTGTCCTCATTGCTTCATAGAAGGCTTATGTCCTTAATGCACCGCTCAGTGTGCTGAACCTCGAACGTTGTATGTGGATGTTGCGAACATCTGACATACACATTTTGATAACTACGTGATAGTTCAGTTAAACGGTTTGGAATTGAGGCACCAAAGACGTTTTTGAAACGTCACGAAACATATGAGATGTTTTGAGGGCTGAAATTGGTATTTCTGGCTTGTGCCCACGTCAAGAGGTATAAGACCTCCGACGATTTTCTTAGCCTGCAAACTCAGGGAGAAAAGCTCAATCGTTGAGCTTGTGCTCAGATTGTCTGAGTGCAACAATCACTTGAATCGAGTGGGAGTTGATCTTCCAGATGAGATAGTGATGTTTCCCCAAAGTCATTGCCACCAAGCTGCTAGAGCTTCGTGATGAACTATAACATATCAAGGATAGAGATGATGATCCTTGAGGTATTCGCGATGTTTGACACCACAAAAGTAGAAATCAAGAAGGAGCATCAATTGTTGATGGTTGGTGAAACCACTAGTTTCAAGAAGGGCAAGGGCAAGAAGGGATACTTCATGAAACGGCAATTCAGCTGCTGCTCTAATGAAGAAACCCAAGGTTGAACCCAAACCCGAGACTAAGTGCTTCTGTAATAACGGGAACAGCCACTGGAGCAAAATTACCCTAGATACTTGGTAGATGAGAAGGCTGGCAAGGTCGATAGAAGTATATTGGATATACATTGTATTGATGTGTACTTTACTAGTACTCCTAGTAGCACCAGGGTATTAGATACTGGTTCGGTTGCTAAGTGTTAGTAATTCGAAATAAAAGCTACAGAATAGACGGAGACTAGCTAAAGGTGAGCTGACGATATGTGTTGGAAGTGTTTCCAATGTTGATATGATCATGCATCGCACGCTCCCTCTACCATCGAGATTGGTGTTAAACCTAAATAATGGTTATTTGGTGTTTGCGTTGAGCATAGACATGATTGTATTATGTCTATCGCAATACGGTTATTCATTTAAGGAGAATAATGGTTACTCTATTTATTTGAATAATACCTTCAATGGTCTTGCACCTAAAGGAATGGTTTATTGAATCTCGATCGTAGTGATACACATTTTCATGCCAAAAGATATAAGATAGTAATGATAGTACCACTTACTTGTGGCACTGCCATGTAAGTCATATTGGTATAAAACGCATGAAGAAGCTCCATGTTGATGGATCTTTGGACTCACTCATTTTTGAAAAGTTTGAGACATGCGAACCATGTCTATTGGTGTATATGCATGAAGAAACTCCATGCAAATGGACCGTTTGGACTCACTTGGTTTTGAATCACTTGAGACATGCAAATCATACCACATGGGCAAGATGACTGAAAGCCTTGTTTTCAGTAAAATGGAACTAGAAAGCAACTTGTTGGAAGTAATACATTTTGATGTGTGCAGTCCAATGAGTGCTGAGGCATGTAGTGGATATCGTTATGTTCTTACTTCACAGATGATTTGAGTAGGTGTTGAGTATATTTACTTGATGAATCACGAGTCTGAATTATTGAAAGGTTCAAGTAATTTCAGTGTGAAGTTGAAAGATCGTCGTGACAAGAGGATAAAAGATCTATGATATGATCATAGAGATGAATATCTGAATTACGAGTTTGGCACACAATTAAGACATTGTGGAAATTGTTTCACAACTAATACAGCCTGGAACACCATAGTGTGATGGTGTGTCCGAACATCATAATTGCACCCTATTGGATATGGTGCGTACCTTGATGTCTCTTATCAAATTACCACTATCGTTCATGGGTTAGGCATTAGAGACAACCGCACTCACTTTAATAGGGCACCACGTAATTCCGATGAGATGACACCGTATGAACTATGGTTTAGAGAAACCTAAGCTGTCATTCCTTAAAAGTTTGGGACTGCGATGCTTATGTGGAAAAGTTTCAGGTTGATAAGCTCGAATCCAAAGCGGATAAATGCATCTTCATAGGACACCCAAAACAGTTGGGTATACCTCCTATCTCAGATCCGAAAGCAATAAGGGATTGTTTCTAGAATCGGGTCCTTTCTCGAGGAAAAGTTTCTCTCGAAAGAATTGAGTGGGAGGATGGTGGAGACTTGATGAGGTTAATGAACCGTCACTTCAACAAGTGCGTAGCAGGGAACAAGAAGTTGTTCCTGTGGCACCTACACCAATTGAAGTTGAAGCTTATGATAGTGATCATGAAGTTTCGGATCAAGTCACTACCGAACCTCGTAGGGTGACAAGGATACGTACTACTTCAGAGTGGTACAGTAATCCTGTCTTGGAAGTCATGTTGCTACACAACAATAAACCTACGAGCTATGGAGAAGCGATGGTGGGCCCGGATTCCGATGAATGGCTCGAGGCCATAAAATCCGAGAGAGGATCCATGTATGAAAACAAAGTGTAGACTTTGGAAGAACGGCTCAATGGTCGTAAGGCTATTGAGTATAGATGGATTTTAAAAGGAAGACGGACAATGATGGTAAATGTCACCATTAAGAAAGCTCGACTTGTCGTTAAGAAGTTTCCGACAAGTTCAAGGAGTTGACTACGGTGAGACTTTCTCACTCGTAGCGATGCTAAGAGTCTATTGGAATTATATTAGCGATTACTGCATTATTTATGAAATCTTGCAGATAGGATTTCAAAACATTGTTTCCTCGACGATTTTCTTGAGGAAAGGTTGTATGTGATACAACCGGAAGGTTTTGTCAATCCTGAAAGATGCTAATAAGTATGCAAAGCTCTAGCAATCCTTCTAAGGACTGGAGTAAGCATCTCGGAGTTGGAATGTATGCTTTGATGATGATCAAAGATTTTGGGTTTATACAAAGTTTATGAGAAACTTGTATTTCCAAAGAAGTAAGTGGGAGCACTATAGAATTTCTGATGAGTATATGTTGTTGACATATTGATGATCAGAAATGATGTAGAATTTCTAGAAAGCATATAGGGTTATTTGAAAGGTGTTTTTCAAATAGAAAACCTGGATTAATCTATTTGAACATTGAGCATCAAGATCTATAAGGATAGATCAAAACGCTTAATGGTACTTTCAAATGAGCACATACCTTGGCATGATCTTGAAGGTGTTCAAGATGGATCAGTCAAAGAAGGAGTTCTTGCCTGAGTTGTAAGGTATGAAGTTAAGACTTAAAGCTCGACCACGGCAGAATAGAGAGAAAGGACGAAGGTCGTCCCCTATGCTTAAGACATAGGCTCTACAATATGCTATGCTGTGTACCGCACCTGAAGTGTGCCTTGCCATGAGTCAGTCAAGGGGTACAAGAGTGATCCAAGAATGGATCACAGGACAGCGGTCAAAGTTATCCTTAGTAACTAGTGGACTAAGGAATTTTCTCGATTATGGAGGTGGTAAAAGAGTTCGTCGTAAAGGGTTACGTCGATGTAAGCTTAACATCTATCCGGATAGCTCAGAGTAGAGATACCGGATACGTATAATGGAGCAACAATTTAGAATAGCTCCAAGTAGAACAATTTAAAATAGAGCGTGGTAGCTACATCTAGGAGATGACATAGAGATTTGTAAAGCACACACGGATCTGAAAGATTCAGACCCGTTGACTATAACATCTCTCACAAGCATAACATGATCAAACCCAGAACTCATCGAGTGTTAATCACATGGTAAAGTGAACTAGATTATTGACTCTAGTATACTCTTTGGGTGTTAGTCACATAGGGATGTGACCTTGAGTGTTAATCACATATCGATGTGAACTGGATTATTGACTCTAGTGCAAGTGGGAGACTGTTGGAAATATGCCCTAGAGGCAATAATAAATTGATTATTATTATATTTCCTTGTTCATGATAATCGTTTATTATCCATGCTATAATTGTATTGATAGGAAACTTAGATACATGTGTGGATACATAGACAACACCAAGTCCCTAGTAAGCCTCTTGTTGACTAGCTCGTTGATCAATAGATGGTTACGGTTTCCTAACCATGGACATTGGAAGTCATTGATAACGGGATCACATCATTAGAAGAATGATGTGATGGACAAGACCCAATCCTAAGCATAGCACTAGATCGTGTAGTTCGTATGCTAAAGCTTTTCTAATGTCAAGTATCTTTTCCTTAGACCATGAGATTGTGCAACTCCCGGATACCGTAGGAATGCTTTGGGTGTACCAAACGTCACAACGTAACTGGGTGGCTATAAAGGTGCATTACAGGTATCTCCGAAAGTGTCTGTTGGGTTGGCACGAATCGAGACTGGGATTTGTCACTCCGTGTAAACGGAGAGGTATCTCTGGGCCCACTCGGTAGGACATCATCATAATGTGCACAATGTGATCAAGGAGTTAATCACGGGATGATGTGTTATGGAACGAGTAAAGAGACTTGCCGGTAACGAGATTGAACAAGGTATCGGGATACCGACGATCGAATCTCGGGCGAGTATCGTACTGATAGACAAAAGGAATTGTATACGGGATTGATTAAGTCCTTGACATGGTGGTTCATCCGATGAGATCATCGTGGAACATGTGGGAGCCAACATGGGTATCCAGATCCCGCTGTTGGTTATTGACCGGAGAGTCATCTCGGTCATGTCTGCATGTCTCCCGAACTCGTAGGGTCTACACACTTAAGGTTCGGTGACGCTAGGGTTATAGAGATATTAGTATGCGCTAACCCGAAAGTTGTTCGGAGTCCCGGATGAGATCCCGGATGTCACGAGGAGTTTCGGAATGGTCCGGAGGTAAAGAATTATATATAGGAAGTGCTATTTCGGCCATCGGGACAAGTTTCAGGGTCATCGGTATTGTACCGGGACCACCGAAAGGGTCCCGGGAGTCCACCGGGTGGGGCCACCTGCCCCGGGGGGGCCACATGGGCTGTAGGGGGTGCGCCTTGGCCTACATGGGCCAAGGGCACCAGCCCCAAGAGGCCCATGCGCCAAGAGAAGAGAAAAAGGGGAGAGTCCTAAAGGGGGAAGGCACCTCCGAGGTGCCTTGGGGAGGATGGACTCCTCCCCCCCTTGGCCGCACCCTTCCTTGGAGGAAGGGGCAAGGGCTGCGCCTCCCCCTCTCCCTTGGCCCTATATATAGTGGGGAAAAGGAGGAGCAACCATACCTAAGGCTTGGCGCCTCCCTCTCCCTCCCGTGACACATCTCCCTCCTCCCGCAGCGCTTGGCGAAGCCCTGTTGGAATCCCGCTACTTCCACCACGCCGTCGTGCTGCTGGATCTCCATCAACCTCTCCCTCCTCCTTGCTGGATTAAGGCGTGGGAGACGTCTCCGTTCCGTACGTGTGTTGAATGCGGAGGTGCCGTTCGTTCGGCGCTAGGATCATCGGTGATTTGGATCACGACGAGTACGACTCCATCAACCCCGTTCTCTTGAACGCTTCCGCTTAGCGATCTACAAGGGTATGTAGATGCACTCTCCTTCCCCTCGTTGCTAGTCTCTCCATAGATAGATCTTGGTGACACGTAGGAAAATTTTAAATTTCTGCTACGTTCCCCAATAATAATGCCCTAAGCCCCTTGTGTCCAGGTACGGGCAGGTTCCTCTGGCGCGGCCGATGCCAAAACGCCAGCCTCCACTCTGGTTATAATGAGAAACCAGGGGATTATAGCAACAAGAGACAGTAAGAAAGGTTTACGTAGGGTCTTAGTCTGAAAAGAATCCTTGAAACGGGTCCCTACTGCACGTCTGCGCCTGTGTCTCCGTTGTGCCGTATCCTGGACGGGTGTGCACGTTGTTCTTCTATAAAAAGAGAGGAACTTCGTTTGAAAAGAAATCGTGCAAAAAGGTACATAAAAAATTGAAATATAAACGTAGAAAGATGAGCCTATGGTAGCTCATTATAGCTTATATACACAAACCCTTGTAAAGGGGTGTGTGGCTAGGTAGCCCCTAGCTTATTTATTCCGGACCCGTCCAGCCGTGTCCGGGGTCTTAGCCGACCTTTTTAATGAAATGATGCCGCGCGGACCCGGCATTTTAAGCGTAAGAGATGCGTAGTGTGGTATTGCGTTAAAGCGGACGAAAGCTTCAAGTCCCAGTAGTGCTTGATAGCTCTTTTGAATGGGGCGACATGAAAGGTTAGCTTTTCTCGTCGGAAGTTGTCAGGTGACCCGAACACAACTTCTAGTAATAATGAACCTGTGCACCTGGCGTAAGGGCCTGGCGCCACTCCTTTGAAGGAAGTGCGGCTATGTCGAATTGTAGTAGGGTCTATCCCCAACTTGCGGATTGTGTCCGGATATAGCAGTTTTAAGTCACTGCCGCCGTCCATCAGAACTTGCGTAAATCACGGTCTGTCTATTATGGGATCCAATATCAGAGCAGTCCATCTTGCGTTCCGGATACTTCTGGAATAATCCAGATTGTCGAAAGTGATTGGTTTTGACATCCAATCTCGGTGTTCCGCTGGGGTGGACCATGCGACACTTGTGGGAAAGTCTTCTGCCTTCCGGTGCTCTACTGGTGGGGTTCGTCGTCGTCCTCGCTTGGCGCATCGAGCCCCTTGTGTTCGGCGTTGAGTCTGCCGGACTGTTTAAAAACCCAACAATTTCGGTTGGTATGGTTTGCAGGCCTTCCGGAGGTACTGTGGATTTGACATATCCGATCCAAAATTTTGTTTAAGTTGGATAGCTCGTCACTGTTGTCCTTAAGAGGCAGTGTTTTATTATTTGGCCGCGAGCTTTTGAATCCGGCGCTGACCGCCGCGCTCTTTGGGCTTCTTTCTTTATTCCGGCGCTTATCTTTCCTGTGCCGTGATTTTCCATTTCCATCTCTGATCTCGGATGTACTCGGGTCGCTGGTGCTGCATCTTGCTAGCCAGCTGTCTTCCCCTGCGCAAAAGCGCGTCATGAGGCTTGTTAGCGCGGCCATTGTTCTTGGCTTCTCTTGGCTGAGGTGTCTGGCGAGCCATTCGTCTCGGACGTTGTGTTTAAAAGCTGCTAAGGCTTCCGCGTCCGGACAGTTGACTATTTGGTTCTTTTTGGTAAGGAACCTATTCCAGAATTTGCGCGCTGACTCTTCGGGCTGTTGTGTTATGTGACTTAGATCGTCCGCATCTGGAGGGCGGACATAAGTACCTTGAAAATTTGCTCTAAACGCGTTCTCAAGCTCTTCCCAACTCCCAACAGTGTTTTCTGGGAGGCTTTTGAGCCAATGCCGAGCTGGCCCTTTGAGCTTGAGGGGTAGATATTTTATGGCGTGGAGATCATCTCCTCTAGCCATGTGTATGTGTAGTATGTAATCTTCTATCCGGACTCCGGGGTCTGTTGTGCCGTCGTATGCCTCTATGTTTATGGGTTTGAACCCTGCTGGAAATTCATGATCCAGCACCTCATCGGTGAAACATAGCGGGTGTGCGGCGCCCCTGTATTTGGGTGTGCCGCTGTCTTCGAACACTTGTCGTGTTGGGTTACTTCCTGGGGCCACTTTTTTGGCCCGTAGCTGGACCTAGTTGGGCCGTCTATTTTCCCAGGGTCATAGGTCGGCTTGTGTGTGGCGTCGTTTGCCGCTTTTGGCCTGTCATCTGGCCGTCTATCCGACCAGGCGGCCTCTTTATTTTTTGATTGTGAGGGCTCTATGGCTTCCTCGTCAAATTCTGGCAGCAGCTTGTGCTTCGGGTAGCTCTTTGTTTGATGGCCATTGCCATACTTGCTTGCGGTCTTGAGTATTTTGTTCCACTTCATTCTGAGTATGTCTTCTGCTGTTTTGAGCTTCCGTTTTTCCTTCTTCAAACTTCTTGTAGTGGCGACGAGTCTTTTGTGAAGGTTCTTATGCTCCGGTGGTGTGTCCGGTGTGAGGTTGTCCGGACTGTTGGTTGCTCCGGGAAGGGGTTGATCATTCGGTTCGTCTTGTTCGGACGGTTGCTTGGTTGCATGTTCTTCGTCCACTGGTTGGCCCTGCTCTAATGCTGGGTCATTGGGAATGCTGTTCTTGCCGAGGCGGGGTTTAGGTCGGCGCTTGTGTCGCCGTTTTGGTTGTTTATCGGCGGGATTATCCTTTGCCGCGCCCCGTTGATCCTCGTTGTCGCTTCCTTTTGGGGTATCCACCATATATACGTCATCTGACGAGGTGGCCTTCCAGTGCCCTATAGGCGCTGGTTCTTGATTGTCTCCATCATCGTAGTCCATACCGTCGATGTCTTCGGAGTCGTAGTTTAGCACGTCAGTTAAATCGTCGACAGTGGCTACGATGTGGGTGGTGGGTGGCCTTTGAATTTCTTTGTCGTCCGCGTCCCAACCATCCTGGCCATAGTCCGGCCAGGGCTCTCCGGATAGCGAGAGATGCTTCAGTGAATTTAAGATGTCGCCGAAGGGTGAGTGCTGAAAGATGTCCGCAGCGGTGAATTCCATGATCGGCGCCCAGTCGGATTCGACTGGCAGGGGCGCAGGAGGTTCGGAGTTCGGAAGGGAGTCCGGCACCTCGGAGTCATGAGCTTTATGTGGGACAAGGTCAGTGTTCGGCTCCATCACCGTGGAAGTTGCAGCTCCCGAGGCGGTGTCCAGCCACCCGTCCTCAATCTGTGTGATCAGCTCTGGACTATGGGTCGGAGCGAATTCGTGTGCGGCCTCCAAGGTACTGTCCGGCGGCAGAGTTAGGTCATGCCCATCATGACAGCGCGACACGCTCGGCTGTGGCTCTGATCCATCGAGGATCAAGTCCCCGCGAATATCGGCCGTGAAGTTTAGGCTTCCAAACCTGACCTGACGGCCAGGGGCGTAGCTTTCGATCTGCTCCAGATGGCCAAGTGAGTTGGCCCGCAGTGCAAAGCCGCCGAATACGAAGATCTGTCCAGGGAGAAAAGTCTCACCCAGGACCGCATCATTGTTGATTGAAGAGGCCATCAAGACTATTGGTGACGACACAGAGGAACTCTCAATGAAAGCACCAATGTCGTTGTCAAAACCGGCGGATCTCGGGTAGGGGGTCCCGAACTGTGCGTCTAGGCGGATGGTAACAGGAGACAAGGGACACGATGTTTTACCTAGGTTCGGGCCCTCTTGATGGAGGTAAAACCCTACGTCCTGCTTGATTGATATTGATATTGTGGATGTTTACAAGAGTGGATCTACCACGAGATCAAGGAGGCTAAACCCTAGAAGCTAGCCTATGGTATGATTGTTTGTTGTCCTACGGACTAGAGCCATCCGGTTTATATAGACACCGGAGAGGGCTAGGGTTACATAGAGTCGGTTACAATTGTAGGAGATCTACATATCCGTATCGCCAAGCTTGCCTTCCACGCCAAGGGAAGTCCCATCCGGACACGGGACGAAGTCTTCAATCTTGTATCTTCATAGTCTTGGAGTCCGGTCGATGATGATAGTCCGGCCGATGATAGTTCGGCTGATGATGGTAATCCGGCTATCCGGACACCCCCTTATCCAGGACTCCCTCAGCGGGTGTAGCCTTTTTGGCTACTTCCTTCTTGGTACTTGAAGCATTTCTAGCAGAACATCTGGTTGGCTGCAATGTAGACTGCCGAGATGACGGTGAAGCTTCGATGGACTGCTTAGCAGATGGTTTATCTATCCGGACCGCTAAGCTGGCGGTGCTGCTGTGACAGACTACTGGGATGTAGGAGCAGAGGCATCAGACTGCTGACCATGTGTTGAAGCTATGTCTGGTTTCTGCGCAGGTGGTGCCAACTTGTCGGTGTGCTGAGGAGGCCATGCCAACACGTTGGTTTGCTGAGCAGGAAGCGCGGATGCATTGGTATGCTGATCACGCGACTGTGGATCGACGGACTGATGAGTAGTTGATTCTGGACCTATAGACTGCTTAGCACGCGGTTCCGAAGCATCAGACTGCTTAGCAGTCCGTTCCACCAGGTTGGTCTGCTGAGCATGTGCTGCAGCTGGGTCTCCACTCGCTGCTTCTGCGGCCGACATCTGAACCGGTGGTGCATCTTCAGCAGTTGTAGTCCTTGCCACTGGCTGCTTTGGGGCGGAGGATAACATGGCCTGTACGCCACAAAGTCGGGCCGGCTGATCACAGGTTGATGCATCAGCCGTCGGATTACGAATATTAGGTTCTTTGGGGGAAGCACGCGAGAGCTGCTGTGGCAAGGAGAGCGTCACCGGTTGAGGGGCGACATTGGTTGCTCTTGGCGGGGCTTCAGGGATCTCATTGATGAACTCTATTTCCTTTCGTGGCCACTGGATGTGATGTAACAGTATTTCTCCCAAGGCCCTTTGCTCATCAAAGTCTCCTAGGACATTCTTGAGGG
This sequence comes from Triticum timopheevii, assembly GCA_963921465.1. Lineage (NCBI taxonomy): Eukaryota > Viridiplantae > Streptophyta > Magnoliopsida > Poales > Poaceae > Triticum > Triticum timopheevii. The sequence goes on from OY997264.1 coordinate 531,873,898, forward strand.
CAAATTCATTGAATCCAGGCTTTACTTCAGTCACGTAGCACTTCACACAGCACGACTTCAATGGCACATTGTCCAACAAGAGGCCCTCTTCCAAGAAGAGTGGGCAAACCCAGGCTGTTGCACATTTTAATGTACCTTCATAATGTGTAAACATGCCCTTCAGTTTCTCTTTCATTCCAGATAGATTAGATATATCATCATCACGAGCAGCTGCAGTCTCAGTGTCGCTGGGGCCAGCTGATGCACAATTACTCTCGTGCGGTGTTGTCGCGTAATAAGCAACATCCTCCATGCCCGCCTCCCCTCCCATTTGCTGGCTATCTATTAGTGTTAGAGTCTTCCCAACCATCATTGACTCCTCAACATCCTTTCGAACAGCCAGATACATCTTCTTCCTCAACCTTTCATACAATGCATTCTGATTCTTTTCACTCCTCGCTTTTTTCATGCCGAGCCTCTCTTCTTTGCTGAGTGTGAAAGCCCTCTTGTGCGGGACATTAACACCTATACCCCTTGCATGACCAGGGGGCTCTCTTGTTTCTAGAGCAATGGAGAGAATGTCACATGGCCCTGAGTTCCTATAGAACTTTCCAGGGTCTTGGAAGCCTCTACCATCACTTGATACAGTTCTTCATCATGTGAGATTTTAAAGTAATAAGTTTCATCATCATGCCTCCTTGCACGTGCCCGCAATTAGTCTCTGGCGCGTTCGCCCCTGATTTCACTAAAGGCCGGTTTCCCACCCACCGCTACTGCTCCTTTGTCCTCCCGGTCCCATATCGGTTTCATGCCATAGTATCCTTCCACACCCATACGATGGGGGTGTGTGTTCTTCTTCTAAAGTTCCAATTACTTGAAAGTCTTCTCAGAAAACTCTTTAGTTGCTCTGACCCTTTTGAATTCTTCCCAGCCTACCTTTGTAATTTGGGGGTATGTGGGGATTGGGTCATTGCCTTCACTCAAGTACTTCTTGTACAGCACATGCTTCTAGTTTCTCCAACCATCCCTAGCCTTCTTTAGTGCAGCGTGTTCCACCTCCATTTTCCGAAGGAAATATGCCCTACAGGCAATAATAAAGTTATTATTTATTTCCTTAATTTATGATAAATGTTTATTATTCATGCTAGAATTGTATTAACCGGTGCATGTGTGAATACAAAGACAAAACATATAGTCCCTAGTATGCCTCTACTTGACTAGCTCGTTAATCAAAGATGGTTATGTTTCCTAACCATAGACATGTGTTGTCATTTGATGAATGGGATCACATCATTAGGAGAATGATGTGATGGACATGACCCATCTGTTAGCTTACCACTACGATCATTAAAGTTTCATTGCTACTGCTTTCTTCATGACTTATACAAGTTCCTCAGACTATGAGATTATGCAACTCCGGAATACCAGAGGAACACTTTGTGTGCTACCAAACGTCACAACATAAATGGGTGATTATAAAGGTGCTCTACAGGTCTCTCCGAAGGTGTTTGTTGGGTTGGCATAGATCGAGATTAGGATTTGTCACTCTGTGTTTCGGAGAGGTATCTCTGGGCCCTCTCGGTAATACTCATCTCTATAAGCCTTGCAAGCATTGTGACTAATGAGTTAGTTGTGGGATGAAGTATTATGGAACGAGTAAAGAGACTTGCCGGTATCGAGATTGAACTAGGTATGATGATACCAACGATCGAATCTCGGGCAAGTAACATACCGATGACAAAGGGAACAATGTATGTTGTTATGCGGTTTGACCGATAAAGATCTTCGTAGAATATGTAGGAACCAATATGAGCATCCAGGTTCCCCTATTGGTTATTGACCGGAGATGTGTCTTGGTCATGTCTACATAGTTCTCGAACCCGTAGGGTCCTAATACGTCTCCAACGTATCTATAATTTATGAAGCATTCATGCTATTATATTATATGTTTTGGATGTTTATGGGCTTTATTAAACACTTTTATATTATTTTTGGGACTAACCTATTAACCGGAGGCCCAACCCATATTGCCGTTTTCTTGCCTATTTCAATGTTTCGAACAAAAGGAATATCAAACGGAATGAAACCTTCAGGAGCGTTATTTTTGGAACGGAAGCAATCCAAGGGACTTGGAGTGCAAGTCAGGGAAGCTTCAAGGAGGCCACAAGGCAGGGGGTCATGCCCACCCCCCTAGGCATGCCCTCCACCCTCGTGGGTCCCTCGTGGCTCCCCTGACCGACTTCTTTCGCCTATATATTCCCATATACCCTAAAAACATCAAAGACAACAATAGATCGGGAGTTGCGCCGCCACAAGCCTCTGTAGCCACCAAAAACCTCTCGGGAGCCCGTTCCGGCACCATGCTGGAGGGGGAATCCATCACTGGTGGCCATCTTCATCATCCCGATGCTCTCCATGATGAGGAGGGAGTAGTTCACCCTTGGGGCTGAGGTATGTACCAGTAGCTATGTGTTTGATCTCTCTCTCTCTCTCTCTCTCTCTCTCTCTCGTGTTCTTGACTTCGCACGATCTTATTGTATGGTGAGCTTTGCTATTATAGTTGGATCACATGATGTTTCTCCCCCTCTATTCTCTTGTAATGGATTGAGTTTTCCCTCTAAAGTTATCTTGTCGGATTGAGTCTTTAAGGATTTGAGAACACTTGATGTATGTCTTGCCGTGCTTACCTGTGGTGACAATGGGATATCACGTGATCCACTTGATGTATGTTTTGGTGATCAACTTGCGGGTTCCTCCCATGAACCTATGCATAGGGGTTGGCACACGTTTCGTCTTGACTCTCCGATAGAAACTTTGGGGCACTCTTTGAAGTTCTTTGTGTTGGTTGAATAGATGAATCTGAGATTGTGTGATGCATATCGTATAATCATGCCCACGGATACTTGTGGTGACAATGGAGTATCTAGGTGACATTAGGGTTTTGGTTGATTTGTGTCTTAAGGTGTTATTCTAGTATGAACTCTATGATAGATTGAACGAAAAGAATAGCTTCGTGTTATTTTACTATGGACTCTTGAATAGATCGAGCAGAAAGGATAACTTTGAGTTGGTTTCGTACCCTACCATAATCTCTTCGTTTGTTCTCCTCTATTAGTGGCTTTGGAGTGACTCTTTGTTGCATGTTTTGGGATAGTTATATGATCCAATTATGTTATTATTGTTCAGAGAACTTGCACTAGTGAAAGTATGAACCTTAGGCCTTGTTTCCTACCATTGCAGTACCATTTACGCTCACTTTTATCATTAGTTACCTTGCTGTTTTTATATTTTCAGATTACAAAAACCTATATCTACCATCCATATTGCACTTGTATCACCATCTCTTCACCGAACTAGTGCACCTATACAATTTACCATTGAATTGGGTGTGCCGGGGACACAAGAGACTCTTTGTTATTTGGTTGCAGGGTTGTTTGAGAGAGACCATCTTCATCCTACGCCTCCCATGGATTGATAAACCTTAGGTCATCCACTTGAGGGAAATTTTCTACTGTTCTACAAACCTCTGCACTTGGAGGCCCAACAACGTCTACAAGAAGAAGGTTGTGTAGTAGACATCAGGTCCTCACGCTTAACATTCGATGACGATTGGTATTATGAGTTTATGTGATATGATGTACCGAAGGTTGTTCGATGTGCCAGATGTGATCACAGACATGACGAGGAGTCTCGAAATTGTGGAGACATAAAGATTGATATATTGTACGACTATGTTTGGACATCAGAAGTGTTCCGGAGAAGTTTCGGATAAAACCGGAGTACCGGGAGGTTACCGGAACCCCCCCAGGGAGTTAATGGACCTTAATGGGCCATGGTGGAAGAGAGGTGGCAGCCAAGGTGGGGGCGCACCCCCCAAGCCCAATCCAAATTGGGAGGGGTCCGGCCCCCTTTTCATTCTCTCCCTCTCCCTCTTCCTTCTTCTACTACTCCAACTAGGGAAGGGGAGAAACCTACTCCTACTGGGAGTAGGACTCCCCCCCTTGGGCGCGCCCTAGAGAGGGCCGGCCCTCCTCCTCCACTCCTTAATATATGGGGGAGGGGGGCACCCCATAGACACAAGTTGATCAAGTTGATCTTTTAGCCGTGTGCGGTGCCGCCCTCCACAGATTTCCACCTCGGTCATATCGTCGTAGTGCTTAGGAGAAACCCTACGCCAGTAACTTCATCATCACCATCACCACGCCGTCGTGCTGATGGAACTCTCCCTCGGCCTCAGCTGGATCTAGAGTTCGAGGGGTGTCACCGAGCTGAACGTGTGCAGATCGCGGAGGTGCCGTGGATTGCAAAGACGTTCGACTACATCAACCGCGTTACATAACGCTTCCGCTTTCGGTCTACGAGGGTAAGTGGACACACTCTCCCCCATTGCTATGCATCACCTAGATAGATCTTGCAAGATCGTAGGAATTTTTTTGAAATTACTGCGTTCCCCATCAGTGGCATCCGAGCCAGGTCTATGCGTAGATGTTATATGCACGAGTAGAACACAAAGAGTTGTGGGTGATAATAGTCATACATCTTACCATCATGTCATACTTTGATTCGGCGGTATTGTAGGATGAAGCGGCTCAGGCTGACATTATGCGTACACTTATGCGAGACTGGTTCTACAGACATGCTTCGCACACAGGTGGCTAGTGAGTGTCTGTTTATCCAACTTTAGTTGAATCGAGTGTGGCTATTCCTGGTCCTTGTTGAAGGTTAAAACAGCACACTTGACGAAAAATCATTGTGGTTTTGATGCGTAGGTAAGAATGGTTCCCGCTAGAAGCCCGTAGCAGCCACGTAAAACTTGTAACAACAATGTAGAGGACGTCTAACTTGATTTTGCAGGACTTGCTGTGATGTGATATGGTCAAGGCATGATGTGATATAGATTGTTGTATGAGATGATCATCTTTTGTAATAAAGTTATAGGCAACTCGCAGGAGCCATATGGTTGTCGCTTTATTGTATGCAATGCAACCGCCGTGTAATTGTTTTACTTTATCACTAAACGTCAGCGATAGTCGTAGTAACAATAGTTGGTGAGACGACAACGATGCTACGATGGAGATCAAGGTGTCACGCCGGTGATGATGGAGATCATGATGATGCTTCGGTGATGGAGATCATGAGCACAAGATGATTATGGCCATAGCATGTCACATATTTTGATTGCATGTGATGTTTATCTTTTTTTGCATCTTATTTTGCTTAGTACGATGGTAGCATTATAAGATGATACCTTACAAAATTTAAATGTATAAGTGTTCTCCCTGAGTATGCATCGTTGTTACAGTTCGTCGTGCCGAGACACCACGTGATGATAGGGTGTGATAAGCTATACGTTCACATACAACGACTGCAAGCCAGCTTTGCACACGCAGAATACTCGGGTTAAACTTGATGAGCCTAGCACATGCAGATATGGCCTCGGAACACTGAGACCGAAATGTCGAATATAGTAGGTATGATCAACATAGTGATGTTCACCGTTGAAAACTACTCCATCTCACGTGATGATCGGACATGGTTTAGTTGATTTGGATCACGTGATCACTTACATGATTAAAGGGATGTCTATCTAAGTGGGAGTTCTTAAGTAATATGATTAATTGAACTTTAATTTATCATGAACTTAGTACCTAATAGTATTTTGCATGTCTATGTTGTTGTAGATCAATGGCCAATGCTACCGTTCCTTTGAGTTTTAATGTGTTCCTAGAGAAAGCTAAGTAGAAATATGATGGCAGCAACTACACGGATTAGATCCATAACTTGAGGATTATCCTCATTGTTGCATTGAAGAATTACGTCCTGGAAGCACCGCTAGGTGCCAGGCCTGCTGCAAATGCTACTGATGATGTTAAGAATGTCTGGCAGAGAAAAGTTGATGACTACTCGATAGTTCAGTGTGCCATGCTTTACGGCTTAGATTCGGGACTTCAAAGACATTTTGAACGTCATCGAGCATATGAGATGTTCCAAGAGTTGATAGATATGAAGTCTCCAACAAGTTCCACATCTGCAAAATGGAGGAGAATAGTTCTGTCAGTGAACACATACTCAGAATATCTAGGTACCATAACCACGTGACTCAGCTGGGAGTTGATCTTCTAGTTGATTGTGTCATTGACAGAGTTCTTCAATCACTGCCACCAAGCTATAAAGGCTTCATGATGAACTATAATATGCGAGGGATGAACAAGAGTATTCCCGAGCTCTTTGCGATGCTAAAAGCTGCAGAGGTAGAAATCAAAAAGGAGCATCAAGTGTTGATGGTCAACAAGACCACTAGTTTCAAGAAAAAGGGCAAGGGGAAGAAGGGGAACTTCAAGAAGAACGGCAAAAGGTTGCTGCTCAAGAGAAGAAACCCAAGTCTAGACCTAAGCCTGAAACTGAGTGCTTCTACTACAAAGGAACTGGTCACTAGAAGCGGAACTGCCCCAAGTATTTGGTGGATAAGAAGGATGGCAAAGTGAAAGGTATATTTGATATACATGTTATTGATGTGTACCTTATTAATGCTCGTAGTAACGCGTCGGTATTTGATACTGGTTCTATTGCTCATATTTGCAACTAGAAACAGGGGCTATGGATTAAACGAAGATTGGCTAAGGACGAGGTGACGATGCGCGTGGGAAATGGTTCCATGGTCGATGTGATCGCCGTCGGCATGCTACCTCTACATCTACCATCGGGATTAGTTTTAGACCTGAATAATTGTTATTTGGTGCCAGCGTTAAGCATGAACATTATATTTGGATCTTGTTTGATGCAAGATGTTATTCATTTAAATCGGAGAATAATGGTTGTTCTATTTATATGAGTAATATCTTTTATGGTCATGCACCATTGCTGAGTGGTCTACTTTTATTGAATCTCAATAGTAATGATACACATATTCATAATATTGAAGCCAAAAGATGGAAAGTTAATAATGATAGTGCAACTCATTTGTGTCACTGACGTTTCGGTCATATCGGTGTAAAGTGCATGAAGAAACTCCATGTTGATGGACTTTTGGAATCACTTGATTATGAATCACTTGGTGCGTGCGAACCGTGCCTTATGGGCAAGATGACTAAAACTCTGTTATCCGGAACAATGGAACGAGCTACTGACTTATGCATACTGATGTATGCGGTCCAATGAGTATTGAGGCCCATGGCGAGTATCGTTATTTACTTACCTTGACAGATGATTTGAGCAGATATGGTTATATCTATTTGATGAAGCATAAGTCTGAAACATTTGAAAAGTTCAAAGAATTTCAGAGTGAAGCGAAAAATCATCGAAACAAGAAAATAAAGTTTCTATGATCTGATTGTGGAGGAGAATATTTGAGTTACGAGTTTGGTCTTCATTTGAAACAACATGGGATAGTTTCACAACTAACGCCACCTGGAACACCACAGTGAAATGGTGCGTCCGAATGTCGTAATCGTACTTTATTAGATATGATGCGATTTATGATGTCTCTTATTGATTTACCGCTATCATTTTGGGGTTATGCTTTAGAGACGGCTGCACTCACTTTAAATATGGCACCATCAAAATCCGTTGGGACAATGCCTTATGAACTGTGGTTTGGCAAGAAACCAAAGTTGTCATGGGGCTGCGATGCTTATGTGAAAAAGCTTCAACCTGATAAGCTCGAATCCAAATCAGAGAAGTGCGTCTTCATAGGATACCCAAAGGAAACTAATGGGTACACCTTCTCTCATAGATCCGAAGGCAAAATCTTTGTTGCTAAGAATGGATCCTTTCTGTAGAAGGAGTTTCTGTCGAAAGAAGTGAGTGGGAGGAAAGTAGAACTTGATGAGGTAATTCTACCTTCTCCCTTATTGGAAAGTAGTTCATCACATAAATTAGTTCCAGTGATTCCTACACCAATTAGTGAGGAAGCTAATGATGATGATCATGAAACTTCAGATCAAGTTACTACCGAACTTCATAGGTCTTCCGGAGTAAGATCCGCACTAGAGTGGTACGGTAATCCTATTCTGGAAGTCATGTTACTAGACCATGATGAACCTAAGAACTATGAGGAAGCGATGATGAGCCCAGATTCCGCGAAATCGCTTGAGGCCATGAAAACTGAGATGGGATCCATGTATGAATCCATGTATGAGAACAAAGTGTGGACTTTGGTGGACTTGCCCGATGATCGGCAAGCCATAGAAAATAAATGGATCTTTCAGAATAAGACCGATGTAGACGGTAATATTACTGTTTACAAAGCTCGACTTGGTGCGAAAGGTTCTCGACAAGTTCAAGGAGTTGACTATGATGAGACTTTCTCACCTGTAGCGATGCTTAAGTCTGTCTGAATCATGTTAGCAATTGCTGCATTTTATGATTATGAAATTTAGCAAATGGATGTCAAAACTGCATTCCTGAATGGATTTCTGGAAGAAGAGTTGTATATGATGCAACCAGAAGGTTTTGTCGATCCAAACGGTTCTAACAAAGTGTGCAAGCTCTAGCGATCCATTTATGGACTGGTGCAGCCTCTCGGAGTTTGAATAAACACTTTGATAGTGTGATCAAAGCATATGGTTTTATACAGACTTTTGGAGAAGCCTGTATTTACAAGAAAGTGAGTGGGAGCTCTGTAGCATTTCTGATATTATATGTGGATGACATATTGTTGATTGGAAATGATATAGAATTTTTGAATGGCATAAAGGGATACCTGAATAAGAGCTTTTCTGTGAAAGACCTCGGAGAAGCTGCTTACATATTGGGCATCAATATCTATAGAGATAGATCAAGACACTTAATTGGACTTTCACAAAGCACATACCTTGATAACATTTTGAAGAAGTTCAAAATGGATCAGTCAAAGAAAGGGTTCTTGCATGTGTTACAAGGTGTGAAGTTGAGTCAGACTCAATGCCCGACCACTACAGAAGATAGAGAGAAAATGAAAATCATTCTCTATGCTTCAGCCATAGGTTACATCAAGTATGCAATGTTGTGTACCAGACCTGATGTATGCCTTGCTATAAGCATAGCAGGGAGGTACCAAAGTAATCCCGGAGTGGAGCACTAGACATCGGTCAAGAACATACTGAAATACCTGAAAAGGACTAAGGATATGTTTCTCGTCTATGGAGGTGAAAAAGAGCTTGTTGTCAATGGTTACGTCGATGCAAGCTTTGACACTGATCCAGATGACTTTAATTCACAAACCGGATACATATTTTTATTGAATGGAGGAGCTGTCAGTTGGTGCAATTCCAAGCAGAGCATCGTGGCGGGATCTACGTGTGAAGCGGAGTACATTGCTGCTTCGGAAGCAGTAAATGAAGGAGTTCATATTCGATCAAGGTGTCATACCTAGTGCATCAGGTCCAATGAAAATCTTTTGTGACAATACTAGTCCACTTGCCTTGGCAAAGGAATCCAGATTTCACAAGAGAACCAAGCACATCAAGAGATGCTTCAATTCCATCCATCATCAAGTGTCGGATGGGGACATAGAGTTTTGCAAGATACACACGGATCCGAATGTTGCAGACCCGTTGACTAAGCCTCTTCCACGAGCAAAACATGATCAGCACCAAAGTTCCATGGGTGTTAGAATCATTACTATGTAATCTAGATTATTGAATCTGGTACAAGTGGGAGACTGAAGGAAATATGTCCTAGAGGAAATAATAAATTTATTATTTATGTCCTTAATTCATCATCAATGTTTATTATTCATGCTAGAATTGTATTAACAAGAAACTTAGTACATGTGTGAATACATAGACAAAACATATAGTCCCTAGTATTCCTCTACTTGACTTGCTCGTTAATCAAAGATGGTTATGTTTCCTAACCATAGACATGTGTTGTCATTTGATGAACGGGGTCACATCATTAGGAGAATGATGTGATGGACATGACCCATCTGTTAGCTTAGCACTATGATCATTACAGTTTCATTGCTACTGCTTTCTTCATGACTTACACAAGTTCCTCGGACTATGAGATTATGCAACTCCTGAATACCGGAGGAACAGTTTGTGTGGTACTAAACGTCACAACGTAAATGGCTGATTAAAAAGGTGCTCTACAGGTGTCTCCGAAGGTGTTTGTTGGGTTGGCATAGATCCAGATTAGGATTTGTCACTCTATGTTTCGGAGAGGTATCTCTGGGCCCTCTCGTTAATACTCATCACTATAAGCCTTGCAAGCATTGTGACTAATGAGTTAGTTGCGGGATGAAGTATTATGGAATGAGTAAAGAGACTTGCCGATAACGAGATTGAACTAGGTATGATGATACCGACGATCGAATCTCGGGCAAGTAACATACCAATGATAAAGAGAACAGCGTATGTTGTTATGCGGTTTGACCGATAAAGATCTTCGTAGAATATGTAGGAACCAATATGAGCATCCAGGTTCCACCATTTGTTATTAACCGGAGATGTGTGTCGGTCATGTCTACATAGTTCTCGAACCGTAGGATCCGCACGCTAAACATTCGATTATGATTGGTATTATGAGTTTATGTGATATGATGTATCGAAGGTTGTTCGGAGTCCAGGATGTGATCACGGACATAACGAGGAGTCTTGAAATGGTCGAGATATAAAGATTGATATATTGGAAGGCTATGTTCGGACACCAGAAGTGTTCCGGAGAAGTTTCAGATAAAACCGGAGTACCGGGAGGTTACCAGAACCCCCCAGGGAGTTAATGGGCCTTAATGGGCCATGGTGGAAGAGAAAATGAGGCGGCCAAGGTGGGGGCACCCCCCAAGCCCAATCTGAATTGGGAGGGGGTCGGGCCCCCTTTCCTTCTCTCCCTCTCCCTCTTCCTTCTTCTCCTACTCCAACTAGGGAAGGGGGAAACCTACTCCTACAAGGAGTAGGACTTCCCCCTTGGACGCGCCATAGAGAGGGCCGACCCTCCCCTCCTCCACTCCTTTATATATGGGGGAGGGGGCACCCCATAGACACAAGTTGATTAATTTGATCTTTTAGCCGTGTGCGGTGCCCCCCTCCATAGATTTCCACCTCGGTCATATCAGTGCTTAGGCGAAGCCCTGCGCTGGTAACTTCATCATCACCGTCACAACACCATCATGCTGACGGAACTCTCCCTCAACCTTTGCTGGATCTAGAGTTCGAGGGACGTCACCGAGCTAAACGTGTGCAGATCGCGGAGGTGTCGTGCGTTCGGTACTTGATCGGTTGGATTGCTAAGATGTTCGACTACATCAACCGCATTACATAACGCTTCCGCTTTTGGTCTACGAGGGTACATGGACACACTCTCCCCCATTGCTATGCATCACCTATATAGATCTTGCGTGATTGTGGGATTTTTTTTGAAATTACTATGTTCCCATCATTCTCCACTGCTTTGGAATGTTGAATTGGTCCATGATCTCCCGGACTATCCGTCGCTGTGTATCTGTGTCAGCCTTCCAAAACCCCGACAGATTTATGTTGAGCCTTGCCCTACCAACAAATCCAAACACACTCTTGAACCTTGTGCGTGCTTTATCTGGTTTAGTTGGAGCCAAAGACTTTAAATCAATCTCAGTTACTTCATATATACCTTTAGGCTAGTGTGTGGGCTTCCTTGGAGCGTTCCTCCGTGTCCTGACTGGAAGGGTAATTGCTGCAGCTCTATCCCGTTAAAGATTACTTGATCCCTCACCATCTTCTAAAGACCTAGGGTTGTCGGAATCAGATGAAGATACATCGCCTGAAGCATGAGTGTTGTTGCTGCTATTCGGCATCTACAGAGAACACATGCAAAACTCAGGAAAGGAGGATAAGCATAAAACTAACAACTTGGTATCAAGGTTTCTAAACATGTCATGCAATAATTTAGAAAATGTACGGCTAATTTGTTAAGTTTGTGTGACTCGGGCGCCCGCGATCTGTAAATCGGCAGTAACTTATTGGAACAAATATAGCTTATATGTACTCGTTAGGAAGGTAGATAACTAACATATATATGCTCTTCGTTATTTTATAGCCAATTTGGGAACATACAGAACGAAATAGGAAGAGGGATTGCGAGGAAATATGCCTCACCACGATGGAGAGCGGTAACTAACAGGCTTCTTAATGCAAACCCGGCCGGACGACAGGAGATGCGAGGGTTACAGCATCGATATGCTCGAGGGTGTCTGGCGAGCAAATGAAGACGGCGAGGCGCGGGCAGCCGTGTGTTGGGAACGACAGTGGAGGTAGGCTTGACACCGAAGAGCGGGCACACGGCCGCGTTGAGCACACCGACGCCATAGAGGGCTCTGCTGTGGATCTGGGAGGGGACCTGGCGATGGAGATTGGGTGAACTAGTTGAGTGAAACACGGGCGGGCCATGGGGGGTGTTGGCGGCCTAGGTGAAAATGGTGGAAAATATCCCCGGCCGCTGCGCGAAAAGGCCTATGCAAACGGTTTCCCCTAAGCGCTCGTGTGCACAAAGAGAAAATTTTCATTTGAAATGAAGACGTACTAATTTTGAAATGAAGACGCGAGTTCATCATTTCGCCTCTAAATGTTTCCCACGTGATGTGCATTTCAGGTCTCGTGTGCTATATCTAAGACATTTTTTGGCATTTACCGTGCATTTTGTCATATAAATCAATTCCTAGGTGGACTGCATTTCCTGTCAAAAAGGATGAGGATTGTCGTTCGATCTGGGAGCATCCAATGGTGCAGACGTACAATCCGTGGGGTTTGGGTTCTGGCCAATTAGAATGCATGACTCAGATCGCGCGCGCAGCAATGGGGGGACATCGGCCACAGTTTGGTAGGCACATGGCTTTCATGAGTGAACCGTGTGCTATTTGAAAACATTTACATGAACTGCATGTGCTGTCGAAAGGGACGAGGATCATCGTTCGATCTGGGAGCATCCAATGATGCAGATGTACGATCCATGGGGTTTGGGTTCTGGCCAATCAGAACGCACGACTCAGATCACGCGCGTGGCAGGGGGTCATCGACCACGGTTTAGTGGACACACGACTTTCGTGAGTGAACCGTGTGCTATTTGAAAACATTTACATCAACTAACAGCGTTTTTTGTTTGAATGAAAACATGAGTTCATTGTTTCGCCTCCAAATTTTTTTCCCACGGTAAGAAATCACGATTGTACCATATGGTTCGATTTTCTGGTACATTTTACCAGGTGGCAGGCCTCGCTAGCAATCTCAAACTTTGAATATGAAAAAAGAAAAGAGATCTCGTTTAATTTCTACATATATATATAGTCGCAAATACACGTGCGTGTTAGCGCAAGATCATTTGCATGTCGCTTTACGAGTTTTCATTCATTGTGCGAGAAACATGAAAAAATTCAAACAGTTCGGCCGCAGGGTGCGGCCAGAAGCGTAGGACTTGTTGGTATTTTAATTTTACGAAAAATGCATATAGAGTTCCAAAAATAACGAAAATCATTGTGCCACTGTGGCATGCTCTCATGAACGCATGGAAAATTTTTGGTAAAGTTTGGCACAAGGATTGGTGTTCGCACCTTCCATACCGGAACATCTCACAAGAAGGATCATAGTTTCCAAAAGGAGACACGACACTTCGACTACAAATCTCCAGTTACTCTACATCGTTCCGCCTTGAAAAGAAATCATGGTAAACAATCGCGGATATACCCTTGGTTTGATTTTCGGGCCCATTTCGGGTCGTGCGCTATGTTTAAGTCATTATTTGCACTTACCTTGCATTTTAGAGCATATAAAGTCAAAACCCCTACTACGACTACATGTGGGTGTTTTAGTTAGGCTATACTTCGGCTACTCATAGTGGAGAGTATCATATACTATATCATATATACTAGTATGATACTACCTTCAATTATAGCGCATATATAGTAAATACATAGAGTATATATAATATCATATATAGATCATATTTATTGCCATGCATGACACAAATTAGCATCGCATTTAACATGATACGGTGTCTACCTATATTTTACTCTAAGGCTAGTCGTAATGGGGGTATCATAAGCGGTATCATGCATGCATGCCAACTAGACTTTTTGGATGATGTGACACATAATTAAATGAGGAAAGAGAGGATGCGGTATCATATCATGATACCGTATCATATTAAATGATGTACTACTTTGTGTCATGCATGTCAATTAATAAGGCAACCTAAGATACTAACTTACGATACTATACATTATGAGGTAGAGTATCATATGCTAGTATCACATGCATGATACTAGTATATGATACTCCCCATTGCAACCAGGCTATCGGTCTAATCCTCACTATATTTAATTCTTTGCCACATCAGCATACTTACTATTTTCCGAGTGCATGGTATCATCGGCTATGATACCACCACTATGGCCAGCCTTTGTATATAGTGGGGAAGTATCATATATATACTATAGTATCATGCAAATGATATTAGTGTATGATACTACATACGTACCTTCATATAGTGCATATATATAGTATCATAGAGCTAGTATATGTATACCATAGATGACCGTATTTATGGCCATGCATGACACAAAGTAGTATATCATTTGTATTATATATGTTACAATATGTATGTTACTACTTCTTTGCCACACATCATCATATTTGCTATTCTCGAGTGCATGCATGATACCGGCTATAATACCCCCACTATGGCCACCCTAAGGTTGGTCGTAATGGAGTATCAAGCGGTATTATGCATGCCAACTAGACATTTTGCATGATATGGCACACAGTTAAATGAGGATAGAGAGGGTGTGGGCCGGGGTATCATATCATGATACTGTCTCACATATTAAATGTTGTACTACTTTGTGTCATGCATGGCAATTAATAAGGCAACCTAAGATACTAACTTATGATACTATGCGCGCATATTACAGAGGTAGCTAGCTAGTATCGATCATATACTAGTATCATGCATATATATATGATACTAGCTAGCTCTACCTCACTGATGCATAGTATCATTGAGTAGTATCATCTAGTACTTTATTTATTATCATGCATGACACATAGTAGCATAGCATTTATTATGACATGGTTTCATGATATGATACTTAACCCTCTCTTTCTTCATTTAATTCTATGACAGCTCATCTAAATTGCCTAGTTGGCATGATACTAGCTATTATATCCCATTACGACTAGCCTAGCAAAGAAGGTGTACATATCACTTGTGTGTCGCTTTGAGAGTTTTCATCAGTTTGTTCGAGAAGCGGGGAAGAGTTTCAAACATTTCGGTCATGAGGTGCAGCCACTGGCGTGGGCCTAGTTGGTATTTTAATTACAGGAAATTCAGATGGAGTCCGGACATCATCAAAATCGATGTCTGCCCATGGCGTGCTATCACGACCCCGTGGTAAAAAATTGGTAAAGTTTGGCACAAGTTTTGATGATCGCTCCTTCCGAACCGGAGCATCTCACATGAAGGACCTTTGTCCGTCAGTATGTGTCGGGGGGATGAACCCCGGGCAGGCAACGGAACCCGGATCCTTTTTAAAAATAGCAGGGCCCGCATCGCCCTGCAAACCGGCATGCACCTGGCCGGGTCGCTCGACCCGGCAGGGCCTGCAACCCGGCCAAACTCTCCGACCCGACAAGGTACATCGACCCGGCCACGACAACTGGCGCAAAACTACTCAACCCGGCGCAACCAAGGCTTCCCCGACAAGCCAGCCCCACCCGTGGCGTCCACTGCAACCCAGCCACGGGTCAGCTCCCGTCCCATCCAGGCCGTACGATGGGATGAGACCTCAACCACCGATGACCAAGACAACAGTGTTTCCACCCATGCCTGTGGTCAGCCGGAGCATGGCAACAGTGCTCCTCACCTACCCGCTGACCAAGGCTGGCGTGGCAACAGTGCTCCCGCCCTCACCGCTGACGACAACAAGCGCCAGCCTGACAGAGAGCACTATACACGACTCGACTCGGCCACGTCCTGACGATCGACAAGATGGCGCACAGTTCCCCTAGGCCCGCGGGGCCCGCACCTAGGGGAAACCGGCGAACCACAAGCCCACAAGCAGGACCCAGCCTGGTGTCCCGGACACCGACAATACGAACCCACTGACTCAGCATATTACCATTGTAACCTGGGTGGGTTGATCTATTAACCCCCCCAGGAACCCACGCCTACAGGGAGGGACGCAGAGAAGATAACAGACAATACAAGGGAAACACAAGCAAGCATAGGACTAGCCGCCCAATGGCAACACCGGGGAGAAGGAGCAGCCCAAGCCTTGGCCAGCTTCCTTCCCCCTCCATACAGCTCTAGGAGCGAAATTGTACTATCGATCATCCAACCAAACTCGGCAGGACTAGGGGTGTTATCTCTCCGGAGGGCCCCGAACCTGGGTATGTCCGGCGTCCCGCGCCCACGCATGCCAACCTCGCCTCTGGAGCCCACCAGTGCCCTCGAGCCTCATCCTCTCTTTAGCCATCCCTTGGCATCTGCCATGCGCCCACCACGACAGTTGGCGCCCACCGTGGGGCACCTCGAGGAGCTTGCCGGGAGCATGCTTCAGACGGCGCCCTTCTCCTACACCGACGAGTCCGTCGCGCTAGTGGACGACGTCGTCGGTGCGCTCGCCACCTCCTTCGCCGCGCTCCGCATCTCTAATGTGCTCGCGGCCGACGAGTACCCCAGCGAGGTGCTCAGCTACTCCGACTCTCCCCTCTCCCTTGGCGGTGGCATTGCCGCCGGGGCAATGGACGTCCATGTGGAGGTTTACATCACCGGCGATGGCGCCTCTTCCTCGTCGAGCAAGATGAGGAAGGCCGCAGAAGCCAGGGCCACCGCGGAAAGGACCGAGCATCCGATCCGCTGCGCGCTGTGATGTAGAGCCTCCGCATCCCCATCAGCACCAACGTCGCCGAAGCACGAACCCAGCTCGAGGATAGACACCAGCAGATGCTGGACCTGTCCGAGACGCTGGCCGACACCAGGCGTCGCCTGGAGGCCGCTCAGATGGAGCACGATGCCTCCCACGGAGTTACGCCCGCCGCGGCCGAGCCAAGCCGGGTTGCTGATGCTCGCACCCGGGGAGGAGCGATCGGCCGGGCCTTCGGTGCCGTTCGGACTGTCTACGACACCCAAGTGAAGAACATGCGCGCTGTGGAGGTAGCCGCGGTCGGCCTCGACCAACTCGCGGGCGAGGAGCTCAAAGAGCGCATCGGGCGGATGCGCGAGCTCCTCCGCGCCGCCAACACCCAACAGGATCGCCTCAACCAGCTCGCCAAGCCAGCGGCGTCCGGCTCCACCCGCCTGGTGGACCCGGCGAACTTCTGCACATAGCTTCCTCGCCATCCGGCGAGGCGCACTCCGGCCAGGCCCGGACTCGACGCAACCCGGCTGCAACCGCCGCCGACGCTCTGGGAAACGAGCCCGCCCCGGAGACCCATCACGGACCCGGCCAGCATGGCCGGCGTCCGGCTCCAACCGACCCGGCCCCTCGGGGCCTGGCCGCTAGTCAACTCGGCCCACGCGCCTTCGACGACGCCAACGCGCGCCACCACCTCGATCAGCTCGCTCGCTCCCTGGAGGTGGAGGAGAGCGGCGCTATTGGGCCAGCATGCTTCAGCCCACGCATCCGGGAGGAGCCCTTTACCAAGGGGTTCATGCTCCCCCGCGACACCCCCAAGTACAACGGGATGGTGAAGCAAGAAGAGTGGCTCACCGACGACACCACGGCCATTGGCATCACTGGTGCCAATCGCTGTCTAGCCGTGCGCTATGCACCGCTCATGCTCCAGGGGTCGGCCCGCACGTGGTTGAACAGTCTGCCGATGGGCAGCATCAACGCGTGGGTCGACTTCGAGGAGGCCTTTGTCCGCAACTTCACGGGGACCTACAAGCGACCCGGTCGCCCTAGCCAGCTTGCCATGTGCATGCAGGGGCCAACGGAGACGGGGTGCGAGTACCTCGCACGCTGGACTGAGCTTCGAAACAGCTGCAAGGGCGTCCATGAAGTCCAGGCGATCTAGTACTTCGTCAGCGGGTGCCGAGACGGCACCCTCCTCAAGCAGAAGCTCTTACGCTCCGAGCCGGCCACCATGGCCACGCTCATGGTGACGGCGGACAAGTACGCCAATGCCGACTCCGCCATGAAGAACCAGGTGGCGCTGGACGAAGCCGGCAAGGCGAAGCCGGTTCCTCCCCCGAAGCCGGCCGGCGAAAGCAGCCAGCAGCAGCATCATAAAAACAACAAGCGCAAGGTCGACCAGCCGGCGCAGCGTCACGACAGACGGCTCGTCGAGGCCGCCGAGCCCCTGGTGGACCCAGCAGCGAAGTGCCGGCTGACCGGCAAGATGGCATGGCAACCCGGCAAGAGTTTCGAAGAGATGCTCGACGCCCCATGCAAGCACCACAACGGCGCAAGACCCTCCACGCACACGCTTCGGCAGTGCGCCATCACCAAGCGCATTATGAGGGGAGACGTTCCGCCTCCTCCGGCTCCGGCTCCAGCTCCAGGCGCAGGACAACCACCTCCGCCTCCACCGTCGCCTCCCGCCGGCGGTGCGATGCGGAATGACGCCTACCCGGACCAAAACGCGGCCTACATCGTCTTCACCAGCCTCGGCAACGACAAGCGCAGCGAGCGCCTTCTTCGGCAGGAGGTGAACACCGTCGTCCCGGCCAAGCCGGATTTCATGCACTGGTCAGATCGCCCGATCACCTGGACCCAGGAGGATCACCCGACAGTCATGATGAGACCGGGTGGATACACCCTCGTCCTCAACCCCACCATCGTCGCACGGCGCACATGCAAGTTCTCTCGAGTCCTCATAGACGGCGGCAGCACCATCAACATCCTCTACCGCGACACGATGACAAAGCTCGGCCTCAAGGCCGAGGACCTGGAGCCAACCTGGACGGTCTTCCACAGCATCGTACCCGGCCTCTCCTGCTCACCCATTGGCCGGGTCCGGATCGATGTCCTGTTCGGCGGCCTGCTCACCCATCATACCCGGCCTCTCCTGCTCAACCATCATACGCTGCATGCAGGAATGCCTGCTGCCGCACCTCAGCTGCAACATCCACGTGTACCTGGACGACATCATGGTGAAGACCAAGCAGTACCTCATGCTCCTCGACGATTTGAAGGAAACATTCGCCAACCTCCGCGAATACAAGTTCAAGCTCAACCCGGAAAAGTGTGTCCTCGGCGTCCTGGCCGGAAAGCTACTCCGTTTCCTTGTCTCGGAACACGGCATTGAGGCGAACCAGGAGAAGATCAAGGCCATCGAGCGCATGCGCAAGCCGGCTCGGCTGCGCGAGGTTTAGAAGTTCACCGGGTGCTTGGCCTCTGTCAGCCGGTTTCTAAGTCGGCTGGGCAAGAGGGCGCTCCCCCTGTACCAGCTGATGAAGAAGACAAGCCCGTTCGACTGGAACGGCAAGGCATACGAGGCCTTCCAAGACCTCAAGCGCATGCTCTCCACCGCACCAGTCCTGGCCGCGCCAACCGATAAGGTGTCGTTGTTGCTCTACATAGCCGCGACCTCACGGGCTGTCAGCACAGTGCTGGTGGTCGAGCGACCAGAGAAGGGCAAGATCCAAGCTGTCCAGCGACGAGCCTACTACCTGAGCGAGGTGCTCTTCATCTCCAAGCAGAACTACCCGCATTACCAGAAGATGTGTTATGGTGTGTACCTCACCGCCAAGAAGCTGAAGCAGTACTTCCAAGAGCACGTCGTCACCGTCGTCAGCACGGCGCCTATCGGAGAAATCATCGGGTGCCGGGACGCCTCTGGCCGGGTCACCAAATGGGCGATCCAGCTAGCCGGCCACACCATCCTCTACGAACCCCGCACCATGATCAAGTCTCAAGCCCTAGCTGATTTCCTCGTCGACTGGACCGAGACCCAGTACTTGCCGCCACCTCCCGACTCGACGCACTAGCGCATGCACTTCGACGGGTCCAAGATGTGACTCGGCTTGGGGGCCGGCATCGTACTGTCATCTCCGAAGGGCGACCGGCTCCGCTACAATCTCCAGATCCAATTCACCGCCTCCAACAACATTGCTGAATATGAAGCCCTCGTGCACGGCCTCCGGCTTGCCAAGGAACTCGGCATTCGATGCATCCTGTGCTATGGCGACTCGGACCTGGTGGTGCAGCAGTGCTCCGGCAAATGGGATGCCCGTGACTCCAACATGGCAAGCTACCGCTTCCTCGTCCAGAAGTTGTCCGGATATTTCAAGGGCTGCGAGTTCCTCCATGTCCCGCGCGCGGAGAACGAAGCAGCCGACACGTTCGCCAAGATCGCCTCGTCACGACGAGCCATCCCGTCCGGCGTCTCCCTCGAGCACCTGCGCAAGCCGTCCGTCAAGCCATCGCCGGACTCCGAGTCCATTCATGTTCCAGATGACCCGGCCACACCTCAAGCCGGCCCGGGGACTGCTAAACCCGGCTCGGGGGCTGCTCAGCTCAACCCGGCCACCATCATCCCGGACCCGGCCATCGCCATTCCTTACCCGGGGGCTGCTCAACCCGGTTCGGGGACTGCCGACTCGGAACCCACCCTGATGGCCGTCTTCGCCGTGGTTACAGCTCCATCGTGGGCCCTCCCAATATCAGAATTTCTGGAGAGAGGGGTAATCCCATGGACGAGACCGAAGCTCGGCAAGTTCAGCGCAGGGCATCCAACGGTGTGTTCCAGCGCTGCGTCGAGCAGGATCGCGGCATTGACATCCTCCTCGACATTCACCAGGGCGAATGCAGGCACCACGCCGCGTCACGATCCCTGGTGGCCACAGTGTTCCGCCATGGTTTCTATTGGCCCACGGCCCTCGAAGATGCTGAGTCGCTCGTCCTCAAATGTGAAGGGTGCCAACGCTTCAGCAAACGCAGCCACCAGCCGGCGTCAGCACTCTGCACCATACCGATCGCCTGGCCCTTCGCGGTCTGGGGACTCGACATGGTGGGACCCTTCAATACCACTCGAGGCGGCATGACGCACTTACTGGTGGCAGTGGACAAATTTACCAAGTGGATCGAGGCAAGACCTATCAAGAAACTGGACGGGCCAACAGCTGTCCGGTTCATCAAGGACATAGCGGTGCACTACGGCATGCCAAATAGCATCATCAATGACAACGGCACCAACTTTGCCAGGGGCACGCTCGAGCAATACTGCTCCATCTCCGGCATCCGCCTCGACCTGGCCTCCTTGGCACATTCGTAGTCCAACGGGCAGGTCGAGCTGGTCAACGGACTCGTCCTGTCCGGCATCAAGCCGCGACTCGTCGAGCCACTCATCTGCTCACCCGGTAGCTAGCTTGACGAGTTGCCAGCAGTGCTTTGGAGTCTACGCACCATGCTGAACCGGCCGACCGGGTTCACCCTGTTCTTCCTTGTTTATGGAGCCGAAGCCGTCATCCCGATCGACGTCGAGTTCGGCTGGCCGCGCATCACGATGTACACCAAAGCCGAAGGCAGAGAGGCACGCAAAGACGGCGTCGACCTGCTCGAAGAAGCGCTCCTTCTGGCATTTAGCCACTCGGCTATCTACCAGCAAGGCATGGGGCACTACCACAGCAAGAAGATCAAGCCCCTCGCATTCCGCGAGGGTGACCTCGTCCTCCGACTCGTCCAAGAGCAGGCAGGCCAGCACAAGCTGTCCCCTCCATGGGAGAGCCCATTCATCGTGAGCAGGGCCTTGCGCGATCGCAACGCTTACTACCTCATCGACGCGCGCAAGTCAAAGAAGCGCAAGAAGGACACCGCCGGCGTAGAAACGACCGGCTGTGGAACGCGGAACTCCTCCCCCCGTTTTACAGTTAGTCGCATGAGTGTATGTATCGTCGCCTTTTGTAAACGCATGAAACTACAGGGTCCCCGAACGAGACTCGGGGGCTGCCTTTTGTCGACCAATTTTTTGCGTCCTTATTTTTTCTACATCACTTCACCACTGAACCCGGCCACCGGCCCGACTCGCTCGACCCGAGGGCTCAGGGGCAGGCCGGCTCGGTCGCCACCCCGCCGCCTCACTTAGTGATTCCTGATAAAGTTGGGACGCCACGCCCCCCCACTTCGTCCTAAAACCGCAGATCCAGCTTTGGCTGTCGGCGGACAAGCACAATGGGCCAAAGCTCCTTTACGCTTCATACACTAAGTCAAAGGCCGCCGGGTCGATCAACCCGGCCCGTCACTCATCAAATAAGTAGCCACACGACCGGCTGCTCACCAACCGGCTAAGCCAGATTGCCGCCAGCCGGCCCAGTGGGTATTTCGCTCGAGCTCAACGCTTCTAAGGACCCAAATCATGCACGCTCCTCTCAAAGAATCGAACTCCTTGTCACGGACCGGAGTCTCGGCTGTCTGACTCGCGGGGGGGGGGGGAGGTTTGAGAGAGGAAAAAAAATGCATGAAATCGGTTCAGAAAAGCAGAAGGCAAAGTGGAAAAGAGCACCCACGACATTTACACATAAATACTTAAAGGCCCACGGCCCGAGTTCATTACACCCTAACAAACACCCAGTGGGTGGGTGGACCTGCTACTTAACAAGATTCTGCTTAAAGTATCTCAGGCATCTCCAGCGCTGCATCGCGATGTCGACGGCTCTTCCCTGGTGGCCTCCGGGTCTGGCGAGGCACCAGTGTCCTCCTCGGCGTCTGTGTCACCATAGACGCCTGTCTCCTCCGAGCTCCCCTCCGGATCATGAAGAAGCAAGCCGTAGTCTTCGCCGTCCATGACCCTGCCATCTTCCGTCCATTCCGGATGGAACTCGTTGTGGAAGGCGAACTCGGCAATGTAGCTGGCCCGGGAGGCGATCCAGACGGCTTGCTCCTGCAGCAACTGCTCCGAATCGGCGCGCTGGCCCATCAGCGCGTCCAGCTGAAGATCCGGATGCCAAGACAGCGTGAACCGAAGCGCCATCTCAACACCGGCACGGGCGGCTGAAACACGCCACTCGCCAAGGCGGTTCGGGCCCATCTCCAACCAACGCGCCAGGTGCGAGAAGCTGCACGGATGGATGGAGTCCGGCCATAGGGCCGTTGTCATAACGGTGCCGACCTGGGACAACCGCTCCATCTGCGTCCCCAGGACCCACAGGCGGGCCTCAGCAGCGGCAATGACCTCCGGGAAGGTCCAGGCCGTCCGAAGATCCGTCCCAGACCCAACAACGCTGGTCGGGTCGCGCTGATAGCGGATGGCTTCCTCCGCCAGCCGCTGCATCTCCGGGAAGGCCCTGCCGTCAAAGAAGAAGCAAGGTAGAAGAACAACAAGGAAGAGAAGCCGGGTCCTGACCCAGCAAACTACAAGGGCAGCACTTACTAGAGAAGGACTCTTCCAGGTGCTGCGCCTCGAGCAACGTACCACGCCGCTCCCGCTCCATGACGCGGTGGCGCTCCCCGAGTGCCTTCTCCAGATCGGCCGCCTTAGCAAGGGCCGCCTTCAGCTCGGTGTCCTTGTCTACGGCCGCCTTCTCGGCCGCCTCGCGGCGGCGAGTCTCGTACGGACGAGCCTCCTCGGCCGTGGTGGCCTGCTCCCACAGGCGATCCACCTCATCCTGGAGCCGGCCCTTGTTGTTAGCCAGCTGGCCACACTGCTGCTCCGCCACGACCAAGGCCTGCTGCTTCTCCACCACCTTGGTGGCCTCCGCCTTAAGGAGCTCCACCTCGGCCTCGAGGCAGCTCTTGTGACCCGCCAGCTGCTCATGCAACCGGTTGGCCTCATCAAGAGACCGTCGGGCCGCGGCTGCCTCCGCCCTCGCCTGTGCCGCCTCGACGCCAAGACGGCCGGCATCAGCAACAAGCCAGTCATAATGATGATCGGCCCGGAGCAGCTGGGTCTGCCAAGACAGCACCTCGGCTATAAAGAAGAAGGGTTCAGCAGAAGAAAAAAGGCAAGACTTAAGATTTGCCCCAACTACTACGTAGTAGGCCCGAATCTCGGGGGCTATGATACGTCTCAAACGTATCTATAATTTTTGATTGTTCCATGCTATTATATTACCCCTTTTGGATATTTATGGGCTTTATTTTACACATTTATATCATTTTTGGGACTAACCTAATAACGGGAGGCCCAGCCCGTCTTGCTGTTTTTTTGCCTATTTCAGTATTTCGAAGAAAGGAATATCAAAGGGAGTCCAAACGGAATAAAACCTTCGAAGGCGTGATTTTTGGAACGAACGCGATCCAGAGGACTTGGAGTGCAAGTCAAGAAGCAGACGAGGCGACCACAAGATAGGAGGGCGCCCCCCTGTAGGGCGCGCCCCCTGTTTTGTGGACCCTCGAGCAGCCACCGACGTACTTCTTCCTCCTATATAAGCCTACATACCCCAAAAACATCCAGGGAGCAACCGAAACACAATTTCCACCGCCGTAACCTTCTGTATCCGCGAGATCCCATCTTGGAGCCTTCGCCGGTTTTCTGCCGGAGGGGGAATTGACCACGGAGAGCTGCTACATCAACACCATAGCCCTTCCGACGAGTTGTGACTAGTTTACCACAGCCCTACGGGTCCATAGTTATTATCTAGATTGCTTCTTCTCTCTTTTTGGATCTCAATACAATGTGCTCCCCCTCTCTTATGGAGATCTATTCGATGTAATCTCTTTTTGCAGTGTGTTTGTCGAGATCGGATGAATTGTGGGTTTATAATCAAGTTTATCTATGAATAATATTTGAATCTTCTCTAAATTCTTTTATGTATGATTGAGTTATCTTTGCAAGTCTCTTCGAATTATCAGTTTGGTTTGGCCTACTAGATTGATCTTTCTTGCCATGGGAGAAGTGCTTAGCTTTGGGTTCAATCTTGCGGTGTCCTTACCCAGTGAGTGAAAGGGTTGCAAGGCACGTATTGTATTGTTGCCATCGAGGATAAAAAGATGGGGTTTATATCATATTGCATGAGTTTATCCCTCTACATCATGTCATCTTGCTTAAGGCGTTACCCTATTCTTATGAACTTAATACTCTAGATGCAGGCAGGAGTCGATCAATGTGTGGAGTAATAGTAGTAGATGCAGGCAGGAGTCGGTCTACTTGTTGTGGACGTGATGCCTATATGCATGATCATGCCTAGATAATCTCATAATTATTCGCTTTTCTATCAATTGCTCGACAGTAATTTGTTCACCCACCGTAATACTTATGCTATCTTGAGAGAGGCCTCTAGTGAAACCTATGGCCCCTGGGTCTATCTCTTATCATATTTGCTTCCAATCTACTTTTATTTGCATCTTTACTTTCTGCATCTATATTATAAAATACCAAAAATATATTTATCTTATCATACTGTCTCTATCAGATCTCACTTTCGCAAGTGGCCATGAAGGGATTGACAACCCCTTTATTGCATTGGTTGCGAGTTCTTGGTATGTTTGTGTAGGTGCGTGGGACTTTTGAGGAGCCTCCTACTGGATTGATACCTTGGTTCTCAAAAACTGAGGGAAATACTTACGCTACTCTGCTGCATCACCCTTTCCTCTTCAAGGAAAACAAACGCAAGCTCAAGAAGTAGCAGGCTACACCCGGTGAGTGCGCTAGCACGCCCCCACTAGAAAAGAGCACGAAAGTACCTACGGCAACGCGAAGCTCCTCCTCCTTGACAGCAAGTTGCTCCTTGAGCTCCCGGTGCTTGCCCAGGAGACGGTTGAAAGCGGCAACCCGGAAGGCATCAATATGCTTAAAAAATACAGAAGTCAGAACAAGGCCGACGATCTAAAGATTTGACCCAACTACTACGTAGTTGGCCCGAAGCTCGGGGGCTACACCCAGTGGGTGCGCTGGCGCGCCCCCACAAAGAAGAAATTACAAGGAAACAAAAGAAAGAAGATTTACCAAAATGGCGTGCTCCAGGTCGCGCGTCCGCTCCACCTCGGCCTGGGCGAAGGACTCAAGCCGCTCGGTCCGGCCTCGCAGGCGGTGGCTGAGGGCATCCAGCACCGCCTCCTCCTGAGTCCTAGGCCCGAAGACGGCGGCACCCCCACTCCGCGCGGGCTGCGGCATGGCTGCACGGTGCCCTCCCTGCCGGGGCACCTAGGCGTGCCCCCCGCTGGCCGCCTACAACGTAGCCAGCACCTCCTCCGATGCCCCTCCTGGCGCCGACGGAGACCCGGATGCCGGCACGCCCTGCATCACCCCCTCAGGCACCGCCGCCCGCGGTGCCTCCTCCATAGCAGGCGGCGCCTCCAGGACGCCGCCGCCTCCACCACCATCAGCCCGCGCGCGCTCGACCACGTCAGCTTGCGGCAGGGTGTCGCCCCCACCTCCACGACCTCCCGGTCAAGGATCACCACCTCAGCCCGGCCCCCACGGCTGCGCTCCCTCACCGACGACGGCTGAAAGACCGTCGCCGCCACCACCGTTCCCTTCGGCATCTCGCGCTAGGCCGGCCCCACGCCGAATTGCGCCCATGCCGCCGCCGCGTCGGTCCAAGCCTGGGCCGACGCTGCCTCTAGCCCCGCCTCGCCCGGTTCCTGTCCCGACAGGCTAAGGCCTCGGCGTCGTTCGGGTCCAGGCCGAGGTCCGAGTCGCCTCGTCCCTCCTCCCCGGCCAGGCCGGCGAGGTCGGACCGGCTCCTGCAGAACGCGGCCCTTCGGCGGCCGCGGCCTCCGCCGCCGCACTCACCAGCGCGATGGGCGACATGAAGAAGAAGGCAGAATAAGCAAAAAAGAGACAAGACCAGCTCAAAAAATCCAGGCGCAAACAAGAAACGAAGCTTACCCCGTCAAGACTGGGACCGGGGTCGGCCTCCCGTGCCCGCCACCGCGCTTCTTCTTGGCCGGCCTCCCAGGGTCGGCTGGGTCCGCCATGCGCTTCGAGGCCCAGGGTTGCGGCGTGACGCTGTCTTTTCCATCCAGGCGGCTTGGCGCCGCCCCATACGAGGACCTGGCTCCGCCCGCGTTGCCGCCTCCCCCGCCCAACGCCGCTACACCAACAATCGGCGTCAGCACAGCCCGCACCGTGACATAACCAACAGTTCAAGACAAATAAAGAAAGAAGAATTCAGGACTCACTTGCGCGACGCCCAGCGCCGGCATCGGACTCGGCCACCTCTGGAGCCACCGGTGCCACCTGCGATGGAGCCCGGGCATAAGGATGCCGAATTGCATTCAAGAGTATCTCCCGCGTCGCGTCAGGACGGATGAGGAGATGCGCGGCAGCAAAGTAAGAAGACCAGACGCTCACCTGCGGTGCCGGGTTCGATTGGCTGTACGGCGCCTTGCCGAATCGCCAGTCCTCCCCAAGGTTGGCCTTGGAGATGTCGTTCATACCGCGTGCGACCTGCTCCGCAGACAGCCGCGTCGACCCCATTCGATTGGAGTCCTGTAGGCCGATCATCTCACCGATGAGGCAGGAGCGCCACTGAAGCGGAAGGACCCGGCGGGTGATGAACGCGGCAAGGAGGT
The DNA here is from genome assembly GCA_963921465.1 of Triticum timopheevii. Lineage (NCBI taxonomy): Eukaryota > Viridiplantae > Streptophyta > Magnoliopsida > Poales > Poaceae > Triticum > Triticum timopheevii. The sequence goes on from OY997264.1 coordinate 531,901,223, forward strand.
CAGTGCCGGTGAGCCCCTTCTGCGAACTCATCACCGTCACCCGCTCGTAGAGATTGACGATCTCCTGCGACGGGCGCCGGAGCGAGTAACCCCAGTTCGTCTTCACCCGCGGCGGCGCGATGGCGAAGAGCGGGAGGTTGATGTGGTCCGTGCTGAGGTTGCGGACGTAGAAGAAGGAGTTCTGCCACTTCTTGGCAGAATCCTCGAGCAGGATCTTGGGGAAATCCGCCCCCGACCGCTTCAAGATGACGCCGGCACCACAGTCGGCGAACTCTCCGGCCGACAGGCCCTGCTGCTTCAAGGAGAAGAAGTGCGCCTAGAGCTCGATCATTGGCTCGACCCCCAAGTACCCCTTGCACAGGGTCACGAAGTCGGAGAGCTGGACGATGGCGCCGGCGCCAAGGTGGTGGAGCCCGAAGAACTCCAAGAACACATGGAAGAAGGTGCTCACCGGCAGCCCGAATCCGCGCTCGAAATGCATAAGGAATACGACGCGCTCCTGCCCCTCGGGCCGGGGCCTCTGCTCGCCGCACGGCAGGCGGACGCCAACGTTCGTCTCCCGCGGCAGGCGCCGCGAAGCTCAAAGTTGCGCCATGTCCTTGTTGGTGATGTTGGAGCCCATCCAGGAGCCCGATGGCAGCGACATGGATGGAAGAAGGAGAGAGAAGATGGACGACGGAGGAAGCTCTGCTCGGGGCTGCAGGCGCAGCTGTGCGTCGGTGGCAAAGAGCCGAGCAGGAGCAGGGGGGCAGGAGGGCGCGAGCGAGAATGGTGTCCGCCGCCCCCTTGCCCCCTCAATTTATATGTCCCGGTTCAAACGTGGGGAAGTGGGATCGTATGCACGCGCCCGTTCCACTACCCCGCAATAAGTGCGCATGTACACGCGCACTAACTGCTCGGGGAAGTGCAACCGGCCCCCAGACACCACAATAAATCCGCACGCGTGGACCAAGGGCGTGCGTCGACGGGCCCTGGCCCGTCGCCCGGTCCCATCACGCGCGTGGCCTGTCAGGCCCCTCTGGCTTCCGGGTGCCAGGTGGCGCCTGCGGGAAGCCTAAGGGATCGCCTCAAGATTCGACGGACTCCTCGGTTCCCGCCATGGCCAGGATGCCGCGATAAGGTTTTTGAGAAAACCGGCACACAGTGGGTGTTCCTAGACCCGGCACTCGCAGAATCCGCCTTGCTCAAGGGGAAACTGCGAAGGCCCACTCATCCGAAGATGGCGGACCTTCACAGCTTCGGGGACTACTGTCGGGGGGATGAACCCCGGGTAGGCAACGGAACAACGGGGCCCGCATCGCGCTGTAAACCGGCACGCACCTGGCCGAGTCGCTCGACCCGGCAGGGTCCGCAACCCGGCCAAACTCTCTGACCCGACAAGGTACGTCGTCCCGGCCATGGCAACTGGCGCAAGACAACTCAACCCGGCGCAACCAAGTCTTCCCCAGCAAGCCAGCCCCACCCGTGGCGTCCACAGCAACCCATCCACGAGTCAGCTCCCGTCCCATCTAGGCCGTACGATGGGATGATACCTCAACCACCGATGACCAAGACAACAGTGTTTCCACCCATGCCTGTGGTCAGCCGGAGCGTGGCAACAGTGCCCCTCACCTACCCGCTGACCAAGGCTGGCGTGGCAACAGTGCTCCCACCCTCACCGCTGACGACAACAAGCGGCAGCTTGATGGAGATCACTGTACACGACTCGACTCAGCCACACCCTGATGATCAACAAGACGGTGCACAGTTCCCCTAGGCCCGCGGGGCCTGCACCTACAGGAACCCGGTGAACCACAAGCCCACAAGCGGGACCCAGCCCGGTGTCTCGGACACCGACAATACGGACCCACCGACTCGGCATATTACCATTGTAACCCTGGGTGGGTTGATCTATAAAACCCCCAGGAACCCACGCCTACAGGGAGAGACGCAGAGAAGATAACAGACAGTACAAGCGAAACAGAAGCAAGCATAGGACTAGCCACCCAACGACAACACCAGGGAGAAGGAGCAGCCCAAGCCTTGGCCAGCTTCCTTCCCCCTCCATACAACTCTAGGAGCAACATTGTACTATCGATCATCCAACCAAACTCGGCAGGACTAGGGGTGTTATCTCCGGAGAGCCCCGAACCTGGGTATGTCCGGCGTCCCACGCCCACGCCTGCTAACCTCGCCTCTGGAGCCCACCAGCGCCCTTGAGCCTCCTCCTCTCTTTAGCCATCCCTTGGCATCTGCCGTGCGCCCACCACGAGAGTTGGCGCCCACCATGGTGCAGCTCGAGGAGCTGGCCAGGAGCATGCTTCAGACGGGGCCCTTCTCCTACACAGACGAGTCCGTCGCGCTAGCGGACGACGTCGTCGGCGCGCTCGCCGCCTCCTTCATCGTGCTCTGCATCTCTGATGAGCTCGCGGCCGACGAGTACCCCAGCAAGGTGCTCAGCTACTCTGACTCTCCCCTCTCCCTCGGCGTGGCATTGCCGTCGGGGCAATGGACGTCCATGTGGAGGTTTACGTCACCGGCGATGGCGCCTCTTCCTCGTCAAGCAAGATGAGGAAGACCGCGGAAGTCAGGACCACCTCGGAACGGACCAAGCCGTCTGATCCGTTGCGCACTGCGATGCAGAGCCTCCGCATCCCCATCAGCACCAACATCGACGCTACCAACGTCACTGAAGCCCGAACCCAGCTTGAGGATAGACGCCAGCAGATGTTGGACCTGTCCGAGACGCTGGCTGCCACCAGGCGTCGCCTGGAGGCCACTCAGATGGAGCAGGATGCCGCCCATGGAGTTACGCCCGCCGTGGCCGAGCCAAGCTGGGTCGGCGATGCTCGCACCCGGGGAGGAGCGATCGGTCAGGCCTTCGGCGCTGTCCGGACCGTCTACGAGACCCCAGTGAAGAACATGTGTGCTGCGGAGGCAGCCGCGGTCGGCCTCGACCAACTCGCAGGCGAGGAGCTCAAAGAGCTCACCGGGCGGATGTGCGAGCTCCTCTGCGCCGCCAACACCCAGCAGAATTGCCTCAACTAGCTCGCCAAGCCGGCGGGGTCCGGCTCCGCCCGCCTTGGCGGATCCGGCGAACTTCTGCACACAGCTTCCTCGCTGATACGTCTCCAACGTATCTATAATTTTTTATTGCTCCATGCTACTTTTATCTACTGTTTTAGGCAATATAGGGCTTTATTATCCACTTTTATATTATTTTTGGGACTAACCTATTAACTGGAGGCCCAGCCCAGATTTGCTGTTTTATGCCTATTTCAATGTTTCGAGGAAAAGGAATATCAGACGGAGGCCAAATGGAACGAAATCAACTAGAGAAGTTATTTTTGGAAGGAAACCCACCTAATGAACTTGGACCCAGGGTCAGAAGATACGGGAGGTGCTCACGAGAGTGGGGGGCGCGCCCTCCCCCCTGGGCGTGCCCCCCTGCCTCGTGGGGCCCCCGTAGCTCCACCGACGTTCTCCCTGCACCCATATATACCTACATACCCTAAAACTTCCAGAAAAGAAGATAGATCGGGAGTTCCGCCGCCGCAAGCCTCTGTAGCCACCAAAAACCAATCGGGACCCCGTTCCCGCACGCTGCCGGAGGGGGATCCCATCACCGGAGGCCATCTTCATCATCCCGGCGCTATCCATGACGAGGAGGGAGTATTTCACCCTCGGGGCTGAGGGTATGTACCAGTAGCTATGTGTTTGATCTCTCTCTCTCTCGTGTTCTCTCTCATGTTCCTCTATGGCACGATCTTGATGTATCCCGAGCTTTGCTATTGTAGTTGGATCTTATGATGTTTCTCCCCCTCTACTCTCTTGTGATGAATTGAGTTTCCCCTTTTGAAGTTATCTTATCGGATTGAGTCTTTTATGAACACTTGATGTATGTCTTGCGTGGGATAACCGTGGTGACAATGGGTTATTCTATCGATCCACTTGATGTATGTTTTGGTGATCAACTTGCGGGTTTCGTAACACTTGGGAACCTATGCATAGGGGTTGGCACACGTTCTTTACTCTCCGGTAGTAGCTTTTGGGCACTCTTTGAAGTACTTTTATGTTGGTTGGATGAATCTGAGATTGTGTGATGCATATCGTATAATCATGCCGACGGATACTTGAGTTGACAATGGAGTATCTAGGTGACATTAGGGTTTTGGTTGATTTGTATCTTAAGGTGTTATTCTAGTACGAACTCTTTTATAGATCGATCCGAAAGAATAGCTTTGTGGTGGTTTCGTACCCGACCATAATCTCCACGTTTGTTCTCCGCTATTAGTGTCTTTGGAGTGACTCTTTGTCGCATGTTGAGGGCTTGTCATATGTTCTATCTATGTTATTATTGTTGAGAGAACTTACACTAGTGAAAGTATGAACCCTAGGCCTTGTTCCCTACCATTGCAATACCGTTTATGCTCACTTTTATCACTCGTTACCTTGCTGTTTTTATTATTTTAGATTACAAAAACCTTTATCTACTATCTATTTTGCACTTGTATCACCATCTCTTCGCCGAACTAGTGCACCTATACAATTTACCATTGTATTGGGTGTGTTGGGGACACAAGAGACTCTTTGTTATTTGGTTGTAGGGTTGTTTGAGAGATACCATCTTCATCCTACGCCTCCTACAGATTGATAAACCTTAGGTCACCCACTTGAGGGAAATTTGCTACTGTCCTACAAACCTGTGCACTTGCAGGCCCAACAACGTCTACAAGAAGAAGGTTATGTAGTAGACATCAAGCTCTTTTCTGGCGCCGTTGCCGGGGAGGCTAGGTAAGTGAAAGTATATCTTTAGATCTTGCAATCGAATCTTTTTGTTTCTTATTTTAGCACTAGTTTATTTTATAAAAGAAAACTACAAAAAAATGGAGTTGAGTTTGTCTCATACGCTTCACCTTTTTAATATCTTTCGTGAGTATGATGGAAAGGATAATTGTGCTCAAGTGCTAGAAGAAGAAATCTATAGAATGTTATTATATGATGAGCATGATTGCAATGTTGTTAGTATGAATTCCTTGAATATCCATGATGCTAATGATATGCAAAGCCACAAGCTTGGGGAAGCTATGTTTGATGGAGATGATATTTTTTGTCCCCCAAGCTTTGAGGAGCAAATTTACTATGATGAAAGCATGCCTCCTATTTATGATTATTATTGTGATGATACGTATGCTACAAAGAAGAACTTTGCTTATGAGGAGAGTAGAAAATTTTCTATGCTTGTAGATCATGAAAAGAATGCTTTAGGTGCTGGCTATATTGTTGAATTAATTCATGATGCTACTGAAAATTATTATGAGGGAGGAACATATGCTTGTAGGAATTGCAATAATGTCAAGTTTCCTCTCTATGTGCTTAAAATCTTGAAGCTATGCTTGTTGTGCCATCCTATGCTAGTTGATTATTGTTCCCATAAGTTGTTTGCTCACAAAATCCCTATGCATAGGAAGTGGGTTAGACTTAAATGTGCTAGTCATATGCTTCATGATACTCCCGTTACGTTTCAATCCTTATCTTTTTTGTGAGCATCATTGTCATCATCATGCCTAGCTAGAAAGGCATTAAAGAAAAGCACTTGTTGGGAGACAACCCAATATTTATCCTTACTGTTTTTGTGTGTGCACATGATTACGCTACTGTAGTAATCATGTTTTATAGCTTTTGTTTCAATAAAGTGCCAAGTAGAACCTTTGGGAAGACTTGGGCGAAGCTTATGTGATCTTGCTGAGAAAAACAGAAACTTTAGCGCTCACGAGATTAGCTGCCATTTTTTACTGGAGAGTGCTTTTAGGTTGATTATTTTCGCAGATGATTAATAGACAAATTTCTCAGGTCCAGAAACTTATTTCATAATTTTTGGGTTTCCAGAAGTATACGTTTTATACAGATTACTACAGACTGTTCTGTTTTTGACTGATTCTGTTTTCTATGTGTTGTTTGCTTATTTTGATGAATCTATGAGTAGTATCGGAGGGTATGAACCATAGATAAGTTGGTTTATAGTAGATATTACACTAATATGAATTTAGAATGAATTCATTACAGTACCTAAGTGGTGGTTTTATTTTCTTATACTAACGGAGCTTACGAGTTTTGTTTTGAGTTTTGTGTGGTTGAAGTTTTCAAGTTTTGGGTAAAGATTCGATGGACTATGGAATAAGGAGTGGAAAGAGCCTAAGCTTGGTGATTCGCAAGGCACCCCAAGGTAATATTCAAGGACAACCAAGAGCCTAAGCTTGGGGATGCCCCGGAAGGCATCCCCTCTTTCCTCTTCGTTCATCGGTAACTTTACTTGGAGCTATATTTTTATTCGCCACATGATATGTGTTTTGCTTGGAGCATCATTTTATTTTGTTAGTTTTTGCTTGCTGTTAGTTAGAATAATGTTTTGCATTTTTAGTTTCAATAAAAAAGTCAAGGATAGCCTTTGCCATGCTTATTTTGCTAGTTTGCATGTTGCTGTTTGAAAACAGAAAGTTTACCGCTGTTGCAAAAATTCCCTAAAAAAGTAAGAGCATGGTCTAACATTGAATCTTTTTGCATATTGAGATATGATAAATTTATTACAGTGTTAATTTTAGTTCATAATTTTTGGAGTTAGGGAAGTATTGATACTCTTGCATTCTTTACAGACTGTACTGTTTTGGCAGATTGCTGTTACGGTTGCATTGTTTGCATATGTTTGCTTGTTTAATGATTCTATTTGATGATAGGAGTATTAAATATGCAGAGGCATTTAGTATTAAATGTTGAATAATAATTTTAGTGATTTATTACAGTAGAAAATGATAAGGTTTTGCATTGGTTTATACTCACCTATCTCACGAGTTCTTGTTGAGTCTGTTGTGAATGAAGCTTTTGATAAAAAGAGAAACCATGATATGAGAGGAATTAAGGAGACACAAAAGTCCAAGCCTGGGGATGCCCAAGTCACCCCAAGATAATATTTCAAGAAGTCTCAAGCATCTAAGCTTGGGGATGGCCCGGTAGGCATCCCACCTTTCTTCTTCAACAACTATCGGTTAGTATCGGTTGAGCCTAAGTTTTTGCTTCTTCACATGAGTTGTGCTATCCTTGCTTTGTAGTTTCCTTTAGCTTTTCTTGCCGTTTGAATAAAGTATCAAGATCTGAAATTCTTTAATGAGAGAGAGCCTTACACAAATTAGTATTTTCTAGAATACTCTATGTGCTTCACTTATATCTTCTGAGCTTGATAATATTTGCTCTAGTATTTCACTTATATCTTTTAGAGCTCGATGGTGGATATGTTTTGAAGAAATAGATGAACTCTCATGCTTCACTTATATTATTTTGAGAGTCGTTATTAGCATGGTAATTTGCTTAATGTTAATATACTTGGTGTTCAAGATATGTGAAACTTTCTTATGAGTGTGTTGAATACTAAGATAAGTTTGATGCTTGATAATTGGTTTGAGATATGGAGGTGATAATATCATAGTCGTGCTAGTTGGGTGATTATGAATTTGAGAAATACTTGTGTTGAAGTTTGCAAATCCTGTAGCATGCACGTATGGTTAAAGTTATGTAACAAATTTGGAAAATGAAGTGTACCTGGCTTGTGCATCCTTATGAGTGGTGGTCGGGGACGAGCGATGGTCTTTTCCTACCAATCTATCCCCCTAGGAGAATGCGCGTAGTACTTAAATTTTTGATGACTTCTAAATTTTTGCAATAAGTATATGAGTTCTTTGACTAATGTTGAGTCCATGGATTATACGCACTTTTACCTTTCCGCCATTGCTAGCCTCTTCGGTACCGTGCATTGCCCTTTCTCACCTTGAGAGTTGGTGCAAACTTCGCCGGTGCATCCAAAGCCCGTGATACGATACGCTCTATCACACATAAACCTCCTTATATCTTCCTCAAAACAGCCACCATACCTACCTATTATGGCATTTCCATAGCCATTCCGAGATATATTGCCATGCAACTTCCACCATCATCATCATGACATGCATTACTTTTGTCATATTGCCATTGCATGATCTTGTTGTTGACATCGTATTTGTGGCAAAGCCACCATGCAATATTTTTCATACATGTCACTCTTGATTCATTGCACCATCCCGGTACACTGCCGGAGGCATTCATATAGAGTCATATCTTGTTCGAAGTTTCGAGTTGTAATCCTTATGTTGTAATCAATAGAAGTGTGATGATCATCATTATTAGAGCATTGCCCAAACAAAAAAAAAAGAATGGCCCAAAAACAGGAGAAAGGCCAAAAAGAAAAAAAGAAAGGCCCAAAAAAAAGAAAATAAAAAAATTATATAAAAAAGGGCAATGGTACTATATCTTTTTCCACACTTGTGCTTCAAAGCAGAACCTTGTTCTTCATGTAGTGAGTCTCATATATTGTGCTTCAAAGTAGCACCTTGTTCCTCATGTAGTGAGTCTCATAAGTTATCTTTTTATACTAGTGGGAATTTTTCATTATAGAACTTGGCTTGTATATTCCTACGATGGGCTTCCTCAAATGCCCTAGGTCTTCGTGAGCAAGCGAGTTGGATGCACACCCACTAGTTTTCTTTTGTTGAGCATTCATAGCTCTAGTGCATCCGTTGCATGGCAATCCCTACTCCTCATGTTGACATCAATTGATGGGCATCTCCATAGCCCGTTGATTAGCCTCGTCAATGTGAGACTTTCTCCTTTTTTGTCTTCTCCACACAATCCCGATCATCATATTCTATTCCACCCATAGTGCTATATCCATGGCTCACGCTCATGTATTGCGTGAAGGTTGAAAAGGTTTGAGATTATTTAAGTATGAAACAATTTCTTTGCTTGTCATCGGGGGTATAGAAGTTGGGAACATCTTTGTGTGATGAAAATGAAGCATAGCCTAACTATATGATTTTGTAGGGATGAACTTTCTTTTGCCATGTTATTTTGAGAACACATGATTGCTTTGATTAGTACGATTGAAGTATTATTATTTTTGTGTCAATATGAACTTTTGTCTTGAATCTTTCGGATCTGAATATTCATATCACAATTAAGAAGATTTACATTGAAATTATGCCAAAGTATCACTCCGCATAAAAAATTCTTTTTTATCATTTACCTACTCGAGGACAAGCAGGAATTAAGCTTGGGGATGCTTGATACGTCTCCAACGTATCTATAATTTTTGATTGCTCCATGCTACTTTTATCTACTGTTTTAGGCAATATTGGGCTTTATTATCCCCTTTTATATTATTTTTGGGACTAAGCTATTAACCGGAGGCCCAGCCCAGATTTGCTGTTTTATGCCTATTTCAGTGTTTCGAGGAAAAGGAATATCAGACGGAGTCAGAACGGAACGAAATCAATTGGAGAAGTTATTTTTGGAAGGAAACCCACCTAATGGACTTGGACCCCACGTCAGAAGATACGGGAGGTGCTCACGATGGTGGGGGGCGTGCCCTCCCCCCCTGGGCACGCCCCCTGCCTCGTGGGGCCCCCGTAGCTCCACCGATGTTCTCCCTGCACCCATATATACCTACGTACCCTAAAACTTCCAGAAAAGAAGATAGACCGGGAGATCCGCCGCCGCAAGCCTCTGTAGCCACCAAGAACCAATCGGGACCCCGTTCCGGCACCCTGCCGGAGGGGGATCCCATCACCGGAGGCCATCTTCATCATCCCGGTGGTATCCATGACGAGGAGGGAGTAGTTCACCCTCGGGGCTGAGGGTATGTACCAGTAGCTATGTGTTTGATCTCTCTCTCTCTCTCTCTCGTTTTCTCTCTTGTGTTCCTCTATGGCACGATCTTGATGTATCCCGAGCTTTGCTATTGTAGTTGGATCTTATGATGTTTCTCCCCCTCTACTCTCTTGTGATGAATTGAGTTTCCCCTTTTGAAGTTATCTTATCGAATTGAGTCTTTTATGAACACTTGATGTATGTCTTGCGTGGGATAACCGTGGTGACAATGGGTTATTCTATCGATCCACTTGATGTATGTTTTGGTGATCAACTTGCGGGGTTCGTGACACTTGGGAACCTATGCATAGGGGTTGGCACACGTTCTTTACTCTCCGGTAGTAGCTTTGGGGCACTCTTTGAAGTACTTTTATGTTGGTTGGATGAATCTGAGATTGTGTGATGCATATCGTATAATCATGCCCACGGATACTTGAGTTGACAATGGAGTATCTAGGTGACATTAGGGTTTTGGTTGATTTGTATCTTAAGGTGTTATTCTAGTACGAACTCTTTTATAGATCGATCCGAAAGAATAGCTTTGTGGTGGTTTCGTACCCGACCATAATCTCCACGTTTGTTCTCCGCTATTAGTGTCTTTGGAGTGACTCTTTGTTGCATGTTGAGGGCTTGTCATATGTTCTATCTATGTTATTATTGTTGAGAGAACTTACACTAGTGAAAGTATGAACCCTAGGCCTTGTTCCCTACCATTGCAATACCGTTTATACTTTTATCACTCGTTACCTTGCTGTTTTTATTATTTTAGATTACAAAAACCTTTATCTACTATCTATTTTGCACTTGTATCACCATCTCTTCGCCGAACTAGTGCACCTATACAATTTACCATTGTATTGGGTGTGTTGGGGACACAAGAGACTCTTTGTTATTTGGTTGCAGGGTTGTTTGAGAGAGACCATCTTCATCCTACGCCTCCTATGGATTGATAAACCTTAGGTCACCCACTTGAGGGAAATTTGCTACTGTCCTACAAACCTGTGCACTTGCAGGCCCAACAACGTCTACAAGAAGAAGGTTGTGTAGTAGACATCACTCGCCACCCGGCGAGGCGCACTCCGTCGAGGCCCAGACTCGACGCAACCCGGCTGCCACCGCTGCCGATGCTCTGGGTAACGAGCCCGCCCCGGAGACCCAGCGCGGACCCGGCCAGCATGGCCGGCGTCCGGCTCCAACTGAGCCGGCCCCTCGGGGCCTGGCCGCCAATCAACTCGGCCCGTGCTCCATCGACTACGTCGACGCATGCCACCACCTCAATTAGCTTGCTCGCTCCCTGGAGGTGGAGGAGAGCGGCTCTATCGGGTCGGCGTGCTTCGGCCCACGCATCCGGGAGGAGCCCTTTCCCAAATGGTTCGTGCTCCCCCACAACACCCCCAAGTAGAATGGGACAATGAAGCCAGAAGACTGGCCCATCGACTACACCACGGCCATTGGCATCACTGGTGCCAATCCTCGTCTAGCCGTGCGCTACGCACCACTCATGCTCCAGGGGTCGGCCCGCACGTGGTTGAACAGTCTGCCGATGGGCTGCATCAACGCGTGGGTCGATTTCGAGGAGGCCTTTGTCTGCAACATCACGGGGACCTACAAGTGACCCGGTCGCCCTACCCAGCTCACCATGTGCGTGCAGGGGCCGATGGAGATGGGCCGCGAGTACCTCGCATGCTGGACCCAGCTCCGAAACAGCTGTGAGGGCGTCCATGAAGTCCAGGCGATCCAGTACTTCGTCAGCGGGTGCCAAGACGGCACCCTCCTCAAGCACAAGCTCTTACGCTCCGAGCCGGCCACCATGGCCGCGCTCATGGTGATGGTGGACAAGTACGCTAACGCCGACTCCGCCATGAAGATCCAGGTGGCGCTGGACGAAGACGGCAAGGCGAAGCCGGTTCCTCCCCCAAAGCCGGCTGGCGAAAGCAGCCGACAGCACCATCATCAGAATAACAAGCGCTAGGCCGACCAGCCGGCGCTGCATCACGACAACCGGCTCATCTAGGCTGCCGAGCCCGCGGCGGACCCGGCAGCGAAGCGCCGGCAGACCGGCAAGATGGCATGGCAACCCGCCTTGAGTGTTGAAGAGATGCTCGACACCCCATGCAAGCACCACAACGGCGCAAGACCCTCCACGCACACGCTTCGGCAGTGCGCCATCACCAAGCGCATCATGAGGGGAGACGTTCTGCCTCCTCCGGCTCTGGCTCCAGCTCCAGGCACAGGACAGCCGCATGTGCCTCCACCGCCGCCTCCCTCCGGCGGCGCGATGCGGAATGATGCCTACCCAGACCAGAACGCGGCCTCCGTCGTCTTCACCAGCCTCGGAGATGACAAACACAGTGAGCGCCTTCTTCGGCAGGAGGTGAACACCGTCGTCCTGGCCAAGCCGGATTTCATGCACTGGTCGGATCGCCCGATCACCTGGACCCGGGAGGATCACCCCGTAGTCATGCCGAGTCCGGGTGGGTACGCCCTCGTCCTCAACCCCACCATTTTCGCGCGGCGCACATGCAAGTTCTCTCGAGTCCTCATCGACGGCGGCAGCAGCATCAACATCCTCTACTGCGACACGATGACCAAGCTCGGCCTCAAGGCCGAGGACCTGGAGCCAACCTGGACAATCTGGCACAGCATCGTACCCGGCCTCTCCTGCTCACCGATTGGCCGGGTCCGGCTCGATGTCCTGTTTGGCGGCAGCAGCCACTTCCGATGCGAACCAATCTGGTTCGAGGTGGTGGACCTGTCCAGCGCATATCATGCATTGCTGGGCCGACCCGTGCTCACCAAGTTCATGGCGCTTCGCCATGACGCGTACCTGAAGATGAAGATGCCGGGTCCCAAGGGCCTCATTACCATCACCGACGACTAGCGCAAGTCTCTGGAGTGCGCTCGAGACGGCGCCAAGTTGGCCGAGTCGCTGGTCATTGCCGAGGAGCGGCGCCAGCTCGACCAAATCGTCGCCTTGGCAGGCGAGGCCTCCGCATCGTTGATTCCGACCTCGGACCCGGCAAACGAGGCTGCTTTCAAGCCCTCCAAGGAGACTAAGAGAGTGAAGATCAACCCTGAAGACCCCGGCTGCAGCAAGTACGTTGTCGTAGGCGCCCGCCTCGACAGCAAATAGGAAGGCAAGCTCGTCGACTTCCTCCATGAGAATCGGGATATCTTCGCATGGACCCCCAAGGACATGCCGGGTATCCCGAGGAGGTACGCCGAGCACAAACTTCACGTCCGGAAGGATGCCAAGCCTGTCCGTCAACCTCTCCGATGATTTTCTGAAGAGAAGAGAAGAACCATTGGTGAAGAGGTCTCCAAGCTTTTGGCGGCCGGCTTCAAAATGGAAGTGTTTCACCCCAAGTGGCTGGCCAACCCAGGCCTCGTCCTGAAGAAGAACAAGACCAGGTGCAGGTGTATTGATTACACCAGCCTTAACAAGGCCTGTCCCAAGGATCCGTTCGCTCTACCGCGGATTGACCAAGTCATCGACTCGACCGCCGGGTGCGAGCTCCTGTCCTTCCTGGACGCTTACTCCGGCTATCACCAGATCAAGCTGGACCCGGCCGATGCCCTAAAGACGTCCTTCATCACGCCCTTCGGGGCGTATTGCTACATCACCATGTCGTTCGGATTGAAGATCGCCGGCACCACCTTCCAACGCTGCATGCAGAAATGCCTGCTGACGCAACTCGGCCGCAACATCCATGTGTACGTGGACGACATCGTGGTGAAGACCAAGCAGCACCTCACGCTCCTTAACAATTTGAAGGAAACATTCGCCAACCTCCGTGAATACAAGGTCAAGCTCAACCAGGAAAAGTGCGTCTTCGGCGTCCCGACCGGAAAGCTACTCGGCTTCCTCGTCTCGGAACGCGGCATTGAGGCGAAACCGGAGAAGATCAAGGCCATCAAGTGCATGCGCAAGCCGGCTCGGCTGCGCGACGTTCAGAAGTTCACCGGGTGCTTGGCCTCAGTCAGCCGGTTTCTAAGCTGGCTGGGCGAGAGGGCCCTCCCCCTGTACCAGCTGATGAAGAAGACAAGCTTGTTTGAGTGGAAAGGCAAGGAAGACGAGGCCTTCCAAGACCTCAAGCGCATGCTCTCCACCGCACCAGTCCTGGCCGCGCCAACCGACAAGGAGCGACTGTTGCTCTACATAGCCGCAACCTCGCGGGAGGTCAGCATGGTGCTGGTGGTCGAGCGACCAGAAAAGGGCAAGATCCAAGCCGTCCAGCGACCAGTCTACTACCTGAGCGAGGTGCTCTCCATCTTCAAGCAGAACTACCCGCATTACCAGAAGATGTGTTACGTTATGTACCTCACCGCCAAGAAGCTGAAACAGTACTTCCAAGAGCACGTCGTCACCGTCGTCAGCATGGCGCCTATCGGAGAAATTATCGGGTGCCGGGACGCCTCTGGCTGGGTCGCCAAATGGGCGATCCAGCTAGCCGGCCACACCATCCTCTACGGGCCCCGCACCACGATCAAGTCTCAAGACCTAGCCGATTTCCTCGTCGACTGGACCGAGACCCAGTACTTGCCGCCACCTCCCGACTTGACGCACTAGCGCATGCACTTTGACGGGTCCAAGATGTGACTCGGCTTGGGGGCCGGCATCGTACTGTCATCTCCGAAGGGGGAGCAGCTCTGCTACGCGCTCCAGATCCACTTCGCCCCTCCAACAACGTCGCCGAATATGAAGCCCTTGTGCACGGCCTCCGGCTTGCCAAGGAACTCAGCATCCGGCGCATCTTGTGCTACGGCGACTCGGACCTGGTGGTGCAGTAGTGCTCCGGTGAATGGGACGCCCGCGACTCCAACATGGCAAGCTACCGCTTCCTCGTCTAGAAGTTGTCCGGATATTTCGAGGGCTGCGAGTTCCTCCATGTCCCGCACACGGAGAATGAAGCAGCTGACACGCTCGCCAAGATCGCCTCGTCACAACAAACCATCCCGTCCGGCATATCCCTTGAGTACCTGCGCATGCCGTCCGTCAAGCCATCGCCGGACTCCGAGTCCATTCATGTTCCATATGATCCGGCCGCACCTCAAGCCGGCCCGGGGACTGCTGAACCCGGCCCCGGGGCTGCTCAGCTCAACCCGAACACCATCATCCCGGACCCGGCCGTCGCCATTCCCGACCCGGGGGCTGCTCAACCCGGCTCGAGGACTGGTGACTCGGAACCCACCCTGATGGCCGTCTTCCCCATGGTTACAGCTCCATCTTGGGCCCTCCCAATATCAGAATTTCTGGAGAACGGGGTTCTCCCCATGGACGAGACCAAAGCTCGGCAAGTTCAGCGCAGGGCAACCACCTACAGCAGCATCAACAACGAGCTCGTCAAGCGCAATTCTACGGGCGTGTTCCAGCGTTGCGTCGAGCAGGATCGCAGCATTGACATCCTTCTCGACATTCACCAGGGCGAATGCGGGCACCACGCCACGTCACGATCCCTGGCGGCCAAGGCGTTCCGCCATGGTTTCTATTGGCCCATGGCCCTCGAAGACACCGAGTCGCTCGTTCTCAAATGTGAAGGGTGCCAACGCTTCAGCAAACGCAGCCACCAGCCGGTGTCAGCACTCTGCACCATACCGATCGCCTGGCCCTTCGCGGTCTGGGGAGTCGACATGGTGGGACCCTTGAAAACCGCTCAAGGCGGCATGACACACTTACTGGTGGCAGTGGACAAATTTACCAAGTGGATCGAGGCAAGACCTATCAAGAAACTGGACGGCCAACAGCCGTCCGGTTCATCAAGGACATAGCGGTGTGCTACGGCATGCCGAACAGCATCATCACCGACAATGGCACCAACTTCGCCAAAGGCACGCTCGAGCAATACTGCTCCGTCTCCAGCATTCGCCTCGACCTGGCCTCCGTGGCACATCCGCAGTCCAACGGGTAGGTCGAGCGGGCCAACGGACTCATCCTGTCCGGCATCAAGCCGCGACTCGTCGAGCCTCTCATCCGCTCACCCGGCAGCTAGCTTGACGAGTTGCCAGCAGTGCTCTAGAGTCTATGCACCACGCCGAACCGGTCGACCGGGTTCAC
The DNA here is from genome assembly GCA_963921465.1 of Triticum timopheevii. NCBI lineage: Eukaryota > Viridiplantae > Streptophyta > Magnoliopsida > Poales > Poaceae > Triticum > Triticum timopheevii. The sequence continues at coordinate 531,916,989 of OY997264.1, forward strand.
CCCATTCGTCCTCATTTATGGAGCCGAAGCCGTCATCCCGACCGACGTTGAGTTCGACTCGCCGCGTGTCGTGATGTACACCGAAGCCGAAGCCAGAGAGGCATGCAAAGACGGTGTCGACCTGCTTGAAAAAGCGCGCCTTCTGGCACTTAGCCGCTTGGCTATCTACCAGCAAGGCCTGAGGCACTACCACAACAAGAAGAACAAGCCCCTCGCATTCCGTGAGGGTGACCTCGTCCTCCGACTCGTCCAAGAGCAGGCAGGCCAGCACAAGCTGTCCCCTCCATGGGAGGGCCCATTCATCGTGAGCAGGGCCTTGCGCGATCGCAACGCCTACTACCTCATCAACGCGCGCAAGTCAAAGAAGCGCAAGAAGGACACCGCCGGCGAAGAAACGACCCGGCCGTGGAACACGGAACTCCTCCGCCCGTTTTACAGTTAGCCACATGAGTGTATGTATCGTCGCCTTTTGTAAACGCATGAAACTACGGGGTCCCCGAACGAGACTCGGGGGCTGCCTTTTGTAGACCAATTTATTGCGTCCTTATTTTTTCTACATCACTTCACCACTAAACCCGGCCACCGATCCGACTCGCTCGACCTGGGGGCTCGGGGGCAGGCCGGCTTGGTCGCCACCCTGCCACCTCACTTAGTGATTCCTTCTAAAGTTAGGACGCCACGGCCCCCCACTTCGCCCTAAAACCGCAGATCCAACTTTGGCTGTCGACGGGCAAGCACAACGGGCCAAAGCTCCATTACGCTTCATACACTAAGTCAAGGGCCGCCGGGTCGATCAACCCGGCCCGTCGCTCATCAAATAAGTAGCTGCATGACCGGCTGCTCACCAACCGGCTAAGCCGGATTGCCGCCAGCCAGCCCAGTGGGTGTTTCGCTCGCGCTCAACGCTTCTAAGGACCCTAATCCTGCGCGCTCCTCTCAAAGAATTGAGCTCCTTGTCGCAGACCGGAGCCTCAGCCGTCTGACTCGCGGGGGGGGGGGGGGGTGAGACAGAAAAAAACGCATGAAATCGGTTCAGAAAAGCAGAAGGCAAAGAGTAAAAGAGCACACACGACATTTACACATAAATACTTAAAGGCCCACGGCCCGAGTTCATTACACCCTAACAAACACCCAGTGGGTGGGTGGACCTGCTACTTAACAAGATTCTGCTTAAAGTATCTCAGGCATCTCTGTCTGCGTCCTGGGAACGGGGGTCCCCAGACTTGCTTGCCTGCAGCCTGCGGCGTGGCTCCAGCAATGGCCCAGTGCGGCCCATCTTCACCAACTCAAGCTCAAGACCCTCGCGAGGGACCAAGCCTCGCGGGACGGACGACAGGAAAGCTTCCTCAAGAGTAGCCTCGTCAGGCTGGCTCGCGAGGAGGCGGAGAGATCAAGGAAGGGGTACCTCATGAGGTGCCCGTGACGCAAGCCATGACGATCGAAGCCAGGCGGGCGCCGGCCTATGCAGTGTCCTTGTTTCCCCCTTGGTGCAAAGGTAGCAAGCGCAGGCCAAGGCATTAGGCAGAGGCTACCGTTTCGGTCCAACAAGACCAAGACCAGCGGAACGGCAGGAAGGAGGTCACCATGGAGCCTAGGACGACGTCATCGTTAGAGTCTTTGACAGGCGAGGACCGACTTTAGTCAGGATAAGTGTACTAGATGTTCCCCTTCAAAATGGTTAATATTTGGCGCCCTTCCCGCTCAATATTTGGGAAGAGGACTGAGGGAGTCCCGGATTAGGGGGTGTCCGGATAGCCGAACTATCACCTTTGGCCGGACTCCTGGACTATGAAGATACAAGATTGAAGACTTCGTCCCGTGTCCGGATGGGACTTTCCTTGGCGTGGAAGGCAAGCTTGGCGATACGGATATGTAGATCTCCTACCATTGTAACCGACTCTGTGTAACCCTAACCCTCTTGGGTGCCTATATAAACCGGAGGGTTATAGTCCGTAGGACGAACAACAATCATACCATATGCTAGTTTCTAGGGTTTAGCCTCTCTGATCTCGTGGTAGATCTACTCTTGTACTACCCATATCATCAATATTAATCAAGAAGGAGTAGGGTTTTACCTCCATTGAGAGGGCCCAAACCTGGGTAAAAACATCGTGTCCCTTGTCTCCTGTTACCATCCGCCTAGACACACAGTTCGGGACCCCCTACCCGAGATCCGCCGGTTTTGACACCGACATTGGTGCTTTCATTGAGAGTTCGTCTGTGCCGTCACCATCAGGAAGGATGCCTCATCCCGTCTTTAAAGACGGCACTATTGCTAAAGGAGCTTTGGCTATCGTCCAAACTCTCCGGCTAGGCGGTTTCCTTATGACCGCCTATCCGGCCACCACATCGACGATGACTTCTTGGGTCATCGAAAGCAATCTTCACGTTAGCTTGGAACTCGCCGAGCAGTTAGATCCAATGGAGCTCTATTCCTTAAACGAGCTCTTGGATCTCATCGCCGCCCTGGGAGTCGCTACAGACTACGATCATATTGGGCCTAAACCTGATCTGAGAGATATCAATTCTCCCCAGGTTACCCACCACATTGCCGTGGTTGAGGAGCAATACGGTGACCCTTCCTCTATTTTAAGGACTAGCTATGTCCGGATTCCTGACCCCTCCATGCCGGATTCCCACGAAGGGGAGGACGTAACTCAAGCCCTGAACCTAAAGTCGGGCAGCAGGCTAGATGCATTGGACAACATCCAAGAACCCAAGCTTCCAAGTTTGGAAACTTCTTGGCCCCTGAGCCTTAGATTGGATGGGGTTCCGGGTTTAATTCCACCCGCCCACCCAAACATAAGCGATCTATCCAAAATCTGGCAAGAGCCCGCAGAAACAGTACACCATTACTGGGCCAGATTCCTCCTGGTTATGAATAGGATAAAGGACTGCCGTGAGGAGGACGCGATTTCATTCTTCCACAATAATTGCACGGAGAAGGGAAACCTCAACACCATAAGTCGTCATGAAATTACACGCTTCGCTGACTTGGCGTCCATAGTACGAAAGTACTGTGAGATGGAAAGCGCCTGGAAAACCGAAATCAATTTTTGGGACAATCCGGCCCTGAATACAACCCCAGTCCGAAATAAAAGGGTGCATCATCGCCAGGCACCTGGGTTAAATACCAAAAAGCAAAAACCCTCTATAGGGCATGGAACCGTACTGGAGGGATGGCTCAATGGACCCTGCAAAATTCATAGTAAAGAGGGCGCCACTCCAACTCATAGCCTTAGAGCATGTTGGATACTACGGCAGGTGGCCAAAAGTGGCGAAGAGCTTCTAGCTCCAGAGCATCAGCCCAAGGATACCAATACGGTATTAACAGTCTTCGGGACTTTCGCATCAAATAATATGCGGAAACGAACACTCCGCAGCCTTGCCGAAGTCTACCAAGTAGCAACAATAAACCCATGGAGTGACACGGCTATTACCTTTAATGCCAGTGACGAACCTAAATTCCGAACGGCCCGAGCACCAGCCACATTGGTCCTTAGTCCAGTAGTGGACGGCTTTCGCCTCACAAAGGTACTCATGGGCGGTGGCAGCGGATTGAACCTCATTTACGAGGAAACCCTCCGAAAAATGGAAATAGACTGGAGCCGCATTGAGCGAAGCATCACAACCTTTAGAGGAATAATTCCCAGTCAGGAAGCATGTTGTACAGGAAAAATCACACTGGATGTGGTATTCGGCACGCCAGATAATTACAGGTCCGAGGAGGTCACGTTTCAAGTGGCCCCGTTCAACAACGGATATCACGCTCTATTAGGGCGAGAGGCCTTCACAATTTTTCAAGCTATACCCCATTACGGGTACATGAAGCTCAAAATGTCCGGGCCCAACGGAATCATCACTCTTGCTAGTGACCCGGACATAGCACTCCGCGCCAAAAATAAGACAGCCGCACTGCCCCTTGAGGCACTATCCGATGCCCTAGCGGCCGAAGAACTCACTGCGCTGCGCTCCACGGTGAATAGGGACGATGTGATACTCGATAAGAGATCCAAGTCCACCTCCTTTAAACCAGCGGACGAAATAGTCAAATTCCAAGTCCATCCAACGAACCCTACAAAAATGGCCTCCATCGGGGCACAATTAAACGCTGATGTAGACGCCGCACTACGAGAATTCCTACGTGAAATTTGGGACATTTTTTCCTGGCACCATTCAGACATGCCAGGAATCCCACGCCGGCTGGCCGAGCACAGCCTAAACATCCTAAAAGGATTCAAGCCAGTCAAACAGGCTCTTCGGCGTTTCTCCGAACCCAAGAGACAGGCCATTGGAGAGGAGCTAGCCAAATTATTGGAGGCCGGATTCATCAGAAATATAAAACATTCGGACTGGCTAGCAAACCTGGTGATGGTACCAAAGAAGGACAAATCCTGGCGCCTATGCGTCAATTTTAAGGACCTCAACAAGGCTTGCCCAAAGGATCCCTTCCCACTCCTCCGCATCGATCAAATTATCGACGCTACTGCACGACACGATTCATTGTGTTTCCTTGACGCATACTCCGGCTACCACCAAATTAAGATGGCAGAGCCCGACCAGGCCGCAACGGCATTCATCAACCCATACGGCCCATTCTGCTTCAACACAATGCCCTTTGAGCTCAAAAACGCTAGCGCAACATATCAGTGCATGATTCAGACATGTCTGACAAACCAGATCGGCAAAACAGTGGAGGCATATGTAGATGATGTGGTCGTCAAAACCAAGCACATTGAAACTCTAGTAGACGATTTGAGGCTCACGTTCGATAATCTCCGAACATATGACATTAAGCTTAACCCAGAAAAATGCATTTTCGGCGTACCAGCCGGAAAGCTCTTGGGCTTCATTGTATCCGGTAGAGGAATTGAAGCAAACCCAGCCAAGATCCGAGCTCTCTCACAATTGGATATCCCAAAGGACCTCAAACAAATACAAAAATTGACGGGATGCGTGGCGGCTCTAAGACGATTTATCTCCCGTTTAGGAGAAAAGGCGTTACCACTTTATCGCCTCCTCCGACGCACCGAACACTTGAGAGGGGGAATCCGGATGAGTGGACGGATGCCGCCACGGCCGGACTCGAAGAAATAAAAGCCATATTGGCAACAAACCCGGTCCTGGCGGCGCCCAACATGGGCGAACCAATGCTATTATATATCGCGGCAACTCATCAAGTTGTGAGCGCAGTGCTCATTGTCGAACGAGAAACGGGCGGACACAAGTTCCCCCTTCAAAAACCAGTTTACTACGTGTCCACTATCCTAACTCCATGCAAGTCACGGTACCCGCATTATCAAAAGATAGCGTACGCGGTGTTCATGGCATCCCGGAAGCTACGACACTACTTTCAAGAGTGTTCGATAACAGTACCCTCCGAAGTACCTCTTAACGACATTATAAACAACCGCGACGCGATGGGCCGGATTGCCAAATGGGCCATTGAGCTCCTCCCGTTCGACATAACCTATAAGCCACGGCGAGCTATTAAGTCGCAAGTTTTGGCCGACTTCGTCGCCGAATGGACTGAAGCCGAACTCCCTAAAGAGTACGGCGCATATTCCAACTTGATAATGCACTTCGACGGCTCCAAAATGTTGGCCGGTCTGGGGGTTGGCGTCGTTTTGACGTCCCCAACCGGAGATATGGTTCAATACGTACTCCAGATAATGTATACGGACTCCAACAACGCAGCCGAATACGAGGCCCTTCTACACGGCCTCCGGATGGTAGTCTCCATGGGCATTCAACGCCTAGAGGTGCGCGGGGATTCGAAACTCGCGATATCCCAAATAAATGGAGACTCCGATGCCAAGGATCCGAAAATGGCAGCTTATCGCAACGCCATCCTAAAAATGTCAGCTCGGTTTGAAGGGCTCGAATTTCACCATATAACCCGGGATAACAACCAGGCAGCAGACGTATTGGCGCGCATTGGCACAAAGCGCGATGCCGTCCCTCCCAACATCTTCCTAGAGAGGCTATTCAAGCCATCCGTACTATGGGAGGGGGAATCCGGAAATGACAATCAGGACCCAACCGCACTGCCCGATACCGAACATTCTGACACAATTGGTGGTTCTGCCAACAAAGTAAAATCTTCAGCCCACGTAATAATGGCAGTCATTGCCCCGTGGACGGAACCATTCCTAGCCTACCTAACCAGGCAGGAACTTCCCGAGGACCAAAACGAGGCCCACTGCATAGTGCGGTGATCTAAAGACTATAAGGTCCATGAGGGAGAGCTTTACAAGAAAAGCACAATCAGAGTCCTTCAAAGGTGTATCTCCGAAGAGGAAGGGCATAATCTTCTGGCTGAAATTCATGCCGGACTCGGCGGGCACTACACTGCAGCCCGGGCCCTTGTAGGCAAGGCCTTCCGTATAGGATTTTATTGGCCAACGGCCTGGGCAGATGCTCAGGACTTAGTCCAACGTTGCGTCGGTTGCCAGCTCTTTGCTAATCAAAGCCACATGCCACCCACCGCCCTCAAAACTATACCCATAACCTGGCCCTTCGCGGTCTGGGGGCTTGACATGGTTGGACCCCTTAAAGGAGGAACCCACAAGCAAAAATACCTACTGGTCATGGTGGATAAATTCACCAAATGGATAGAGGCCAAACCTGTTAAGACGGCTGAATCCGGACCGGTGATAGACTTCATATCAGGGGTCGTACACCATTACGGCGTCCCCCATAGCATCATCCCTGATAACGGCACGAACTTTACGGCCCACGAGGTCAAACTCTGGTGCAAAAACATGGGCATCAAGCTCGACTATGCTTCAGTCTATCACCCTCAAACTAACAGTCAAGTCGAGTGAGCAAATGGTCTAATCATGAGCGGCATCAAACCCAGACTAGTGCGGTCCCTCAAGGAATCTAACACACACTGGGTAGAAGAGCTCGACTCCATACTCTGGGGGCCGCGGACCACTCCAAATCGCACCACCAGATTTACACCATTCTTTATGGTATACGGCGCAGAGGCAGTTCTGCCCTGTGACATAATTCATGACTCACCTCGCGTGCACATGTACGAAGAAAGAGAAGCCGAGCTCGATCGGCAGGACAGTTTGGACGCATTGGAGGAGGAGCGGGACGTGGCAAAAGCCCGTTCCGCATTTTATCAACAACAAGCTCGAAGATATCAAAGTAGAGAAGTACGGGCCAAAACTTACAACATTGGCGAGTTAGTTCTACGCCTGCCGGACAAGAAAAAGGACAAACTCAAGCCCAAATGGGAAGGTCCCTTTATCATCGACCAAGTCCTGACCGGTGGTGCGTACCGTCTGCGAGATGCATCGGATAACCGACTCAAACCGAACCCATGGAACGCAGCCCGTCTCCGAAGATTCTACGCCTAGCGCCGGATTATGAGTTCATCTCCTTCCTCCGTCTACATTTTACATATTAGCTGTCATCTATTTCTCTCCTTCTCCCTCCTTTTCTATTGCAGCCTTTGAAAGCTTGTTCTTGCATTGTTCGCAAACACTTGACGCGCTATCCGCGCTCATTATACCTGGGGGCTTCTTTAACAGAAGTTTATTTATATGGGCTTCGTGCCCAACACATGTGTCACACTTCCACATGTACCTTTTATTCACCATTATATGCATCGATATGACTTAAGTTTTGGCCAAGATGGGTTGCCTGGCTCCTGTGCTTACCCCTACATTCCTGATTGTTCGGCTTGGCGGTAAAGGGAGCACCTCTGCGATTGTTACTGCCGGGTCAGCCGGATGTGTACCTCAGACTGGGTGAAGCCGAAATCTAGCGTTCTTCAGAGAATATTCGGTCGGTGAACTAAAAGACGATTTCTTACCTATTTATTTATCTGCCCCCAGATGTTTTTCTGCTCTTTTCGCAGTCCGGACATGCACTTTAGGGCATGCCTCCCAGGGAAAGGAACCCCTAATGGAACTATTCTCGCTGGAAGATGTTCCTTACTAACCATGTAATATAACATAGCTAGTTGGCCATTTGTCTGATAAAGCACTAATGACCCCTACGCCTAGTCTCCACGCATGCCCCGGTTCTTATATAACCTTGAGGGCACTCGGACGCACTCCAGACTATTGGGTCCCGAGGTTGAAGCGAAAAGGTCCGCTATGACAAACGATCTACAATCCGGCTAGAAGGCATTTTACATGTCATCTTTAATTACATAGTCAATCCGACTAATTGTCTCACTCTTCAATGCCATCTAATAGGCTGTCTAGTTTACAGTCCTGCTGGGAATACTTTGCGGCCAACTCTACTTGGCCGTACACTAAGCTCACAGGGATCTCCTTCCCATCAGGCCCCGCTGGTCCGACCTCGGCCATGTGGTTTGGGTCAGCCTTCGTGTACCGCATCTTCACCATGGCCCAGGCTTCCCTATAGCCCTGACGGCAGGCCGATATCTTCCATAATCGGAAGCGCCGCCGTGCTCCCTGAAGCCTCTCTGCAAGCTCTCCATGGCCTTCGGGCGGGGAGAGAGATGGCCACAAGGCCTGGGCGACGCCTTTCATCACCTGCCGAACTCGTTCGTGCAGTTGTAACAGCTCGGGAAGAAGGCCACCCATAGAACCAGGCATTTCCTCTGCAGGACGGCCTCTGAGCATACCTACAGATATAACTCTGTTAGTCGACTTCCTCGCCGAACTCTTTTTTCAAAAGTTCATTCAAGCACTTACTAAAAATGCCGCGTCGAAGCCGCCGATTCTCCTTAACGGAGTCAGACAGCTGGGCACGAACATACTTTAGTTCCTCACCCAGCTGGGTGTTGGCATCTTGGAGATTATTTTTCTCTTGCCTCACCCTTGTAAGCACATTCTCGCCGGCCTTTAACCGGTGCATGAGATGTTGCTTGTCCGGATCTATCCCGGCGCCATCTGCAATATTATTGTCAGACTTCTACACACGCCGCACTTCACAAGTTACTTATATTTTGAAGCATATATTACCAGAGGGGGTCTCTTTGCCTTCCCCCGATGCGGCTAGTGCGGCCTCATGTTGGGATTTGCACTCCTCCAGCTCCTGGGACAGTTTGGTATTCTTTTTTGTAAGATCCTGCACAATAAATGATCCTTAAATCAGTTATTCTAACTACTTCAAGTCCCGGGGGCTACTGGCACATATAACTGTCAAATTTTCTCACCCGTATGTCTTTTACATACTGCTCCGTGGCTCTGGCTAGACCATTTTGAGCAGCACGGAGGTGCGCATCTCCTAAATTTAAGGCATCCAATACCTCTGGGGAGAAACACGCATCACGAAGAACTGTCCAAAGACGCCTGTGATTCAGGGCACTCTCCACCTCGGAATTGGTGGCAGATAACCTATCGGCATCCTCTGCCGGAGGAGTATTCGACACACGCCTCGTGTTCGCCTCCGCTTCTGGACCTGGCTTTGGAGCCTGGCGAGCAGAGGATTGATTGGCAACCTTTCCGCATACAGTCCGGCGAGTGCTCTTCTTCCTGAAAAAGCACGAGCATTAGTATGTCTCCCAGGAATAAAGCCTGGGAGTCAGGTGCACGCCATACCGTTGCGCCGGAGTTTCAATCCGGACCGCACCTCTTTTTAGCCTGTTGGGCTATGCTACCCCTTGTTGGCTAGCCGCCGCGGGCTCGGCCTTCCGCCTCAAGGGCGCCCCCTGCGAAACGCCATCGGTATACGGTGATAAAAAATAAGCACGGATGGGTCATTTTCAAAGTATTGGGACTTTGGTCTCAATTACATGTGAGGCTGGAAGTATTCCGGGGTAATCGGCCGTAATGGCGACCAAGGCATTATCGATGCTCAGTTGGTGAAATACCCCATCAATCAGCTCCATTGATATGTCCAGATCCTCTTGGGAGGTCGGATCGAGGAACCATTCCGGATCCTTAGGTTGTGGAGGCGGGCTGTTTATGTCCTTTACGGCCTGGCGCAGTTCCTGCGCCAAAATCACAAAATGAGATACTTGACTATGGGAATATGGATCGGATAGGAAAAAAGAAATGTCCGCTTACCCAGCTCGGAGGATTGTGTATAGAAAATCCGTTCTATGGATTGACGCAGAGAAATTCCTCCTCTTCTCCTTTGTACAACGCGGACAAGATCTTCATGAGATCAGCGACCGATCCCGGCCCCTTATGGCTGCAGCGGGTGGCATCATCCTCCCCATTGAAATCCCACATGGGGTGGCCTCTATACTAGAGAGGCTGCACCCCCCGCATAATGCATGTGGCCATGACCCCGATCATGGTCAGTCCGGAATTAGCCAACAACCTTATTCGATTCATTAGGTAAAGGACGTCCCTGTCATTTTCCTTCTGAGGGCTCCGTGGATGCCAGCTTAGGCGTTTCTTCAAAGGGGCATTATTGAACTCAGGGAGGCCGATCTGAATAGGGTTCGGTAGGGGGACATCTTCTATATAAAACCATTCCGAAGGCCAGTCTTCGGACGCCTTCTTCGGGGTTTCGGATAGATATCCGGTCCCGGCGATGCGCGATAGTTCGGCTCCGCCCACTTGATATATTGACCCCTCTTGAGAACGGGGCACAAGGCAGAACAGCTTCTTCCACAGCACAAAATGAGCCTCAATGCCCAAAAACAGCTCGCAAAGGGCCACGAAGCCCGCAATATGCAGAATGGAGGCAGGCGTAAGGTTGTGCAACTAGAGGCCGTAGAACTCTAGGAGCCCCAGGAGAAACGGATGAATTGGAAATCCGAGCCCTCTTATCAAATAAGAGACAAGGCACACCCGCTCTCCTTTGGAGGGGCTGGGGACGCTCTCCGCTTGCTTTCCGCCCACATAGGTGGTGAGTCCGGCTCAAACCGGAACCATGAAGGCTGGGGGAAGAAATCCCTTGGTTTGGAGCATCACTAACTTGCTGTGCGGGACAGAGCATCTCTCCCAATCTCCAGGCTGGGGGCTGGAAGGGCGAGAGGAGGAGGCGCGTCGACTGTCCATGATGGAATGGATTTCTGTCAGATGCGCTCTGATGAATGCTCGCGAAGCGAGGATGGTGTGATTCGGATCTAGATCCTCGTCTCTTTTATAGGCAGCTCATTTGCGCAGCTGGGGGGTATAATGTAAAAATACCCTGGCTTTTCGCATTCGTTCGACATGTGGAAGATGGCCATTATTGGGCGTGGAAGCCGAGGAGCGCAATATTTACAAGAAGCCGGATGCTATTCAAACAAGTACACAGGATTTGGAGAAGAACCCGCCTTGCAATGCCGAAGACAATCTACGCGCCAGACTCATCGCCATTGAAGCCTGGTTCGGGGGCTACTGAGGGAGTCCCGGATTAGGGGGTGTACGGATACCTGAACTATCACCTTTGGCCGGACTCCTAGACTATGAAGATACAAGATTGAAGACTTCGTCCCGTGTCCAGATGGGACTTTCCTTGGCGTGGAAGGCAAGCTTGGCGATACGGATATGTAGATCTCCTACCATTGTAACCGACTCTGTGTAACCCTAACCCTGGGTAAAAACATAGTGTCCCTTGTCTCCTGTTACCATCCGCCTAGACGCATAGTTCGGGACCCCCTACCCGAGATCCGCCAGTTTCGACACCGACAAGGACCAGTGCCTCTTAATCTATATATAGGTCTAGCCACCAAAGTATAGAGGCATCTGGAATCGACCCCTCCAAAGGGACAACACCACCACAAGAACACCCCTCACGAGGGTGTTCTTCCTTTATACTATTCATCTTCAGCCCCAGAGGCAATCCACCACACCACAAACTAGAGTAGGGTATTACACCACAACGCTAGCCCGAACTAGTATAAACCTTGCGTATCTTGTGTTGTTCATTGTGTAGCCTAGATCCCTTGCGAGGCGATGAGACGCGAGTTGGTAGAGGAGAGATCTTCGTGCGCACCCCAGAGTTCGAACCTCAAGGGTCTGCCGGAACCCGCAATCCGACATTTGGCGCGCCAGGTAGGGGTGCGCCGGAATCGTGTCTTCCGCCGTCTTGCGTTTCATCGTCCGTCGCATCCATGTGTGACGCTCGTCGAGCCCGTGCCGAGCGTCGGGCTGCTCTCGCGGCCCATGTCGCCCAAATGGCCCCCGTCGGCGGGCCTCCCCATCATTCCCTATCACCTGCCGCCCACGCCGCCACCGGCCCGACGGGGAACGAGCAGCAGGCGTCGTCGCTGCATCCCTCGGTGCGGCGGGAAGGCCGCACCGCTACCCCGTCGCTGACTCCACCAGGCTCGTCATCGCACGCTCGTCGCGGCCCCGCGGACGAGCACGCCACGTTGCTCCTGGAACGTGAGCTCCTGCACTACCGCCCCGTCGATGATCTCTACGACGAGTGGCTCGTCCGCATCACCGAGCTCGTCAGCCCCGCAGGGGGCTCCCCTGCGCCGTCCCTCTCGCTGCATCGCCCTCCATCCCGTGCGGGCAACGCAGCTCCGTAGGTGCCTCCACCGCCTCCCCCTCAAGAAGGCGCCCTGGCCCCAAGGCGCGCGGCCCATGGACGGGACCCACTGCGTCCGGTGCCCGCGCAGCAAGAAAAGAGTTGCCAAGAGATCCCTCGCCCTCAAGAAGCTGCTGGCGTGCTCCCTGCACCGGCACGTCATGACCGCACTCCTGCTCCGGCGTGCCTAGACCCCGCGTTGCTCCCGGCGGCACCGTGTGGAGACCTCCAAGACCAAGCCCTTCGTCACCAAAGGCCCCCTATGGCCACTGCAGGCTACCGTGCCTTCACCGCCGAGCTGCGCAGCGTGGCCTGGCCGGGCAAGTTCAAGCCGGATCTGCCTCCACGCTACGACGGCACTGATGACCCCGCGGAGTTCCTCCAGCTCTATGAGTTGGGCATCGAGTCGGCCAATAGGGATGAAAAGGTCATGGCGAACTGGTTTCCCATGGCGCTCACGGATGGCGCTCGTACATGGCTCCTCAACCTGCCTCCCAGCACGATCTCCTCCTGGGATGAGTTGCGCACTCGCTTCATCGCCAACTTCCAGGGCACTCGTGACCGGCCCCCGGCCATGAGTGACTTGCACCACGTCAAGCAACAGCCAGGGGAGACCCTGCAAAAGTACATCCAACGCTTCAACAATGCCTGCCTCAAGATCCCCAGCGTGACTGAGGAGGCCATCATCTCAGCCTTCTCTGATGGCGTTCGAGACATCAAGATGAAGGAAGAGCTAGCAATCCACGAGGACCTATGCACCTCTCTGGAGCTGTTCAACTTGGCAACCAAGTGCGCCAGGGCCGAGGAAGGACGCCTCTCCCTCCTCAAGCTTCCGGCTGCCGATCCGGAAGAGAAGAAGCCCAAGGTCAAGGACGTGAAGTGCAAAGGAGCAGTTGTGCTCGCAGCTGAGCCAGACACCAAGCAAGGCAGGGATCAGCCGGAGTCGTCCAAGGGCAGCCGGTACTGCGTGTACCACGACCTCCACACCCACAACACCAACAAATGCCAGGAGCTCAGGGCTGTGCGAGATGAATGTATCGGCCGACGCCCCGAGCGCAACGATCGAGGCTATGGCCAAGGAGGAGGAAGAGGTGGAGGATGATGGGAAGACCATGGCCCTCGCTAGGGGTGCTGTGACCGACCTCGCGAGGACCGCTGGCAGGACCAGCCTCGCGAGGGAGGTTGGAGAGATCAACCTCGCGAGGACCGCCTGCAAGGCAACGCAGGCTTCCCTCCGCTGCCACCACCACCAAGGAGGAATGAAGACCAGCATCAAGACGAGGGGGCTGGGGGCTTCCAGGAGCTGCACGCAATTGCTTGCATCCTAGGAGGAGCTCAAGCCCTAGCCTCTCAGCGCATCTTCAAGCAGTTTACTCGCGACGTGAATGCGGTCCTCCCAAAAACCGAAGCCTCGCGCCGTCTCAGGTGGTCCACATGTGCCATCACGTTCAGTTCAGCGGATCAACTCAAGTGCGCAGCAACAGCTGGTGTCCTCCCGATGGTCTGCTCCCCGGTCATCAGCAACGTGCAGGTCACCAGGACCCTCATTGATGGTGGAGCAGGACTCAACGTTCTATCTGTCGAAACCTTCAACAATCTCCAAGTGCTGTATGACCAGCTTCAGCCGACCAAGCCCTTCTCAGGAGTCACTGATGGTTCTACCACCCCAATAAGGCAGGTCCGCCTCCCTGTCACCTTTCGGACAGCGCAAAAACTACCGCACTGAGCTCATCAACTTCGACATCGCCCACATTCGCCTGCCCTACTATGCCATCCTTGGATATCCGGCCCTAGCCAAGTTTATGGCGGTGACTCACCATGGCTACAATGTCCTCAAGATGCCAGGATGCGGTGGAGTCATCACAGTCCCCTGCGAGGAGAAGGATGTAGTGTGTTCTCTCGAGTGTGCCTTCCACACCGCGGCAATCGACGACCCAGATCGCAGGAGCAGGGGCCTTCCCGAGGCAGTCCTTAAGAAGAAGAAAACATCACCTGGTCTGAATCATCAGGAGGCAGGAACATCCAAGGGCGCCGCGCCAGGATCCACGCCCGTCCAAGGGGCGCCTCCCTCTGTCGCATAGGAAGGCACGTCCGGCGCCCTCCTCGGGCAAGGCTCGGGGGCTCTCTCCTGGAGGGCCACCGAATTTGCCAAAGTCACGAGGGAGGCGCTCGGGCACCACTTGGAGGCGTGTTTCAAAGCACGTTTCCCTCGGGATGGTGTGAAGCAAGGAGGGCCAAACCCTCAGGAGTTCGTCGCAAGAAACACTCAGGAGCAGCAAGAGTCAAGAATCATGTGCGACAATCGCTGCTTACCAACCGTAGCTCCCCATCCAGGCGAGGATGGTGGGCTGCGTGTCTGCATCGATGTACCAGGACTCAACCGAGCCACATCTCAGGAGCGCCTGTGGCCCTCGCGCGTGGGACGTTGCGAGGGTCCACCCCACAGCTACGTCCGCACGCCTCTCGGTCTGCCGAATGCGGTCGCCACTCATCAGCGCCTGCTGAGGAGCATCCTGGAGGCTCAGGAGGTCAGGCATTGCGCAGTCCTAGCGGAGATGGAGATGGTCCTTGAAGAGCCGCTTGCGCCCCCGGAGCCTCCCGAGGCTCTGGGCCCTGAGGGCTCGTGAGGATCGGCTTCCACACCATGCGTCGTCAGCTACTCCAGCATTCCTTCATCTCCAACGGTATCAGGTGATGCCTTTCAAGTTTCATTTCAGCTCGGAGCGCCCCCAGGGCTGCATCATTCCCAGGCCGCGTGGGTCCGTCCCTGTGGCGTGTATCTTTTTCCTTCATGCCTTTAGGTTACCTTGTTGGGGGCGCCCCTCGGGCTGCATTATCCCCAAGCTGCTCGGGCCTGACCCAGTGGCGTGTATCGCTCACGTACCTGCCTAAGCTAATCTACCCTTCCATACTTAACTTGCTTGGCTTGATCGCCCGTTTGATTGACACCAACCTTCAGAGCTGCTCTCCCTGGCACGACGCCTATGCATGGGTCCATCCCTACATGTCGACAAACCTAAGTGGCGGAGCTCTGGCCGCGGAAGCCCCGCAAAGTGCCACCTCACCAAGCCCTCAGTGGCCTCATCACTCCCCAGAGCAACCGGTGGCTGGCTGACGATTGTGATGGCAACTCTCGTTTTTCTCGTGATAAGTTTATAGGGTCTCTCTAAGGGACAGCGTCGGGCGAGGCCTCCACGGCCCCTCTTCCTCTCTCACCTGCACGAACTGCTTGTGCATTAAAGGGGGGCACCTAAGCATCACGACTCACGGGCTCTTACTGGCCCTCCAACCCTAACCTCCTGGCCTTGTCCACGGCATCACGACCTGGCATACCAGCGATGCCTGAGCCCGCTCAAGGGCCGGGACCCGAGGACGTAGAGCGCGAAGGGGAGTGCGGGGGAGAAGGAGGAGGCTCGCGAAGACCTCACCAGGCAACCTCCCAGCTGCTGACGCACGGGTCGGGCGCAACACCAAGAATTGGCTTCAAGCTCCTGAGATAAGTCACTCCCCGGAACAACTAGCTAACGCAACACCAACCTTGTACTTAATGCGGCCCTATACTGGCGACATTGCGCTACTTTCTCACCGAGCGGCAGCTGCTTGAGCGCTAAAGGGGGCCTCTCGAGCATCGCGCCTTTGGGGCTCTTACTGGACCTCAGGCCGCTCACCTCCTGGCCTTGACCACGGCATCGCGACCTAGCATACCAGCGACGGCTGAAGCCTTCCTGGGGACCGGGACCTGTCGGCGCAGAGCACTAGGCCCTTGTGAGGTTAGAAAGGATGGACCAAGCTGAGACATGATGAGCATCTCACACTACTTTGCGATGGGAATCGTATTAACAAAAGAGACTACAGACACTTTAGAAACCCCCGCGGGGTGTGCTCTTGGTTCCTCGCAGGGAACAAGAGACGCAAATCCTAAGGAGCCCTAACTACAGGAACCAAAGTGGCAGACGCCATCATCAACAGTGGGCCACGAGGGGCCAGCGCCAACCTCATCCAGGTCGGCCGGGCCGACCGCCAGGCGCACCAGCACTGCCTCGGGCGCGGCGCGAGCTCGGTGGCTCATAGCTGTTGTTGCTCGTCTCCGGAGTCAGGAGAAGTTCGGGGGAGTTGCTGGACCCTCCAGCCCGGTCGCTGCTGCCTGAGGAGCTGCTAGAAAGGCGGGCGGCAGGCCTGGCCCTTGCCTCTCCGTAGCTCCGGCCGCTGCCTCCGGGACAACACTCCAGCCGGTGTCCTTCCTCGTCGAAGACCATGAAGAACATCAGGGAGGCGCCATCGTACTCCAGATGGATAATGAGGGTGCCCTCCGTTCGGAAGACCCTGTCAATCTCGCCCCAGCCTTGGGTCATGAAGACCTTGCCCGGGGCGACAACCTCGACCTCCACCTCGGTCGCGGGGGCGCTGCAGTCGGCGTGTTGCAGCCAAAGCTCCTGAGGCCCCCTCGGCGGTATCTCGAAGGCAAAGGAAGCAGGAAGATGGATCCAGGAGCTCGGAGGCATGGCGGCGTGAAGCACGAACTCGCGGGAGGAGTTCGTGGCATGGACTCCAGGAGGAATGACGCACACCGCCGTGATTCGTCAGTGACGCCGGCGACGCAGGCGGCGCCGCTCGGCGCCCTCTTCTCCAGGGCCCTCGATTCGGGCATACAAGGGCAACGGAAACCCCGGTGGTGGCTGCTCGTACCAAGGCCTCGACGCCTCCTACCGAGCACCCTCATCTCGGCGGCAGGGAACTGACCGTTTCTTCGGCGGAAGTGGGTAGGGACCCTCTCGGGGGGCCTTCCCCTTCTCTTCCGCAGAAAACCGGCGGATCGGCGCCATTGTCGTCAAAATGGAGGAGGAGTGAGGAAGAAGAGGCGAAGCAAGGAGAGATGAACAACGGGGGCTCTCGCCCGCCCGTACTTATAGTCCGGAGGAGGCCAACCGTCGGCCTCCATGATCTCAGGTAATCATGACCCGCTTTTGCATGCAGGGACTTGTCAAGTTGTGTAGTTGCCAAGGTGACGTGGGGAAGCGGAGGCGCCCACGTCCAATCAACCGCCACGCGGCGCCCAAGGCCGCAGGCTGTTGGGGCCCGCGGCGCTTCGCACTTGCCCCTTTGCTTCTCCGCTAAGCCAAGTCCGGGTGCGCCTTGGGACGAGGGGGCTACTGTCGGCGTCCTGGGAATGGGGGTCCCCAGACTTGCCTCCCTGCGGCCTGCGGCGTGGCTCAAGCAATGGCCCAGTGCGGCCCATCTTCACCAACTCAAGCTCAAGACCCTCGCAAGGGACCAAGCCTCGCGGGGTGGACGACGGGAAAGCTTCCTCAAGAGTAGCCTCGTCAGGCTGGCTCGCGAGGAGGCGGAGAGATCAAGGCAGGGGTACCTCGTGAGGTGCCTGTGACGCAAGCCATGACCATCGAAGCCAGGCGGGCTGTCAGGACCCCAACTCAATGCCACATCGATCTAGCATGTAACACCTCATATCACTTTGCGGCCTCACGCATGGTATCCCCACGGGTGTCGCCTTACCTTTGCCCGGGACCGTTTGCGCCTTTTGGCACACATATATGATAGTGTCTCTAGCATCCATATGATAAGGAGCCCGGGCTGACATGGCTAGTCGTAAACCCAAAGTGGCACAAACTTACAGGGACAGGCATCCATGACCCAGCATCGAATGTGTCGGTCATCAGCGAGTGAATCCAGGCTGTAGCACTGGGCTAACAGGACTCCGGTGAACCGGGCTGTAGCGGGCTAACAGGAGTCCGGTATTCATCGCGTGACATTTCCCCGAAGGGACAGACACAGGAACGAAGAAGGACACATGCCGGCCAGCCTAAGTGTTCCGAAGCAGTAGCACGCTACCATGGCTCAGTGGAAGCACTAGGAGACATTTCCCGGTAAGAGAGGCTACTAAGGATAAACAACTAGATAGTCAGATCCCACACATAGCAATACACATTACACGTACGCATAACGTGCAAGTATGTGCTGTACAACATGGCATCACAGCAAAACTCAACAACTCGTATAGATAAGGCTCAAAGAGCCATCATAGCATTTATTGCGAACAAGGGTCACAAGACCCATCATACAGGGCATACAAGCAACAAGCGGAAGCATTACATGTCTGGGTACAGACATCTACAAATGAAAAAGGCTGAAGAGCCTGACTATCTACAACATCCGATCAAGATCGTAGCTCAGGTACAAGCTACTTGTCGAAGTCCACGAGAACACTAGTAAGACCGAGGTCTCCGTTGCAAAAACATAAATAAAGCAACATGAGTACAAAGGTACTCAGCAAGACTTACGTCAGATCCTATCATACATGCACTTGTATCAAGAGGGTAATGTGGGGTTTAGTTGCAGCAAGCCAGCTTTGACTCTGTGGCTATCCTATTCTACGACTATCAGAACTTCTTTGAGGTGATATGGCGCACACGAGTCCACTAATCACCACACAATACACTACTATGGATTCATCCTCGTCTCCCTACGAGAAGGCCATCCATAGCACTCACACTTGTCTTGAGAATTTTATAGTATCCACTTCAAGTTGTCTATGTACCATGTAAGCATCCAAGAAGTCCATAACCGCGGACTCGGCTATTCGAATAGATCATGTTAACCCTGCAGGGGTGTACTTCTTCGCGCACGCTCTCGCCACTTACCGCCATGTACACGTCATGTATCTCGGCAACCCTCAAGCGGAAGCCTGGCGAGGGTGTCGGCCACGACCTGACTAACCACACAAGACTCTAGTCCAGGTTTATCGCCTATTCGGGTTCCATCCGCAAGGAGATCCGGCCGGGGTGTCGCTCACGGCCCCAAACGATGTGAGCAGGGTTCCCAAGCCCACCATCCGGGTGCCACTTGGTACACCGTGCCACTGTGCCTAGTCTGTCCCAAGCCCACCTGGCCGGGTGCCACTTGGTAGACTACTAACACTACCTACAAACACCAGAAACTAGTTGCGACTCCTGGACAGAGATCAAGTTGGTTAATAAGCCGAGAGGGGTCGAGTTACCGGAAGCCAATGTGTGGTAGTATCGAGTCATTGGACAACATACATAGAACTCAGTGCTTAAGGACGGTTCCGGTGAGACAACCCACCATGTACTCCTACATGGCCTCTCACCGCTACCTTTACCAAATCGTGTTCACACACTTCACTATCAGCATCAGAACATATCATAACACTCTAATTCATTCCCAATGAATCAGACCTGACACAACTCTAAGCAATAGCTGGCATAGCATGGTAGGAACACAACATGGCTCAATCAACTCCTACACATGCTAGTGGGTTTCAACTATTTACTGTGGCAATGACAGGTCATGCAGAGGAATGGGTTCAACTACCGCAGCACAAAGTAGCAGATGAATCATTGTTGTTCTAATGCAATAACTGAGAGCAGGAGCGAGAGAGTAGGATTTTATCGGAATGAACAAGGATTTTATCGGAATGAACAAGGCTGTGGGAAGTCGGGCGGCCGAAGTCGGGCGCGAGCGGGGAGGCGGCTGCAGTGTGCGAGGGCGAGAACGGAGAGGGGCAGGAGGAGCAGCAGCTCACAGCGATCTCGATGGGCTTGACGGCAAGCTCGGGTACGCGCTGTGGTCGACGGGGCAGCGATGGGGATCCATGGCGGTCGGCAGTGAAGAGACGATGGTGACGACGATGGAGGCCGTCCGGAGGTGCGTGGCTCGACGAGGAGGTAGAGGGGGTCGCGGCGGAGCTGGGGAGCGCGTCGGGGAGGCGAAGCCGTGGCTGTGGGCGCGGCAACAGTGGCCGGTGGCGGCGGTGGCGCTCGGCCGTGCGTGTGGGAGAGAAACCAGGGGAGGGAGAGGAACGAGAGAGAGGGAGAGAGGTGCGTGGCGTCGCATGGCGTCGTCCGGGCCATCCAGAGCGACGAGGGGGAGGACAGGCAGGCAGGGAGGGAGGAGGTGGCGCGGCGCGGCGGTGCGCGCGCGTCGGGCACGCGCCCATCCTCCTGTCGAGGACGAAGACGACAGAGGAGGGGGGCCAGGTGGGCTGGGCCAGCTGCTGGGCTGCGCGGTGCCGGGCCAGCACAGGAGCTGGGCCGCAGGTAGGTCCAGGTAAGGTTTTTCCCTTTTAATTCTTTTTCTATTTTTCTGACATTTGTTTTGATTTAATTAAAATACTAAATCATTTTATTTACTTATGCCAATTTTTGTAGGAACTAGTGGTATTATTCCAGAGCTCCTCAACAAATGGCATAATTTTTGGACATATATTATATATATATAACAAATATATATCCAATGCAAATATTTATGCATTAATTCCAATTGCCCAAAATAAATACTTATGGGCTCTTAAAAATATTGGTTTGATTTTTATCTTTGTCCAATATTTTCAGAGAGCAACATGAGCATTTTCTTGGACCTTTTTGGAGCAATTTTTATTTGGGTCATTTCCAGAGATGATTCTAAGGGTTTCACAATCCTCATTTCAAATTTAAATGGAATTTAAACATGATGCACAAATGACTAGCTAGTCTAGGTCATACCAGAACTAGGGATGTGACACAGGCGCTAGGCGGGCGCCGGCCTGCGCAGTGTCCTTGTTTCCCCTTTGGTGCAAAGGGAGCAAGCGCAGGCCAAGGCATCAGGCAAAGGCTACCATTTCGGTGCAACAAGACCAAGACCAGTGGAACGGCAGGAAGGAGGTCACCGTGGAGCCTAGGGCGGCGTCATCGTCAGAGTCTTTGACAGGCGAGGACCGACTTTAGTCAGGATAAGTGTACTAGATGTTCCCCTTTAAAATGGCCAATGGTTGGCGCCCTTCCCGCTCAATATTTGGGAAGAGGACCAGGGCCTCTCACTCTATATATAGGGCTAGCCACCATAGTATAGAGGCATCTGGAATCGACCCCTCCAAAGGGACAACACCACCACAAGAACACACCTCGCGAGGCCGTCTTCCTTTGTACTGTTCATCTTCAGCCCAGAGGCAATCCACCACACCACAAACTAGAGTAGGGTATTACACCACAACGGTGGGCCGAACTAGTATAAACCTTGCGTCTCTTGTGTTGTTCATCGTGTAGCCTTGATCCCTTGCGAGGCGACGAGACACGAGTTGGTAGAGGAGAGATCTTCGCGCGCACCCCAGAGTTCGAAACTCAAGGGTCTGCCGGAACCCGCAATCCGACTATCTCCAACACCGTGTCGCGATGTCGACGGCTCTCCCCTGGCGGCCTCCAGGTCTGGCGAGGCACCAGTGTCATCCTCGGCGTCCACGCCACCATAGACGCTTGTCTCCTCTGAGCTCCCCTCCGGATCATGAAGAAGCAAGCCGTAGTCGTCGCCGTCCACGACCCTGCCGTCTTCCGTCCATACCGGATGTAAATCATCGTGGAAGGCAAACTCAGTGATGTAGCTGGCCCGGGAGGCGATCCGGCTGGCTTGCTCCTGTAGCAACTGCTCCGAACCGGCGCGCTGGCCCATCAGCGTGTCCAGCTGAAGATCCGGATGCCAAGATAGCGCAAACCGGAGCGCCATCTCAGCACCGGCATGGGCGGCGGAAACACGCCACTCGCCAAGGTTGTCCGGGCCCATCTCCAACCAATGCGCCAGGCGCGAGAAGCTGCGCGGATGGAAGGAGTCCAGCCACAGGGCCGTCATCATCGCGGTGTCGGCCCGGGACAGCCGCTCCATCTGCGTCCCCAGGACCCGCAGGCGGGCCTCAGCAGCAGCGATGATCTCCGGGAAGGTCCAGGCCGCCCGCGGATCTGTCCCAGACCCAACAACGCTGGTCGGGTCACGCTGATAGAGGACGGCTTCCTCCGCCAGCCGCTGCGTCCCCGGGAAGGCCCCTGCCGCAAAAGAAGAAGCAAGTTAGAAGAACAACAAGGAAGAGAAGCCGGGTCCCGACCCGGCAAACTACAAGAAGCAGCACTTACTGGAGAAGGACTCTTCCAGGTGCTGCGCCTCGAGCAACGTACCATGCCGCTCCCGCTCCATGACGCGGTTGCGCTCCCTGAGTGCCTTCTCCAGATCAGCCGCCTTAGCAAGGGCCGCCTTCAGCTCAGCGTCCTTGTCTTTGGCCGCCTTCTCGGCCGCCTCGTGGTGGCGAGTCTCGTCCTAACGAGCCTGCTCGGCCGCGGTGGCGGCCCTTGTCGTCGGCCAGCTGGCCATGCTGCTGGTCCGCCTCGACCAGGGCCTGCTGCGTCTCCACCACCTTGCCGGCCTCCGCCTTGAGGAGCTCCACCTCGGCCTCGAGGCGGCTCTTGTGACCCGCCAGCTGCTCATGTAGCCGGTTGGCCTCATCAAGAGACCGTCGGGCCGCGGCGGCCTCCGCCCTCGCCTGCGCCGCCTCGACGCCAAGACAGCCGGCATCAGCAACAAGCCTGTCGTAATGATGACCGGCCCGGAACAGCCGGGTCCGCATGGACAGCACCTCGGCTGCAAAGAAGAAGGGTTCAGCAAAAGAAAAAAAAGGCAAGACCTAAGATTTGGCCCAACTACTACGTAGTTGGCCCAAATCTCGGGGGCTACACCCAGTGGGTGCGCTAGCGCGCCCCACTAGAAAAGAGCACGAAAGTACCTGCGGCGACGTGAAGCTCCTTCTCCTTGGCAGCAAGTTGCTCCTTGAGCTCCCGGTGCTTGCCCAGGAGATGGTTGAAAGTCGCAACCCGAAAGGCATCAAGATGCTGAAAAAAGACAGAAGTCAGAACAAGGCCGACGATCTAAAGATTCGACCCAACTACTATGTAGTTGGTCCAAACCTCGGGGGCTACACTCAGAGGGTGCACTGGCGTGCCCCCACAAAGAAGAAATTACAAGGAAACAAAAGAAAGACGACTTACCAGAACGGCGCGCTCCAGGTCGCGCGTCCGCTCCACCTCGGCCTGGGCGAAGGCCTCAAGCCGCTCGGTCCGGCCTCGCGGGCGGCGGTTGACGGCATCTAGCGCCGCCTCCTCCTGAGTCTGAGGCCCGAAGACCGCGGCATCCCCGCTCCGCGCGGGCTGCGGCACGACTGCTCGGCGTCCTCCCTGCCGGGCACCAAGGCGAGCCCCCCGCTGGCCGCCTGCGACGCGGCTAGCACCTCCTCCGACGCCGCTCCCGGCGCCGACGGCGATCCGGACGCGGGACGCCCTGTGTCGCCACCTTAGGGACTGCCACCCGCGGCGCCTCCTCCATAGCCGGCGGCGCCTCCGGTGCCGCCGCCCGCAGCGTCTTCTCCAGGACGCTGCCGCCTCCACCACAATCAGCCCCCGCATGCTCGACCACGTCGGCTCGCGGCGGGGTGTCGCCCCCCACCTCCACGACCTCCCGGTCAAGGATCACCACCTCAGCCCGGCCCCCTCGGCCGCGCTCCCTCACCGACGATGGCTCAAAGACCGTCGCCGCCACCATCGTGCCCTCCGGCATCTTGCGCCAGGCCGGCCCCACGCTAGATTGCGCCCATGCCGCCGCGGCGTCAGTCCAATCCTAGACCGACAGTGCCTCCAGCTCCGCCTCGGCCCGGTTCCTCTTGGCCAGCCTCCCGTGCTCGGCCGGGTCCGCCGTGTGCTTCGAGGCCCGGGGTCGCAGCGCGACACTGTCTTTTTCATGTGGGCGGCTCGGCGCCGCCCCATGCAAGGACCCGGCTCCGCCCGCGTCGCCTCCTCCCCCGCCCAACTCCGCTACACCAACAATCGGCGTCAGCACCGCCCGCACCGCGACATAATCAACAATTCAAGACAAATAAAGAAAGAAGAATTCAGGACTCACCCGCGCGACGCCCAGCGCCGGCATCGGACTTGGCCACCTCCTTGCCGCCTTGGGTCGCGGGCTCCTCTGGTGCCACCAGCGGCACCTGCGACGGAGCCCGGGCGTAAGGATGCCGAATTGCGTTCAAGAGTATCTCCCGCGTCGCATCAGGACGGATGAGGACTTACGCGGCAGCAAAGTAAGAAGACCATACGCTCACCAGCGTTGCCGGGTTCGACTAGCTGTACGGCGCCTTGCCGAATCGCCAGTCCTCCCCAAGGTTGGCCTTGGAGACGTCGTTCACGCCGCACGCGACCTGCTCCACAGACAGCCGCATCGTCCCCATTCGGTTGGGGTCCTGTAGGCCGATCATCTCACCGATGAGGCAGGAGCGCCTCTGAAGCGGAAGGACCCGGCGGGTGATGAACGCGGCAAGGAGGTCGGTTCCGGTGAGACCCTCATGCGTCCTCATCACCATCACCCACTCGCAGAGATTGACGGTCTCCTGCGACGGGCGCCGAAGCGAGTAGCCCCAGTTCCTCTTCGCTCGCGGCGGCGCGATGGCGAAGAGCAGGAGGTTGATGTGGTCCGTGCCGAGGTTGCGGATGTAGAAGAAAGAGTTCTGCCACTTCTTGGAAGAATCCTCGAGAAGGGTCGTGGGGAAATCCGCCCCCGACTGCTTCGAGATGACAGCGGCGCCGCGGTCGGCAAACTCCCCGGCCGACGGGGCCTGCTGCTTCAAGGAGAAGAAGCGCGCCCAGAGGTCGATCGTCGGCTCGACCCCCAGGTACCCCTCGCACAGGGTCACGAAGCCGGAGAGCTGGACGATGGCATCGGCACCAAGATGGTGCAGTTGGAGCCCGAAGAACTCCAAGAACGTGCGGAAGAAGGTGCTCACCGGTAGCCCGAACCCGCGCTCGAAATGCGTAAGGAAGACGATGCACTCCTGCCCCTTGGGTCGGGGCCTCTGCTCGCCGCGCGGCAGGCAGACGCCAATGTCCGTCTCCCGCGGCAGGCACCACGAAGCTCGAAGCTGCGCGATGTCCTCGTTGGTGAAGTTGGAGCCCATCCAGGAGCCCGACGGCAGCGACATGGACGGAAGAAGGAGAGAGAAGATGGATGACAGAGGAAGCTCTGCTCGGGGCTGCAGGCGCAGCTGTGCGTCGGTGGCAAAGAGTAGAGCAGGAGCAGGGGGACAGGAGGGCGCGAGCGAGAATGGTGTCCGCCGCCCCCTTGCCCCCCT
The DNA here is from genome assembly GCA_963921465.1 of Triticum timopheevii. Lineage (NCBI taxonomy): Eukaryota > Viridiplantae > Streptophyta > Magnoliopsida > Poales > Poaceae > Triticum > Triticum timopheevii. Next base: position 531,942,340 of record OY997264.1, read on the forward strand.
CAATTTATAACCCCCGGTTCAAACGTGGGGAAGTGGGATCGTCTGCACGCGCCCGTTCCACTACCCCGCAATAAGTGTGCACATACACGCGCACTAACTGCTCGGGGAAGTGCAACCGGCCCCCAGACGCCGCAATAAATCCGTGCGCATGGACCAAGGGCGCGCGGCGGCAGGCCCCGACCCGTCACCAGGTCCCATCACGTGCGTGGCCTATCAGGCCCTTCGGCTTCCGGGCGCCACGTGGCTCCTGCGCGAAGCCCAAGGGATTGCCTCAAGATTCGACGGACTCCTCGTTTCCCGCCACGGCCGGGATGCTGCGATCCGGTTTCCAAGAAAACCGGCACACAGTGAGTGTTGCCAGACCCGGCGCTCGCAGAATCCGCCTTGCTCAAGCAGGAAACTGTGAAGGCCCACTCATCTGAAGACGGCGGACCTTCACAGCTTCGGGGACTACTATCGAGGGGATGAACCTCGGGCTGGCAACAGAACCCGGATCCTTTTTAAAAATAGCAGGGCCCGCATCGCCCCGCAAACCGGCAAGCACCTCACCGGGTCGCTCGACCCGATAGGGCCCGCAACCCGGCCAAACTCTCCGACCCGGCAAGGTACATCAACCAGGCCATGGCAACTGGCGCAAGACAACTTAACCAGGCGCAACCAAGGCTTCCCTAGCAAGCCAGCCCCACCCGTGGCGTCCACGGCAACGCAACCACGGGTCAGCTCCCGTCCCATCTAGGCCGTACGATGGGACGAGACCTCAACCACCGATGACCAAGACAACGGTGTTTCCACCCATGCCTGTGGTCAGCCGGAGCGTGGAAACAGTGCCCCTCACCTACCCACTGACCAAGGCTGGCGTGGCAACAGTGCTCTCGCTCTCACCGCCGACGACAACAAGCGGCAGCCTGACGGAGAGCACTGTACATGACTCGACTCAGCCACGCCCTGACGATCGACAAGATGGCGCACAGTTCCCCTAGGCCCGCAGGGCCCGCACCTAGGGGAACCCGGTGAACCACAAGCCCACAAGCGGGACCCAGCCCGGTGTCCCGGACACCGAAAATACGGACCCACCGACTCGGCATATTACCATTGTAACCCTGGGTGGGTTGATCTATAAAATCCCCCAGGAACCCACGCCTACAGGGAGGGACGCAGAGATGATAACAGACAATACAAGGGAAACACAAGCAAGGATAGGACTAGCCACCTAACGGCAACACCGGGGAGAAGGAGCAGCCCAAGCCTTGGCCAGCTTCCTTCCCCCTCCATACAGCTCTAGGAGTGACATTGTACTATCGATCATCCAACCAAAATCGGCAGGACTAGGGGTGTTATCTCTCCGGAGAACTCCGAACCTGGGTATGTCCGGCGTCCCGCACCCGCGCATGCCAACCTCGCCTCTGGAGCCCACCAGCGCCGTCGAGCCTCCTCCTCTCTTTAGCCATCCCTTGGCATCTGCCGTGGGCCCACGATGACAGTATGTTACTTGCCCGAGATTCGATCATCGGTATCTTCATACCTAGTTCAATCTCGTTACCAGCAAGTCTCTTTACTCATTCTGTAATACATCACCTCGTGACTAACTCCTTAGTTGTTTGCTTGCAAGATTATGATGTGTATTACCGAGAGGGCCCAGAGATACCTCTCCGATACTCGGAGTGACAAATCCTAATCTCGACCTATGCCAACTCAACAAACAACTTAGGAGATACCCGTAGAGCATCTTTATGATCACCCAGTTATGTTGTGATGTTTGATAGCACATAAGGTATTCCTCCGAAATCCAGGACTTGCATAACCTCATAGTTGAAGGAATACGTATTTGACATGAAGAAAGCAATAACAATAAAATTGAACGATCGTTATGCTAAGCTAATGGGTGGGTCTTGTCCATCACATCATTCTCCTAACGATGTGATCACGTTATCAAATGACAACACATGTCCATGGTTGGGAAACCTTAAGCATCTTTGATCAACAAGTTAGTCTAGTAGAGGCTCACTAGGGACACAGTATTTGTTTATGGATTCACACATGTATTTAGGTTTCCGATGAATACGATTCTAGCATGAATAATAAGCCTTTTATCATGAATAAGGAAATATAAAATAACAACTTTATTATTGCCTCTAGGGCATATTGCCTTCAGGAAGTACCATGGTAAACAAATTATAGTTGGGTCATTCAAAATATTGCAATATTCATGACAATGATCATTCATGTTATTATCTCATATAGGCATTACGTCTGTGTAAGTAGAACGTTAATACATCTCCAATGTATCTATATTTTTTATTATTCCATGCAATTATATTATCAATCTTGGATGCTTTCTATGCATTTTTATACTATTTTATATCATTTTTGGGGAGTAACCTATTAACCCACTACCAGGTCCTAGTTCCAGTTTTTTGCTAGTTTTTGGCTTTTCAAAAAATCAAAATCAAACGAAGTCCAAACAGAAAAAAATCTTTGAATTAACTTTTCTGGACCAAAAGGGACCCTAGAAGCTTCGGGAGGCGCCCCTGAGCTTTTGGGCCCCACACATCTCCGTTTGACCTAATTCTAAGCATATAAATTCCCAAATATTCCCAAACCAACATAGATCCACCCAAAACAATTTTTCCACTGCCGCAAGCTTCTGTTCTTCCGCGATCCCATCTGGAGGCCTTTTCCAGTACACTGCCAGAGGGGGAATCGATCATGAAGGGCTTCTACATCATCCTTGCTTCCTTCTGATGATGCGTGACTAGTTCAACACACACCTAGGGGGTCCATAGCTAGTTGCTAGATGGCTTCTTCTCTCTCTGTGATCGTTAATACCATATTTTCCTCGGTGTTCTTGGAGTTCTATCCGATCTAATCTTCTTTCGTGGTCAGTTTGTTGGGATCTGATGAATTGTTAGTTTATGATATGAGTATTCCTAAGAAGTAATTGAGTCTTTTCTGAACTTTATAATGCATGATTGTTATAACTTTCTATTTCTCTCCAATCTATTGTTTGGTTTGGCCAACTAGATTGATTTATCTTCAGTGGGAGAGGTTCTTTGTGAGGGGTTCAATCTTGCGGTGCTCTATATCCCGGTGATAGAAAGGGACATGACTCGCATTTGTATTGTTGCCATTAAGGGTAATAGTTGATTTGATCTTGCTAAAAAACAGAAACTTTTTGCACCCAGAAAAATAATTTTCATAATTCACAGAAGCATGCTTTTGATCTGAATTTTTTACACAAGATTGACATACAAATTTCCTAGTTTGTCCTAATTTTTCAGAATTTTTGGAGTTACAAAAGTATTCGAAGTTCTCTGATTGCCATAGACTATTTTGTTTTTGACAGATTCTGTTTTCTTTGTGTTGTTTACTTATTTTGATGAATCTATGTGTAGTATCGGGGGGTATGTGATGTCTACTACGCAACCTTCTTCATGTAGAGGTTGTAGGGCCTCCAAGTGCAGAGGTTTGTAGGGCAGTAGCAAATTTCCCTCAAGTGGATGACCTAAGGTTCATCAATCTGTTGGAGGCTTAGGATGAAGATGGTCTCTCTCAAACAACCCTGCAACCAAATAACAAAGAGTCTCTTGTGTCCCCAACACACCCAATACAATGGTAAATTGTATAGGTGCACTAGTTCGGCGAAGAGATGGTGATACAATTGTAATATGGATGGTATATATAGGTTTTTCTAATCTAAAAATACAAAAACAACAAGGTCGCAAGTGGTAAAAGTGAGCGAAAACTATATTGCAATGCTTGGTGACAAGACCTAGGGTTCATACTTTCACTAGTGCAAGTTCTCTCAACAAGGATAACATAATTAGATCATATAGCAATCCCTCAAAATGCAACAAAGAGTCACTCCAAAGTCACTAATAGCGGAGAATAAACGAAGAGATTATGGTAGGGTATGAAACCACCTCAAATTTATTCTTTCCAATCAATCCATTGGGCTATTCCTATAAGCATCACAAACAGCCCTAGAGTTCGTAGTAAAAAACACCTTAAGACACACATCAACCAAAACCCTAATGTCACCTAGATACTCCAATGTCACCTCAAGTATCCGCGGGTTTGATTATATGATATGCATCACACGATCTCAGATTCATCTATTCAACCAACACAAAGAACTTCGAAGAGTACCCCCAAGTTTCTACCGGAGAGTCAAGACGAAAACGTGTGCCAACCCCTATGCATATGTTCACAAGGTCACTGAACCCGCAAGTTGATCACCAAAACATACATCAAGTGGATCATGTGAATGTCCCATTGTCAACAAAGATAAGCACATGAAAGACATACATCAAGTGTTCTCAAATGCTTAAAGACTCGATCCCATAAGATAACTTCAAAGGGAAAACTCAATCCATTACAAGAAGGTAGAGGGGGAGAAACATCATAAGATCCAACTATAATAGAAAAGCTCGCGGTACATCAAGATCGTGCAATATCAAGAACACGAGAGAGAGAGAGAGGGAGAGAGGGAGAGTGAGGGATAGGGAGAGAGAGAGAGAGAGAGATCACACACATAGCTACTGGTACATACCCTCAGCCCCGAGGGTGAACTACTCCCTCCTAGTTACGGAGAGCACCGGGATGATGAAGATGGCCACTAGTGATGGTTCCCCCCTCCAGCAAGGTGCCGGAATAGGGTCTCGATTGGTTTTTCATGGCTATAGAAGCTTGTGGTGGTGGAACTCCCGATCTTCATTCTGTTCTGTGGTTTTTTGGATTTATAGGAGGGGTTGGCGTTGGTTTCACGTCAAGGGGCCCCACAGGGAGTCCACAAGATAGGGGGCGCGCCCTAGGGGGGCGCCCTCCACTCTCGTGCTGGCCTCAGTACTCCCCTCCGGTATCTTTTCGTTCCAGTATTTTCTATATTTTCCAAAAATATTCTTCGGAGAGTTTTAGCTCAATTGGACCCCGTTTGACATTCCTTTTCCGCGATACTCAAAAACAAGGAAAAAACATAAATTGGTACTGGGCTCTAGGTTAATAGGTTAGTGCCAAAAATCATATAAAATAGCATATAAATGCATATAAAACATCCAAAACAGATAATATAATAGCATTGAACAATCAAAAAATTATAGATACGTTGGAGACGTATCAAGCATCCCCAAGCTTAATTCCTGCTCGTCCTCGAGTAGGTAAATGATAAAAAATAAATCTTTGATGTGGAATGCTACCAAACATATTTATCAATGTAATCTTCTTTATTGTGGAAAGAATATTCAGATCCATGAGATTCAAAACAAAAGTTTAATATTGAAATACAAACAATAATACTTCAAGCATACTAACAAGGCAATTATGTCTTCTCAAAATAACATGGCTAAAGAAAGGTTATCCCTACAAAATGATTTAGTCTGGCTATGCTCCATCTCCATCACACAAAATATTCAAATCATGTACAACCCCAGTTTTAGACAAGCAATTGTTTCATACTTTAGTATTCTCAAACTTTTTCAACTTCCACGCAATACATGAGCGTGAGCCATGGACATAACACTAGGTGGAATAGAATATGGTGGTTGTGGAGAAGACGAAAAGGAGGAGATATTCTCACATCAACTAAGCGTATCAATGGGCTATGGAGATGCCCATCAATAGATATCAATGTGAGTGAGTAGGAATTGCCATGCAACGGACGCAATAGAGCTATAAGTGTATGAAATCTCAAAAAGAAACTAAGTGGGTGTGCATCCAACTTGCTTGCTCATGAAGACCTTGGACATTTGAGGAAGCCCATCGTTCGAATATACAAGCCAAGTTCTATAATGAAAAATTCCCACTAGTGTATGAAAGTGAAAACATAGGAGACTCTCTCTATCATGAAGATCATGGTGCTACTTTGAAGCACAAGTGTGGTAAAAGGATAGTAGCATTGCCCCTTCTCTCTTTTTCTCTCATTTTTTTGTCTTTTTTTGGGCGTTCTCTCCTTTTTTTGGCCTCTGTTTTTCCGTCCGGAGTCTCATTCCGACTTGTGGGGGAATCATAGTCTCCATCATCCTTTCCACACTGGGATAATGCTCTAAAAAATGATGATCATCACACTTTTATTTACTTACAACTCAAGAATTACAAATCGATACTAGAACAAAATATGACTCTATATGAATGCCTCCAGCGGTGTACCGGGATGTGCAATGAACCAAGAATGACATGTATGCAAGAATTATGAAAGGTGGCTTTGCCACAAATACTTTGTCAACTACATGATCATGCAAAGCAATATGACAATGATGAAGCATGTCATAATAAACAGAGCGCTGGAAAGTTGCATGGCAATATATCTCAGAATGGATATGGAAATGCCATAATAGGTAGGTATGGTGGCTGTTAGAGGAAGGTATATGGTGGGTGTATGGTACCAGCGAGAGTCGCGTGGCACAAGAGACGCTAGCAATGGTGGAAGGGTGAGAGTGTGTGTAATCCATGGACTCAACTTTAGTCATAAAAAACTCACATACTTATTGAAAAAATCTATTAGTCATCGAAACCAAGAACTACGCGCATGCTCCTAGGGGAAGGGTTGGTATGAGTTAACCATCGCGCGATCCCGACCTCCACACATAAGGAAGACAATCAATAAATACTTCATGCTCCAAATTTGTTACACAACGGTTCACCATACGTGCATGCTACGGGACTCACAAACCTCAACACAAGTATTTCTCAAATTCACAATTACTCCACTAGCATGACTCTAATATCACCATCTTCATATCTCGAAACAATCATAAAGAATCAAACTTCTCATCGTATTCAATGCACTTCATATATGGAAGTTTTTATTATATCCCTCTTGGATGCCTATCATATTAGGACTAAATTCATAACCTAAGCAAATTACCATTCTGTTTAGAGACTCTCAAAATAATATAAGTGAAGCATGAGAGTTAAATAATTTTTAAAAATAAAACTACCACCATGCTCTGAAAAGATATTAGTGAAGCACTAGAGCAAATGACAAACTACTCCGAAAGGTATAAGTGAAGATCAATGAGTAGTCGAATAATTATGTAACTATGTGAAGACTCTCTAACATTTAAGAATTTCAGATCTTGGGATATTATTCAAACATCAAGCAAAACAAAATAAAATTAAAATGATGCTCCAAGCAAAACACATATCATGTGGTGAATAAGAATATAGCTCCAAGTAAGGTTACTGATGAACGATGACGAAAGAGGGGATTCCATCCGGGGCATCCCCAAGCTTAGTTGCTTGGATCTTACTTGAATATTACCTTGGGGTGCCTTGGGATTCCCCAAGCTTAGGCTCTTGCCAATCCTTATTCCATAGTCCATCGAATCTTTACCCAAAACTTGAAAACTTCACAAAACAAAACTCAACAGAAAACTCGTAAGCTCAGTTAGTATAAGAAAATAAATCACCACGTAGGTACTGTTGTGAAATCATTCTAAATTCATATTGGTGTTGCATCTACTGTATTCTAACTTATTCATGGTTCATACACTCCGATACTACTCATAGATTCATCAAAATAGGCAAACAACACATAGAAAATAGAATCTGTCAAAAACAGAATAGTCTGTAGTAATCTGGAAAGTTTTCACACTTATGTAACTCAAAAAATCCTAGTAAATTAGGAAAATCTAAGTAATTTGTGTACAAATCCGGAGCAAAAGTAATCATATCAAAATCACGTTCCTGTGAATTATGAAAACTAATTTACTGGGTGCAAAAGTTTCTGATTTTCAAGAGGATAAACACAACTATAACCGTAAGCTATCCTAAAGGTTTAACTTGGCAATTTATTGAAACAAAAGCTATAAAATATGATTACTACAGTAGCTTAATCATGCGAACACACAAAAACAGTAGGGGTAAATATTGGGTTATCTCCCAACAAGCTCTTTTCATTAATGCATTTTAGCTAGGCATGATGATTTCAATGATGCTCACATAAAAGATTAGAATTGAAACATAATGCGAGCATCATGAAGAATATGACTAGCATATTTAAGTCTAACCCACTTCCTATGCATAGGGATTTTGTGAGAAAACAACTTATGGGGACAAGAATCAACTAGAATAGGAAGACAAAACAAGCATAACTTCAAAACTTTTAACACATAGAGAGGAAACTTGATATTATTGCAACTCCTACAAGCATATATTCCTCTCTCATAATAATTTTCTGTAGCATCATGAATGAATTAAACAATATAACCATCACATAAAGCTTTATTTTCATGATGCACAAGCATAGAAATTGTATTACTCTCCACATAAGCAAATTTCTTCTCATGAATAGTAGTGGGAGCAAACTCAACAAAATAACTATCATGTGACGCCTAATCCAATTGAAAATTCAAATCAAGATGACAAGTTTCATGGTTATCATTATTCTTTATAGCATACATGTCATCACAATAATCATCATAGATAGCAACTTTGTTCTCATAATTAATTGGAACCTCTTCCGAAATAGTAGATTCATTACTAAATAAAATCATGACCTCTCCAAATCCACTTTTATAATTATCACAATAAGATTCAACACCCTCCAAATTAGTGGGATCATTACTTCCTAAAGTTGACACTCTTCTAGACCCACTTTCATCAATATAATCATCATAAATAGGAGACATGGTTTCATCATAATAAATATTCTCATCAAAACTTGGGGGACTAAAAATATCATATTCATCAAACATAGCATCCCCAAGCTTGTAGCTTTGCATATCATTAGCATCATGCATATTCAAAGATTTCATACTAACAACATTGCAACCATGCTCATCATTCAAAGATTTAGTGCCAAACATTTTAATGCATTCTTCTTCTAACACTTGGGCACAATTTTACTTTCCATCGTTTTCATGAAAGACATTAAAAAGATGAAGCATATGATGCAATCTCAATTCCATTTTTTTGTAGTTTTCTTTTATAAACTAAACTAGAGATACCTTCAAGCACTAACCTTCAAGCACTAACCCCCCCAGCAACGGTGCCAGAAAAGAGCTTGATGTCTACTACGCAACCTTCTTCTTGTAGACATTGTAGGGCCTCCAAGTGCAGAGGTTTGTAGGATACTAGAAAATTTCCCTCAAGTGGATGACCTAAGGTTTATCAATCCGTGGGAGGCATAGGACGAAGATGGTCTCTCTCAAACAACCCTGCAACCAAATAACAAAGAGTCTCTTGTGTCCCCAACACACCCAATACAATGGTAAATTGTATAGGTGCCCTAGTTCGACGAAGAGATGGTGACAAGTGTAATATGGATGGTAGATATAGGTTTTTGTAATCTCAAAATATAAAAACAGCAAGGTAGCAAGTGGTAAAAGTGATCAAAAACGGTATTGCAATGCTTGGAAACAAGGCCTAGGGTTCATAGTTTCACTAGTGCAAGTTCTCTCAACAAGGATAACATAATTAGATCATATAACAATCCCTCAACATGCAACAAAGAATCACCCCAAAGTCACTAATAGAGGAGAACAAACAAAGAGATTATGGTAGGGTACAAAACCACCTCAAAGTTATTCTTTCTGATCAATCCATTGGGCTATTCCTATAAGCGTCACAAACAGCCCTAGAGTTCGTAGTGAAAAAACACCTTAAGAGACACATCAACCAAAACCCTAATGTCTCCTAGATACCCTAATGTCACCTCAAGTATCCACGGCTTTGATTATACGATATGCATCACACAATCTCAGATTCATCTATTCAACCTACACAAAGAACTTCAAAGAGTTCCCCAAAGTTTCTACCAGAGAGTCAAGACGAAAACGTGTGCCAACCCCTATGCATAAGTTCACAAGGTCACTAAACCCGCAAGTTGATCACCAAAACATGCATCAAGCGGATCATGTGAATATCCCATTGTCACCACAGATAAGCACATGCAAGTCATACATCAAGTGTTCTCAAATCCTTAAAGACTCAATCCGATAAGATAACTTCAACGGGGAAACTCAATCCATTACAAGAAGGTAGAGGGGGGGGGACATCATAAGATCCAACTATAATAGTAAAGCTCGCGGTACATCAAGATCGTGCCATATCAAGAACATGAGAGAGAGAGCGAGAGATCAAACACATAGCTACTGGTACATACCCTCAACCCCGTGGGTGAACTACTCCCTCCTCGTCATGGAGAGCGCCGGGATGATGAAGATGGTCACCGGTGATGGTTCCCCCCTCAGGCAGGGTACCGGAACATGGCCCCGACTGGTTTTTCGTGGCTACAGAGGCTTGCGGCGGCGGAATCCCCAATCTTCCTTCTGTTCTGGTGTTTTCTGGATTTATAGGAGGGGTTGGCATCGGTTTCACGTCAGGGGGCCCCCACAGGGAGTCGACAAGGCAGGGGCGCGCCCTCCACCCTCGTGGTGGCCTCGGGACTCCCCTCCGGTATCTTTTCATTCCAGTATTTTCTATATTTTCCAAAAATATTCTCCGGAGAGTTTCAGCTCAATTGGACTCCATTTGATATTCCTTTTGAGCGATACTCAAAAATAAGGAAAAAACAGAAACTAACACTAGGCTCTAGGTTAATATGTTAGTCCCAAAAATCATATAAAATAGCATATAAAACATCCAAAAAAGATAATATAATAGCATGGAACAATATAAAATTTTAGATACATTGGAGACATGTCAGTATGAACCATGGAGCAGTTGGAATATAGTAGATATTACACCAATATAAATAAAGAATGAGTTCACAACAATACCAAAAGTGGTGATTTATTTTCTTGCACTAACGGATCTCATAAGATTTTCTGTTGAGTTTTGTGTTGTGAAGTTTTCAAGTTTTGGGTAAGGATTTGATGGACTATGGAATAAGGAGTGGCAAGAACCTAAGCTTGGGGATGCCCAAGCCACCCCAAGGTAATATTCAAGTACAACCAAGAGCCTAAGCTTGGGGATGCCCCGGAAGGCATCCCCTCTTTTGTCTACGTCTAGCGGTAACTTTGCTTGAGCCTATATTTTTATTCACCACATGATATCTGTTTTGCTTGGAGCGTCTTGTCTGATTTGAGTCTTTGCTTTTTAGTTTGCCACAATCATCCTTGTTGTACACACCTTTCGAGAGGGACACGCGTGAATCATGATTTATTAGAATACTCTGTGTGCTTCACTTATATCTTTTGAGCTAGGCAATATTGCTCTAGTGCTTCACTTATATATTTTTAGAGCACGACAGTGGCTTTATTTTATAGAAATTTATGAACTCTCATGCTTCACTAATATTATTTTGAGAGCCTTTTAGAACAACATGCTAATTTGCTTTGGTTATAAATTTAGTCCTAATATAATAGGCATCCAAGAGGGATATAATAAAAACTTTCATATAAAGTGCATTGAATACTATGAGAAGTCTGATTCCTTATGATTGTTTTGAGATATGAAGATGGTGATATTAGAGTCATGCTAGTGTGGTAATTGTGAATTTTAGAAATACTTGTGTTGAGGTTTGTGAGTCCCGTAGCATGCACGTATGGTGAACCGTTATGTAACGAAGTTGGAGCATGAAGTATTTATTGACTGTCTTCCTTATTGGTGGCGGTCAGGGACGAGCGATGATGTTTTCCTACCAATCCATCCCCCTAGGAGCATGCGCGTTGTACTTCATTTGATGACTAATAGATTTTTGCAATAAGTATGTGAGTTCATTTTGACTAATGTTGAGTCCATGGATTATACACACCCTCACCCTTCCACCATTGCTAGCCTCTCTTGTGCCGTGCAACTTTCACCGGTAACATACACCCACCATATACCTTCCTCAAAACAGCCACCATACCTACCTATTATGGCATTTCCGTAGCCATTCCGAGATATATTGCCATGCAACTTTCACCGTTCTATTTATTATGACACGCTTCATCATTGTCATATTGCTTTGCATCATCATGTAGTTGACATAGTATTTGTGGCAAAGCCACTATTCATAATTTTCATACATGTCACTCTTGAGTAATTGCACATCCCGGTACACTGCCGGAGGCATTCATATAGAGTCCTATTTTGTTCAAAGTATCGAGTTGTAATTCTTGAGTTGTAAGTAAATAAAAGTGTGATGATCATCATTATTAGAACATTGTCCCATGTGTGGAAATACATAAAAATATGTCAATGAAGCCTAAATAAAAGAAAGAGGCCAAAGAAGCCATTCAAAAAAAGAGAGAAAAAGAGAGAAGGGGCAATGTTACTATCCTTTTCCACACTTGTGATTCAAAGTAGCACCATGATCTTCATGATAGAGAGTCTCCTATTTTGTCACTTTCATACACTAGTCGGAATTTTCATAATAGAACTTGGCTTGTATATTCCAACGATGGGCTTCCTCAAATGCCCTAGGTCTTCATGACCAAGCAAGTTGGATGTACACCCACTTAGTTTATTTTTGAGCTTTCATAAACTTATAGCTCTAGTGCATCCGTTGCATGATAATCCCTACTCACTCACATTGATATCTATTGACGGGCATCTCCATAGCCCGTTGATACGCCTAGTTGATGTGATACTATCTCCTTCTTCTTTTTTCTCCACAACCACCAAATTCTATTCCACCTATAGTGTTATGTCCATGGCTCATGCTCATGTATTACGTGAAAGTTGTAAAAGTTTGAGAAAATCAAAAGTATGAAACAATTGCTTGGCTTGTCATCAGGGCTGTGCATGATTTGAATATTTTTTGTGATGAAGATGGAGCATAGCCAGACAATATGATTTTGTAGGGATAGCTTTCTTTGGCCATGTTATTTTGAGAAGACATAATTGCTTTATTAGTATGCTTGAAGTATTATCGTTTTATGTTAATATTAAACTTTTGTCTTGAATCTTATGGATCTGAACATTCATGCTGCGATGAAGAAAATTACATGGATAAATATGTTAAGTAGCATTCCACATCAAATTTTTTGTTTTTACCATTTACCTACTCGAGGACGAGCAGGAATTAAGCTTGGGGATGCTTGATACGTCTCCAACGTATCTGTAATTTTTGATTGTTCCATGCTATTATATCATCTATTTTGGATGTTTTATATGCATTAATATGCTATTTTATATTATTTTTGGGACTAACCTATTAACCTATAGCACAGTGCTAGTTTTTGTTTTTTCCTTGTTTTTGAGCTTCTCAAAAAAGGAATACTAAACGGAGTCCAAACGGAATAAAACTTCACGATGATTTTTCTTCGACCAGAAGACACCCAGGAAACTAGGAGTGCAAGTTATACGAGCCACGAGGTGACGACAAGGGTGGAGGGCGCGCCCAGGGGGTAGGGTGTCAGTGTCAAAACTAATGGATCTCGGGTAGGGGGTCTTGAACTGTGCGTCTAAGGCTAATGGTAACAGGAGGCGGGGGACACAATGTTTACCTAGGTTCGGGCCCTCTCTATGGAGGTAATACCCTACTTCCTGCTTGATTGATCTTGATGAATATGAGTATTACAAGAGTTGATTTACCACGAGATTGTAATGGCTAAACCCTAGAAGTCTAGCCTATGAGATTATGATTGTTATCCTACGGACTAAACCCTCTGGTTTATATAGACACCGGAGGGAGCTAGGGTTACACAAAGTCGGTTACAGAGAAAGGAATCTACATATCCAAATCGCCAAGCTTGCCTTCCACGGAAAGGAGAGTCCTATCCGGATACAGGAAGAAGTCTTCTATCTTGTATGTCCATAGCCCAATAGTCCGACCCACGTATATAGTCCGGCTGTCTGAGGACCCCTTAATCTAGGACTCCCTCAGTAGCCCCCGAACTAGGCTTCAATGACGATGAGTCCGGCGCGCAGATTGTCGTCGACATTGCAAGGCAGGTTCCTTCTCCGAATACTTCAAAGTACCTGACTTAAAGAGCAGTATCCGGCTTTCCATTTAATGTCGCGCTCATTGGCTTCTCCACCTTCATGATTTCTGCTTCCACTTGTCGAGCGAATCCGAGAGGTCGGGGCATTTTTGCACTTACCACCCTGGCCATCTGAGAAAATTGTCTATTTAAGGAGACAGGGATATTCAGATCTAATCCACACCATCTCCCCCAAACGAGGAATCCTCAGAGCTTGCCCACCGAAAGCACCCCAACATAGCTAGCGCTCCCAGCTCTTCCTCCCGCCCCCACGGCTCCAAACAGGGTGATTGGGAAAAGTGTTCTCTATCCCATGGCCAACTGGTGAAGCTGCAGACCCAGGGATCCCCCCCCCCCCGCAGATCTAGTCTCCGTTCGAGCCGGATTGGCTTCCTTTGACGGTGGGGAGCAGGCGGAGAAGTTCCCCAACCCATCCAGGGGGAACGAGTATGCTTTGTTCCCTACTTGTTGAGAGGCATTGGATTTCCAATCCATCCGTTCCTCCGAGGGATTCTGGAGCACTGTGGCCTCCAACTGCACAATTTTACTCCCACCTCTATCTTGCACATTGCGGGTTACGTTGCTCTTTGTGAGCTATTTCTGGGTTGTGAGGTCCATTTCGAGTTATGGAAGAAGTTTTTTTGCCTCGTCCCTCATAATCAAGAGGGATCAATATTCCAAGTGGGCGGAGACGAGATATGGCGCATCGCCGGGACCGGATACCTATCCGGCACGCCGAAGAATGGCCTTCGGAATGGTTCTATGTTAATGACGTCTCCTTTCCTAACCCAGTCCAAAGGGTCTTCCTGAATTTTCAAGTGCTCCATTGAAGAAGGGCCTCAGCTCGCGTCCCCGGAGCCCCAGGGAGGAAGATAGCATGGAAGTCCACCAATTGATGAGCAAGATAAAGATGCTCGCTCAATCCAGATTGTCAATAGTCGAGGTTATGGTGATATCCATAATGCGAGGGGTTCAGCCACTTCAATACCGAGGGCACCCTATGTGGCACTTCAGTGGAGAAGATGATGCCACCCGCTACGGTCGGAAGGGTCCGGACACTTCCGCTTCTTTGGCGAACATACTGTCCGGATTATACACAGGGGAGGAGGAGGAGTTCATCCACATTAAGCCCAGGGATGGATTTTCCATGTACAACCCACCCAGCTGGGTGAGTTTCCATCCCACCACTACTGGAATCAGGATCCTTGCCGTCAGCTAGATCTTTGTTGTCTGCTAGCTGATGGCAAAGAAGGTCTTTGCCCTCAGCTTAAAAGAAGCTGATGGCAAAGATGCAGCTGACGGCAAAGATCATGTTTGCCGTCAGCCAACCCTTTGCCGTCCACTAGCGGATGGCAAACAATCAGGGTGGCCCACTAATGAGTAACACCTAACAGACACTTTCTTTGTCGTCCGCTAGCGAACGGCAAATAATCAGGATGGCCCACTAACGAGTAACACCTAACGGACACTTTCTTTGCTGTCCGCTAGCTGACGGCAAAGAACTTGGCCAAACTAACGTCCGTTAGCTAGGATCTTTGACCTCTACTAGCCGATAGCAAAGAATTGTGCCCTAACTAAAATCCATCGACGTCCGCCCGCCCGCCCACGCATAGATTTGTCCCCTCTCTCTCTCCGCCCGCGCCCGAGCCGCCCCTGCCCCACGCCACCCCGCCCCCGTGCCGCCGCCGCCCCGCGCCACCCCGCCCCCGTGCCGTCGCCGCCCCACGCCACCCCCATCGCCGCGCCGCCCCAGCAGCCCCGGTGACCCCCTTCCCCGCCCCGCGCCATCCCCGTCGTCGCGCCGCGGCGCCTCGGCCCGCCCCGTGCCCGAGCCGCCACCGCCCCACGCCACCCACGTTGCCGCAGCACTCCCTCCTCCACCCCGGCGGCCCCGACGCCCCTCTGCTCCACCACCGCGGCCACCCCACTGCTCTGACGCCCCCTCCTCCACCCGGCGGCCCCGGTGCCCCTCTGCTCCACCACCGCGGCGCCCCCTCCTCCACCGCTGCCGCCCCACCGCTCCGGCGCCCCCTCCTCCACCTGGCGGCCCTAGCGCCCCTCTGCTACACCACCGCGGTGCCCCGCTGCTCCGGCACCCCCTCCTCCACCCGGCCGCCCCGGCGCCCCTCTCTTCCACCACCGCGGCCGCCCCAACCCTTCGGTGCCCCCTCCTCCACCCGGCGATGAGACCTCTTGTATTTTTTCTATTTTTGTTTCTGTATTTTAAGTTTAGTTTAGGTTTACTTTAGGTTTGGTTTAATTTAGGTTTACTTTAGTTTAGGTTCACTTTAGTTTGGCTAAACGTGTGGGAACTCCGCTCCTACTTCGTACACATCTATTCTTGCTCAGTTCAGTATGGCCTGAGAAGCAACAATAAATTTAGCTCGCGTTTTTGGTAGTGGCAATCATCCGATTCAGATGTCAACTTCCAAAACATGAACAGATTGATGTTGTTCGTGGATGATTGAATGCACAATTATTGTTCATCATATATGTCTATGCACTTTGTCCACGCCAGGAGATTGAACATTTCTCTTGAAAGAATGTTTTCTATGGTCGGTACAGTTACATGATTGCTAACATCATGACCAAATATGATCTCCTGTTATGTGGATTGGTCTATTTACTGTCCAAGTTAAGAAGTATGTATTTGTCTCTATCGATTTAAGGATTACTCCATCCTGCATATTTTGCCACTATTTAAAGATAACATGGTTTTCTGGACCAGATAATGTTGAGTACCACAAATATACAAGTGCTCTCATGGTGTAACAATGCTCGAATTCTCAAAAAATGCAACAAGTAGCCTTAGATTAAATATCAAGTTCCCTGCTAGTAATAGAAAGAACAGGCAAAGAAGAAAGATGTCAAAGCTTCTACAAGAAGCAGCGGGTAGTAGAGTACCAATTGAGCAAAGAGCCCAAGACCAAGAATAAGTGTATTAAGCGCAAATAGCTTGGCAAACACAAAATACAGTGCATAAAATAGTCAAAATACATTATTGTTGATGTTGTTGAGCACAAATGCATTGCTTTTTTTCTCAGTTTTCTTTCATGTCTAGAAACTTGGCCTATGTTTATAGTTATGCTTCTCGATACTAATTGGTCTCTTCTACTGCTTATCAGAGATAGGGAGAGGCCGTCATCGCAGGCTCCGCTCTGCCGCACCGGAGTACGAGTTGGATGCTTCCGAATTCTTCAGTATCATACTTGAGACTTCCTCCAAGAGGCAGGGATATAAAAGGAGAGATCTCCCCTTCACCCATATCATTATGATAACTCTGATGTTTGCTGCATCACTCCTTGTTCCAAACTGCAGAGGCTGCCTAACACTTTTATGATGATGCTGGACGACCATCGGCCAAAGAATGTGAAGCTGCGACAGGCCGGCAGCGGGCTTCGCAGGCTTTGGGACGTGGAGTTGGTGATCAGGTACGACCACATGTACCTGTGTCGTAGCTGGGAGCAGTTCTATCGTGCCTATGATCTGCGACACGAGTGCTTCCTTCTCTTCAGGTACGACGACAACGCCATGCTCATCGTGAAGGTGTTCAACACGACTATGTGTCGCATGCGCTACCAGGACAATGATGATGCCAGTATGTTATGCCTCTTCTTCCTCTATATTTTGCTTTGTCTCACATCGATTGTTAACAGTCATTGTTGCATTTTGGTCAGGCAATGGGAGCAGCAGCAACGACTCTGGCTACAGCCAAAGCAGCAGCGACTCTGGCTGCAGCAAAAGCAGAAGTGAGGATGATCCGGAATGGAGTGGGGAAGAAGAGGAGCAGAGTGGGGATGAGGATGTGCAGGCTGATGATGGGCAACAGATGGTAGTGGCTGAGGATGATGTAGCAGCGGTGGTGGCTGAGGATGACATAGCGGCGATGGTGGCTGACATGGGCAAGAGATGGTGGTGGTTGAGGATGACCTAGCGATGGTGCTGCCTGAAGATGCCCTCGCGATGGTGGTGGTGCCTGACAATGACCTCGCGATGGTGGTGGCCCCGACGATCCCATAGCCGGGCCACATGACCATGCCAATTGTGGTAGAAGAGTACATCCCACTGCCTCCACCGCCTCGCCGCTCTTGGCGCATCAGGATGAGGAAGGAGAAGGAGAAGAATAAGAATGAGGAGTGAACTATGTCAGGTATGTCAGATCTCCAGAATGATCTATATATACCTTGCTTTGCTTCCTCCGAAATGACATAAGTTAGCTCTAATATGCTAAGTTATCTCTAATATGCTTAGTTTCCTAGGTTTGCTCAATAATGACATATACACTTGGCTTAGTTGTGTAAAAAATGGCATAATTATGCTTAGTTTCCTAGGTTAGCCCCAATTTGATCCATTTTAGCTAGGTTAGCTCCAAAATGACCTACTTTACCTAGGTTAGCTCCAAAATGACCACGTTTACCTAGGTTAGCTCCAATATGATCCATTTTAGCTAGGTTAGCTCCAAAATGATCAAGTTTACCTAGGTTAGCTCCAATATGATCCATTTGAGCTAGGTTAGCTCCAAAATGATCAAGTTTACCTAGGTTAGCTCCAATATGATCCATTTTAGCTAAGTTAGCTCCAAAATGACCTAGTTTACCTAGGTTAGCTCCAAAATGACCAAGTTTACCTAGGTTAGTTCCAAAATAACCTAGTTTACCTAGGTTAGCTCCAATATGGTCCATTTTAGCTAGGTTAGCTCCAAAATGACATAGTTTACCTAGGTTAGCTCCAAAATGACCAAGTTTACCTAGGTTAGCTCCAAAATGACCTAGTTTACCTAGGTTAGCTCCAAAATGACCTAGTTTACCTAGGTTAGCTCCAAAATGACCAAGATGGCATAATATGCTTAGTTCACTCAAAGATGGCATTATTAGCTAGGTTAGCTCCATTTTACCTAAGTATATGCTTACTTCTTATTCCAGTCTTCTTCTTCTTCTTCTTCTTCATTTTCTTCTTCTTCATGTTCTTCTTCTTCTTCTAACTTTCGTGTTTCCCATTTTGTAGATCTCATTTAATTCACGGAAGCTTGCATGGATGGAGTGCTTCTTTTCCCTTTCTGCTTTTATTTTGTATCGATGAACTTGCATGGATGGAACTTGTTATATGGATGGATGGATAAAGGTGTTGGATGAACAATGTGAAACTTTTGTAATATGTATGGACGAAACTATGTACGTGTTGGTTATGTATGTGTATATATGATGAAACTTGTGTGTTGGATATTTCTTTTGTGAAATTTGTGTGTTGAAACTTGCATTGTGTGTTCAAATTGAATGAATTTAGGAAAAAACAGAAAAACCTGGGGCTATATAGAATCTTTGCCGTCCGCCAGTGGACAACAAATCATTTTACCATCAGCCAGCGGATGGCAAAGATGCCACGTGGCAGCTCCCTATTCAACCTGGGGCTGTCCTATTTGGTTACTTTGTCATCCGCCAGCTGACGGCAAAGCTCACCGTTAGCCCCCT
Source organism: Triticum timopheevii (assembly GCA_963921465.1). NCBI lineage: Eukaryota > Viridiplantae > Streptophyta > Magnoliopsida > Poales > Poaceae > Triticum > Triticum timopheevii. The sequence continues at coordinate 531,961,655 of OY997264.1, forward strand.
AACGGCCGGACGTTGTCACGTGTGCTGTCCAGGACTTGCCGGCAGCCGACTGACGGCAAAGATCGTTTCATCTTTGCCATCCACCAGCTGACGGCAAAGAAGCCGTTGCTATAGCCCATTCAGCCGGACCTGTTGCCATCAGCTGACGGACGGCAAAGGTGTTTGCCATCCGCCTTGTGTGCCTTTGTCGTCCGCCATGACGGATGGCAAAGAAGCTGATTCTAGTAGTGCACTACTCTACTCCATTAACTCCCTGAATCCTTTTTCATAAATATTAATCCGTCCATTTATAACAGGAATGGCGGAAAATCACCAATGAGATCCATAGACCCGCACCACAGCCAGAGGACCACAACCGTGCCCTTGACCCCGCATTCGAAGAGGATCCCGATATATTCGTGGAGCTCGGGGAAGGATTGTTTTACCTGGCGAGCTGCGATGGCACAAAAGTGGCCATCATTGCTAACTATCCCGACCTTCTCCCTGCGTCGCATGTAAGTAATCAGGAGACTTATCCTTCGAGAGAATTTCCTCTTTCCGCCTTACCCACCGCACTATATTATGGTCTAAAGAGGAGGCGATCGGCACGACACGCTACACCTGAGGCGACGCGCAGGAAGGCTCCGCATACGTCGCGCGGGCCTTCAAAGAGAAAAGCCAATAGAACTGCGGCCGAGACTTCATCAAAGAGGTATGGTTTTTTAAATATGCTCTATGGCTGTCACATTTGAAGTGTGACAATATCCATTGTGTCTTATCAGGAAAAATATTCGCCGGACTATGTTCGGGGATCCTGCCGGTCATGCCTCTACTAGCCGGATTCCGAACCCTGTCTTGAGGACTGGAGATAACGCGGAAGTGACACCGGATTGTCCTTCTGCAGAGGATTCGGATAAAGTATCCGCCACAAACTCCGAAGTGGAAAGCTCCATAAATCATCGGCACCGTCGGGCCGCTCTTCATGACCCTGGTTTTTCAGAAGAGGCTTTTGATGCCTTCAACTCGGGTGATGCGTACATCCGAGCTGCTCGAGATGGGCTTTCCAGAGCTACATATCAGTACTTGAAAGATATGTAGGTAAGTTCATACTTGCACAATTCTGATAATTATATACCAGTAGCCCCCGAGACTTGAAGTTGTTTAAGAAACTGATTTAAGGATCATTGTATACCCAGGTGCTCAAAGAGAAGAACAACCTGTTGCCTCAAGAGCTGGAGAAATGTCAAGCCCAGCTAACTGCTACTACCGCCAAACTGGAAAAATCCAAGAAGGCATCATCTAGTAGTGTTCCCCTCTATCGAGAAAACATGATCATATAATAGGAGTATTAATACAGGGGAAATCTTATGGCAGAGTCATCAAATCATCTAGAAGAGGCACCGGAAGTCGCACGAGCGGGAGCTCCATGAGCTCAAATGCAACTAGCCATGGGCGAACGTATACTGACACAGGTCAGGGTGGAGAAGAACAAACTCCAAGATGCCAACACTGAGCTGGGCGTGGAACTAAAAGACGTGTGGGCCCAGCTGGCTGACTCCGTGAAGGAGAATAGGAGGCTGCAAGGCGGCATATCTAGTATGTGTTCGGACTTACCTTTACATAGTTCGGCAAGGAAAGGAACTAACAGTAATTATGTCTGTAGGTATATTGACAGGCTGTCCCGAAGAGGAGGTGTTCGGATCATCGAGTGATCTTCTACAAGAGCTGTCGCAAATGCACGAGTGAGCTCGGCAGGTGATGCAAAGTATTGCCAAGTCCTTATGGCCATCCGACTCCCCTTCGGGAAGTATGGAGGGGCTTGTACAACTATTCATGGGAGCATAGCGGCGCTTCCGATTATGGAAGATATCGGCCTGTCGGGAAGGTGCGTGAGAGGCCTGGGCAATGGTGAAAACTCGGTATACCAAGCTCGACCCGAATCACATGGCTCGGGTCGGACCTGTAGGGTCAAATGGAGAAGAAAGTCTTATTAGTTTGGTGTATGACCAGGTACAAGTAGCCACCAAGTATTCCCAACAGGATTGTAGGCTAGATAGCCTGTTGGATGGCATAGAGGAAGAAGTTTTTGAGTCCAAGTGACTATGTACTTCAATTGACAAATTTGTCCCTAGCCGGATTGTAAAATGATTGTCATGGCAGACATTTTCGCTTCAGCCTCTGGACCCGAAGGTGCGGAGTGTTTCCGAATACCCGCTCGGTAAGATATACCGGGGTATGCGTGGAAACCAGGCGTAGGGGTCATAGTTGCTTGAACGGACAACTATCCGGCTAGCTATGTTATATTACATTTTTTATCGTTCCATAGAGAATAGTTCCGTTAAGGGTTCCTTTCCCTGGGTAAGCATGCGTTAATGTGCATGTACGAACTGTGTTTGAAAAAACCATAGCATACATAACATATGCGGGTTCATAATATGACAAGTAAAAAACATCTTTAGTCCGTCGACCGAATATTCCCTTAAGAACACTAGCTTTCGGCTTCACCCTATCTGAGGTACACATCCGGATGACCCGGCAGTAACAATCGCAGAGGTGCTCCCTTTATGCCCTAGCCGAACTAACGGGAACATAGGGCATAAGCATAGGAGCCAAGCAACCCAGCTTAGCCAAAACTTAAGTCATATTGATGCATATAATGGCGAAGAAAAGGTACATACGCGGAAAAGACACATATGTGGTGAGCTTGATGCTCTGAAAATAATAATAATAATAATAATAATAATAATAATAATAATAATAATAATAATAATAATAATAATAATAATAATAATAATAATAATAATAATAATAATAATAATAATAATAATAGCTTCTGTATGAGAAGCCCCGAGGTATAATTGACGTACATATTTTAGAATGTGTGCATCGAAGGTGTACGGTTTGGCCGCACAAAAGCTTTAAGGCTTAAGAAGGAAGAAGAAAAAAGGTGAAAAGAGAGGAAATAAATACTGGAAACAAAAGGGAGTAAAGGAGACGAACGAAGAGTCTGGCGCTAGGCATAGAATCTTTGGAGTCTGGCCGCGGTCCAGGGGTTCGGCTCTAGGCGGTTGTCAGATGCGTCACGCAGGCGGTACGCTCCTCCGGTGAGAACTTCATCAATGATGAGGGACCCTCCCACTTGGGCTTGAGTTTGTCCTTTTCCTTCTCTGGCAAGCGTAGAACAAGTTCACCAACATTATAAGTCTTGGCCCATACTTCTCTGCTTTGATATCTGCAGGCATGTTGTTGATAGAATGCAAAACAGGCTTTTCCGATGTCGCACTCCTCTTCCAGGGCATCTAGGCTGTCCTGACGATCAAGCTCGGCCTCTCTCTCTTCATACATGTGCACTCGAGGTGAGTCATGAATAATGTCGCAGGGTAACACAGCCTCTGCACCGTACACCATGAAGAAAGGTGTATATCCGGTAGAACGATTGGGTGTGGTCCGCAGCCCCCAGAGTATGGAGTCGAGCTCCTCCACCCAGTGATTGTCTGATTCCTTCAAAGACCGCACTAATCTGGGTTTGATGCCGCTCATAATAAGATCATTGGCTCGTTTGACTTGACCGTTTGTTTGTGGGTGATAGACGGAGGCGTAGTCGAGCTTGATGCCCAGATTAGCACACCAGGCTTTCACTTCATCGGCTGTAAAGTTGGAGCCATTGTCGGTGATAATACTGTGTGGAACACCATAACGGTGCACAACACCGGATATAAAGTCTATCACTAGCCCGACTTCGGCCGTTTTAACTTGTTTGGCTTCTATCCACTTGGTGAATTTATCCACCATGACCAACAGGTATTTTTTCTTATGGCTTCCTCCTTTAAGGGGTCTGACCATATCGAGCCCCTGATACGTCTCCAATGTATCTATAATTTCTGATTGTTCCATGGTATTATATTACCCTTTTTGGATGTTTATGGGCTTTACTTTACACATTTATATCATTTTTGGGACTAACCTACTAACCGGAGGCCCAGCCCGTATTGCTGTTTTTTTTGCCTATTTCAGTATTTCGAAGAAAAGGAATATCAAACGGAGTCCAAACGGAATGAAACCTTCAGGAGCATGATTTTTGGAACAAACGTGATCCAGAGGACTTGGAGTGCAAGCCAAGAAGCAGCCGAGGTGGCCACGAGGGTGGAGGGCGCGCCCACCCCTACAGGGCGCGCCCCCTATCTCGTGGGCCACTCGGGCGGCCACCGACCTACTTCTTCCTCCTATATATACCCACGTACCCCAAAAACATCCAGGGAGCCAATGAATAACAATTTCCACCACCTTAACCTTCTGTATCCGCGAGATCCCATCTTGGAGCCTTCATCGGTGCTCCGCCGGAGGGGGAATTGACCATGGAGGGCTTCTACATCAACACCATAGCCCCTCCGATGAGTTGTGAGTAGTTTACCACAGACCTTCGGGTCCATAGTTATTAGCTAGATGGCTTCTTCTCTCTTTTTGGATCTCAATACCATGTTCTCCTTGATCTTCTTGGATATCTATTCGATGTAACTCTTTTTGCGGTGTGTTTGTCGAGATCCGATGAATTGTGGGTTTATGACCAAGTTTATCTATGAGAAATATTTGAATCTCCTCTGAATTCTTTTATGTATGATTGCATTATCTTTGCAAGTCTCTTCGAATTATCAGTTTGGTTTGGCCTACTAGATTGATCTTTCTTGCAATGGGAGAAGTGCTTAGCTTTGGGTTCAATCTTGCGGTGTCCTTACCTAGTGACAATAGGGGTTGCAAGGCACGTATTGTATTGTTGCCATCGAGGATAAAAAGATGGGGTTTATATCATATTGCATGAGTTTATCCCTCTACATCATGTCATCTTTCTTAATGCGTTACTCTATTCTTATGAACTTAATACTCTAGATGCATGCTGGATAGCGGTCGATGTGTGGAGTAATAGTAGTAGATGCAGGCAGGAGTCGGTCTACTTGTCGCGGACGTGATGCCTATACACATGATCATGCCTAGATAATCTCATAATTATTCGCTTTTCTATCAATTGCTCGACAGTAATTTGTTCACCCACCGTAATACTTATGCTATCTTGAGAGAAGCCACTAGTGAAACCTATGGCCCCCGGGTCTATCTTTTATCATATAAGCTTTCAATCCACTTTTATTTGCATCTTTACTTTTCCAATCTATATTATAAAATACCAAAAATATATTTATCTTATCATACTATCTCTATCAGATCTCACTTTCGCAAGTGGCCGTGAAGGAATTGACAACCCCTTTAATGCGTTGGTTGTGAGTTCTTTGTTTGTTTGTGTAGGTGTGTGGGACTTCTGAGGAGCCTCCTACTGGATTGATACCTTGGTTCTCAAAGACTGAGGGAAATACTTATGCTACTATTGTTGTATCACCCTTTCCTCTTCAAGGAAACCCGAGGCAAGCTCAAGACGTAGCAAGAAGGGTTTCTGGCGCCGTTGCCGGGGAGGTCTTCACTCAAGTCAAGACATACCAAGTACCCATCACAAACTCATCTCCCTCGCATTTACATTATTTGCCACTTGCCTCTCGTTTTCCTCTCCCCTACTTCACCCTTGCCGTTTTATTCGCCCTCTCTTTCCCAATCTTCTCCTCTCTTTTTTCGCTTGCCTTTCTCTGTTTGCTCGTGTGCTAGATCGTTTACCTTGTCGTTATGGCTAGTTCCTTATCCACTCCTATGTCCCCCAAGTTTGAAGTTCTTCACTTCAAGCAAAGGCAAGGAGAAAACTTAAAATATGCTTGGTATAGGATGATGGAATCTTATCGCAATTGCACCCTAGAGGTGAATTTTAGAATTCTTCTTCGCAATTTTTATGTAGGCATTATCCCTTGGAATAGATGCGTTCTTGATACTATTACCGGAGGGGATTTCTTGAGTAGCCATACGTTTGATGCTTATAATGCTATGTTAGATTTGTTTGGCCCACCACCTCTTTTGGTTAACGGAACTGTTTTAACTTTGGAACATGTGATGCAACGACTTGAAATTATTGAAAATAAAGTTGCCACTGTTGAGTTGATTGAAAATTTGGATAAAAAGATTCATAATCACATTACCCAATATGGATCTAGGGTTTGAGTTACTTTCAAATTTTTTAAAGAAAAAGAACCTATAGTGAAGGAAAAATAAATCTAGATTCTGCAAGAATAGGTAAACTTGAGGATATCATTACCAACTTAGGGTCGGTGTTTTCTTCGATGAAAAACACTCCAAAACCTCCTACCAAAACTGACAAATTTATTTATGTTACTAAAAATAAAGGTTACTCTTCTAGTAAGGGAGACGCAGATCTCAAATCAATAATGTTGGCGTTCTGGGAATGGGGGTCCCCAGACTTGCCTGCCTGCGGCCTGCGGCGTGGCTCGAAGGGGGGCCCAGCACGGCTCATCTTCATCAACACGAGCTCAAGACCCTCGCGAGGGGCCAAGCCTCGCGGGGCGGATGACGAGGAGCTTCCTCAGGTGAGGCCTCATCAGTCTGGCTCGCGAGGAGGCGGAGAGATCAAGGCAGGGTACCTCACGAGGTGCCCGTGACGCAAGCCATGACGACCAAGGGCGCCAGGCAGGCGCCAGCCCGCGCAGTGTCCTCCTGTCCTCTTTGGTGCAAAGGGGGCAAGCGCAGGCGAGAGCAGCAAGCAAAGGCATCCATTTCGGTGCAACAAGACCAAGACCAGTCCAACAGCAGGATGGAGGTCATCGTGGAGCCCAAGCCGGCGTCACCACCAGAGCCTTTGACATGCGAGGACCAACTTTAGTCAGGATAAGTGTACCAGATGTTCCCCTTCAAAATGGCCAATTGTTGGCGCCCTTCCCGCTCAATATTTGGGAAGAGGCCCAGGGCCTTCGCCTATAAATAGGACTAGCCACCCACAGGGTAGAGGCATCTGGAGAAGCATCTAAAGACCAACCAGAGAGAGAGAGAGAGAGGGGCGACTGAACTCCCCTTAGTAGTTCATCGCACCAGCCAAGAACAGACCCTCGCGAGGCTGTTCTTCCTTGTATTGTTAATCATCAACCCAAGAGGCAATCCACCACGCCATACACTGGAGTAGGGTATTACACCGCAATGGTGGCCTGAACTAGTATAAACTCTGTGTCTCTTGTGTTGTTCTTTTCATAGCTTAGATCCTAGCATGGTGGTGGGATGCAGGTAGGTAGTGGGTGAGATCTCCGCGCGCACCCCAGTGTTCAAACCTCAAGGGTCTGCCAGAACCCGAAATCCGACATTTGCCGCGCTAGGCAGGGGTGCGCGGGAATCCACCTTCTGCCACTTCATGTTCCGTCGCATCGTCATCACCATGTCCGATGACCAAGCGGGCAACCCTGATCCCTGGGAGGCGTGGCCCGCCCGCGCAGAGCCGCTCGCCTCGGGCGACCCCATGCCCCAGGCAGCTCGCGGTCCGCAGGGCGCTGCAGGCCGCGGGCGACGCGGACAGGCTTCAACAGCTCTCACATCACGGCAGGCGCGGTCGGCAGCAAGGGCCTCCAACCAGGGCGCGGCCACAACACCGTACACCCGCCGGGAGCAGGCGAACTCAAGGGTCGCGCTCACGGTGGACCAAGAGCTACTGCAGTGCAGGCTGCTGGAAGGCGGCCGCGACGTGTTGCTTCAGCGGGTGGCAGAGCTCCTGGGCTTTGCCGCCTTGGGGGCTCACCCCTTCTGCACCCAGCTCCCATCTCAGGTCCAGGGCGGCCCACGCGGGGGCTCCACGCGCGCCCGCGGGCTCCAAGGCTACTCCAACACCAGCGAGGCTGTTAGCACCAGGCCGGTGGCAGCGCTGCCTCCGCCCCCGACCAGCAAAGGAGGACTCGACGCAGCCCACGGCCCGAGTGGGCCGCCACGCTACCACCCCCAGCCCGGCGGGCGCGTCGAGCAGGGCTGCATGGCACGCGGCGCACTATGGCGCGGCCTTCGGGGTGACGGCCCCAGAAGAATACGTGCCCCACATGGTGGACCAAGGGCACCCGCATGGGGGCGAACAAGGCTCGCTCCTCAGCCCAAGTTGGGGGGACGAGGCGCAAGAAGCTGAGCTCTTCCAGGAGCCCCGGGACGGCCCCACTGGCCACACTGGAAGCAACGATTATCGGGTAGCGCTAATTCCTCAGGAGCAGGCATACGCTAATCGTGGATCGCAGGAGGTGCAGGTCACCGTAGCGAACAGCTGCCCCGCTCCCGCAGTCTCCTACCCCTCAGGAGGAGGGCATCGGGGGTTGCAGGAGAGGGGCCGAGATCCGGCATCACCACCACGGCATTCGGAGCAAGGCGTTCTCAGGAGGTAGGCCCTCTGCTGGGGAGGTGCCTCAGGGCCCGCCCCCTGCCCCTGGCGGAGGACCCATGGTCGTCGGGGGAACCGCTGGCGACCGCTCTACCCCATCGGCGGCGTCCTGGTTTCCGGTCGTCGTTGATGGCACTAGAGTGTGGCGCAAGGCGGGGCCCTCGTCTGGCGATATGAAGCAAGGCCGGTACCTATGAAGAAGGCCCAATGCCTGTGAAGCTCGCCGCCCCGTGACACTCTCACGTAATAATGAGTGGGGCTGTACACGCCCCGGAGTCTCAAGGGTGCCGGCCTCAGGCCCTGGGGCTCCCTCCCACGCCCAGTGGCAGCACTTAGCTCCGTGCTGGTGAGAAGACGTCCAAGACTATACTAGGTGCCGGACGCGGCCTTTTTCTGCTTTCATTGCCTTTCCCTTTGGTTGTCGCTTTCCCCTACTGGATTTAAGTTGGATTCGAATTTGAGACTTGCGTGTGTTTGGGGAAGGGGTGCTTAGTCTCGTTCGAGCAATCTCTCGCGTTTCGGTTACCACATCGCCTCAGTTGCCTCCCCTCGCGAGCCCCTCGCGAGCCGGGTCGGGCCTAGCTTGCGCGCAGCCCAGACTGCCGCCGCCGCATCCTCTCACAAGGGTTTTTTCCGCAGATCCTACGGTCTCGACCAGGAGACACTCGAAGCACCACAGCCTCCCACAGGCTATCTCAGGGCCCGTACGGGACAAAGGTAAACTAGCCAACCAGCTCGTCGCTTAGCCAACCATTTGGCGTGGGTGTACGGGTGATGTAAGCGTCTACTAGTACGATGAACACAAGTTTTACATGAGGGGCTCCCCCTCCCAAAATGCTCTCACAACCATCAGGACGAAACCTGAGTTCTATTCATGCAGGGTAAGGAAACAGGAGCGATGTGCGGTCAGTTGGATAAATCCCCCAATGCATCCTTAGGAGCACCGCCTGGACCGCTGCTGGCGTCGCTGGCCTCGCCATCGCTCTCTGCGCCGCCATCAGCGGTGTCAGGGCCGTTCACCACGCCGCCCTCATCAGCAGCCACGATCACGCCATCATTATCTGACGCGAAGGCCCTGACGAGAGCATCCACATTGTCTTCCAACCAGTGTGCCAGGTCGTCCCGGACGGCCTGGGGGACTGGGGCGATAGTGGCGTCGAAGGCGAAGTGAGGATCCATGTTCGAGAGATGGCTGAAGACACGAGAGAAGGCGCGCCCGAGGATGGCGCGGCTCCTCTCCTCCACCAACCTCTCACAGTTAATTGCGGAGCCTTCTCTCGTGAGGACGTCGGTGAAGAATTGAAGATTGTCGGCATAGTTAATTGTGTGCGGCTCACCGACGGCCACCTCGCAGAGGTTACCCAAGGCTGTGTTGGCTCTCTCCTGGAGCATGGGGAGCATGGGGCCATGCTCGTGCTGCAGGAGCCGCCGCTGGTGTATCTCGTCCACATTCTGACGCGCGACGGCCCCAGCCTCGTCCACCCGTTGGCGAAGGAGGAGCACCTCGGCATGGGAGGTGGTTAACTCCCCCTGCGCCACCTCGAGGGCGGCCCGAAAAGCATCGGCCCGCCGTGTTGCTTCCTCCAGCTTGACCCTCAAGGCAGCAGTCCTACCTTCAGCCTCGGCCCGGATCAACCCTAGCCTATCCTCGAGCTCGCGCTCAAGGTTCAAGCGCGCCGTCACCACCTGACGTCCGACCACCTCCAGAACACAAGCTTCCCGTGCGGCAACATCATCCTCCGCCTACGTCACCAAGCGCTCCCTTGTCTCCATGCGTTCATACTCATGTGCACGTTCGGCGGCTTCCAGCATCAGCGCCTCCTCACGCTTCTGGAGCTCTGCCAGGTCGCCCGAAGCCACCTTCATCGATTCCAGGGCCGTCTCGTGCAGCTCCACTTGCTCCTCAAGTGAGTGGCACCGGGCCAGGAGTTCCCCTGCCCGCTCCTCTGCCGCCTCTCGCTGCCTGTCAGCTTCCCGGGCCTCCTCGATGGCTCGGCAATAGACCTCCCGAGAGGCCGCCAGCGACGCCTTGTCCTCCTCATTGTCAAGATCGAGTTGGAGGCGCGCAAGGGCGACAGCGCCCTCCAGCTCGCGCCTCTCTACAGCCAGGCGCAGGCCCTCGGCCTCCAGGCGCGCGTCTTGATCAGCAAGCTCTTCGCCGAGCAGGCTCACCGCGTCAGCCGCCCTCCGAAGAAACCCTTGGCGAAGAGTGCGACGCTCTCGGGCGCGCTCGAGTACGTCTTCCACACCGTCATCTGCCCCAAGCGGGCGCCGGGAGCCACGAATCAGCGCTCCCCCTCCGGGCAAGGGGCTGGGGGCTGGCACCCTCACGACGGCCGGGAACGCCTCGCTATAAGCCCGGCCTGGAGCCAGCCCATCGCCGAAATAATGGCGTAGGGAACACCTCAACCAACCATGGTCCACGACCACACGAGAAGCCCGTGGTAGGCTGGCTATGCCACGAGAAGGCTCACGAAGGAAGGTCGCGAGGCGCGCAGGGCCACGGTGCGCGTCAGGGTGGTCCGCCTCTCCGACCGACCTCACCACAAGGGCTCTGCTGCTCGGAGCGCTCGAGGACGATGGAGAGGGCGACGACGAGGGGGATGGCTCCTCAGTCATCTCCATGAGCTCAGTGGGAAGGGCCCTGCGGAGCAAGAATCAGTAAAAGCAGCAGAAGTATCAGGAGCTAGAAAAGGAGGAGGCTTACTTATCGATGGCGAAGTACTTCCTACGCTTCAGCAGGCGACAAGGGTAGTCGTCACCTAGGGCCTCCCTTCTCTTTCGGAGGGCCTCGAAGTCCACGTGGAAGTGACCCAAGAGTTGAGCATAGGGGTCAACCTGCGATGAAGAAGAAGCGTCAAGGTGACCCGCATCAGGGGTGTCTTCCTGAAGGGCGCTGCCGGTCACCTCATCAAGAAGAGTAGCTGGGGCCTCAAGGGCCTCAGCCGCGGGCGGCTGCTTGCCACCCTCAGCCGCAGCAGCACGGGCCTCAGGAGCTGCTCCCTCATGCGCGCCGCCCGATGCTGTCACCCCGGTGGGGGCCCTCTCGGCCCCCGGCGGCTCATGCCTTCCTGCTCCGCCACTTGAGGAAGAGTCGCCTTGGCCAACTGAAAGGGCGGCCACCACCACTGGATTCTCGCGAGGCCCCTGGAGGCCGGCGGGGCGCGGTCCCCATTCGTCAAAGATGGGCATCTGATTCACAAAGTCTCTCCTGCTCGAACAGAGGTACAGCAAGCCCCCCCCCCCTTGCTGGATGCTGCCAGGGTTGGGGTCCCCAGTCAGGACCAAGAGCACCTTCCTTAATGCTTCAGGCGTCAGGTCCTCTTCCTGGAGCCTCATACGATCCTCACGCCCGCTGAAGGCCCACATGCGGCGAGAGTGGCGCTGGAGAGGGGCAACACGGTGTAGCAGGAACTCCTTCACCACCTTGGGCATCGTCACGCCAAGCGACCTTAAGAATGAGAAGCGACACCAGACAAAGATGAGCAGGGGACTCGTGAGCGTCTCCTGGCCCCAGACTGAATTGGGGACAGCAGGCGAAGTTGGCTTCGACAGCAGGGGCTGGGCACCCCTACATCCACATACAACCACCGCTAACGGAACCCAGGCGAGGGCGGAGGAATGCCAAAGTCAATCCCTGAGGCCGCTGTCTCAGGTGCGGCTGAAAGTGCTAGTATCGACTAGAGGGGGGTGAATAGGCGATTTTTATGGAAGTCTTCAAAACTTGGAAGTTTCAAAGACAAGCAAAAGAAATAACCTAGTTGATATGCAGCAAAAGATAAACTACCATAATCTAGCCATAGTCAAGTATGTAATGATGTGAAAGTACAAGACTAACAGCAGCTAAGTAGTAGGGATCAGGATGGAAGATAGTATGAAGCCAATCAATAGTAGTAGTAAAACAATGAAGTCAAACAGATAGACATATAGGCAGTGACTTCACGAAGACAAACTTAAGTAAAGGATGGAAGGGATAGAACCAGTTGCTTGTTGAAGACACATGATTTGTTGGACCAGTTCCAGTTGCTGTGACAACTGTACGTCTGGTTAGGGAGGCTGAGATTTAACTCAGAAGACCGTGTCTTCACCTTATTCCCCTTGAGCTAAGGACACCCAGTCCTCGCCCAATCACTCTGGTAAGTCTTCAAGGGAGACTTCCAAACCTTCACAGACTTCGTTCACCGGCAATCCAGAATTACTCTTGGATGCTCAGAACGCGACGCCTAACCGGCTGGAGGATACACAGTCCTCAAGTGTAATAAGTCTTCAGGTCACACAGACAGAAAGACTTCAGTGATGCCTAACACTCTTTGGCTCTGGGTGTTTGGGCTTTGTCCTCGCAAGGATTTTTCCCTCTCAAATGCTTCGAGGTGGGTTGCTCTCAAATGACAAAAGCCGTAACTAACTCTGAGCAGCCACCAATTTATGGTGTAGGGGGTGGGCTATTTATAGCCACTAGGCAACCCGACCTGATTTGTCCAAAATGACCCTGGGTCACTAAGGAACTGACACGTGTTCCAACGGTCAGATTTCAAACACACGCGGCAACTTTACTTGGGCTACAAGCAAAGCTGACTCATCTAGCTCTGGATAAGGTTTGCTCTCATTGTCTTCACTCGAAGACATAGGATTTGAGTTGAGCATCACATCAGTCACTCTGACTTAGTTCACTTGGACCCCACTTAACAGTACGGTGGTTCCTATGACTCAACAAAGAAGAAAAGGAAACAACGAAACCACATAGTCTTTGCGCTCCATAGTCTTCACGCAATGTCTTCTCATGTCATAGTCTTTGTTATGTATATCTTCTCATACCACCATTGTCTTCAATGTCTTCATACATTTTTAGGGGTCATCTCCGGTAGGTAAACCGAATCAATGAGGGACACTACCTGTGTTATCCTGCAATTCTCACAAACGCATTAGTCCCTCAACTAACTTTGTCGTCAATACACCAAAACCAACTAGGGGTGGCACTAGATGCACTTACAATCTCCCCCTTTTTGGTGATTGATGACAAACTGGTTGAAGTTTTCAACAGGGATAAAGTATGTGAAATTGTAAAGGATAGGAAATTGTCTTTATAAGTAGCAAGGGCTCCCCCTGAAGATGTGCATATAAGTAATTTGCTTTTGGAATGCAAATGCACATGGCAGGTTTTACTTGAGGAGATGCACTTCAACTTATGAAGATAATTCATCATGCATGAATTGATATAGTGAGTAGAATGACATGCATAATGAAAAATGGACGTCTGCAGAATGATCTAAGTGCGGAAGTTATCATCGCACATGCGGAATTTATCATCGCATCACAGTAAAGCAGATAGGTAGTAGACGACCATCAAGTTTAGGTGTTACAACTCAAAGAATCAAATGTTTCAAAAGGCAAGAGTTGTAAGCACGCAGCAAAATATAATGCAACCGCCCATATGAACCCGTTTGAAGACTATCAACTCATACGCTTCTCCCCCTTTTGTCAGTAAGGACCAAAAAGGTTTGAAGACATAGAGCATTTACTCGTCATGAGTAGGTGAAGCAGCAGGGTTGTCATCGTTGGGTAGCGGTGCAGATGAACTCCAGCAATAGCTTCTGTATCAAGGTGCATCTGAGGTAAAATGCGGCCTTGATCATATAGAACGCAGGAGTAATAGCTTCGTTGTTGATAGCTCCAGAACCAATCTGATGATATTCTTGGCTTGGAGTAGGGGTTCTTGGCGCTGTCAAAGAAGGTATTGTGGCTTTTGAAGCCATTGGCATTGAAAGATCCTGGTGAGTTTGCAGTACCTGGAAACCTTGGCAATCTTGTTTGGGCTTCTGGACCTGAGGCCTATGCTCAATGTGATAGTCAAATTGAGGTCCTGAGGCAGTAGGCGGAGGTACCAGAATGGGCCATCGGACAGTGGTAAGCTGACCATGACTATATGCTTGCTCAATTGTGTGAGGCCTTGGTGGCGGAACAGGAGCAGGGGCAACAGTTGAGGCGACATGCTGCGCAACAGGTGCTTCGAGAGTGATTGTCTCATTGGCTTCAGGTGCAGCAGCCTCAGTGGTTTCAGGTTCAGTGGCCACACTTGCTTCTGGCACACTGGTTGGTGCAGGCTCCACATTAGCGTCAGCCATGACTATGTCATTGGCTTCATTGGCGTTGGCGGTGGCAGCCTCAACATTGTTAACCTCCTCTTGACAAACAGGAGGGTCGGACACATGCACGTTCACATCAGGAACTGCTTCTTCTTCAATTGCTGGGGGAGTAGGTACACGTACTTCTTATTGATTTTCCTCGGCTGATGCGGCCGGAATGTCTTCAGCAGCATGTGCTTCAGACATAGAGACATTCACGGTTGGAGTTGGTTCAGAAAATACTTGACGTCCAACAGGCGAACGTTGCACTTCTCCTTCTGGAATGTTCGATAGAGGGACTTGAGGCCTTTGTCCTTTGCGAAGCCTGCGAAGTGCTGGCAACGCCTTTGGAAATGGAGTCAGCTGGGCCTGAAAGTCTTCATCCTCTTCTTGCACGGGGGGTGTAGCTTGTTGTTGTTGTTCGGGAGTACAGGGGCAGTCTTGTAGTTGTGGGTGATCAGCCCATGATGCATCCTGAGCAATTGGCGTCAGTGGACGACCAATGCTGATGACTTCGCTGTTCGTATGAACAGGCGATGATACCACGTCATGTTCGATCTGAGGAAGGACTTCATCATCGGCAACATTGTCATCATGACCAATGTCTTCAGCAGCGGTGGGTTCAGCTGCTGGAATATCTTCAGCTTCATGATCCTCTGTGAGAGCAGGCTCATGGACTATCATCTGTCTTTCTTGATGTCCAGACGCAGGGCGAACCATTGAGATGGGTTCAACGATGAGGGGCTCTGTGGGAGCAGCCCGATTTTTCTTGGTCTTGCGCTTCTTCTTGGAGGGAGCAGCATCAGAGGCTTTAGTATTCTTCCTCTTTCTGGCTTCAGCCTCTGCAGCCCTTGTCTTCTTTTGATCTGAAGCGGTTGTGGTGACCTTTGGCTTCGAGCCAGTCATGCTGCTGGGGAAGACAATGCGAGGGGCTACTTGGCTTGAGGGTGCAGGCTGGTCAGCAGAAAGCTTCTTCTTTTTCTTTGGAGCCATCCTGGGGTCAATGCCAGGACGGCCAAGTGACTTGCGCTTCTCTGCCTCATTGTAGGCAAGCACACACTTATCAGCCAAATTCTTCATAGGCTCGCGAGAGCATTGAGCTTCTTGACGCTTCTTGAGAAAGGCTTCTTTGAGCTCATGGATCATGACTTTGAAGTTTTTGACATCTTGCACACTGAGCTTTGCAACGTGCTTCTTGAATTGAGCCTTCTCATAATAAATTTTGTTCTTGAGCTCAACGATTCGCTGAGTGAGAGCCAGCTCAGAAGCAATGGCGCCATTGAAAGAGACGCTGAGGCCAATGGGAAGCTGCAAATCATCAAAGCTGACATTGCGGGTGTCGAACCATTCATCAATGAAGTTATGAATAATTGCCACATCAAAGAGAGGCAAGTTGTTGAAGATTTCTGCTTCTTCCTTGCTCTTTATCAGCTGCTCAAGAGCATCATCAGCAAGATCTTCATCTCTTGACAGATCAATGGGATCATCGCGTAGAATAGCGGCAGGAGTCAGGGCTTGATCAGTATGCCTGACAAGTTGCTTTTTCTTCTCTGTCTTCTTGGAGATACGGGATTGATCTTCAGACTGCACACTGGCTTCAGGAGGTGCAGTGGCTAGTGGCTTCACACGAGAAGCTTTTGGAGGTGCTGATTTAGAAGCCTTTAGCTTCTTTTGCTTCTGTGGCTTCGAAGGAGGAGCTGGGGCTTCATCAGTGTCAGCATCATGATCAGAATGATCTACCTTGGCACCCTGGACCAAGATGTAAGTGATGAGGCCATCAAGGTTGGAGAAGGGGCCAATAACATTTGGTTCTGCATCGCGAGAGCCGTCAGCACGAGGAGCAGAGGGACCAGGGTTGAAGTCTAATCCCAATGATTTCTTGTTTTCCTTGGTCGAAACCTTTGCGTGCTGGAAGTTGCACTTGAAGAGGGCATCATCACGACACCAGAGTAATGATGTGGGATCGGCACTCTCAGGCTGAGGTCCACGGACCATGCAAGGATAGAAGCATTGTTCAATAGCTTCAGCTCTGTTCTTGGGTTGAAGGCCTCGATAGAGAATATCGCCCTAAGGACTTTTGATAGCATACTTCTCTGCATATTCCTTGGTCACGAATTTGTACTTGAACTATTGTTCAGCCCAATAGCGTCGAATCCATTGGATTCACGTCTTCCTCTGATGATAATTCTCTTCTGGATCTGTCTTGTAGAGTTCTGCTAAGTCTTCAGGCAGATCTTTGGATGTTCCTTCTCTGTGCTGTCTGCCACCCTTCCTTGCAGATTTTTCTGCAGCCATGAACTTCAAACTGAATGGCTTCAATACGTTCAAAGGCTTCAGAGATTTACGCTTGCTGGTCAAGCAGGAACTGGCTTCAGGAGAATTGATATGATGCTGTAAGTATTCTGCAAACGAATGCAGACTATGAGAACCAAGGGATTCTCCCACGGAGATGTACCTGTGACAGCATTAGAGATGCGAGGGAAGGGGAAGAGGTCATATGCATTCTCAGAAGATTTTGAAGATAAACCAGTTTGAAGACATTGACCTCATGATGCAAAGACATTCACTTATATAGGTGAGTTGGTTCCAGATTTGTACCAATCCGTGAATAAGTACAAGTGAGGAATCAAACTATACTGGAAATCTAAGTGAATTGACTAGGCAGTATGAGATACAGACAGAATAGATCTAACATTGAATAGGCAGAAACCACTTTTGGTAAACAGGATGAATCTTGAAGATCAAAAAGGTGGTAAAAATAGAGTTATAATTACCGCACGAAGAACTGCTAGATGGAAGAATAGGAGACCGAGAAGTTCAGCCCACCGTGCCCTAACTTGGCGACGAAGGACACCTACGGCGACGGTGGAGAGGAGGATGTCCACGGCCGGCATGAGGACGGCGTCGGAGAAGTCGCGGCAGCTAAGCGCTTCGTTGCCGTCGTCGTCGCGAGCTAGCGGTGGCGCTAGGGTTTTGATGAGGTGGACAGGTGGAAGAAGGATTTCTTTACCGCAGGGGACAAGTATTTATAAGTAGGTGAGAGACACATCGCAATTACACTGGTGCCCCTGGCAGTTCACATCTGAGGGGTACGTGGCATGCATGCATCGTACTTAGGATTGTCCCACGTTCCCACACCCGCCAGGCATGTCGGAGAGTTGTTCTGGCTTCTCCGGATTTCAACAATAAAGATAATTCATTTAAAACAGATTTAATGTTTGTCTCTTTACTTTCTGCTGACTAGGACGCAGAGAAGACATTCGACAGTTTCAATAGAATGCATATGATTTGGACAGATAGAGTTTGAGATAGAAAGCATAGAGAGGTTAGGGTCCGATCACATTCACTTAGTTCAAAAGATCCAACTTGAAGACATAGCTATAAGTGAATGCTGTAGAGGACAGAACACTAGTATATATATGCAATCAAATCATCATAGCGTAGAAGATCATGAAGATAAATTGAAACTGAAGACAAACCAAATGTGAAGTCATTGCAATATAACACCATGAGTGAAACACTTCAAATAGAGAAAGTTGGTGGTGGCGTTACCCACCGTATAGGAAATATTAGACCCAGACACGGCGCACAAGTATCATGGCGCTCCGAAGTCAAATTCCATGTTAATGTATTCACACTTAGAGTGTAAATCTTCATTGATTGAAGATATACATTACTTTGTGTGTTTCACATCTAAGTCATCAACATGCATAAGTGTTAGGATGTGTGCCTGATCACAGGACATTCGAGGATTCCAAGATATTTAGCTCACACCGTAACTTGCAAAACCTTTTCTCATCCAAGGGCTTTGTGAAGATATCTGCGAGTTGCTCTTCAGTGTTGACGTGCATGATATCTATATCTTTCTTCATAACATGATCTCTGAGAAAGTGATGACGTATTTCAATGTGCTTTGTCTTCGAGTGTTGGACTGGACTGTTGGCTATCTTGATGGCACTTTCGTTGTCACAGAAGAGTGGTACTTGTTTCAGGTTGATGCCATAATCCTTGAGAGTTTGCCTCATCCATAGAAGCTGAGCACAACAAGATCCAGCAGCAATGTATTCAGATTCAGCAGTTGAGAGTGATACACAGTTCTGCTTCTTTGAAGACCAACAGACAAGTGATCGACCAAGAAAATGACATGTGCCAGATGTAGACTTGCGATCCACCTTGTCACCAGCATAATCAGCATCCGAGAATCCAACCAAATCAAATTTTGAGCCCTTGGGATACCATAATCCGAGTGTTGGGGTGTAAGCCAAATATCGAAGAATTCGCTTCACAGCTAAGTGATGCGATTCCTTTGGTGCCGCTTGGAATCGAGCACACATGCAAACAATAAGCATAATATCTGGCCTAGATGCACATAAATAAAGCAAATAACCAATCATGGAGCGGTATACCTTTTGATCAAACTCTTTACCATTGTCGTCGGGACCAAGATGGTGTTTGGCTGGCATTGGCGTCGTGTAGCCTTTGTAGTCTTCCATTCCAAACTTCTTCAGACAATCTTTGAGGTATTTTTCTTGAGATATGAAGATGCCATTGCTTTGCTGAGGAATTTGAAGACCAAGGAAGAACTTCAGCTCACCCATCATGGACATTTGATATTGTTCTTGCATCATGTACCCAAACTCATCACTGTACTTCTGGTTGGTGCAGCCGAAGATAATGTCATCCACATATATTTGGCACACAAACAGTTCACCATCATATGTCTTCGTGAAGAGCGTGGGATCGAGGGATCCAGGTTTGAAACCTTTGCTCTTCAGGAAGTCTTTGATCGTATCATACCAGGCACGAGGAGCTTGTCTGAGGCCATACAGTGCTTTGTTTAGCTTGTACACCATATCAGGATGCTTTGGATCTTCAAAGCCAGGTGGTTGTGCAACATATACTTCTTCTTCAATCTTGCCACTGAGAAATGCACTTTTCACATCCATTTGATGTAGCAAGATGTTGTGATGATTAGCATAGGCTAGCAGTATGCGAATAGCTTCAAGCCTAGCAACCGGAGCAAACGTTTCATCAAAGTCAATTCCTTCAACTTGAGAATAACCTTGAGCCACAAGACGTGCTTTGTTTCTGACGACTTTACCATGCTCATCTTGCTTGTTTCGATATATCCATTTTGTTCCAATAATGTTATGCTTGCGAGGGTCAGGTCGCTTGACGAGTTCCCAAACATTATTCAGCTTGAAGTGTTGAAGTTCTTCTTGCATGGCTTGAATCCATTCAGGTTCCATAAAGGCTTCAGCAACTTTCTTGGGTTCAGATATTGACACAAATGAAAAATGCCCATAGAAGTTTGCTAGCTGTGTTGCTCTTGATCGAGTAAGCGGACCAGGTGCATTGATGCTGTCAATTATCTTCTCTATTTGAACTTCATTTGCAACACGAGGATGAACAGGACGAAGATTTTGCTCAGGCTGATCACTGTCATCATTGAGCGGATTGTCTTTGGTCCGAGCATTGTCTTCAAGTTGATTTGGTGCAGAGATGATAAGTTCCTCTTCAGGCTGTGCTTCAGAGGGCATGATTTCACCAGTTCCCATCAGCTTGATGGACTCGTTTGAAGGAGCTTCATCTAGTGTACTTGGCAGAAACTCTCTCTGTGAACCATTGGTTTCATCAAATTTCACATCCACAGTTTCACCGATTTTGTAGAGAAAAAGGTTGAAGACATTGTAGGAGTGTGAATCCTTTCCATAGCCAAGCATGAAGCCTTCGTGAGCTTTAGGTGCAAATTTTGACTTGTGATGGGGATCCTTGATCCAACATCTAGCTCCAAATACTCTGAAGTAACTGACGTTTGGCTTCTTGCCAGTTAGGAGCTCATAAGATGTTTTGTTCAGAAGCTTATGGATGTAGACGCGGTTGATGATGTGACATGCAGTATCAATAGCTTCGGGCCAGAACTTCCTTGGTGTCTTGTATTCATCTAGCATTGTTCGAGCCATCTCAATGAGAGTGCTGTTTTTGCGCTCAACGATGCCATTTTGCTGAGGTGTGTATGGAGCAGAGAATTCATGAGTGATTCCCATTGTATCCAGATACAGATCAAGTCCAGTGTTCTTGAATTCAGTGCCATTGTCACTTCTGATGTGCTTGATCATCACGCCATAATTGTTCATTGCTCAATTTGCAAAGCGCCTGAAGACATCTTGCACTTCAGTCTTGTAAAGAATTATATGAACCCATGTGTATCTTGAATAGTCATCAACAATGACGAAGCCATAGAGACAGGCAGTTATTGTGAGGGTAGAGTAGTGAGTAGGTCCAAATAAGTCCATGTGTAACAGCTCGAAGGGTTGAGATGTTGTCATGATTGTCTTCGAGGGGTGCTTTGCCCTTGTCATCTTCCCAGCTTCACAGGCACCACACAGATGATCCTTCTTGAACTTGACATCTTCGATGCCTATGACATGCTTCTTCTTGACAAGTGAGTGCAAATTCCTCATGCCAGCATGCCCTAGCCTTCGATGCCAGATCCAGCACTCTGAAGCTTTTGTGAGAAGACATATGGCAAGTTGTGGACTTGCTGAGAAATCTACCATGTATAGATCATCTTTTCGATACCCTTCAAAGACTAGAGATTTGTCAGATTCCATTAGTACAAGGCAACGATATTTGCCAAATATCACAATCATGTTCAAGTCACAAAGCATTGAGACAGACATTAAGTTGAAACCAAGGGATTCAACAAGCATCACTTTATCCATGTGTTGATCCTTTGAGATTGCAACTCTACCTAGACCCAATACTTTGCTTTTACCAGTGTCAGCAAATGTGATTTGACTCTTGTCGGATGGACGTAAGGTTGAGTCCATGAGAACACTTCGATCACCAGTCATATGATTTGTGCATCCACTGTCCATAATCCATTCTGAAGCTTTTGGTGATGTACCCTACAGTGCAGTTAGGAGGATAGGCTTCACAGGAGTGTTGTGAAGCATAAGCATTTGACACATATAGGGACAGTCACAGCACATATCAAGGTTAGGACATAGTATGACTGATAAGTGATTCAGATTTGAAGTATATAGAGTGACACTTTCAGCGTGCGTCCAAAGTGAGTTTTAGGTCCCCCAGCAATAGTATCGGACGCCATTGATTGCTGGCTGGAGACCACATTCTGCAAAAGAGAGTTAATTCTTCTTTACCACCCACATTTTCATGGGTGGCTTAGAAGCAATGAGTCTAAGTGCAGCATCTGAGAATTTCGGCTTTGAAGCCCTAGCAAATAGCCTTGCAGGAGATGAATGATACTCATGTGAATAAGCAGAAAAGTTCTTAGTTCTATGAACATAGCGGTTTGAAGACAAACGCTCATATTCATGAGTCTGAGTATGATTTCCCTGTAAAACATTGGCGTTAGGGTGACTCAAGTGAGTCCTGTGTTCGTAAGTAGCCGTTGGACCATATGATGCCTTTGGTCTGGGGTTTGTCTTCTTCACTTGTGGTGTCATGATGACATTCACTGGAAGATTCTCAAGGTAGCTTTTGGGAACCCAGATCTTCTTCATAGGAGGTCCATTCCTGCAGTTAGTACCAATATACCTGGCAAACACTTCACCATTCTGATTTTTGAATAGTTTATAGTTTGCATCAAAGGATTCATCAATGATAATAGGATTAGCACAGGTAAATCCAGATAAAGTGGATGGATCCACTGAAGGTTCCTTTGCAGCAACCCATGTGGTTTTGGGATACTGCTCAGGCTTCCAGTAGCAACCATCGGCATTCATTTTCCTCTCGAACCCAACACCCTCTTTCCTAGGGTTTCGGTTTAGAATCTGCTTTTTGAGGACATTGCAGAGTGTCTGATGTCCCTTCAAACTTTTGTACATCCCTGTTTCAAGCAATGTCTTCAACCTAGCGTTTTCATCAGCAATACTAGTGGTATTCTCCGCAGAGGGGTTAGTAACCACTTCAGTAGGTGAAGACAATGAAACAGCAGCAGTAGTGGAACATTCAGCAACAGATGTAGCGTTATCACGCTCAATGCGTTTTAAACATGGTGGTTCAAATCCATCCTAAGCGGAACAGATCTGTTGAGCGCGAAGTGACTCATTCATCTTTTGAAGATCTTCATGAGCCGCTCTCAATTTCTCAAGCTGTTGTTTCCTTTGAAGATAATCATAGGAGAGCCTTTCATAAGTAGTTAAGAGTGATTCATGACGACCTTCAAGTTCTTGGTACTTAGCATGAAGTTTTTTTATGTCATCAACTAAGGACTATGAATTTGTCATTTCAGCGTCCAACAGGTCATCGCTTTTGTCTAACAGTTTTTGAGTATGTTCCATAGCCTTTTGTTGTTCAGTTGCAATTTTAGCAAGTGTTTTGTAGCTGGGTTTGGATTCACAATCAGAGTCATCTTCACTTGACGTTTAAAAGTAAGTGAGGGAGTCCTGGACTAGGGGGTGTCCGGATAGCCGGACTATCATCATCGGCCGGACTATCATCATCGGCCGGACTATCGTTGTCGGCCGGACTCCAAGACTATGAAGATACAAGATTGAAGACTTCGTCCCGTGTCCGGATGGGACTTTCCTTGGCGTGGAAGGCAAGCTTGGCGATACGGATATGTAGATCTCCTACCATTGTAACCGACTCTATGTAACCCTAGCCCTCTCCGGTGTCTATATAAACCGGATGGCTTTAGTCCGTAGGACACAACAACAACCATTACAACAATCATACCATAGGCTAGCTTCTAGGGTTTAGCCTCCTTGATCTCGTGGTAGATCTACTCTTGTAACATCCACATTATCAATATCAATCAAGCAGGACGTAGGGTTTTACCTCCATCAAGAGGGCCCGAACCTGGGTAAAACATCGTGTCCCTTGTCTCCTGTTACCATCCGCCTAGACGCACAGATCGGGACCCCCTACCGAGATTCGCCGGTTTTGACACCGACATTGGTGCTTTCATTGAGAGTTCCTCTGTGTCGTCACCGATAGGCTTGATGGCCTCTTCAATTGACAACGACGTAGTCCTGGGCGATACTTTTCTCCCCGGACAGATTTTCGTATTCGGAGGCTTCGCACTGCGGGCCAATTCGCTTGGCCATCTGGAGTAGATCGAAAGCTATGCCCCTGGCCGTCAGGTCAGGTTTGGAAGCCTAAACTTCATGGCCGATATCCGCGGAGACTTGATCTTCGATGGATCCGAGCCGCAGCCGAGCGTGCCGCACTGTCCTAACTCTGACGCTGGACAGTGCCTTGGAGGCCACACACGAATCTGCTCTGATCCATAGTCCGAAGCCGATCGCGCAGATCGAGGACGGGTGGCTGGACACCGCCTCGGGAGCTGCAACTTCCACGGCGATGGCCGAATACTGACCTCGTCCCTTATAAAGCTCATGACTCCGAGGTGCCGGACTCCCTGCCGGACTCCAAACCTCCTGCGCCCCTGCCAATCGAATCTGATTGGGCGCCGATCATGGAGCTCACCGCTGCAGACATCTTTCAGCACTCACCCTTTGGCGACATCCTGAAATCGCTAAAGCATCTCTCGCTATCCGGAGAGCCCTGGCCGGACTACGGCCAGGATGGTTGGGATGCGGACGACGAAGAAATTCAAAGCCCACCCACCACCCACTTTGTAGCCACTGTCGACGATCTAACCAACGTGTTAGACTACGACTCCAAAGACATCGACGGTATGGACGACGATGCCGGAGACAATCAAGAACCAGCGCCTACGGGGCACTGGAAGAACACCTCGTCACATGACATATATATGGTGGACACCCCAAAAGGAAGCAATAACGAGGAACAACGTGGCGCGGCAAAGGATAATCCCGCCGATAAACAACCAAAATGGCGACGTAGACGCCGCCCTAAGTCCCGCCTCGACAAAAACAGCATTCCTAATGACCCAGCAATAGAGCAGGGCAAACCAGTGGACGACGAACATGCAACCAAGCAACCATCCGAACAGGACGAACCGGATAATCAATCCCTGCCCGGAGAAACCAACAGTCCGGACAACCTCACGCCGGACACACCACCGGAGCATAAGAACCTTCACAAAAGACTCGTCGCCACTGCAAGAAGTTTGAAGAAGGAAAAACGGAAGCTCAAAACAGCGGAAGACATACTCAGAATGAAGTGGAGCAAAGTACTCAAGACCGCAGACAAATATGGCAATGGCCACCAAACAAAGAGCTACCCGAAGCGCAAGCTGCTGCCAGAATTTGACGAGGAAGCCATAGAGCCCTCACAATCAAAAAATAAAGAGGCCGCCTGGCCGGATAGACGGCTAGATGACAGGCCAAAAGCGACAAGCGACGCCGCACACAAGCCGACTTATGATCCTGGGAAAATAGACGGCCCAGCCAGGTCCATCTACGGGCCAAAAAAGAGGGCCCCAGGAAGCAACACAACACGACAAGTGTTCGAAGACAGCGGCACACCCAAATATAGGGGCGCCGCACACCCACTATGTTTCACCGATGAGGTGCTGGATCATGAATTTCCAGCATGGTTTAAACCCATAAACATAGAGGCATATGATGGAACAACAGACCCTGGAGTCTGGATAGAAGATTACATACTACACATACACATGGCTAGAGGAGATGATCTCCACGCCATCAAATACCTACCCCTCAAGCTCAAAGGGCCAGCTCGGCATTGGCTCAAAGGCCTCCCAGAAAACACTGTTGGAAGTTGGGAAGAGCTTGAGGACGCGTTCAGAGCAAATTTTCAAGGGACTTATGTCCGCCCTCCGGATGCAGATGATCTAAGTCATATAACTCAACAGCCCGGAGAGTCAGCGCGCAAATTCTGGAACAGGTTCCTTGCCAAAAAGAACCAAATAGTCGACTGTCCGGACGCGGAAGCCTTGGAAGCTTTCAAACACAACGTCCGAGACGAATGGCTCGCCAGACACCTCGGCCAAGAGAAGCCAAGAACAATGGCCGCGCTAACAAGCCTCATGACCCGCTTTTGCGCAGGAGAAGACGGCTGGCTAGCAAGATGCAGCACCAGCGACCCAAGTACATCCGAAATCAGAGATGGAAACGGAAAATCACGGCGGAGAAAAGATCAGCGCCGGAATAAAGAAAAAAGCCCAAAGAGCACGGCGGTCAACGCCGGATTCAAAAGCTCGCGGCCAAACAATAAAACACTGTCTCTTTAGGACAACAGTGATGAGCTATCCAATTTAAACAGAATTTTGGATCGGATATGTCAAATCCACAGTACCTCCGGAAGGCCTGCAAACCATACCAACCGAGATTGTTCGGTTTTTAAACAGTCCGGCAGACTCAACGCCAAACACAAGGGGCTCGAGGCGCCAAGCGACGACGATGACGAACCCCACCAGCAGAGCACCGGAAGACAAAAGACTTTCCCACAAGAAGTCAAAACAGTAAACTCACTTCATGTGATAGTATGGAAACACAATGCGGCACCCGCTAAGACAGGTGTCGCACGGTCCACCCCAGCGGAACATCGAGATTGGATGTCAAAACCAATCACCTTTGACCACCTGGATTATTCCAGAAGTTTCCGGAACGCAGGATGGACTGCTCTGATATTGGATCCTATAATAGACGGACTGCAATTTACACAAGTCCTGATGGACGGCGGCAGTGACTTAAACCTGCTATATCCGGACACAATCCGCAAATTGGGGATAGACCCTACTACAATTCGACATAGCCGCACTTCCTTCAAAGGAGTGGTGCCAGGCCCTTACACCAGGTGCACAGGTTCATTATTACTAGAAGTTGTGTTCGGGTCACCTGACAACTTCCGACGCGAACAGCTAACCTTTCATGTCGCCCCATTTAAAAGTAGCTATCAAGCCCTATTGGGACGTGAAGCTTTCGTCCGCTTTAACGCAATACCACACTACGCGTCTCTTACACTTAAAATGCCCGGTCCACGTGGCATCATTAAAAGGTCGCCTAAGACCCCGGACACGGCTGGACGAGTCCGGAATAAATAAGCTAGGGGCTACCTAGCCGCACACCCCTTCACAAGGGGTTGTGCATATAAGCTATAACGAGCTAGCATAGGCTCAGCTTTATTAAATTTATATTTCAATTTTTATGCACTTTTTCGCACGATTTCTTTTCAAACTAAGTTCCTCTCTTTTTATAGATGAACAACGTGCACACCCGTCCAGGATACGGCACAACGGAGACACAGGCACAGACGTGCAGTAGGGACCCGTTTCAAGGATTCTTTTCAGACTAAGACCCTACGTAAACCTTTCTTACTGTCTCTTGTTGCTATAATCCCCTGGTTTCTCATTATAACTAGAGTGGAGACTGGCGTTTTGGCATCGGCCCGTCAGAGGAACTTGCCCGTACCTGGACACAAGGGGCTTAGGGCATTGTTCTGCCCGTTATTATAAAGACCGAACACCTTCGGGAGTGTTCGGCGTCTCGAGTTAGGCCTTATATGCATCAGCTCCGAATCATGTCTTTGGTCAAATGTTGGGTTTGCCCGGCTCCTGTGTTTTGCTGCCTTATGTTCCGTATCATCGGCTAACGCGGCACCAGGAGAACTACTGCGATTGTGCCCCAGTTCGGCTGGGCGAGCACCTTAGTAGAGAAAGTCGAAAACTGACTGTCATGATACAGCGAGAGACTGGTCAACCACTCGATCGACCAATGGAATGTTTAGAATTCCTCCGCTTTGACGAAGGGCCGTTTCCCGGTCAGGCACATACGCGCCCCAAATTCGGAGAGCGCAGTGCCCCCAGGGGCTATATCGTAGCCCCACCCTCGAACTGCCATGGCTAAGTGAAAGTGATAAAGCTTTATAGTCCGGTTGCCTCGTTTGCTACGCTACCACCTCCTTTACAGGACCGAGACGTCGGATTAAGTGTGAAAATGCGTTATTTTTGCGAACACCCCCGCACCTTGTGCGTGGGGGCTGAAGCCGACGACTGCCATCTTTCAGGTTATACACACGTATACATGAACGGCCACACAGGAGATATTCCACTACTTGAATGCACAAGTATAAAAGGTGCTTACATCATAAACATTGTTTTACAACATAAAACGTTCATTTGAACGTAACATTTTTTGAGCACTGCGACTCTATTACACGAGCACCACGCAGAACTTCGCCAAAATAGTGCTCGGCGGGTAACCGGCTATCATCCAAACCCGGGGTCGCAACAGCGGTGGCATCCATCTCTGTCCAATGTGTCTTCACACGGGCGAGTGCCATCCGCGCACCCTCTATGCAGGCCGACCGCTTCATAGCCTTGTTATGCGGCACCGCCCCAAGAAATTGCTGCAACAAGCCAAAGTAGCTCTTCGGCTTGGGCCTATCCGGCCAGACATGGGTCACGATATCCGTCATGGCAAGCCCGGACAACCTATTCAGTTCAGCCCACTCAGCCAACCGGTCGGTCAGCGGAAGTGAACGCTCTGGACTATGGAATTGAGACCAAAACAGCTCTTCCGTCTTGTGATCCTTCTGACTTCAAAAATGCACAACGGCATCCGCCGCACTCGCTGCTAAGTCCATATAAGGGTCCTCCGGACCCCACAGCTAGCCCAGCTGAGCATACTTTGGATCCGTAAACCTCCGGCGCAGCAGAAAAGGCTTGCCAGCTACAATGTCTCCAGCCTGGCCGCCGCATGTGCAGCCCTTTCGGCTTCTAACTCCTCGGACGCCCTCGAGGCCGCCGCATCACTCCTTCTGGCTTGCTCCTTGGCTTGAGCAAGTTCGGCCCGAAGGCTCTCCACATGTTGTAAGGAGCGGGCTTCGGCTCCCTTACCAAGTGACCACAAAGAAACACTTACCTTGCGACTCATCAAGTCGCCTGTTGACTAGCGTGATGTCTGCATCCGCAACGTCGAGTTGCCGCTTTAGTTCAGCAACTCCATCAGTCTGGCTGGCCCCCGGACGATCCGCCACCTACATAGGCACGGCGAAAATTGAAACCTGTGATTTTCATCCTCGGCACGATGTCGCTTTCGACAACCTACCGAGTCTCAGGGGCTACTATCTATACAGGGCGCACTCTATATGCAAAACTGTCAAAAGGTGTGTCATTTTTACATACCTCAAACCCCGCCAGCAAACTCCTGACGGCAGTATGCAATCCGCCTTCGGCGGACGAAATCCTTCCGATCACCATACTCATCAATGCATGGTGATCTTCTGAGATAGACGCATTCTCAAGCAGATCCTTCAGCCGTACACCAGCTGGTGCCGAACTATCCGGCTTTGCCAAACCCGGGGGCTCCCTCCGTGAAGACACTTCAGGCTCGTCTGCCCTATCCGACGGCGCCCCGGACGGAGGCGTCTCGCTCTCCACCATCTCCGGACGAAGGTCCCCCGAAGACGAGCTCATTTGCGAAGGACGGAGATCCGAACTACAAGGTAAAAACTTGTGTTATCCTCAGAAGAACAAATAGGGATGTCCCTTATTATAAAACTCCCTTCTTTCTACTTACGGCTCGTGGAGGGCTGATTCTTTAAGGGAGACTGTGCGGCCGGGGGCTCCCCAGATGCAGGACCCTCTGGCGAAGATTTCTTCCCCCGCTTAGGGGCTTTGGCCCCCGGGTCCTCGGAGGCAGTCCTCTTCTCCCCTTGGAGGGAGGGATTCTCGATCCTCCCTCTTTCAAGAGCCTCCTTAGGCGAGGCGGTAGCTCTTCTACTTTCCCCTTCGCCTTCCTCTGGAGGCGCAACCTCCAGCATCCTGACCAGCACGGAATCCGGCGCGGTCTCTGGGAGGGGGGCCGGACACCATATCAGTTTTGCTTGCGCTATCCACTCCTGTTTAGAAGGAAATTGGTCATAAGGCGAATCATCAAAAGGCAAACAAACGGTATGTCCAAACTCGGAGCTACTTACTTGAGTATCTGGGCGATTGCAGCTTAGGCCAGCATCCTCGGTCAATTTCGGACACGCCTCGTGCGGTCCGAAGAATAATTTGTACATCTCCATGGGTGTCATACCCATGAAGTGTTGAAGAATCCGTGGCCCCTCTGGATTAAACTCCCACAGCCGGAGAGGGCGGCGTTTGCAGGGCAGAAGACGCCTAATCAGCATGACCTGCATTACCACCACCATATCAATCTCCCTCGCTTGGAGATCTCGAATCCGGCCCTGTAGTAAGGGCACGTCATTTGACGGCCCCCAGTTGAGCAATTGGTTGACCCACGACATCAACCGTCGTGGAGGTCCCGAGCGGAATAAGGGCGGGGGCTTCTGTCTGCTGCCCCTCGGAGCGGTAATCTAGAACCACTCCTGCTGCCACAGGCCAAGCTCCTCTTGGAAGGAGCCCGCAGGCCACGGGGCATCGTCCCTCCTACTTACGGCCGCCCCGCCGCACTCTGCTTGACGCCCCTTGATCATCTTCGGCTCTACATTGAAGGTCTTCAGCCACGGGCCGAAGTGGGGGGTGACGCGGAGGAAGGCTTCGCAGATGACAATAAATGCGGAAATATGGAGGGTGGACTCCGGAGCCAAGTCGTGGAATTCCAACCCATAGTAAAACATGAGCCCTCTCACAAAAGGATCCATCGGGAAGCCTAAACCCCGACGGAGGTGGGATACAAAAACGACGTACTCGCCGGGCTCGGGGGTGGGGATGGCCTGCCCTTCGGCGGGCAACCTGTGCGAAATCTCGTAAGTCAGGTACTTGGCCTCCCGCAGCTTTAGAACGTCCTCCTCCGTGACGGAGGAGGGCATCCACCGGCCCTGGAGGTCGGAACCGGACATTGTTGAAGGTCCGAAGCGCTCGAATCTGGGGCTCTAGGTGTTGGAACTTGGAGCAAGGAGAAGATTCGATGGAGGATTGAAGAAAAGAAATGAGCCTTGGTCCCGTTATAAAGGGGGAGAATACCGAGAGCCGTATCCGCGACCGTTCGGAACTCGCCCTCGATAGAGGGGGCGTGGCGACGGGCGCGGTTGGGTTACCCACGTCCATATTGATGAGAATCCCGGAATAAGGGGGAACACGATCTCTGCTTCGACAAGACGTGCCAAGGAAACCGCTTCGCTAAACGCGCTGAGGTGGTAAAGTAAAAAAACGATTCAAGTAAAGGCTTGGTAGTGGTGTGACGTCATGCCGCAAAAAACG
The DNA here is from genome assembly GCA_963921465.1 of Triticum timopheevii. NCBI lineage: Eukaryota > Viridiplantae > Streptophyta > Magnoliopsida > Poales > Poaceae > Triticum > Triticum timopheevii. The sequence goes on from OY997264.1 coordinate 531,992,115, forward strand.
ACAGCAGATTGAACTTGTGTATATATTATTCTCTCTACCGTGGAATGTGGAATTTATTTTGCAGAGTCTGACACTATCCTGGTGTTCACAATCTTCTACGAATTATTCGAAGGAGGAACCCGCCTTGCAATGCCGAACAATATGCGCGCTGGACTCATCGTCATTGAAGCCTGGTTCAGGGGCTACTGAGGGAGTCCTGGACTAGGGGGTGTCCGGATAGCCGGACTATCATCATCGGCCGGACTATCATCATCAGCCGGACTCCAAGACTATGAAGATACAAGATTGAAGACTTCGTCCCGTGTCCGGATGGGACTTTCCTTGGCGTGGAAGGCAAGCTTGGTGATACGGATATGTAGATCTCCTACCATTGTAACCGACTCTATGTAACCCTAGCCCTCTCCGGTGCCTATATAAACAAGATGGCTTTAGTCCGTAGGGCACGACAACAACCATTACAGCAATCATACCATAGGCTAGCTTCTAGGGTTTAGCCTCCTTGATCTCGTGGTAGATCTACTCTTGTAATATCCACATTATCAATATCAATCAAGCAGGACGTAGGGTTTTACCTCCATCAAGAGGGCCCGAACCTGGGTAAAACATCGTGTCCCTTGTCTCCTGTTACCATCCGCCTAGACGCACAGATCGGGACCCCCTACCCGAGATCCGCCGGTTTTGACAATGACAAGTGGCATGGACTAAAGGATGTGGGAACTCCTTCAGGATGCTAAGGACGAAGGATTGGCTAAAGCTTCAAGCTCAAGACTCTTCATTTTACATTTTAGTAATCCAAGATCACATTGAGTCTATAGGAAAAGCCAATACTATAAAGAAGGGATGAGGTGTTGCTTAATGAGTTTCTTGCTCCACAGTGCTTAGTGATATGCTCCAAAACCCTCAACTACTTTCCCACTTCCACACATATGTCCTACACCTAAAGTCAAACTCGGCCATACCGATTCTTTCTATCCGGCGCCACCGAGTTCAGATGACATAGCCACTACCACAAACCCTAGGCAAATCGGTCTCACCGATAGGGATCTCGGTCTCACCGAGATGGATTGTAATCTCTCTGTGTATGACCATTATCAAATCGGTCTCACCGAGTTTGAGCAATCGGTACTACCGAGATTACAATGCAAACTTCCTGGTTGACTCATTACCAAAATCGGTCCCACCGAGTTTGAGTAATCGGTCCAACCGAGTTTGCCTGACCAACTCTCTGGTTAGCTAATTACCAAAATCGGTCTCACCGAGTTTGCGTAATCGGTCTCATCGAGATTATGTTATGCCCTAACCCTAATCATATCGGTCCTACTGAGTTGCATTTCAGTCCCACCGAAAATCCTAACGGTCACTAAATTTGCTGAATCGGTCCGACCGAGTTTTTCAATTCAGTCCCACTGAGATTGGTAAATTGTGTGTAATGGTTAGATTTTGTGTGGAGGCTATATATACCCCGCCACCTCCTCTTCATTCGTGGAGAGAGCCATCAGAACAAACCTACACTTCCAACTTACCAGTTCTGAGAGAGAACTACCTACTCATGTGTTGAGGCCAAGATATTCCGTTCCTACCATATGAAACTTGATCTCTAGCCTTCCCCAAGTTTCTTTCCACTCAAAACTTCTTTCCACCAGATCCAAATCCTATGAGAGAGTTGAGTGTTGGGGAGACTATCATTTGAAGCACAAGAGCAAGGAGTTCATCATCAACGCACCATTTGTTACTTCTTGGAGAGTGGTGTCTCCTAGATTGGCTAGGTGTCACTTGGGAGCCTCCGACAAGATTGTGGAGTTGAACCAAGGAGTTTGTAAGGGCAAGGAGATCGTCTACTTCATGATGATCTACCGCTAGTGAGGCAAGTCCTTTGTGGGCGACGGCCATGGTGGGATAGACAAGGTTGCTTCTTCGTGGACCCTTCATGGGTGGAGCCCTCCGTGGACTCGTGCAACCGTTACCCTTCGTGGGTTGAAGTCTCCATCAACGTGGATGTACGATAGCACCACCTATCGGAACCACGCCAAAAACATCCGTGTCTCCAATTGCGTTTGAATCCTCCAAAACCCTTCCCTTTACATTCTTGCAAGTTGCATGTTTTACTTTCCGCTGCTCTTATACTCTTTGCATGCTTGCTTGTTATATGTTATGAATATTAAACTTGTGCCTAAACTCCACTTAAACTTAAAAAGGTTAAAAACTATTACTTTGGTACTTAGTGTCTAATCACCCCCCCTCTAGACACCTCTTCTCAAGATCCTACAAGTGGTATCAGAGCATTGGTATCCATTGCCTTGGTTTAATCACCATTGGAGGAAGATGGATGAGTCTACTTTGGGGAGTCTTAGACATAGAGTGCCTATTCTTGATGGAGAGTATTTTCATGAGTGGAAAAATGAGATGCTTGTAATTTTCAATCAATATCATTTGAACAAGTATATTGTTAGCCCTTGTGCACCTCATGTTGATCCTATGCATCCTACTATTTATGAGTCAATTGACATGGTTAGGAATCTTAGAACTGCCGAACTTATTATTAGAGGATTGCCTAGAAACTTGATTGGATGTTTGCCTCCTCTTGAGTGTGCCTACACTATATGGAAATTTCTTGAGGAACGATTTCCAAATTATTCCTTGAAAAATCTAGATGAAATTCTCCATAAGTCTATTGCCTTAAGTAAGATGAATACTAGTGATCCTATGTTTGGTGATCGTCTATTTGAACTTACAAACCTTATGCATGGCAAAGGAAATGTTGGAATTATTGGTGATATTATTTCCGAAGCTATAAAAATTCATAAGCAAGATCATTATCAAACTCACTCTAACGAATCACCCTCTCTAGGATTTGATCCACCACATGATGATGTTGAACATGGATACTATGATGAGGATGATGATAGTGACTTCGATCTTGATGATGCAATGAGACACTTTGGTCTTATGGAAAATATTCGGGGATATATGTCAGGAGGAAAGTAATAGGTTCTTGATAGTGGATGTACCTATCACATGACCGGAGATAAAGACATGTTTTGTGAGCTTGCTGAAAACGATGGTCCTCAAAAGTATGTCACTTTCGGTGACAACTCAAAGGGTAAGGTGGTTGGCCTCGGTAAGGTGGCCATATCACATGATAGCTCCATACAAAATGTCATGCTCATTGAATCACTTGGATACAACCTACTTTCAATATCTAGACTTGCTGATTTCGGTTTCAGTGTCCTATTCACTGAAGTAGATTGCCAAATGTTTCGTCGAGACAATCATAAAATGGTCTTTACCGGTATACGTAGAGGTGATCTATACATTGTTGATTTCACTAAAAAGGCTCAACCTAAAACTTGCTTCATTGCTAAATCCTCAAAAGGTTGGTTATGGCATAGACGACTAGGTCATGTTGGTATGCAAAACCTTGACAAGCTTATTAAAGGGAATCATATCCTTGGTGTTAACGATGTCATATTTGATAAGGATAGACTTTGCAGTGCTTGTCAAGCAGGTAAACAGGTTGGAGGAAGGCATCCCGTGAAGAACATCATGACCACAAAGAGGCCACTCGAGCTACTTCACATGGATCTCTTTGGTCCCAACTCTTACAAGAGTCTCGGTGGAAATTCTTTTGGTCTAGTTATAGTTGATGATTTTTCAAGATTTACGTGGGTGTTCTTTCTCGATGATAAATTACAGGTCCAGAAGATCTTCAAAAACTTTGCTAGGAAGGCCCAAAATCAATTTGAAGTGAAGATCAAGAAGGTTCACAGCGACAACGGAACGGACTTCAGGAACGCAAATGTGGACACCTTTCTTGACAAAGAAGGAATTTCACACGACTTCTCGGCTACGTACACACCTCAACAAAATGGAGTTGTTGAGAGGAAGAACCGGACGCTCATCAAAATGGTGAGAACGATGCTTGATGAGTACAAGACGTTGAAGCACTTTTGGGAAGAAGCGGTTGAGACAGCTTGTCATGCAACAAATCGCTTGTATCTTCACAAGCTACTCGGCAAGACGGCATACGAGCTCCTCACCGGTAACAAACCCCAAGTTGGATACTTTCGAGTATTCGGCTCAAAGTGCTACATTCTTGATAAGCATCGTCGTTCTAAATTTGCTCCTAAGTCTCATGAAGGTTTCCTACTAGGTTATGGCTCAAACTCTCACACTTACCGTGTCTACAACAATTTCACCCGAAAGGTTGAAGAGACGGTAGATGTGAAGTTTGATGAATCTAACGGCTCGCAAGTAGAGCAATTGCCAGTTGATGTAGGAGACAAAGATCCTTCGGAAGCAATCCAAGACTTGTCTATTGGCAAGGTCCGTCCAACGGAGGTGAAGGAGAGTACCTCGTCTGTCCAAGTGGAAGCTTCTACTTCACGACAAGGTGAACCAAGAGTTGATACGGAAGCATCCACAAGTGGGACACACCAAGATGAAGAAAATGAGGAAGTGCATCAAGATGAACGTCAACGACCTCCTTCTCCACCACAACAAGAGAACGACAACGCCAACAATGAAGAAGGCCAAGAAGAAGAACAAGATGAAGAAGAAGTTCAACCAAGAACCAAGCAAATCTACAATGATATTCAAACCGGGAGAATCACTCGCTCTAAAACTCGTTTAGCTAACTTTTGTGAAAACTATTCTTTCATCTCTAGCATTGAACCTATGAAGGTCGAAGAAGCATTGGAAGATCCGGATTGGATAAATGCTATGCATGAAGAGCTACACAACTTTGAGAGGAACCAAGTTTGGACATTGGTTGAGAAGCCCAACAACAACCACAACATCATTGGTACCAAATGGGTGTTTCGCAACAAGCAAGATGAAGATGGACAAGTAGTTCACAACAAAGCATGTCTCGTCGCCCAAGGCTACACACAAGTCGAAGGTATGGACTATGGTGAAACTTATGCTCCCCTTGCTAGACTTGAGTCCATTTGCATCTTACTTGCCTATGCTAATCACCATGATATTACCTTGTACAAAATGGACATTAAAAGTGCTTTTCTAAAAGGTGAAATGGAGGAGGAAGTTTATGTTAAGCAACCTCACGGCTTTGTTAATCCTAAGAAACCAAATCATGTTTACAAACTTCAGAAAGCTCTTTATGGTCTTAAACAAGCTCCTAGAGCGTGGTATAAATGCTTGACCAAGTTCCTTATTGAAAAAGGCTTTGAAATTGGGAAAATTGATTCTACTCTTTTTATTAAAAGGGTTAATGGAGAACTATTTGTGTGCCAAATCTATGTTGATGATATTATATTTGGTTCAACTAACCCTCATTTTAGTGAAAAGTTTGGGAAGGTAATGTCGGAGAAGTTTGAGATGTCTATGATGAGTGAACTCAAATTCTTTCTTGGGTTGCAAATCAAGCAAACTAAGGAAGGTACTTTTGTTTCTCAAACGAAGTGCACCAAGGACTTATTCAAAAAGTTCAATATGCAAGAATGCAAAGGTATGACTACACCCATGCCTACTAGTGGACATCTTGACTTAACAAAAGATGGTGAACCGGTTGATCAAAAGGTTTATCGCTCTATGATTGGTTCATTGTTATATCTATGTGCTTCACGTCCCGATATCATGCTAAGTGTGTGCATATGTGCACGATATCAAGCTGCTCCTAAAGAATGTCATCTTAAGGCCGTGAAAAGGATAGTGAGATACTTAATCCATACACCAAATTTTGGTATTTGGTATACTAAGATGGCTTCTTTCGATCTTGTTGGATACTCCGACTCGGACTATGCCGGAGACAAGGTTGATAGAAAGTCTACTTCGGGTACTTGTCAATTTCTTGGTAGATCTCTTGTGTCTTGGTCCTCCAAGAAACAAAACTCGGTATCCTTATCCACCGCCGAAGCGGAATACATTGCCGCTGGTTCATGTTGTGCTCAATTACTTTGGATGACCCAAACTCTTAAAGATTATGGGATATATGTGAAACAAGTTCCATTGCTTTGTGACAATGAAAGTGCTATCAAAATTGGTCATAATCCTGTGCAACATTCTCGAACTAATCATGTTGAAGTTCGTCATCATTTCATTCGAGATCATGTTGCTAAGGGTGACATTGATCTTAAGCATGTTCGCACCAAAAAGCAATTAGCATATATATTCACTAAACCTCTTGATGAGAAAGTGTTTTGCAGGTTAAGAGGAGAATTGAACATCATTGATGCCTCAAACTTGGAGTAGAAACTCCATTGGATACATGCAAGACATGAGCTTATGACTAATCCTTGATATCTCTCTTATGATGAAAATCCTATGTCTTGGATATATTTGTATCTTGCATGCTATCTAACCCATGTAGGTACTTGGATGAATCTAATTTCATGAGGTTGTAACCTACTCATATCTTGAGCAATCTCTACATCACCAAGTCTCTACACAAAGGTGGTTGAAGCCAAGGAAGCACGAAACCATTCAAACATATCCTTTGACAAATTCTATGTTGAGCTTCATGATTGTCATTTTTGGAAATACAAGTGCTCTTCCTTGCAAGAACTAACCCATGTAGGTAGATGGACTCAAATTCCAAGTGGAGCTCCCAACTCTTGACGAGCTACATCAACCTTGAGCAAGCCACACAAGTTCAACTACATGGACATCACCACCAACCAAGGTATGTTATTCCATCTTAGAGAAGCTTTACTCCAAGTCATGAGATAAAGCAACTCGACAAGATGTGAATACATCAAGATACTTAAACAAAAAATGGCAACCCCATTTTGAGCTTAAATGATGAGTATGACCTATGATCAAGTGATCTCACTTGACTCCTAAGTCAATATACTCTAACATAGGTGACTTTGTCGCCGACCATCTCTAGATGAAGTTATCTTGTGTTGTTTTCTAAGTTTTTGCATTTGTCTCATGCATATTTGTTTCCCCTTTCAAAAAAAAACTTCATCTAGATTTCTTTCTGTTTGCTCTGCATTTTCTGCATCCAATTCATTGCATATCTTTCAGTAAATTCCTTGCAAATCTTTGTGAGATCTTATTAGACTAGTGAGATGAGATGACAAGTGTTTTCACTGTGATGAACTCGGTTACACCGATTTGTTATTTTCAGTCCAACCGAACCCTTTCGGTACAACCGAAGCATACCACTCGGTTCCACCGATTTCACAAACAGGAAAAACAGCTTGCCACTTATTCTGTGTTTCTTCTGATCCAGCTCCACTCAATGAATCTTGTCCTCTACAAGCATCACATTTTTATCATTGCCTTGTGCTGTGACTCAAGGACCAAACCCATTCGACAGATTCGAGAAAACCCTTCTTGGAAATTGATGTCAAAAGGGGAGAGAGAGATCACATCAAAGCTCATCATTTAGAGAGAGATCACATCAGAAAGAGTATATCACCTCCTCAGGGGGGAGAGAGATCTCCAGGGGAGAGAATACTCAAGTATAAAGTATTTCTCAAGGATCCCAGATGCTTGGTGTTCAAGAGGAGAGATGCCACATGTCGGTGTACTAGAGTAGGGGTACCCTAGTATCCCGAACTTGTGCACGGGCAGTCGCAGCACCCCGCGGCAAGGCTTGCCGGGTGACCGCCAAGGTCGTCCGTGGTTCCTTTGGAGCCATTCAAGAACAAAGTATTCAAGCCAAGGAGACAAGGCCCCGGCAAGAGGAGCTTGCCGGGAAGGCCAACCAAGGAATCTCAAGGAACTTGTCGCGACGCGCCACGCGTCTCGGCGAGGCCCGGTGAGCGACAAGCTTCCGGACGCGACAAGACAACGACCGCGGCAAGGCGCTTGCCGCGGCAAGCTACCACTCTGTACCCGCGCTCCAGCACATCCACCAACGTGTCGCCCTGGGGCCTTTCCAGGCGCGCGTGGCAAGAGGCTGTGCAGCCAGCGGTGCGCGGTGGCAAGCGGCGCTGACAAGATTGCCATCGTGGCAAGCGGTGGCGTCCCTGACGGTCCCTGTTTGCACTATTTGGGCGACGCAAACGGGCATTTAATGCATTTGTCCCCTGCCGTCAGGGTTAGGTATGATACACTGTACAGGTAGTTGTACCAACCGCAATTCCTTTTCCATTTTTACCCTTGTCTACGTTGCCACCTGTCGGTAACCCCTTTAGCATATAAAAGGAGGCCCATGCGCAACGTAGAGGGGGGTTTGAAGGCAGAAAAACACTCACGCTCGGTCTCGTTAGCAGCTAGGGTGCACTGTAGCACTCAGCGCTCCCGAGCAAGAACTCAATACACTCAGACATGCAGCAGTAGGAGTGTTATCTCTCTGGAGAGCTCCGAAGCTGGGTAAACTGCTCGTGTGCTTCGCCTCGATCCGCTCTTCGTGCGATCTCCGCCCCCCGCCGAACCGAAAGGGGCTCGGTCTGCCGGTCCCATAGGTGTTCGTGGATCAGTTTCCCCGACATCTTTGGAAACTGATCCACGAACCCACATGTCTTCTTAAGGGGAAAGACATGTTCATATGTGTTTATTTGCATTAGATTGCATGAGCTCTGTTCATTTATATCTTTCAGCTCTGATTTTTTGTTCCCTATCTTCTCCCAATATCCCATGCTAGATTCAGGGGCAGCAAGGCATCTATGGGAAATAAATCATTTAAATTCATTGCATATCTTTTCTCTTGGGGACATGTCTAATCAAATGTGGTACTTAGTACTCACTCTCTACATGTCATCCCAGTCTTGGTATTCTTGTGGTGTCTTCTGTTTGCTCTGGCTAGTAGATGTATTTGTGTTATCTAACCTTGTTTACACAGGTTCATTCCATCCTAAGCCAACTCAAGACTACAAGGTAAGTATATGCATCACAATCATGTGTATGAGGAATTCTTGCTGATGTACATACTGTTTGGAAGAAGGACTCATGGGCATGAAGGTATTTCCTTTAATACTTTTTGCTCTGATGCATATGACCTAGATACAAGTAAAACATTGCCTGCTCTATCATGGTTATGCTCTCACATGCTTCTATATTTCATATTCACATGATTGCATACATGTAGGGGGATCCTACGCTTGTTACGTGTCTTTCCAAAGCTTTACTTGCTACTCTTTATATCTTTATCTAAAGCTTTGATGTATGTTGTCATCAATTACCAAAAAGGGGGAGATTGAAAGCACAAGTGCTCCCTAGGTGGTTTTGGTAATTAATGTCAACATATCTCTTGCTGGACTAACACTTTTATCTAGTATGTTTCAGATAAGTTCAACATTGGAGTGGCATGGACTAAAGGATGTGGGAACTCCTTCAAGATGCTAAGGACGAAGGATTGGCTAAAGCTTCAAGCTCAAGACTCTTCATTTTACATTTTAGTGATCCAAGATCACAATGAGTCTATAGGAAAAGCCAATACTATCAAGAAGGGATGAGGTGTTGCTTAATGAGTTTCTTGCTCCACAGTGCTTAGTGATATGCTCCAAAACCCTCAACTACTTTCCCACTTCCACACATATGTCCTACACCTAAAGTCAAACTCGGCCATACTGATTCTTTCTATCTGGCGCCACCGAGTTCAGATGACATAGCCACTGCCACAAACCCTAGGCAAATCGGTCTCACTGATAGGGATCTCAGTCTCACCGAGATGGGATTGTAATCTCTCTATGTATGTCCATTATCAAATCGGTCTCACCGAGTTTGAGCAATCGGTACTATCGAGATTACAATGCAAACTTCCTGGTTGACTCATTACCAAAATCGGTCCCACCGATTTTGAGTAATCGGTCCAACCGAGTTTGCCTGACCAACTCTCTAGTTAGCTAATTATCAAAATCGGTCTCACCGGGTTTGTGTAATCGGTCTCACCGAGATTACGTTATGCCCTAACCCTAATCATATCAGTCCTACCGAGTTGCATTTCGGTCCCACCAAAAATCCTAACGGTCACTAAATTTGCTGAATCGGTCCGATCGAGGCTTTCAATTCGGTCCCACCGAGATTGGTAAATTGTGTGTAATGGTTAGATTTTGTGTGGAGGCTATATATACCCCTCCACCTCCTCTTCATTCGTGGAGAGAGCCATCAGAACAAACCTACACTTCCAACTTACCAGTTCTGAGAGAGAACTACCTACTCATGTGTTGAGGCCAAGATGTTCCATTCCTACCATATGAAACTTGATCTCTAGCCTTCCCCAAGTTGCTTTCCACTCAAATCTTCTTTCCACCAGATCCAAATCCTATGAGAGAGTTGAGTGTTGGGGAGACTATCATTTGAAGCACAAGAGCAAGGAGTTCATCATCAACGCACCATTTGTTACTTCTTGGAGAGTGGTGTCTCCTAGATTGGCTAGGTGTCACTTGGGAGCCTTCGACAAGATTGTGGAGTTGAACCAAGGAGTTTGTAAGGGCAAGGAGATCGCCTACTTCGTGAAGATCTACCGCTAGTGAGGCAAGTCCTTCGTGGGTGACGGTCATGGTGGGATAGACAAGGTTGCTTCTTCGTGGACCCTTTGTGGGTGGAGCCCTCCGTGGACTCGCGCAACTGTTACCCTTCGTGGGTTGAAGTCTCCATCAACGTGGATGTACGATAGCACCACCAATCGGAACCACGCCAAAAACATGCGTGTCTCCAATTGTCACATCCCTAGTTCTGGTATGCACTAGGCTAGCCCTTCATGTGAGCATCATATTTAAATTCTAATGAAATTTGAATTGAGGAATTTTGAAAAGCCTCAGAAGACCACTAAAAATAACCAACATTCAAATCTCATCAAATGAGTCCAAGAAAATGTTCCTGTTATTCTGTGAAAATATTGGCATGAGGTAAAAGTCAAACCAATATTTTTGGAGGCACAGAAATAATTTATTTTGGGCCTTTGATTTAAATCAATAACATATTTGGGTTGGAATTATTTCTGCTATATAAGAAATAATGTTCAAATATTTTTGTAAATTTGCTTGTGGCCTTGGACTATCTCTCTGAGCTCACACAAAAATTTACAGAAAGTTTTTAAATGATTTAGTTCTCTAACTAAATCAAAACAAAATAACAGAAAATAAAAATAGGGAAAAAAAGGCAGAGAGAGAGAGTTACCTGGGCCGACCTACCTGGCGCTCTAGCCAGCCCAATACTGTGCAGCCCAGCCAGCGCAGTGCTTTTCTTCAACCTTCTGCCAGAAGGCGAGGCAGCTGCGTGGAGAGCGCACAGCCGAGCTGCGCCAGCTCCTACTTGCCGCCTCCTGCCTCCCCTCGCGTCTGGCGATGCCACGCGACCCCCCTCGCTCCTCTCCCTTACTCTCTGCTCTCTCCCTCGTCCTCTGCTCCCTCTCTCGAGCACACCCGAGCGGAGCCCGTCGCCACCGTCGCCGTTCACCACGGCCACCAACCCCTCCATGCCCAGCCAGCTAGCCCACGAGCTCCGCCTCTCTGCCGTGCACCTCTGTGACGAATCCCGTGATCCCGGACGCCCTGAAGGGACGCCTCCAAGCTCGCCACCACCGAATCTGCCGCCGGACATCGTCGACGGATTTGCCTCGTCCAGAGCATCCCCGAGGCCGCTGACCTACCCTGCCGCATCACCGTGAGCTCCTCTTCCCCCTCCCCCTAACCCCGTTGCTCCGCTCGACCTCAAGCTAACGCCGCCACCATGGCCGAGCCCCGCCGCCGCCTGCCTTGTTGTGCGCCACCTTTGCAGCCGACTTCTGTCGTTGCCGAGAACGGCAACGAGCTCCTGTGCCTCCAGGAGGCCGCCTAGCCTTATTGCTAGCCCGTCCGTGCCCCGTAGCACCGCTGCCCGCATGTGCCCGAGCGCCGCCGCCGCCCACATCGACGTCGGCGACGCTACAGCCCTCCCCTGCAGCTGCCACTTGCACCACCCGACGCGCCTCCCTGCGGGTTTTCAAAAGAGCCTAGCCGCGCTTCGAACGGCCACCGGAATCGGCCGGCCGGAGTACCTCCGCCGTCGGCTATGGTCGTCGGTGGCTAACTGCCGACGTAACCGGCCATTAAGGCCTAATTACCCCACTAACCAACCCCCTAATCCACTGACACATGGACCCCACTCCCTAAATAACTCTAGCTTTATTTCCTGTTTTGATTAGTGTTAATCTTGTGGACCCCACGTGTCAGTTTGACTTTGGCCAAGTCAGCGTTGACTGAGCCCACATGTCAGCGGCACTAACCAGCCCCAGTCATTGACCAGTAGGCCCCACTAGTCAGGTTTGACCCGAACAGCCCCTGTTGACCTGCTGACGTCACAGTGACGGAGTGCTTACGCAATAAATCATTTTATGGATTTATTCTTTTTAGGAAATTCCAGAAAATGTTCAAAACTTCTAAAAATCATATAAAATCAACCGTAACTCAGAATGAAATAAATTATATATGAAAAATGATCAGAAAAATCCAATCTATCCATCTGTATCATTTTCATGCATGTTAGAACAACTTATAGCTGCTGTTTAGCACAAATCATATAAATGGCATTTAAACCTTCACATATGGAGTTTGAATTTGAATCTTGGATTCAAACCAACTTCATTTAATCTGGTTGCTAGTTGCATTAGCTCAAACCGCAGCATATTGCCATGTCACACTCATGCATCATATTGTTGCATTGCATTGATTGTGTTCCTTCTCTGTTGCCGGTGTTTGTCCCCTCTCAGTAGACGTGGTTCCGACGATGAGTTCGATGACACCGATGAAGAACTATTACTATCTTCAGAAGTGCCAGGCAAGCAAAACCCCCTTGTTCATTCCGATACAATCCCACTCTCTCGCTCCTGCTCTCTTTTACTGCATTAGGACAACAACGATAAATCTGCTACTTGTTGCGGTAGTTGAACCCCTTTATCCTTTGCATGACCTGTCATTGCCACAGTAAATAGATGAAACCCACTAGCATGAGTAGGAGTTGTTTGAGCCCTGATGTGCCTACTCATTCATGCTTGTTTGTCATGCCTGCTACTGCTTAGAGTTGAGGCAGGTCTGATTCATCGGGGATGAATTGGAGGTGTGTGAACATGTCCTACTGTGTGTGAGCTAAGTGTGTGAACACGATTTGGTAAAGGTAGCGGTGAGAGGCCATGTAGGAGTACATGGTGGGCTGTCTCATTGAAACCGTCCTCAGGAACTGAGTTCTGTGTTTGTGATCCATGAACAGTTACTACCATGCATTGGAATGCTTAAGTGCCCCTCTCAACTTATTAATCAACTTGATCTCTATCCAGGAGTTGCAACTAGTTTCTGGTGTTTGTAGGTAGTGTTAGTAGTCTACCAGGTGGCACCCGGTACATGTGGGCTTGGGACAGACTAGGCATAGTGGCCCGGTGTACCAAGTGGCACCCGGATGGTGGACTTGGGAACCCTGCACACATCGTTTGGGGCCGTGAGCGACACCCCGGCCGGATCTCCTTGCGGATGGAACCCGAATAGGCGATAAACCTGGACTAGAGACTTGTTTGGTTAGTCAGGTCGTGGCCGACACCCTCGCTGGGCTTCCGCTTGAAGGTTGCCGAGTACATGTCATGTAAACGGCGGTAAGTGGTGAGAGCGTGTGTGAAGAAGTACACCCCTGCAGGGTTAATATGATCTATTCGAATAGCCGTGTCCGCGTAAAAGGACTTCTGGGTTGCCTGTACGGTTCATAGACAAGTGAAAGTGGATACTCTAAAATACGCAAGATAAGCGTGAGTGCTATGGATGGCGTTCTCGTAGGGAGACGGGAGCGGATCCATAGTGGTGTATTGATATGGTGAATATGTGGACTCGTGTGCGCCACCTCAAAAGAGTTACTTGTAGTCGTAGTTTAGGATAGCCACCGAGTCAAAGCTGGCTTGCTGCAGTCAAACTCCACCACCCCCTTTGTTGATAATGATGCATATGTAGTTAGTTCTGATGTAAGTCTTGCTGGGTACATTTGTACTCACGTTGCTTAATTTATGTTTTTGCAGAGAGGCTTCAGTCTCGCTAGTAGTTTCACGTGGACTTCGACATTTAGCTTGTTACCTCAGCTACGATCTTGTGCCCTTGGCAGGATCTGGTAGATAGACAGGCTTCTCAGCCTTTTTCATTTGTAGATGTCTGTACTCAGACATGTTAAGCTTCCGCATGTGCTTTGACTTGTATGCTCTGATTGTTGGGTCATGAGACCCATGTTTGTAATATCTCGCTCCTTGGAGCCTATTGAATAAAATACTTGAGTTGTAGGGTCATGTTGTGATGCCATGTTGTATTTGCACATATCGAGCATATTGTGTGTATGTTATTGAAATGCTTGGTATGTGTGGGATCTGACTATCTGGTTGTTTATCCTTAGTAGCCTCTCTTACCGGGAAATGTCTCCTAGTGCTTCCACTGAGCCATGGTAGCTTGCTACTTCTCCGGAACACTTAGGCTGGCCGGCATGTGTCCTTCTTCGTTCCTGTGTCTGTCCCTTCGGGGAAATGTCACGCGATGAATACCGGAGTCCTGTTAGCCCGCTACAGCCCGATTCACCGGAGTCCTGTTAGCCCAGTGCTACAGCCTAGATTCATTCGCTGATGACCGACACGTTCGATGCTGGGTCATGGATGCCTGTCCCTGTAAGTTTGTGCCACTTTGGGTTTACGACTAGCCTTGTCAGCCCGGGCTCCTTATCATATGGATGCTAGCGACACTGTCATATACGTGTGCCAAAAGGCACAAACGGTCCCGGGCATAGGTAAGGCGACACCCGTGGGGATACCGTGCGTGAGGCCGCAAAGTGATATGAGGTGTTACATGCTAGATCGATGTGGCATTGAGTCGGGGTCCTGACAGCGTTGGTATCAGAGCTTGACTGCCTGTAGGATTACCAAGCCAAACTGGTCGAAGTTGAGTCTAGAAATTCTTTAGTTATATGTAGGGGAATTGATTGTGGGATGGAACGTAAGGCTCTTTTTACTCCTTTGCCTTATGCCCTTCTGATCTGAGTCATCTTATCTTTCCTACGGGGTTAAGGAACTAGGTTTTCTCTTTTTTCTATCAGGATCACGTGTTACTAATCCGTAGACTTATAGAATTGTTGGACTTAAGCCTCGGTTCAGTTTCTACTACTTCTGTATGTTAACTGTTGATCTTGAAACCTTGATATTGTGCTTCTGAGTGGCTATGCCACCATTTTTGTAGCATGTCTCCAATCTTTCGAGCATTTACAGCCGTTATGCTATCCAAGTCATCCCGGGTTTCTAAATAGTCTGAAGCATTTACAAATCCCTTCCTCCCGTTTCGATGTTCCTTTGGGCCATATTAACCACATTAATCGGTGAGTTGAGGTACTCTGTTGCCTTGACATATATGTTGGAGTTATTATTATGACCCTAGATGTCTAGAGTATCACCAATTAATCTAGCCATGTTCTGTGTCCTAGTGTGATGATTCTGACCGTTATTCTCGATAGCATCCCATGATGCCATTTAGTAGTAGGTATTCTACTCCTGGGTTTCTGAACCCGAGATTTCCCTACTTACTTCACGTTGTTAGTGTTGCTAGTTCCCTTAGGTTATTAGTAACCTTTGAATTAGTCCCCAAGGTCCGTGGTATTTCCTTCTTCCAAATACTATGAACCACTTATGGCAGAAGTTTGTTGGATCAAAAGATCACAACAAGAGTGCTCTTGAAGAGTTCCCCATTCTATATCATGACTCTGCCAGTCCTACCTTCTCTGCATGGGTTATCCGGAAGAAACCTGTTGAACTTGGTTCGACATACTAATCTATGCGTCCACAACTCAGAAAATCATATGTTCTTTTGAGTTGTCCCCCCCTAGTCGTCTTCTGACCCTCGTCTATCAATTGATAGTCAAGAGTAGTTGTGCACTCGAGCTCATCGATGCTTATTACTCTTGTGGTCCGTCAAGCCATTCTATTCGGAATGACTAGGAGAAACAAACTCCGGTACCTCTTCCATATCCAGGTTTGAGTCAAACTAGTTGTATTCCACAAATCAAAATGCCAATCCAGCTTTTGGTCTGTTCTACCTTGAAGTATTACCTTCTTTCTGCCAAGATTGTCATGAGAATTGCACCACCTCTTATGAATTCTTGACGTAGTGATACTTCTCGCCATCCTTATTCATTCCTCGGTTCCATGTTGTTGCAGCCGGAGTGCCACAAGTGAATCGAGATGTGTGAACTCAATATTCCTAGCAACTCCGTTGCTTGGTAGTTAAAGGATAATAATTTCATTCTTAGCATGTTGGTTATTGAATCATCATTCTAAGATTGATCGTGCTACCTAGTCCATTCTCCTGGTTCACTCCTCGATCGATGAGTTAGGATTATTTCAAATCTTCGCTCTATTGATCATATCGTCTTGCCCTGAAAAGCAAGATTGTTCTCGAGCTTAATAACATATCAGTGGTTCGTGATTTTCCGAATATCTTCTCGGAAGTATTACCAGGTTGTCACCTGACTGTTATGTTGAGCTCATGATCAAGTTGGTTTTCTTATAAATGGCCCCTTCTCCAAGAATCTGTGTTGGGTACCCCTGAGCTAGTTGGTTAAGCTAAATAACAACTTGGAGAGTTGGAAGATAGAAGCTTGTCCGATTTAGTTCATTATAAGGGATATCTTGTATGTGTGTTGAAGAAAGTTGATATTTTCATCGACTGAACCTCGTGATCAGTTAATGGACGTATCATTTTATCCAACCTTGATTTGAGTATGGGCTATTGTCAAATCAAATCAGAACCAATGATATTCGTAATGTTGTCTTACTCGTGGTTGATTCCTCGAGCATACACCATTACATCCTTTGGTCTGACCAATGCTATCACCGTGTTCACTTAATTGTGGAATTCCGTTTATATGGAAACCTGGATGAATTGTTGTTGAGCCCATCGACAACATCCTTGTCTTCTCCATAATTTTGCTGAACATTAAGCTAGTGTTGGAAACTTTTAAAGCATTGCCTCATGTTCCGTTCATGAGGTATATGTTTGGATGGAAGAAGTGACTTTCTCCAATTTCATGTGCATCAGGTGCAAGTTGCCGCCATGAGTTTGAGAAGGCTTGTTTTACCTCCTCTGGAATCATCCCAAGTCAGTCATGCACGTGCGAAGTATTCTGTGGTCTGATAGACTGATCATCTTCGTTGCATATGAACTCCGTAGCACACTAAGCCACTGATTGACTTGTTCAAGGAAAAGGAGTTAAGTGCTAATCCATGGTAATACACAAGACTTCGATGTCCCCGATGATGGTTCCCTACCAGAACTCGGTAGTGTTTTATTGTAAGACTACCATGTGATCATGTTTGTCTGGGACAGCGTGTTCACACGTGTGTAGTAGAACTAGCTCATGTTTTGGAGCTTGCTATCGTAGTTCTTTTCCCGAGAATCTCGCAACGTCATCTCGTCGATTTGTGTTGCAAACTTTCTTTTCTAGACTTGATGAGTCTAGAATATCCTGACGCCAGCCAGATCTGAATCTCAGGCAGATATGATGGTTGGAAAGTTTCCCAAGAACTATAATAATGGTCTCACCGTAACCGGTAAAGTGGATGTCATGGCTGACACACCTAGCCGGAAGACCTATTATTGTAGTATCTTGATTGAATAAGTTGGCCACCTCCCCATAAGGATTTTGTAGGATTCACTCCAAAAGTTGTTCCTTATGGATTTGGTGTTCCGAAGTCCGACCTTTTACTTGATGTTCTAGATATCAAACCATATCTACGAATGGATTATGCTAGCACATCAAGGAGAACATTAGAAGCGGAGTGCTAAATGTCTCTCGGTCGATCATCTAGATTTTGTTTCCTTGGTCTCGCTAAGGTGAAATCTAAGAAGGTGTTATCTTCCTTTGCATCTGCATCGTCCATCACTATTCATCATGGTAGTATGATGTGTTGCCAGGATCCTCGACATGGATGTTGGTAAGACCTTGATGAATATGGAAGTGCTCAAGTTCTTGAGAGCACGCACAAGCGCTAGGTGTTATCATCGACACTAACTGGGATTGCTCTCAGTTTCCTCGGTTATGTTATAACTTATCAAACAGTGGACTCACTTTCTACTGTTGAGCTTCTCCCTAGTTACGAAAATCATCCCTTGTGTTGTTTTCAACAAGGTAATCCACATCATCCATTCTAGTCCGAGTATGCCATTCTACCGAACTCCTCCAAACGATCGCTCTAGAATTGCCTTAGGCTGGTATGAAGAGTTTCAATGATCTCTATATCAAAGGTAATTCTTTTTGCCACTTAAGGTAATAATCTACGAATCACCCTCCTCAAAAATGTCTCGTTATGGTATCATGGCAATTCAACTCCTCGCTACGTTGACAACCATTCACCACCCTCTTAAGTGTGAAATTGTTGTCTACCTAGTGAACCTTCGTCATCCGTTCCACTCCATTCCTCTAGATGTTTGTTTCATGCCTCAGCTCGAGAGGTGTTGCTATGACTCACTCTGTGAGTTGATCCTAAGTTGATTGATCTTTGAGAAGATCGATTCTTCTGGAATTGTCCCTTTCCTCTCGTTGTCATGTTAGACGGAGATCTCAGAGCAAGACGTCGAGACAAAGATGGTGATCAAATCAACGTTCCTATGAAGTGCACCCTGGATCGTGACGATTGTGTTAGTTTGCGTTCCCCTTCATCTTACCCTACGCTTGAATCTCGGGACGAGATTCTTGTTTAGTGGGGGTGAGTTGTCACATCCCTAGTTCTGGTATGCACTAGGCTAGCCCTTCATGTGAGCATCATGTTTAAATTCTAATGAAATTTGAATTGAGGAATTTTCAAAAGCCTCAGAAGACCACTAAAAATAACCAACATTTAAATCTCATCAAATGAGTCCAAGAAAATGTTCCTGTTATTCTGTGAAAATATTGGCATGAGGTAAAACTCAAACCAATATTTTTGGAGGCACAGAAATAATTTATTTTGGACCTTTGATTTAAATCAATAACATATTTGGGTTGGAATTATTTCTTCTATATAATAAATAATGTTCAAATATTTTTGTAAATTTGCTTGTGGCCTTGGACTATCTCTCTGAGCTCACACAAAAATTTACAGAAAGTTTTAAAATGATTTAGTTCTCAAACTAAATCAAAACAAAATAACAGAAAATAAAAATAGGGAAAAAGGCAGAGAGAGAGTTACCTGGGCCGACATACCTGGCGCTCCAGCCGGCCCAATACTGTGCAGCCCAGCCAGCACAGCACTTTTCTTCAACCTTCTGCCAGAAGGCGAGGCAGCTGCGTGGAGAGCGCACAACCGAGCTGCGCCAGCTCCTGCTTGCCGCCTCCTGCCTCCCCTGCGTCTGGCGATGCCACGCGACCCCCTCGCTCCTCTCTCTCACTCTCTGCTCTCTCCCTCGTCCTCTGCTCCCTCTCCCGAGCACACCCGAGCGGACCCCGTCGTCACCGTCGCCGTTCAACACGGCCACCAACCCCTCCATGCCCAGCTAGCTAGCCCACGAGCTCCGCCTCTTTGCCGTGCACCTCTGTGACGAATCCCGTGATCCCGGACGCCCTGAAGGGACGCCTCCAAGCTCGCCACCACCGCATCTGCCGTCGGACATCGTCGACGGATTCGCCTCGTCCAGAGCATCCCCGAGGCCGCTAACCTACCCTGCCGCATCGCCATGAGCTCCTCTTCCCCCTCCCCCTAACCCTATTGCTCCGCTCGACCTCAAGCTAACGCCGCCGCCATGGCCGAGCCCCGCCGCCGCCTGCCTTGTTGTGCGCCACCTTTGCAGCCGACTTCTGTCGTTGCCGAGAACGGCAACGAGCTCCTCGTGCCTCTAGGAGGCCGCCTAGCCTTATTGCTAGCCCGCCCGTGCCCCATAGCACCGCTGCCCGCATGTGCCCGAGCGCCGCCGCCGCCCACCTCGACGCCGGCGACGCTACAGCCCTCCCCTGCAGCTGCCACTTGCACCACCCGACGCGCCTCCCTGTGGGTTTTCAAAAGAGCCTAGCCGCGCTTCAAACGACCGCCGGAATCGGCCGGCCGGAGTACCTCCGCCGTCGGCTATGGTCGCCGGTGGCTAACCGCCGACTTAACCGGCCATTAAGGCCTAATTACCCCGCTAACCAACCCCCTAATCCACTGACACATGGACCCCACTCCCTAAATAACTCTAGCTTTATTTCCTGTTTAGATTAGTGTTAATCTTGCGGATCCCACGTGTTAGTTTGACTTAGGCCAAGTCAGCGTTGATTGGGCCCACATGTCAGCGGCACTAACCAGCCCCAGTCACTGACCAGTAGGCCCCACTAGTCAGATTTGACCCGAACAGCCCCTGTTGACCTGCTGACGTCACATTAACGCAGTGCTTACACAATAAATCATTTTCTGGATTTATTCTTTTTAGGAAATTCGAGAAAATGTTCAAAACTTCTAAATATCATATAAAATCAACCGTAACTCAAAATGAAATAAATTATATATGAAAAATGATCAGAAAAATGCAATCTATCCATCTGTACCATTTTCATGCATGTTAGAACAACTTATAGCTGCTGTTTAGCACAAATCATATAAATGGCATTTAAACCTTCACATATGGAGTTTGAATTTGAATCCTGGATTCAAACCAACTTCATTTAATCTGGTTGCTAGTTGCATTAGCTCAAACCACAGCATATTGCCATGTCACACTCATGCATCATATTGTTGCATTGCATCGATTGTGTTCCTTCTCTATTGCCGGTGTTTGTCCCCTCTCAGTAGACGTGGTTCCGACGATTATTTCGATGACACCGATGAAGAACTATTACTATCTTCAGAAGTGCCAGGCAAGCAAAACCCCCTTGTTCATTCCGATACAATCCCACTCTCTCGCTCCTGCTCTCTTTTACTGCATTAGGACAACAACGATAAATCTGCTACTTGTTGCGGTAGTTGAACCCCTTTATCCTTTGCATGACCTGTCATTGCCACAGTAAATAGATGAAACCCACTAGCAAGAGTAGGAGTTGTTTGAGCCCTGATGTGCCTACTCATTCATGCTTGTTTGTCATGCCTGCTACTGCTTAGAGTTGAGGCAGGTCTGATTCATCGGGGATGAATTGGAGGTGTGTGAACATGTCCTACTGTGTGTGAGCTAAGTGTGTGAACACGATTTGGTAAAGGTAGCGGTGAGAGGCCATGTAGGAGTACATGGTGGGCTGTCTCATTGAAACCGTCCTCAGGAACTGAGTTCTGTGTTTGTGATCCATGAACAGTTACTACCATGCATTGGAATGCTTAAGTGCCCCTCTCAACTTATTAATCAACTTGATCTCTATCCAGGAGTTGCAACTAGTTTCTGGTGTTTGTAGGTAGTGTTAGTAGTCTACCAGGTGGCACCCGGTACATGTGGGCTTGGGACAGACTAGGCATAGTGGCCTGGTGTACCAAGTGGCACCCGGATGGTGGACTTGGGAACCCTGCACACATCGTTTGGGGCCGTGAGCGACACCCCGGCCGGATCTCCTTGCGGATGGAACCCGAATAGGCGATAAACCTGGACTAGAGACTTGTTTGGTTAGTCAGGTCGTGGCCGACACCCTCGCTGGGCTTCCGCTTGAAGGTTGCCGAGTACATGTCATGTAAACGGCGGTAAGTGGTGAGAGCGTGTGTGAAGAAGTACACCCCTGCAGGGTTAATATGATCTATTCGAATAGCCGTGTCCGCGGAAAAGGACTTCTGGGTTGCCTGTACGGTTCATAGACAAGTGAAAGTGGATACTCTAAAATACGCAAGATAAGCGTGAGTGCTATGGATGGCGTTCTCGTAGGGAGACGGGAGCGGATCCATAGTGGTGTATTGATATGGTGAATATGTGGACTCGTGTGCGCCACCTCAAAAGAGTTACTTGTAGTCGTAGTTTAGGATAGCCACCGAGTCAAAGCTGGCTTGCTGCAGTCAAACTCCACCACCCCCTTTGTTGATAATGATGCATATGTAGTTAGTTCTAATGTAAGTCTTGCTGGGTACATTTGTACTCACGTTGCTTAATTTATGTTTTTGCAGAGAGGCTTCAGTCTCGCTAGTAGTTTCACGTGGACTTCGACATTTAGCTTGTTACCTCAGCTACGATCTTGTGCCCTTGGCAGGATCTGGTAGATAGACAGGCTTCTTAGCCTTTTTCATTTGTAGATGTCTGTACTCAGACATGTTAAGCTTCCGCATGTGCTTTGACTTGTATGCTCTGATTGTTGGGTCATGAGACCCATGTTTGTAATATCTCGCTCCTTGGAGCCTATTGAATAAAATACTTGAGTTGTAGGGTCATGTTGTGATGCCATGTTGTATTTGCACATATCGAGCATATTGTGTGTATGTTATTGAAATGCTTGGTATGTGTGGGATCTGACTATCTGGTTGTTTATCCTTAGTAGCCTCTCTTACCGGGAAATGTCTCCTAGTGCTTCCACTGAGCCATGGTAGCTTGCTACTTCTCCGGAACACTTAGGCTGGCCGGCATGTGTCCTTCTTCGTTCCTGTGTCTGTCCCTTCGGGGAAATGTCACGCGATGAATACCGGAGTCCTGTTAGCCCGCTACAGCCCGATTCACCGGAGTCCTGTTAGCCCAGTGCTACAGCCTAGATTCATTCGCTGATGACCGACACGTTCGATGCTGGGTCATGGATGCCTGTCCCTGTAAGTTTGTGCCACTTTGGGTTTACGACTAGCCTTGTCAGCCCGGGCTCCTTATCATATGGATGCTAGCGACACTGTCATATACGTGTGCCAAAAGGCACAAACGGTCCCGGGCATAGGTAAGGCGACACCCGTGGGGATACCGTGCGTGAGGCCGCAAAGTGATATGAGGTGTTACATGCTAGATCGATGTGGCATTGAGTCGGGGTCCTGACAGCGTTGGTATCAGAGCTTGACTGCCTGTAGGATTACCAAGCCAAACTGGTTGAAGTTGAGTCTAGAAATTCTTTAGTTATATGTAGGGGAATTGATTGTGGGATGGAACGTAAGGCTCTTTTTACTCCTTTGCCTTATGCCCTTCTGATCTGAGTCATCTTATCTTTCCTACGGGGTTAAGGAACTAGGTTTTCTCTTTTTTCTATCAGGATCACGTGTTACTAATCCGTAGACTTATAGAATTGTTGGACTTAAGCCTCGGTTCAGTTTCTACTACTTCTGTATGTTAACTGTTGATCTTGAAACCTTGATATTGTGCTTCTGGGTGGCTATGCCACCATTTTTGTAGCATGTCTCCAATCTTTCGAGCATTTACAGCCGTTATGCTATCCAAGTCATCCCGGGTTTCTAAATAGTCTGAAGCATTTACAAATCCCTTCCTCCCGTTTCGATGTTCCTTTGGGCCAGATTAACCACATTAATCGGTGAGTTGAGGTACTCTGTTGCCTTGACATATATGTTGGAGTTATTATTATGACCCTAGATGTCTAGAGTATCACCAATTAATCTAGCCATGTTCTGTGTCCTAGTGTGATGATTCTGACCGTTATTCTTGATAGCATCCCATGATGCCATTTAGTAGTAGGTATTCTACTCCTGGGTTTCTGAACCCGAGATTTCCCTACTTACTTCACGTTGTTAGTGTTGCTAGTTCCCTTAGGTTATTAGTAACCTTTGAATTAGTCCCCGAGGTCCGTGGTATTTCCTTCTTCCAAATACTATGAACCACTTATGGCAGAAGTTTGTTGGATCAAAAGATCACAACAAGAGTGCTCTTGAAGAGTTCCCCATTCTATATCGTGACTCTGCCAGTCCTACCTTCTCTGCATGGGTTATCCGGAAGAAACCTGTTGAACTTGGTTCGACATACTAATCTATGCGTCCACAACTCAGAAAATCATATGTTCTTTTGAGTTGTCCCCCCCTAGTCGTCTTCTGACCCTCGTCTATCAATTGATAGTCAAGAGTAGTTGTGCACTCGAGCTCATCGATGCTTATTACTCTTGTGGTCCGTCAAGCCATTCTATTCGGAATGACTAGGAGAAACAAACTCCGGTACCTCTTCCATATCCAGGTTTGAGTCAAACTAGTTGTATTCCACAAATCAAAATGCCAATCCAGCTTTTGGTCTGTTCTACCTTGAAGTATTACCTTCTTTCTGCCAAGATTGTCATGAGAATTGCACCACCTCTTATGAATTCTTGACGTAGTGATACTTCTCGCCATCCTTATTCATTCCTCGGTTCCATGTTGTTGCAGCCGGAGTGCCGACAAGTGAATCGAGATGTGTGAACTCAATATTCCTAGCAACTCTGTTGCTTGGTAGTTAAAGGATAATAATTTCATTCTTAGCATGTTGGTTATTGAATCATCATTCTAAGATTGATCGTGCTACCTAGTCCATTCTCCTGGTTCACTCCTCGATCGATGAGTTAGGATTATTTCAAATCTTCGCTCTATTGATCATATCGTCTTGCCCTGAAAAGCAAGATTGTTCTTGAGCTTAATAACATATCAGTGGTTCGTGATTTTCCGAATATCTTCTCGGAAGTATTACCAGGTTGTCACCTGACTGTTATGTTGAGCTCATGATCAAGTTGGTTTTCTTATAAATGACCCCTTCTCCAAGAATCTGTGTTGGGTACCCCTGAGCTAGTTGGTTAAGCTAAATAACAACTTGGAGATTTGGAAGATAGAAGCTTGTCCGATTTAGTTCATTATAAGGGATATCTTGTATGTGTGTTGAAGAAAGTTGATATTTTCATCGACTGAACCTCGTGATCAGTTAATGGACGTATCATTTTATCCAACCTTGATTTGAGTATGGGCTATTGTCAAATCAAATCAGAACCAATGATATTCGTAATGTTGTCTTACTCGTGGTTGATTCCTCGAGCATACACCATTACATCCTTTGGTCTGACCAATGCTATCACCATGTTCACTTAATTGTGGAATTCCGTTTATATGGAAACCTGGATGAATTGTTGTTGAGCCCATCGACAACATCCTTGTCTTCTCCATAATTTTGCTGAACATTAAGCTAGTGTTGGAAACTTTTAAAGCATTGCCTCATGTTCCGTTCATGAGGTATATGTTTGGATGGAAGAAGTGACTTTCTCCAATTTCATGTGCATCAGGTGCAAGTTGCCGCCATGAGTTTGAGAAGGCTTGTTTTACCTCCTCTGGAATCATCCCAAGTCAGTCATGCACGTGCGAAGTATTCTGTGGTCTGATAGACTGATCATCTTCGTTGCATATGAACTCCGTAGCACACTAAGCCACTGATTGACTTGTTCAAGGAAAAGGAGTTAAGTGCTAATCCATGGTAATACACAAGACTTCGATGTCCCCGATGATGGTTCCCTACCAGAACTCGGTAGTGTTTTATTGTAAGACTACCATGTGATCATGTTTGTCTGGGACAGCGTGTTCACACGTGTGTAGTAGAACCAGCTCATGTTTTGGAGCTTGCTATCGTAGTTCTTTTCCCGAGAATCTCGCAACGTCATCTCGTCGATTTGTGTTGCAAACTTTGTTTTCTAGACTTGATGAGTCTAGAATATCCTGACGCCAACCAGATCTGAATCTCAGGCAGATATGATGGTTGGAAAGTTTCCCAAGAACTATAATAATGGTCTCACCGTAACCGGTAAAGTGGATGTCGTGGCTGACACACCTAGCCGGAAGACCTATTATTGTAGTATCTTGATTGAATAAGTTGGCCACCTCCCCATAAGGATTTTGTAGGATTCACTCCAAAAGTTGTTCCTTATGGATTTGGTGTTCCGAAGTCCGACCTTTTACTTGATGTTCTAGATATCAAACCATATCTACGAATGGATTATGCTAGCACATCAAGGAGAACATTAGAAGCGGAGTGCTAAATGTCTCTCGGTCGATCATCCAGATTTTGTTTCCTTGGTCTCGCTAAGGTGAAATCTAAGAAGGTGTTATCTTCCTTTGCATCTGCATCGTCCATCACTATTCATCATGGTAGTATGATGTGTTGCCAGGATCCTCGACATGGATGTTGGTAAGACCTTGATGAATATGGAAGTGCTCAAGTTCTTGAGAGCACGCACAAGCGCTAGGTGTTATCATCGACACTAACTGGGATTGCTCTCAGTTTCCTCGGTTATGTTATAACTTATCAAACAGTGGACTCACTTTCTACTGTTGAGCTTCTCCCTAGTTACGAAAATCATCCCTTGTGTTGTTTTCAACAAGGTAATCCACATCATCCATTCTAGTCCGAGTATGCCATTCTACCGAACTCCTCCAAACGATCGCTCTAGAATTGCCTTAGGCTGGTATGAAGAGTTTCAATGATCTCTATATCAAAGGTAATTCTTTTTGCCACTTAAGGTAATAATCTACGAATCACCCTCCTCAAAAATGTCTCGTTATGGTATCATGGCAATTCAACTCCTCGCTACGTTGACAACCATTCACCACCCTCTTAAGTGTGAAATTGTTGTCTACCTAGTGAACCTTCGTCATCCGTTCCACTCCATTCCTCTAGATGTTTGTTTCATGCCTCAGCTCGAGAGGTGTTGCTATGACTCACTCTGTGAGTTGATCCTAAGTTGATTGATCTTTGAGAAGATCGATTCTTCTGGAATTGTCCCTTTCCTCTCGTTGTCATGTTAGACGGAGATCTCAGAGCAAGACGTCGAGACAAAGATGGTGATCAAATCAACGTTCCTATGAAGTGCACCCTGGATCGTGACGATTGTGTTAGTTTGCGTTCCCCTTCATCTTACCCTACGCTTGAATCTCGGGACGAGATTCTTGTTTAGTGGGGGTGAGTTGTCACATCCCTAGTTCTGGTATGCACTAGGCTAGCCCTTCATGTGAGCATCATGTTTAAATTCTAATGAAATTTGAATTGAGGAATTTTCAAAAGCCTCAGAAGACCACTAAAAATAACCAACATTTAAATCTCATCAAATGAGTCCAAGAAAATGTTCCTGTTATTCTGTGAAAATATTGGCATGAGGTAAAACTCAAACCAATATTTTTGGAGGCACAGAAATAATTTATTTTGGACCTTTGATTTAAATCAATAACATATTTGGGTTGGAATTATTTCTTCTATATAAGAAATAATGTTCAAATATTTTTGTAAATTTGCTTGTGGCCTTGGACTATCTCTCTGAGCTCACACAAAAATTTACAGAAAGTTTTAAAATGATTTAGTTCTCAAACTAAATCAAAACAAAATAACAGAAAATAAAAATAGGGAAAAAGGCAGAGAGAGAGTTACCTGGGCCGACATACCTGGCGCTCCAGCCGGCCCAATACTGTGCAGCCCAGCCAGCACAGCACTTTTCTTCAACCTTCTGCCAGAAGGCGAGGCAGCTGCGTGGAGAGCGCACAGCCGAGCTGCGCCAGCTCCTGCTTGCCGCCTCCTGCCTCCCCTGCGTCTGGCGATGCCACGCGACCCCCTCGCTCCTCTCTCTCACTCTCTGCTCTCTCCCTCGTCCTCTGCTCCCTCTCCCGAGCACACCCGAGCGGACCCCGTCGCCACCGTCGCCGTTCACCATGGCCACCAACCCCTCCATGCCCAGCTAGCTAGCCCACGAGCTCCGCCTCTCTGCCGTGCACCTCTGTGACGAATCCCGTGATCCCGGACGCCCTGAAGGGACGCCTCCAAGCTCGCCACCACCGCATCTGCCGCCGGACATCGTCGACGGATTCGCCTCGTCCAGAGCGTCCCCGAGGCCGCTAACCTACCCTGCCGCATTGCCATGAGCTCCTCTTCCCCCTTCCCCTAACCCTATTGCTCCGCTCGACCTCAAGCTAACGCCGCCGCCATGGCCGAGCCCCGCCGCCGCCTGCCTTGTTGTGCGCCACCTTTGCAGCCGACTTCTGTCGTTGCCGAGAACGGCAACGAGCTCCTCGTGCCTCCAGGAGGCCGCCTAGCCTTATTGCTAGCCCGCCCGTGCCCCATAGCACCGCTGCCCGCATGTGCCCGAGCGCCGCCGCCGCCCACCTCGACGCCGGCGACGCTACAGCCCTCCCCTGCAGCTGCCACTTGCACCACCCGACGCGCCTCCCTGCGGGTTTTCAAAAGAGCCTAGCCGCGCTTCAAACGACCGCCGGAATCGGCCGGCCGGAGTACCTCCGCCGTCGGCTATGGTCGCCGGTGGCTAACCGCCGACTTAACCGGCCATTAAGGCCTAATTACCCCGCTAACCAACCCCCTAATCCACTGACACATGGACCCCACTCCCTAAATAACTCTAGCTTTATTTCCTGTTTAGATTAGTGTTAATCTTGCGGACCCCACGTGTTAGTTTGACTTAGGCCAAGTCAGCGTTGATTGGGCCCACATGTCAGCGGCACTAACCAGCCCCAGTCACTGACCAGTAGGCCCCACTAGTCAGATTTGACCCGAACAGCCCCTGTTGACCTGCTGACGTCACATTAACGCAGTGCTTACACAATAAATCATTTTCTGGATTTATTCTTTTTAGGAAATTCGAGAAAATGTTCAAAACTTCTAAATATCATATAAAATCAACCGTAACTCAGAATGAAATAAATTATATATGAAAAATGATCAGAAAAATGCAATCTATCCATCTGTACCATTTTCATGCATGTTAGAACAACTTATAGCTGCTGTTTAGCACAAATCATATAAATGGCATTTAAACCTTCACATATGGAGTTTGAATTTGAATCCTGGATTCAAACCAACTTCATTTAATCTGGTTGCTAGTTGCATTAGCTCAAACCACAGCATATTGCCATGTCACACTCATGCATCATATTGTTGCATTGCATCGATTGTGTTCCTTCTCTATTGCCGGTGTTTGTCCCCTCTCAGTAGACGTGGTTCCGACGATGATTTCGATGACACCGATGAAGAACTATTACTATCTTCAGAAGTGCCAGGCAAGCAAAACCCCCTTGTTCATTCCGATACAATCCCACTCTCTCGCTCCTGCTCTCTTTTACTGCATTAGGACAACAACGATAAATCTGCTACTTGTTGCGGTAGTTGAACCCCTTTATCCTTTGCATGACCTGTCATTGCCACAGTAAATAGATGAAACCCACTAGCAAGAGTAGGAGTTGTTTGAGCCCTGATGTGCCTACTCATTCATGCTTGTTTGTCATGCCTGCTACTGCTTAGAGTTGAGGCAGGTCTGATTCATCGGGGATGAATTGGAGGTGTGTGAACATGTCCTACTGTGTGTGA
The DNA here is from genome assembly GCA_963921465.1 of Triticum timopheevii. Classification (NCBI taxonomy): domain Eukaryota; kingdom Viridiplantae; phylum Streptophyta; class Magnoliopsida; order Poales; family Poaceae; genus Triticum; species Triticum timopheevii. The sequence continues at coordinate 532,021,151 of OY997264.1, forward strand.
GCTAAGTGTGTGAACACGATTTGGTAAAGGTAGCGGTGAGAGGCCATGTAGGAGTACATGGTGGGCTGTCTCATTGAAACCGTCCTCAGGAACTGAGTTCTGTGTTTGTGATCCATGAACAGTTACTACCATGCATTGGAATGCTTAAGTGCCCCTCTCAACTTATTAATCAACTTGATCTCTATCCAGGAGTTGCAACTAGTTTCTGGTGTTTGTAGGTAGTGTTAGTAGTCTACCAGGTGGCACCCGGTACATGTGGGCTTGGGACAGACTAGGCATAGTGGCCCGGTGTACCAAGTGGCACCCGGATGGTGGACTTGGGAACCCTGCACACATCGTTTGGGGCCGTGAGCGACACCCCGGCCGGATCTCCTTGCGGATGGAACCCGAATAGGCGATAAACCTGGACTAGAGACTTGTTTGGTTAGTCAGGTCGTGGCCGACACCCTCGCTGGGCTTCCGCTTGAAGGTTGCCGAGTACATGTCATGTAAACGGCGGTAAGTGGTGAGAGCGTGTGTGAAGAAGTACACCCCTGCAGGGTTAATATGATCTATTCGAATAGCCGTGTCCGCGGAAAAGGACTTCTGGGTTGCCTGTACGGTTCATAGACAAGTGAAAGTGGATACTCTAAAATACGCAAGATAAGCGTGAGTGCTATGGATGGCGTTCTCGTAAGGAGACGGGAGCGGATCCATAGTGGTGTATTGATATGGTGAATATGTGGACTCGTGTGCACCACCTCAAAAGAGTTACTTGCAGTCGTAGTTTAGGATAGCCACCGAGTCAAAGCTGGCTTGCTGCAGTTAAACTCCACCACCCCCTTTGTTGATAATGATGCATATGTAGTTAGTTCTGATGTAAGTCTTGCTAGGTACATTTGTACTCACGTTGCTTAATTTCTGTTTTTGCAGAGAGGCTTCAGTCTCGCTAGTAGTTTCTCGTGGACTTCGACGTTTAGCTTGTTACCTCAGCTACGATCTTGTGCCCTCGGCAGGATCTGGTAGATAGACAGGCTTCTCAGCCTTTTTCATTTGTAGATGTCTGTACTCAGACATGTTAAGCTTCCGCATGTGCTTTGACTTGTATGCTCTGATTGTTGGGTCATGAGACCCATGTTTGTAATATCTCGCTCCTCGGAGCGTATTGAATAAAATACTTGAGTTGTAGGGTCATGTTGTGATGTCATGTTGTATTTGCACATATCGAGCATATTGTGTGTATGTTATTGAAATGCTTGGTATGTGTGGGATCTGACTATCTAGTTGTTTATCCTTAGTAGCCTCTCTCACCGGGAAATGTCTCCTAGTGCTTCCACTGAGCCATGGTAGCTTGCTACTGCTCCGGAACACTTAGGCTGGCCGGCATGTGTCCTTCTTCGTTCATGTGCCTATCCGTTCGGGGAAATGTCACGCGATGAATACCGGAGTCCTGTTAGCCCAGTGCTACAGCCTGGATTCATTCGCTGATGACCGACATGTTCGATGCTGGGTCATGGATGCCTGTCCCTGTAAGTTTGTGCCACTTTGGGTTTACGACTAGCCTTGTCAGCCCGGGCTCCTTATCATATGGATGCTAGCAACACTGTCATATACGTGTGCCAAAAGGCGCAAATGGTCTCGGGCATAGGTAAGGCGACACCCGTGAGGATACAGTGCGTGAGGCCGCAAAGTGATATGAGGTGTTACATGCTAGATCGATGTGGCATTGAGTCGGGGTCCTGACACCAATTGTGTTTGAATCCTCCAAAACCCTTCCCTTTACATTCTTGCAAATTGCATGCTTTACTTTCCGCTGCTCATATACTCTTTGCATGCTTGCTTGCTATATGTTGTGAATGTTAAACTTGTGCCTAAACTCCACTTAAACTTAAAAAGGTTAAAAACTGTTACTTTGGTACTTAGTGTCTCATCACCCCCCCCCCCCCTCTAGACACCTCTTCTCAAGATCCTACACAGCGTCTCCCTGTCCCCGCGAAGATGAAAGTAAGTCGAGAAAAGCGGCGCGGTCTGAAAGGACGGAGATGACAAAGGGCAAGATACTTACTCGTCCTCCACCTCCTCTTCCGCTGCCTTCCTTTTCCTCCTTGGGCTGAGAGACCCGAAGTCAAAGACGACCTCTGTGTCAACATCTTCAAGAGGAGGGGAAGGGGATGGAGTCCGGCAACGCTTGGACAAAGAAGAGGCGGTTGCTTTCCTCTTCACCACCGCGGCCTTCACCACCTTCTTCGCTGCCGCGGCCCTCGTCAGGCGCACAGACTCCCCCTGGACCTCTTGTCGTTGTTCGGTCCTACCGGGCCGGACCAGCTTGCCAAAGCTGGCCCGCCGCAGAACACGCCTTTTTCCCATGGCCAAAGGGTTGTCGGCCTCGGCCTCTTCCTTGGTCGACTCCTCGACCACATCCTCAACAAGGGGGGCCTGGTGTTGACACCTCTGGCCTCCCCAGCAGACCCCGCCCACTGGGTGAGCTCCCTCACCTCCGCGGCTGCGTCGGCCTCGTCCTCCATGCCGCCAGCACTGCCGGCCTCCCTGGCGTGCTCCGCCTCCGCCACCCTGGCAGCGATGTAGTCCAGCTCCGCCTCGGTGGTGTCCTGGATGAGCAGCAGCTCGTCGTGGTCATAGCCCTCTGACAAGTTTTCAAAGAACTCCTACACTTCACGTGCCGGGGGCTTGGCCCATGATAGGTTGAGGTCGTGCGCGTTGAAGTCCGGCATCATGGCAATAATGACGGACTGGCAAGAGTTGTTGCTCAGCGGGACCACTCCCGCCGGCAACCCAAACAAGGGCCCCTTGACGGCCTTGCCGGCCTTCGCGGCCCTACCAGTCCTCTCCACCCTGCCGTCGCTGTACACCTTGAGCTGAAAGAGCCTTTGGCAGAAATAGGCATGCCCCATCACCGTGAAGTTATGCTTGAGGCCAGCACGGAGCCTCATGACGTTAGCCGCATTCCTGAAATCCCAAGTTGGCCTCCCCTTGTTGTGCAGCGGGGCGATTCAACAATGGATGAAGTCCGCCCAAATCATCTCAAGGGTGAGCCCGGCCATGGTGAGGCGATGGATCCTGGTGGTGGCGATCGAAAGCTTCTCGTCGTTGGCGTCGAGGTCGCTCCAGTCCCCGCGGCAGGACGGCGGGCTTTGATGAACCCGGTAGAACTCTGACGGGTTCTTCTCCTTGATCCAACACCATCGGCCCCGCCACTCCTCCCACCTCTCCTTCTGGGCACCCTCCGGGTACATGCCTTTCTCCTGGGCCCTCGGGATCCAGGAGATGCTCCCAGAGATGGCGCCCCCTGGTTGGATGCGAGGGGAGAAGTAGTGGCGGAAGAGCGTCGTGCTGGGGAGCACCCCGGCAAAGCCCTCGTAGAGGTGGGCAAAGAAAGCCATGCACACCACGGCGTTCGGCGTGAGATCCAGAAGACAGAAGCCGTAGGTGTGCATGACGTCGTTGAAGAAGTCAGAGAAAGGGGGCAGAGCCTGCAGGAGAAGAAATCGACAAAAAAGGGGTACCGATTTGGGCCGGCCCTGGCGCAATCGGCAGGAATGACGCACGTGGCAGGGTGCCCCGTCGTCTTCCTCTCCCACAGGGGCATGAAGAAGTTCTTGAGGTGGATCGCATCGACCGTTGCCGGGAAGTAGCCGAGCTGCGTCTGCCGCACCGCCGCCTCGCTCTCCGGCACCTCCCTCTCCCAGGCGTCCTTGGCCGGTCCCTTGCCCCTGCTGGTTTTGGGTGCCATGGCGGCTAGAAGGAGGCGAAGGATCAAGAGCAATGGGGGCATAGCGGCGACGAGCAAAAGCAAGAGCTTGACGAGGAAGAAGATAGGGATGGCGGTTCCAAGATTGGAGAAGGCGCAGAGGGTAAATGAGCAGCGCGCCTACGGTTATTCCTTTTTATGGGGAAGGCGTGGGCCGCCTCTTTACCATTTACTGCGACATGACGCCCGCGTGCAGCAGGCACCCCACGCATGACCCCCACGTCACGCACGACCCTCCACGTCACGCATTCAACACAGGTCATGGGGAAGCGCAGCGAACGAAGAAGTTACCGCGTTAAAAATCAACCCCGCCTTCCCGCGCACCGTTCGGGGCCTAGCCCAACAACGCGTCGCGCTTCTCTGTGGCCCAGACCCGGGGGCTCCTATCGATGTACAAAAGTAGGTCTCTCTTTCGTACCCTTTACTTATGCACGGGCAGTCAGAGCCGCGCCCGCGGCTACACTAAGTAGGGCAGAGGAGGGAAGCCAAAGCCACAAGACAATCAAAGCAATGCCAAGACCGGAGACACCAGAAGCAAGAGGGCGAGGTAGGCTCCCCCGGCAAGACCCTTGCCAGGGCAGCCTCCGCAGCCCTGGCAAGAGCCTTGCCGGGGAAACTTTCCCAACACCAGCAGAGCGCGCCACCGTTGAGCCCAAAGGTTCCAACACCATCAACCACATTGGAACCAAGGCTCGGGAGGCACCTCCATGGTGGCATGCAGATCTTTGTAAAGATCATAAGCACACAAGATCAGATGAGGACCAGAAGACGATGATCCTCGGCAAGATCCTTGCCGAGGAAATCCACCAGACCTCCGGCAATATCCTTGCCGGGGATGACCACGATGTCACGGCAAGACCCTTGCCGGGATCCCGGCAAGACCCTTGTCGAGGACGTCAGCAGGTCCATGGCCAGACCTGCATCTGCCAAGACTCCACCGTTGTTCCCATGCAGCCGCCAGCCCACCAACTAGGCGAGCACCTGCATGGTGACATGCGGCCTCTAGGACAACTCAGCAAGCACCTGCGTGGTGGCATGCAGATCTTCGTTAAGACACTGCCGCCGCACCAGCTTAGCAGCCTGTCAGCCTACATGGCACCACACGCCTCGTTGGCCTGGGTGCGTGTCGAAGCAAGGCGAAGCGGCGACAGCTGGGACGAGCTTCCTTGCCGTCCCCGATAAAGCAAGAGGACACCTAAGTAGCGCATTTAATGCATTTTGTCTTGTGATGCCAGGCGATAGGCTCAGCCACTGTACACTTTCCACCTCCTGTGTACCACTGTGGCATCCCCTTTTTCTATAAAAGGAGGCCCGAGGCATACTGGAGGGGGATTCGGCTCTTTTGGACTACGCGTAGGCCATAGCTAGTTCAAGAACACTCAAATATACACCAAAGCAGGACCAGGGTATTAAGCATCCTCGTGGCCCGAACCTGGGTAAACGATCTGTGTGCTGGCTCCTAGACCCGCTCTTTTCGCAACCTCGCGCCCGCCGACCATAGGAGGGATTCCGGTGATCCCATAGGTGTCATTTTCCACCGACACCGTCACATTGCTTTCTTGTTATCTATTTTGCGTAGTTACTCTTATTTGCTTGCTTCTTCGCTTGCTAAAAAAATCTAAAAAAATACCAAAAATACATTTTGTTGTTATTGCTCCTTTGGTTCCAATCATGTCTACTCTTGAGAATACTAAGTTGTGTGACTTTTCTAGTACCAATAATAATAATTTTATTAGTGCTCCTATTGCTCCTCATGTCACTAGTGTGGAGTCTTAGGAGACTAAATTTTCTTTGTTGAATGTTGTTATGAAAGAACAATTTTCTAGAAATTATGATGAAGATGCTGCTGCCCGTCTTAATACCTTGTTGAACTTTGTGATATACAAGAAATAAAAGATGTGGACAATGATATTATGAAACTGAAATTATTTTCATTTTCCTCAAGAGATAGAGCTAAGGAATGGCTAGCATATTTACCTAAAAATAGCAATGATTCTTGGTCTAAATGTAAAGATGCTTTTGTTGGCAAGTATTTTTCCTCCTACACAAATTATATCTTTGAGGAATCAAATTATGAATTTTAAACAACTTGATCAAGAGCATGTTGCCCTATCTTGGGAAAGAATGAAACTTATGCTAAAAGAATTCCCTACTCATGGATTAAGTATTTGGATGGTAGTACAAAATATCTATGCAGGGGTAAACTTTGCCTCTAGGAATATTCTAGATTCTGCTAGAGGTGGTACATTCATGGAGATAACTCTTGAAGAATACACTCAGCTTCTGGACAACATGACTGCAAACTATTCCCAATGGCACACTGAGCGAGCTCCAAGTGGTAAGAAGGTAAATTTGTCGATGAAATTTCCTCCCTAGATGACAAACTAGATATGGTTAATTATGTCCATGCTTGCTACTAAAAACAACACTATGGATCCAAATGATATGCCACTTTCTAGTTTAATTGAGAAAAATAATAATGTTGATGTGAATTTTATGTTTAGAAGTAATTTAAACAATAATGCCTATAGGGGAATCTTTGGTAATAATCCTAGGTTGTATCATGCTAATCCCTCCAATTCTTATGATAACTCTTATAATAATAATAATAGAATACACACTGAACTTGAGAGTACAATTAAAGATTTTATAAGTTCTCAAAAGGCTTTCAATACTATGATAACGTAAAAATTGAGTAATATTGATGCTATGAATAGAAAGGTTGATAGGATTGTTCATGAGGTGGATATCTTCAAAATTGAAGCATTTCTGCCTAACAAAGATGAAATGCCTGAATCTTCCAAAGCTATTTACGCTTCGATTGATTATACTGCTAAAATGATTGCAATGTTAAGAGAGAGAAGGAAGAGAGGCTAAATTGCACTATCTTGCTAATAATGATGAGAATGTTAAAAACTATAGGTGGGTCACTAATACGTCTGAGGGAGTCCTGGATTAGGGGGTGTCCGGATGGCCGGACTATGACCTTTGGCTGGACTCCCGGACTATGAAGATACAAGATTGAAGAGTTCGTCCCGTGTCCGAATAGGGACTTTCCTTGGCGTGGAAGGCAAGCTTGGCGATACGATATGAAGATCTCCTCCCATTGTAACCGACTCTGTGTAACCCTAGCCCTCTCCAGTGTCTATATAAACCGTAGAGTTTTAGTCCTTAGGACGAACAACAATCATACCATAGGCTAGCTTCTAGGGTTTAGCCTCTCTGATCTCATGGTAGATCAACTCTTGTACTACCCATATCATCAATATTAATCAAGCAGGAGTAGGGTTTTACCTCCACCGAGAGGGCCTGAACCTGGGTAAAAACATCGTGTCCCTTGTCTCCTATTACCATCCGCCTAGACGCATAGTTCGGGACCCCCTACCCGAGATCCGCCGGTTTTGACACCGACATTGGTGCTTTCATTGAGAGTTCCTCTGTGTTGTCACCTTTAGGCCCGATGGCTTCTTCGATCATCAACCACGATGCGGTCCAGGGTGAGACTTTTCTCCCCGGACAGATCTTCATATTCGGCGGCTTCGCACTGCGGGCCAACTCGCTTGGCCATCTGGAGCAGATCGAAAGCTACGCCCCTGGCCATCAGGTCGGTTTGGAAGCTTAAACTACACGGCCAACATCCGCGGGGACTTGATCTTCGATGGATTCGAGCCACGGCCGAGCGTGCCGCACTGTCTCGATGGGCATGATCTAGCTCTGCCGCCGGACAGCGCCCAGAGTGCCGCTCAGGTGTCCGCTCCGACCATTAGCTCGGAGCCGACTGCGCTAGCCAGGGATGGACGGTTGGACGCCGCCCCAGGAGCCGCAATCTCTATGGCGATAGAGCCGAATACCAGCCTAGTCCTTTGCAAGGCCCGTGACTCCAAGGTGCCGGACTCCGTTCCGGACTCCGAATATTCCGCACCTCTTCCGACCGAACCCGATTGGTCTCTGATCATGGAGTTCACCGCCGCGGATGTCTTTCAGCACTCGCCCTTTGGCGATATCCTAGATTCACTAAAGTGTCTCTCTTTGTCAGGGGAGCCCTGGCCGGATTATGGTCAGCAGGGTTGGGATGCGGACGACGAAGAAATTCGAAACCCACCCACCACCCACTTTGTAGCCACTGTCGACGATCTAACCGATATGCTCGACTTCGACTCCGAAGACATCGACGGTATGGATGCCGATGAAGGACACAGCCAAGAACCAGCACCTATAGGGCACTGGAAGGCCACCTCGTCATATGACATATACATGGTGGACACCCCCAAAGCAGGGGATGGCAATGAAAAAGCGGAGGATGACCCCTCCAAGAAGCAACCCAAGCGCCGACGTCAGTGGCGCCACTCTAAATCCCGCCAAAGCAAGAACGTCGAATCCAGCACCAGAGATGTCAACACCCCGGACAGTGCCGAAGACAACCCCCTTCAGCAGAATTCAGCATGGGAGGACGAAGGAGCCAGCCCTCATGAGAGAGCGGCAGACAGAGAGGTCGAGGACGACAATTATATGCCTCCCTCCGAAGACGAGGCAAGCCTCGACGACGACGAATTCGTCGTGCCAGAGGATCCCGTCGAACAAGAGTGTTTCAAATGCAGGCTTATGGCCACGGCAAGCAACCTCAAGAAAAAACAGCAGCAGCTTAGAGCTGACCAAGACCTACTAGCCGACAGATGGACCGAAGTCCTGGCGGCCGAAGAGTATAAACTCGAACGCCCCTCCAAGAATTACCCAAAGCGCAGGCTGCTACCCCAACTAGAGGAGGAAGCAACTAAACCTACATCACCAGCGTATGATGCGCCCGATCGGCCACCACGTGGCCGCGACAGAGAGGCCTTTCGGCCCTCAAATCCAAGCCGCACCCCGGCGCCGCTCTAAAAATACCAGAGCACGGGGAAACGCAACAGACCTGCGAGACATATTGGAGGATAAGGCAAGGCAAACAAGATCGATCTATGGATCGCGTGGGCGCCCCACATCACGGGACGATAACCGTCACGCCGGATATGATAAATACGGCCAAGCCGAATACAAGAGACAAAGCTCATCCGAGCTACGTCCCGATATAGCCCAGTACAGGGGCGCCGCACACCCACTGTGCTTCACAGATGAAGTAATGGATCATCAAATCCCCGAGGGTTTCAAACCCGTAAACATCGAATCATATGATGGCACAACTGATCCCGCGGTATGGATCGAGGATTATCTCCTTCATATCCACATGGCCCATTGCGATGATCTACACGCCATCAAATACCTCCCTCTTAAGCTTAAAGGACCAGCTCGACATTGGCTTAACAGCCTACCAGCATAGTCAATTAGTTGCTGGGAGGACCTGGAATCCGCATTCCTCGATAACTTCCAGGGCACTTATGTGCGACCACCAGATGTCGATGACCTAAGCCACATAATCCAGCAGCCAGAGGAATCAGCCAGACAATTCTGGACACGGTTCCTAACCAAGAAAAATCAGATAGTCAACTGTCCGGACGCCGAGGCCCTTGCAGCCTTCAGGCACAACATCCGAGATGAATGGCTTGCCCGGCACCTAGGACAGGAAAAGCCGAAATCTATGGCAGCCCTCACGACACTCATGACCCGCTTTTACGCGGGCGAAGACAGCTGGCTAGCTCGAAGCAATAACATAACCAAGAGCCCTGGCAATTCGGATACCAAGGACAACAATGGCAGGTCACGTCGCAACAAGCACAAGTGCCGCATTAATGGCGACAATACGGAGGATACGGCAGTCAATGCTGGATTCAGAGGCTCTAAACCCGGTCAGCGGAAGAAGCCATTCAAAAGAAACCCTCCGGGCCCATCCAACTTAGACCGGATACTCGATAGCTTGTGCCAGATACACGACACCCCCAAACAACCAGCCAACCACACCAACAGGGATTGTTGGGTGTTCAAGCAGGCAGGCAAGCTAAGTGCCGAAACCAGAGACAAGGGGCTGCGTAGCGATGACGAGGAGGAGCCGCGGCCGCCAAACAACAAAGGACATAAGGGATTCCCCCCGCAAGTGCGGACGGTGAACATGATATACGCAACCCACATCCCCAAAAGGGAGCGAAAGCGTGCTCTCAAGGACGTCTATGCATTGGAGCCAGTCGCCCCAAAGTTCAACCCATGGTCCTCCTGCCCGATCACCTTTGATCGAAGGGACCACCCCACTAGCATCCATCACGGCGGATTCGCCGCATTGGTCTTAGACCCAATCATTGACGGATTTCACCTCACTAGAGTCCTCATGGACGGTGGCAGCAGCTTGAACCTGCTCTATCAGGATACAGTGCGAAAAATGGGTATAGAGCCGTCAAGGATTAAACCCACAAAGACAACCTTTAAACACGTCATACCAGGTGTAGAAGCCAGCTGTACAGGCTCGGTTACACTCGAAGTGGTCTTCGGATCCCCGGATAATTTCTGAAGCGAAGAGTTAATCTTCGACACAGTCCCATTCCGCAGTGGCTATCACACCCTGCTCGGACGAACCACATTTGCAAAATTCAATGCGGTGCCGCACTACGCATATCTCAAGCTCAAGATGCCAGGTCCTCGTGGAGTCATTATGGTAAATGAAAACACCGAACACTCTCTCCGAACAGAGGAGCACACAGCGGCCCTGGCGGCGGAAGTACAGAGCAGCCTCTCAAGGCATCTCCCCAATCCGGGTGTTAAACGTCCGGACAACGTCAAGCGCGCCGGAAGCAACCTCCAATAAAGCCAGCTGGCACGATCCGAGCGAGCATAGCAGTGCGGCCCCAACCCCAGCCCTTGCCAAATGATGCTATCGGTACCACGCGTACATAATTACGCTTTAAAAATACCATGGGCATAAGGGGAGGGGCACAACTACGGCACGCCCAGAATGCGGCTCAACCGCACTTAGGGGCTCCCTATTCCGCCGTTTTCTTTTATATATATATATATATATATATATATATATATATATATATATATATATATATATATATATATATATATATATATATACTTTTAGGACCCAACTATCCAGAAGGCCTGTCCGGCAGTACACTTGCCGAACACACGATGCAACAGCCAGGGCGAGAACAAGCTGCGTCGAATGTCCAGGTGGTCTCTATAACGAGTTAAATACCTGTTTTTACTTAAAGACCCGCAGCTTGCCCCTAGAGGGGGACATGTCAAATAATCCCATCCCTTGCTTATCGCACTATTTGTATTGTTCTGCTTTCATAACAGCTCTTTTTAATAAACAATACATAGCTCTTATCTATTATTGCATTCATTTATTTTTATACAAATATGTTCAGTCACGACATTATGCAACCGTACACTTTGGTACGGCCAATACACCAGGGGCTTAAGCACCCCATAATATGGTGTGAGAAGACCGAACACTCTCATGAGTGCGGCACCCCGAACTTATAGCACTATATGCATCGGCTCCGAATCATGTCTTGGGTCAATAGTTGGGTTTGCCCAGCTCCCATGTTTTGGTACCTTACGTTTCGCATTGTTGGCTAAGGTAGCGCTGGGAGAACTACTGCGATTGTGTCCCAATTGAGCTGGGTTAACACCTCAGTAGAGAAAGCTAAAACTGACCTTCATGATAGTGCGAGAGACCGGTCGCTGTTCGCGAGGTTTTTGAGTCCTTAAAGACTTATGCCGCTTAGAGCGAGGAGCCGGATTTATCTGGCCTAGGCGTGGATAGCGCCCCGAACTCGGTCTTCCGAATACTAGGGGTTTCACCAAGATTTAAAATTATAGAATTCTATGGCTAAGTGAGAGTGATAAAGCATTATAAGTCCGACGGCCTGGTTCGTTGTGCTGAACGCCTCCCTAGATGGACCCAAGAATGGGAACAGGAGCGCTCAGGTTTATCCCGAACACCCCAGCACTCGTGGCATGGGGGTAGAAGCCGACGACTTGCATCTCTCAGATTTGATAAACGGCCGCACAGAAGGTAATATTTTAAATTAACAAGCGTTGCTTAACGCACATGAACAAAGTTTTCAGCGTACAGGATAACAAATGCGGGTTTACTCAAAAATTACATCTTTGGAGCACTCATCCGCTATAAGGCGGGCACCCTTCAGGACGCCCTTATAATACATCTCGGGCGTGCGATACTCCTTGCCCGGCGGTGGCGCATCCGTCAAAAGCTTCTCCGCGTCCAGCTTGCCCCAGTGCACTTTCGCACGGGCAAGGGCCCGACGGGTACCTTCAATACAGACGGAGCGCTTGATGACTTCAATCCACGGACACGCATCCACCAGCCGCCGCACCAGACCAAAGTAGCTCCCAGGCATGGCCTCTCCAGGCCACAGCCGAACTATGAGGCCCTTCATGGCCTGTTCGGCCACCATGTGGAGCTCGGCCAGCTGCTTCAGCTGGTCGCTCAGGGGCACCGGATGTTCGGCCTCAGCATACTGAGACCAGAACACCTTTTCCGTCGAGCTCCCCTCCTCGGCTCGGTAGAACGCGGTAGCATCAGACACACTATGGGGCAGATCAGCGAACGCTCCTGGAGAGCTCTGAATCCGGGTAAGTGACAGATAATTTACTTTTATATTCTTGCTTTGCATAAAGAATGCCTTACCCGCCGCTATCTTCTTCATCGCCTCGATTTCCTGGAGGGCCTTCTGGGCTTCGACCTTAGCGGTCTTGGCACTCTCAAGAGCCAAGGCAAGCTCGGAGTCTCGAGTCTTCGAGTCATGCTCCAAACTCTCGTGTTTTTCCACGAGATCCTGGAGCTCTTGCCGCACCTCCGCCACCCGCGCCTCCTGCTTCTCTCGCTCGGTGCGCTCCAAGGCTGCACTATTTTCGGCCTTGGAGACCGCTTCCTTCAGGGTTGCCACCTCGGTCGTGGCCCCTGCAACATTTACGTTTGTCCTGTTATTATTTGCAACCAAGTATTTCTATATACATTCACATGTGGTACTACATACCCTCCTTGTCCTCGAGCTGCTTCTTGGCACGGCCGAGCTCATTCTTGGACCGATCGAGGCTCTCCTTCAATGCATTGACCTCCGCAGTCAGTGCGGTAGAGGTCAGCAGCGCAGCCTGCATTCCCATATTGACACATTTATGTTAGACTCCTGCGTATATCTTTTTAGATCCTCAGCTCGGCTTTTCTTTCCAAACGCCGAACCGAGCATCAGGGGCTACTGTCTATGTGGTAAACATTTTTATATGTTTCGAACAGATACCTCAAAGCCTGTTAACAGACTTGTACAGGCTTCTGGCAGCCCGCTCTTTGCGGACTGAACCTTTTGAATCACCGCACTCATGACAGTGCGGTGTTCCTCGTCGATGGAGGCACCGTTAAGCACCTCCTGCAAATTGGCCGGCGCCTCCGGGTGGACGGAGGTCGCTGGCGTCGTAGGCTTGCCCTTCTTACGAAGGCGCCGCCTGTCGGACTCTGGAACCGTTGATGGTTCCGAAGTAGTGTCCGGCCCGGGGCCGGACTTAGATCCCTTTGGGGCTTTACCCCCTTTGGGCCTGGAATCCGGGAGGTTGCCTTGAGGCGTCTCCAGGACCACCTCCTCCTGGTTCGGTCCCCTTCGGGACCCCACCTCGGCGTCGTCCGCAGGGAGAGGGGGGAGGTCATCGGAAGTGAAGCGCTGTTCACATCCGACGAATGCAGGGAGCCGCTCGACGAATCACCGAGCTGAGCTCTGGGCGGACTGCATAGTTAAAATTCGGCGTTAGAAATTACCGAATACTAGAGGAGCGCCGTAAGTCATTCGGGTAACCGGACACTTACGATTTTGCCAGGGGCTTGACCCTGGATGGCCATTCCTCCTCGCCGTCTTCGGCATCGGAGGCATAGTCCGGCAGAAGGGTTTTCCCCTTCTTGGACCCTCCGGCCTCCCCAGTTGGGGCGGCCTTCCTTTTCTTTCCTTCCCCCGTTGGAGGGGGAGAGGCTTCTTCTTCCTCCTCCTCGTCTTCAGAGGCGGAGGGCGCTTCGGGGCTGTCAGGCGATGAATCCGACACCACCAGGCGTCGGGAGCTCTTTCGAGTCCCCGTGGTCTTCTTCTTGGCCTTCTTCTCCGGCACCACGTGAGGTGCCGGAACCAGCAGCTTGGTTAGACGAACATCCGCTGGGTCTTTGGGCAAAGGAGTTGGACAGTTGACCTGCCCGGACTTCTTCAGCCAGTCCTGTCAAAGGTAAGGGAGTTTAGATCCCGCATAGAGTCAAACTATGTGAAACAAAATACCCCGAAATGGGAAAATTAAGCTTACCGCGCTGGCTTGGCGCTTGGCGAAGAAGCCGCGATCCTCGGTGACGGGAGGGGGGACCTCGGAGCTCTTGAATAGCACCTTCCAGGCATCCTCGTGCTTTGTGTCGAAGAGCCAGGGCAGAGTCCAGTGTTGGGCCGGGTCGAACTCCCACAAATTGAAAGCCCGTCGTTGACACGGGAGAATCCGGCGGAAAAGCATGACCTAAACTACGGTGGCAAGTTTAACCTTCCTGCTGATCATGTCCTTGATGCAGGTTTGAAGTCCGGTCACTTCTGCCGAATTACCCCACAACAGGCCCGTCTCTTTCCAAGATGTGAGCCGTGTGGGGATGCCAGATCGGAATTCGGAGGGCCGCTGCCCATTCAGGGACACGCGGCTCGGTGATATAGAACCACCCCGATTGCCACCCTTTGATGGTCTCTACGAAGGCACCCTCGAGCCATGTAACGTTGGCTATCTTGCCCACCATGGCGCCTCCGCACTCCGCTTGGCGGCCGCTCACGACCTTCGGCTTGACGCTGAAGATCTTCAGCCATAGGCCAAAATGGGACTGGATGCAGAGGAAGGCCTCGCACACGATGATGAACGCCGAGATATTGAGGATGAAGTTCGGGGCCAGATCGTGGAAGTCCAGGCCATAGTAGAACATGAGCCACCGGACGAACGGGTGAAGAGAAAAGCCCAGTACGCGGAGGAAATGGGGGAGAATTACAACCCTCTCATGGGGCCCAGGGGTGGGGATGAGTTGCCCCTCATCTGGAAGCCGGTGCGCGATGTCATCAGACAAGTATCCGGACTGAACCTTTTGAATCACCGCACTCATGACAGTGCGGTGTTCCTCGTCGATGGAGGCACCGTTAAGCACCTCCTGCAAATTGGCCGGCGCCTCCGGGTGGACGGAGGTCGCCGGCGTCATAGGCTTGCCCTTCTTACGAAGGCGCCGCCTGTCGGACTCTGGAACCGTTGATGGTTCCGAAGTAGTGTCCGGCCCGGGGCCGGACTTAGATCCCTTTGGGGCTTTACCGCCTTTGGGCCTGGAATCCGGGAGGTTGCCTTGAGGCGTCTCCAGGACCACCTCCTCCTGGTTCGGTCCCCTTTGGGACCCCACCTCGGCGTCGTCCGCAGGGAGAGGGGGGAGGCCGTCGGAAGTGAAGCGCTGTTCACATCCGACGAATGCAGGGAGCCGCTCGACGAATCACTGAGCTGAGCTCTGGGCGGACTGCATAGTTAAAATTCGGCGTTAGAAATTACCGAATACTAGAGGAGCGCCGTAAGTCATTCGGGTAACCGGACACTTACGATTTTGCCAGGGGCTTGACCCTGGATGGCCATTCCTCCTCGCCGTCTTCGGCATCGGAGGCATAGTCCGGCAGAAGGGTTTTCCCCTTCTTGGACCCTCCGGCCTCCCCAGTTGGGGCGGCCTTCCTTTTCTTTCCTTCCCCCGTTGGAGGGGGAGAGGCTTCTTCTTCCTCCTCCTCGTCTTCAGAGGCGGAGGGCGCTTCGGGGCTGTCAGGCGATGAATCCGACACCACCAGGCGCCGGGAGCTCTTTCGAGTCCCCGTGGTCTTCTTCTTGGCCTTCTTCTCCGGCACCACGTAAGGTGCCGGAACCAGCAGCTTGGTTAGACGAACATCCGCTGGGTCTTTGGGCAAAGGAGTTGGACAGTTGACCTGCCCGGACTTCTTCAGCCAGTCCTGTCAAAGGTAAGGGAGTTTAGATCCCGCATAGAGTCAAACTATGTGAAACAAAATACCCCGAAATGGGAAAATTAAGCTCACCGCGCTGGCTTGGCGCTTGGCGAAGAAGCCGCGATCCTCGGTGACGGGAGGGGGGACCTCGGAGCTCTTGAATAGCACCTTCCAGGCATCCTCGTGCTTTGTGTCGAAGAGCCAGGGCAGAGTCCAGTGTTGGGCCGGGTCGAACTCCCACAAATTGAAAGCCCGTCGTTGACACGGGAGAATCCGGCGGAAAAGCATGACCTAAACTACGGTGGCAAGTTTAACCTTCCTGCTGATCATGTCCTTGATGCAGGTTTGAAGTCCGGTCACTTCTGCCGAATTACCCCACAACAGGCCCGTCTCTTTCCAAGATGTGAGCCGTGTGGGGATGCCAGATCGGAATTCGGAGGGCCGCTGCCCATTCAGGGACACGCGGCTCGGTGATATAGAACCACCCCGATTGCCACCCTTTGATGGTCTCTACGAAGGCACCCTCGAGCCATGTAACGTTGGCTATCTTGCCCACCATGGCGCCTCCGCACTCCGCTTGGCGGCCGCTCACGACCTTCGGCTTGACGCTGAAGATCTTCAGCCATAGGCCAAAATGGGACTGGATGCAGAGGAAGGCCTCGCACACGATGATGAACGCCGAGATATTGAGGATGAAGTTCGGGGCCAGATCGTGGAAGTCCAGGCCATAGTAGAACATGAGCCACCGGACGAACGGGTGAAGAGAAAAGCCCAGTACGCGGAGGAAATGGGGGAGAATTACAACCCTCTCATGGGGCCCAGGGGTGGGGATGAGTTGCCCCTCATCTGGAAGCCGGTGCGCGATGTCATCAGACAAGTATCCGGACTGAACCTTTTGAATCACCGCACTCATGACAGTGCGGTGTTCCTCGTCGATGGAGGCACCGTTAAGCACCTCCTGCAAATTGGCCGGCGCCTCCGGGTGGACGGAGGTCGCCGGCGTCATAGGCTTGCCCTTCTTACGAAGGCGCCGCCTGTCGGACTCTGGAACCGTTGATGGTTCCGAAGTAGTGTCCGGCCCGGGGCCGGACTTAGATCCCTTTGGGGCTTTACCGCCTTTGGGCCTGGAATCCGGGAGGTTGCCTTGAGGCGTCTCCAGGACCACCTCCTCCTGGTTCGGTCCCCTTTGGGACCCCACCTCGGCGTCGTCCGCAGGGAGAGGGGGGAGGCCGTCGGAAGTGAAGCGCTGTTCACATCCGACGAATGCAGGGAGCCGCTCGACGAATCACTGAGCTGAGCTCTGGGCGGACTGCATAGTTAAAATTCGGCGTTAGAAATTACCGAATACTAGAGGAGCGCCGTAAGTCATTCGGGTAACCGGACACTTACGATTTTGCCAGGGGCTTGACCCTGGATGGCCATTCCTCCTCGCCGTCTTCGGCATCGGAGGCATAGTCCGGCAGAAGGGTTTTCCCCTTCTTGGACCCTCCGGCCTCCCCAGTTGGGGCGGCCTTCCTTTTCTTTCCTTCCCCCGTTGGAGGGGGAGAGGCTTCTTCTTCCTCCTCCTCGTCTTCAGAGGCGGAGGGCGCTTCGGGGCTGTCAGGCGATGAATCCGACACCACCAGGCGCCGGGAGCTCTTTCGAGTCCCCGTGGTCTTCTTCTTGGCCTTCTTCTCCGGCACCACGTAAGGTGCCGGAACCAGCAGCTTGGTTAGACGAACATCCGCTGGGTCTTTGGGCAAAGGAGTTGGACAGTTGACCTGCCCGGACTTCTTCAGCCAGTCCTGTCAAAGGTAAGGGAGTTTAGATCCCGCATAGAGTCAAACTATGTGAAACAAAATACCCCGAAATGGGAAAATTAAGCTCACCGCGCTGGCTTGGCGCTTGGCGAAGAAGCCGCGATCCTCGGTGACGGGAGGGGGGACCTCGGAGCTCTTGAATAGCACCTTCCAGGCATCCTCGTGCTTTGTGTCGAAGAGCCAGGGCAGAGTCCAGTGTTGGGCCGGGTCGAACTCCCACAAATTGAAAGCCCGTCGTTGACACGGGAGAATCCAGCGGAAAATCATGACCTAAACTACGGTGGCAAGTTTAACCTTCCTGCTGATCATGTCCTTGATGCAGGTTTGAAGTCCGGTCACTTCTGCCGAATTACCCCACAACAGGCCCGTCTCTTTCCAAGATGTGAGCCGTGTGGGGATGCCAGATCGGAATTCGGAGGGCCGCTGCCCATTCAGGGACACGCGGCTCGGTGATATAGAACCACCCCGATTGCCACCCT
Organism: Triticum timopheevii; assembly: GCA_963921465.1. Lineage (NCBI taxonomy): Eukaryota > Viridiplantae > Streptophyta > Magnoliopsida > Poales > Poaceae > Triticum > Triticum timopheevii. The sequence continues at coordinate 532,039,098 of OY997264.1, forward strand.
TTGATGGTCTCTACGAAGGCGCCCTCGAGCCATGTAACGTTGGCTATCTTGCCCACCATGGCGCCTCCGCACTCCGCTTGGCGGCCGCTCACGACCTTCGGCTTGACGCTGAAGATCTTCAGCCATAGGCCAAAATGGGACTGGATGCGGAGGAAGGCCTTGCACGCGATGATGAACGCCGAGATATTGAGGATGAAGTTCGGGGCCAGATCGTGGAAGTCCAGGCCATAGTAGAACATGAGCCCCCGGACGAACGGGTGAAGAGAAAAGCCCAGTACGCGGAGGAAATGGGGGAGAATTACAACCCTCTCATGGGGCCCAGGGGTGGGGATGAGTTGCCCCTCATCTGGAAGCCGGTGCGCGATGTCATCACACAAGTATCCGACCTTCCTCAACTTTTTGATTTGCCCCTCCGTGACGGAGGAGGCCATCCATCTACCTCCCGCTCCGGACATGATTGGAGAAGGTTGAGGTGGGAAGTGCGGGCTTGGGCGTTGGAGCTCGAGTGCGCAGGGACGGATAAGCAAGGGAGGAAGAAGGCGTAAATGGAAAGGGTAGATCCTTATCCCCTTATATGGGCGGCCAAAACTACAAGCCCCCACCAGCCTAATAAAACTCGCTTATCTCCCAAGCGCCGCGGTTAATGGCACGGTTGGGTTACCCACGCCCGTATTAATGAGAATCCCGGAATAAGGGGACACGATATCTGCTTCGACAAGACGTGCCGAGGAAACTGCCTCGCAAAACACGCTGAGGTGGAACAGTAAAACGATTCAAATAAAGGCTTGACCGTGGCATGATGTCACGTTGCAGAATACGTCAGCAGATTAGATTTGTGCGGAAATTATTCTCTCTATGGTGGTATGTGGAACTTATTTTTGCAGAGCCGGACACTATCCTTGTGTTCAACATCTTCTATGAAGTATTCGGAGGAGGAACCTGCCTTGCAATGCCGAAGACAATTTGCACGCCGGACTCGTCATCATTGAAGCCAGATTCAGGGGCTACTGAGGGAGTCCTGGATTAGGGGGTGTCCGGATGGCCGGACTATGACCTTTGGCCGGACTCCCGGACTATGAAGATACAAGATTGAAGACTTCGTCCTGTGTCCGGATAGGGACTTTCCTTGGCGTGGAAGGCAAGCTTGGCGATACGATATGAAGATCTCCTCCCATTGTAACCGACTCTGTGTAACCCTAGCCCTCTCCGGTGTCTATATAAACCGGAGAGTTTTAGTCTGTAGGACGAACAACAATCATACCATAGGCTAGCTTCTAGGGTTTAGCCTCTCTGATCTCGTGGTAGATCAACTCTTGTACTACCCATATCATCAATATTAATCAAGCAGGAGTAGGGTTTTACCTCCACCGAGAGGGCCCGAACCTGGGTAAAAACATCGTGTCCCTTGTCTCATGTTACCATCTGCCTAGACACACAGTTCAGGACCCCCTACCCGAGATCCGCCGGTTTTGACACCGACAACGTCCATTTCGCATCATGATTTCCTAATGTTATTTATAATGGTTTTGGCCAATATAAGACTTTGTAGTGTAATTCTAATGCCTTTTGTCTCTTAATTTGCAAGATCTAAATGAAGAGGTAGACTGACGACAGCTCGAATTGTGGGCCTGAAAAGCTATGTCAGATATACCTATTTTGCACATCCCCAAATGAGCAAAAATTTCATGGAGAATTGTTTTTGGAATAACTAAAAATACTGGTACAAATAAATAGTGTAGGGGACCACCTAGGTGCCTACAAGGCACCAGGGCGTGCCCTAGTGACTTGTGGGGCCCTTGGCAGCCTCCGGTGCCCATCTTCTGGTATACAAGCCCATTTGCCCTAGAAAAAAATAAGGGGAGGACTTTTGGGACGGAACGTCGCCGTCTCCAGGCGGAACTTTGACAGGAGCACTTTTGCTCTCCGGCGGAGCGATTGCTCTGGGGATCCCTCCGGGAGGGGGAAATCAAAGCCATCATCATCACCAACAAGCCTCTCATCATGGGAGGACCAATCTTCACCAGCACCATCTCATCTCAAACCCTAGTTCATCTATTGTATTCAATCTTTGTAACAAAACCTCAGATTGATACCTGTGGGTTGCTAGTAGTGTTGATTACATCTTGTAGTTGATGCCAGTTAGTTTATTTGATGGAAGATTATATGTTCAGATCCATTATGCTATTCAATACCCCTCTGATCTTGGACATGAATATGATTTGTGAGTAGTTACTTTTGTTCTTGAGGACATGGGAGAAGTCTTGTCATAAGTAATCATGTGAATTTGGTATTCGTTCGGTATTTTGATGATATGTATGTTATTGTTTCCCTTAGTGGTGTTATGTGAATGTTGACTACATGGCACTTCGCCATCTTTGGGCCTAAGGTAATGCATCTTTGGGCCTATTATCTTTACCTATTTTTAGTTTGATTCTTAGCTATTTAGTGCTTTAGTTGAATAAAAGTTTAGTGTGATCTATTTTCGAGTGCTAGTTTTGTGATCTATGTATCTATGTAATCGAGTTGAGAGTTATATAATAAATATTAGTTTGAGATTTTGCTTCTTTACTTTTATGTTTCAACCTTAACAATGAAAATAATGGAAAGATCATATGCTAATCTCATGGGGAGTAATGACATCACATGAAGAAAAGTATAATTGGTAAAATTTATTGGAAGTTGACAAACATAGCATTGGTCAATGATGAAATTCATGAAATAATTAATAAGGGAAGAGAAAATTCACATTAAATATACTATCTTGGACATCTTATATGATTGTGAGTCCCCCCTTAAGTATTTTATGTCAAACCATTGATGTTGGACAAGGAAGACAACGTAATTAGTTATGGTTGCTAATATTCACATAGAAGTTAATTTGTTATATATCCTCCAACATGGGGTGCTTGCTCAATATCTTTGCTAGACAATAATCCGCACCAAGTAGAGATACTATTTGTGCATCCAAAAACCCTTAAACCTAGTCTCATGTCATAAGAGTGCACTATACCTACCTATGGATTGAATAAGATCCTTCAAGTAAGTTGTCATCGGTGTCATAAGAGTGCACTATACCTACCTATGGATTGAATAAGATCCTTCAAGTAAGTTGTCATCAGTGCAAAAGGCAATAAAAATTGCTTCTAAATATGTATGATCTTTTATTCTAAGGGAAATAAGCTTTGTACGATCTTGTGATGGTAAAGAAATAAAAGCGACCGACTGCATAATAAAGGTTGTTACCACAAGGGGCAATATAAAGTGGCGTTACTTTGCATTAATAGGTTGCACATCCAAAAGTAGAAAGTGCATGACAACCTCTTTTTCCCTCTACGAAGGGCCTATCTTTTACTTTTATGTATTTACTTTTCATGCAAGAGTCAAATAGTGGTCTCCTCTATTCCTTTGTATTTTTCTCTTTTGCAAGCATCATGTGGTGGGAGAAGATCTAGACATATATATCCAGTTGAATATGAGTGATCATGAGTTATTATTTTTGTTATTACCCTCGAGGTAAATGAGTTGGGAGGTGAAACTATAAGCCCCTATCTTCTATGTGTCTGGCTGAAACTTTTGCTCCATATATATGTCGTGAGTGTGAGCAAGGACTAAATGATAGTTGAGTATGTGGACTTACTAAACAAGAGCTCCTACATGACACACTTCCTGAAAAGATGATGAATTGTAATTGCATTGTTGACTAAGAACATAGTTTGTTAGTTTTCAGGAAAGTTTATGCTTTATACTTTGTTGTAGTGGTGAATAGTTACTTGCTCATGAGAAGTTTTATGATGATAATATATTGCTGCTATGATATGATTCATGATGCTACTATGTCCATATTTTGTTTTTATTGACACCTCTCTCTCTAAACATGTGGACATGGTTATCGATATCAGCTTTCGCTTGAGGACAAGCAAAGTCTAAGCTTAGGGGAGTTCGTATGTCCATTTTCCATCATGATTTCATGCTATTATTTATAATGTTTTTGACCAATATAAGACTTTGTAGTGTCATTCTAATGCCTTTTCTCTCTTAATTTGCAAGATCTACATGAAGAGGGAGATTGCCGGCAACTGGAATTCTGGGCCTGAAAATGCTATGTCAGAGATACCTATTCTGCACATCTCCAGATGAGCTGAAATTTCATGGAGGAATGTTTTGTAATAACTAAAAATACTGGTACAAATAAATAGCGTAGGGGGCCACCTAGGTGCCCACGAGGCACCAGGGCGTGACCTGGTAGCTTGTGGGGCCGCTAGCCAGCCTCCAGTGCCCATCTTCTGGTATATAAGCCCATTCGCCCTAGAAAAAAATTAAGGGGAGGGCTTTCGGGACAGAACGCCGCCGTCTCTAGGCGTAACTTGGGCAGGAGCACTTTTGCTCTCCAGCGGAGCAATTCCAGCAGGGATACTTCCCTCTGGGAGGGGGAAATCGAAGCCATCGTCATCACCAACAAGCCTCTCATCATGGGAGGACCAATCTTCATCAACATCTTCACCAGCACCATCTCATCTCAAACCCTAGTTCATCTCTTGTATTCAATCTTTGTATCAAAACCTCAAATTGGTACATGTGGGTTGCTAGTAGTGTTGATTACATCTTGTAGTTGATGCTAGTTGGTTTATTTGGTGGAAGATTATATGTTCAGATCCATTATGCTATTCAACACCCCTCTTATCTTGGACATGAATATGATTTGTGAGTAGTTTTTTTAGGACATGGGAGAAGTCTTGTCATAAGTAATCATGTGAATTTGGTATTCGTTCGGTATTTCGATGATATGTATGTTGTTGTTTCCCTTAGTGGTGTTACGTGAACGTCGACAACATGACACTTCACCATCTTTGGGACTAAGGGAACGCATTGTGCAGTAGTTATTAGATGATGGGTTGCTAGAGTGACAGAAGATTAAAGCCTAGTTTATGCACTATACCGTAAGGGGCTAATTTGGATCCATATGTTTCATGCTATGGTTAGATTTATCTTAATTGTTGTTTGGTAGTTGCGGATGCTTGCGAGAGGGGGTAATCATAAGTGGGGGGCTTGTTCAAGTAAGAACATCACCCAAGCACGGGTCCACCCACATATCAAATCATCAAAGTAACGAACGCGAATCAAACAAACATGATGAAAGTGACTAGATGAAATTCTCGTGTATCCTCAAGAATGCTTTGCTTATTATAAAAGACCATTCCGGCATGTCCTTTGCTAAAAAAGGGATCCGGCTACCTTGCTGCACTTTTGCTACCGTCACTGTCTATTGCTCGTTACAAATTATCTTGCTATCAAACTACTTGTTACCAACAATTTCAATACCTACAGAAAATACCTTGTTGGAAACCGCTTGTCATTTCCTTCTGCTCCTCATTGGGTTCAACACACTTACTTATTGAAAGGACTACGATTGATCCCCTATACTTGTGGGTCATCAGTCACCCATAGAATCATTGTATAGAAATATTCAACATGTTGAAAAATGATAAAGGAAGTGGTGAAGAGTCAACTTTAAGTATAAGTTGTCCCAATTGTTCGAGGGTGAAAATCTTGATGCTAAAAATAATAATGTGGGTTTGAAGAGATGAACACTTTTGGTAGCATCACGCCCAATATTTTGGATTTCAAGGACTTTAATAAATGTTCTATGACTGATTATATGTCCTTGTTGCAATCCATGATTAATTCACCCAGTGCCTATGATCATAACAACGCTTTTACTAAACAAATCATAGAAGTGCTTATTAAAGCTAATGAAAAAATTAAGGTTGAGGTTCCTATCCCTAGAAAATTAGATGATGGATGAGAACCTACTATTGAAGTTTAAGATCAATGATTATGAATGCAGTGCTTTATTTGATTCAGGTGCAAGTGTGTCTACAATGCCTAAAGCACTATATTATGTTCTTGGTTTTGGTGCTATATCTCAACGTTCATTAAATTTGCACCTTGCGGAAACCAATATCTACAGAGGTCAAAATAAGTTGTCGATTTCATATGATTTTTTTGGGCAACAAGAAACACACGAAGCTTCGCGACACCCCGAGAGAAGTTGCCAAGGGCCAACAGGAGTGCCCCGCGTGGCCAGAGGGAGCCACGCCGCCTGCCCGTGTGGGGTACCCCTGCTCTACCTTGACCTGATTCCACTGTCATAAATCGCTATTAATACTGAAACTGTTCGTTGTGCCTACAACCTACAGAAGAATTTTATCGCTGCTGCAAGTTCCTGTTCCATGAAGATCCCATCTCGAGGTCTTTTTCGGAGCTCCGGCGGATGGGGAAGCCATTGTCGGAGTCTTATTCGTCAACCTTACTGCCTCCATGATGATGTGTGAGTAGTTTCATTAGGACCTATTGGTCCATAGCAGTAGTTAGATCTCTCTCTCTCTCTCTCTCTCTCTCTCTCTCTCTCTCTCTCTCGATCTTCAGTACAATGATCTTTTTGGAGATCCATCTGATGAAATTCCTGTATCATGTTTGTTGGGATCCGATGAATTGAGGATTTATGATTAGATTGTTCATTGAATTTATTTGAATCTCTTGAAGTTTCTTTGCTGCGTAATTTTATAGTCATTTATGCTTTACAATCTATGGGTCTTCTCTGGCCAAGATAGATGAGTAGTTCTTCAGAGGGAGAGGTGCATAGTAGTGGGTTCAACCTTGTCTCTAAGCATCCTCACATGATCTGGATCAATTCAATGTGATCCTTGATGTGTTTGTTGGGACATGATGAATTGTCACTGTATGATCAGATTGTTCATTGAAACCAATTGAATCATTTGAGATTTTAGTTGTTGTATAATTAAATAGCTTTGTAAGCTCTCTGATCTATCTATCTTCTTTGGCCAAGTTCAATGGGATTTTCTTCAGATTGAGTGGTGCTTTGTACTGGGTTCAATCTTGTGGTGATCTATCCCAATGACAATAAGGGCCAAGACACATATTGCATTGTTGCAACTAAGTGTAAAACAATGGGATTTTGTCATATTGATTGACTTCTTTCTGTCGACATTATGTCATCTTGATTATTGCGATATTTTGTTTCTTGCAAACTTAATACCTTCAGATGCATGCTTGATAGCAGTTTTGGCTTGGAGTATTGATAGTAGATGCAGTTGGATTAACGGTCTAGTTATCGCGCATGTAATGCCCATATGAGATTATACCACGAATGATCATAGTCATAAATATTGCAATCTTTTATAGTTCCCAACTGTAATTTGTTTGTTATTTGTTGTTTTCGAGAGAGATGTCACTAGTGAACCTATGTCCCCATGGTCTATTCTCTATTGCTTGATTCTTCTACACAACTGCCACTATTTTGCCATTTTACCTTTTGCCATTATCTATCTCTATCACTTGTGTTTTACCTCGTAACTAGCAAGACAAGGGGATTGACAACCCTTTGTCGTGTTGGCATGAATTTTGTTTGTAGGTATTGTTAACCTGTATAGCTTAGAAGCTCCTACTGGTTCGATAAACCTTGATTCTTAACCGAGGGAAAACTTGCTACTTGATGCCTCACCCTTCCTCTTGGGAGAATCCCAACAACTCCTATGGGAGTAGCAGCGACCATCTAGTGTCTTCTTCATGCCCCTTCTAGCTCTACTCCTCTACTACCTGGTCAACCCTACTAGCCAACTGCCCGCACGCTACAACCCGTTCGGTAGCGGCGTGACATCCTAGCGCCTGGCCGGAACGCTAGGGAGACTACATGCGTCAGGCCGACGCCACAGGTAAGTCTGCGTCATGTGCCATCAGGCAATCTGGTTGTATGGCATGAGTTTCATTTGCTATGATCGTGTTATTGCACACATAGGAGGCGGATGAACACACGATTTAGAATCAGATTCATATTTATAAATTGTGCATTGATGAGATGGCATACCTATGAGATATGTGTTAACAATGCGATTACCGAGTCATTGTTTGTCAGTTTTTTATAATGCCTATAATAAATTGACTCAACACTGACATTTTACTACTAAAGCTAATGTATCTCCTCATCGCCCGACAACTTGCACCTAGAGAAGAAGAGCGTCATGTGGGAGGCCAAATGGCCGCTGACACGAAGAGCAGGAGCACTACAAGCGAGTGATGCAGATAGATCGATATGTATCGTACTTCAATTCTTATGTTACACCTTTGTACATGTAATTAGTACCACGGGCTGGGGAACAGAACACCATCACGAACGATGTAGAGAGGTCGATCATGTGCATGGGCTGGGCTATGAAGAAGGGCAAGTTTACTGGTATTTCCATCACTGATTTTAGGAAATGCGGGCAGGAGCGAGGATCATCCGATGAGTTCGGAGCACAGATGTGAGAACCTTTGCGAAGCAGGTAAGCCGTGTCCGAGAGAGTATGGAAGGAACTACCACATGAGAAGGCATCCATGCGAAGGTGCGATTCCTGAGTGTACATCATTTTATATGTCTATCTATGTTTTGCCTTTAGATTTGAAATTTTTTGATCATATATTGTGTGAATTTATTTTGAGATTTTTTTGGAAAAAATTAATTGCTTCATACGGGAATTCGGTGCTCGAGACTGCACCTCCTGCTCAGAGACAAGGTTGTTGTGCTTGCCATCCCTAAAAATAAAAGGTATTTTTAGGTGTTAAACATAAAGGGTTGTAGAGCTTGAGAGCTCCTAACCGGCGCTTATAGCACCCTACGTGGAAGCTCGCTCGTGGTAGCTATCACCCAATGTCTTAGTCTGTTAGTTTTTTTCATCGGCTCAAATGCTTCATCTCGGCTCAATCTTGGTTGCTGTTTAGAAGGAAAAGTAGCTATGTTTTTTCTGTTTACGAAAAAACTTCATGAATTCCAAGAAAGTTCGCGAACTCGAAAATACTTTGTGAATTCAAAAAAAACTTTGAAAAGTTGACGTATTCAAAAAATTCAGAAATTCAATAAAAAATCCTACTTCAGAAAGTTCACGAATTCAAAAAAGTTAATGGCATTGAAAAAATTATCAAAATTTAAAATCGTTCACAATGTCGAAAAAGTTCGTTTAATTTAAAATTGAAAAGAAAGAGAAATGTGAAAAGAAATTAAAATCAAACATAAAACAGGAAAACAATTTATAAAATATAGAAAACCGGTTGGAAGTGTCAAAAGCTGTCTGGAAGCTTCTGGGAGGTTCCTGAAACCTTGTGTGACGAACGAAGTGAGGGGCGCACCTATACCTCGCTTAATACCAACTGGAACGAGCGCTCGCATCAGACATTGCACAATGGCCTGGCCCAGGTAGGATTCAGCCGACTTCGTCTTTACTTCAGTTTTTTCCATTGTTACGTTTTTCTTTTGTATTTTATTCTTCTTTTCGAAAACATTGAAAATGCATACATTTCAAAAGATAAAATCAAGAAAAAATATTCTTGAAATGGGAAAATGTAAACACAATCCTTCATACATGTTGGCTTAATTCAAAAAAAAAATGGTGAAAGCATATTAAGAAATGTATGTAATATTTTAAAAGTGTTCACATGTTTCCGAAAACTTATGTTACACAATAAAAATATTAATGATTTGAAAAGTATATAACATTGATAGAATACATCACAAATGTTTGTGCTATTTTGAAAATGTTCACACTTTTCAAAAAAAAGTGACATTTAGAAAAATGTTAATCGTTCATTTGGCCAATATTATACGTATATCAAATAAATTTTCAGAGGTATGTGAAAATGTAAATTATATAGGAAAAAAAGTTGATATCAAATTTGTATTTAAAATAAATATTAATCATTTATTAACAAATTTAAATGTGTACAAAAATATTATTCATGTATATGATAATTGTAGAAATCAAAAAATATTTTCCGTATGAAAACTATTGCATGGAAATCCGATTTGGCTCTTGGGAGCATATACTCCAGCCAACCAAAATTGTTTTTGCAAATGTCAATTTTTTTTCAAAAAAAATAGATGAGTTCATTGTCACACCAAAATGCTACTTACAATTTTTTAGGAGGAAAGCTCAAGTATTTTGATCTGTGCAAAAAAAAAAACAAGTCAAACGACAAATGTTACACTTATTTGTTTTCACCGACGAAGCACCGTCATTCCATTTCACACGAAAATTGGCAAGCACACTTGTTACACTAACAAGAACATCTTTAAAAAACCAGAAAATTTAAATTTTATTTACTATTTGTTTTGGATTTACTAGGGAACATATGCACTCCAGAGCCAAAGGCAGTCCCATTAGGGAGCATATAACATCCTTTACACGTCATTGTTGTACAGACAGAGAGGCGCAGCCTACTTTGTAGTTAATCCGAGGGGCAGACGGAGAGTGCCAAGTGAAGGAGTTCATTGATTGATAGTGTGTATAGCAGGAGTTAATGAAAAGATATCATATTAGAACGTCAGAAATGACAAGCATGCAACAGAACTGATCTCGAGCCACCACGGAGTCATCTCTGGTGACAATCTCTTTTGGCTGGTTTTCACAAGTGATTCATAATGCACTACTACACATTTTAGGCTGTCAAAACTAACACTTGGTAAAATCGTGTCAGTACTTTATATCTGTGTAATGCATATCTAGTAAACAGATTCCCTGCGTTTCGATCGCAATAACCTCTCATGGACAGAATGGAGGCACAGATTTGCTTACACAAGAGACTCGCCAAATAAAAAATCCATTTTTTCCTACATTGAGAGGCACGGATTTGCTTCCTGCCTCTTGCAAAAGGAAGAGAAAAGCGTGTTTTTTTCCTTCCCTGAGAGGCTTGGATTTACTTCTCGTGGTGGCACGGATTTTCTTCTATGGCCGTGCCTCTCGGAAAAGAAAAAAAGGTAGTTTCCTTTTTCTTTTCTTCGATGAGAGGTACGGCCGTGCCTCTCGAGAAGGAGAAAACGTGCTCCCGGTTCGGTTTTCTTGTCCGTTTTTTTCATGATTTTTTTGTCAAAACCTATCAAATTGGATCTACTTTTGAAGATCTCGACATGAGGAATTCAACAGAGAAAACGGTTCGAGATTTATACGCACGTTTGAGAGATAAAATGTTTTGAATAAACGAATTTACAAAAAAAAAGAAAAACTCTCAGGCTTCAACCTGAGAAGGTGAGAGTGACCTTTTTAAAAGAGTATTCCTTAATTAGTGATTTTGATCTCGATATAGCTCTCGTGGGAAGCAAGTACGTAGTACGAAGTAGTATATTGTTATATGGGTCGGTGCGTTATGAAGGTGGTGCGAGCGCCATGTACGAAATGCCCTGTAACTGGCGCCTTAAGCGGTGAATAGGGATTGGCCTTGAGCATTCTATAGATGAGCGGAGAATGGGCTTCAGTACGGGTTGGGGTTTGTGTTAAACCTTAGTTGGGCCTTCATTTGGACGCTGTGCGGGTTGGATGAGGCCGTAAGGCAAACCTCGGGCTTGTCCGCTTCGGGAACGTCCATCTTCCCCCTTGAGAAAAGTAGAAAAGAAACCCTAAAAAAATAAAGAATAGAGAAAAGTAGAAAAGAAAGTCAATATTCACCTTCGCGAAAGGCAATAACAAAACTATAAATGGCAGGGTCTACCTGAGCAGGTTAATTAAAAAGTCCACCGATGGTAACACTAACCAAATCTCTTGGCTATGCGTTTGCAAGCCCTTCCCACGTAAAAAAACAAAAAAAACAAAATCTGTTCTTGCATCCGTTCCAGATCCCTGAGCATGGTTGGATACAAATGTAAAGCCCCAAGATTAGAATAGTTACCATTTCCTGGTCCCCTAGCAGCAGGGACACAAATCATAGAATTGCAACGTTTTTATATTAAGAAATGCGAGTAATCGAGGTTAGTCGGTGCGGTCAGCAGTTCGGGTGAGGAGCGACATCGGCGAGCGAGCAAAGCAGGTACTACCTAGCAGCATAGCACTCAGCACGTACCAGGAAGCAAAGAACAGGCGTGAAACTCAGTCACACTGAGCGACGCATGTTTTACACGTATTGCCCACCCACCCTACGCCGAGGCCGTACCATGTGACTGCAAACTGTTACGGGCTGCTACGACCAGCGGCTAGACTCAGAGTCAAGAACCCACTGATGACAACGTACCTTATCATCAAAATAGCAACGTGCAGGTTCATTCATCAGCTCCCTTCGTGCTGGTAATTGGCTCAATGATGGAGTCCTAGCATGACTAGCTTGCGATTCACAGATGCATCTCCTCTGGAACATACTCTTCTCTCGCCCTCCTCTTCGTGCACGATGTCCATGAGCGATCGATCCATGCCGCTATACCCGACGACCCCCCTCGCATGCGATCATCGTGCCCACAGTGAGTTTTGCCGGCACACGGCGCCTAGGATTCTCGCTGCTCGTGGTGACGCAGCAAAGCACCCACTTAATTTCATTTCTGTTAGGTAGAGAAGTGGTAGTGATGGCCTCAAAAGCGTGCCGTCTTATCACCAGATGCTGCCGGCCAGCCGAGGTAGCAGTACGTATATAGTCTTTGGAATAAAAGCCAGCATCTCCTCTCCTCCCTCAAGCTTCATGGTACGCAGCTACAGTGAAGATCGGCAAATTCCTATATTGTTTCTGTGCCAGGATCGCCCTGTGCGTGGGGCAGACCGTTTTTGTTTTGGGCGCGTGTGCGAGGAATATAGGGTACTACGACCACTACTGGACTGCTGACGCCGAGAACAACAACCGGGTCTGGACCACATCGTTTGCGGAATAAGATGGGAGGAATCATCAGAGGACTCATTGGACGTTGCCCATTATTGTATGTAAACAGTTGTAGGGCCGACCGATCGCAAATGCCTCCGCTTATTACCACTATAGATCAGCAGCGCAAGGATGCCGATTCCCTAGCTGCTTTTCTGACAATTATAGTTCTGAACTTGCCGCCGGTGGCAACGTCGGAGCAGCCACACTAATGGACAGGAATCCATAATTGAGGCAACTTCCTCATTTACTCTCATGCAAGCTCCACTGTCCCCTACAGCACACTTTTTTCTGTTTTTGTGGTAAATTACCTGATATTCTGTCCTTTGTAACTAAACAGTATGAAGTGCTGCCCTTCCGTCCACTTGGGTCACTGAAACCTCCCAATAATGCTGGGGAATGCTTCCACTAGTCTCTTGACAGACACCAAATCAACCAACTTAATTATACTCCCTCCGTCCCAAAATAAGTATCTTATTTTGACACTTATTTTGGGACGGGGGGAATAGTATATATGGTACAGAACAGCAAGCAAGCAAGCTGCCAATCTGCCGTTGCCATGGCGTGCGTCCAGTTGAACGTACGGGGCCAATAATTGGGCAAATTAACTAATGCATCCAGCATGTTAAGTCAATAATATACCCACATGACGGCACGAGCTTCGCACATACAGAAGGTGCCATTGCCGTGGCGTGCGGCGAGTAGGTCCAAAAACGGCACTCCCAGCCCCAGCCCCGGGCCACGACAGATCGCAACCAAACGGTAAACAACAGCTCTCATCCCCCGAAGTATACACAGAAGCTTGGCTGGAATCTTCCACATGCTCCCAAACTGTCGCATGCCCCATAAGAAACTCGCAGAAAGGCGACGTCATGGCCGGAGTAACTTAACTAGTGCTAGCATTAAGAATTGACACGAGCCACACGACTACGTAGACGGCATGTGCATGGATGCGTGGCTCCATGGTCGATCGTAGCAATTCGTACCTAACGGCGCCGGCGTAAAAGGACACATTGCTATATAGTTTTGGTGCGCCTACGTACGTCCCATATGCATGTACGAAAAATACTATGCCACTAACCACACCGGCCAGTGACATACTACACCAACCACAACCGTATGCTATACTAAGACTAATTTCTCGGACGGCTACAATCATGCAAGTAGCACAGTATTTTTTTTTCTCAAACAGAAAAGTATAGATAGCATTGTTGTAGTGGGCCGGCCCAGCAAAACGGGAACGAGCATACTCAATGCTGAGCCTGAGGACAAGAAGAGACAGAACGGTGGGTAGCTCCGATCATCGTAAAATAATCCCCATGCGCTGCACGCATGATCGCGTTGCGTCCGTCGCAATTCTGCATCAGCAAGAGTTGAGCGCATACATACATCGTGCTGTTACTGTTAGACGTTGCTTCATACGCTACTAGTACTGTGTGTTTGTGTGGAGACCGATCGAGCTGGCAACACGCAAAATGAAGGCAAAAGCCAGGAATTCCGGGAAGAAAATACTCTGATTTACACCCAATGTAAAGATGGGAAAACGGATCTTACACGTGCAGAAACGCTACTACTAGCTACCAGAAAACACCCTGCTGCTCGGGCTCGAGCTGCAGTGCAAAAAAGAACTGGCAGCAGCTAGCTAATGCACCCATCGGTTGTACCCTATTACAAGCTGAACCTCGCCTCAGCTGGAAAAAGATGAAAGCGGGAAATCAAAGTTGCAGTCAGGTCTTGAAACCTTGACCGCAACCGCATGATATGATATCGCTTCCTAAAGCGACATCAATTTTATTTGACCTGTAAAGTAACAAATTAAACGAATTGGTTCGATCTGTAGCGAAGATGTTAGTGTAGATCGTCGAGGTTAGTAAGTTGTAACACTAGCATGCATATTGACCAAGAGATCCAGCAAGAGAATCTGGTTCATGCATGCATCCGGCCGGTTGTATCGTCGATCGTCAGTGCTCCCAGAGCAGCAACGGTTCCCCGAAGAAGAGGTTGTCGTCGACGTCATCCCACGGCGAACCGCAGTAGGACGGTGGCTCCGGCGACGCGAGCCCGAACTCTAGGAGGAAGTCCGGCACGTCCAGAAACGCGTAGTCAAGCCCAATGCCACCATATTCTGGTCCTGCATTCTCGATCAGACAATCCGGCGATGATGCCTGCTCGGGCGCTGCCGGCTCCGAAACCTCCTCAACCTCCACCTCCCGCTCCTTCGCAGCAATGGTGTCGGGCGAGAGCGCGTCGAGGGGCGACGGCGTGGCCGCGGCGAGCGCGGCGGCGGCCTGCACGTCCTTGGGCGCGGCGGACGCGGCGCGCGGCAGCTCGTGCGCGAGGTCCGGGAAGTTGAGGTGCGCGGCGCGGCCCTTGATGGCGATGGCGGCGACGTCGTGCGCGCGCGCGGCCATCTCCGCGGTGTCGAAGGTGCCGAGCCAGATGCGGGACTTCTTGCGGGGCTCCCTGATCTCGGACACCCACTTGCCCCAGGTGCGCATGCGCACGCCGCGGTACGTCGGGTGCTTCAGGTCCCTGCGCGGCCGCTTCTTGCCCACGGCGACGGCACTGCTGTCGTCGGAGCTCGGCGACGACGCGTTTAGAGAGCCGGAGCTCGTGTTGCTACAGGTGCAGCAGCTGTTACCGGACACCTGAGGAACCACTATCACCTGTTCGTGCTCCATTTGATCGATCGACCGACGTGACAACTGACAAGCGGTGGTGGCGGCGGCGGCGACCAAGCTGGATGGTTACGAGCTACGTACTTGGCTAGCTTGTTACTAAACCTTGGAACTTAGAAGTGATGGAGTGAGTTGCTTGTTTGATGAGTGCGATGCGCGAGGCAGCGTTCATATAGTGGCCACGCCAGTACGGATCTCCCTCACCTCGCCGGAAGTCGATGTGGAAGCAGGATCGTCGGGGGCGCATTTGTTTTTGTCTCCACGACGAAATGTGAATGACATGCAGAATACTACAACAGGCTACGAGCGAGCGCATGTTGCGTGCGTGTGCTTACGCGTTTCTCGATCGCCGTGGTCAATAGCGACTACAGGGAGGGCCATCACGCTGCTACATGCATTCTTTATCATTCATCGTCTCCTACTACCACCCCATGGAAATGGAATGGCTTTCCGTTGTGCAAAATGTGTGTGCGTGTTTATTAGGTGTATTCCGTTGGTAGAGTAGGACGATCGAGCGCGAGTAGACTAATGATTAAAGTAGCGGGAAAATCTCCCGGCGCAGGCACCTGTCTGTCTGTCCCTAAAGCGAAAGTCCCACCCGCACCAAGTTGGCCTCGTGCCAAGTATTAAAAACGCATCGAATCACTGTTCTTAGATCCAAAAGATTTCGATCTGGGCCTGCTTACTTGTAATGCAAATTAACTAATGCCTAGAGTTCAATAATGCAAACGAGTGCCTTGTCAACTAGCATCAGGGCAAGGCAGAAGGCAGATGGCACAGGAAAATGGGTTCGTTAGAGGGGAAAAGATGGAATGATATGCATTGAAAAAACGCACATAATGCAAAGCAAAGTAAAGCGCAGCTGCCTAGCCGTGTGTTTTTCTATCCTGTTCATGATATATCTGCATTTCTAAACTAATGCGGCTCTCCCTGCATAATGCTATCTGGAGGAATAGTTTAAGATAAACGCTGCGTTAATCCAGCGCGGGAGGATTAAGAAAACCTAATTGGGCGAGCTCGTGGCGCGCTTTTGAGATTCGGATGTTTGCTTTGATCACACTTTGGGGGCTTTACGTTGTTTCTTAAGTTGCCATGCATCTATCTAACAACCAAAAATCCTCCGAAGAAAAGCCTGGAATAAACTATCATTTCGTTCCCTGAGCTCAACCTTTCATTAAGCCTTTTTCCGAAAGAAAGAAAAACATTTGGCTCCATGAACAACCATGACATATGTATAAACTATGTATGCTTCTATGTTTTATACTTGAGCAACCCTGGTCGAGTGTTTTGATGGAGACATCCGAGGGAAGGCCCTGAGCATAACAGCAAGTGATTTGTTTCTCCCCTCCCCCTACACACAGAAAAAAGGGAAAAGAGCTTTGTTTCTACTTGAGTAACTCTGTACCTTAATCATGGGAATACTCTGGATCTTAGTTATTAAGCTATATCAACACGTTAACTTGGTCAAAAGCACATGCTATCGAGCATCAACGGAAACTTTGCACGAAATCCCAGATAATACGTCGAGTTAGCATCACCTAATACGCAGAGCGCGCATGAGGAGTCATTCCGATGGATGGACGCGGCAATGGAAAACTGAATGAAAACAATAATTATATATGCATCTACGGCATAATTACAACCAAAGATCGTTCTTTTCTTATAGTATCGTAATCACCTTTTGTTGACGGCGGGGTGCTAGCTTCATATGGGTCTTGCTTCAGTTCCAACTTGACCTTCCTGCTGCTCCGTGTCCCACCACGCGCGTCCTCCAAAAGCCACGACGACCACCAGCAACACGCAAGGAACCTGGCACCTCGGCGATGTGAAGACTGCCGGTAGAGATCAATGGGACATATTTCAGGCCCTCTTTGACTCGTAGGATTTCTAAAATGCAAGAATAAGAAAAGCACACTTGTATATAGGATGACATGCCTTTTTTTTTAAACGGAGGCAAAAAATATGCCTCGTCGATTAATTAAGCAGAAGAAAAATGTCCAGTTAATTAATGAAAAACCGGGTAAAACCCACGGGCCATCCCTTGTCCACTTCCTTGGTTCCCAAGTTGTCTTCTGGTCCAAAAAATTCTTCAAAAAGTTTGGTTGCATTTGGACTCCGTTTGATATGGATATTCTGCGAAGTAAAAAACAGGCAAAAAATAGCAACTGGCACTTGACACTATGTCAATAGGTTAGTCCCAAAAAAATTATATAAAGTTGCTATAAAATAAATATAAAACATCCAAGAATGATAATATAACATCATTGAACAATCAAACATTATAGATACGTTGGAGACGTATCACGTCATTATTGGTCAACAATGTTGAACTATTGGGGCGTAGTGAAGTGACGTAGCTATAGTGTCTTCTTGTCGTGTCCGATGGGACGCTACGATTGACTCTGCGCAGCAGGCCGGCTGAAGCAGCCGGACAGGGAGCCGGTTGGAGCAGCCGGGTGGCGAGTGGCTAGACCAAGGGGTGTTGGCCACCTCTATGTTTCGAAATGTCTTCTCGTCTCCTTGAGCCTACCCGAGGGTCACCCCCCCCCCCCCCCCGACAGGAACAACACATGGATGTCACTGATGTTGGATCCAACCACCGGAAAACATATCATGGGTTATTACCTAGAGATTAAATTTAGCCATATTCCAAGCAATAATGCCTTCAAGAAGGGACCCTCGGGATTTTTGCCCCGGAAAACAAGATAAGGCACTTGAGAAGTGCCACCAATCCCATGTTGCCTTGGGATGTTGCATCCACATACGCATACAGAGACATATGTGCACGTGAATGGTCATGACGTCAACATTGACACGCATTGTGATAACCATGCCAACAAATCTTGTAAACGCGAGAACCGCCCAGCCAACCATTGATCCACTAAGATAGGAAGGTAACAGGCGCTACCAAAATGCCACTCGAGGGACCCTCCAATAACACTGCATCATCTTCCTAAGCGATGAGTGACAACAAATATGTACCCAATCACGAAGGACATGACCACCTTCAACTCCAAACCCATGTCACTCGCATAGTGGTAACGCCGCCTTCAGCCGTGAATTGGTTGGACCAAGCCAGCACATGATGGGCCAACTCCTAGCTCTTAGCTCCGGCGCTGGTGAAGAAGAAGAGCAAGACAAATTGGCGCAAGAAGATGACCGGTAGAGGATTTGGAGGCGGCGTAGGGTTTTTTGACATACCTAGAAGGGTCAAGCGAGCCAGCAGTCTCAGGACGCCAAGCCGATGCCTGTGAGGAATGAGTCGCGATGGCGCCTGAAACCATTGGTTGGGGCGTCAATGTCCTCGGTTGTGGTTCGGAAAGCGTCGACCAAGGTACAATGCACAGATCCAACTCCTAATCGATCTATTGAAAATAAACTGACATGTTATAAGTGTGAGGTTGAGGGGCATGGTTCTAGAGAGTGTTAGTTGAAAGTGAAATCTATGATTTGTGGGAGAAGAAGCCACTTGACCGAGAATTGCACTTAGCCTAACCAACCAAAGCATGTGATTCCACTTGTGGATATGGGACGTCCATATTTAGGATAGTTTGGTGCGCAACAAGTTAAAGAGAGGACCAAAGAAAGGAAATCTCCAACTCTGGGACCAATCAAGGTGATGAATGGAGCTTTGATTACATCTGAGATTCATGTACGGTTGGAGAGGAAAATTTGGTGGGGATGGGATTGGAAAGTCTTTGAGAAGGGAGGTGATTTTGTGGCGCAATTTCTTGATGTTTCTAAGATAGAAATATTATAAGGTTTTGTTGAGGTCAAACTCAAGGAACTGATGCTTGTCAATATTGTCAGAGCTGTGACCAAGGTTGTGCAAGAGGGTAGGCTGGGTGAGGATTGAAGGCTTGCGTGAAGATCAGGAGCACTATAAGGGTTTCTTTTAGGTGAGATCTGTGGTTAGGACTATGGATGAACTTGATATGGTTATGCTGGAAGAATTTGACATTGTCAGGGTCAAGGATAAACAAAGTTTTTTTATATAGATAAAATAATTAAAATGGCACAAAAAAGAAAAGTAGTTTTATTGATATTTTCTGTATTGGAAAATAGACCATCGGGGCCATAGGTTGAATAGTGACATCTCTCCAAGCAGAAAACTGTGGTGAAAAATTGCAGCTGAGCAGCGATTAAATTGCAATATTTATATTTATGACCATGCCCATTCATGGCATAATCTTGCACACCCACTACGTCCGTGATATGTAGATTGTTATTCTACTTCATCTACAACTAATACTCCACCCCTGGGCCGCTATCTAGCATTCATCTCGAAGTGTTGAGTTTACAATAAACAGAGCATTGCAATAATCATGATTACACAATATAGACAGGAAAATTATCGACTAAATGTGATAAACAAACATCATTTTTACCGTTAGTGGCAACAATACAATACATGTTCAATCCTTTATTTTCACCGGGATCAAATTCACCACAAGATTGAACCCACTGCTATGGACAATTCCCTTTGAAAAATTACCTATCAATCTTGGTTAGAGAAGGCAAATAAATCAGAAAGCCTACATAGCTACTTAAATATGCAGCAAAGAAACTTCAAGAGATTCAATATAATACAATGAACAATCTTATCATAAAGTGACAATTAATGGTATCCCAACAAGCACAACAACCAATTACATCATATTTATCCTGATCATGTAAGGCAGCTCATGAGAACTTTGTATCAAATCACAAGGGAGAGAGGATGCCATCTAGCTATTTTCATGGATCCAAAGGTCGTAAGGAAACTACTCACACATGTTCATGGTGGCAGCAAGATTGACAATGAAGGAAATATGCCCTAGAGGCAACAATAAAGTTGTTGTTTTATATTTCTTTATTCATGATAAATGTTTATTATTCATGCTAGAATTGTATTAACCGAAAACTTGATACATGTGTGAATACATAGACAAAACAATGTGTCCCTAGTATGCATTTACTAGACTAGCTCGTTGATCAAAGATGGTTAAGTTTCCTAGCCATGGACATGAGTTGTCATTTGATAACGGGATCACATCATTAGTGGAATGATGTGATGGACAAGACCCATCCGTTAGCTTAGCATAATGATCGGTTAGTTTTATTGCTACTTCTATCTTCATGTCAAATACATATTCCTCCGACTATGAGATTATGAAACTCCCGGATACCGGAGGAATGCCTTATGTGCTATCAAACATAAAAGCGTAACTGGGTGATTATAAAGATGCTCTACAGGTATCTTCGAAGGTCTTTGTGTTGGAAATATGCCCTAGAGGCAATAATAAAATGGTTATTATTATAGTTCTTTGTTCATGATAATTGTCTGTTATTCATGCTATAACTGTGTTATCCGGAAATCGTAATACACGTGTGAATACATAGACCACAACATGTCCCTAGTAAGCCTCTAGTTGACTAGCTCGTTGATCAACAGATAGTCATGATTTCCTGACTATGGTCATTGGATGTCATTGATAACGGGATCACATCATTAGGAGAATGATGTGATGGACAAGACCCAATCCTAAGCATAGCTCAAAGATCGTGTAGTTCGTTTAGCTAGAGCTTTTCCAAATGTCAAGTATCATTTCCTTAGACCATGAGATTGTGCAACTCCCGGATACCTTAGGAGTGCTTTGGGTGTGCCAAACGTCACAACGTAACTGGGTGACTATAAAGGTGCACTACGGGTATCTCCAAAAGTGTCTGTTGGGTTGGCATGAATCGAGACTGGGATTTGTCACTCCGTATGACGGAGAGGTATCTCTGGGCCCACTCGGTAATGCATCATCATAATGAGCTCAATGTGACCAAGTGTCTGGTCACGGGATCATGCATTATGGTACGAGTAAAGTGACTTGCCGGTAACGAGATTAAACGAGGTATTGGGATACCGACGATCGAGTCTCGGGCAAGTAACGTACCGATTGACAAAGGGAATTGTATACGGGGTTGATTGAATCCTCGACATCGTGGTTCATCCGATGAGATCATCGAGAAGCATGTGGGAGCCAACATGGGTATCCAGATCCCGCTGTTGGTTATTGATCGGAGAGGCGTCTCGGTCATGTTTGCGTGTCTCCCGAACTCGTAGGGTCTACACACTTAAGGTTCGGTGACGCTAGGGTTGTAGAGATATAAGTATGCAGTAACCCGAAAGTTGTTCGGAGTCCCGGATGAGATCCCGGATGTCACGAGGAGTTCCGGAATGGTCCGGAGGTGAAGAATTATATATAGGAAGTGTAGTTTCGGCCATCGGGAAAGTTTTGGGGGTCACAGATATTGTACCGGGACCACCGGAAGGGTCCCGGGGGTCCACCGGGTGGGGCCACCTATCCCGGAGGGCCCCATGGGCTGAAGTGGGAGGGGAGCCAGCCCCAGGTGGGCTGGTGCACCCCCCCTTGGCCCCCCTGCGCCTAGGGTTGGAAACCCTAGGGGTGGGGGCGCCTCCACCTGGCTTGGGGGGCAAGTTTCCCCCCTGGCCGCCGCCCCCCCTTGGAGATCCCATCTCCTAGGGCCGGTGCCCCCCCTAGGGGGCCTATATAAAGAGGGGGGAGGGAGGGCAGCCGCACCCATGCTCTTGGTGCCTCCCTCCCCCCTTGCTACACCTCTCCCTCTCGTAGAAGCTTGGCGAAGCTCTGCCGAGATCACTGCTGCATCCACCACCACGCCGTCGTGCTGCTGGATCTCTGTCAACCTCTCCTCCCCCCTTGCTGGATCAACAAGGAGGAGACGTCTTCCTCAACCGTACGTGTGTTGAACGCGGAGGTGCTGTCCGTTCAGCACTAGGATCATCGGTGATTTGGATCACGACGAGTACGACTCCCTCAACCCCGTTCTCTTGAACGCTTCCGCTCGCGATCTACAAGGGTATGTAGATGCACTACTTTCTCTCATTGCTAGATGAACTCCTAGATTGATCTTGGTGAACGTAGGAATTTTTTTATTTTATGCAATGTTCCCCAACAGTGGCATCATGAGCTAGGTCTATGCGTAGTTCTCTTTGCACGAGTAGAACACAAATTTTTTGTCGGCGTAGATGTTGTCAACTTTCTTGCCACTACTAGTCTTATTTTGCTTCAGCGGTATTGTGGGATGAAGCGGCCCGGACCGACCTTACACGTATGCTTACGTGAGACAGGTTCCACCGACTGACATGCACTAGTTGCATAAGGTGGCTAGCGGGTGTCTGTCTCTCCCACTGTCGGTGTCAAAACCGGCGGATCTCGGGTAGGGGGTCCCGAACTATGCGTCTAGGCGGATGGTAATAGGAGACAAGGGACACGATGTTTTACCCAGGTTCGGGCCCTCTTGATGGAGGTAAAACCCTGCGTCCTGCTTGATTGATATTGATATTGTGGATGTTTACAAGAGTGGATCTACCACGAGATCAAGGAGGCTAAACCCTAGAAGCTAGCCTATGGTATGATTGTAAGGGTTGATGTTGTTGTCCTACGGACTAAAGCCATCCGGTTTATATAGACACCGGAGAGGGCTAGGGTTACATAGAGTCGGTTACAATGGTAGGAGATCTACATATCCGTATCGCCAAGCTTGCCTTCCACGCCAAGGAAAGTCCCATCCGGACACGGGACAAAGTCTTCAATCTTGTATCTTCATAGTCTTGGAGTCCGGTCGGTGATGATAGTCCGGCCGATGATAGTTTGGCCGATGATGGTAATCCGGCTATCCGGACACCCCCTAATCCAGGACTCCCTCAGTAGCCCCTGAACCAGGCTTCAATGACGATGAGTCCGGCGCGCATATTGTTCGGCATTGCAAGGCGGTTCCTCCTCCGAATAATTCATAGAAGATTGTGAACACCAGGATAGTGTCCGGCTCTGCAAAATAAATTCCATATTCCACCGTAGAGAGAATAATATATACACAAGTTCAATCTGCTGACGTTTTTTGAGGCATGACATCACACCACTGCCAAGCCATTACTTGAATCGTTTTTTATTTTACCACCTCAGCGCATTTAGCGAAGCGGTTTCCTTGGCACGTCTTATCGAAGCAGAGATCGTGTTCCCCCTTAATCCGGGATTCTCATCAATACGGACGTGGGTAACCCAACCGCGCCCGTCGCCACGCCCCCTCTATCGAAGGCGGGTCCTGAACGGTCACGGAGACGGCTCTCGGTATTCTCCCTCTTTATAACGGGACCAAGGCTCGTTTCTTTTCTTCAATCCTCCATCGAATCCTCTCCCCGCTCCAAGTTCCAACACCTAGAGCCCCAGATTCGAGCGCTTCGGACCTTCAATGATGTCCGGTTCCGACCTCCAAGGCCGGTGGATGCCCTCCTCGGTCACGGAGGAGGACGTGCTAAAGCTGCGGGAGGCCAAGTACCTGACTTACGAGATTTCGCACAGGTTGCCTGCCGAGGGGCAGGCCATCCCCACCCCCGAGCCCGGCGAGTATGTTGTTTTCGTATCCCACCTCTGTCGGGGTTTAGGCTTCCCGATGGATCCTTTTGTGAGAGGGCTCATGTTTTACTATGGGTTGGAATTCCATGATTTGGCTCTGGAGTCCATCCTCCACATCCCCGCATTTATCGTCGTCTGCGAAGCCTTCCTCCGCATCACCCCTCACTTCGGCCTGTGGCTGAAGACCTTCAATGTGGTGCCGAAGATGATAGGGGGGCGTCAAGCGGAGTGTGGCAGGGCGGCCGTCAGTAGGAGGGCCGATGCCCCGTGGCCCGCGAGTTCCTTCCAAGAGGAGCTCGGCTTGTGGCAGCAAGAGTGGTTCTATATTACCATTCCGAGGGGCCGCAAACAAAAGCCGCCGCCCTTATTCCGCCCGGGACCTCCACAACGGTTGATGTCGTGGGTCAACCAAGGGCTCAACTGGGGGCCGTCAAAGGACGTGCCCCTACTGCAGGGCCGGATTCGAGATCTCCAGGCGAGGGAGATCGATCTGGTCGTGGTGATGCAGGTTATGCCGATCAGGCATCACTTGCCCTGCAAACGCCATCCTCTCCGACTATGGGAATTTAATCCGGAGGGACCACGGATTCTTCAACACTTCATGGGTATGACACCCCTGGAGATGTACAAATTGTTCTTCGGATCGCAAGAGGCGCGTCCGGAATTGACCGAGGATGCTGGCCTAAGCTGCAATCGCCCGGACACTCAAGTAAGTAGTTCCAACTCCGGACATACCATTTGTTTGCCTTTCGATGATTCGCCTTATGACCAATTTCCTTCTAAACAGGAGTGGATAGCGGAAGCAAAATTGATATGGTGTCCGGCCCCCCTCCCAGAGACCGCGCCGGATTCCGTGCTGGTCCGGATGTTGGAGGTTGCGCTTCCAGAGGAAGGCGAAGGGGAAAGTGGAAAAGCTACTGCCTCGCCTAAGGAGGCTCTTGAAAGAGGGGGGATCAAGAATCCCTCCCTCCAAGGGGAGAAGAGGATTGCCTCCGAGGACCCGGGGGCCAAAGCCCCTAAGCGGGGGAAGAAATCTTCGCCAGAGGGTCCTGCGTCCGGGGAGGCCCCGGCCGCACAGTCTCCCTTAAAGGATCAGCCCTCCAACGAGCCGTAAGTAGAAAGAAAGGATTTTTATAATAAGGGACATCCCTTTTTGTGCTTCTGAGGATAACTAAAGTTTTTACCTTTTAGTTCGGATCTCCGTCCTTCGCAAATGAGCTCGTCTTCGGGGGACCTTCGTCCGGAGATGATGGAGAGCGAGACGCCTCCGTCCGGGGCGCCGTCGGATAGGGCGGACGAGCCTGAAGTGTTGTCACGGAGGGAGCCCCCGGGTTTGGCGAAGCCGGATAGTTCGGCGCCAACTGGTGTGCGGCTGAAGGATCTGCTTGAGAAGGCGTCTATCTCAGAAGATCACCACGCATTGATGAGTGTGGTGATTGAAAGGATTTCATCCGCCGAAGGCGGGTTGCATAATGCCGTCAGGAGTTTGCTGGCGGGGTTGGAGGTACGTAAAAAATGACACACCTTTTGACAGTTTTGCATATAGAATGCTCCCTGTATAGATAGTAGCCCCTGAGACTCGGTAGGTTGTCGAAAGCGACAGCGTGCCGAGGATCAAAATCGCAGGTTTAAATTTTCGCCGTGCCTATGTAGGTGGCGGGTCATCCGGGGGCCAGCCGGACTGATGAAGTTGCTAAACTAAAGCGGCAACTCACCGTTGCGGATGCGGATATCACGCTGGTCAACAGGCGACTTGATGAGTCGCAAGGTAAGTGTTTCTGTGCGGTCACTTAGTAAGGGAGCCGAAGCCAGCTCCTTACAACATGTGTGTGAAATGCAGATAGTGCCGCTGCTGTGGAGAGCCTTCGGGCCGAACTTGCTCAAGCCAAGGAGCAGGCCAGAAGGAGTAATGCGGCGGCCTCGAGGGCGGCCGAAGAGTTAGCGGCCGAAAGGGCCGCACACTGCCGAAGCAGGGAAGAGATGGCCGAAATGCCCGTGAAGTTAAAAGATGCTACCGACCGCAATGAGGCTCTTGAGAAGGAGCGCCTGGCGGGGCAAGAAGACCTGGGGAAGGCCACCGCCGAAGCCAAGGTTGCCCGCTCTGCAATGCGGGCTATAAAGGAAGAGTTGCGCCAGGCCGGAGACATTGTAGCTGGCAAGCCTTTTCTGCTGCGCTGAAGGTTTACGGATCCAAAGTATGCTCAGCTGGGCCAACTGTGGGGTCCGGAAGACCCTTATATGGACTTAGCAGCGAGTGCGGCGGATGCCGTTGTGCATTTTCGAAGCCAGAAGGATCACGAGACGGAAGAGCTGTTTTGGTCTCAATTCCATAGTCCGGAACGTTCACTTCCGCTGACCGACCGTTTGGCCGAGTGGGCTGAGCTGAATAGGTTGTCCGGGCTTGCCATGACGGATATCGTGACCCATGTCTGGCTGGATAGGCCCAAGCCGAAGAGTTACTTTGGCTTATTGCAGCAATTTCTTGGGGCGGTGCCGCATATGAAGGCGATGAAGCGGTCGGCATGCATAGAGGGTGCACGGATGGCACTCGACCGTGTGAAGACACATTGGACAGAGATGGATGCCACCGCTATTGCGACCCCGGGTTCGGACGATAGCCGGTTACCCGCCGAGCACTATTTTGGTGAAGTGCTGCGTGGTGCTCGTGTAATAGAGTCGCAGTGTTCAAAAAATGTTACGTTCAAATGAACGTTTCATGTTGTAAAACAATGTTTATGATGTAAGCGCCTTTTATACTTGTGCGTTCAAGTAATGTAATATCTCCTATGCGGCCGTTCATGTATACGTGTGTATAACCTGAAAGATGGCAGTCGTCGGCTTCAGCCCCCACGCACAAGGTGCGGGGGTGTTCGCAAAAAATAGCGTGTTTTCACACTTAATCCGACACCTCGGTCCTGTAAAGGAGGTGGTAGTGTAGCAAATGAGGCAACCGGACTATAATGCTTTATCACTTTCACTTCGCCATGGAGTTCGAGGGTGGGGCTACGACATAGCCCCTGGGGGCACCGCGCTCTCTAAATTGGGGGCGCGTATGTGCCTGACCGGGAAACGGCCCTTCGTCAAAGTGGAGGAATTCTAAACATTCCCTTGGTCGATCGAGTGGTTGACCAGTCTCTCGCTGTATCATGACAGTCAGTTTTCGGCTTTCTCTACTGAGGTGCTCGCCCAGCCGAACTGGGGCACAATCGCAGTAGTTCTCCTGGTGCAGCGTTAGCCGATGATATGGAACGTAAGGCCGCAAAACACAGGAGCCGGGAAAATCCAACATTTGACCCAAGACATGATTCGGAGCTGATGCATATAAGGCCTAACTCGAGACGCCGAACACTCCCGAAGGTGTTCGGTCTTTATAATGACGGGCAGAACAATGCCCTAAGCCCCTTGTGTCCAGGTACGGGCAAGTTCCTCTGGCGCGGCCGATGCCAAAACGCCAGCCTCCACTCTGGTTATAATAAGAAACCAGGGGATTATAGCAACAAGAGACAGTAAGAAAGGTTTACGTAGGGTCTTAGTCTGAAAAGAATCCTTGAAACGGGTCCCTACTGCACGTCTGCGCCTGTGTCTCCGTTGTGCCGTATCCTGGATGGGTATGCACGTTGTTCATCTGTAAAAAGGGAGGAACTTAGTTTGAAAAGAAATCGTGCAAAAAAGTACATAAAAAATTGAAATATAAATTTAGAAAGCTGAGCCTATGCTAGCTCATTATAGCTTATATACACAAACCCTTGTGAAGGGGTGTGCGGCTAGGTAGCCCCTAGCTTATTTATTCCGGACCCGTCCAGCCGTGTCCGGGGGCTTAGCCGACCTTTTAATGAAATGATGCCATGTGGACCAGGCATTTTAAGCGTAAGAGACGTGTAGTGTGGTATTGCGTTAAAGCGGACGAAAGCTTCACGTCCCAGTAGTGCTTGATAGCTACTTTTGAATGGGGCGACATGAAAGGTTAGCTTTTCTCGTCGGAAGTT
The DNA here is from genome assembly GCA_963921465.1 of Triticum timopheevii. Taxonomy (NCBI): domain Eukaryota; kingdom Viridiplantae; phylum Streptophyta; class Magnoliopsida; order Poales; family Poaceae; genus Triticum; species Triticum timopheevii. The sequence continues at coordinate 532,066,851 of OY997264.1, forward strand.
GTCAGTTGACCCGAACACAACTTCTAGTAATAATGAACCTGTGCACCTGGCGTAAGGGCCTGGCGCCACTCCTTTGAAGGAAGTGCGGCTATGTCGAATTGTAGTAGGGTCTATCCCCAACTTGCGGACTGTGTCCAGATATAGCAGGTTTAAGTCACTGCCGCCGTCCATCAGAACTTGCGTAAATTGCAGTCCGTCTATTATGGGATCCAATATCAGAGCAGTCCATCCTGCGTTCCGGATACTTCTGGAATAATCCAGATGGTCGAAAGTGATTGGTTTTGACATCCAATCTCGGTGTTCCGCTGGGGTGGACCGTGTGACACTTGTTTTAGCGAGTGCCGTGTTGTTTTTCCGTACTATCACATGAAGTGAGTTTACTGCTTTGACTTCTTGTGGGAAAGTCTTCTGACCTCCGGTGCTCTGCTGGTGGGGCTCTCATCGTCCTCGCTTGGCGCATCGAGCCCCTTGTGTTCGGCGTTGAGTCTGCCGGACTGTTTAAAAACCCAACAATTTCGGTTGGTATGGTTTGCAGGCCTTCCGGAGGTACTGTGGATTTGACATATCCGATCCAAAATTTTGTTTAAGTTGGATAGCTCGTCACTGTTGTCCTTAAGAGGCAGTGTTTTATTGTTTGGTCGCGAGATTTTGAATCCGGCGTTGACCGCCGTGCTCTTTGGGCTTTTTTCTTTATTCCGGCGCTGGTCTTTCCTGCGCCGTGTTTTTCCGTTTCCATCTCTGATCTCGGATGTACTCGGGTCGCTGGTGCCGCATCTTGCTAGCCAGCTGTCTTCTCCTGCGCAAAAGCGCGTCATGATGCTTGTTAGCGCGGCCATTGTTCTTGGTTTTTCTTGGCCGAGGTGTCTGGCGAGCCATTCGTCTCGGATGTTGTGTTTAAAAGATGCTAAGGCTTCTACGTTCGGACAGTCGACTATTTGGTTCTTTTTGGTAAGGAACCTGTTCCAGAATTTGCGCGCGACTCTCCGGGCTGTTGAGTTATATGACTTAGATCGTCTGCATCCGGAGGGCGGACATAAGTCCCTTGAAAATTCGCTCTAAACGCTCCCTCAAGCTCTTCCCAACTTCCAACAGTGTTTTCTGGGAGGCTTTTAAGCCAATGTCGAGCTGGCCCTTTGAGTTTGAGGGGTAGACATTTTATGGCGTGGAGATCATCTCCTCTAGCCATGTGTATGTGTAGTATGTAATCTTCTATCCAGACTCCGGGGTCTGTTGTTCTGTCATATGCCTCTATGTTTATGGGTTTAAACCCTGCTGGGAATTCATGATCCAGCACCTCATCGGTGAAACATAGTGGGTGTGCGGCGCCCCTGTATTTGGGTGTGCCGCTGTCTTCGAACACTTGTCGTGTTGTATTGCTTCCTGGGGCCCTCTGTTTTGGCCCGTAGATGGACCTAGTTGGGCCGTCTATCTTCCCAGGATCATAAGTCGGCTTGTGTGCGGCGCCGCTTGTCGCTTTCGGCCTGTCATCTGGCCGTCTATCCGGCCAGGCGGCCTATTTATTTTTTGGTTGTGAGGGCTCTATGGCTTCCTCGTCAAATTCTGGCAGCAGCTTGCGCTTCGGGTAGCTCTTTGTTTGATGGCCATTGCCATACTTGTCTGCGGTCTTGAGTACCTTGCTCCACTTCATTCTGAGTATGTCTTCCGCTGTTTTGAGCTTCCATTTTTCCTTCTTCAAACTTCTTGCAGTGGCGATGAGTCTTTTGTGAAGATTCTTATGCTCCGGTGGTGTGTCCGGACTGTTGATTGCTCCGGGAAGGGGTTGATTATCCGGCTCGTCCTGTTCGGACGGTTGCTTGGTTGCATGTTCGTCGTCCAATGGATTGCCCTGCTCTATTGCTGGGTCATTAGGAATGCTGCTTTGATCGAGGCGGGACTTAGGGCGGCGTCTACGTCGCCGTTTTGGTTGTTTGTCGGCGGGATTATCCTCTGTCGCGTCCCGTTGTTCCTCGTTATCGCTTCCTTTTGGGGTGTCCACCATATATATGGCATGTGACGAGGTGGCCTTCCAGTGCCCTGTAGGCGTTGGTTCTTGATTGTCTCCGTCATCGTCGTCCATACCGTCGATGTCTTCGGAGTCGTAGTTTAGCATGTCGGTTAAATCATCGACAGTGACTACGAAGTGGGTGGTGGGTGGGCTCTGAATTTCTTCGTTGTCCGCGTCCCAATCGTCCTGGCCGTAGTCCGGCCAGGGCTCTCCGGATAGCGAGAGATGCTTCAGCGAATTTAAGATGTTGCCGAAGGGTGAGTGCTGAAAGATGTCCGCAGCGGTGAATTCCATGATCGGCGCCGAATCGGATTCGACTGGCAGAGGCGCAGGAGGTTCGAAGTCCGGCAGGGAGTCCGGCACCTCGGAGTCATGAGCTTTATGCGGGACAAGGTCAGTGTTCGGCCATCGCCGTGGAAGTTGCAGCTCCCGAGGCGGTGTCCAGCCACCCGTCCTCGATCTGTGCGATCGGCTCCGGACTACTGGCCGGAGCGGATTCGTTTGCAGCCTCCAAGGTACTGTCCGGCGGCAGAGTTAGGTTGTACCCATCACGATAGTGCGGCACGCTCGGCTGTGGCTCGGATCCATCGAAGATCAAGTCCCTGCGGATATCGGCCGTGAAGTTTAGGCTTCCAAACCTGACCTGACGGCCAGGGGCGCAGCTTTCGATCTGCTCCAGATGGCCAAGTGAGTTGGCCCGCAGTGCGAAGCCGCCGAATACGAAGATCTGTCCGGGGAGAAAAGTCTCACCCAGGACTGCGTCGTTGTTGATTGAAGAGGCCATCAAGCCTATCGATGACGACACAGAGGAACTCTCAATGAAAGCACCAATGTCGGTGTCAAAACCGGCGGATCTCGGGTAGGGGGTCCCGAACTGTGCGTCTAGGCGGATGGTAACAGGAGACAAGGGACACGATGTTTTACCCAGGTTCGGGCCCTCTTGATGGAGGTAAAACCCTACGTCCTGCTTGATTGATATTGATATTGTGGATGTTTACAAGAGTGTATCTACCACGAGATCAAGGAGGCTAAACCCTAGAAGCTAGCCTATGGTATGATTGTAAGGGTTGATGTTGTTGTCCTACGGACTAAAGCCATCCGGTTTATATAGACACCGGAGAGGGCTAGGGTTACATAGAGTCGGTTACAATGGTAGGAGATCTACATATCCGTATCGCCAAGCTTGCCTTCCACGCCAAGGAAAGTCCCATCCGGACACGGGACGAAGTCTTCAATCTTGTATCTTCATAGTCTTGGAGTCCGGTCGATGATGATAGTCCGGCCGATGATAGTTCGGCCGATGATGGTAATCCGGCTATCCAGACACCCCCTAATCCAGGACTCCCTCACCCACTTTAGTTGGAGCGGATTCGATGAAAAGGGTCCTTATGAAGGGTAAATAGAAGTTGGCAAATCACGTTGTGGCTTTCACGTAGGTAAGAAAACGTTCTTGCTAGAATCCTATTGCAGCCACGTAAAAACATGCAACAACAATTAGAGGACGTCTAACTTGTTTTTGCAGCATGTGTTTTGTGATGTGATATGGCCAAAAGTTGTGATGAATGATGAATGATATATATGTGATGTATGAGATCATGTTCTTGTAATAGGAATCACGACTTGCATGTCGATGAGTATGACAACCGGCAGGAGCCATAGGAGTTGTCTTTATTTTTTGTATGACATGCGTGTCATTGAGAAACGCCATGTAAATTACTTTACTTTATTGCTAAACGCGTTAGCCATAGTAGTAGAAGTAATAGTTGGCGAGCAACTTCATGGAGACACGATGATGGAGATCATGATGATGGAGATCATGGTGTCATGCCGGTGACGAAGATGATCATGGAGCCCCGAAGATGGAGATCAAAGGAGCTATATGATATTGGCCATATCATGTCACCATTTGATTGCATGTGATGTTTATCATGTTTTTCATCTTATTTGCTTAGAACGACGGTAGATTAAATAAGATGATCCCTCATAATAATTTCAAGAAAGTGTTCCCCCTAACTGTACACCATTGCGAAGGTTCGTTGTTTCGAAGCACCACGTGATGATCGGGTGTGATAGATCCTAACGTTTGAATACAACAGGTGTAAGCCAGATTTACACACGCAATACACTTAAGTTGACTTGACTAGCCTAGCATGTACAGACATGGCCTTGGAACACGGAGGACCGAAAGGTCGAGCATGAGTCGTATAGAAGATACGATCAACATGGAGATGTTCACCAAACATGACTAGTCCGTCTCACGTGATGATCGGACACGGGCTAGTCGAGTCGGATCATGTATCACTTAGATGACTAGAGGGATGTCTAATCTGAGTGGGAGTTCATTAAATAATTTGATTAGATGAACTTAATTATCATGAACTTAGTCTAAAATCTTTACAATATGTCTTGTAGATCAAATGGCCCACGTTACCCTCAACTTCAACGCGTTCCTAGAGAAAACCAAGCTGAAAGATGATGGCAGCAACTATACAGACTGGGTCCGGAACCTGAGGATCATCCTCATAGCTGCCAAGAAAGATTATGTCCTAGAAGCACCGCTAGGTGAAGCACCAATCCCAGAGAACCAAGACGTTATGAACGCTTGGCAGTCTCGTGCTGATGATTACTCCTTCGTTCAGTGCGGCATGCTTTACAGCTTAGAACCGGGGCTCCAAAAATGTTTTGAGCAACACGAAGCATATGAGATGTTCGAAGAGCTGAAAATGGTTTTCCAAGCTCATGCCCGGGTCGGGAGATATGAAGTCTCCGACAAGTTCTTCAGCTGTAAGATGGAGGAAAATAGTTCTGTCAGTGAGCACATACTCAAGATGTTTGGGTTGCACAACTGCCTTACTCAGCTGGGAGTTAATCTCCCGGATGACGCGGTCATTGACAGAATCCTTCAGTCGCTTCCACCGAGCTACAAGAGCTTTGTGATGAACTTCAATATGCAGGGGATGGAAAAGACCATTCCTGAGGTATATTCAATGCTGAAATCGGCAGAGATAGAGATCAAAAAGGAACATCAATTGTTGATGGTGAATAAAACCACTAAGTTCAAGAAAGGCAAGGGTAAGAAGAACTTCAAGAACGACGGCAAGGGAGTTGCCGCGCCCGGTAAGCCAGTTGCCGGGAAGAAGTCAAACAATGGACCCAAGCCTGAGACTGAGTGCTTTTATTGCAAGGGAAGTGGTCACTGGAAGCGGAACTGCCCCAAGTACTTAGCGAACAAGAAGGCCGGCAAAACCAAAGGTATATGTGATATACATGTAATTGATGTGTACCTTACCAGTACTCGTAGTAGCTCTTAGGTATTTGATACCGGTGTGGTTGCTCATATTTGTAACTCAAAGCAGGAGCTGCGGAATAAGCGGAGACTAGCGAAGGACGAGGTGACGATGCGCGTCGGGAATGGTTCCATAGTCGATGTGATCGCCGTCGGCACGCTACCTCTACATTTATCTACGGGATTAGTTTTAAACCTCAATAATTGTTATTTAGTACCAGCTTTGAGCATGAACATTGTATCTGGATCTCATTTAATACGAGATGGCTACTCATTTAAATCCGATAATAATGGTTGTTCTATTTATATGAGAGATATGTTTTATGGTCATGCCCCGATGGTCAATGGTTTATTCTTAATGAATCTCGAACGTGATGTTACACATATTCATAGTGTGAATACCAAGAGATTTAAAGTTGATAACGATAGTCCCACATACTTGTGGCACTGCCGCCTTGGTCACATTGGTGTCAAGCGCATGAAGAAGCTCCATGCTGATGGACTTTCAGAGTCTCTTGATTATGAATCATTCGACACAGGCGAACCATGCCTCATGGGCAAAAATGACCAAGACTCCGTTCTCCGGAACAATGGAGCAAGCAACCAACTTATTGGAAATCATACATACTGATGTGTGCGGTCCAATGAGTGTTGAGGCTCGCGGAGAATATCGTTATGTTCTCACTCTCACTGATGACTTGAGTAGATATGGGTATGTCTACTTGATGAAACACAAGTCTGAGACCTTTGAAAAGTTCAAGGAATTTCAGAATGAGGTAGAGAATCAACGTGACCGAAAGATAAAGTTCTTACGATCAGATCGTGGGGGAGAATATTTAAGTCATGAATTTGGTACACACTTAAGGAAATGTGGAATCGTTTCACAACTCACGCCGCCTGGAACACCTCAGCGTAACGGTGTGTCCGAACGTCGTAATCGCACTTTATTGGATATGGTGCGATCTATGATGTCTCTTACCGACTTACCGCTATCATTTTGGGGATACGCTCTAGAGACAGCTACATTCACTTTAAATAGGGCACCGTCTAAATCCGTTGAGACGACACCGTATGAATTATGGTTTGGGAAGAAACCTAAGCTTTCGTTTCTAAAAGTTTGGGGATGCGATGCTTATGTCAAGAAACTCAACCTGAAAAGCTCGAACCCAAGTCGGAAAAATGCGTCTTCATAGGATACCCTAAGGAAACCATTGGGTATACCTTCTACTTAAGATCCGAGGCAAGATCTTTGTTGCCAAGAATGGGTCCTTTTTGGAGAAAGAGTTTCTCTCGAAAGAATTAAGTGGGAGGAAAGTAGAGCTTGATGAAGTACTACCTCTTGAACCGGTGAGTAGCGCAGCTCAGGAAGATGTTCCTGTGGTGCTAGCACCAACTCAAGAGGAAGTTAATGATGATGATCAAGGTACTTCGGATCAAGTTACTACTGAACTTCGTAGGTCCACACGGACACGTTCCACACCAGAGTGGTATGGCAACCCTGTCCTGGAAATCATGTTGTTAGACAACGGTGAACCTTCGAACTATGAAGAAGCAATGGCGGGCCCAGATTCCAACAAATGGCTTGAAGCCATGCAATCCGAGATAGGATCCATGTATGAAAACAAAGTATGGACTTTGACAGAATTGCCCGATGATCGGCGAGCAATAGAAAACAAATGGATCTTTAAGAAGAAGACGGACGCGGATGGTAATGTTACCATATATAAAGCTCGACTTGTCGCTAAGGGTTATCGACAAGTTCAAGGGATTGACTACGATGAGACATTCTCTCCCGTAGCGAAGCTGAAGTCCGTCCGAATCATGTTAACAATTGCCGCATACTATGATTATGAGATATGGCAAATGGACGTCAAAACGGCATTCCTTAACGGCCATCTTAAGGAAGAACTGTATATGATGCAGCTGGAAGGTTTTGTCGACCCTGAGAATGCTAACAAGGTATGCAAGCTCCAGCGATCCATTTATGGGCTGGTGCAAGCATCTCGGAGTTGGAACATTCGCTTTGATGAGATGATCAAAGCGTTTGGGTTTATGCAGACTTATGGAGAAGCCTGCGTTTACAAGAAAGTGAGTGGGATCTCTGTAGCATTTCTCATATTATATGTAGATGACATACTTTTGATGGGAAATGATATAGAACTTTTGGACAGCATTAAGGCCTACTTGAATAAGTGTTTTTCAATGAAGGACCTTGGAGAAGCTGCTTACATATTAGGCATCAAGATCTATAGGGATAGATCGAGACGCCTCATAGGTCTTTCACAAAGCACATACCTTGATAAGATATTGAAGAAGTTCAATATGGATCAGTCCAAGAAAGGGTTCTTGCCTGTATTGCAGGGTGTGAGATTGAGCTCGGCTCAATGCCCGACCACGGCAGAAGATAAAGAAGAGATGAGTGTCATCCCCTATGCCTCAGCCATAGGGTCTATTATGTATGTCATGATGTGTACCAGGCCTGATGTAAACCTTGCCGTAAGTTTGGTAGGAAGGTACCAAAGTAATCCCGGCAAGGAACACTGGACAGCGGTCAAGAACATCCTAAAGTACCTGAAAAGGACTAAGGATATGTTTCTCGTTTATGGAGGTGACGAAGAGCTCGTCGTAAAGGGTTACGTCGACGCTAGCTTCGACACAGATCTGGATGACTCTAAGTCACAAACCGGATACGTGTATATTTTAAATGGTGGGGCAGTAAGCTGGTGCAGTTGCAAGCAAAGCGTCGTGGCGGGATCTACATGTGAAGCAGAGTACATGGCAGCCTCGGAGGCAGCGCATGAAGCAATCTGGGTGAAGGAGTTCATCACCGACCTAGGAGTCATACCCAATGCGTCGGGGCCAATCACACTCTTCTGTGACAACACTGGAGCTATTGCACTTGCCAAGGAGCCCAAGTTTCACAAGAAGACCAGGCACATCAAGCGTCACTTCAACTCCATACGTGAAAATGTTCAAGATGGAGACATAGATATTTGTAAAGTACATACAGATCTGAATGTAGCAGATCTGTTGACTAAACCTCTCCCTAGAGCAAAAGATGATCAACACCAGAACGCTATGGGTGTTCGATTCATCACAATGTAACTAGAATATTGACTCTAGTGCAAGTGGGAGACTGTTGGAAATATGCCCTAGAGGCAATAATAAAATGGTTATTATTATATTTCTTTGTTCATGATAATTGTCTGTTATTCATGCTATAACTGTGTTATCCGGAAATTGTAATACATGTGTGAATACATAGACCACAACATGTCCCTAGTAAGCCTCTAGTTGACTAGCTCATTGATCAACAGATAGTCATGGTTTCCTGACTATGGACATTGGATGTCATTGATAACGGGATCACATCATTAGGAGAATGATGTGATGGACAAGACCCAATCCTAAGCATAGCTCAAAGATCGTGTAGTTCGTTTAGCTAGAGATTTTCCAAATGTCAAGTATCATTTCCTTAGACCATGAGATTGTGCAACTCCCGGATACCTTAGGAGTGCTTTGGGTGTGCCAAACGTCACAACGTAACTGGGTGACTATAAAGGTGCACTACGGGTATCTCCGAAAGTGTCTGTTGGGTTGGCACGAATCGAGACTGGGATTTGTCACTCCGTATGATGGAGAGGTATCTCTGGGCCCACTCGGTAATGCATCATCATAATGAGCTCAATGTGACCAAGTGTATGGTCACGGGATCATGCATTACGGTACGAGTAAAGTGACTTGCCGGTAACGAGATTAAATGAGGTATTGGGATACCGATGATTGAGTCTCGGGCAAGTAACATACCGATTGACAAAGGGAATTGTATACGGGGTTGATTGAATCCTTGACATTGTGGTTCATCCGATGAGATCATCGTGGAGCATGTGGGAGCCAACATGGGTATCCATATGCCGCTGTTGGTTATTGACCGGAGAGGCGTCTCGGTCATGTCTGCGTGTCTCCCGAACCCGTAGGGTCTACACACTTAAGGTTCGGTGACGCTAGGGTTGTAGAGATATAAGTATGTAGTAACCCGAAAGTTGTTTGGAGTCCTGGATGAGATTCTGGACGTCACGAGGAGTTCCAGAATGGTCCGGAGGTGAAGAATTATATATAGGAAGTGTAGTTTCGGCCATCGGGAAAGTTTTGGGGGTCACCGGTATTGTACCGGGACCACCGGAAGGGTCCCGGGGGTCCACCGGGTGGGGCCACCTATCCCGGAGGGCCCCATGGGCTGAAGTGGGAGGGGAACCAGCCCCAGGTGGGTTGGCGCGCCCCCCTTGGCCCCCCTGTGCCTAGGGTTGGAAACCCTAGGGGTGGGGGCGCCTCCACCTGGCTTGGGGGGCAAGTTTCCCCCCTGGCTGCCACCCCCCCTTGGAGATCCCATCTCCTAGCCCCCCCCCTAGGGGGACTATATAAAGAGGGGGGAGGGAGGGCAGCCGCACCCATGCTCTTGGCGCCTCCCTTCCCCCTTGCTACACCTCTCCCTCTCGTAGAAGCTTGGCGAAGCTCTGCCGAGATCACTGCTGCATCCACCACCATGCCATCGTGCTGCTGGATCTCCATCAACCTCTCCTTCCCCCTTGCTGGATCAAGAAGGAGGAGACGTCTTCCTCAACCATACGTGTGTTGAACGCGGATGTGCTATCCATTCAGCACTAGGATCATCGGTGATTTTGATCACGATGAGTACGACTCCCTCAACCCCATTCTCTTGAACGCTTCCGCTCGTGATCTACAAGGGTATGTAGATGCACTCCTTTCTCTCATTGCTAGATGAACTCCTAGATTGATCTTGGTGAACGTAGGAAATTTTTTTATTTTATGCAACGTTCCCCAACAGTTTGTTGGGTTGGCATAGATCGAGATTAGGATTTGTCACTCCGAGTATCAGAGAGATATCTCTAGGCCCTCTAGGTAATACACATCATATGAAGCCTTGCAAGCAATGTGACTAATGAGTTAGTTGCAGGATGAGGCATTACGGAACAAGTAAAGAGACTTGCCAGTAACAAGATTGAACTAGGTATGAAGATACCGACGATCGAATCTTGGGCAAGTAACATACCGATGACAAAGGGAATAACGTATGTTGTCATAATAGTTTGACCGATAAAGATCTTCGTAGAATATGTGGGAGCCAATATGAGCATCCAGGTTCCGCTATTGGTTATTGACAGGAGAGGTGTCTCGGTCGTGTCTACATAGTTCTCGAACCCGGAGGGTCCACACGCTTAACGTTCGATGACGATATGTATTATATGAGTTATGTGATTTGGTGACTGTATGTTGTTCAGAGTCCCAGATGAGATCATGGACATGACGAGGAGTCTCGAAGTGGTCAAGAGGTAAAGATTGATATATTGGATGATAGGATTCGGACACTGGAAGTGTTCCAGAATGTATCGGGTACATATCGGAGTACCCGGGGGTTACCGGAACCCCCCGGGGGAGGATATGGGCTATATGGGCCATAGGAGGGAGGCACACCAGCCCACAAAGGGGTGGCATGCCCCCCACAGGGAAGGAGGCCGAATAGGACTAGGAGAGGGGGCGGCGCCCCCCTCTTTCCTTCTCCCCCTCTCTCTTCCCCTCTTTCCCCTCTCCGATAAACGGAAAGGGGGGCGAATCCTACTAGGAGCCCAAGTAGGATTCCTCCTACTTGGGGAGTGCCTAGGACTGGCTCCCTCCCACTCCCTCCTTTATATACGTGGGAATGGGTCACCTACAACACACATCAATTGTTCCAAGCCGTGTGCGGCGCCCCCCTCCACAGTTTACGCCTCCGGTCATATTCTCGCGGTGTTTAGGCGAAGCCCTACGCGGATCACTTCACCATCACTATCACCACGCCGTCGTGCTAACGGAACCCATCTACTTCCTCGACCCTCTGCTAGATCAAGAGCTCGAGGGACGTCATTGTGTTGAACGTGTGCAGAACTCGGAGGTGTCGTATGTTCGATACTTGATCGGTCGGAACGAGAAGACGTTTGACTATATCAACCGCGTTAAGCAAACGCTTTCGCTTTCGGTCTATGAGGGTACATGGACACACTCTCCGCCTCTCGTTGCTATGCATCTCCTAGATAGATCTTGCATGAGTGTAGGAATTTTTTTTTGTAATTGCATGCTACGTTTTCCAACAGGGGCATCCGAGCCAGGTCTATGCATAGATGATATGCGTGAGTAGAACACAACGAGTTGTGGGCGGTGTCGTCATACTGCTTACCACCAATGTCTTATTTTGATTCAATGGTATTGCTAGATGAAGTGGCCCGGACCAACCTTACATGACCGCGTTCATGAGACCGGTTCCACCGACAGACATGCAACTAGTTTTGCATAAAGGTGGCTGGCGGGTTTCTGTTTCTCCAACTTTATTTGAATCAAATTTGACTGCGGTCGGTCCTTGTTGAAGGTTAAAACATAAACTTGATAAATCACCGTTGTGGTTTTGTGCCATAGGTAAGAATGTTTTTTTTTCTAGAAGCCCGTATTAGCCACGTAAAACTTGCAACAACAAAGTAGAGGACGTCTAACTTGTTTTTGCAGGGCATGTCGTGATGTGATATGGTCAAGAAATGATGTGATATACATTGTTGAATGAGGTGATCATGTTTTGTAAAAGTTATCGGCAACTGGCAGGAGCCTTATGGTTGTCGCTTTATTGTATGAAATACAAACGCCATGTAATTGCTTTACTTTATCACTAAGCGGTAGCGATAGTCTTAGAAGCAATAGTTGGCGAGACGACCACGACGATGTGATGGAGATCAAGGTGTCAAGCCGGTGACGATGGATATCATGACGTTGCTTTGGAGATGGAGATCAAAAGCACAAAAATGATGATGGCCATATCATGTCACATATTTTAATTGCATGTGATGTTTATCTTTATGCATCTAATTTTGCTTAGTACGGCGGTAGCATTATAAGATGATCCCTTAACTAAATTTCAAGGTATAAGTGTTCTCCCCGAGTATGCACTGTTGCGAAAGTTCTTCATGCTGAGACACCATGTGATGATCGGGTGTGATAAGCTCTACGTTCAAATACAACGGGTGCAAGGTAGTTTTGCACATGCGGAATACTCGGGTTAAACTGGATGAGCCTAGCATGTACAGACATGGCCTCGGAACACTAGAGATTGGAAGGTTGAACATGAATCATATGGTAGATATGATCAACATAGATATGTTCACCATTTATGGCTACTCCATATCACGTGATGATCGGACATGGTTTAGTTGATTTGGATCACGTATCATTTAGATGACTTGAGGGATGCCTATCTAAGTGGGAGTCCTTAAGTAATATGATTAATTGAACTTAATTTATCACGAACTTAGTCCTGATAGTTTTTGCATATCTATGTTGTAGATCAATGGCACGTGCCACCGTTCCCCTGAATTTTAATGTGTTCCTAGAGAAAGCTAAGTTGAAAGATGATGGTAGCAACTACACGGACTGGGTCCCAAACTTGAGGATCATCCTCATTGTTGCGCAGAAGAATTATGTCCTTGATGCACCACTAGGTGAAAGGCCTGTTGCAGGAGCAGAAGCTGACGTTGTGAACGTCTGGCAAGCTCGATCTGATGACTACTCGTTAGTTCAGTGTGCCATGCTTTATGGCTTAGAATCGGGACTTCAAAGACGTTTTAAACGTCATGGACCATATGAGATGTTCCAAGAGTTGAAGTTAATATTTCAAGCAAATGCATGAGTTGAGAGATATGAAGTCTCCAACAAGTTCTATAGCTGCAAGATGGAGGAGAACAGTTCTGTCAGTGAACACATACTCAAAATGTCTGGATATCATAATTTCTTGACTCAGCTGGGAGTTAATCTTCTAGATGATTGTGTCATTGACAGAGTTCTTCAATCACTCCACCAAGCTACAAAGGCTTCGTGATGAACTACAATATGCAAGGGATGGAAAAGGATATTCCCGAGCTCTTTGCAATGCTCAAGGCTGCGGAGGTAGAAATCAAGAAGGAGCATCAAGTGTTGCTGGTTAACAAGACCACTAGTTTCAAGAAAAATGGCAAAGGAAAGAAGGGGAACTTCAAGAAGAATGGAAAGCAAGTTGTCACTCCCGGGAAGAAACCCGAAGCTGGACCCAAGTTTGAAACTAAGTGCTTCTACTGCAAAGGGACTGGTCACTGGAAGCGGAACAGCCCCAAGTATTTGGCGGATAAGAAGGATGGCAAAGTGAACAAAGGTATATTTGATATACATGTTATTGATGTGTACCTTACTAATTCTCATAGTAGTGCATGGGTATTTCATACCGGTTCGGTTGCTCATATTTGTAACTCGAAATAGGGACAATGGATTAAACGAAGATTGGCTAAGGACGAGGTGACGATGCGTGTCGGGAATGGTTCCAAGGTCGATGTGATCGCCGTCGGCACGCTACCTCTACATCTACCTTCGGGATTAGTTTTAGATCTGAATAATTGTTATTTGGTGCCAGCGTTGAGCATGAACATTATATCCGGATCTTGTTTAGTGTGAGACGGTTATTCATTTAAATCAAAGAATAATGGTTGTTCTATTTATATGAGTAATATCGTTTATGGTCATGCACCCTTGAAGAGTGGTCTATTTCTGTTGAATCTCAATCGTGGTGATACACATATTCATAATATTGATGCCAAAAGATGCAAAGTTGATAATGATAGTGCAACATATTTGTGGCACTGTCGTTTAGGTCATATCAATATAAAGCGCATGAAGAAACTCCATGCAGATGGACTTTTGGAATCACTTGATTATGAATCATTTGATACTTGCGAACCGTGCCTCATGGCCAAGATGACTAAAACTCTGTTCTATGGAACAATGGAACGAGCTAATGACTTAATGGAAATAATACATACCGATGTATGTGGTCCGATGAGTGTTGAGGCTCATAGCGGGTATCGTTATTTTCTGACCTTCACAGATGATTTGAGCAGATATGGGTATATCTACTTAATGAAACACAAGTCTGAAACATTTGAAAATTTCAAAGAATTTCAGAGTGAAGTGGAGAATCATCGTAACAAGAAAATAAAGTTTCTACGATCTGATCGGGGGGGGGGGGAATATTTGAGTTACGAGTTTGGCCTTCATTTAAAAAATGTGGCATAGTTTCACAACTCACGCCACCTGGAACACCACAGTGTAATGGTGTGTCTTAATGTCGTAACCATACTTTATTAGATATGGTGCAATCTATGATGTCTCTTACCGATTTACCACTATTGTTTTGGGGTTATGCATTAGATACGGCTGCATTCGTGTTAAATAGGGTACTGTCAAAATCCGTTCAGACGACACTGTATGAACTGTGTTTTGGCAATAAATCGAAGCTATCGTTTCTTAAAGTTTGGGGATGCGATGCTTTGTCAAAAGGCTTCAGCCTGATAAGCTCGAACCCAAATCGAAGAAGTGTGTCTTCATAGGATACCCTAAGGTAACAATTGGGTACACCTTCTACCAAGATCCGAAGGCAAGATCTTTGTTGCCAAGAATGGAACCTTTCTAGAGAAGGAGCTTTTCTCGAAAGAAGTGAGTGTTTGGAAAGTAGAACTTGATGAGGTAATTGTACCTTCCCTCAATTTGGAAAGTAGCTCATCCGAGAAATCCGTTCCCGTGATACCTACACCAAATGGAGAGGAATTTAATGATAATGATCATGAAACTTCAGATCAAGTTACTACAGAACATCGTAGGTCAACCAGAGCACGATCTGCACCAGAGTGGTACGGTAATACTGTTCTGGAAGTCATGTTACTTGACCATGACGAACCTATGAACTATGAAGAAGCTATAATGAGCCCAAATTCTGATAAATGGCTTGAGGCCATGAAATCTGAGATAGGATCCATGTATGAGAACAAAGTATGGACTTTGGTGGATTTGCCCGATGATCGGCGGCCCATAGAGAATAAATGGATCTTCAAGAAGAAGACTGGTACTGATGGTAATGTTACTGCCTATAAAGGTCGACTTGTCGCAAAAGGTTTTTGACAAGTTTAAGGAGTTGACTACGATGAGACTTTCTCACCCGTAGCGATGCTTAAGTCTGTCTGAATCATGTTAGAAATTGCCGCATTTTATGATAAAGAAATCTAGCAAATGGACGTCAAAACAGCATTCCTTAATGGATTTCTTAAAGAAGAGTTGTATATGATACAACCAAAAGGTTTTGTCGAACCTAAAGGTGCTAACAAAGTGTGCAAGCTCCAGCGATCCATTTGTGGACTGGTGCAAGCATCTCGGAGTTGGAATATATGCTTTGATGAGGTGATCAAAGCATATGGTTTTATACAGACTTTTAGAGAAGCCTGTATTTATAAGAAAGTGAGTGGAGCTCTATAGCGTTTCTAATATTATATGTGGATGACATATTGTTGATTGGAAATGATATAGAATTTCTGGATAGTATAAAAGGATACTTGAATAAAAGTTTTTCAATCAAAGACCTCAGAGAAGCTACTTATATATTGGTGATATGTCTCCAACGTATCTATAATTTTTGATTGTTCCATGCTATTATATTATCATTTTTGGATGTTTTACAATCATTTTTTAGTCATTTTATATCATTTTTTGGTACTAACCTATTGACATAGTGCCCAGTACCGGTTGCTGATTTTTTGCATGTTTTTTACATGGCAGGAAATCAATATCAAATGGAGTCCAAACACAACGAAACTCCTGGAGGATTTTTTAGGCCAGAAGAAAGCCAGTGGGCCAAGGAAGCACCTGGGGGGCTGCTCGAGGGGAGCAGCACCCACCAGGGCGCGCTAGGAGGCCCAGGCACACCCAAGAGGGTGATGCCCACCTCGCCTGCCCCTTGAACCGCCTCTTTGCTCTATAAAAACCCAAATATTCCAGAAACCCTAAGGGAGTTGACGAAAATAAATTCCAGCCGCTGTAGAGTCCAGAACCACCAAATCCAATCTAGACACCGTCATGGAGGGGTTCACCACTTCCATTGGTGCCTCTCCTATGATGCGTGAGTAGTTCTTTGTAGACCTACGGATCCGTAGTTAGTAGCTAGATGGATTCCTCTCTCTCTCTCTCTCTCTCTCTCTCTCTCTCTTGATTATCAATACAATGGTCTCTTGGATATCCATATGATGTAAGTATGTTTGTGGTGTATTTGTTGGGATCCGATGAACTTTGAGTTTATGATCAGATCTATGTTTTTATCCATGAAAGTTATTTGAGTCTTCTTTGATCTCTTATATGCATGATTGCTTATAGCCTTGTATTTCTTCTCCGATATTTGGGTTTTGTTTGGCCAACTTGATGTATTTATCTTCCAATGGGAAGAGGTGCTTTGTAGTGGGTTCGATCTTACGGTGCTTGATCCCAGTGACAGAAGGGGGACCAACACGGTTGTATCGTTGCTACTAAGGATAACAAGATGAGATCTATCTCCACAATATATAAACGGATCTCGTCTACATCATGTCATCGTTCTTATTGCATTACTACGTTTTCTCATGAACTTAATACACTAGATGCATGTTGGATAGCGGTCGATGTGTGGAGTAATAGTAGTAGATGCAGGCAGGAGTCGGTCTACTAATGTTGGACGCGATGCCTATATAATGACCATTGCCTGGATATCGTCATGATTATTTGAAGTTCTATCAATTTCCCAACAGTAATTGTCTTCCCACCGTTTGCTATTTTTCTCGAGAGAAGCCACTGTGAAACCTACGGCCCCCAGGTCTCTTTTCATCATATTTGCCTTTGCGATATATTTTTTGTTGCATTTATTTTCAGATCTATTAAAACAAAAATAAAAAATACCTTGCTGCAATTTATTTATTCTGTGATCTATTTATCCTGTCTACCACATTTACCTCATGTTATTTGCCTATCTTGAGGTGTCGTACCCGGAAGGGATTGACAACCCCTTTAACACGTCGGGTTGCGAGTATTTGTTATTTGTGTGCAGGTGTTGTTTACGTGGTGTGAGGAGGTTCTCCTACTGGTTCGATAACCTTGGTCTCATCACTGAGGGAAATACCTACCGTCGCTATACTGCATCATCCCTTCCTCTTTGGGGAAGTACCGACGTAGTTCTAGCAGACATCAAAAGGAATTTCTGGCGCCGTTGTCGGGGAGGATCTTCAACATCAACCAGGTTCCTAATCACTAGTCTCATCTCCTCGCAATTTACATTATTTGCCATTTGCCTCTCGTTTTCCTCTCTCCCACTTCACAAAACTTTGCCGTTTTATTCGCCCTCTTTTTCCTTCGCCGTTTTCTTGTTAGATATGTTTTTGAGTGCAATCTTGTTGCGTGGTCATCATGACTCAAGAGAAAACAAGTTGTGTGATTTCTCAAATACCAACAACAATGATTTTATTAGCACTCCAATTGCTCCTCCCGCCACTAGTGCGGAGTCTTGTGATATTAATATTGCTTTGCTGAATCTTGTCATGAAAGATCAATTTGTCGGTACTCCTAATGAGGAATTATGCGATATGCAAAAGAAAAAAGATGTGGACAATGATGTTGTGAAGTTGAAATTATTTCCGTTTTCTTTGCGAGATCGTGCAAAAATTTGGCTTTCTTCTTTGCCTCGCAATAGTATCGATTCTTGAAACAAGTGCAAAGATGCTTTTATCACTAAGTATTTTCTACCCACAAAAATTATTTCCCTTAGAACCCAGATCATGAATTTCAAGCAACTTGAACATGAGCATGTTGCACAATCTTGGGAAAGGATGAAATTGATGCTAAGGAATTACCACTCATGGGTTAAATCTTTGGATGATCATACACATTTTTTATGCGAGATTGAATTCTGTTTCTCGTAATCTTTTAGATTCCACCGCGGGGGATACTTTTAAGGAAATTACTTTGGGTGAAGCTACTAAATTGCTAAACAATATTATGGCAAATTATTTGCAATGGCATACCGAAATAGCTCCTACTAGTAAAAAAGTCAATTCGGTAGAAGAAATAAATTCTTTGAGTGAAAAAGTTGATGCTCTTATGAAGTTGGTTGCTAATAAAGGTGCTCCTATTGATTTTAATGATGTGCTTTTGTCTACTTTGATTGAGCAAAATAGTGATGCATAGATGTGAATTTTATCTCATGAAATAATTTCAACAATAATGCTTATAGAGGTAATTTTGACCCTAGGCTTCTTCCTCTTCTAATAATTATGGTAATTCCTATGGTAATCCCACCTACAATAATAATAGAAACACCTCTGATCTTGAGAACAATATTAAAGAATTTATCAGTATGCAAAAGGCTTTCAACACTTCGATGGAAGAAAAGTTGAATAAAATTGATGATTTGTCTAGAAGTGTTGATAGAATTACTCATGATGTAGAAACTCTCAAGATGAAAAAATTTGTGCCTAAAGTTGAAGAATCAATTAAAGCTCTTTATGTTTCTATGGATGAAAGTAAGAAAAGAACCGCTATGCTTAGAGCTAAAAGAGGATTTTTTATAGAAAAAGCGTTTTCTAGTGATTACTATCATAAAAGTGATGAAGATCTTAAAGCGATTGGTGTTTCTTCTGTTGATTCTTTGTTTAGTAAATTTAAGATTTATGAAAAAGGGACTGGAGAAGAGTCAACTTTAGTTAGAAGGCATCCCTATGATTCGGAGGGTGCAAATATTGTTGAAAAAAATTGAAGTTTCAATTCCTAGAGAATTGCATGATGAATGGGAACCTGCTATAAAAGTCAAGATTAAAAACTATGAGTGTTTTGCTTTATGTGACTTGGGTGCTAGTGTTTCTAGAATTTTGAAATCTTTATGTGATGTGCTTGGTCTTACCGATATTGAAGAATGCTCTTTAAATTTGCACTTAGCAGATTCTACTATTAAAAAGCCTATGGGAAGAATTAATGATGTTCTTATTCTTGCAAATAGGAATTATGTGCCCATAGATTTTATTGTTTTTGATATTTATTGCAATCTGTCTTGTCCAATTATTCTTGGTAGACCATTTTTGCGTACTATCGGTGTCGTGATTGATATGAAACAAGGCAATATTAAATTTCAATTTCCACTAAGGAAGGTAATGGAACACTTACCTAGAACAAGAATTAGTTCACCATATGAATCAATCATGAGGGAATCTTATGGATCTAGAACCAAAGATGAGAAAACTTAGATCCTATGCGTTATGCCTAGCTAGGGGCGTAAAACGATAACGCTTGTTGGGAGGCGACCCAATGAATAAAATTTATTTTTGCTTTTTGCTTCTGTTTTTGAGTGTTAGCACAATTATGATACTGTTATGATTGTGTTTTTTGTGTTTTAATTAGTGTTTGTTCCAAGCAAGACCTTTGGGAAAACTTGGGTGAAAGTTTATTTGATCTTGCTGAAAAACAGAAACTTTTGCGCTCACGAGATTATTTTTCATTTTTAACAGAAGAGTTATTTTAAGTTGATTCTTTTTGCAGAGGATTAATAGACAAATTCCTCACGTCCACCAATTTATTTCATAATTTTTGAAGTTACAGAAGTATTGTAAATTTTCATATTGCTACAGACTGTTCTGTTTTTGACAGATTCTGTTTTCTTTGCGTTGTGTGCTTCATTTGATGATTCTATGGTTTTCTATGATGGTTTTTGCCATCAAAAAGTTGGAATACAGTATATATAATGCAAAAACAAAATAAGAATATGTTTTCTACAGTACTTATAGTAGTGGTTTGTTTTATTATATTAACGGATCTCACAAAGGTTTTGTATGAGTTTTGTGTGATTCAAGTTTTCAAGTTTTGGGTTATCTTACGATGGATGAAGGAATAAGGATAAGCAAAAGGCTAAGATGGGGATGCCCAAGGAACCCTAACATAATATTCAAAGAAGTGGCAAGCAACTAAGCTTGGGGATGCCCCCGAGTGGCATCCCCGCTTTCTTCTAACAACCATCGGTATTTTACTTGAAACTATATTTTTATTCGTCACATGATATGAGTTTTTCTTGGAACGTCTTGTATGATATGAGTCTTTGCTTGTTTTGCTTTGTGTTTTAAGTGTTGAATCCTTGCTGGACACACCCTTTTAAGAGAGCCAAAAATTATGCTATGCTTGCTCCTATGCTTCACTCAAATTTTTAGAGCCATGGACTTGCTCTAGTACTTCACTTATATCTTTTTGAGTGTGCTTTGTTAATTTTGAAGAAATGCTCTCATGCTTCACTTAGATTTATTTGGGGTTTAGTAAATTTTTAAGGAATTCTCTCTTGCTTCACTTAGATTATTTTGAGAGAAATAAAAATTATGCTCATGATCTTCACTTATATTTGTTTGAGCTTATCAAAAGCAACATATGAAAATAGTCCCGAAGTGATAGAGATCCAAGGAGGATATAATAAAAACTTTCATGAAGATCATTGGAAAAATAAAGTTGATTCTTAGTAATGGTTTTGAGATATTACAATGTGATATGTGAGTCATGTTGATAAGTAATTGTGCTTTAGTAAGAATATTGATGTTAAGGTTTGTGATTCCCTATGCAAGCACAAAAGTCAATAGTTATGCAATGAAATTTATATCCTACTTATGGTGCATTATTCGGTGTTACTTATGCTTAATTCTTGGGTACGAGATTTTTCACTTTTTGGTTGGTCGCTTCTGAATCTTTTAGCTAGCCTTCATTTTGCACTAAGTATGATCACTACTTGTGCATCCAAAACCCTTTAAACCAGTTTTGCCATATGAGTCCACTATACCTACCCATATGCGGTATTTCCATGCTGTTCTAAGCAAATTTGCATGTGCCATCTCTAATGTTAAAAATAAATTTCTCTTTTCTGTGCTCTACTACTTGCGAGGCGGTAAAGGGTAGCCAATATTTTCCATGCTAGATGTGTTATTCTCACGATGAGTGTTTATTCACTTGTCATTGCACGAGAGTACGGCAAAGGTACTAGGGATGCCCAGTCCTAAAATGAATAATGAATTTACTTTATATTGTCAAATAATAAATTCCTTGGAAAGTGTTGGTATAGAGGGCACCTGTGGATACGAGCCATGGAAATTGAAAGTTATGGTGGAAAAAGGAATAAAGTTTATTTTCTGTTTGGGAACCACCTATGATGTATCTAGCATGGAAAGTGTTGGGATGCTCCAAGTCGTTTTCATTGGTAGGAAAAGTATACCTCCTCAGAAATATTTTTTATCTCTCAATTTAAGCTTTGAGCTCTGGCACCTCTACAAATCACTACTTCCCTCCGCGAAGGGCCTTTCTTTTACTTATGCAATTTTTATTTTGAATTTGAGTC
This sequence comes from Triticum timopheevii, assembly GCA_963921465.1. Classification (NCBI taxonomy): domain Eukaryota; kingdom Viridiplantae; phylum Streptophyta; class Magnoliopsida; order Poales; family Poaceae; genus Triticum; species Triticum timopheevii. The sequence goes on from OY997264.1 coordinate 532,088,412, forward strand.
TCCACCTTCTCTTATAAAGCACCAACTAAGGGGCACTATGATCGTATTTAAGCATTGGGTGTAGCTAATATTCGAGTGTGTTTCATGAATGGATCAATGATTGAGCATGATGGGCTAGGGATAACTTGCTTTAGTGTTGATATTTTGAAAGACATGGTTGCTTGTTGGTATGCTTGAGTATTGAAGTCTTCATGTCAAAACTAGACTATTGCTTTGAATCATATAAAAGTCCATATGTCCATGCTATAAAGAAAAGAATATGATGAACATGTTAGGCAACATTCCACATCAAAAATTCTATTTTTATCATTTACCTACTCGAGGACGAGCGGGAATTAAGCTTGGGGATGCTGATACGTCTCCAACATATCTATAATTTTTGATTGTTCCATGCTGTTATATTATCATTCTTGGATGTTTTACAATCATTTTATAGCCATTTTATATCATTTTTTGGTACTAACCTACTGACATAGTGCCCAGTGCTAGTGTTTTCTGCTTGTTTTTTACATCGCAGGAAATCAATATCAAACGGAGTCCAAATGCAAGAAACTCCTGGAGGATTTTTTGGGCTAGAAGAAAGCCAGTTGTCCAAGGAAGCACCTGGGGGGCTGCTCGAGGGGAGCAGCACCCACCTGGGCGTGCCGGGAGGCCCAGGCGCGCCCAGGTGGGTGCTGCCCACCTCGGGTGCCCCCTAAACCGCCTCTTTGCTCTATAAATACCCAAATATTCCAGAAACCCTACAGGAGTCAACAAAAATCAATTCCAGCTGCCGCAGAGTCCAGAACCACCAGATCCAATCTAGACACTGTCATGGATGGTTCACCACGTCCATTAGTGCCTCTCCTATGATGCGTGAGTAATTCTTTGTAGACCTACGGGTCCGTAGTTAGTGGCTAGATGGCTTCCTCTCTCTCTTGATTATCAATACAATGGTCTCTTGGAGATCCATATGATGTAAGTCTTTTTGTGGTGTGTTTGTTGGGATCCGATGAACTTTGAGTTTATGATCAGATCTATGTTTTTATCCATGAAAGTTATTTGAGTCTTCTTTAATCTCTTATATGCTTGATTTCTCATAGCCTCGTATTTCTTCTCTGATATTTGGGTTTTGTTTGGCCAACTTGATCTATTTATCTTGCAATGGGAAGAGGTGCTTTGTAGTGGGTTCGATCTTATGGTGCTTGATCCGAGTGATAGAAGGGGAACCAACACGTATGTATCATTGCTACTAAGGATAACAAGATGAGATCTATATCTCTGCAATAGATAAACGGATCTCGTCTACATCATTTCATCGTTCTTATTGCATTACTCTATTTTCTCATGAACTTAATACACTAGATGCATGATGGATACGATGTGTGGAGTAATAGTAGTAGATGCAGGCAGGAGTCGGTCTACTAATCTTGGACGTGATGCCTATATAATGATCATTGCCTGGATATCATCATGATTATTTGAAGTTCTATCAATTTCCCAACAGTAATTGTTTTCCCACTGTTTGCTATTTTTCTCGAGAGAAGCCACTAGTGAAACCTACGGCCCCCAGGCCTCTTTTCATCACATTTGCCTTTGCAGTCTATTTTTCCTTGCATTTATTTTCAGATCTATTAAACCAAAAATACAAAAATACATTGCTGCAATTTATTTTTTCCGCGATCTATTTATCATATCTACCACTTTTACCTCACGTTATTTGCCTATCTTGAGGCGCCATACCCGGAAGGGATTGACAACCCCTTTAACACGTCGGGTTGCGAGTATTTGTTATTTGTGTGCAGGTGTTGTTTAAGTGGTGTGAGGAGGTTCTCCCACTGGTTCGATAACCTTGGTCTCATCACTAAGGTAAATACCTATGATTGCTATACTACCTCATTCCTTCCTCTATGGGGAAATACCGACGTAGTTCCAGCAGACATCAATTGGGCATCAAGATCTATAGAGATCAATCAAGACGCTTGATAGTACTCTCACAAAGCACATACCTTGATAAAGTTTTGAAGAAATTCAAAATGGATCAGTCAAAGAAAGGGCCCTTGCCTGTGATACAAAGTGTGAAATTGAGTCGGACTCAATGCCCGACCACTGCAGAAGATAGAGAGAAAATGAAAGTCATTCCCTATGCTTCAGCCATAGGATCCATCATGTATGCAATGCTGTGTGCTACGTCTTGAGATTGCGTTGGTTTCCCTTGAAGAGGAAAGGGTGATGCAGCAATAGTAGCGTAAGTATTCCCTCAGTTTTTGAGAACCAAGGTATCAATCCAGTAGGAGGCTCCTCAGAAGTCCCATGCACCTACACAAACAAACAAAGAACTCGCAACCAACGCAATAAAGGGGTTGTCAATCCCTTCATGGCCACTTGCGAAAGTGAGATATGATAGAGATAGTATGATAAGATAAATATATTTTTGGTATTTTATGATATAGATTGGAAAAGTAAAGATGCAAATAAAAGTAAATAGAAAGCTTATCTGATAAAAGATAGACCCGGAGGCCATAGGTTTCACTAGTGGCTTCTCTCAAGATAGCATAAGTATTACGGTGGGTGAACAAATTATTGTCGAGCAATTGATAGAAAAGCGAATAATTATGAGATTATCTAGGCATGATCATGTATATAGGCATCACGTCCGCAACAAGTAGACCGACTCCTGCCTGCATCTACTACTATTACTCCACACATCGACTGCTATCCAGCATGCATCTACAGTATTAAGTTCATAAGAACAGAGTAACGCATTAAGAAAGATGACATGATGTAGAGGGATAAACTCATGCAATATGATATAAAACCCATCTTTTTATCCTCAATGGCAACAATACAATATGTGCCTTGCTGCCCCTGTTGTCACTGGGAAAGGACACCGCAAGATTGAACCCAAAGCTAAGCACTTCTCCCATGGCAAGAAAGATCAATCTAGTAGGCCAAACCAAACTGATAATTCGAAGACTTGCAAAGATAACTCAATCATACATAAAAGAATTCAGAGGATTCAAACATTTCTCATAGATAAACTTGATCATAAACCCACAATTCATTGGATCTCGACAAACACACTGCAAAAAGAGTTACATCAAATAGATCTCCACAAGAGAGGGGGAGAACATGGTATTGAGATCCAAAAAGAGAGAAGAAGCCAACTAGCTAATAACTATGGACCCGAAGGTCTGTGGTAAACTACTCACAACTCATCGGAAGGGCTATGGTGTTGATGTAGAAGCCCTCCGTGGTCGATTCTCCCTCCGGCGGAGCGAAGGCGAAGGCTCCAAGATGGGATCTCGCGGATACAGAAGGTCGGTGGAAATTGTCTTTCGGTGGCTCCATGGATGTTTTTGGGGTACGTGGGTATATATAGGAGGAAGAAGTACGTCGGTGGCCGCCTGAGGGGCCCAGGAGACAGGGGCGCACCCTGTAGGGGTGGGCGCGCCCTCCTATCTCCTGGCCGCCTCGATCGCTTCTTGACTTGCACTCCAACTCCTCTGGATCACGTTCATTCCGAAAATCACGCTCCCGAAGGTTTCATTCCGTTTGAACTCCGTTTGATATTCCTTTTCTTCGAAATACTAAAATAGGCAAAAAAAACAGCAATACGGGCTAGGCCTCCGGTTAGTAGGTTAGTCCCAAAAATGATATAAATGTGTAAAATAAAGCCCATAAACATCCAAAAGGGGTAACATAATAGCATGGAACAATCAAAAATTATAGATACGTTGGAGACGTATCAAGCATCCCCAAGCTTTATTCCTGCTCGTCCTCGAGTAGGTAAATGATAAAAACAGAATTTTTAATGTGGAATGCTACCTAGCATAATTCTTAATGTAATTTTCTTTATTGTGGCAGGAATGTTCAGATCCAAATGATTCAAAATAAAAGTTCATATTGACATAAGAAATAGTAATACTTCAAGCATACTAATAAAAGCAATCATGTCTTCTCAAAATAATATGGCTAAATAAAGTTCATCCCTACAAAATCATATAGTTAGGCTATGCTTCATTTTCGTCACACAAAAATGTTCCCAAATTCTACACCCCCGATGACAAGCCAAGCAATTGTTTCGTACTTAAATAATCTCAAACTTTTTCAACTTTCACGCAATACATGAGCGTGAGCCATGGATATAGCACTATGGGTGGAATAGAATATGATGATGGGGATTGTGTGGAGAAGACAAAAAAGGAGAAAGTCTCACATTGACGAGGATAATCAACGGGCTATGGAGATGCCCATCAATTGATGTCAACATGAGGAGTAGGGATTGCCATGCAATGGATGCACTAGAGCTATAAATGAATGAAAGCTCAACAAAAGAAAACTAGTAGGTGTGCATCCAACTTGCTTGCTCACGAAGACCTAGGGCATTTGAGGAAGCCCATCGTAGGAATATACAAGCCAAGTTCTATAATGAAAAATTCCCACTAGTATATGAAAGTGACAACATATGAGACTCACTATATGAAGAACATGGTGCTACTTTGAAGCACGAAATATGAGACTCGCTATAGGAAGAACATGGTTCTACATTGAAGCACAAGTGTGGAAAAAGAGATAGTAACATTTCCCCTTTTTATTTATTTTCTTTTTTTCCTTTTTTTCCTTTTGGCCTTTCTTTTTTTCTTTTTGGCATTTTTTTCTTTGGCCTTTTTTTTCTTTTGGCCTTTCTTTTTTGGGGGGAACAATGCTCTAATAATGATGATCATCACACTTTTATTGATTACAACACATAAATTACAACTCAAAACTAGAACAAGATATGACTCTATATGAATGCCTCCGGCGGTGTACCGGGATGATGCAATGAATCAAGAGTGACATGTATGGAGAATTATGCATTGTGGCTTTGCCACAAATAAGATGTCAACTACATGATCATGCAATGGCAATATGACAAAAGTAATGCGTGTCATGATGATAAGCGGGATGGTGGAAAGTTTCATGGCAATATATCTCGGAATGGCTATGGAAATGCCATAATAGGTAGGTATGATGGCTGTTTTGAGGAAGATATAAGTAGGTTTATGTGTGATAGAGCGTATCATATCACGGGGTTTGGATGCACCGACGAAGTTTTCACCAACTCTTAAGGTGAGAAAGGGCAATGCACGGTACCGAAGAGGCTAGCAATGATGGAAAGTTAAAAGTGTGTATAATCCATGGACTCAACATTAGTCAAAAGAACTCATATACTTATTGCAAAAATTAAGAAGTCATCAAAAACCAAGCACTACACGCATGCTCCTAGAGGGATAGATTGGTAGGAAAAGACCATCGCTCGTCCCCGACCGCCACTCATAAGGATGCACAATCCAAGGACACTTCATGTTTCAAATTTGTTACACAACTTTAACCATACGTGCATGCTACGGGACTTGCTAACTTCAACACAAGCATTCTTTAAATTCATAATCACCCAACTAGCATGACTCTAATATCACTACCTCCATATCTCAAAACAATTATCAAGTATCAAATTGATCATAGCATCCTATTCACTTTTTATGATAGTTTTTATTATACCCAACTTGGATGCCTACCATTCTAGGACCAATTTTATAACCATAGAAAATACCATGCTGTTCTAAGAGACTATCAAAATAATATAAGTGAAGCATGAGAGACCAGAAATTTCTACAAAATTAAGCCACCACCGTGCTCTAAAAGATATAAGTGAAGCACTAGAGCAAAAACTATCTAGCTCAAAAGATATAAGTGAAGCACATAGAGTACTCTAACAAATTTCAATCAAGTAGGCTTCTCTCAAAAGGTGTGTACAGCAAGTATGATTGTGGTAAACTAAAAAGCAAAGACTAATATTATACATGACGCTCCAAGCAAAACACATATCATGTGGTGAATAAAAATATAGCTCCAAGTAAAGTTACCAATGAACGAAGACGAAAGATGGGATGCCTTCCGGGGCATCCCCAAGCTTAGGCTTTTGGCTATTCTTGAATATCTTGGGGTGCCATGGGAATCCCCAAGCTTAGGATTTTGCCACTCCTTTTTCCATAGCCCATAAAATCTTTACCCAAAACTTGAAAACTTCACAACATAAAACTCAACAAGAAATCTCATAAGCTCCGTTAGTGAAAGAAAGAAAAACCACCACATAAGGTACTATAATGAACTCATTCTTTATTTATATTGGTGTTAAACCTACTCTATTCCAAGTTCTCTATGGTTCATACCACTTAATACTAGCCATAGATGCATCAAAATAAGCAAACAACACACGAAAGGCAGAATCTGTCAAAAACAGAACAGTCTGTAGCAATCTGTAACTAACGCAAACTTATGTAACTCTAAAAATCCTACCAAAATATGAAGTCCTGGAAAATTTGTCTATTGATCAGAAGCTAAAAGAATCAATGCAAAATCATGTTTCTGTGATTTACTGAATTTTTTCTCGTGAGCGCAAAGTTTCTGGTTTTCAGCAGAATCAAATTAACTATCATCATAGGTTATCCTATAGTTATACTTGGCACAAACACTAATTAAAACATGAAAACACATCTAAACAGAGGGTAGATGCAAAATTTATTACTAAAAAAAACACAAATAAAATCGGGTTGCCTCCCAACTAGCGCTATCGTTTAACGCCCCTAGCTAGGCATAAAAGCGAAGATAGATCTAAGTAGTGCCATCTTTGGCACTCGATTCATAAGTAGCTCGCACGATATATTCATAAGGTAATTTAATTTTCTTTCTTATAAAGTGCTCCATGCCCTTCCTTAATGGAAATTGGAATCTAATATTCCCTTCCTTCATATCAATAATCACGCCAATCATTCTAAGGAAAGGTCTACCAAGTATAATAGGGCAAGAAAGATTGCAATCTATATCAAGAACGATAAAATCTACGGGCACCAAATTTATATTTGAAACAATGAGAACATCATTGATCCTTCCCATTGGATTTTTAATGGTGGAATCCTCAAGGTGCAAATTTAAAGAGCAATCATCAAGATCATGGAAACCTAGAATATCACATAAAGTTTTCGGAATCGTGGAAACACTAGCACCCAAATCACACAAAGCAAAACACTCATGATCTTTAATTTTAATCTTTATAGTAGGTTCCCACTCATCATTAAGTTTTCTAGGTATAGAAACTTCCAAATTAAGTTTTTCATCAAAAAATTGCATCAAGGCATCAACGATGTGTTTGGTAAAAGCTTTATTTTGACTATAAGCATGAGGAGAATTCACAACGGATTGCAACAAGGAAATACAACTTTCTAAAGAACAATTATCATAATCAAATTCCTTGAAATCTGAGATAGTGGGTTCAATGCTATTTAAAGTCATGACCTCTCCAATCCCACTTTTACCAAATTTAGAATCAAGATCTAAAAACTACGAATTATTGGGACGCCTTCTAACTAAAGTTGACTCATCTCGAGTCCCCTTATTATTAAGATTCATATTGCAAAACAAAGATCTAATAGGAGACACATCAATAACTTTAAGATCTTCATCATTATTTTCATTGAAACTAGAAGAACACGCCTTTACAAAGCAATCTCTCTTAGCACGCAATCTAGCGGTTCTTTCTTTGCACTCATCAATAGAAATTCTCATGGCTTTGAGAAACTCATTGATATCATGCTTAGGAGGAGTAGATCTAAGTTTAAGAGAATCAACATCAAGCGAAAGTCTATCAACGTTCCTAGCCAAATCATCAACTTTGAGCAATTTTTCTTCAAGCAAAGCATCAAGGTTCTTTTGAGAGATCATAAATTCGTTCACACTATTCTCAAAATCAGAGGGCATCTTATTAAAATTACCATAAGAATTATTGTAGGAATTTCCATAATTATTAGAGGAATTACTAGGGAACGGTCTAGGGTTAAAGTTTCCTCTATAAGCATTGTTTCCAAAATTATTCCTACCAACAAAATTTAGATCCATAGATTCATTATTATTCTCAATCAAGGTAGATAAAGGCATATCATTGGGATCAATATAAGCACTCTTAGTACCAAACAATCTCATAAGTTCATCCATCTTTCCACTTAAAACATTAATTTCTTCTATAACATGCACTTTTTTACTAGTAGATCTTTCGGTGTGCCATTGAGAATAATTAGCCATAATATTATCAAGAAGTTTTGCAGCATCTCCTAAAGTAATTTCCATAAACGTGCCTCCCGCGGCCGAATCTAAAAGATTTCTGGAAGAAAAGTTTAATCTGGCATAAAAAATTTGTATGATCATCCATAAATTCAAACCATGAGCAGGGCAATTGCGAATCATCAATTTCATTCTTTCCCAAGATTGGACAACATGCTCATGATCAAGCTGTTCAAAATTCATAATATCGTTCCTAAGAGTGATAATCTTAGCAGGAGGAAAATATTTAGAGATAAAAGCATCTTTGCACTTGTTCCAAGAATCAATACTATTTTTAGGCAAAGACGAAAATCAAACTTTAGCACGATCTCTAAGTGAAAACGGAAATAACTTCAATTTAACAATATCATTATCTGTATCTTTCTTCTTTTGCATATCATACAAATCAAAAAAGTTATTTAGATGAGTAGCGGCATCTTCACTAGGAAGGCCGGCGAATTGACCTTTCATAACAAGATTCAGCAAAGCAGTATTGATTTCACAAGACTCAACGTCATTAAGAGGAGCAATCGGAGTACTAAGGAAATCATTATTATTGGTATTGGAGAAATCACACAATTTGGTATTATCTTGCGCCATGGCAACAAGTAATCCAACACACAAGCAAACAGAAAAAGGCAAGCGAAAAAGAGAGGAGAAGATTGGGAAAGAGAGGGCGAATAAAATGACAAGGGTGAAGTGGGGGAGAGGAAAACGAGAGGCAAATGGCAAATAATGTAAATGCGAGGGAGATGAGTTTGTGATGGGTACTCGGTGTGTCTTGACTTGAGCGAAGACCTCCCCCGCAAAGGCGCCAGAAATCCTTCTTGCTACGTCTTGAGCTTGCGTTGGTTTTCCTTGAAGAGGAAAGGGTGATGCAGCAATAGTAGCGTAAGTATTTCCCTCAGTTTTTGAGAACCAAGTTATCAATCCAGTAGGAGGCTCCTCAGAAGTCCCACGCACCTACACAAACAAACAAAGAACTCGCAACCAACACAATAAAGGGGTTGTCAATCCCTTCACGGCCACTTGCGAAAGTGAGATCTGATAGAGATAGTATGATAAGATAAATATATTTTTGGTATTTTATGATATAGATTGGAAAAGTAAAGATGCAAATAAAAGTAAATAGAAAGCTTATCTGATAAAAGATAGACCCGGGGGCCATAGGTTTCACTAGTGGCTTCTCTCAAGATAGCATAAGTATTACGATGGGTGAACAAATTACTGTCGAGCAATTGATAGAAAAGCGAATAATTATGAGATTATCTAGGCATGATCATGTATATAGGCATCACGTCCGCAACAAGTAGACCGACTCTTGCCTGCATCTACTACTATTACTCCACACATCGACCAGCATGCATCTAGAGTATTAAGTTCATAAGAACAGAGTAACGCATTAAGAAAGATGACATGATGTAGAGGGATAAACTCATGCAATATGATATAAACCCCATCTTTTTATCCTCGATGGCAACAATACAATGCGTGCCTTGTTGCCCCTGCTGTCACTAGGAAAGGACACCGCAAGATTGAACCCAAAGCTAAGCACTTCTCCCATGGCAAGAAAGATCAATCTAGTAGGCCAAACCAAACTGATAATTCGAAGAGACTTGCAAAGATAACTCAATCATACATAAAAGAATTTAGAGGAGATTCAAATATTTCTCATAGATAAACTTGATCATAAACCCACAATTTATCGGATCTCAACAAACACACCGCAAAAAGAGTTACATCAAATAGATCTCCACAGGAGAGGGGAGAACATGGTATTGAGATCCAAAAAGAGAGAAGAAGCCAACTAGCTAATAACTATGGACCCAAAGGTCTGTGGTAAACTACTCACAACTCATCGGAAGGGCTATGGTGTTGATGTAGAAGCCCTCTGTGGTCGATTCCCACTCCGGCGGAGCGCCGACGAAGGCTCCAAGATGGGATCTTGATAACCCACAAGTGTAGGGGATCGCAACAGCTTTCGAGGGTAGAGTATTCATCCCAAATTTATTGATTCGACACAAGGGGAGCCAAAGAATATTATTGAGTATTAGCAGTTGAGTTGTCAATTCAACCACACCTGGATAACTTAGTATCTGCAGCAAAGTATTTAGTTGCAAAGTAGTATGATAGTAAAGGTAGCAGTGGCAAAAGTAAAGATAATAGTTTTGTAGTAATTGTAACAGTAGCAACGGAAAAGTAAATAAGCGAAGCACAATATGTGAAAAGCTCGTAGGCATTGGATCAGTGATGGATAATTATGTCGGATGCGATTCCTCATGTAATAGCTATAACATAGGGTGACACAGAACTAGCTCCAATTCATCAATGTAATGTAGGCATGTATTCCGAATATAGTCATACGTGCTTATGGAAAAGAACTTGCATGACATCTTTTGTCCTACCCTCCCGTGGCAGCGGGGTCCTAGTGGAAACTAAGGGATATTAAGGCCTCCTTTTAATAGAGAACCGGAACAAAGCATTAGCACATAGTGAATACATGAACTCCTCAAACTACGGTCATCACCGAGAAGTATCCTCAAAGCATTAGCACATAGTTGGAGTACTTTTATTTTCAGGATATTTTTTATTGCACGGATAATTCAGAAAATAGACGGATAATACTATTTTTGCTTTATTTGTTCTAAATAAAAGAAAGTAAAAAGAGGGTACAGAAGGTTGTGCCTTCTAGTTTCATCCATCTCATGATCATCAAAATGAATCCACTAACAAGGTTGATCAAGTCTTGTTAACAAACTCATTCCGAATAACACGGAACCGGAGAAATTTCGAATAACACTAAGTTACTTCAACGGGGATATGAACATCCCCAACATAAGAATATCATACTTTTTCTTGACAGTAGGAAGAGGAAATTCAAACCTCCAATAATGATAGTTCGGCTTTCTCCAATAGAATTGATGCTATGAACTTGAGGTTGTTTCCTCGGAAAGTGTACTGTATGCTCATTACCATTAACATGAAAAGTGACATTGCCTTTATTGCAATCAATAACATCCCCTGCAGTATTCAAAAAGGGTCTACCAAGGATTATCGACATACTATCGTCCTCGGGAATATCAAGAATGACAAAGTCCGTTAAGATAGTGACATTTGCAACCACAACAGGCACATCCTCACAAATACCGACAGGTATAGCAGTTGATTTCTCAGCCATTTGCAAAGATATTTCAGTAGGTGTCAACTTATTCAATTCAAGTCTATGATATAAAGACAGAGGCATAACACTAACACCGGCTCCAAGCTCACAAGAAGTAGTTCTAACATAGTTTCTCTTAATTGAGCATGGTATAGTTGGTACCCCCGGATCTCCAGATTTCTTTGGTATTCGACCCTTAAAAGTGTAATTAGCAAGCATGGTGGAAATTTCAGCTTCCGGTATCTTTCTTTTGTTTGTAATGATATCCTTCATATATTTAGCATAGGGGTTTACTTTAAGCATATCAGTTAAGCGCATACGTAAGAAGATAGGTCTAATCATTTCAGCAAAGCACTCAAAATCCTCATCATCCTTTGTCTTGGATGGTTTAGGAGGAAAGGGCATGGGTTTCTGAACCCATGGTTCTCTTTCTCTACCGTGCTTCCTAGCAACAAAATATATCTTATCATTATGTTGATTCTTTGATTGTGGGTTATCAAGATCAACAGCAGGTTCAATTTCTACTTCATTATTTTTGCTAGGTTGAGCATCAACATGAACATTATCATTAACATTATCACTAGGTTCATGTTCATCACCTGATTGTGTTTCAGCATCAGAAATAGAAATGTCATTGGGATTCTCAGGTGTGTCTACAACAGGTTCACTAGAAGCATGCAAAGTCATATCGTCTTTCTTTTTCTTCTTTTTGTAAGAACTAGGTGCCTCTAAATTATTTCTCTGAGAATCCTGCTCGATTCTCTTAGGGTGGCCTTCAGGATACAAAGGTCCCTGAGTCATTCTACCAGTTCTAGTGGCCACTCTAACAGCAAAATCAGGTTTATTATTTAATTAATCGAGCAAATCATTTTGAGCTTTAAGTACTTGCTCATCTTGAGTAGCAACCATAGAAACATATTTGTTAATGAGTTTAAGTTCACCTTTAACTCTAGCCATAAAATCACTCACGCGTCCTATCTCGAAAGCATTATTCTTTAATTCTCTACCAACATAAGCATTAAAACTTTCTTGTCTAGCCATAAAGTCATCAAATTCATCTAAGCATGGGCTATGAGATTTAGTAGAGGGAATTTCAACTTTATCATATCTATAGAGAGAATTTACCTTTACTACCTGTGTCGGGTTATCAAGACAATGTGGTTCTTCAACAGTGGTATATTAAGACCATGTATTTCTTCAATAGGTGGTAAATTCTTAACATCTTCAGCTTTTATACCTTTTTCTTTCATTGATTTCTTTGCCTCTTGCATATCTTCAGGACTGAGAAATAGAACACCTCTCTTCTTCGGAGTGGGTTTAGGAATAGGCTCAGGAGTTGTCTCAATTGGTTCAGGAATTGCCTCAGGAATTGCCTCAGGAAGAGTCCAATTATTTTCATTAGTCAACATATTATTCAATAACAATTCAGCTTTGTCGACTATTCTTTCCCTGAAAACACAACTAGCACAACTATCCAAGTAGTCCTTGGAAACATCGGTTAGTCCATTATAAAAGATATCAAGTATTTCATTTTTCTTAAGAGGATGATCAGTCAAAGCATTAAGTAATCGGAGAAGCCTCCCCCAAGCTTGTGGGAGACTCTCTTATTTGATTTGCACAAAATTATATATTTCCCGCAAGGCAGCTTGTTTCTTATGAGCAGGGGAATATTTAGCAGAGAAGTAATAAATCATATCCTGGGGACTACGCACACAACTAGGATCAAGAGAATTAAACCAATTCTTAGCATCACCCTTTAATGAGAACGGAAATATCTTAAGGATATAGTAATAGCGAGATTTATCATCATTAGTAAACATGGTGGCTATATCATTCAACTTGGTAAGATGTGCCACAATAGTTTCAGATTCAAGGCCATAAAAAGGATCAGATTCAACCAAAGTAATAATCTCAGGATCAACAGAGAATTCATAATCCTTATTAGTAACACAGATAGGTGAAGTAGCAAAAGCAGGGTCAGGTTTCATTCTAGCATTAAGAGATTGCTGCTTCCATTTAGCTAATAATTTTTTAAGATCATATCTATCTTTACAAGCAAAGATAGCTTTAGCAGCTTCCTCATTCATAACATAACCCTCAGGAACAACAGGTAATTCATAATCAGGGGGAGAACTTTCATCATCACTATCATCAATAATAGCATCTTCAATAATTTCATTCTCTCTAACCCTAGCAAGTTGTTCATCAAGAAATTTACCTAATGGCACAGTAGTATCACGCACAGAAGTAGTTTCATCATAAGTATCATGCATAGCAAAAGTGGCATCATCAATAACATGCGACATATCAGAATTCATAGCAGTAGCAGGTTTAGGTGTAGCAAACTTACTAATAACAGAAGGAGAATCTAGTGCAGAGCTAGATGGCAGTTCCTTACCTCCCCTCGTAGTTGAGGGCAAAATCTTGGTTTTTGCGTCTTTCAAGTTCTTCATAGTGATCAATAGATATAAATTCCAAGTGACTCAAGGAATAGAGCTATGCTCCCCGGCAACAACGCTAGAAATTAGTCTTGATAACCCACAAGTGTAGGGGATTGCAACAGCTTTCGAGGGTAGAGTATTCAACCCAAATTTATTGATTCGACACAAGGGGAGCCAAAGAATATTATTGACTATTAGCAGTTGAGTTGTCAATTCAACCACACCTGGATAACTTAGTATCTGCAGCAACGTATTTAGTAGCAAAGTAGTATGATAGTAAAGGTAGCAGTGGCAAAAGTAAAGATAATAGTTTGTAGTAATTGTAACGGTAGCAACGAAAAAGTAAATAAGCGAAGCACAATATGTGAAAAGCTCGTAGGCATTGGATCGGTGATGGATAATTATGTTTGATGTGATTCCTCATGTAATAGCTATAACATAGGGTGACACAGAACTAGCTCCAATTCATCAATGTAATGTAGGCATGTATTCCGAATATAGTCATACGTGCTTATGGAAAAGAACTTGCATGACATCTTTTGTCCTACCCTCCCGTGGCAGCGGGGTCCTAGTGGAAACTAAGGGATATTAAGGCCTCCTTTTAATAGAGAACCTGAACAAAGCATTAGCACATAGTGAATACATGAACTCCTCAAACTACGGTCATCACCGAGAAGTATCCCGATTATTGTCACTTCGGGGTTGTCGGATCATAACACATAATAGGTGACTATAGACTTGCAAGATAGGATCAAGAACACACATATATTCATGAAAACATAATAGGTTCAGATCTGAAATCATGGCACTCGGGCCCTAGTGACAAGCATTAAGCATAGCAAAGTCATAGCAACATCAATCTCAGAACATAGTGGATACTAGGGATCAAACCCTAACAAAACTAACTTGATTACATGGTAAATCTCATCCAACCCATCACCGTCCAGCAAGCCTATGATGGAATTACTCATGCACGGTGGTGAGCATCATGAAATTGGTGATGGAGGATGGTTGATGATGACGACGGCGATGAATCCCCCTCTTTGGAGCCCCGAACGGACTCCAGATCAGCCCTCCCGAGAGAGATTAGGGCTTGGCGGCGGCTCCGTATCGTAAAACGTGATAAAACTTCCTTTTTGATTTTTTTCTCCACGAGACGGAATATATGGAGTTGGAGTTGAGGTCGGCGGAGCCTCAGGGGGCCCACGATACAGGGGGCGCGCCCAGGGGGTGGGCGCGCCCCCACCCTCGTGGACAGGGTGTGGGCCCCCTGGTCTTGATTCTTTCGCCAGTATTTTTTATATTTTCCAAAACTTGCCTCGGTGGATTTTCAGGTAATTCCGAGAACTTTTGTTTTCTACAAATAAAACAACGTCATGGCAGTTCTGCTGAAAACAGCATCAGTTCGGGTTAGTTTCATTCAAATCATGCAAGTTAGAGTCCAAAACAAGGGCAAAAGTGTTTGGAAAAGTAGATACGTTGGAGACGTATCAGATCTCGCAGATACAGAAGGTTATGGCAGTGGAAATTGCGTTTCGGTGGCTCCCTGGATGTTTTCAGGGTACGTGGGTATATATAGGAGGAAGAAGTACGTCGGTGGCCACCTGAGGGGCCCAAGAGATAGGGCGCGCCCTGTAGGGGTGGGCACGCCCTCCTATCTCCTGGCCGCCTCGATCGCTTCTTGACTTGCACTCCAAGTCCTCTGGATCACGTTTGTTCCGAAAATCACGCTCCCGAAGGTTTCATTCCGTTTGGACTCCGTTTGATATTCCTTTTCTTCAAATACTAAAATAGGCAAAAAACAGCAATACGGGCTGGGCCTCCGGTTAGTAGGTTAGTCCCAAAAATGATATAAATGCGTAAAATAAAGCCCATAAACATCCAAAAGGGGTAATATAATAGGATGGAACAATAAAAAATTATAGATACGTTGGAGACGTATCACTGTGTACCAGACCTCTAATGTGTGCCTTGTTATAAGCATAGCAGGGAGGTACCAAAGTAATCTCGGAGTGGAGTACTGGACAACGGTCAAGAACATCCTGAAATACCTGAAAAGTACTAAGGATATGTTTCTTATTTATGGAGGTGAAAAAGATCTCGTCGTAAACGGTTACGTCGTACATTGCTGCTTTGGAAGCAGCAAATGAAGGAGTCTGGATGAAGGAGTTCATATCTGATCTAGTTGTAACACCTAGTGCATCGGGTCCAATGAAAATCTTTTGTGACAATACTAGAGCAATTACCTTGGCGAAGGAATCCAGATTCAACAAAAAGACCAAACACATCAAGAGACGCTTCAACTCCATCCGAGATCTAGTCAAGGAGGGAGACACAGAGATTTGCAAAATACATACGGATCTGAATGTGGTAGACCCGTTGACTAAGCCTCTTCCATGAGCAAAACATGATCAGCACCAAGACTCCATGGGTGTTAGAATCATTACAATGTAATCTAGATTATTGACTCTAGTGCAAGTGGGAGACTGGAGGAAATATGCCCTAGAGGCAATAATAAAGTTGTTGTTTTATATTTCCTTATTCATGATAAATGTTTATTATTCATGCTAGAATTGTATTAACCGGCTTGATACATGTGTAAATACATAGATAAAACAATGTGTCCCTAGTATGCATCTACTAGACTAGCTCGTTGATCAATGTTTCCTAGCCATGGACATGAGTTGTCATTTGATAACGGGATCACATCATTAGTGGAATGATGTGATGGACAAGACCCATCCGTTAGCTTGGCATAATGATCGGTCAGTTTTATTGCTATTGCTTTCTTCATGTCAAATACATATTCCTCTGATTATGAGATTATGAAACTCCCGGACACCGGAGGAATGCCTTGTGTGCTATCAAACATAAAAGCGTAACCGGGTGATTATAAAGATGCTCTATAGGTATCTCCAAAGGTGTTTGTTGGGTTGGCATAGATCGAGATTAGGATTTGTCACTCCTAGTACCGAAGAGGTATCTCTGGGCCCTCTCGTTAATACACATCACATGAAGCCTTGCAAGCAATGTGACTAATGAGTTAGTTGCAGGACGATGCATTACGGAACGAGTAAATAGACTTGCCGATAACGAGATTGAACTAGGTATGAAGATACGGATGATCAAATCTCGGGCAAGTAGCATACCGATGACGAAGGAAATAACATATGTTGTCATAATAGTTCGACCGATAAAGATCTTCATAGAATATGTGGGAGCCAATATGAGTATCCAGGTTTCGCTATTGGTTATTGACCGGAGAGATGTCTCGGTCATGTCTACATAGTTCTCGAACCCGTAGGGTCCGCACGCTTAACGTTCGATGATGATATGTATTATATGAGTTATGTGATTTGGTGACCGAATGTTGTTCAGAGTCCCGGATGAGACCACGGACATGACGAGGAGTCTTGAAATGGTCGAGAGGTAAAGATTGATATATTGGATGATAGTATTCAGACACCGGAAGTGTTCTGGAATGTATCGGGTACATATCGGAATACCGGGGGGTTACCGAAACCCCCAGGGGGAAGATATGGGTCATAGGAGGGAGGCACAACAGCCCACAAAGGGGTGGCGCGCCCCCCACAGGGAAGGATGCCGAATAGGACTAGGAGAGGGGGTGGCGCCCCCTCTTTCCTTCTCCCCCCCTCTCTCCCCCTCTCCGGTAAAAGGAAAGGGGGGGCGAATCCTACTAGGAGCCCAAGTAGGATTACTCCTACTTGGGGCATGCCTAGGGCTGGCTCCCTCCCCCTCCCTCCTTTATATATGTGGGGAGAGGGCACCTAAAACACACATCAATTGTTCCAAGCCATGTGCGGCGCCCCCCTCCACAGTTTACGCCTCCGGTCATATTCTCGTGGTGCGCGAAGCCTGAAGGAAATATGCCCTAGAGGCAATAATAAAGTTATTATTTATTTCCTTATTTCATGATAAATGTTTACTATTCATGCTAGAATTGTATTATCTGGAAACTTAGTACATGTGTGAATACATAGACAAAACATATTGTCCCTAGTATGCCTCTACTTGACTAGCTCGTTAATCAAAGATGGTTATGTTTCCTAACCATAGACATGTGTTGTCATCTGATGAACGGGATCACATCATTAGGAGAATGATGTGATGGACATGACCCATCCATTAGCTTAGCATTATGATCGTTACAGTTTCATTGCTACTGCTTTCTTCATGACTTATACATGTTCCTCAGACTATGAGATTATGCAACTCCCGAATACCGGAGGAACACTTTGTGTGCTACCAAACGTCACAATGTAAAAAGGTGATCATAAAGGTGCTCTACAGGAGTCCCCGAAGCTGTTTGTTGAGTTGGCATAAATCGAGATTGGGATTTGTCACTCCATGTTTCGGAGAGGTATCTCTGGGCCCTCTTGGTAATACTCATCACTATAAGCCTTGCAAGCATTGTTACTAATGAGTTAGTTTCGGGATGAAGTGTTACGGAATGAGTAAAGATACTTGGCGGTAACGAGATTGAACTAGATATGATGATACTGACGGTCGAATCTCGGGCAAGTAACATACCGATGACAAAGGGAACACCGTATGTTGTTATGCGGTCTGACCGATAAAGATCTTCGTAGAATATGTAGGAAACAATATGAACATCCAGGTTCTGCTATTGGTTATTTACCGGAGATGTGTCTCGGTCATGTCTACATAGTTCTCGAACTCGTAGGGTCCGCATGCTTAACGTTTGATGACGATATGTATTATGAATTATGTGTTTTTGATAACCTAAGTTTGTTCGGAGTCCCGGATGAGATCAAGGACATAACAAGGAGTCTCGAAATGGTCGATACATAAAGATTTATATATTGGACAGCTATATTCGCACACCGGAAGTGTTCCGGAGAAGTTTCAGATAAAACCGGAGTGCCGAAGGGTTGTCGGAACCCCTGGCGGGACTAATGGGCCTTAGTCGAGAGGGAGAGGGGCAGCCAGGGCAGGCTGCATGCCCCCTCCCCCTTGGGTCCGAACTGGACTAGGAGGGGGGCGGCGCCCCCTTTCCTTCTCCCTCTCCTCTCCTTCCTTCTCCCTCTCTTCCTCTTGGTGGAAACCTACTACAACTTGGAGTCCTAGTAGGATTCCCCTTTTGGGGGCGCGCCTAGGAGGGCCGGCCGGCCTCCCCCTGCTCCTTTATGTACGGGGGCAGGGGGCACCCTAGAACACACAAGTTTCTCTCCCAACCGTGTGCGGTGCCCCCCTCCACAGTTACACACCTCGATCATACCATCGTAGTGCTTAGACGAAGCCCTGCGCCGGTAGCATCATCATCACCGTCGCCACGCCGTCGTGCTGATGGAACTCACCCTCATCCTCAACTGGATCAAGAGCACGAGGGACGTCATCGAGCTAAATGTATGCTGAACGCGGAGGTGTCGTACGTTCGGTACTTGGATCGGTTGGATCGCGAAGACCTTCGACTACGTCAACCACGTTATTGAAACGCTTCCGCTTTTGATCTATGAGGGTACATGGACACACTCTCCCCTCTTAGTGTCATGCATCACCTAGATAGATCTTGCGTGATCGTAGGATTTTTTTTGAAATTACCGCATTCCCCAACAGTGGCATCCGAGCCAGGTCTATGCGTAGATGTTATATGCACGAGTAGAACACAAGTGAGTTGTGGGCGATAATAGTCATATTGCTTACCACCAACATCTTACTTTATTCGGCGGTATTGTTGGATGAAGCGGCCCGGATCGACATTACATGGCCGCGTTCATGAGACTGGTTCTATCGACGTGCTTTTGCACAAAGGTGGCTGGCGGGTGTCTGTTTCTCCAACTTTAGTTGAATCGAGTTTGACTACGGCCGGTCCTTGTTGAAGGTTAAAACATCACACTTGACAAAAAATCGTTGTGATTTTGATGCGTAGGTAAGAACGGTTCTTGCTAGAAGCCCATAGCATCCACGTAAAACTTGCAACAACAAAGTAGCTGATGTCAAACTTGTTTTTGCAGTGCTTGCTGTGATGTGATATGGTCAAGGCATGATGTGATATAAATTGTTGTATGATATGATCATGTTTTGTAACAAAGTTATCGGCAACTGGGAGGAGCCATATGGTTGTCGCTTTATTGTATGCAATGCAATCGCCATGTAATTGTTTTACTTTATCACTAAGCGGTAGCGATAGTCGTAGTAACAATAGTTGGCGAGACGACAATGATGATACGATGGAGATCAAGGTGCCGCGTCGGTGACAATGGAGATCATGACGATGCTTCGGTGATGGAGATCATGAGCACAAGATGATGATGGCCATATCATGTCACATATTTTGATTGCATGTGATGTTTATCTTTTATGCATCTTATTTTGCTAAGTACGGCGGTAGCATTATAAGATGATCCCTTACTAAATTTCAAGGTATAAGTGTTCTCCTTGAGTATGCACCATTGCGACAGTCCGTCGGGCCAAGACACAATGTGATGATCGGGTGTGATAAGCTCTATGTTCACATACAACGGGTGCAAGCCAGTTTTGCACACGCAGAATACTCGGCTTAAACTTGACGAGCCTAGCATATGCAAATATGGCCTCGGAACACTGAGACCGAAAGGTCGAACGTGAATCATATAGTAGATATGATCAACATAGTGATGTTCACCATTGAAAACTACTCCATCTCACGTGATGATCGGACATGGTTTAGTTGATTTGGCTCACATGATCATTTAGATGACTAGAGGGATGTCTATCTAAGTTGGAGTTCTTAAATAATATGATTAATTGAACTTTAATTTATCATGAACTTAGTCCTAATAGTTATTTTGCATGTCTATGTTATTGTAGATCAATGGCCCGTGCCACCGTTCCTTTGAGTTTTAATGCATTCCTAGAGAAAGCTAAGTTGAAAGATGATGGCAGCAACTACACGGACTGGGTCCATAACTTGAGGATTATACTCATTGATGCACAGAAGAATTACGTCCTGGAAGCACCGTTAGGTGTACCACCCGCGCCAGCAACTGCAAACATTGTGAATGCCTGGCAGACATGTGTTGATGACTACTCGATAGTTCAGTGTGGCATGATCTACGGCTTATACTGGGACTTCAAAGACGTTTTGAATGTAATGGAGCATATGAGATGTTCCAAGAGTTGAAGTTAATATTTCAAGCAAATGCCCGAGTTGAGAGATATGAAGTCTCCAACAAGTTCTACAGCTGCAAAATGGAGGAGAATAGTACTGTCAGTGAACACATACTCAGAATGTCTGTAACCACTTGACTCGGCTGGGAGTTAATCTTCCTGATGATAGTGTCATTGACAGAGTTCTTCAATCACTGCCACCAAGCTATAAAGGCTTCATGATGAACTATAATATGCAGGGGATGAACAAGACTATTCCCGAGCTCTTCCCGATGCTAAAGGTTGCGGAGGTAGAAATCAAGAAGGAGCATCAAGTGTTGATGGTCAATAATACCACTAGTTTCAAGAAAAAGGGCAAAGGGAAGAAGGGGAACTTCAAGAAGAACGACAAGAAAGTTGCTGCTCAAGAGAAGAAAGCCAAGTCTAGACCTAAGCCTGAAACTGAGTGCTTCTACTGCAAAGGGACTGGTCACTGGAAGCGGAACTGCACCAAGTATTTGGCGGATAAGAAGGATGGAAAAGTGAAAGTTATATTTGATATACATGTTATTGATGTGTACCTTACTAATGCTCGTAGTAGCGCCCGGGTATTTGATATTGGTTCTGTTGCTCATATTTGCAACTCGAAACAGGGGCTACGGATTAAACGAAGATTGGCTAAGGATGAGGTGACGATGCGCGTGGGAAATGGTTCCAAGGTCGATGTGATCGCCATCGGCACACTACCTCTACATCTACCATCGGGATTAGTTTTAGACATGAATAATTGTTATTTGGTGCCAGCGCTAAGCATGAACATTATATCTGGATCTTATTTGATGCGAGATGGTTATTCATTTAAATCATAGAATAATGGTTGTTCTATTTATATGAGTAATATCTTTTATGGTCATGCACCCTTGCTGAGTGGTCTATTTTTGTTGAATCTCGATAGTGATGATACACATATTCATAATATTGAAGCCAAAAAAATGCAAAGTTAATAATGATAGTGCAACTTATTTGTGGCACTGTCATTTGGGTCATATCAGTGTAAAGCGCATGAAGAAACTCCATGTTGATGGACTTTTGGAATCACTTGATTATGAATCACTTGGTGCTTGCGAATCGTGCCTTATGGGCAAGATGACTAAAACTCTGTTCTCCGGAACAATGGAACGAGCTACTGACTTATTGGAAATAATACATACTGATGTATGAGATCCAATGAGTGCTGAGGCTCGTGGCGGGTATCGATATTTTCTTACCTTCACAGATGATTTGAGCAGATATGGATATATCTACTTGATGAAGCATAAGTCTGAAACATTCGAAAAGTTCAAAGAATTTCAGAGTGAAGTGGAAAATCATCGTAACAAGAAAATAAAGTTTCTACAATCTGATCGTGGAGGTGAGTATTTGAGTTACGAGTTTGGTCTTCATTTGAAACCACATGGGATAGTTTCACAACTAACGCCGCCTGGAACACCACAGCAAAATGGTGTGTCCGAATGTCATAACCGTACTTTATTGGATAAGGTGCGATCTATGATGTCTCTTACTGATTTACCGCTATCATTTTGGGGTTATGCTTTAGAGACGGTTGCATTCACTTTAAATAGGGCACCATCAAAATCCGTTGAGACAACGCCATATGAATTGTGGTTTGGCAAGAAACCAAAGTTGTCGTTTCTTAAAGTTTGGGGCTGCGATGCTTATGTGAAAAAGTTTCAACCTGATAAGTTCGAACCCAAGTCGAAAAAGTGCTTCTTCATAGAATACCCAAAGTAAACTGTTGGGTACACCTTCTATCACAGATCCGAAGGCAAGATCTTTGTTACTAAAAATGGATCCTTTCTAGAGAATGAGTTTCTGTCGAAAAAAGTGAGTGGGAGGAAAGTAGAACTTGATGAGGTAATTGTACCTTCTCCCTTATTGGAAAGTAGTTCATCACATAAATCAGTTCCGGTGATTCCTACACCAATTAGTGAGGAAGTTAATGATGATGATCATGAAACTTCAGATCAAGTTACTACCGAACCTCGTAGGTCTTCCAGAGTGAGATCCGCACCAGAGTGATACGGTAATCCTATTCTGGAAGTCATGTTACTAGACCATGGTGAACCTACGAACTATGAGGAAGCGATGATGAGCCCAGATTCCGCGAAATGGCTTGAGGCCATCAAACCTGAGATGGGATCCATGTATGAGAACAAAGTGTGGAATTTGGTGGACTTGCCCGATGATCGGCAAGCTATAGAAAATAAATGGATCTTCAAGTAGAAGACCGACGCAAATGGTAATGTTACTGTCTACAAAGCTCGACTTGTTGCGAAAGGTTTTCGACAAGTTCAAGGAGTTGACTACGATGAGACTTTCTGACGAGCGATGCTTAAGTCTGTTCGAATCATGTTAGCAATTGCCGTATTTTATGATTATAAAATTTGGCAGATGGATGTCAAAACTACATTCCTGGATGTATTTCTGGAAGAAGAGTTGTATATGATGCAACCATAAGGTTTTGTCGATCCAAAGGGTGCTAACAAAGTGTGCAAGCTCCAGCGGTCCATTTATGGACTGGTGCAAGCCTCTTGGTGTTTGACTAAACGCTTTGATAGTGTGATCAAAGCATATGGTTTTATACAGACTTTTGGAGAAGCCTGTATTTACAAGAAAGTGAGTGGGAGCTCTGTAGCATTTCTAATATTATATGTGGATGACATATTTTTGATTGGAAATGATATAGAATTTCTGGATAGCATAAAGGGATACCTGAATAAGAGTTTTTCCATGAAAGACCTTGGTGAAGCTGCTTACATATTGGGCATCAAGATCTATAGAGGTAGATCGAGACGCTTAATTGGACTTTCACAAAGCGCATACCTTGATAAAGTTTTGAAGAAGTTCAAAATGGTTCAGTCAAAGAAAGGGTTCTTGCCCGTGTTACAAGGTGTGAAATTGAGTCAGACTCAATGTCCGACCATTGCAGAAGATAGAGAGAAAATGGAAGTCATTCCCTATGCTTCAGCCATAGGATCTATCATGTATGCAATGTTGTGTACCAGACCTGATGTGTGCCTTGATATAGGCATAGCAGGGAGGTACCAAAGTAATCCCGGAGTGGAGTACTGGACAGCGGTCAAGAACATCCTGAAATACCTGAAAAGGACTAAGAATATGTTTCTCGTTTATGGAGGTGAAAAAGAGCTCGTCGTAAACGGTTACGTCGATGCAAGCTTTGACACTAATCCGGATGACTCTAAGTCGCAAACCAGACACGTATTTTTATTGAATGGAGGAGATGTCAGTTGGTGTAGTTCCAAGCAAAGCGTCGTGGTGGGATCTATATGTGAAGCGGAGTACATTGCTGCTTCGGAAGCAGCAAATGAAGGAGTCTTGATGAAGGAGTTGATATCCAATCTAGGTGTCATACCTAGTGCATCGGTTCCAATGAAAATCTTTTGTGACAATACTGGTGCAATTGCCTTGGCAAAGGAATCCAGATTTCACAAGAGAACCAAACACATCAAGAGACGCTTCAATTCCATCTGTCATGAAGTGTCAGAAGGGGACATAGAGATTTGCAAGATACATACGGATCTGAATGTTGCAGACCCGTTGACTAAGCCTCTTCCACGAGCAAAACATGATCAGCACCAAAGCTCCATGGGTGTTAGAATCATTAATATGTAATCTAGATTATTGACTCTAGTGCAAGTGGGAGACTGAAGGAAATATGCCCTAGAGGCAATAATAAAGTTATTATTTATTTCCTTATTGCATGATAAATGTTTATTATTCATGCTAGAATTGTATTAACCGAAAACTTAGTACATTTGTGAATACATAGACAAAACATATTGTCCCTAGTACGCCTCTACTTGACTAGCTCGTTAATCAAAGATGGTTATGTTTCCTAGCCCATCCATTAGCTTAGCATTAGGATCGTTACAGTTTCATTGCTACTACTTTCTTCATGACTTATACATGTTCCTCAGACTATGAGATTATGCAACTCCCGAATCCCGGAGGAACACTTTGTGTGCTACCAAACGTCACAACGTAAAAGGGTGATCATAAAGGTGCTCTACAGGTGTCTCCGAAGGTGTTTGTTGAGTTGGCATAAATCAAGATTAGGATTTGTCACTCCGTGTTTCAGAGAGGTATCTCTGGGCCCTCTCGGTAATACTCATCACTATAAGCCTTGCAAGCATTGTGACTAATGAGTTAGTTGCGGGATGAAGTATTACGGAACGAGTAAAGAGACTTGCCGGTAACGAGATTGAACTAGGTATGATGATACCGACGATCGAACCTCAGGCAAGTAACATACCGATGACAAAGGGAACAACTTATGCTGTTATGCAGTTTGATCGATAAAGATCTTCGTAGAATATGTAGGAGCCAATATGAACATCCAGGTTCCGCTATTGGTTATTGACCGCAGATGTGTCTCGGTCATGTCTACATAGTTCTCGAACCATAGGGTCCGCACGCTTAATGTTCGATGACGATATGTATTATGAATTATGTGTTTTTGATGACCAAAGTTTGTTTGGAGTCTCGGATGAGATCACGGACGTAACGAGGAGTCTCAAAATGGTCAAGACATAAATATTGATATATTGGACGGCTATATTTAGACATCGGAAGTGTTTCGAAGAAGTTTCGGATAAAGCCGGGGTGTCGGAGGGTTGTCGAAACCCCCGATGGAACTAATGGGCCTTGATGGGCCTTAGTGGAGAGAGAGAGAGAGGGGCGGCCAGGGCAGGTCACGCCCCCCCTCCCCTTGGGTCCGAATTGGACTAGGAGGGGGCCAGTGCCCCCCTTTCCTTCTCCCTCTCCCTCTCCTTCCTTCCCCCTCTCTCCCTCAAAACCTACTAGGACTTGGAGTTCTAGTAGGATTCCCCTTTTGGGGGCGCACCTACGAGGGTCGGCCGGCCTCCCCTTGCTCCTTTATATATGGGGGCAGGGGGCACCCTAGAACACACAAGTTTCTCTCCCAACCGTGTGCAGTGCCCTCTCCACAGTTACACTCCTTAGTGCTTAGGCGAAGCCCTGTGCCTGTAGCATCATCATCACCATCGCCACGCCGTCGTGCTGATGGAACTCACCCTCGTCCTCAACTGGATCAAGAGCACGAGGGACGTCATTGAGCTGAACGTGTGCTGAACGCAGAGGTGCCGTACATTCGGTACTTGGACCGGTTGGATCGTGAAGACGTTTGACTACATCAACCGCGTTATTAAAACGCTTCCGCTTTCGGTCTACGAGGGTACGTGGACACACTCTCCCCTCTCGTTGCCATGCATCACCTAGATAGATCTTGCATGATCGTAGGATTTTTTTGAAATTACCGCTTTCCCCAACAAAGCCCTGCATGGATCACTTCACCATCACCGTCACCATGCCTTCATGCTGACGGAACTCATCTACTTCCTCGACTCTCTGCTGGATCAAGAGCTCGAGGGACGTCATCGTGCTAAACGTGTGCAGAACTCGGAGGTGCCATACGTTCGGTACTTGATCGGTCGGAATGAGAATATGTTCGACTACATCAATCGCGTTAAGCAAATGCTTCCGTTTTCGGTCTACGAGGGTACGTGGACACACTTTCCCCCTCTCGTTGCTATGCATCTCCTAGATAGATCTTGCGTGAGCGTAGAATTTTTTTGAAATTGCATGCTACCAACTGATAAAGATGGCTCATGTGATGGATTCCCCCTCTAGCGGGTTGCTGGAACAGGCCTATCGATTAGATCTCCCCGGAACAGGAACTTGCGATGGCACAAAAATCGCAAAAAAGTGGTATGGATGATTTTTTTGAAATATCAGATTTATGGGCAAAATAATCAACGTATGGCAGGGACAGGAGGGCCCACACGGTCACCCCATGACGGTGGGCACCTGGCCACCTAGCTTGGCCACGTGGAGGCGAGGGGTGGTCCCCTGGCCCCCGTGATACTATTGAAATCTTCATATTTCAGAAAGAAATCACCATAAATCCCCATGGTATATACTTTGAGCTCCGCGGATATTGATTTCTAAATAATTCAAAAACATGCAGAAAACAACAACTGGCTCTGGGCACTAAATTAAGAGGTTAGTACAAAAAAATTGCTATAAAAGTATTAAAATTTTATATTATAACAACATGAAACAATAAAAAAATATAGATACGTTTGAGACATATCACACCCCTTGTGGTGGATGATGGTGTGGCTATACTACAATATGTTGATGATGCCTTCTGATTGAGGATGATTTTGGGAGTACCAATATTCTTAAGATCATCTTATGTATCTTTGAGATGGTGTCTGGGCAACAAATTAACTTCCATAAGAGCGATAATTTTTGTCTTGGACAAGTCGTGGATAAAAAGGATGCTTACAATGAGATCATTACCTATAATGTGGGCCTGCCTTTCCAATACTTGGGCATGCCTATTCACATTAAGATGCTTAATATGGGATCGAGTGAAAGAGAATATTAAAAGATGCAAGGTTGGAAGGGTGGCTTGTTATCGATTGGTGATAGAGTCACTCTCATCAAAGCTTGCTTGAGTAACATCCCTTGTATATGATTTATTTCTTGGTGGTTCCTAAGGATGTAGCTAAGATTTAGGATCAGAAAAGGGCCAGGTTGTGCTTTGGCAAGAAACTAACGTGCACAAAAAGTACCATTTGGTTAATTGGCCCAATGTTTGCCTACCCAATGATTGTGGTGGTTTAGGGACCCTAGATACTAATTATATCAATGAGACTTTGCTTTGCAAATTGTCCTTGGAACTTGGAAACGTCCACACGTACTTGGCAACAAAATATCTTTAGACGAAACGTTTTCTCAGTTGAAAAAGGGTAATGGTGGATCTCACCTTTGGTAGAGCCTCATGGGGGTGAATAATATTTTGCAGCAATATGTTAGTTAGTTGTGGAGACTTCAGCTAAAACTCTATTTTGGGAGGATGACTGGATACAAGGTGCCCACTATGTAGTCACCCATAACTGTATAATGTATCTTTTTCTAAGAAAAAATTGTCAAGGAGAATTGGCATGATTGAGTGGGTAATATTCGGTTAAGAAGGATTATGGTTGGAGAACTTGGTGAACATTGGGTGGAATTCAAAGAGTTGATTAGTGAGGTGGTGTTGAATGATGTTGATGATTGTATAACCTGGAAATTAAATGGGGGCAAATTCAGAGTGGGATCCCTTTATCTTCAACTAAGATAAAATGGGGTTGTTCATTACAAACATCGATGGATATTGAAGATCCCCTTGAAGATCAGGATTTCTTGTGGCTGGCTTTCAAAACCAACAAGCTGACCAAAGACAACTTGCTCAAGAGGAGATGGACTGAGGATGAATATTCTCATTTAGTTTTCCGTTGCTCCCTTGCAAAATTTATCTGGCAGGTGGTCTGTGGTGCGATCCCCATTGAGTGTTGATAACTTGTTTGGAGGATGGTTAAATATGTTCTCTCTCAAATAGAGGAGCCTGGTGCTTAGTGGGGCTGCAGCTGTGTATTGGACCATTGGAAAACCAGAAACAATGCATGTTTTAGATACAAATTTCCGGATAAGCCTGTTAGAGTGCTTTATTACTTATTCACTTTGTTAATGCTTGGAGATGTTTACACAAGGGACAAGATGGAAGAAACTATGAGGCTAGGGCAAAATTGATCAAGACTATAGTCCAGGAGGCATATGCTAGGAGGTTTGGTTGGACACCTTTGACAAGAAGGCTGGTAGGCTGAGGTGGTGTGGATGTTGATGCTCTTTCCTTCTCGATTTGTCATTGTTACTTGACTTCAGCCTTATTTTGGCCTTTGAGTTGATGTCTGTTTGACGGTATTTTAGGCCTTTCTCTTGTCTGCGATGGCAGGCAGGGTCTTACTTGCTTGATGCTTGCTTATTTGGGCGAGGTGAGTGTAGTTGGCCATAGCTACTCTTTAGTTGTGATTAGCTCTAGACTATTTGAAATTTCTAAGATCGTGGCTGTTTTTTAGTGAAAATCTACAAGGGATTCCGTTATTTAAAAAACATGATGGGCCAAGACTCCAGCACCATAACAAGCATCGGCCTCCTCGGTAGGTGTGTTTGCTTGACAACGACGAGTCCGGATTACATCCCTTACATTTGGGTTGGTCTTTACTTCTTGTCGGTGTCATCCACACTCTGCAAATCTTGGTTGTGGCACATTGAACTGTCGGCAAACCAACCATCACCATTTATGTGCTCTGCTACCATGCCCGAAAGCACTAGAAACTATGTGGACTACCGCATGGGCTTTGCCCGCGGGTAGCTAGGTAGTAAACCGAACAAAAGGAGGCCGAGCAGGATCTAGATCTGGACGCCGCCTGTGTGCAGTTATCGATCCCTGTACTAATTAATATTGATGTGTACAAGTGATATTAGAGCAAAAAAGCATATACTACTAGAAATTGTCACAAAGTACCAAAGCACACGAGTTTGATTGGCGTATGCGGAAGTAAAGAGTGGTTAGCACGTCCATAACCTCCTGGTCATCCACAAAGCCCCCAGGCGAAGTAAAGAGTGGTTAATACGTCCATGGCTTGTTAACTTCCATAGGAGCAGCTAGCGGTCATTTTCCAGCATGAGCTATACACTAGTCCTATCAAGCATGTTTTCATGGGGGATGGCTGGCGAAGAATAATTGAGTGGTGCTTATTAGTGGCCCGAAAGCTACACTTGTACTGATCGTCAGCGACTGATCGACGCATCAATTGACAGCCAAAATAATGCGAATATGGTTAGCAGTGGCCACATGCGTTTCGAGTGAAACTAACACCTTGATGATGAGAGCGAGGCATCGTTGTCACATGCAAGAACAAAACGATCAGCGATCGTCATCTCTGCTGTGTGGTAGTGCCCGGTTACAATTATTCGTGGGCGTTTGAATCTAATAGAAAATGACTTTTTGCACAATTATGGCCGTCTGTAGATCGCCCTTCTCATAGGGCAGCCATCGCTTTTACTTGCCCTCCGCCTGGCCTTTATCTTGCCACCACAATTGAGATTTTTTTTTGAGCATCAGTACAGACACAAGCGCTCATATATATACGCATACACTCATCCCTATGAACGCACACACGCACATCCTATCCCTATGAGCACCTCCTCTGAGAGACTGAGCCGGCATATCATCTTGAGATTTACGAAGTCACCGTAGGTGCCTCGTCGTCGACGGGGACGTCTCCTCCCACTGAAAGCGCATCGCCGGAAATCCCGAAATAAATACAGAAATAATGCGAGCACCAGGGTTGGGAATACCACTGTCCACCTAACCAACTCAACCACAGGTTGATTCGCACCACAATTGAGATTTGAGAGGTAAATCTTTTCACTTTCTGTTGGTCAGAGAAAAGCATTGCTCGGTCGCGATTCCTGTTTGATAAAATCGTCGTAAAGGCCGGAGAAGAAATCTCCGGACAAGCCATCATCTATTTCTTTGCCTTAGTTTGAGACTACGCCTGTCTGTGTGTATTCCTATTTTTCATTTTCTGTTAACTGACTCTCCTACCTTTGGATCGTACTATATCATCGTGTGGTACCAAATCAGTCACAATATGGTATATACCACCATTCCATACTCAAGGCACGCACGCATCATAAATCAAGCATTAAATGTTGAGAGCAGGGGCTCTGTCGATCGATCGGCCGGTTGCACCAACATTCTGTTGAGTGCTAACGAACCGATTAGGTGCCTCATTGGCGAGTCCGAATCCACGCAGACATCCCCATCCGGCAATTGAACGGGCAACGTACGAGCGAGCCAGCCAGCCCGGCACCACCCTACCTACCGTCGTCCCCACCGGAGCCGCCGGCCGGCCGGAGCGGTCGTCGACCGGTCCCGGACGGCGACAAGACCGCGGCGGCATCGGATCCTCCCGTCAGCATGCACCCCACGAATCAGCGACCCGATTCGAATTGATTAATGCCGCTGATCGTATGTACGCGTTTGTTATTGTTAATCAGGAAGGACGCAATCAGCCAGCCCGGCTTATTAGCGCTGCTTGCATGTGTCGTACTCCCTCCGTTTGGAATTACTTGTCTCGAAAATGAATGTATCTAGAACTAAAATACATCTAGATACATCTATTTTCGAGACAAGTAATTCCGAACGGAGGGAGTACGTCGCTAGCTGCGCGCGGTATGCAACCATATGCAGCGCAGTGCATGATCGCCTGGCCATGTGTTGGGCATGTGAGGCGGTCGACGCGGCCACTCAGGCCTCCGCTACGTGTACGTACTTAAGATCCTTGATCACGTACCGATTTTATGGGGTGATTGCTTGATTCAACTATAAACTAGTTCGGGGAAGGTAGATGGGGAGGCAACAGAACCTGGAGTTTCTTACCAGAAAAGAACAAGGAGATTGACTAAAACTAAATCAAATTTGGCGCTGCTGGTGGAATACATGCATACGGCTTGCACTCGGACTCGTATCATGTGGGAGCCGGTAACTGGCGTGCCTGTGCTGTGTACCTAACTCCTAACCTAGTAGTCATTGGCTTTGCGTTTTTAACTAACCTCCGCTGCTAGGAGACAAGGGAATGATGTGCGCTCAGGGTTGGAACTTTCTTTGATCCTTCCGTCTTGTTTGTTTTTTCTCCTACCTTCGCGTCTTTCCGCCCCTGGACTGAACTCCATTTATTGTAAACCAGGATAACGTGGGGTTTGTACCAAACCCAGCAAAGATATGACTACAGCTCAGTACTTCACCTACGTAGCAGTTAAATAAGCCGCACGTAATAAAAAGGCCATGTTGGCATTGGAGTAGTGTATAAGATTTTCCCCTCCGTATTTCTAGAGATCCTCTCATAATAGCGACGTAAGAGCAGCAACAGCAAGGTCAGAACTCTGTGGAAATTAGGAAGTTTGTTCGTTCAAAGTGCACTTCTGCTGTTAGAGTGAGGCAGTAGAACACGCTAACACAAAGAGTCCATTCCTTACTGCCAAACTCGTTTGTGAAATCAGTAAGGAATTTGATTTTTTTTTTTTTGCTTGTATAATACTGTTTCACCGGACCATAAAACGACTTCCAAACGGCCGCCGGCCGGCAGCCCACCAGGCCATCACCATATAACTGACAAAATATAATTGCAACGCATCGAGTTAATTAACTGCTACTCCCTCCGTTCGGAATTACTTGTCTCGAAAATGAATGTATCTAGAACTAAAATACGTCTAGATACATCTATTTTCGAGACAAGTAATTCCGAACGGAGGGAGTAGCTGCCAGTAAACGGCGGCCCACCATGCAGGAGTGTCTATCAACTGAGCAATCATCTAAAGCATTTGCAAACTTGTAGAGTAAACCTGCGTCTTCTTTTCCTGGGAAGTCCATCGTGTCTGGCAAAGCTTCTTTTGTTGATAGCAATAAAAAAAGCACACATGTTTCATGGACGAGTGAAGAAGACTCACAAACAGCTGACGATAGCTTTTTTCCAATAGCAGTGCTACTGCTACCACTACATCTTTTTAGCCTTGCTATACTAGTACACTAGCAAAGCAATTCACGAGCCCAGAACGGTAAAAACTGAAGAATATATTCCTACTCGGCCCACAGGAGAGGCTCACTGAGCCCGACGCAGCAGCCGCCGTCGTACTCCTCGGCGGCCAGCGCCACCGGCCAGACCGGCGACCAGAAGAGCCCGTCCCTCAGGTCCAGAAGGAGGTCGGGCAGGTCGAACAGCGCATTGTTGACCTCGCCGCTGTCCGCGGGCACCGCTTCGGCGCAGGCTGCAGGCTCCGGTGACTCCGAAACGGCGCCGGAGGACGACGGCGTCTCAGGCTCGTGCTCTGGCTCGGCCTCGCACTGCACGGAAGCCGTGGCAGCGGCCTTCGCGGCGGCGGCCTGGATGTCCGCGGGCGACGTGGAGTCCGGGCGGGGCAGCTCGTGGGCGAGCTCCGGGAAGTTGAGGTGCGCGGAGCGGCCCTTGATGGCGAGCGCGGCCACGTCGTGGGCGCGTGCCGCCATCTCCGCGGTGGGGAAGGTGCCGAGCCAGATGCGCGACTTCTTGCGCGGCTCGCGGATCTCGGACACCCACTTGCCCCAGCTCCGGCGCCGCACGCCGCGGTACGACGGGTGCTTGAAGCCGCTCTTGGACACGGCTGCCTTGACGCTCGCGGCGTTGTCTTCGTCGGTGCTGCAGCAGCTGCTCTCGTCTCCACGGGCACCATTGGTGGCCGCGGCCGCGTCCTGTTCTCGGTCGGAGGCGGCCGGCGAAGCGGCTCTCTTGCGCTTCTTCGGGTGCTTGGGCTTGGGGTTCTTGGGGAGCTCTAGCACGCTGGTGGCGAGGGAGGAGGAGGAGGAGGAGGTGGACAATGTCGACGACGAGACGGAGGAGGAAGAGGTGGTGGGTGCATGGCTTGCGTCTGCCTCCATGGCTCGGTAGCAGGGATCTGAAGGCCTGTAGCTAGGTGGACTACAACAAGCGTGGGGACTGAGGAGTAGAGAGCGCCTTGGGCCGTATATATAGCGGTAGCTTCTTCTTTGGCCTCTGGCTGGGGCCATTGAGTAAAGCGTTTCGTTTGTTTTCCTTTCTTTTTCAACGTGCTAGTACTATTCACGATTTTTTTATATTAAAATAAACAAAGTGAAGTGAGGATTGAGGGAAGAAGAATTGGTAGGAGCAAATGTGTCGCCTTTTAATTAATGTTTATTTACACAAAATAAAGCAATCTCATAATGTTTTTGCAGTATATATGCATGCAAGTAGGAAAAGTTTTATTCGTGTGCTGGATGCAGTCAATTGGTCGATTAAAATCAGAGGCCACTGAACTTTATTCATGTGCAGGATGCAGTCAATTGGTCAATTAAAATCAGAGGTCACTGAACTGTATTTAAATCATGCTATAATCAAACTGTGTTTATATTCAACAGAATGGAATTACTAACCATTGAAACACCATGTGAACCAATATATGCCAGTTAGGTAACACGTCTGATTCGGATCTATTGTGTCACCATTTGCTTGTAGATTCTGCTACGGCGAGCTTGTTCTCCTCCCCGGCGTCATCGTCCGATTGGGTTGTATTGGGGTTCATCGGAGCACCCTTAAACTTCAATGGATGGTGATAGCACGAAGGTGATATCCGGGGTATGGTTGAGGCCGGGAATCTAGGGATCGGAAACTAATTGAGATC
Source organism: Triticum timopheevii (assembly GCA_963921465.1). Taxonomy (NCBI): domain Eukaryota; kingdom Viridiplantae; phylum Streptophyta; class Magnoliopsida; order Poales; family Poaceae; genus Triticum; species Triticum timopheevii. The sequence continues at coordinate 532,122,411 of OY997264.1, forward strand.
TTTTACGGAAATCCTAATGATCAAAACTCTACCATGATGTGTTCCTTTAAAAGTCTCTAATCAGTATAGTCCTTACAAAATAGAGTTTTTTTTTTAGGGAACAAATAGAGTTTACACTACTACAGAATCATACACCACTGACGGGGGACTAAACCCATGTACCAACTTATTTTGCCGTTAGATGTAACCAAAATTGCGGGTGACGACAATGTATTCCTGTTAGTACTAACAATAGTAAGAAGCAAAGAAAAAAAACACTCACGTAAGTTGTCCCAAATCACGGTATCGAAAAAACCAAAATAACTAGTTAAGAGGTATCCTTTGCAAAGATCACTCTCATCATGTGATATGATGGTTCCTCTTGTCGCAACCTAAGAATTTTGATGTAAGTTCTTTCCACGTGTGCGAAGGATGGGTTGCCATATTTTTGGCATTGTCCAATAACATGGCCAAAGCATCAGCAGCCAGGCCAAAGATCAAAGAGGGGCTCCGATCTACCAAACATATCCCTTGTTTCCTTCACTTTGCGGCTCCTAGTAGTAGTAGGGCTTCGTGGCAACACAATGTTCGTGGTGTCGACCGCGTCGATCTGGCGAGTTAAGTGACATCGAGTCTCCCCATCTCGATCGTGTTGAATGTAGTTGTGTCGATGGCTCGTTGGCGTAGATTATCGACCTCTCTAGCTAGTGAGGTCGGGGTTTGTCGGTGTAGCGGCGAAGGCAGAGACGGATTCCTTTTGAAGTTTGGTCCTTCGGCTTCTTCTCCCTCACGCTGGTGTAGCTTCCGATGTCAAGCGTGTGCCAATGAATTTTTTTTCTTTACGTTGGGATCTTGGATTTGTGGATCTTCCGGTGGCGATGTCTTCGACAATTTGTTCTCCATGGTGCTGATACGACAAGACTGTGGCCTTGATGACTTTTCATCCACGGTCAACAATGACCGGCTGGCTCTAGCAATGGAGAGGCAGCAACAAGGCCACACCATCGACCCCTTTAGGGCGAAGAAGACGATTGGGCCTTCAGGGACCTCGACGTATTTTCCTTCTTTTATCAATGATGTATGACTGCTGGTTTGATCAACATGTACGATGTCTTTTTTTTGCACGAGAAAATATATACAGGCAAAATGTTAACCATATTTTTTTGCCCTTTGCATTGAGAAAAATCTGAAGTGGGCAGTTGAAGTGACACCACACCAGGCCACATGTTGTCGGCTTACGCGGAATTGTTGGGCATGCATATTGTTTTGCATGACGGAGCATGCTGAAGAACCCTAGTACATCAGCAGCAGCTACCGCGGCAGGTCCAAAACTAAACTCCCATTAGGTTAATGATGATTGCAAATAAACAATTTCTGGGGCGATTTATTGCGCTGCTAGATCCCCCCTAGCTCGCTTGTTGGCCGATGGACGGTTGACTGGTTGTTAAGCCTTGACTAACAGAGGCCTGGCATGCAAGTCAGTCTTCTTCTGCTTCTGAGACAAGGTCAGTCATCTTCTGGAGAAAATAATTCCTAATCTAACGACTCGGAGCGGATCCATCAAGGAGCAAGTCAAGTTGAGCTGCTTGCATTGGATGCACAGCATAATGCAGCTCGCATAAGAAACGGTTAGTTTGGCTTTGGCGGCACGACGTAGTACGTGTGGTGGGGTGGCACATGGCTGTCAGTCTTCGTCATACTGCCTGGGCGCCAAACCCTCGACAGCCGCAGGCTGGAGGTCGTCGGACTCGGGCAAATCTCAACGAACGTTCGGCCGGAATCCGGTGGCCCGCGCGTGCCCGGTTCAAGAGCCGAATTTGGCTTCGTTTTGTCCGGTTTCGGCTTTGACTTCCAACGCTGCCTTATTACTCTCTCGTTGGTTCGTTCGTTCGTTCGTAATATCCCCCTGTCCATGCGAAATTTCAGGTCTGATGCCACAAACGGACACCGTGGAAAATGAAAATGTTAGGCCACGGCACACCATTGCTCGCTCCGAAATTCCAGCTCTGATTGATCGCGATCGGCTCCCTCTCTCTGTCCCTCAATTAAACCGTCCAAGCTAGCTCGTGGTACGGTCCAATAACTCCATGCGGATCGGCAAAGATATTTGTATATGTAAGTAGAGAGATCAAACGAGGCTTCGCCACGTACTACTACATCGCCCGTCCTCCCGATGAAACGGAGAGGAATTAAACGCCGTCACCAGTGGCAGTGGTACGTACAGTACTAGCGAGGAACCTGCGCCCGGATTTTAATTCCTTCTACGCTTTGCGCTGCGATCCCCATCCTGCAAGCACGACGCACATGGCAATGCCACGCCCCGTACGAGCTCCAGACCTCTGGCGCCTATGCGGCGTTCGTGCGCTGCCGCACAAATAGTGGTAATTTCAGAAGGCTCAGAGGGCTATCTACAGCTACCTACCAGCAGAGTGTAGCAAGATCACGCCGTGCTTACGCTGGCTCGCACCGGCTGACAGGGAGGTCCCGCCGGCCGGGCCCCGTTGCCAGCGCGCGACGACCGATGGCACATTGTAGAGCGCGTACGACTATTACAGAGCTTGGGAGACAATGAGGTCGGGCCTGGAGATGGAACTCCGGGCCGGCGTGCAATCAACGCAAATTAATCCAGGGACGATCGAGGCGTTAATCCCCTCGTGAAGCCAGCAGCTAGGGTTCTTCGTGAAACACGTAGGATGGTTTGACCTACGGGAGCTCCCCCATGAGCTGTGCCAGAGAATTAAGCAGCCACGTGAGGTGAGACCGCTCCCTGCGGCGCCCGCGTCGTATCGTAGGGTAGATCCCAATCACAACTAAGCACGTCCGTACGTCGCTCGTCTCAAGCGATCGAAAGGCACGGGAAACCTCACGAATATCGCGGCGTCCCATCGAGATCGACCGTGCTGGTCGAGTAGATCGCAAGCATCAGCCGACCAATGGAACAAGGAAGGCAACCCCTGCGGCTGCCTGTGGTCTTAGCCTTAGCCGATGAACCGCACGGCTGCGTACGTACCCGCGGTTGCGCCTCGTGAGAGCCTAGCTAGCTCGCTAGCTTGAAGTCTTAAGCATTCTTCTTCTTGTTTTTGTCACACCAAGCATTGTTCGTGGGTACAGTACAGAGATAGCGGGGTCGATGCAGCGATCTCGGCCGTTCGATGAGAGAGATAGTGACAGTACTATCTGGAGTATTGTTATTATCGAACGTCCGGCATTGGGCTAAGCAACGAGCCCCCGCCATAATCAAAGGCACCGGCCGGCGGGGTTTACTACTTGGTTGTACAGGAACGTCCTACCGATATTGGCCCGCTCGTAGTGGCGGATCCATCGACGGTACGTCACCTTGGTACACGCACGCACTGTCACACATCACGCATTACTTGTAAGTTATATGCCTCATCTGCCCTGCCCAGTGTGCATTTATGTTCTCTATCACCATCCCGGTGCGTACGCACAATAGCCCTCTCGTCCGACCATAGACATACTAGCAGATGTAGTAGCTTCGACCCTCAACCTCAAGGTGTCTTACTCTTAACCCTACTGGCAAGCAAGTATTCAACGCTGGAGCACCCAACTCGTTCTGTATTGTTGAGATATGTATTTAGCACATGTATTTTTTACTCCAAGTCTCCTCCTTACGTATAGTTAAGGATATGACTTGCCCTATGTACTATATATACTTGTGCATATGCACCTATCAATACATTGAGAGTTGCATCCTATTCCTCTACATGGTATCAGACTAACCCTCGATCCCCAGCCCTAGCCGCGCCGCCGTCACCTTCCCAGGCCGCCGCCGAAACCGCTGTCCCGCGCCGCCGCCTTCCCGGCCACCGCGCCGCCTCCCTCCCTCACTCACAACCCTACACCGCCGCCGCGCCTCCGCCCTACCCGCCCCCCCCCCCCTCTACCCTCCCTGCTTCTCCACGCCGCTCCCCCCACCCCCCCCCCCCCGAGCCGCCCCCCTCCCGCAAACCCTAAACCCCCCGATCCCATCTCACGCCGCCACCCCCTCCCTTCGCCATGTCGGCCCTCGGTACCTCCTCCTCCTCCGGCGCCCCTCCTAGCAACCCCTTCGCCTCCTCTTACGGGTCCGACCCCGATGAGCCCCAAGCCGCCGACATCCGCAACATCCACCTCTCCCATCACGTTCCCATCATCCTCTCCCACGCCTCCGCAAACTACTATGCCTGGAAAACCTACTTCAACCTCCTCTTCCGTGAGTACAACCTTCGTGATCATGTGGACGGTCTCGCCAATTTCTTTGCCGGCGCCCACGACGCCAACCGGCTCGCCATCGACGCCACCCTTATCCGGTGGTTCTTCCTCACCGTCTCTCCGGATATCTTCCACACCGTCGTTCGCGATGGGGACGATGCCTACACGGTGTGGACCAAGATCAATGGCCTCTTCACCGACAACAAGCTTCAACGGATTGTTTTCTTGCAGCAGGAATTTTTTGGGTGTCACCAGAACGACTCCACCATCGACGCCTTCTGTCTCCGGCTCAAGACCCTCTCCGACGAGCTCAATGACGTCGGGTTCAAGGTGGGCGACGAGCTTCTCCTATCGACGCTCACCGCCGGCCTCAACGAGGACTTCGGCAAAGCCGCCTCCAACCTCACCCTCATGGCCAACCCCACTTACGAGCGGGCGGTAGCCTATCTTCGTCTTGAAGAGCGGCGGATGAAGCACCTCCGCACTCGCGTCGTCCACACCGCGCTCGCTGCCGGCCTCTCCACCGGCGCCTCTACACCACCCTCGGCGCCTCGTTCTCCGGCTATCTCGCACCCTCCACCAGTGCCACAGCCGCCCCAACCACCTCGCAGCGGTGGCAACGGCGGCAACCGCCAAGGCGGAGGCAAAGGTGGCGGCGGCGGTGGTGAGGCCCCTCAGCAGCAGCCCCCGCCACCCTGGGCCCGTGGCTACAACCCCTGGACGGGGGTCGTGCACGCCTACAGCATGCTCGTGCCGCGGCCCCCCGCCCCGGGCATCCTCGGCCCCCGCCCGAGCGCCCACCAGGCGCTCCTGGCCGCCCTTCGGCGCCAACGGCGCCCACGACGCCCCTCCTACCGCGCCCTCCTATGGCGCGTACGGCACCCCCGGCGCCCCCTACTACGACCCGACTCTTCTAGCGGCACTGCAGCAGCCGCCACCCTACTCTGGTGGTGGTGGCGATTGGATCATGGACTCCGGTGCCACCGCTCATATGTCCGCTCATCCGGGTAACCTCTCCTCCGTTCATCCCACTTCTACTCCCTCCCGCATCATCATCGGCAACGGTGTTGGTCTCCCTATCTCCCATGTCGGTTCTGCACCTTTTCCTTCTACCTCTCGACCTCTCTCTCTTAATAATGTCATTGTTTCTCCCCATCTCATTCAGAACTTAGTTTCTGTTCGCAATCTTTCTCGTGATAATTTCGTAACTGTGGAATTTGATGAAGTTGGCTTTTCTGTTAAGGACGCTCGCACCAGGATGATTCTTCACCGCTGTGACAGTCCCGGCGACCTCTACCCAGTTCAGTCGCCGTCATCTCCGGGTGGTCCTCGCGCCTTTTCCGCCGGCGTCGATCTTTGGCATGCTCGTCTCGGGCATCCTAGCACTTCTTCACTTCGTCAAATAATGAGAGGATTTTCTTTTTCATGTAATAAAACGGCCGCTCACTCATGTGAAGCCTGCCGGTTAGGCAAACATGTTCGCCTTCCCTTTAGTTCCTCTTCCACAGTTGCATCTTTTCCGTTTGAGTTAATTCATAGCGATGTATGGACATCTCCAGTACCCAGTAATTCTGGTTATCTTTATTATCTCGTCATACTGGATGATTACTCTCACTTTGTGTGGACATTTCCTTTTCGTAGGAAATCTGATGTTGCCGCTACTCTCATTGCATTATATGCTTATGTCTCCACCCAGTTCGGGCGACCCATACTCGCACTGCAGACTGACAACGGGAAAGAATTCGACAATCTCACCATCCGCCATCTTCTTTCCACCCGCAGCACCGTGTTTCGTCTCACGTGTCCATACACCTCCCAGCAGAATGGCCGTGCCGAGCGCATCCTCCGCACCCTCAATGAGTGTGTGCGCACCCTTCTCTTCCATGCCTACATGCCTTCTCGTTTTTGGCCCGATGCCCTCGCCACCGCCACCCTCCTCCTCAATCTCCGGCCATGCCGTCCGCGCTGGAACTACGCGCCTCACCATCTCTTATATGGTACTCCTCCCTCCTACGATGGTCTCCGTATTTTCGGTTGCCGTTGCTACCCCAATACCACTGCCACCACTGCTCATAAACTCGCTCCTCGTTCCGTTCCATGTGTCTTCCTTGGTTACCCGGCCAACACTAAGGGTTATCGCTGCTACGACCCTGTGTCTCACCGTGTCATCACGTCACGACACGTGTACTTTGATGAGCTTGTGTTTCCTTTTGCACAGGAACAGGTGGTGCCGTCTTCCCCTCCCGCGGCGGGCTCTCCTCCGCGCCGCCGCCAGCTGCCGGCCTTGGGTGCTCTGGCAACCCCGCCCGTGGCTCCCTCCTCCGGATCGGGGCCCTCCGTGGCTCCCTCTTCCGGCTCGACGCCCTCGTCGCCTAGAGCCCCGTCGACGCCGCCTAAGTCGCCCGCCATGCATGCTGGGCCGGCTGATGGGCCGCATGTTGGGCCGCCGGCTGGGTCGGCCTCTCCTGGCGCCGCCTCCCCTGGTGCGGCCTCCACGGGCGAGGCCTCGACCCCGCCTCGGTCGCCCGCCTCGCCAGCCCTGTCGGCTGGCTCCCCCGACGCCGCGGCCTCGACCCCGCCTCGGTCGCCCGCCTCGCCAGCCCCGTCTGCTGGCTTCACCGACGACGCGGAGGCCACTGCCTCTCTAGTGGACGCCGTGGATGCCACGGTCTCACCGCCACCCGCGGCTGCTCCGACGGCCGGGCCCGTCACCCGCTCGCGCACCGGGGTTTTTCGCCCGAGTTCCCGCTATGCGGACGACTACGTCTGCACCGCCTCGATGTCCGCTCCTTCCCCGTTGCCGTCCTCGGTCCGGGCCGCTCTCCGCGACCCTTTCTGGATGGCCGCCATGCAGGAGGAGTTCGACGCTTTGCAGCGGAACTGGACTTGGCAGCTTGTCCCCCGTCCCCAGCACGCTAACGTGATCACCGGGAAGTGGGTCTTCAAACACAAGCTTCGTCCCGACGACACTCTGGATCGCTACAAGGCGCGTTGGGTTGTTCGTGGTTTCCGGCAACGCGCCGGTGTGGACTTCACCGACATTTTCGCCCCGGTTGTTAAGCCCGGGACGATCCGCACTGTTTTATAGTTAGCGGTCTCTCGTGCCTGGCCAGTTCATCAGATGGATGTCTCCAACGCTTTTCTGCATGGTCATCTTGAGGAGCAGGTCTTCTGTCAGCAGCCCACGGGGTTTGTTGACCCAGCGTGTCCTGATCATGTGTGTCTGCTCTCACGCTCATTGTATGGGCTCAAGCAGGCTCCTCGTGCCTGGTACCAGCGCATCGCATCGTTTCTTCACCAACTCGGCTTCCGCTCTACACGCTCTGATGCTTCGCTGTTTGTTTATCACCAGGGCACCGACACGGCGTACTTGCTGCTCTATGTTGACGACATCATCCTGACGGCATGCACTTCTGAGCTTCTTCGCCGGCTTACTGATCGTCTCCGTGCTGAGTTTGCCATCAAGGACTTGGGGCCGTTGCACTACTTCCTCGGTGTTGAGGTGGTGCGTCGTCCTGATGGTTTCTTTCTTCATCAACGGAAGTACGCTCATGAGCTCCTTGACCGTGCTAGTATGCTTAACTGCAAACCGGCCGCCACTCCTGTCGACACGAAGGCCAAGCTCTCTGCTACTGATGGTACTCCTGCTCCAGATGGTGGCTTCTACCGGTCCATTGTTGGTGCTCTCCAGTACCTCACTCTCACTCGGCCGGAGCTTTAGTACGCGGTTCAGCAGGTCTGCCTGCATATGCATGCTCCTCGAGATGTTCACTGGACTGCCGTTAAGCGGATTCTCCGTTACATCCGCGGTGCTATGGATCTCGGTCTTACTCTGCGCGCTTCCACTGCCAATGATCTGGTCGCCTACTCCGACGCCGACTGGGTTGGTTGCCCGGACACCCGTCGTTCTACTTCGGGTTACTGCATCTTCCTTGAACCATCCCTGGTATCGTGGTCGTTCAAGCGGCAGCCCACCGTCTCGCGGTCTAGCGCCGAGGCTGAGTACCGCGCTGTGGCCAACGTTGTTGCTGAGTGCTCCTGGCTTCGTCAGCTTCTTCACGGGCTCTCGTGTCCTGTTGAGAAGGCCACGGTCGTCTACTGCGACAACGTCTCCGCCGTCTACCTCTCCGCCAACCCGGTTCATCATCGTCGCACCAAGCACATTGAGCTTGATATCCATTTTGTTCGGGATCGGGTGGCTCTTGGCCATGTCCGTGTTCTGCACGTTCCCACCTCCCAACAATTTGCCGACATCATGACCAAAGGCTTGCCCACGACGTTTTTCGAGGAATTCCGGTCCAGTCTATGCGTCAGCAACGGTGTCGCTTCGACTGCGGGGGGTGTTGAGATATGTATTTAGCACATGTATTCTTGTACTCCAAGTCTCCTCCTTGTGTATAGTTGAGGATATGACTTGCCCTATGTACTATATATACTTGTGCATATGCACCTATCAATACATTGAGAGTTGCATCCTATTCCTCTACATGTATTACTGTATGATTAGCCACTCTCTCCTCTGGATCTCCAAATAGTAAACAAGTTCCGAGTCTTCTACCTCAACCTATTGCCGACCAAAGCAGCACCGGCCGGCCGAGTCTAGCGCTCAGTCGCCCAAAATAGTAGCGGTGTCAACGAGCCACTAGCAACCGATAGTTATTCTGACGCCGAAAGCCATCTTAATTGCATGCGAGATCAAGAACTTGACCGGAGGTTAACGACTCTAGTACCAAAGTGGAAGGAACCAGCACACTAGTGTACGAGTACTATACACTTCACTACTCCACCATAGTCGTTCTGACCCCGGGGGAAGCTTAATTCATTACTAATCGCGACCCTCAGAAACAGAGATGAACAGTCTTTGTATGACTCCAGCATTGCTGGGTCATTACAGTCACGACAAGTCGACAGGTTAAAAATTACGGGGAGCTACTGTGGACTACTAGACGGTACAGGCTGTCCAAGATGCCCATTCAATGCCAATGCAACGCAAGCACGCACCCCGTTCTAACAGCAAATTACTTCTCCATAATGGTTACCAGCAGTTGAATAAGCTACAGGAACCACGCGTTACCTACGCTCCTGCAGTCCTAGTTTATGTAGGACAGTAGGAGTATACAGCAGGAGTGGTAGTATCCGTATCTTCTGAATTCTGATCCTCTCTAAATGTCAAGCGGCGTGGATGGCAACAGCCTGTTGCAACCGTAGTTTAGTGGTACGTCCATGCCGTTAACAGCTGTGTGCATGTACTAATTGAGTGCCAGTAGTGGTGCTAGTAGTTTAAGATGGCCGATGAGCATTTAACCATGCCCATGGACGGACAAAGGAGAGCGTGCGTGCGCTCCTAGTTTTACATAACCGATGGTGCATTTAACCATGCATCTTGACCAGCTTAGTGATCACTGAACCATCAAGTGAAGAGAGACTACTGTTCTGCAACCAAAACAACCGTTTCCACACCCGAGATCCAATTTGGTTAGTGTAGTAGTAGTACAATCTCTAGTTTGCGGTCTGTGATGTTAAGAATTTGACGCTCAATCTGAACCCCTGGAAATGAGGAGGTCGCCGTTGCGTTCTGAACCAAACCTGTGGTACGGCTGCCATGTTCTTGTATTCTTCAGTCAACAGCAAGTTGGCCGCAACGCAACGGTATTGTATGGCGGGGCTGAGCTGCTGAGCACATGACTTCAGACACCGGATCCACACACATACACAACAACAACAACAACAACGGAAATAGAGTCGAAGGCAAAACTTTGGAAGGTTTCGGGAAAGGGAACGGGCTGATGATGACAGAAAGAAGTGACACATTTAAGCACGTAAACTTGCACTAGCAGCAAGTTTCGAAAAAGGGAAATGCACCAGCACCAGGAATGCGGGGATTGCAAAACGGCACTAGCAGCCTAGATGGAAGTGGCTCAGACATTTAACTGGAGTTTCAGCAAATTCAGGGATCAGGAGTGCTGCTGTTAACGATGTTCAGGTCCTTTTTTATGATCATTCACCGCTACAATGGCAGACAGCCAAGTAACATTTGCTGAAGAACAGTTACTCTTTATGGTCTGCTTTGCCCGCAAATCACTAGGGCTATGCCGTGCCTTTCCGGAAGGACCCAGCCATGTGATTTCTGATGTATGGTCCAGCAGTTTCTGGTATTCTGGCCAACCTTTAGACTCTACTTTGAGCATAAAAGCTTGTTGTTCAGGTGCTTTACTGACTGTTTCACCGTAATTTCATACTCTGGTTCAGCTTCTCGGACAGAGACGCGTCCAAGCCTGTCTCAACGAACCACACCGTGTAAGTGGAGATGCATGAACATGTAAACTACTTTCCTCTCTAAAGAAAATAGTGATCTAAACGCTTTTATATTTCTTTCCGGAGGGAGTAGTTGTACTGTGCAGTGTATGTGAGGTGTTATCACCTACTGTAGAACATCGTATGCGGTGTCAATTCTAACTGCTCGGTAGACTGTAATCTTGGAGCAGCATCGTCCATCTACTCGTCTTCATCATACGCCTCCCGCACTTGCTAAAAAATATTCCTCCCCATGTCTTTTAGTACACTGCCCTGGCTGTTTGAGCCTCGTCTTCGATTCTGACCTCATGCATGATGATCTTCTCTCAGGGATCAAGTACATCTTCTTTTCATTTGAGAAGTGGGGCTGATCAGTGTTTCATTTCTTCCGTTCATCCTGAACAAGGCTCCTAGGCCTCGTTTTTTCGGGGTGGCCCAGGCATGTGTGTTAGGATCTTCTCAAGTGCTCAACATACATGGTCTGCGTGCTTTCTATGGAGAGACCTCCTCCTTGGCGCCATCAGTTCCCGTCGGAAAACCCAGCGCCCGCTACATCGCTTGCCTGGGCCTTGCCCAGCAACGCTCGCTGGCTCCGGCCGCTCACTCGCCAGTCGCCCGCTCGATCGCTGGCTCTCACACGATCGCTTGGTTTTTTTTCTCTCGCCAAAAGTTGCTACAGTATGTACTGATTTTCTTAAGAAAAAGACTAACCGGTTTGCTAAAGTATATAATCTTGTTCATAGAAAAAAGTTCATCGAATTTGGCAAGAAGTTAATCCGATTTGCAAAAAGTTCATTGAATTTGAAAAAGTTCACTGAATCAAAAAATTCATCAAATTTGAAAAAGTTCATCTAATTTGAAAAAATTCATCGCATTTGAAAAAACATCCATTTGCAAAAAAAAATCATGAAAAAAGAAACTTTCTCAAATTTGAAAAATTAAAAAATAGGGATAGAAAAAGGAAAAAGGAAGAAAGAAGAAAAGAAAATAAAACATGTAAGTAATCACAACAAGTAAAGTGGCCAGGTTGTTGTCGCGTCATACACTAAACTTGCATGTCTCAGGATCGAATCCTAGCTCTGACACACTTTAAAATGGGCCGCTTTAAGTAAAAATGGATTCGCTGAAGGGATTTGGTTTTAGCGCGGCGCAAGGAACTGGGCTGGCCCATCAACACACTTTAAAAAAAAGGAGGAGCAAAGAGGTGCACATGAAAGGGATCGATCCTAGTCGTTCCGAGAAGAAGAATCCTATTTGGCCCTTTTGCGCCCGTTCACAAACGGGCGCCTGCAGCGCACGCCCCTCGCTGGTAACAACTGCGCCACGGCACAACTGGTGATTTACAGTTTTTCCTGTTCATCTCTCCGGTCGCGGGAATCCTCCGGTTTTGAGAAGCTTCCCAGACCGGGGTTTTCCCGGTTCATGGTCCTTTTCGAGGCGGTTTTTATTTTACTTTTTTTCTTTTGAAAATTCATTTTTTTAAATCTATGGTTTTCCATTTTTATGCTTTTATAAAAAATGATGAAAATGTATTTATGAACGTTTTTCAACATCAATGCACTTTTTTCAAATTGGATAAATTTTTTCCAAATTTGATGAACTTTTTTAAATTCGATGAACTTTTCTTCAAATTTGTTGAATTATTTTTATAATTCAATGACCTTTTTTTCAAAGTCGATGAACTTTTCTCAATCTTTGATGAACATTTTTCAAGTTTGACAAACTTTTTTCAATATCGATGAACTTTTTTCAAATGTGATGAACTTTTTTTCAAATCCAACAATTTTTTTTCAAATATGATGAACTTTTTTTCAAATATGTGAACTTTTTCCAATCTGATGAACTTTTTTCAAATTTCATCGAATGTAAAAAAAAGTTCATTAAAAAATGAAAAGGTTCATTGATTTGAAAAGTGTTCACGAATTTGAAAAAAATCATCATGTAAGAAAGAAAAAAAATTGAAAATGAAAAATTGAAAAAGGAAAAAGCAAACAAGAAAACGTTGGAAAAGATTCATTGTATCAGATGTGACTTGGTGGCGTAGTGGTTTGTGCTGTTTCACACGAAGTACGAAGTCGAGAGCAACCAATTAACGAGCGCTCCTTCAGAAGCCTCACAACGATCAGCGCCACTTGGCGCGCTCTCAGCGATTCGCCACGTGTCGCGCTCCGGGCGCTCCCTCCAGATTTTGTTTTTTTCCACGTGTTTTTGGCTTTTGAAACGTTTTTTTCCGGGTTTTTTCGATGTTTTGATTTTCCACCTGTCTTCCCTAGCTTTTCGATAAAAAAATATATTTTTTGCGCAAAAAAACGTGTTTTCTTTTTTTTTTGCGAGAGTCACGGTTTTGTTTTCGCGAGAGGCACGGTTGTGCTTTCGCGAGAGGCACGACCGTGCCTCTTGGAAACGGAAGAAAAAATGCGTTTTTTGTTTTTTTTTCTTTCGTGAGAGGCACGGCTGTGCTTTCGCGAGAGTCATGGCCGTGCCTCTTGGAAATAAAAGAAAACGTGTTTTCTGGGTTTTTTTTGCGAGAGGTACGGTTTTGCTTCCTCGAGAGGCACGGTCGTGCTTTCGCGAGAGTCACGGCCGTGCCTCCTCGGAAACGAAAAAACGTGTTTTCTGTTGTTTTCTCTTTCGCGGGAGTCACTGTTTTGCTTCCGCGAGAGGCAAGGTTGTGATTTCGTCAGAGGCACGGGCGTGCCTCTTTCGGAAAGGGAAAAACCCGTGCTCCCGGTTCGTTTTTTTGTCTGTTTTTTTCGTAAAAAAAAAGTTCGTGAAAACCTATCAACATGGGATCTAGTTTTGAAGACCTCGACGCGAGAAATCGAACGGCGAAAGCGGTTCAGATTTGGACGCACGGTTTAAGAGATAAAACATTTTGAATAAACGGATCTACGAAAAAAAGAAAACTCCCAGGTTGCGACAAGTGGGCACATGCAGCGCGCCACTTGTCGCAACCTGGGGAATTAGAATGATCTTGGCAATGAGTACTCCTTAACTAGTGATTTTGTAGGAAGTCTCTGGCTGGATTCTCCTCGCGTGCGACATTTTGCCCTTTTCCCCCTCTTGAGCGCACCCCCGTTTTGGGCCGGCCCGATCGCACTGAAGCGTGGGCGCTCGAACCCCTAGTTGGCGCCGGAGGCGCTGACTATGAGCTTGGGGTGGGGCGGGGGGGGGGGGGGGGGGTCTTACTTGACGTAACTAGAGTCGGTTTTCTTTTTTTTTTAATTCTTTAGTTTTTTTCATCTCCTTTTTTCTCATTTTGTTTTGTTTCTTTTTCAGTTTTCATTTTTGGTTTTCTTTGTTTCTTTTTTGGTTTTCTTCCATTCTTTTTCATTTTCTTTTGCATTTTGTTTCTTCATTTTTCGGTTTTTTCTTCTTATTTTCAATTTTCTTTGTTCTTTTGGTTTTTATTCTGTATTTTTGTATATGTCAACTATAGTTTTCTAATACATGTATAAAATTTTTTAAATAAATATTATAGACTTTTGTAATACATGGTCAACATTTTTTCTATACACAGTCTAACATTTTTCAAATACAAGATTCAGATTTTTCCTACACATCTGTAACATTTCTTTAATACATGGCTCAACATTTTCTATACACATTTTTTAAAATGCTTGATTTATAGTTTTCAAATGAATTTTTTTTCATACATGGTCAACTTCTTTCTCTTCTTTAAATGATTTATACGAGATAGAGTTGGGGTAGCACCAATTGAGGAGAAGCTTGTCCAACATCATTTGAGATGGTTTGGGCATATTCAACGCAGGCCTCCAGAAGCTCCAGTGCATAGCGAACGGCTAAAGCGTGCGGAGAATCTCAAGAGAGGGCGGGGTCGACCGAATTTGACATGGGAGGAGTCCGTTAAGAGAGACCTGAAGGATTGGAGTATCGACAAAGAGCTAGCTATGGACAGGGGTACGTGGAAGCTTGCTATCCTTGTGCCAGAGCCATGAGTTGGTTGCGAGATCTTATGGGTTTCACCTTTAGCCTACCCCAACTTGTTTGGGACTAAAGACTTTGTTGTTGTTGTTGGTGGTGGTGGTCAACTTCTTTCTCTATATATTTAATATTTTTCAAACAGTTGATTAACATTTTTCGTACACTTGTTCAACATTTTCTTTAAATGCTTGATCAATATTTTTTATATACATGATTAAAAATTCCTCATTTATTTAATATATTGTCAATATTTTTCTATACACATTTAAAATTTCTCAGATGTTTGATAAACATTTATAAATACTTGATCAACATTTTCTTCAAATGCTTTATCGACATTTTTATATACATGACAGAAAACATCATCATGTTTTTAATAAGCGATTAACATTTTTTGTATGCACGTTCAACAATATCTGAACGCTTGTTCAACATTTTTCAAATACATGTTTAACATTTTTTAATAGTTATTCAACATTTTCAAGTACTTGTTCAAGATTTTTCAAATACACATTCAACATTATTCAAATACCTTTTCAACGGTTTTAAATGTTTTTGTGTGTGTGTGTGTGTGTGGGGGGGGGGGGGGGGGGGGCGTCCTACTTGACGTAACTAGGGCCGGTTTTCTTTGTTTTTTTATTATTTAGTTTTTCTTGTTCTTCTTTTTTCTCATTTTGTTTTGTTTCATTTTTGGTTTTCATTTTTGTTTCTTTGTTTCTTTTTTGGTTTTCTTCCTTTTTCTTCCATTCTTTTTCATTTTATTTTGCATTTTGTTTTTTATTTTTTTCTTATTTTCAATTTTCTTTGTTCTTTTGGTTTTTATTCTGTATTTTTGTATATGTCAACTATATTTTTCTAATACACGTATAACATTTTTTCAACAAATATTATACACTTTTGTAATACATGGTCAAGATTTTCTCTATACACAGTTTAACATTTTCCAAATACAAGATTCAGAGTTTCCTACACATCTGTAACATTTCTTTAATATATGGCTCAACATTTTCTATACACATGTTTTAAAATGCTTGATTTATAGTTTTCAAATGATTTTTTTTCATACATGGTCAACGTCTTTCTCTACATATTTAATATTTTTCAAACAGTTGATTAACATTTTTCGTACACTTGGTCAACATTTTCTTTAAAAGCTTGATCAATATTTTTATATACATGATTGAAAAATCATCATTTATTTAATATATGTTCAATAATTTTCTATACACATTTAAAATTTCTCAAATGTTTGATTAAGATTTTTTAAATACTTGATCAACATTTTCATCAAATGCTTGATCGACATTTTTATATACATGATAGAAAACATCGTCATGTTTTTAATAAGCGATTAACATTTTTTGTATACACGTTCAACAATATCTGAACGCTTGTTCAACATTTTTCAAATACCTGTTTAACATTTTTTAGTAGTTATTCAACATTTCAAATACTTGTTCAAGATTTTTCAAATACTCATTCAACATTATTCAAATACCTTTTCAACGCTTTTAAATGTTTTTTTAGGGGGGTGGGGGGGGGGGGCGTCCTACTTGACGTAACTAGAGCCGGGTTTGTTTTTTTATTATTCTTTAGTTTTTTTTCATCTTCTTTTTTCTCATTTTGTTTTGTTTCTTTTTCGGTTTTCAGTTTTTGTTTTCTTTGTTTCTTTTTTGGTTTTCTTCCTTTTTCTTCCATTCTTTTGCATTTTGTTTCTTCATTTTTTTCTTATTTTCAATTTTCTTTGTTCTTTTGGTTTTTATTCCGTATTTTTGTATATGTCAACTATAGTTTTCTAATACACGTATAACATTTTTTCAATAAATATTATACGCTTTTGTAATACATGGTCAAGAATTTTTCTATACACAGTCTAACATTTTTCAAATACAAGATTCAGATTTTTCCTACACATCTGTAACATTTCTTTAATACTTGGCTCAACATTTTCTATACACATTTTTTAAAATGCCTGATTTATAGGTTTCAAATGAATTTTTTAATACATGGTCAACATTTTCTATACACATTTAATATTTTCCAAACAGGTGATTAATAATTTTCGTACAGTAGTTCAATATTTTCTTTAAATGCTTGATCAATATTTTTATATACATGATTAAAAAAATCATCATTTATTACATATATGGTCAACATTTTTCTATACACATTTAAAATTTCTCAAATGTTTGATAAACATTTTTAAAATACTTGATCAACATTTTCTTCAAATGCTTGATCGACATTTTTAGATACATGATAGAAAATATCATCATATTTTTAATAAGCGATTAACATTTTTTGTATACACGTTCAAGAATGTTTGAATGCTTGTTCAGCATTTTTCAAATACTTGTTTAACATTTTTTAATAGTTATTCAACATTTTCAAATACTTGTTCAAGATTTTTCAAATACTCATTCAACATTATTCAAATACCTTTTCAACATTTATATACCAGGCCTGTCTGCACCACCGAACTCCAACGTCGACCCTGCTCCATCCTCTACTCCAGCTGGGAACGAGTAGATACTCTATGTCTTCAAACTTTTTTGGTCATCACTGACAAAAGGGGGAGAAACATATGAGTTGATAGTCTTCAAGTGGGTCCATATGGGTGGTTGCTTTATTTTTGCTAAGTTCTTACAACTCTCGTTTTGAAACTATTTGGCTTTTGAGTTGTAACACTTAAACTTAATGGTCGTCTGCTACTCTTCCTACCACTTTGTGATGCGATGATAAATTCCACATGAAGTCATTCTGCAAACGTCCATTTTTCGTTATGCATATCATTATCTTCATTACCTTCATATATGCATGATGAATTGTCTTCACACCTTGAAGATGGCCTCCACAAAGCAAAACATGCCATGTGCATTTGCATTCAAAAGCAAACTACTTATATGCACATCTTTAGGGGGAACCTCTTTTAATGTATGAAGACAATACTCACAAAATTGAACTTTCACATACTTTTATCCCCGTTAAAAACTTCAACTAGTTTGTCATCAATCACCAAAAAGGGGGAGATTGTAAGTGCGTCTAGTGCCATCCCTAGTTGGTTTTGGAGTATTGACGATAAACGTGGTTGAGGGACTAATGTGTTTGTGAGAATTGCAGGATAACACACGTAGTAGTCCCTCATTGATTCGGTTTACCTACCAGAGATGACCCCTAAAAATGTGTGAAGACATTGAAGACAATGATGGTTCGTGAAGACATTCAGGACGAAGACTATGACATGTGAAGATATTCACTTGAAGACTATGGAGTGCGAAGACATAGCTGTTTCGTAGTTTCCTTTCTTCTTTATTGAGTTATAGGAACCACCGTACTGTTAAGTGGGGTCCAAGTGAACAAAGTCAGAGTGGTTGAAGTGATGCTCAACCAAATTCTATGTCTTCGAGCGAAGACAATGAGAGCAAACCTTATCCAGAGCTGGATGAGTCAGCTTTGCTTGTAGCCCAAACCAAGCTGCCGCGTGTGTTTGAAATCCGACCGTTGGACACGTGTTAGTTCCTTAGTGACCCAGGGTCATTTTGGACATATCAGGTCGGCTTGCCTCCTGGCTATAAATAGCCTACCCCCTACACCATAAATTGGTGGCTGCTCAGAGCTAGTGCACGGCTTTTGTCGTTTGAGAGCAACCCACCTCCGAAGCATTTGAGAGAGAGATCCTTGCGAGGACTAAGCCCAAAACACCTAGAGCCAAAGAGTGTTAGGCATCACTGAAGTCTTTCTGTCCACGTGATCTGAAGACTTATTACACTTGAGTACTTTGAATCCTCCAGCCGGTTAGGCGTCGCGTTCTGAGCATCCAAGAGTCATTATGGATTGCCAGTGAACGAAGTCTGTGAAGGTTTGGAAGTCTACTTGAAGACTTGCCAGAGTGATTGGGCGAGGATTGGGTGTCCTTAGCTCAAGGGGAATAAAGTGAAGACACGGTCTTCTGAGTTCAACCTCAGCCTCCCTAATTAACTAGACGTACAGTTGTCACAACAACTGGAACTTGTCTACCAAATCCTTGTCTTCACCAAACAACTGGTTCTATCCCCTACTCCCTTACTTTACAGTTTGTCTTAGTGAAGTCATTGCTTGCCTGCCTCATTCATTTGACTTCATTATGTGAAGACTTATATCTGTTTAGCTTCGTACTATCTTCCATTCTGATCCTGTCTACCTAGTTGCAGTTAGTCTTCGTGCTTCCATTGAACTATATGCTTGACTAATGGTTGCCTAGTGTAGTCTTCATTCCGCTGCTTATTATATAGGTTTAGTTTGCTTGTTTGTCTTCAAAGCCACCATGTATTGAAGACTTTCATAAAAATCGCCCATTCACCCCCCTCTAGTCGATAACTAGCACTTTCAATTGGTATCAGAGCAAGGTACTCCCTTGTTCTGTGTGATTTGGTTTAACCACCTGGAGTTTTAGCTATGTTGACTGCAGGGATAATCAAGGTCTCCGCTACGTGCCTCATCTTCGATGGCACTTACTACCCCTACTAGAAGAACAGGATGCACATGCATCTTGAAGCCATTGATATTGATCTCTGGTATGTCGTCAAGACTGGCGTTCCCAAAGTCGGTGAAGGCGTCACCGCTGCTGATGTCAAGAGATTTGCGCAATTGGACCCAACCGCCAAGAATATCATTTGTGGTCATCTAACCAAAGGGCAGTATGGCCGTATGAGTGCACTGGAAACTGCAAAGCTGGTCTGGGACTGGCTGTCCAAGGTCAATGAAGGCGTCTCAACTCAGAGAGACTCAAGAATCGATGTTCTTCACAATCTCTTCAACTGCTTCAAGAGAAATGACAATGAAAATGTCCAGCTCACGTTCGATCGCTTGACTGATATCACCAATGAGCTTCGTGCTCTCAGCGCCACTGAGATCACCAAGCATGAGATCGTGAAGAAGCTTCTGAGATCACTTGACAACTCATTTGACACCTTAGCGCTGATGATACAAGAATGTCCCGACTTCAAAGATCTCGATCCGTCTGATATACTTTAGAGACTCAACACACATGAGTTCCATCTATCTGTGAAGCGTGATATCTATGGTTCCAACTATGGCCGAACCCGTGCCCTGAAGGCTAAAGCTGTTTCCTCATCTGAAGAAGAATCTAACTGTAGCTCTGGTGATCCTGAAGAGCTTGGCAAAGAGCTTGCATTGCTTGTGAGGAAGTTCCAAAAGGTCTCCAAGAAGAATCGGTTCAGCAAGTCTTCAAGATCTAGCTCAAAGAATTACGAGGCTTCATCACGTGACTACAAGAAGAGAACTTGCCACAAATGCAAGAAGACAGGCCACTACATCTCCGAGTGTCCTAAGTGGGATAAGGAATCGAAGAAGAAGAAGAAGAAGAAGAAGAAGAAGAAGAAGAAGAAGAAGAAGAAGAAGAAGAAGAAGAAGAAGAAGAAGAAGAAGAAGAAGAAGAGCAAGGAATATGATTTTGATGACAAGAAGAAGAAGAAATCATCAAAATCTTCTTCAAAGTCTTTGTGAAAGTCTTCATCTCACAAGAAGACCTCATCTAGCAAGGCTCGTGCATTTATTGGCAAGGAGATGGATTCAGAGGAGGAGTCTGCCTCTGAGGAGGCGGAGGTGGAGTCCCAGGAGGAGTCTGATTCAGGCATGGCAAGCCTGGCTCTTGCATCAGCGTACGTCGCCAAGTCAATCTTCAACACTGAAGACAATGGTCACAATGTTGAAGCCAAAGCTGCTGCTGCTGATGATGATGACTCTGCTCCAACCTACTGCTTCATGGCACGTGGTGCCAAGGTAACCTCATGCGATGCCTATTTCCAAACCTCTAGTGAAGATGACTCTAAATGTGAATCCAAACCTAGCTATAAGACACTTGCTGAAAGTGCTAGTATCGACTAGAGGGGGGGGGGTGAATAGGCGATTTTTGTGAAAGTCTTCAAAACTTAGAAGTTTCAAAGACAGACAACAGAAATGACCTAGTTGATATGCAGCGGAAGATAAACTACCATAAGCAGGCCATAGTCAAGTATGCAATGATGTGAAAGTACATGACTAATAGCAGCTAAGTAGTAAGGATCAGGATGGAAGATAGTATGAAGCCAATCAACAGTAGTAGTCAAGCAATGAAGTCAAACAGATACACAGATAGGCAGTGACTTCATGAAGACAAACTTAAGTAAAGGATGCAAAGGGATAGAACCAGTCGCTTGTTGAAGACACGGGATTTGTTGGACCAGTTCCAATTGCTGTGACAACTGTACGTCTGGTTAGGGAGGCTGATATTTAACTCAGAAGACTGTGTCTTCACCTTATTCCCCTTGAGCTAAGGACACCCAGTCCTCGCCCAATCACTCTGGTAAGTCTTCAAGGTAGACTTCCAAACCTTCACAGACTTCGTTCACCGGCAATCCACAATGACTCTTGGATGCTCAGAACGCGACGCCTAACTGGCTGGAGGATACACAGTCCTCAAGTGTAATAAGTCTTCAGGTCACACAGACAGAAAGACTTCAGTGATGCCTAACACTCTTTGGCTCTGGGTGTTTGGGCTTTGTCCTCGCAAGGATTTCTCTCTCTCAAATGCTTCGAGGTGGGTTGCTCTCAAATGACAAAAGCCGTAAACTAACTCTGAGCAGCCACCAATTTATGGTGTAGGGGGTGGGCTATTTATAGCCACAAGGCAACCCGACCTGATTTGTTCGAAATGACCCTGGATCACTAAGGAACTGACACGTGTTCCAACGGTCAGATTTCAAACACACGCGGCAACTTTACTTGGGATACAAGCAAAGCTGACTCATCCAGCTCTGGATAAGATTTGCTATCATTGTCTTCGCTCGAAGACATAGGATTTGGGTTGAGCATCACTTCAGTCACTCTGACTTAGTTCACTTGGACCCCACTTAACAGTATAGTCTTCGCGCTCCATAATCTTCAAGTAATATCTTCTCATGTCATAGTCTTCAATATGAATATCTTCTCATACCACCATTGTCTTCAATGTCTTCATATATTTTTAGGGGTCATCTCCGGTAGGTAAACCGAATCAATGAGGGACACTACCTGCGTTATCCTGCAATTCTCACAAACGCATTAGTCCCTCAACCAACTTTGTCGTCAATACTCCAAAACCAACTAGGGGTGGCACTAGATGCACTTACAATCTCCCCCTTTTTGGTGATTGATGAAAAACTGGTTGAAGTTTTCAACGGGGATAAAGTATGTGAAATTGTAAGGGATAGGAAATTGTCTTCATAAGTAGCAAGGGCTCCCCCTGAAGATGTGCATATAAGTAATTTGCTTTTGGAATGCAAATGCACATGGCAGGTTGTACTTGAGGAGATCCACTTCAACTTATGAAGATAATTCATCACGCATGAGATGATATAGCAAGTAGAATGACATGCATAATGAAAAATGGACGTCTGCAGAATGATCTTAGTGCGGAAATTATCATAGCACATGCGGAATTTATCATCGCATCACAGTAAAGCAAATAAGTAGCAGACGACCATCAAGTTTAGGTGTTACAACTCAAAGAATCAAATGTTTTAAAAGGCAAGAGTTGTAAGCACAAGGCAAAATATAGTGCAACCGCCCATATGAACCCGCTTGAAGACTATCAACTCATATGCTTCTCCCCCTTTTGTCAGTAAGGACCAAAAAGGTTTGAAGACATAGAGCATCTACTCGTACTCATGAGCAGGTGAAGTAGCAGGGTTATTGTCGTTGGTTGGCGGTGCAAACGAACTTGGTGCAGTGTCGATGCGTGAAGTAGTAGGAGGTGGTGAAGTAGCATCATCTTCACCATCGATCACCCTGGCATTGACAGTTGCTGCGGAGGAAGAATATTCAGAGTCTTCAAGAGATGGAGTGCGACGTAGGACAGCAGTCCGTGGAGGAGTGGTGTCAAACTGGAATCTTTCATTGAAGCCATCGTCTTGAAGATCTCCTTCAGCACTAAGCAGGGTCAAGCTCTTCCATGATCGCCGGCAAGTTTCATGAGCAACAAATGCATTCTTGGTGGCAAGGTTTCGAATGCGATTAACATCCACCAAGAGGCTTTGCATTTGTCTCTTGAGCCAAAAGTGATGTTTATCCTGTTTCTGATGAAGGGCCACAAGAAGTTCTCGGTCATTGAGAACGCGAGAACGCTTCCGAGGCCTTTGGGCAATGGTGCTTTCAGTGGCTTCAGTAGGTGCTCGATGAGGCAGTCAAGTATTTCCAGCCAATGGATAGATTCGTGTTGCTGCTTGAACACCTTCAATGGGTTGAGTGAAGCTTTGGTGCTCGGCATTCTGAAGACAAAGAGGCTTCTTGGCAGGGTCAGAGTAGATGGCTTCAACTGACATATCAACCTCTGGTCAAAATATTAGATGATTGCGAGCAGATGGCTGATAGTTGACAGATGAGTGTCGCTTGATGAGGCGCATGACCCATGGAGCATAAAACTTCAGACCAAACAGATCAGATCCAGAAGCAGCAAGTTGCCTGATGAAGAATTCTTGGGTATTGAAGCTGATGCCATTGAGAATGTAGAAGACCAAAGTCTTCATAGCTCCTTCAAGCTTGGTCGCTGATGAATGTCCTTTGATAGGCCATAAAGTTCGCCTGATAATATGATATATCGTGCGTGGAAGATACTCAAGGTCTTCAACAAAGAACTCTGTTGGGTATTCAGCGTCAGATGGCGAGGGCTTCATCATGCTCAACATCTGGCTCATGTTGGGTTCTGGCTTGTGGAAGATGCTCTCCAATGCATTGCGGTGTAGCTGACAATCAGGTTCATACAGCTCTCCAGGAGTGGCTAGCCCTGTAAGCTCAATGATGTCAAGAGCTTTGGCTTCATGATGAACGTTTCCGGCCATCCACTCGAGGACCCATGTCTTGATATCTCTGTTGTAGCCGTGAATGTGTAGAGTAGCATAGAATTGAAGCAATAGCTCTTCATTCCAGTGTTCTTTGTCTGTCACAAAGTTGAGCAGACCAGCATCACGAAAGCAATCAAGTGCTTCTTCTAAGCACGGCAGTCCAGCAATGGCTTCAGTGTCGAGGCGCATATGAGGGAAATGCGTCCTTGATCATATAGAATGCAAGAGTAATAGCTTCGCTGTTGATAGCTCCAGAACCGATCTGATGATATTCTTGGTTTGGAGTAGGGGTTCTTGGTGCTGTCAAAGAAGGTATTGTGGCTTTTGAAGCCATTAGCATTGAAGGACCCTGGTGAGTTTGCAGTACCTGGAAACCTTGGCAGTCTTGGCTTGGGCTTCTGGACCTGAGGCCTATGCTCAACATGATAATCAAATTGAGGTCCAGAGGAAGTAGGCGGAGGTACCAGAATGGGCCATCGAACAGTGGTTAGCTGACCATGACTGTATGCTTGCTCAATTGTATGAGGCCTTGGTGGCGGAACATGAGCAGTGGCAACAGCTGAGGCTTCAGGCTGCACAACAGGTGCTTCAGGAGCAGTTGCCTCATTAGCTTCTGGTGCAGTGGCCTCATTGGCTTCAGGCACACTGGTTGGTTCAGGTCCACGCGTCAGCCATGACAACGTCATTGGCTTCATTGGCATTGGTAGTGGCAGCTTCAACATTTTCAGCCTCCTCTTGATGAATAGGAGGGTCGGGCACCGGCACGTTCACATCAGGAACAACTTCTTCTATAACAGGGGGAGTAGGGCACGCGCGTCTTCTTGATTCTCTTCGGCTGATGCAGCCGGAATGTCTTCAGCAGCTTGGGCTTCAGACATGGAGACATTCACAGTTGGAGTGGGTTCAGAAAATACTTGACGTGCAACAGGTTGGCGTTGCACTTCTCCTTCTGGAACGCTCGACAGAGGGACTTGAGGCCTTTGTCCTTTGCAAAGCCTGCGAAGTGCTGGCAACGCCTTTGGAGATGGAGTTGGCTGGGCCTCAAAGTCTTCATCTTCTTCTTGTACGGGTGGTGTAGCTTGTTGTTGTTGTTGGGGAGTACTTGGGGAGTCTTGTTGCTGTGGGTGATCAGCCCATGATGCATCCTGAGCAGTTGGCGTCAGAGGACGACCAATGCTGATGAGTTCGCTGTTCGTAAGAACAGGCGATGATACCACATTGTGTTCGATCTGAGGAAGAACTTCATCATCGTCAACATTGTCATGATGACCAATGTCTTCAGCAGCGATGGGTTCAGCTGCTGGAATATCTTCAGCTTCATGAGCCTCTGAGGGAGCAGGCTCATGAACTATTATCTGTCTTTCTTGATGTTCAAACGCAGGTCGAACCACTGAGATGGGTTCAACAAACAGAGGCTCTGTGGGAGCAGCCCGATTTTTCTTGGTCTTGCGCTTCTTCTTGGAGGGAGCAGCATTAGAGGCTTCAGTATTCTTCCTCTTTCTGGCTTCAGTCTTGGCAGCCCTCGTCTTCTTCTGTTCTGAAGCGGTTGTGGTGACCTTTGGCTTCGAGCCAGTCATTCTGCTTGGGAAGATAATGCGAGGAGCTTCTTGGCTTGAAGGTGCAGGCTGGTCAGCAGTGAGCTTCTTCTTTTTCTTTGCAGCCATCCTGGGGTCAATGCCAGGACGACCAAGTGACTTTCACTTCTCAGCCTCATTGTAGGCAAGCACACACTTATCAGCCAAATTCTTCATACGCTCGTGAGATCCTTGAGCTTCTTGGCGCTCCTTGAGAAAGGCTTCTTTGAGCTCATGCAGCATGACCTTGAAGTTTTTGACATCTTGCACACTGAGCTTGGCCACATGCTTCTTGAACTGAGCCTTTTCATAGTCAATCTTGTTCTTCAGCTCAACAATGCGCTAAGCAAGAGCTAGCTCGGAAGCAATGGCGCCATTGAAGGCGACACCGAGGCCAATGGGAAGCTGTAGATCGTCAAAGCTGAGGTTGGGGGTGTCAAACCATTGATCAATGAAGTTATGAATGATTGCCACATCAAAGAGAGGCAAGTTGTTGAAGATTTCTGCTTCTTCTTTGCTTTTGATCAATTGCTCAAGGGCATCATCTGCAAGATCTTCATCACTGGATAGATCAATGGGATCTTCACGCAGAATAGCGGCAGGAGTCAAGGCTTGATCAGTATGCCTGACAAGTTGCTTTTTCTTCTCCGTCTTCTTGGAGATACAGGATTGATCTTCAGACTGCACACTGGCTTCAGGAGGTGCAGTGGCCAGAGGCTTCGCGTGTAAAGCTTTTGGAGGTGCGGATTTAGAAGCCTTTAGCTTCTTTTGCTTCTGTGGCTTCGAAGGAGGAGCTGGGGCTTCATCAGTGTCAGCATCATTATCTGAATGATCTACCTTGGCACCTTGGACCAATATGTAAGTGATGAGGCCATCAAGGTTGGAGAAGGGGCCAATTACATTTGGTTCCGCATCACGTGAGCCATCAGCACGAGGAGCAGAGGGACCAGGGTTGAAGTCTAGTCCCAATGACTTCTTGTTTTCCTTGGCCGAAGCCTTTGCATGCTGGAAGTTGCGCTTGAAGAGAGCATCATCACGACACCAGAGTAATGATGTGGGATCGGCATTCTCAGGCTGAGGTCCACGGACCATGCAAGGATAGAAGCTTTGTTCAATAGGTTCAGCTCTGTTCTTGGGTTGAAGGCCTCGATAGAGAATATCGCCCCAAGGACTCTTGATAGCATTCTTCTCTGCATATTCCTTGGTCACGAATTTGTACTTGAACCATTCTTTAGCCCAATAGCGTCGAATCCATTGGATTCGTGTCTTGCGCTGATGATAAGACTCTTCAGGATCTGTCTTGTACAGTTCTGCTAGGTCATCAGGCAGATCTTTGGATGTTCCTTCTCTGCACTATCTGCCACCCTTCCTTGCTGATTTTTCTGCAGCCATGAACTTCAAACTGAATGGCTTCAATACGTTCAAAGGCTTCAGAGACGTTCGCTTGCTGGTCAAGCAGGAACTGGCTTCAGGAGAATTAATATGATGCTGTAAGTATTCTGCAAACGAATGCAGACTATGAGAACCAAGGGATTCTCCCACGGACATGTACCTGTGACAGCATTAGAGATGCGAGGGAAGGGGAAGAGGTCATATGCATTCTCAGAAGATTTTGAAGATAAATCAGTTTGAAGACATTGACCTCATGATGCAAAGACATTCACTTATATAGGTGAGTTGGTTCCAGATTTGTACCAATCCGAGAATAAGTACAAGTGAGGAATCAAACTAGACAGGAAATCTAAGTGAATTGACTAGGCAGTATGAGATGCGGACAGAATAGATCTAACATTGAATAAGCTGAAACCACTTTTGGTAAATAGGATGAATCTTGAAGATCAAAAAGGTGGTAAAAATAGAGTTATAATTACCGCACAAAGAACTGCTAGATGGGATGAATAGGAGACCGAGCAGTTCAGCCCACCGTGCCCTAACTTGGCGACGGAGGACACCTACGGCGACGGCGGAGAGGACGATGTCCGCGGCCGGCGTGAGGACGGCGTCGGAGAAGTCGCGACAACTAAGCACTTCGTCGCCGGTGTCGTCGAGAGCTAGCGGTGGCGCTAGGGTTTTGACGAGGTGGAGAGGTGGAAGAAGGATTTCTTTACCGCAGGGGACAAGTATTTATAAGTAGGTGAGCAGCACAGTGCAATTACGCTGGTGCCCCTGGCGGTTCACATCTGAGGGGCACGTGGCAAGCATGCAACATACTCAGAGTTGTCCCACGTTCCCACGCCCGCCAGGCATGTCGGAGAGTTGTTCCGGCTTCTCCGGATTTCAACAATAAAGATAAGTCATTTAAAACAGATTTAATGTGTGTCTCTTTGCCTTCTGCTGACTAGGACGCAGAGAAGACATTCAACAGTTTCAATAGAATGCATATGATTTGGACAGATAGTGTTTGAGATAGAAAGCATAAAGAGGTTAGGGTCCGATCACATTCACTTAGTTCAAAAGATTCAACTTGAAGACATAGCTATAAGTGAATGCTGTAGAGGACAGAACACTAGTATATATATATATATATATATATATATATATATATATATATATATATATATATATATATAGCGTAGAAAATCATGAAGATAAATTGAAACTGAAGACAAATCAAATGCGAAGTCTTTGCAAAAGTAATGCCATGAGAGAAACACTTCAAGCAGAGAAATTTGGTGGTGGCGTTACCCACCGTATAGGAAGTATTAGACCCAGACACGGCAGACAATTATCGTGGCGCTCCTAAGTCAAATTCCATGTTAATGTATTCACACTCAGAGTGTAAGTCTTCATTGATTGAATATATAAATTTCTTTGTGTGTTGCACATCTAAGTCATCAACATGCATAAGTGTTAGGATGTGTGCCTGATCACAGGACATTAGAGGATTCCAAGATATTTAGCTCACACCGTAACTTGCAAAACCTTTTCTCATCCATGGGCTTTGTGAAGATATCTGCCAGTTGCTCTTCAGTGTTGACGTGAATGATATCAATATCTTTCTTCATGACATGATCTCTGAGAAAGTGATGACGAATTCCAATGTGCTTTGTCTTCGAGTGTTGGACTGGATTGTTGGCTATCTTGATGGCACTTTCGTTGTCGCAGAAGAGAGGTCTTGTTTCAGGTTGATGCCATAGTCCTTGAGAGTTTGCTTCATCCATAGAAGCTGAGCACAACAGGATCCAGCAGCAATGTATTCAGATTCAGCAGTTGAGAGTGATACACAATTCTGCTTCTTTGAAGACCAACATACAAGTGATCGACCAAGAAAATGACATGTGCCTGATGTAGACTTGCGATCCACCTTGTCACCAGCATAATAAGCATCCGAGAATCCAACCAAATCAAATTTTGAGCCCTTGGGATACCATAATCCGAGTGTTGGGGTGTAAGCCAAATATCGAAGAATTCGCTCCACAGCTAAGTGATGCGATTCCTTTGGTGCCGCTTGGAATCGAGCACACATGCAAACACTAAGCATAATATCTGGCCTAGATGCACATAGATAAAGTAAAGAACCAATCATGGAGCGGTATACCTTTTGATCGAACTCTTTACCATTGTCGTCGGGACCAAGGTGGTGTTTGGCTGGCATTGGCGTCGTGTAGCCTTTGCAGTCTTCCATTCCAAACTTCTTCAGACAATATTTGAGGTATTTTTCTTGAGATATGAAGATGCCATTGCTTTGCTGATGAATTTGAAGACCAAGGAAGAACTTCAGCTCACCCATCATGGACATTTGATATTGCTCTTGCATCATGTATCCAAACTCATCACTATACTTCTGGTTGGTGCAGCCAAAGATAATGTCATCCACATATATTTGGCACACAAACAGTTCACCATCATATGTCTTCATGAAGAGTGTGGGATCGAGGGATCCTGGTTTGAAGCCTTTGCTCTTCAGGAAGTCTTTGATCATATCATACCATGCGCGAGGAACTTGTTTGAGGCCATACAATGCTTTGTTTAGCTTGTACACCATATCAGGATGTTTTGGATCTTCAAAGCTAGGTGGTTGAGCGACATATACTTCTTCTTCAATCTTGCCATTGAGAAATGCACTTTTCACATCCATTTGATATAGCAAGATGTTGTGATGATTAGCATAGGCTAGTAGTATGCGAATAGCTTCAAGCCTAGCAACAGGAGCAAATGTTTCATCGAAGTCAATTCCTTCAACTTGAGTATATCCTTGAGCCACAAGACGTGCTTTGTTTCTGACGACTTGACCATGCTCATCTTGCTTGTTTCGATATATCCATTTTGTTCCAATAATGTTATGCATACGAGGGTCAGGTCGCTTGACAAGTTCCCAAACATTATTCAGCTTGAACTATTGAAGTTCTTCTTGCATGGCTTGAATCCATTCAGGTTCCATAAAAGCTTCAGCAATTTTCTTGGGTTCTGATATTGACACAAATGAAAAGTGCCCACAGAAGTTTGCTAACTGTGTTGCTCTTGAGCGAGTAAGCGGACCAGGCGCGTTGATGCTGTCAATTATCTTCTCGATTTGTACTTCATTTGCAACACGAGGATGAACAGGACGAAGACTTTGCTCTTGCTGATCATTGTCATCATTGGGAGGATTGTCTTCGGTCTGAGCAGTGTCTTCAGGTTGATTTGGTGCAGAGATGATAAGTTCCTCTTCAGGCTGTGCTTCAGAAGGCATGATTTCACTAGTTCCCATCAGCTTGATAGATTCGCTTGGAGGATCTTCCTCTAGTGTACTTGGCAGAATTTCTCTCTGTGAACCATTGGTTTCATCAAATTTCACATCCACAGTTTCAACGATCTTATAGAGAAAGAGGTTGAAGACTCTGTAGGAGTGTGAGTCCTTTCCATAGCCAAGCATGAAGCCTTCGTGAGCCTTAGGTGCAAATTTTGACTTGTGATGGGGATCCTTGATCCAGCATCTAGCTCCAAATACTCTAAAGTAACTGACATTTGGCTTCTTCCCAGTAAGGAGCTCATAGGATGTTTTGTTCAGAAGCTTATGGATGTAGACACGGTTGATGATGTGACAGGCTGTATCAATAGCTTCAGGCCAGAACTTTCTTGGTGTCTTGTATTCATCTAGCATTGTTCGAGCCATCTCAATGAGGGTTCTATTTTTGCGCTCAACGATGCCATTTTGCTGAGGTGTGTACGGAGCAGAGAACTCATGAGTGATTCCCATTGTATCCAGATACAGATCAAGTCCCGTGTTTTTGAATTCAGTGCCATTGTCACTTCTGATATGCTTGATCTTCACGCCATAATTGTTCATTGCTCGATTTGCGAAGCGCCTGAAGACATCTTGCACTTCAGTCTTGTAAAGAATTATATGAACCCATGTGTGTCTTGAGTAGTCATCAACAATGACAAAGCCATAGAGACAGGCAGTTGTTGTGAGGGTGGAGTAGTGAGTAGGTCCAAATAAGTCCATGTGTAATAGCTCGAAGGGTTGAGATGTTGTCATGATTGTCTTCGAGGGGTGCTTTGCCCTTGTCATCTTTCCAGCTTCACAGGCACCACACAGATGATCCTTCTTGAACTTGACATCTTCGATGCCAATGACATGCTTCTTCTTGACAAGTGAGTGTAAGTTCCTCATGCCAGCATGTCCTAGCCTTCGATGCCAGAGCCAGCATTCTGAAGCTTTTGTGAGAAGACATACGGCAAGCCGTGGACCTGCTGAGAAATCTACCACGTATAGATCATCTTTCATGTATCCTTCAAAGACAGTGTCAGCAAATGTGATTTGACTCTTGTTGGATGGACGTAGGGTTGAGTCCATGAGAAGACTTCGATCACCAGTCATATGATTAGTGCATCCGCTGTCAATAATCCATTCTGAAGCTTTTGGTGACATGCCCTTGGCACCGCGTGCCATGAAGCAGTAGGTGGGAGCAGGATTGTCCATGTCATCAGCTTCAGCGTTGGTGTGGAAGTCATTGCCTTTAGTGTTGAAGATGGACTTGGCAACATAGGTTGTGGCTAGAGCCAGACTCGCAACGCCAGGGTCGGACTCCTCTCCAGATTCCACCTCTGCCTCCTCAGAAGCAGAATCCTCCTCTGAATCCATTTCCTCGCCAACAAAGGCACGAGCCTTGCCTGATGAGCTCTTCTTGTGTGGTGAAGACTTGGAAGAAGACTTTGAGGATTTCTTCTTCTTCTTGTCACCAGAATCATATTCCTTGCTCTTCTTCTTCTTCTTCTTCTCGTTGTCCCACTGTGGACACTCAGATATGTAGTGACCAGGTTTCTTGCACTTGTGGCAGGTTCTCTTCTTGTGGTCATGGGTGGAAGCTTCATCATTCTTGGAGCTAGATCGTGAAGACTTTCTGAAGCCCTTCTTCTTGGTGAACCTCTGAAACTTCTTCACAAGCATGTCAAGTTCCTTTCCAATGTCTTCAGGATCATCAGAACCGCAGTCAGATTCTTCTTCAGATGAGGAAATCACTTTTTCCTTCAAGGCGCGAGTTCGGCCATAATTGGGACCATAGATATCTCTTTTCTCAGAAAGCTGGAACTCATGTGTGTTGAGCCTCTCAAGTATATCAGACGGATCGAGTGTCTTGAAGTCAGGACGTTCTTGTATCATGAGGGAAAGGGTGTCAAAGGAGCTGTCAAGTGATCTCAGCAGTGTCTTGACGATTTCATGCTTGGTGATCTCAGTGGTGCCAAGAGCTTGAAGCTCATTTATGATGTCAGTCAGACGATCAAACGTGAGCTGGACATTTTCATTGTCGTTCCTCTTGAAGCGGTTGAAAAGGTTGCGAAGAACACTGATCCTTTGATCTCCCTGGGTTGAGACGCCTTCATTGACCTTGGATAGCCAGTCCCAGACTAGCTTCGACGTTTCCAGAGCACTCACACGGCCATACTGTCCTTTGGTCAGATGACCACAGATGATGTTCTTTGCAGTAGAGTCCAGTTGAATGAACTTCTTGACATTAGTGGGGGTGACACCTTCACCAGTTTTGGGAACGCCGTTCTTGATGACATACCAGAGGTCGACATCAATGGCTTCAAGATGCATGCGCATCTTATTCTTCCAGTAGGGATATTCAGTTCCATCGAACACCGGACAAGCAACGGAGACTTTGATTATCCCTGCAGTCGACATAGCTGAAACTCCAGGTGGTTAAACCGAATCACACAGAACAAGGGAGTACCTCGCTCTGATACCAATTGAAAGTGCTAGTATCGACTAGAGGGGGGGGTGAATAGGCGATTTTTGTGAAAGTCTTCAAAACTTAGAAGTTTCAAAGACAGACAACAGAAATGACCTAGTTGATATGCAGCGGAAGATAAACTACCATAAGCAGGCCATAGTCAAGCATGCAATGATGTGAAAGTACAGGACTAATAGCAGCTAAGTAGTAAGGATCAGGATGGAAGATAGTATGAAGCCAATCAACAGTAGTACTCAAGCAATGAAGTCAAACAGATACACAGATAGGCAGTGACTTCATGAAGACAAACTTAAGTAAAGGATGGAAAGGGATAGAACCAGTCGCTTGTTGAAGACACGGGATTTGTTGGACCAGTTCCGGTTGCTGTGACAACTGTACGTCTGGTTAGGGAGGCTGATATTTAACTCAGAAGACCGTGTCTTCACCTTATTCCCCTTGAGCTAAGGACACCCAGTCCTCGCCCAATCACTCTGGTAAGTCTTCAAGGTAGACTTCCAAACCTTCACAGACTTCATTCACCGGCAATCCACAATGACTCTTGGATGCTCAGAACGCGACGCCTAACCGGCTGGAGGATACACAGTCCTCAAGTGTAATAAGTCTTCAGGTCACACAGACAGAAAGACTTCAGTGATGCCTAACACTCTTTGGCTCTGGGTGTTTGGGCTTTGTCCTCGCAAGGATTTCTCTCTCTCAAATGCTTCGAGGTGGGTTGCTCTCAAACAACAAAAGCCGTAAACTAACTTTGAGCAGCCACCAATTTATGGTGTAGGGGGTGGGCTATTTATAGCCACAAGGCAACCCGACCTGATTTGTCCGAAATGACCCTGGGTCACTAAGGAACTGACACGTGTTCCAACGGTCAGATTTCAAACACACGCGGCAAATTTACTTGGGCTACAAGCAAAGCTGACTCATCCAGCTCTGGATAAGATTTGCTCTCATTGTCTTCGCTCGAAGACATAGGATTTGGGTTGAGCATCACTTCAGTCACTCTGACTTAGTTCACTTGGACCCCACTTAACAGTACGGTGGTTCCTATGACTCAATCAAAGAAGAAAAGGAAACAACGAAACCACACAGTCTTCGCGCTCCATAGTCTTCAAGTAATGTCTTCTCATGTCATAGTCTTCAATATAAATATCTTCTCATACCACCATTGTCTTCAATGTCTTCATACATTTTTAGGGGTCATCTCCGGTAGGTAAACCGAATCAATGAGGGACACTACCTGCATTATCCTGCAATTCTCACAAACGCATTAGTCCCTCAACCAACTTTGTCGTCAATACCCCAAAACCAACTAGGGGTGGCACTAGATGCACTTACACTTGCTAAAATTGCAACTAAGCAACAAACTGCTATGGAACATATTCAAAAGCTACTAGACAAAAACGATGACCTGTTGGACGCGGAAATGAATCAAACTCAGTCCTTAATCGAAGATATTAAAAGTCTTCGCATTAAGTATGAAGAACTTGAAATTCATCATGAAACTCTCTCAACCTCTCATGAGAAGCTTTCCTATGATTATCTTCAAAGGAAGCAGGATCTTGAGAAACTAAGAGTGTCTCATGAGGATCTTCAAAAAGAGAACGATTCACTACTCGCCCAGCAGATCAGTTCCGCTCAAGTAGAATTTGTTTCACCATGCTTAAAGTGTCTTGAGCATGATAATGCTGCCTCTGTTGCTGGATGCTCTACTACTTCTGATGTCGCAATATCTTCAACTGTTGATGTGGTAACTAACCCCTCTACTGATGATGCCACTACTATGGCTGATGAGAATGCTAGGTTGAAGACATTGCTTGAGACTAGCATGTACAAAAGCCTCAAAGGGCATCAAACCTTGTGCGATGTCCTCAAGAAACAGATTTTGAATCGAAACCCTAGGAAAGAGGGTGTTGGGTTCGAGAGGAAAATGAATGTTGATGGTTCATATTGGACACCTGAGAAATACCCCAAAACCACCTAGGTTGCTGCTAAGGATCCTTTAGTGGACCGATCCACTCTATCTGGCTTCACTTGTGCTAACCCAATTGTCATTGATGAATCATTTGATGCCAATTATAAACTGTTTAAGAATCAGAATGGTGAAGTGTTTGCCAGATACATTGGTACTAACTGGAGGAACGGGTCTCCCCAGAAGAAGATCTGGGTACCCAAAAGCTGTCTTCAGAAGCTTCCCGTGAATGTCATCATGACACCACCTGGTAAGAAGACAAACCCCAGACCAAAGGCGTCATATGGCCCAAAGGCTTCATACAGATAGAGGACCACTCATGGTCACTGTCGGTGTCAAAACCGGCGGATCTCGGGTAGGGGGTCCCAAGCAGTGCGTCTTAGGATCAATGGTAACAAGAGGCAAGGGACACGATGTTTACCCAGGTTCGGGCCCTCTTGATGGAGGTAAAACCCTACGTCCTGCTTGATTAATATTGATGATATGGGTAGTACAAGAGTAGATCTACCACGAGATCGTAGAGGCTAAACACTAAAAGCCAGCCTATGGTATGATTGTTGTTGTATCTCTATCGACTAGCCTGGCCTCGGTTTATATAATGCACCAGAGGCCTAGGATAACAAGAGTCCTAGCCGAATACGCCGGTGGGGGAGGAGTCCTTGTCTTGATCGCGAAGTCTTGTGGAATCTTCCTTGTATGCGGCAACTGTCCGGACTGGCCCATGAGTATATGGCCATGGGGATCCTCGGCCCAATCCAACTGATCGGGAGACGACGTGGTGAGTACCCCCTAGTCCAGGACACCGTCAGTAGCCCCCTAAACCGGTCTTCAAGTTGGGGATGCTCCTTGAGGGAGTCCTGGACTAGGGGGTGTCCGGATAGCCGGATTACCACCATCCGCCGAACTATCATCGGCCGGACTATCATCATCGACCGAACTCCAAGACTATGAAGATACAAGATTGAAGACTTCGTCCTGTGTCCGGATGGGACTTTCCTTGGCGTGGAAGGCAAGCTTGGCGATACGGATATGTAGATCTCCTACAATTGTAACCGACTCTATGTAACCCTAGCCCTCTCCGGTGTCTATATAAACCGGATGGCTCTAGTCCGTAGGACAACAGAACAACATCAACCCTTACAATCATACCATAGGCTAGCTTCTAGGGTTTAGCCTCCTTGATCTCGTGGTAGATCCACTCTTGTAAACATCCACAATATCAATATCAATCAAGCAGGACGTAGGGTTTTACCTCCATCAAGAGGGCCCGAACCTGGGTAAAACATCGTGCCCCTTGTCTCCTGTTACCATCCGCCTAGACACACAGTTCGGGACCCCCTACCCAAGATCCGCCGGTTTTGACACCGACATTGGTGCTTTCATTGAGAGTTCCTCTGTGTCGTCACCGATAGGCTTGATGGCCTCTTCAATCAACAACGACGCGGTCCTGGGTGAGACCTTTCTCCCCGGACAGATCTTTGTATTCGGCGGCTTCGCACTGCGGGCCAACTCACTTGGCCATCTGGAGCAGATCGAAAGCTACGCCCCTGGCCGTCAGGTCAGGTTTGGAAGTCTAAACTTCACGGCCGATATCCGCGGGGACTTGATCCTCGATGGATCCGAGCCACAGCCAAGTGCGCCGCACTGTCACGATGGGCATGACCTAACTCTGCCGCCGGACAGCGCTTTGGAGGCCGCACGCGAATCCGCTCCGATCCATAGTCCGGAGCCGATCGCGCAGATCGAGGATGGGTGGCTGGAGACCGCCTCGGGAGCTGCAACTTCCACGGTGATGGAGCCAAACACTGACCTTGTCCCACATATAGCTCATGACTCCGAGGTGCCGAACTCCCTACCGAACTCCGAACCTCCTGCGCCCCTGCCAGTCGAATCCGATTGGGCGCCGATCATGGAATTCACCGCTGCGGACATCTTTCAACACTCACCCTTCGGCGATATCTTAAATTCGCTGAAGCACCTCTCGCTATCCGGAGAGCCCTGGCTAGACTACGGCCAGGATGGTTGGGACGCGGACGATGAAGAAATTCAGAACCCACCCACCACCCACTTCGTAGCCACCGTCGACGATCTAACAGACGTACTCGACTACGACTCCGAAGACATCGACGGTATGGACGACGATGCCGGAGACTATCAAGAACCAGCGCCTACAGGACACTGCAAGCCTCGACGACGACGAATTCGTCGTGCCTGAGGATCCCGTCGAACAAGAGCGTTTCAGACGCAGGCTAATGGCCACAGCAAATAGTCTAAAGAAAAAGCAGCAACAGCTTCAAGCTGATCAAGACCTGCTGGCCGACAGATGGATCGAGGTCCTCGCGGCCGAAGAGTATGAACTCGAACGCCCCTCCAAAAGCTACCCAAAACGCAAGTTGCTCCCCCGACTAGAGGAGGAAGCATACAAACCGGCATCACCAGCGCACAATACGGCAGACCGACCACCTCGTGGCCGCGACAGAGAGGCATGTAAGCCCTCCACCAAAACCGTACCCCGGCACCGCTCGAAAAGCGCGAGGCCACGGGGGAACGCGCCGGACTTGCGGGACATATTGGAGGACAAGGCAAGACAATCCAGATCTATCTATGGATCACGTGGGCGCCCCAAGACCCATGACGAATACCGTCGCGCCGGATACAACTACTCCGGTCGGGCCGAATACAGCAGACAACGCTCTCTTGAGCTACGTCGCGATATCGCTCAATACAGAGGTGCCGCACACCCACTATGCTTCACTGACGAAGTAATGGATCATCAAATCCCTGAAGGGTTTAAACCCGTTAACATCGAATCCTACGATGGCACAACAGACCCCGCGGTTTGGATTGAGGATTATCTCCTTCATATACATATGGCCCGCGGCGACGATCTTCATGCCATCAAATATCTCCCGCTCAAGCTTAAAGGACCAGCTCGGCATTGGCTTAACAGCCTGCCCGCAGAGTCAATTGGATGCTGGGAAGACCTGGAAGCCGCATTCCTCGACAACTTCCAGGGCACGTATGTGCGACCACCGGATGCAGATGACCTAAGCCACATAATCCAGCAGCCAGACGAATCAGCCAGGCAATTCTGGACATGGTTCTTAACAAAGAAAAATCAAATCGTCGACTGTCCGGATGCAGAGGCCCTCGCGGCCTTCAAACATAACATCCGCGACGAATGGCTGGCCCGGCACCTAGGACAGGAAAAGCCGAAATCCATGGCAGCCCTCACATCACTCATGACCCGCTTCTGTGCGGGAGAGGATAGCTTGCTGGCTCGCAGCAACAACCTCAGCAAAAATGCTGGCAGTCCGGATACCAAGGACCGCAATGGTAGGTCGCGTCGAAACAAAAACAAACGCCGCATTAACGGTGACAGCAATGAGGATACAGCAGTCAACGCCGGATTCCGAGGCTCCAAATCTGGTCAATGGAAGAAGCCATTTAAAAGAACTACTCCGGGCCCGTCCAATTTGGACCGAATACTCGACCGCTCTTGTCAAATACATGGAACCCCCGAAAGGCCAGCTAACCACACCAACAGAGATTGTTGGGTATTCAAGCAGGCAGGCAAATTAATTGCCGAAAATAATGACAAGGGGCTACACAACGATGACGAGGAAGAGACCCGGCCGCCGAACAACAGAGGACAGAAGGGATTCCCCCCTCAAGTTCGGACGGTAAATATGATATACGCAATGCATATACCCAAGAGGGAGCGGAAGCGTGCACTAAGGGACGTATATGCGATGGAGCCAGTCGCCCCAAAATTCAACCCATGGTCCTCTTGCCCGATCACTTTCGATCGAAGAGACCATCCGACCAGTATCCGCCATGGCGGATTCGCCGCATTGGTTTTAGACCCAATCGTTGATGGTTTTCACCTCACGAGGGTCCTGATGGACGGCGGCAGTAGCCTGAACCCGCTTTATCAGGATACAGTGTGCAAGATGGGCATAAACCCTTCAAGGATTAAACCTACAAAGACGACCTTCAAAGGCATCATACCAGGAGTTGAGGCCAATTGTACAGGCTCAGTCACACTGGAAGTGGTCTTCGGATCCCCGGATAATTTCCGAAGCGAGGAGTTAATCTTCGATATAGTCCCGTTCTGCAGTGGCTATCATGCTCTGCTCGGACGAACCGCGTTCGCAAAATTCAACGCGGTGCCGCATTATGCATACCTTAAGCTCAAGATGCCAGGCCCTCGTGGAGTCATCATGGTCAATGGAAACACAGAACGCTCCCTCCGAACGGAGGAACATACAGCGGCTCTCGCGGCAGAAGTACAGAGCATCCTTTTAAGGCAATTCTCGAGTCCGGCCGTTAAACAACCAGACACAGCCAAACGCGCCCGGAGCAAAATCAACCAAGACCACCTGGCACGTTCCGAGCACGCGTAGCAATGCGGCCCCAACCCCAGCCCTCGCACAATTACAAGACAAACTCTCTGCGTACATAATTACGCCCTGGAGATACGATGGGTCTAGGGGAAGGGGCATGACCACAACAAACCCAGAGTGCGGTTCGACCACACCAGGGGCTCCCAAGTGTGTCACTCTTTTCTTTTATTTTTCTCGTTTTTTTATACAGGACTCTGTCCGGCGGCGAACCTGTCGAACTCATGATGCAACAGCCAGGGAGGGACAAAGGCCGCGATGAACACTCAGGTGGTCTCCATTACGAGCATTAAATTTGTTAAATACACCATTCCGCGGCCTACCCCTGGAGGGAGACGCCTTCAATTCGTCCAATCCCTTGCTTTCCGCACTATTTGTATCATTTCGCACTCATAGCAGACCTTCTTGAATAAAATGCAGCACTTTTTGCCCATAATTGCATTACTTTCTATATATATATGTTCACTTATGACATGTTGCATCCGTATATTTTGGTACGGCCGAATACACCAGGGGCTTATGTTCCCCGCATTATGGTGTGATAAGTCCGAACACTTTCACAAGTGCGGCACCCCGAACTTATAGCATTATATGAATCGGCTCCGAATCATGTCTTGGGTCAATAGTTGGGTTTGCCCGGCTCCCATGTTTGGCACCTTACGTTTCCGTTCTATCGGCTAAGGTAGCACTGGGAGAACCACTGCGATTGCGCCCCGGTTGAGCCGGGTTAACGCCTCAGTGGAGAAAGCTAAAACTGACCGTCATGATAAGGAGAGAGACTAGTCGCTGTTCGAGAGGTTTTTTCGGGTCCTTAAAGACCTACGCCGCTTCGAGCGAAGTTCCGGATAATGTCCGACGAAGGCGTGGATAGCGCCCCAGATTCGGTCTTCCGAATACTAGGGGCTTCACCGAAATTTAAAATTATAGAATTCTATGGCTAAGTGAGAGTGTTCAAGCACTATAAGTCCGGTTGCCTTGTTCGTCGTGTTGAGCGCCTCCCTAGATGGACCAAAATATGGGAACAAGAGTGCTCAAGTTTATCCCGAACACCCCAGCACTAGTGGCATGGGGGCTGAAGCCAACGACTTGCCATCTCTCAGATTTTATAAACGGCCGCACAGAAGGTAATATTTTAAATTAAACAAACGTTGCTTAGCGCATATGAACAAAGTTTTCAGCGCACAGGATAATACATAGCGAGTTTACTCAATAATTACATCTCGGGGGCACTCATCCGCAATCTTGCGGGCACCCTTCAGGACAGTCCTATAGTACATCTCGGGCGTACGATATTCCTTGCCCGCTGGTGGCGCGTCAGTGATTAGCTTCTTCGCATCCAGCTTGCCCCAATGCACCTTTGCGCGGGCAAGGGCCCGACGAGCACCTTCAATACAGGCGGAGCGCTTGATAACCTCCACCCAGGGGCATGCATCCACCAGCCGCCGCACGAGGCCGAAGTAGCTCCCAGGCATGGCCTCTCCAGGCCACAACCGGATTATGAGGCCCTTCATGGCCTCCTCAGCTACCTTGTGGAGTTCGACCAGCTGCTTCAGCTGGTCGCTAGGGGGCACCGGATGGCCGGCCTCAGCATACTGAGACCAGAAGACCTTCTCTGTTGAGCTTCCCTCCTCACCATGATAGAATGCGGCGGCATCGGATACACTACAAGGCAAATCTGCAAACGCCCCTGGAGAGCTCCGAATTCGGGTAAGTGTCAGGTAGTTTACATTAACATGCTTGCTTTGCATGAAAAATGCCTTAACCGCCGCTATTTTCTTCACATCTTCCACCTCCTGAAGGGCCTTATGGGCCTCGGCCTTGGCGGCTTTGGCACTTTCGAGAGCCGAGGCAAGCTCGGACTCTCGAGTCTTTGAGTCACGCTCCAAACTCTCATGCTTTTCCATGAGAGCCTGGAGCTCTTGCCGAACCGCCGCCACCTGCGCCTCCTGCTTTTCTCGCTCTGTCCGTTCCGCGGCCGCACTGCGTTCGGCCATGGACACGGCCTCCTTCAGGGTTGCCACCTCGTTCGTGGCCCCTACAGTACCCATGATATCCTTGTTATTCTTTTTATTGCAACCTAAATCCTTTTCTGTAAGGTAACTATTCAAAGTGGTGTTACTCACCTTCTTTGTCCTCGAGCTGCTTCTTGGCACGACCGAGCTCTTGCTCGGACCGCTCGATATCTTGCTTTAATGCACCAACCTCCGCAGTGCGGCAGAGGTCAGCAGCGCAGCCTGCAACCCATATTGACATAACTTTTTAGCAACCCTGCGTATATCTTTTTAGATCCTCAGTCCGGCTTTTCTTTCCGAACACCGAACCAAGCATCAGGGGCTACTTTCTATGCGGTATTACATTACATAATTTTAACTTCTTACCTCAAAGCCTGTTAGAAGGCTACTGCAGGCTTCGGTCAGCCCGCTCTTGGCGAGCTGTACCTTCTGAATCACCGCACTCATGATAGTGCGGTGTTCTTCCTTGAGGGAAGCGCCTTGGAGCGCCTCCAACAAGTTGTCCGGCGCCTCCGGTTGGACAGAAGCCACCGGCATCACGGTCTTGCCCTTCTTGCGAAGGGGCCGCCGGCCGGACTCTGGAACCACTGCGGGTTCCGATGTGGAGTCCGGCGCAAAGTCCGGGAGGCCGCCTTGTGGCGCCTCCGGAGCCTCCCCCTGATGGGTCCCTTCTTGGGATCCCACCTCGGCGTCCTCAGTGGCGCGAGGGGTAGAGGCCATCGGGATGGAATCCACATCCGACGGAGCCAACGACCCGCTCGATGAAGCGGGGAGATCATCATCGGCCGGACTGCAGGCAGTATGTGGCATTAGAAGGACACTATGTGACATAAAAAGAAATTATAAATCATTCAGGAATCCGGATACTTACAATCTCGCCGGAGGCCTGGCCCTTGAAGGCCATTCTTCCTCGCCAACGTTGATGTTGGCGGAGCCGTCCGGGGGAATAGTCCTTCCCCTCTTGGACCCTTCGGCCTCTCCTGTTGGGGAAGCCTTCCTCTTCCTCTCTCCCTCCTCTGGGAGAGAGTCCTATTTCTCCTCCTCGTTTTCGGGGGAGGAGTCCTCCTCGGAGTCGTCAGACACCTGAAAACGGGAACTCTTTCGAGTACCCGTGGCCTCCTTTTTGGCCTTCTTCTCCGGCACCACGTGCGGTGCCGGAACCAGCAGCCCCGCTAGACGGGCGTCTACTGGGTTTTCTGGCATGGGGGCCTGGCACTTGATCTGCTCCGCCTTCTTCAT
The DNA here is from genome assembly GCA_963921465.1 of Triticum timopheevii. Taxonomy (NCBI): domain Eukaryota; kingdom Viridiplantae; phylum Streptophyta; class Magnoliopsida; order Poales; family Poaceae; genus Triticum; species Triticum timopheevii. The sequence goes on from OY997264.1 coordinate 532,164,071, forward strand.
CCAGTCCTGTCAAAGGAAAAGGGGAAATCAAAACCCGCATAGAGTCAAACTATGAAAAGCAAGTGTCCCGTAAAGGGGTAGAATCACTTACCTCGTCAGCTTGGCATTGCGAGCAAAATCCGCGATCTTCAGTCGCGGATGTGGGGGCTTCGGCGCCCTTAAACAGCACCCTCCAGGCGCCTTCGTACGTCGTGTCGAGGAGCCCGCTCAACGCTTGGTGCTGTTCCGGATCAAACTCCCACAGATTGAATGCCCACTCTTGGCATGGGAGAATCCGGCGGACAAGCATGACTTGGACCACGTTAACCAGCCTGAGCTTCTTCACCAGCTTCTGGATACAGGCTTGGAGTCCCGTCATCTCCTCCGAACTACCCCACAGCAAGCCCTTCTTTTTCCAGGAGGTGAGCTGCGTGGGGATACCAGATCTGAACTCGGGGGTCGCCGCCCACGTAGGGTCGCGTGACTCGGTGATATAGAACCACCCCGATTGCCACCCCTTGACGGATTCCACGAAGGCCCCTTCAAACCAAATTATGTTGGGCATCTTGCCCAACATAGCACCTCCGCACTCCGCTTGAGTGCCCTTCACTACCTTCGGCTTGACATTGAAGGTCTTGAGCCACAAGCCGAAGTGGGGCTGAATGCAGAGGAAGGCCTTGCACACAACGATAAACGCCGATATGTTGAGGATGAAGTTCGGCACCAGATCATGGAAATCCAGGCCGTAGTAGAACATGAGCCCCCGGACAAAGGGGTGCGGTGGAAAACCCAGTCCACGAAGGAAATGGGGAAGAAAAACGACCCTCTCATGGGGCCTGGGGGTGGGGATGAGCTGCCCCTCATCGGGCAGCCGATGCGCGATGTCGCCGGACAGATAGCCGGCGCCGCGCAGTCTTTCGATGTGCTCCTCCGTGACGGAGGAGGTCATCCACTTGCCTCCCGCTCCAGACATGGCTGGGGAAGGTTGAGACAAGATGTGCGGACTTGGGCGATGGAGCTCGAGTGCGCGGAGATGGATAAGCAAAGGAGGAAGAAGGCTTAGGTGAAAAGGTGAATCATTATCCCTTATATGTAGACGGACGAAGACTATGCGTCCCCACCTGCCTGGTAAAACTCGCTTATCTCCTAAGCGTCACCATCAATGGCGCGGTTGGGTTACCCACGTCCCTATTAATGAGAATCCCGGATTAAGGGGGAACACAATCTCTGCTTCGACAAGATGTGCCAAGGAAACTGCTTCGCTAAATGCGCTGAGGTGGTAAAATAAAAAACAATTCAAGTAATAACTTGGTAGTGGTGTGACGTCATGCCGCAAAAAACGTCAGCAGATTGAACTTGTGTATATATTATTCTCTCTACGGTGGAATGTGGAATTTATTTTGCAGAGCCGGACACTATCCTGGTGTTCACAATCTTCTATGAATTATTCGGAGGAGGAACCCGCCTTGCAATGCCGAACAATATGCACGCCGGACTCATCGTCTTTGAAGCCTGGTTCAGGGGCTACTGAGGGAGTCCTGGACTAGGGGGTGTCCGGACAGCCGGATTACCACCATCAGCCGAACTATCATCGACCGGACTCCAAGACTATGAAGATACAAGATTGAAGACTTCGTCCCGTGTCCGGATGGGACTTTCCTTGGCGTGGAAGGCAAGCTTGGTGATACGGATATGTAGATCTCCTACAATTGTAACCGACTCTATGTAACCCTAGCCCTCTCCGGTGTCTATATAAACCGGATGGCTCTAGTCCGTAGGACAACAGAACAACATCAACCCTTACAATCATACCATAGGCTAGCTTCTAGGGTTTAGCCTCCTTGATCTCGTGGTAGATCCACTCTTGTAAACATCCACAATATCAATATCAATCAAGCAGGACGTAGGGTTTTACCTCCATCAAGAGGGCCCGAACCTGGGTAAAACATCGTGCCCCTTGTCTCCTCTTACCATCCGCCTAGACACACAGTTCGGGACCCCCTACCCGAGATCCGCCGGTTTTGACACCGACACTCCTCGATTCTTCCGAACTGTTCTTCATCTTCGGTCGTCAGTCTTGAAAACTGGTTCAACAAATCTTCTCATCTTCGATCTTGAGGATCGCCGAAATGCATTCGACGAGTTTATACGTCGGGTATCCGAGGAGCCCCTTTAAGTTTCCGGCCTTTATCAATGCCTTGTTATTTTTATGCCAGACCTCGGGTTTGAAGTTGTTCCCGGGCGGCAACATCCTCTTGCGTCCGAGCTCCAACGCCGGACTGCATTCGAGGTATCTTTTGCAGCCGAGCACCAATGCCGGACTGCTTCCCAGCTCTAACGCTGGACTATGTATCCGAGCTCCAACGCCGGACTGTATCCGAGATGTCGTAGATCACCTTGGTTCAAAGAAGTTTGAAGGAGTTTAGCCGAGCTTAATGCCGGAAATGCCCTCTATGGAGCCAGCCACTAGCGCCCAAGCTTTATGCCAGACTGCTTCCGAGGTGGTTAAGCACCTCGGTCATGGGCTGATTTTTGGTCAATGTTTTTTATTGATGCAATTTATTCTCTGACGAGATATATAGCTAGTAGCCCTCAAGGTGGGTATCGGTCTAAAACCCGAGATGCACATGAAGGACAACATAAGACTGCTGATCCCCGTAGCTGCTGAGACTCAGGTTGATTTGCAAAATCGGTCTGAGGATCAAGTCCTAGATCGGCAGAATACTTCGGGACACAAAAAGCGGCGTGCTTAGTCCTCGAGACTCAGGTTGGGTGCGGCCGACCAACCTGAGGATCAAAATCTTCTCGGAAACTGTATTGCACTGAAAATTTTCTGCATAGAACAGGCAATGCAGTAGCCCCCGAGACACTGGTCGGGTGGCAACACCAGATCAGGGGATCGATGTGCCCCTTTAATATTTGTAAATAATAAGCCCGAAGCCCAGTAGCCCCTGAGCCTTAATGCGGGCACGGGAGGCCGAATTAAGGATCGATATCCATAGTAAAATCACAAATTATGTGTAATGACTCTATGTATCAAAGTACTTTATGTCATTAATGCTCGGATCCGCATTGTACAAAACTTTGTTGACCGACCATCGGCTTCCACCTCCTCGGCCAATAGCCGAGGAGTGTTTGTCCTACTTTATAAAGCCTTTATGAGGGCAAAGATTTACAACAAACAAGGCAATCTGGCCATACGATTTTATAAACAAAGGTACGCGGAGAGACATGTTATATTACTATTTAACAGAAGAAATGTCTTCCAGAGAAAATAGTCCCACTATCGGTTCCTTTCTTTGGGTTGTCATGCTAAGCATGATCATGAAACCTCTGCTCCAATGTAAGAGCAAAATATCGAGGATTTAGTTTGGGAGGCCAGTTAATAGCCCCCGATAGTGTACGGCGACAGTCGAGGTCAAGCCGGAAACACTTCGGCCAATGAATGGCCCGTCATTTAATATAGTCATCGGATCGCTGACCAGTTTACACCTATTGTGACAGTCAGTTTTCGGCTTTCTCCACTGAGGTGCTTGACCATGCGAGCTGGAAGCACAATCGCAGTGGTTATCCTTTTGCACACCTAGCCGAACAAAGCGGAACGTAGGAGGCAAGCGCGGGAGCCGGGCAACCCAACTATTGACCGAAGACACAATTCGAAATTGATGCATATATAGCAATATCCGAGAATGTTTTTGCCGAATCTCAAAAGGTGTCCGGCGTTGCACTGCGAGACCTGTGCTGAAAACACACAAATAGTTTAAAAGTGCCATGGGCTCGAAAAGCCAAAAAACTTATTCAAAAGATTAATGTCCGAACTAGATCAAGTGTTCGGTGCCAATCCGAAAATTGGACTTTTAGAAAGAAAAAAAGGTGCTTCTGCCGTGCTTTAACATGACACATCCTATCTCAAAACTTCAAGCGGGTCAGCCTACGGCTTCAACCTCCTATCCCGAAGGCGGAGTACTTCTTACTAGGCCAGTTTAGCAAACTAAACTCTAGCGGCTTTGAGAGAGAAATTAGGCTCCCAGCTAGTGACCGCACACTTGTGTCGAAAAAAGGAGTGATAAATAATAATAAAAACTTTGCAATGGCTAGGAAGAGAAACACTTAGTATGAAACGGCTGAAATAAACATAAGAGCCCCCAAGTGACTTGGGTAAAAGCTGACTATATAATGTAAGGTGACATGTAGAATGCCTTCTAGCCGGATTGTAGATCGTTTGTCGTAGCGGACCTTTTCGCTTCAACCTCTGGACCCAATAGTCCGGAGTGTGTCCGAATACCCTCGCGGTTATAAAAACCGGGGCATGCGTGGAGACCAGGCGTAGGGGTCATTGGTGCTTTATCAGACAAGTGCCCAACTAGTTATGTTATATTACATGGTTAGTAAGAAACATCTTCCAGGGAGAATAGTTCCGTTAGGGGTTCCTTTCCCTGGGAGGCATGCCCTAAAGTGCATGTCCGGACTGCGAAAAGAGCAGAAAAACATCTGGGGGCAGGTAAATAAATAGGTAAGAAATCATCTTTTAGTTCACCGACCGAGTATTCCCTTAAGAACGCTAGCTTTCGGCTTCACCCAGTCTGAGGTACACATCCGGCTGACCCAGCAGTAACAATCGCAGTGGTGCTCCCTTTACCACCTAGCCGAACAATCGGGAACGTAGGGGTAAGCACAGGAGCCAGGCAACCCAGCTTGGCCAAAACTTAAGTCATATCGATGCATATAATGGTGAATAAAAGGTACATGCGGAAGTGTGACACATGTGTTGGGCATAAAGCCCGAATTAATAAGCTTCTGTTAAAGAAGCCCCCAGGTATAATGAGCGCGGGTAGCGCGTCAAGTGTGTGCGAACAAAGTTTCGACAAGGAAGATTTTTACAAGCAACTTTTTTCCGAGAAGGTATAATGCTTGGTCGAACCGAACACAAGTTAGAAATTTTAAAACTTTGAGCATGAAGGAAACTTAGCTGGTTAATGTGTTCGGTATTGACGATGTGGTCCGAGCTTGATGCGGGACAAGGTTCCATCCCCCAAGCCGGTCCCGAGGTGGCGGAGCAAAGAGCTCGGCACTGTGAAGTGGTGACACAGCATGGTCAATGCAGGATGGCAGAGTGATGCCGAAGTCCCTGGCATGGGGTAATGAAGTGTTGACGAAGCCCCCCGTCCAGCCGAGGTGACGTCAAAGGATATAGTCCGGCTGGATCATTTTCCTGTTCACAAAAATAGTGCAAACCAGAGATAATAGTAAAAAAAATCGTTGCATAATAAATAATTTATGCAAAGTGAGTAATAAAAGAAATATGGCCTGGCGCCGAAGTCGATGTCGATGCAGGTCGTCGGTGTAATGCAATAAAGGCATGACAAAGCCTGGATTCACAGGTCGGTCCAAGTTCCGGATGCGGCATTCGCCAGACTATGTATGGAAACTGACCGAACCATCATGCGACTGTCGATAATGCAGCCACCATTTGATAGACCTGTGTACATATGATGGACAAACCAGAGTAATAATTCCTTGGGAAAAATTAACCCAAACAAGCAAAAAGAAATACTAGGATTAATAGCACCTGGTTTATTTGTTGTAGCAATCCGACGGAAGGTGATTCCCGAAATTGGGACTCGATCCGCGCACCCATTGTCTGGTCGGCTAGTGACGCCGAAGTGTCCGGAGTAGGTTGATGAAGAGATGGCGAAGCCCCCGGTCCAGCCGAGATGTCGAAGTAGGTCAGGGTGATGGACACCAGCTTGAAGAAGCAATAGTGCGGCCCTGCCGATGCAGGTCATGACGCCGAAGTGTTCGGCTTGATGAAGCGACCGCGTGGCGATGTCGGTATGCCCGCTCCGTGTAATCCGTGGGGCGGCGATGTTGGTGATGATTTATCCTTCGCGATGCCGGATTCTTGTTCGGCTTGCCAAGATGATGATCCGAAGAAGTTGAGCTTAGCTCAACAAAGTGACGACGTGTCTAGCGCAGGTCGGCAGCCGTGGAGCAATATTGCCGGACTGGTTTGACACCAGCATGATGTTGAAGATCATGTTCAAAGGATCTTAAAGTTAGTGGGATGTGTTCGGGAATGAAACACAATACCCCATACAAAACTTCCTTCAAAAAGGATGTCTGAAATCCCGTTCATAAAAAAGACGAACTCGGGTCGGATTCGTTTTCGCGCAGAAAACAGATCCAAAAAGTGATGCACTAATCGGAAGTTTCCCGGAGTTTGGACGGTCGGATCGAGCTGAATTTTCGGCAGGTGGTAGATAAGGGAATTCCGCAGCAAATCAACGGTTGGATCCTCCAAAGGACATCCGAGCTAGATGCTGGATACCACGCCCTAAACTCGTCCGGATTCTCGTCTAGATTCAACAGGGCTCTGGTATATCGGAGATTGCTGGAGATTCCTCCATCGGAACTCGACGAAATTTTTGCAGGGTTGTTGTAGACTTAATTCCGCATAATTCCACCAAAGTAATCATTTAGGCGACACTCGAGGAGGCGGTGGCGGCGGATACAAGTTTGTTGTCCAGAAAAACAGCACGGTCGCCTGAGGGCAATGTTGACGTTGAGCCCCCGAGCTCCATGGATGACTCCTCCATGATCTTGATAGAGATCGGAGTTGGTGTTGATGAAGGCCTTCATCCGAACATGACGATTGGAGGTAGCCCGCAGTCCTTGGTCAAGCCAAGGTGACCAGTCGAGCTGGTGACGAAAAAGCCGACGTCGCAGTTGACCTGCAATCGAGCCATTGATCCTTTCGTCGATCACACAGCGGAACTCTCAATGAAAGCACCAATGTCGGTGTCAAAACCGGTGAATCTCGGGTAGGGGGTCCCAAGCAGTGTGTCTTAGGATCAATGGTAACAGGAGGCAAGGGACACGATGTTTACCCAGGTTCGGGCCCTCTTGATGAAGGTAAAACCCTACGTCCTGCTTGATTAATATTGATGATATGGGTAGTACAAGAGTAGATCTACCACGAGATCATAGAGGCTAAACCCTAAAAGCCATCCTATGGTATGATTGTTGTTGTATCTCTATCGACTAGCCTAGCCTCGGTTTATATAATGCACCAGAGGCCTAGGATAACAAGAGTCCTAGACGAATACACCTGTGGGGGAGGAGTCCTTGTCTTGATCGCCAAGTCTTGTGGAATCTTCCTTGTATGCGGCAACTGTCCGGACTGGCCCATGATTATACGGCCATGGGGATCTTGGGCCCAATCCAACCGATCGGGAGACGACGTGGTGAGTACCCCCTAGTCCAGGACACCGTCAGTCACCCTAACACCAATATTTTGCAGGAGAACCGTTATGAGACTCATGAATATGAGCATGTTTCCTCTAACCGCTATGTTCACAAAACCAAGAACTTTTCTGCATATTCATATGAGTACTATTCTCCTCCTACGAAGCTATTTGCTAGGGCTCCCAAGCCAAAGTTCTCAGATGTTGAACTTAGACTCATTGCTTCTAAGCCACCCCTGAAGATGTGGGTGGTTAAGAAGAATTAACTTCTCTTGCAGGGAAAGGTCTCCAGCTGGAAAGCAAAACCTTCTGACGACAATGCTGGAGACCCAAAGCATCTTGTGGGACGCAAGATAAAATGCTCCAATGGTCTTATCATGTATTTCGTCCCAGGGTTCCTTGACGAGCATCCTATCAAGCCTAACCAGAATTCAAACTTTGATAATATGCTTGTTCACTACATGTTTCTGCTTCACAATACTCTTGGTGAAGCCTATCCCGCTAACTGCGCTATAGGGTACAACTCCGAAAGCCATTGAATGGATCATGGACAGTGGCTGCACCAACCACATGGCTGGTGATCGAAGTCTTCTTATGGATTCAACCATATGCCCATCTACTAAGAGCCACATCACATTCGCTGACACTAGTAAAAGCAATGTATTGGGTCTTGGTAGAGTTGCTATCTCAAGGATCAACACATGGATAAAGTGATGCTTGTTGAATCCCTTGGATACAACTTAATGTCTGTGTCAATGCTCTGTGATCTGAACATGATTGTGAGATTTGAAAAATATCGTTGTCTTGTGCTAATGGAATCTGACAAATCTCTAGTCTTTGAAGGCTATCGAAGAGGTGATCTGTATATGGTAGATTTCTCAGTAGGACCACATCTTGCCGTATATCTTCTAGCAAAGGCTTCAGAATGCTGGCTATGGCATTGACGGCTAGGACATGCGGGCATGAGGAACCTGTACACTCTCGCGAAGAAGAAGCGCATCATTGGCATTGAGGGCGTCAAGTTCAAGAAGGATCATCTATGTGGTGCCTGTGAAGCTGGAAGGATGACTAGAGCCAAGCATCCCTCAAAGACAATCATGACTACCTCACACCCCTTTGAGCTGCTTCACATGGACCTATTTGGCCCTACTCACTACTCTACCCTTACTACTACTGCACATCTCTATGGCTTCGTTATTGTTGAGGATTACTCGAGATACACCTGGGTGCACATAATTCTCTAGAAGACTGAAGTGCAGGATGTCTTCAGACGCTTTGCAAATCGGGCCATGATGAATTATGGCATCAAGATCAAGCACATCTGGAGTGACAATGGCACTGAATTCAAGAATGTTGGCCTCGACACTTATATTGATACTTTGGGCATCACACATGAGTTCTCTGCTCCTTACACACCTCATCAGAATGGCGTCGTGGAGCGCAAGAACAGAACACTCATTGAGATGGCAAGGACGATGCTCGATGAGTATAAGACTCCAAGAAAATTCTGGCCCGAAGCCATTGATACTGCATGCCACATCATCAATAGAGTATATCTTCACAAGTTCTTCAAGAAAACATCTTATGAACTTCTGACTGGTAAGAAGCCAAACGTCAGTTACTTCAGAGTCTTTGGTGCTAGGTGCTGGATCAAGGATCCACATCACATGTCTAAATTCACACCGAAAGTGCATGAAGGTTTTATGCTTGGTTACAGAAAGGACTCGCACACCTACAGAGTCTTCAACCTCTTTCACTACAAAGTGGTCTAAACTATAGGTGTGCAGTTTGATGAAACTAATGGCTCGCAAAGAGAGCACCTGCCAAATGTGCTAGATGAAGCTATATCAGGTGAAGCTACCAAGCTGATGGGTACTGGAGAAATCATACCCACCGAGGAATAGGCTGACGATGAGATCATCATTTCTGCACCAAATCAACATGAAGACAATGCTCAGTCTGAAGCCAATGCTAAAGATGAAGACAATAATCAGTCTGATCAAAATCTTTGTCCAGCTCATCCTCGAGTCACAAATGAAGTCCAGATTGAGAAAATTATTGATAGCATCAATGCTCCTGGTCCTCTCACTCGATCAAGAGCTACACAACTAGCAAACTTCTGCAGTCACTTTGCCTTTGTCTCTATATCTGAGCCCAAGAAAGTCAAAGAAGCCTTCATGGAACCTGAATGCATTCAAGCTATGCAAGAAGAGCTTCAACAATTTGAGCTGAATAATGTTTGGGAGCTTGTCAAACGTCCCAATCCTCGCAAGCACAACATCATTGGCATGAAATGGATCTATCGCAACAAGCAAGATGAACTTGGACAAGTTGTCAGAAAAAAGGCTTGCCTCGTCGCTCAAGGTTACACACAAGTGGAAGGAATTGACTTCAATGAAACCTTTGCTCATGTGGCTAGTCTTGAAGCCATTCACATACTGCTGGCCTATGCTAACCATCACAACATTCTTCTGTACCAAATGGATGTGAAGTGTGCCTTTCTCAACGGCAAAATCGAAGAAGAATTATATGTCGCTCAACCGCCTGGTTTTGAAGATCCTAAGCATCCTGATATGGTGTACAAGCTCAACAAGGCACTGTATGGCCTCAAACAAGCACCTCATGTTTGGTAAGACACACTCAAAGAATTCCTGAAGAGCAAAGGCTTCAAACTTGGTTCTCTAGATCCCACTCTCTTCACGAAGACATATGATGGTGAACTGTGTGTCAAATATATGTGAATGACATTATCTTCGGCTGCACGGATAAGAGATACAATGATGAGTTTGGATACATGATGCAAGAGCAATATCAGATGTCCATGATGGGAGAGCTGAATTTCTTCCTTGGTCTTCAAATCCTTCAACAACACAATGGCATCTTCATATCGCAAGAAAAATACCTGAAAGATTGCCTGAAAAAGTTTGGAATGCAAGACTGCAAAGGGTACATGACGCCAATGCCGACCAAAAGTCATGTTGGCCCTAACGACAATGGTAAGGAGTTCGACCAAAAGGTATACCGCTCCATGGTTGGTTCTTTGCTATACTTATGGGCATCTAGGCCTGATATTATGCTTAGCGTTTGCATGTGTGCCCGATTCCAAGTGGCACCAAAGGAATCACATCACCTTGCTGTGAAGCGAATTCTTCGATATTTGGCTCACACCCCAACACTAGGATTATGGTATCCAAAGGGCTCATCATTTGATCTAGTTGGATACTCTGATGCTGATTATGCTGGTGACAAGGTTGATCGCAAGTCTACAACTGACACATGTCACTTTCTTGGATGATCTCTTTTTTGTTGGTCTTCAAAGAAGCAGAACTGCGTATCCCTCTCCACGGCTGAATCTGAATACATTGCTGCTGGATCTTGCTGTGCTCAGCTTCTATGGATGAAGCAAACTCTCAAGGACTACGACATCAACACGAAGAATGTGCCACTCTTTTGCGACAATGAAAGCGCCATCAAGATTGCCAAGAATCCAGTTCAGCACTCGAAGACAAAGCACATTGAGATTCGTCATCACTTTCTCAGAGATCACGTCAACAAGGAAGACATTGATATCATTCATGTAAACACTGAAGAGCAACTGGCAGATATCTTCACAAAGCCGTTGTATGAGAAGAGGTTTTGCAAGCTGCAGTGTGAGCTAAATATCTTAGAATCCTCAAATGTCCAGTGAATGGACACACATCCTAACACTTATGCATGTTGATGACTTAGATGTGCAACACACGAAGTAACGTATTTCTTCAATCAATGAAGACTTACCATCTGAGTGTGAATAGATTAATGTGGAATTTTACTTCGGAGCGCCATGATAATTGTGCATCGTGTCTGGGTCTAATTCTTCCTATACGGTGGGTAATGCCACCACCACACTTTCTTGAAGATTTTCATTTGGCGTCATGATTGCATTATCTTCGCATTTGGATTGTCTTCAACATTGATTTATGTTCGAAATCTATATCTTCGCAATGTTGATTTATCTTCAATGTTATATATATATGTATTCTGTCCTCTACAACATTCACTTATAGCTATGTCTTCATGTTGCTATTTTTCTGACCTAAGTGAATGTGATCGGACCCTAATCCCTTCTGTGCTACTCCCTAAAATTCTTTCTGTCTAAGTCATATGCATTCTGTTGACACTTGTCGAATATCTTTGATGTGTCCTTGTCAGTAGAAGATACATAGACGCACTTTAAAAACTGCTTTTAATGTCTTATCCTTTGCCTGAAAACCGGAGAGGCCGGAATGACTACCCGACAATCTAGGCGTGCGTGGGAACATGATTCAACTCCTGATAAGTTGCATGCATGCCACGTGTGAGGGAGTCCTGGATTAGGGGGTCCTCGGACAACCGAACTATATACTTTGGCCGGACTATTGGACTATGAAGATACAAGATTGAAGACTTCGTCCCGTGTTCGGGTGGGACTCTCCTTTGCGTGGGAGGCAAGCTTGGCAATCCGGATATGTAGATATCCTTCTCTGTAACCGATTCTGTGTAACCCTAGCCCCCTCCGGTGTCTATATAAACCGGAGGGTTTAGTTCGTAGGATAAGAACAACAATCATATCATAGGCTAGCTTCTAGGCTTTAGCCTCTACGATCTCGTGGTAGATCAACTCTTGTAATACTCATATCATCAAGATTAATCAAGCAGGAAGTAGGGTATGACCACCATTGAGAGGGCCCAAACCTGGGTAAACATTGTGTCCCCCGCCTCCTGTTACCATTAGCCTTAGACGCACAGTTCGGGACCCCCTACCCGAGATCCGCCGGTTTTGACACCGACATTGGTGCTTTAATTGAGAGTTCCACTGTGTCGTCAAGATAAGGCTTGATGGCTCCTTCAATCAGCTACAATGACGTGGTCCAGGGTGAGGTTTTCCTCCCCGGAAAGATCTTCGTATTCGGTGGCTTCGTACTGTGGGCCAACTCGCTTGGCCACCTGGAGTAGATCGATAGCTACACCCCTGGCCATCAGGTCAGGTTTGGAATCTTGAACTACATCGCCGCCATCCATGGAGATTTGATCTTTGACGGATTCAAGCCCATGTCAGGTGCGCTGAACAGTCACGACGAGCATGACTTAGATCTACCATCGGGCGGTGTTCGGGAGATCACACCTGCAGCTGCCCCGACCGTTAATCCGGAGCAGATCGTGCCATCCAAGGATGGGTGGATGGACCCGCCACGGAGGCCGCACATTCAGCGGTGTTAGAGCCGAACACAGACTTCGCCTCCAATGAGATTTGTGTTATCGGACCCTCAGACTCGTCTCCGGCCATAGGCTCCGAACCGCGTGCATCCGCGCCTATCGAATCCGATTGGGCACCGATCATATAGTTTACCTCCGTGGATATCTTTCAGCACTCGCCCTTGGGCGACGTGCTAAATTCATTAAAGTCTCTCTCTCTCTGTCAGGAGACTCCTGGCCGAACTATGTCTGGCTTGAGTGGGAAGCGGATGACGAAGAAATTTGTTCCCCACCCACCACCCACTTAATAGCCACTGTCGATGACTTAATCGACATGCTTGACTTTGACTCTGAAGACATCGACGGTATGGACGACGATGCAGGAGAAGAACAAGAAACACCGCCCACAGGGCGCTGGACAGCCACCTCATCATATGATATATATAAATATATAAATATATATATATATATATATATATATATATATATATAATGGTGGACACCCCCAAAGAAAGCGATGGCGATGAGGCAACGGAGGATAGTCCCCTTAAGAAGCAATCTAAGCACCAGAATCATCGGCGCTGCTCTAAGCCCCGCCATAGCAAAAATAGTGATACCGGCACAAGAGACAATAGCACTCCGGATGATGCCGAAGACGAAAACAATCCTGCCCAGCCAGACTTCGAGCAGGCCGAACAAGAGGATGGGAAAGTTAGCCCTCATGAACAGGCAATGGATGGAGACTTGGAGGATGACAATTACATGCCCCTCTCCAAAGACGAGGTGAGCCTCGGCGACGAAGAATTCATCGTGCCTGAGGATCCTGTAGAGCAGGAGCGCTTCAAGCGCCGGCTTATAGCCACTGCCAAAAGCCTGAAGAAAAAGCAGCAACAGCTTCAAGCTGATCAAGATCTGCTAACTAATAGATGGACTGAGGTCCTGACAGCCGAGGAATACAGACTCGAGCACCCAACCAAAAGTTACCCAAAGCGCAGGTTGCTACCTCAACTCGAGGAAGAGGCATTAAAGCCTACACTACTAGCATAGGATACGTCTGACCGACCACCTCGTGGCTGAGACAAAGCGGCATATCAGCCTGAACACCAGCCTGCACCCTGCCGCCAATCAAACAAAAACACCAAGGCCCGGGGCTACATACAGGACCTGCGAGACATATTGGAAAACAAAGCAGGACAGTCAAGATCAATCTACGGATCACGGGGGCTGCGCCCCAACGCGAGACGACGACCGTCACGCCGGATATACTAAAAACAAGTCCGATCGGCCCGAATACAACATATCAGACTCATTTGAACTACTCGTGATGTAGCCCAGCACAGAGGCGCCGCACACACCCTATGCTTCACCGACGAAGTAATGGATCATGAATTCCCAGAAGGGTTTAAACCCGTGAATATTGAATCATACGATGGTACAACAGACCCTGCAGTATGGATCGAAGATTTCCTTCTCCACATTCACATGGCCCACGGTGATGATCTACATGCCATCAACTACCTCCCACTAAAACTCAAGGGACCGACTCGGCATTGGCTGAATAGCATGCCGGCAGACTCCATTGGCAGTTGGGAGAACCTGGAAGACGCATTCCTTGGCAACTTCCAGGGCACTTACATGCGACCGCCGGATGCTGATGACTTAAGTCACATAACCCAACAACCCGGAGAGTCAGCCAGGAAATTCTGGACTCGGTTCCTAACTAAAAAGAACCAAATTGTCGACTGTCCGGATGCAGAAGCCCTAGCGGCCTTTAAGCATAACATCCGCGACGAGTGGATCACCCGACACCTCGGCCAAGAGAAGCCGAAGTCCATGGCAGCCCTCACGACACTCATGACCCGCTTTTGTGCGGGCGTGGACAGCTGGCTGGCTTGCAGCAAGAGCACATCAAGAAATCCTAGCACTTCAGATGCCAGAGAAAACAACAGCAAGCCCAACGCAACAGACACAAGGGTCGCAACAATGGAGACAACGCCGAAGACACAACAGTCAATGCCGGATTCAGTGGCTCTAAGTCTGGTTAGCGAAAAAAGCCATTCAAAAGAAACAATCCGAGCCCGTCCAGTCTGGACTGCATACTCGATCACTCGTGTCAAATTCACGGCACCCCCGATAAACCAGCCAACCACACCAATAGAGAATGTTGGGTGTTTAAACAGGCCGGCAAGTTGAATGCCAAACATAAGGAAAAGGGGCCGCATAGTGATGACGACGAGGGGCCCCGGCTGCTGATACGTCCATTTTGCATCATGCTTTTATATCAATATTTATTGCATTATGGGTTGTTATTACACATTATATCTCATTACTTATGGCTATTCTCTCTTATTTTATAAGGTTTACCATGAACAGGGGGAATGCCGGCAGCTGGAATTCTGGCTGGAAAAGGAGCAAACATTGGGAACCTATTCTGCACAGCTCCAAAAGTCCTGAAACTCCACGAAACAACTTTTTGGAATTATTAATAATTTCTGACCCAAAGAAATAGGCCAGGGGGCCCACACCCTATCCAGGAGACAGCCCCCCCTATAGGGCGCGCCTCTATCTCCTGGGCCCCCTCGTGGGCCTCCGACGTCCATCTTCTGCTATATCATCACTTTTACCCTGGAAAAAACCGTGGGCAAGCTTACGGGACGAAACTCCGCCGCCACAAGGCGGAACCTTGGCGGAATCAATTTAGGGCTCTGGCAGAGCTGTTCTGCCGGGGACACTTCCCTCCGAGAGGGGGAAATCATCACCAACGTCATCACCAACGACCCTCTCATCGGGAGGGGGTCAATCTCCATCAACATCTTCACCAGCACCATCTCCTCTCAAAACCCTAGTTCATCTCTTGTATCCAATCTTGTATCAAAACCACAAATTGGTACCTGTGGGTTGCTAGTAGTGTTGATTACTCCTTGTAGTTGATGCTAATTGGTTTACTTGGTGGAAGATCATATGTTCAGATCCTTTATGCATATTATTGCTCCTCTGGTTATGAACATGAACATGAATTTGGTATTCGTTTGATATTTTGATGAGATGTATGTTGTCTTCTCCTCTAGTGGTGTTATGTGAACATCGAATACATGACACTTCACCATTATTTGGGCCTAGAGGAAGGCATGGGGAAGTAATAAGTAGATGATGGGTTGCTAGAGTGACAGAAGCTTAAACCCTAGTTTATGTGTTGCTTCGTTAGGGGCTGATATGGATCCATATGTCTAATGTTGTGGTTAGGTTTACCTTAATACTTCTTTTGTAGTTGCGGATGCTTGCAATAGGGGTTAATCATAAGTGGGATGCTTGTCCAAGTTAGGGCAGTACCCAAGTTCCGGTCCACCCACATATCAAATTATCAAAGTACCGAACGCGAATCATATGAACGTGATGAAAACTAGCTTGACGATAATTCCCAATGTGTCCTTGGGAGATCCTTTATTATTATTAGAAATTGTCCAGGCTTATCCTTTGCTACATAAAGGATTGGGCACCTTGCTGCACTTTGTTTACTATATTTACTTGTTGCTCGTTACTATTTATCTTATCACAAAACTATCTATTACCTACAATTTCAGTGCTTGCAGCGAAAACCTTACTGAAAACCTCTTATCATTTCCTTCTGCTCCTCGTTGGGTTCGACACTCTTACTTATCGAAAGGACTATGATAGATCCCCTACACTTGTGGGTCATCAAGACTCTTTTGGTGAGTGGAACTTTGTAACGAAACATTTATATAGTGTGCTGAAATTTTCTGTTACTTGTCACTATGGAAACTAATCTGTCGGGGAAACTGATCCACGAACACCTAGGGGACCGGCAGACCGAGCCCCTTTCGGTTCGACGGGGGGCAGAGATCGCACGAAGAGAGGATCGAGGCGAAGCACACGAGCAGTTTACCCAGCTTCGGAGCTCTGCGGAGAGATAACACTCCTACTGCTGCATGTCTGAGTGTATTGAGTTCTTGTTCGGGAGCGCTGAGTGCTACAGTACACACTAGCTGCTAACGAGTCCGAGCGTGAGTGTTTTTCTGCCTTCCCAAAAACCCCCCCTCTACGTTGCACATGGGCCTCCTTTTATATGCTAAAGGGGTCACCGACAGGTGGCAACGTAGACAAGGGTAAAAATGGATAAGGAATTGCGGTTGGTACAACTACCTGTACAGTGTATCATACCTAACCCTGACAGTAGGGGACAAAGGCATTAAATGCCCGTCTGCGTCGCCCAAATAGTGCAAAAAGGGACCGTCAGGGACGCCACCGCTTGCCACGATGGCAATCTTGTCAGCGTTGCTTGCCACCGCGCACCGCTGGCTGCACAGCCTCTTGCCACGCACGCCTCGAAAGGTCCCAGGGCGACACGTTGGTGGATGTGCTGGAGCGCGGGTATAGAGTGGTAGCTTGCCGCGGCAAACGCCTTGCCGCGGTCGTTGTCTTGTCGCGTCCGGAAGCTTGTCGCTCACTGGGCCTCACCGAGACGCGTGTCGCGTCGCGGCAAGTTCCTTGAGATGCCTTGGTTGGTCTTCCCGGCAAGCTTCTCTTGCCGGGGTCTCGTCTTCTTGGCTTGAATACTTTGTTCTTGAATGGCTCCAAAGGAACCACGGAGGACCTTGGTGGTCACCCGGCAAGCCTTGCCGCGGGGTGCTGCGACTGCCCGTGCACAAGTTCGAGATACTAGGGTACCCCTACTGTAGTACACTGACAGGAGCCCCCGGGCTTGGGCCACACACGGTGCCGAGCGCTGTTGGGCCAGGCCCAAAACAGGGCACGGGCACGCGCGGCCTGGGTTACGCCGTATCTTACTCCGTATCCACCGCCCTCCCCGAACGGCACGCGTCGAATGCGGTGTCGTGGGAGAGATCGTGGGTGGTTTCTTTATTCGGAAAGACGGAACGTCCGCCCCCTCCCTCTTTATAAGCAGGGGAAACAGGGGCAGTTCGCCCATCTCGCCGGTTGCTACTCCAATCTCAGAAACCTCCGCCGCTCCCCCCTTCTTCCCAAAGCTGAAAGAGTGCAGCGCTCTGCCCCCCATCGCCACCAACACCACCAACACCGTCGATCTCCCCCACCACCTCCGCCATGGCTCCGAAAGCCGACAAGGGGAAGGGCGCGAAGTCGACCGAGGCGCAGCGGCTCGCGGCGCTGCGAAAGGAGCGAGCAACCTTCCCCCCCAAGCTCGCCGCGAAGGAGCTGAGGGAGTACTACTACCTCTTCTGGTCGACGGAGACGCGAGCGCATCCGCGCACGAAGGTACTCTCAGCCGCCACTTCGGAACGGGCTCCGAATGGATATCCCTTCTTCGCGTTGTTCTTCTACTGCGGGCTCTGCCCGCCTTTCTCTGATTTTTTCTGCAACATTATGAACACCTACAGGTTCCGCCTCCTTGACTTCACCCCCAATGCCGTTCTGACCATGGCAGTTTTCGCACATCTCTGCAAAAACTTTGTCGGAGTCTATCCAAACGTAGCTCTTTTTCGCCACTTCTTTCTGCCCCGAGTTGAGAGAGGGGAGCTTTTATCCGGCGGAATCGCCTGGATCTCGAGAGCTAGCAAGAAGGAAGCTTATCTGGAGGGAGAGCTCCACGGCAAGTGGGAGGAATGGAGAGCAGACTGGTGCTGGATTGTTGAGGAGAACCCGAAGCCATTTACTGCGCAGCGCCAAGCCCCAGTAGCGCGCGGCAACGATTGGAGCAGCATGGCCCCGGAAGATGATAGGCTAAAGATTGCCATCACCCGGATCCTACGCCTCAGGCTTGCCGGGCTCACTGTAGGCGCCGTTGGCGTAGATTTTCTCCGCCGCCGCATCGCCCCCCTGCAGGAGAGGAGGAGACCCGCCTGGGAGTTCCAGAATGCGGCGGATATCGTGAGGCTGCGCCCGGGCCTCAACTTCAACTTCACGGTCCTGGAACTAGACGCAATGCTCCTGGAACTGTTCAAGCACGACCCTCAACATCCCGAAGTGTTCAGGTTGCCGAAGGGTGTTGTTCCACTGTGCAACAACTCCTCACTCGACCGCATCCGTGCAATGATGCCGCTGTGCGATTCGCATGGAATTGTCCCAACTTGGCAAGAGCCTGCAGATGACGTCATGCAGGAGTTCTTTGACGGCTTGGTAGAAGTGCCGGTCCGCTCTGATGAACAGAAGAGCCTTACTCGCGACACCACCGATGTGGAGATGCAGCGCATCGCCACTAGGCTAGAAGAGGCGGCGGCAGCCGCTGCCACGGGCGAGTTTGGATTCACCGTGGAGGAGGCAGAGGCAGCAGAGGCGGCAAGCCTTGCCGAGCGAGAGGAGCTTGCCGGCGAGGGAGAGCTTGCCGGGCCTGAAGTCGAGTCGAGCGATCCCGCCGAGGGTGCGAGCGGCTCGTCGAAGACCAACTCCTCTTCCTCCTCATCTTCAGACAGCTCGCCGCAAGCAGAGCCCCCAGCTCCACCAAGAAGACGTCTCCGCAAGGCCGGGGACGTAGCGGGGCGGCAGACGAGTCAACAGCCGCCGCGCCACGCGACACGCTCTACCGCGGCAAGCACTGTTGCCGCGGGAGCACCTCACGCCGCTGCGGCAACTGGAGCGGGGTCCTCCCGGACCACCACTTCTGCTCCTGCCAAGCGGCTAAGGGAACCTACTCCTCCGCCTTGTCGCGCCGAAGGTGGGCCAGACTTCGACCTCTCCGCGCTCAGCTCCGACGAGGAAGAAGAAGAGTAAGATTCTTTGCTGTACTTGTAGTTCTTCAATTCTTGCTGTTTTGTCTTGTATCTGATTTGCTTTACTCCAAACCCATTCCTTTTCAGGACTCTGGCCCAGAGAGCGGCGAAGAGAGCCAAGGTCCCGGTGATTGTCATCGAGGACGAACCCACCGCGACAGCAGGGGACGTGTCCGAGACCACCTTGCCGGACCCGACAACTATTCCCAAAAGCAGCCCCCAGCGCAGCCCCAGCGTAAGAATATGGTTTACTTCCTGCTGTTAGGCGCGCATGGGTGCTCTTTCTTTGCTGACATCTGACTATTGGTTTGCGTAGGAGCAGAGCAGCCTCACCAGGAGTGCCCGGAAGCCGCTCCCAACATGCCATCTGCTTCGACTACACCGCCAAGGGAGGATTCCCCGGCAAGGGAGCATTCTCCGGCAAGGGAGAATTTTCCGGTAAGGGAGAAGTCTCCGGCAAGGGACAGTTCTCCGGCAAGGGACAGCACCAGCGACCCCCCGATGGCGGAGACCACGACTGTAGATCCTAGTATAGGTAATCCTCTTGCTTGAAAACTTCCCTTGGGTTCTTCTTCTTCTAATTTTCTTTTTGAATACTTGCTTGACTTTTCTCCCTTTTCCGGTCGTCAGATCCATCTCCCACGGAGCCGATGGAAACCGAGGTCGCCAGCGAGGAGAACGCGCGCAGCAATACCGCCGCCGCCGCTGCCACCGAAGAAGAAGCCGGCGCTGATGATCCCGCCGGCAAGGAGGCCGCCAAAGCTGCCGCCGTAGAAGCTGGCGAGGGGTCCGGCGATCGCACTGACGGCCCCAAGGCCGCAGGAGCGTCAGGCACTACACCGACCGCCGATCCCTCCGCTGCTGCTGCAGCGTCAGGCTCCGAAGAGCCCCAGCCCGGCGCCTATTTGAAGGCCGGCAATGGCGTCTTCATCAAGCTCCCCTGGGCGTCAAGCTCCAGGGCGCCGGTTGAAGGAGAAATCTTGGATGGAGAGGTGCTCGCCTCCGCTGGGCTGACGCTGGTTGATGCGCCGAGCAGTAGCAGCAGCGAGTCTGAGGAGGAGCAACTGCTGCGGAAGCTGTTGTCGCTCTACCGCGCCCGACAGGCCAAGCTGGTATCCCGAGAAGCGCTTGTCGCGAAGGTGGGAGTGGACATCGAGAAGCGCGCGGAGGAGCTCCGGGGTCTCAACCAGGAAGCTCTCCGGTCCCTGGCAGAGGAGCGGGAGCAACTCGCCGAGGAGCGGACAACCTTCCTCCTCGAGAAGGCTGAAGTTGAAGAGCAACAGTGGCTTGCTGCCGAGAAGCTGTCTGCGCAGGAAGGCGAGTTGGCGCAGCGGAAGGTCAACCTTGACAGCCACGAGGAGGAGCTTGCCGCGTGCGAGCAAACATTCGGTGGGGCTCTCAAGGAAGCAGAGGATGCTGCCGCAGCTGCCGAGGCCGCCAAGAAGGAGCTGGAGATGAAGGTGGCGCAGCTGGAGGCCGATCTCAAGGCGAGCGGCGAGGAGGTTGCTGCGCTCAAGCGTGAGCGCGAGAAGGACACCTACACCCTTGGTGAGCTGCAGGGTCGTCTCGCCGAGAGGAGCAAGGAGCTTAGCGCCGCCAAGGACTCCAACGCAGATCTTGAGTTGAAGCTGACTACTTTGACCAAGACGATGGACGGCGCCAGGGAGCAGGAGGTGGCCTTGAAGGAGAAGATCAAGGCCGACGAGGCGCTGCTGGCGAGTGCTGCTGCCGCCCAGAACACTTCTAGGGAGAATGTGGAGCACTGGACGGAGGGTCTCGTGGATGTTGCCGCAGCCATCGACAGGGAGCTGGCGCAGCTGGGGATGGAGGATCTCGGGTATTCCTCCAATGAGCACCTCCAACCCAGCGCCAAGCTCAGCTTGTTCTTCAAAGGCGTGGCGACGGCCCTCCAGCGACTCCGGGAGAAGATCCCAAAGCAGCTAGCCGACGAGTCGCGCAAGATCTGCACGGGAGCTCTTCAAAAGGTGCTGGTGAAGGTGGCCTTCCGCAACCCAGGCCTCAACCTCACCAACATCCTCAGGACCTTGCCGCCAGATGCTGATCTGGAAGTGCTCAAGACCCTTGTCACACCCATTGTGGACAAGGTGAGCGGGATCAAGAGGGTTGAGGGCGATCACGTAGATTAGGCCGCCCGTTTTCTCTTTTTCTTGTCGCTGTTGGTCATGTTATGAGAACAATCTGTTAGAGCTGCGACAAGCTATCTTGTAATATGACTCTATTTTGGGTAGTGATTGCTATGTTATTTCCTTTACTTGATTCCTTCCTTTGTATGTTTTTGCCCTACGCTTTTAGGGAACTTGTTGGTGCAGGCACCTTAGCCGCGAGCGCTGAGTGCAGGACGTCAGCAGCCCGCTGGCGGTGCCGCTATCGACAAGAAACTTTGCCGCAACTAGTCGCAGCTCACTTAAGTTGTTGAGCAGACTCGAAACAAAGTAAGGGCGCAACTAGCTATGAGTTGGTTCCTCCGCGCACAGGTTTTCCATACAAAGCTCGGTCGTTCGAGGAAGATAACTTATGCACGGGGTCTGCGCCCGGCTTCGTACAAAGGATTACATGCAACATCGGCAAGACTTGTACAAAAGGTGGTTGCCGGAATAGGTTCCGGCAACCGCGCCCTACGGGTAAAACTTACGAAGATGCTCAATGTTCCAGGAGTTGCTCACCGGAATGCCATCTTCGGTCTCAAGGCGGACAGCGCCAGGCCTAGTGACTCGTTTCACCCAGTAAGGGCCTTCCCACTTCGGCATCAACTTGTTGGAATTCTTGGCGGACTGAACGCACCGAAGAACAAGGTCGCCTTCCTCGAGACTTCTGGCATTAACTTTGCGGCTATGGTAGCGGCGCAAAGCTTGCTGGTATCGAGCAGCTCGTTCAGCGGCCTGAAGACGGCCCTCCTCAAGGAGCAGCGCGTCATCTTGTCGCAGCTGCTCTTGCTCAAGCTTATCATAAGCGAGCACTCGAGGTGACCCGTATACGAGTTCCGTGGGGAGAACTGCCTTTGCTCCATAGACTAGAGCGAAAGGTGTCTGGCCAGTGGCTCGATTTGGCGTCGTCCTGATCAACCAAAGAACCACCGGCAGCTCCTCAATCCAGTTCTTTCTGCACTTGTGCAGCCTGTCGAAAGTCCTGGTCTTGAGCCCACGCAGCACTTCAGCATTCGCCCTCTCCGCTTGACCGTTGCTTCTCGGATGAGCAATAGAAGCGAAGCAGACCTTGGTGCCAAGATCTTGGACGTACTGCATGAAGGTGCGGCTAGTGAATTGCGTGCCATTGTCGGTGATGATCCTATTAGGGATCCCGAAGCGGCAAACAACCGACCTGAAGAACTTGACTGCTGACTGTGCTGTCACCTTCCTCACTGCTTCCACTTCCGGCCACTTTGTGAACTTGTCGATTGCAACGTACAAGTACTCAAAGCCCCCAACAGCTCGGGGAAAGGGGCCGAGGATGTCGAGCCCCCAGACCGAAAATGGCCAGGATAAAGGGATCGTCTGGAGAGCTTGAGCTCGCTGGTGTATCTGCTTGGAATGGAACTGGCACGCTTCACACTTGGTTACTTGTGCAGTTGCATCCTGGAGGGCTGTCGACCAAAAGAAACCTTGCCGGAATGCTTTGCCGACAAGTGCTCTTGCGCCAATGTGGTGACCACATATGCCTCCATGTATCTCTGCCAACAGCTTTTGTCTGTCTTCCCGGTGAATACACTTCAATTTCACACTGTTGAGTCTTCTTCTGTACAGTGTGTTGTCGACAAACTGGTACATACTTGACTGCCGGGCTACTCTTTCCGCTTCTTCTTGCTCTTCGGGAAGTTCTCCTGTCTGAAGGAAACGGACAATCTGCTGTGCCCATGCTGGAGCTTGCGGCTCGACAACAAGGACTAAAGGCACATCTGCTGCTGCGGGAACATCCGCTTCTACAGCGAGAACCTGCGGCTCAGCCGGAGCTTGACGTTCCCCGGCAAGCTTGCCGGAGCAAAACTTGTCGGGAGCGTCTTCTTCAATGGAACAAACCCTAGGGCTTGCCGGAGCAGACTGCTCCTCAGCACCCTTGGTGTTGATCTTGGGGACCTTCTTGGCGGCGGCTTCGGGGAGCTCTGCCGGAAAATAGTCACCAGAAATTAACTTCCTCTTCTTGCTCTGTCCAGTTGATGGCGTTACAGACGGTTGAGTCAGTTTGAGCACAAAGACCCCTGGTTCCACAGGTAACTTAAGTGCGGCGCACTTCGACAGGCCGTCGGCAATGTCGTTCTGAGCTCTTGGAACATGTTCCATCTGTAGGCCGTCAAAGTGCTCTTCTAGCTTTCTCACTTCATCAACGTAAGCTTCCATTAACGGACTCTGATAATTCTTGTTCACTTGGCGGACGACAAGCTGTGAGTCACCCCTGACAATGAGCTTCTTGATCCCAAGGTCTGCTGCGATCCTGAGACCGGCAAGCAAACCTTCATACTCTGCGGTATTGTTCGTTGCTTGCTCCTTGGGAAAGTGCATCTGGACTACGTACTTGAGGTGCTCTCCGGTGGGTGCAACAAGTAGCACGCCCGCACCGGCGCCTTGCAGCGAGAAGGCACCATCAAAGTACATCAGCCACTCTTTGCTTGCTTCCTTGACGGGGATGCTCGTTTCTGGAATTTCTTCATCTTGTGTTGGCGTCCACTCTGCTATGAACTCTTCCAATGCTCTGCTTTGGATAGTTGAAGTGCTCTCAAACTTGAGGCCAAAGCTTGACAGTTCTAGTGCCCACTCGACAATCCTGCCTGTTGCTTCTGGATTTTGCAGTATCCTCTTCAGCGGAAAACGAGTGACGACTGTGATCTCATGTGCTTGGAAGTAATGGCGCAGCTTTCTCGAGGCCATGAGAAGGCCGAAAAGCAATTTCTGCACACCAGAGTACCTTGACCTAGCCCCCTGCAGAAGGGAACTGACAAAGTAAACTGGGCGCTGCACCATTCTCTTCTGCATCTCCTCACGCGCCTGCGCAGATCCATCTTTGTCGGGACCAGAGCTTGTCGGTGAAGTCCCCTGCTTGTCGCTGGATGCATCTACCGTGGTTGCTGGCTCATCATCCGCCTCCCTCTCCGCTACTAACGCAGCACTAACCACTTGATTGGTTGCCGCTATATACAGCAGCAACTTCTCTTGTGGCTTAGGTGCGACAAGTATTGGAGTGGAGGACAGGTATCTCTTCAAGTCCTGCAGTGCAGCCTCCGCTTCCGGAGTCCATTTCATTGAACCTGCCTTTTTCAATATTTTGAAAAATGGCAGGGCGCGCTCAGCAGACCTAGAGATAAACCTGCTGAGAGCAGCCACGCAACCGGCAAGTGTTTGTACATCCTTGACGCACTTTGGTGCTTCAATCTGCTCAATGGCCTTGATCTTGTCGGGATTGGCTTCAATTCCCTGCTGAGACACGAAGAACCCGAGAAGCTTGCCGGAGGGGACTCCAAACACACACTTCTCGGGGTTAAGCTTGAGGTTGGTCTTGCACAGATTTGCAAAGGTTTCGTCTAAATCTTGAATCAGAGTCGCCTTGTCCTTGATCTTGACCACTATGTCATCCATGTAGGCTTCCACATTTCTGTTTATTTGTGGCTCAAAAGCGCCATGGACTAACCTTGCAAATGTTGAACCAGCATTCTTTAAACCGAAAGGCATCCATACGAAACAGTATGTGCCACATGGGGTGATGAATGCGGTCTTCTCCTCATCCTCTTCTACCATGAAGATCTGATGGTATCCTGAGTATGCATCAAGAAATGAAAGCAAGTCACATCCGGCCGTGGAGTCAACAATCTGGTCGATGCGCGGCAAGGGAAATGGGTCTTTGGGACAAGCTTTATTGACATCGGTAAAGTCGATACAAAGCCTCCATTTCCCGTTTGCCTTGCGCACGACTACAGGATTGGCCAACCACATAGGATGGAGCACTCCTCTGACAAGGCCTGCTGCTTCCAATTTCTTGATTTCTTCTGAGATGAATTCTTGGCGCTCCACTACCTGTTTCCTGACTTTCTGCTTGACGGGCCGCGCATGAGGACAGACGGCAAGATGGTGCTCGATTACTTTCCTGGGAACACCGGGGATGTCAGACGGTTGCCACGCAAACACGTCGACGTTCGCCCGCAGGAAAGCAACGAGCGCGCTTTCCTATTTAGGGTCGAGAGTGGCACTGATGGTGAAGGTACCACCAGTGCCGTCCTCCTTGGCGGACACCTTCTTGGTCTCTGGTGGAGCTGCCATTGTCTTCTTACACTTGCCG
Source organism: Triticum timopheevii (assembly GCA_963921465.1). Taxonomy (NCBI): domain Eukaryota; kingdom Viridiplantae; phylum Streptophyta; class Magnoliopsida; order Poales; family Poaceae; genus Triticum; species Triticum timopheevii. The sequence continues at coordinate 532,189,494 of OY997264.1, forward strand.
GTGGAGCTCGATGGTGCGTCCTCGACGGTAGCGCAGCACTCCAAAGAGGCGCGCTTGCCGGAGTGGGCATCAGAACTCTTGCCAGACTTGGTCTTCTTCTTCCCCCCAGGAGCTTCAACGGCAAGTGACTTGCGATCTGTTGCGTCTGCTGCTTCCCGGTAGATCTTGTCGGTGCAGATAAGAGCATCCTTCTTGTCGCCAGGGACAGAGATGACACTTATCGGGCCTGGCATCTTCAGCATGTTGTATGCATAGTGAGAGGCTGCCATGAATTTGGCGAGTGCTGGACGGCCGAGTATCCCATTGTAAGGCAATGGAAAGTCAGCAACATCAAAAGTGACCCTCTCAGTCCTGAAGTTCAACTCGCTGCCAAATGTCACCGGCAACGTGATCTTTCCCTTCGGCTTGCTCCTTCCCGGATTGATCCCTTGGAATGTGCCGGTCTCTTCGAGCTCGCTATCAAGGATCTGGAGTTTCTGGAGTACCGCGGAGGAGATCAGGTTCAAGCCGGCCCCGCCGTCAACTAGCATCTTAGTGACCTTGAGGTTGCGGATAGTTTGTGAAACCAACATCGGCAAGCACCCGACCGCAGTTATGCGATCAGGGTGGTCCTCAATATCAAAGATGATAGGCGTGCTGGACCATTTCAGAGGCTTGCGTGACTCAACGGGTGGTTCTGCCGCATTGGCTTCCCGCACCCACTGCTTGAGCTGGCAGTGTGAAGTATGCAGAGAAGCACCGCCGTGAACGCACAGGACCTCTGTGGCTTTCTGGAACTCCTGCTCATCGGTCTCGTCATCATCCATATCTTCATCGTCGTCATCATCTTCATCCTTGTCGTGGCCGCGGGGAGGTCTGTGTCTTTGCCGCGGCGTCCTCCTCGGCTGGGGCGTTTCTTGCCGACTCCTCCAGCACCTTCCTGGGCCTTCTCCTTGTCGCGTCGCTCGTATTCAGCCTTTTGCTGCTCGACAACCTGCTCGACCTTCTTGCAGCTCTGGAGGTCATGGCCCTTGGTGCGGTGGATCTTGCAGTACTGCTTGTTGGTGCCGTCCTGCTTGTCGGCGACCGCCACAGCCTGATAGTTGGTGCCTGCAGCAATCTCCTCGCCGGAGCTACCAGCTTTGGCTTTCTTGGCGCCACCTCCGTTGCCGGACTGCTCAACAACTAGCACATCTTTGCCTTTCTTCTTCCTGTTGTTCTGCCGCCGGTTTTTCTTTGCCGGGGCAGCATCCTCACTATCAGATCCTCTTGCTTCTGTATTCCCTCTGGGGAGTTTCCTCCCTTCCTCAGCACGTGCACACTTGTCGGCCAGGGCATATAGCTCACTGACGTCTCTGATCTTGCACATCGCCATCTCCTCCCGCATCCTGCGGTTTCGCACGTTCTGATGGAATGCGCTGATTACCGCGGCATGGTGGACATCTGGGATGTTGTGCTGTACGCGGCTGAATCTCTGAATGTACTTGCGCAGGGGCTCTCCTTCTTTCTGGGCGAGCAGATGAAGGTCGCTCTCTTGGCCATGAGGCTTGTGGCCTCCTGTAAAGGCGCCGACAAACTGATGGCATAGGTCTGCCTAGGAGGATATGGAGTTATCCGACAAGTGCATGAGCCAGGACCTGACATTGGGCTTGAGCACCAGCGGGAAGTAGTTGGCAAGGATCTTGTCGTCCCGCCCCCCCGGCAGCTTGCACCGCGATGGTGTAGATGCTGAGGAACTCCGACGGATGCGACTTGCCGTCGTACTTCTCTGTTACGTCTGGCTTGAAATTCCTCGTGCTGGGCCACTGGACTTGCCGCAACTCACGAGTGAACGCAGGGCAACCTACCGCGTACGGCAAGTCGCCTGGTCCCCCTGGTGCATGCATGTCGACAGAGGGCCCAGCACGCTGGTCCGATTGACGCCGCGCTTCTCTTCGGCGCTCGATGCGAGTACGAGCGTCTTCTTGCTGTCGTTCGTGAAGAACTTGGCGCTGATCGCGACGAGCTCGTGGATCTGATGATGCGGTGGAGTCGCTGTCGAGGTGGATCCGGCGAGTCGGCGATCTTGGCCTTCGGGATGGAGAGTGCATGGTGGTTGCACCCCCACCGGTTTTGTCGCCATCGGCTCGTGCCTGGCAGTCCTGCCGTGGCAGCGATGTACTCGGCTGCCGCGGAGTGTCGCCGTTGGCGAAGCCGATGAGACTCTGAATGGTGGCCCTCCATTCGTCGATCTTGTCTGCCGTTGGAGGGTAATCCAGGAGCAGTTGAGCTCGCGCCAAAGCTTCTGCTGGAGTGGTGGGCGACAGTGGCGAACGGTGCGAGGAGCGGGATATGCTCGGACTTCTAACTATGTTAGAAGGAGCAGTATCCCGTCCAGGCGACCGTGTCTCGCTCGTGCCAGCATGTTGGCGTGCATGCTGGTCTTGAGCACCCCGAGATCCACCAGCTCGATCTTGGTCCAACGAACGTATGGCACCGCGAGTACCATGACGCTGTCGGTCCTGCGCCTCCTGAGATGGGCGCGGTGCATGTACGGACGCCGAGGTCTGCGCAGCCTTGTCCTTGGACCTGGCAGCACCGTGAGCTCCCTCGTCGACGCCCGTTCTTCCGCCGGCGTCTACCCCACCACCTGTTTGCTCCGGTGGTGGTGGGATCGACGTGGATGGAATAGCTGCCTTCGAAGCCTTCTTCTTCGGTGGCATGTCGATGAAGAAGATGAAGATCTAGCTCGTGCGAACGCCGGATCAGGTTCACACAACCTCGACGCTACAGTACACACTAGCTGCTAACGAGACCGAGCGTGAGTGTTTTTCTGCCTTCCCAAACCCCCCCCCCCCCCTCTACGTTGCGCATGGGCTTCCTTTTATATGCTAAAGGGGTCACTGACAGGTGGCAACGTAGACAAGGGTAAAAATGGAAAAGGAATTGCGGTTGGTACAACTACCTGTACAGTGTATCATACCTAACCCTGACGGCAGGGGACAAAGGCATTAAATGCCCGTCTGCGTTGCCCAAATAGTGCAAAAAGGGACCGTCAGGGACGCCACCGCTTGCCACGATGGCAATCTTGTCAGCGTCGCTTGTCACCGTGCACCGCTGGCTGCACAACCTCTTGCCACACGCGCCTGGAAAGGTCCCAGGGCGACACGTTGGTGGATGTGCTGGAGCGCGGGTATAGAGTGGTAGCTTGCCGCGGCAAACGCCTTGCCGCGGTTGTTGTCTTGTCGCGTCCGGAAGCTTGTCGCTCACCGGGCCTCGCCGAGACGTGTGGCGCGTCGCGGCAAGTTCCTTGAGATGCCTTGGTTGGTCTTCCCGCAAGCTCCTCTTGCCGGGGTCTCGTCTCCTTGGCTTGAATACTTTGTTCTTGAATGGCTCCAAAGGAACCACGGAGGACCTTGGCGGTCACCCGGCAAGCCTTGCCGCGGGGTGCTGCGACTGCCCGTGCACAAGTTCAGGATACTAGGGTACCCCTACTCTAGTACACCGACATAATCCTTTAAGGGGATTGTTTGGGGTATCTTCACCCCAACCAGAAGAGCAAAGAGTTGCTCCTGAACCTACTGAACTTTATGAAAATATTTACTTTGAGATTCATTCGGGTATGATAGAGAAACTGCTAGCTAATCCATTTGCAGGAGATGGAACATTGCATCCCGATTTACACCTTATCTTTGTGGATGAAGTTTGTGGATTATTTAAGCTTGCAGGTATTCCCGATGATGTTGTCAAAAGGAAGGTCTTCCCTTTATCTTTGAAGGGAGATGCATTGACATGGTATAGGCTATGTGATGATACGAGATCTTGGAATTATAAGCGATTGAAGTTGGAATTTCACCAGAAGTTCTATCCTATGCATCTTGTTCATCGTGATCGTTATTACATATATAATTTCTGGCCTCGCGAAGGAGAAAGCATCGCTCAAGCTTGGGGGAGGCTTAAGTCAATGTTATATTCATGCCCCAATCATGAGCTCTCTTGGGAAATGATTATTCAGAATTTTTATGCTCGGCTTTCTCTTGATAATCGCAACCTGCTCGATACTTCCTGTGCTGGTTCTTATATGCTGAAGACTATTGATTTCAAATGGGACTTATTGGAAAGAATTAAACGCAAATCTGAAGATTGGGGTTCCGGCGATGGTAAGGAGTCAGGTATGACACCTAAGTTCGATTGTGTTAAATCTTTTATGGATACCGATGCTTTTCGTGGATTTAGCGCTAAGTATGGACTTGACTCTGAGATAGTAGCTACTTTTTGTGAATCTTTTGCTACTCACGTTGATCTCCCTAAAGAGAAGTGGTTTAAATATAATCCTCCTGTTGAAGTGAAAGTAGTTGCACCTATTATAGTCGAAGAAAAGACTATTACCTATAGTGATCCTATTGTTCCTACTGCTAATGTTGAAAAACTTCCTTTTCCTGTTAGGATAAAGGATCATGCTAAAGCTTCGACTGTTGTTCGTAAGAGTAATACTAGGACTTATACACCTCCTGAGCAAATTAGTGTTGAACCTAGTATTGCTATGGTTAAAGATCTCTTGGATAAGGACTTAGATGGGCATGGTGTTTCTTTCTTGGGTGAGACTGCTAATATTGCTAGACCTAATACTAAGACACGTAGACGTGTCGTAGGCATGCCTGTTATTTCTGTTAAAATAGGAGATCATTGTTATCATGGCTTATGTGATATGGGTGCTAGTGCTAGTGCAATACCTTATGATCTTTATAAAGAAATTATGCATGACATTGCACCCGTTGAATTAGAAGACATTGATGTTACTATTAAGCTTGCTAATAGGGATACCATTAAACCTATTGGGATTGTTAGAGATGTTGAAATTTTGTGTGGGAAGGTTAAATACCCTGCTGATTTTCTTGTTCTTGGTTCCCCACAAGATGATTTTTGTCCCATTATTTTTGGTAGACCCTTCTTGAATACTGCTAGTGCTAAGATTAATTGTGAAAAGAATATTGTCACTGTTGGCATAGATGGTATGTCTCATGAGTTTAATTTCGCTAAGTTTAGTAGAAAACCTTGTGAAAGGGAACCACCTAGTAAGGATGAGATTATTGGTCTTGCTTCCATTGCGGTTCCTCCAACTGATCCGTTAGAACAATATTTGCTAGACCATGAAAATGATATGTTTATGAAAGAAAGGGAAGAAATAGATGAAGTGTTCCTTAAACAGGAACCTATGCTGAAATATAACCTTCCCGTTGAAATTCTTGGGGATCCCCTCCACCCAAGGGTGATCCCGTGTTCGAACTCAAACCATTACCTGATAATCTTAAGTATGCTTATCTTGATGAAAAATAAATATATCCTGTTATTATTAGTGCTAACCTTTCAAAGAAAGAAGAAGAAAGATTATTGAAAACTCTGAAGAGGCACCGAGCAGCTATTGGATATACTCTGGATGATCTTAAGGGCATTAGTCCCACATTATGTCAACACAAGATTTCAGTGGGGAAAGATGCCAAACCAGTTAGAGATCCTCAAAGACGATTAAATCCCAAGATGAAGGAAGTGGTAAGAAAGGAGATACTAAAGCTCCTTGAGGCAGGTATTATTTATCTCGTTGCTGATAGTGAATGGGTAAGCCCTGTCCATTGTGTCCCTAAAAAGGGAGGTATTACCGTCGTTCCGAATGATAAAGATGAATTGATCCCGCAAAGAATTATTACAGGTTATAGGATGGTAATTGATTTCCATAAGTTAAATAAAGCTACTAAGAAAGATCATTACCCTTTACCTTTTATTGATCAAATGCTAGAAAGGCTATCCAAACACACACATTTTTGCTTTCTAGATGGTTATTCTGGTTTCTCTCAGATACCTGTGTCAGCGAAGGATAAATCTAAAACTACTTTTACTTGCCCTTTTGGTACTTTTGCTTATAGACGTATGCCTTTTGGTTTATGTAATGCCCCTGCTACCTTTCAAAGATGCATGATGGCTATATTCTCTGATTTTTGTGAAAAGATTTGTGAGGTATCCATGGATGACTTCTCCGTCTATGGATCCTCTTTTGATGATTGTTTGAGCAACCTTGATCGAGTTTTGCAGAGATGCGAAGACACCATTCTCATCCTGAATTGGAAAAAATGTCACTTTATGGTTAATGAAGGCATTGTCTTGGGGCACAAGATCTCCGAGAGAGGTATTGAAGTTGATAAAGCCAAAGTTGATGCTATTGAAAAGATGCCATGTCCCAAGGACATAAAAGGTATAAGAAGTTTCCTTGGTCATGCCGGTTTTTATAGGAGGTTCATTAAGGACTTTTCTAAAATCTCTAGGCCTCTGTCTAATTTATTGCAAAAATATATTCCTTTTGTCTTTAATGATGATTGTGTAGAAGCATTTGAAGTGCTTAAGAAAGCTTTGATCACTGCACCGATTGTTCAGCCACCTGATTGAAATTTACCTTTTGAAATTATGTGCGATGCTAGTGATTATGCTGTAGGTGTTGTTTTAGGGCAAAGATTTGATAAGAAATTGAATGTTATCCAGTATGCTAGTAAGACTCTTGATACTGCCTAGAGAAATTATGCTACTACTGAAAAAGAGTTCTTAGCAGTTGTGTTTGCATGTGATAAGTTCAGACCTTATATTGTTGATTCCAAAGTTACTATTCACACTGATCATCCTGCTATTAAATACCTTATGGAAAAGAAAGATGTTAAGCCTAGACTCATTAGATGGGTTCTCTTGCTCCAAGAATTTGACTTGCATATTATTGGTAGAAAGGGAGCTGAGAACCCCGTTGAAGATAACTTGTCTAGGTTAGAGAATGTTCTTGATGACCCACTACCTATTAATGATAGCTTTCCTGATGAATGATTAGCGGTCGTCAATGCTTCTCGTACTACTCCTTGGTATGCTGATTATGCTAATTACATTGTTGCTAAATATTTACCCCTAGTTTCACATACCAACAAAAGAAAAAGTTCTTTTATGATTTAAGACATTACTTCTGGGATGATCCACACCTTTATAAAGAAGGAGTAGATGGTGTTATTAGACGTTGTGTGCCTGAGCATGAACAGGAACAGATTCTTCGTAAGTGTCACTCTGAATCTTATGGAGGACACCACGCTGGAGATAGAACTGCACAGAAGGTATTACAATCTGGTTTTTATTGGCCTACTCTCTTCAGAGATGCTCGTAAGTTTGTCTTATCGTGTGATGAATGTCAAAGAATAGGTAACATTAGTAGATGTCAAGAAATGCCTATGAATTATTCTCTTGTTATTGAACCGTTTGATGTTTGGGGCTTTGATTATATGGGACCTTTTCCTGCCTCTAATGGTTATACACATATCTTAGTTGCTGTTGATTACGTTACTAAGTGGGTAGAAGCTATTCCAACTAGTAGTGCTGATCATAACACTTCTATTAAAATGCTTAAAGAAGTTATTTTTCCGAGGTTTGGAGTCCCTAGATATCTTATGACTGATGGTGGTTCACATTTCATTCATGGTGCTTTCCATAAGATGCTCGCTAAGTATGATGTCAATCATAGAATAGCATCTCCTTATCATCTGCAGTCTAGTGGTCAAGTAGAGTGAGCAATAGAGAGCTCAAATTAATTTTGCAAAAGACTGTGAATAGATCTAGAAAGAATTGGTCCAAAAAACTTGATGATGCATTATGGGCCTATAGAACTGCATACAAAAATCCTATGGGTATGTCTCCTTATAAGATAGTTTATGGAAAAGCGTGTCATTTACCTCTTGAACTTGAACATAAAGCATATTGGGCTATTAAAGAGCTCAATTATGACTTTAAGCTTGCCGGTGAGAAGAGGTTATTCGATATTAGCTCACTTGATGAATGGAGAACCCAAGCCTATGAGAATGCCAAGATTTTCAAAGAAAAAGTCAAACGCTGGCATGATAAGAGGATACAAAAGCGTGAGTTTAACGTAGGAGATTTTGTGTTATTATTCAACTCTCGTTTAAGATTTTTTGCAGGAAAACTTCTCTCAAAATGGGAAGGTCCCTACGTTATCGAGGAGGTTTATCATTTTGGTGCCATAAAAATCAATAACTTCGAAGGCACAAATCCGAGGGTGGTAAACGGTCAAAGAATTAAACACTATATTTCAGGTAATCCTATCAATGTTGAAACTAATATTATTGAAACCGTAACCCCCAAGGAATACATAAGGGACACTTTCCAGAACGTTCCAGACTCCAAAAAGGCATAGGTATGTGGTACGGTAAGTAAACCGACTCCAAAACAACTCCAATGGCAATTTTGACCAGTTTTGGAATATTTAAGAATTTTAGGAAGAAAGAAGTAGTCCGAAAGGGACACGAGGCTCCCACGAGAGTGGAGGGCGTGCCCCCCTTGTAGGGAGCGCCCCCTGTCTCGTGAGCACCTTGCGTGCTTCCCGGACTCTGTTTTCTTGTATGTTACATATTTTGGTCGGTAAAAATTCATTATATATACTCCCGAAGGTTTTGACCATCGTATCACACAAATATCCTCTGTTTTCGTTTGAGTTGTTTCTGTTGCAGATTTAGAGCACCATGACTTCACCCTCCTCCAACAATGAAGACAAGGATGCTTGACTTTTGAAGATAGAGCTGAAAAGAGAAGAACCAGAAGAGATCAACAAGGATGAAGGGATCAAGGAAGCCATGGAGGTTCAAGCTCCGGCGGTGAAAGAAGAAGATATCCCTCAACCTTTACCTAACCTCTTTACTCCAACAGATATTGAAGCTTTCAAGATGATTGAGTTAGCTCACATACAGAACAAGTATCTCACACAGGAGAATATTCTATTGAAGGGTCATATTGCTGGGCTTAAGGGCATTACCCGCAAGTTGGAGGAACTTTTACGCTCAATGTGCGATTATCCACCGTCATCATCACCACCTCCATCACCTCCAGGATATAATCACATGGGTATGGGCACTCCCCTAGGCAACTGCCAAGCTTGGGGGAGGTGCCCCGGTATCGTATCACCATCACACTCCTATCTTTACCGCTTTATTTAGTTCGATCCTTTTAGTAGTATCTTGATCTAGTAGTTTGAAGTTTTGTTATCAAGTAGTTTTGAGTTTTGATTTGCGATCTCTTTATGTAATCTAGTCCATTAGCTATTTATAATAAAGATTAGTGTTGAGTCAAGGGCCTTGCTATGTGCTATGATCTTGAGAAAGTAGAAAGAACAAAAGAGTTCATATTGATATTTTGGATATTGACAACTTCACATATAGAGAGTATGAGGCATAAAAATTGTTGAGAGTTGATAAACTTAGCCTTGGTCATCGTTGCAATTAATAGGAAGTGATAAGGAAAGAGGGGTTCACATATAAATATACTATCTTGGACACCTTTTATAATTGGGAGCACTCATTAAGTATGACATGCTAAAAGAGTTGACGTTGGACAAGGAAGACAACGTAATGGTTTATATTTTCGCGCATCTCAGTTAAAGTATATTATCATTGACCTTCCAAACATGTTGAGCTTGCCTTTCCCCCTCATGCTAGCCAAATTCCTTGCACCAAGTAGAGATACTACTTGTGCTTCCAAATATCCTTAAACCCAATTTTGCCATGAGAGTCCACCATACCTACCTATGGATTGAGTAAGATCCTTCAAGTAAGTTGTCATCGGTGCAAGCAATAAAAATTGCTCTCTAATTATGTATGACTTATTAGTGAGGAGAAAATAAGCTTTGTACGAACTTGTTGTGGAAGTAATAAAAGCGACGGACTGCATAATAAAGGTCCACATACAAGGGGCAATATAAAGTGACGTTCTTTTGCATTAAGATTTTATGCATCAACCCTAAACGTGCATGACAACCTCTACTTCCCTCTGCGAAGGGCCTATCTTTTACTTTATGTTTTTACTTTATGCTTGAGTCAAGGTGATCCTCACCTTTCCCTTTTTCATTTTATCCTTTGGCAAGCTCCTCGTGGTTGAAAGATCATGATATATATATATATATATATATATATATATATATATATATATATATATATATATATATATATATATCCAATTGGATGTAAGTTAGCATGGGCTATTATTGTTGACATCACCTAAAGGTGAATACGTTGGGAGGCAACACAATAAGCCCCTATCTTTCTGAGTGTCCGGCTAAAACTCTATAACCACAAGTATTGCATGAGTGTTAGCAATTGTAGAAGATTACGAGATAGTTGAGTATGTGAGCTTGCTGAAAAGCTCTTTTATTGAATGTTTCTGATGTTACGATAAATTGCAATTGCTTCAATGACTGAGATTATAGTTTGTTAGTTCGCAATGAAGTTTTTGAACCATACTTGACATTGTGAATTGCTTGTCACTTGAGCATAGGAAATCATATGACAAAATCTATATATGTTGCTATTATTAGAATGATCATGATGCCCTCATGTCCGTATTTTATTTTTATCAACACCACTATCTCTAAACATGTGGACATATTTTCTGATTTCGGCTTCCGCTTGAGGAAAAGTGAGGTCTAAGCTTGGGGGAGTTGATACGTCCATTTTGCATTATGCTTTTATATCAATATTTATTGTATTATGGGCTGTTATTACACATTATATCTCACTACTTATGGCTATTCTCTCTTATTTTACAAGGTTTACCATGAAGAGGGGGGAATGTCGGCAGCTGGAATTCTGGCTGGAAAAGGAGCAAACATTGGGAACCTATTCTGCACAGCTCCAAAAGTCCTGAAACTCCACGAAACAACTTTTTGGAATTATTAAGAATTTCTGAGCCAAAGAAATAGGCCAGGGGGCCCACACCCTGTCCAGGAGAAAGGGGGGCGCCCCCCGCTATAGCGCGCGCCCCTATCTCCTGGGCCCCCTGGTGGGCCTCCGGCGTCTATCTTCTGCTATATCATCACTTTTACCCTGGAAAAAATTGTGGGCAAGCTTACGGGACGAAACTCCGCCGCCACGAGGCGGAACCTTGGCGGAATCAATCTAGGGCTCTGGCGGAGCTGTTCTGCCGGGGACACTTCCCTCCGGGAGGGGGAAATCATCACCAATGTCATCACTAATGATCCTCTCATCGGGAGGGGGTCAATCTCCATCAACATCTTCACCAGCACCATCTCCTCTCAAAACCCTAGTTCATCTCTTGTATCCAATCTTGTATCAAAACCACAAATTGGTACCTGTGCATTGCTAGTAGTGTTGATTACTCCTTGTAGTTGATGCTAATTGGTTTACTTGGTGGAAGATCATATGTTCAGATCCTTTATGCATATTATTACTCCTCTGATTATGAACATGAATACGCTTTGTGAGTAGTTACGCTTGTTCCTGAGGACATGGGTGAAGTCTTGCTATTAGTAGTCATTTGAATTTGGTATTCGTTTGATATTTTGATGAGATGTATGTTGTCTTTTCCTCTAGTGGTGTTATGTGAACGTCGACTACATGACACTTCACCATTATTTGGGCCTAGAGGAAGGCATGGGGAAGTAATAAGTAGATGATGGGTTGCTAGAGTGACAAAAGCTTAAACCCTAGTTTATGCATTGCTTCATTAGGGGCTGATATGGATCCATATGTCTAATGCTGTGGTTAGGTTTACCTTAATACTTCTTTTGTAGTTGCGGATGCTTGCAATAGGGGTTAGTCATAAGTGGGATGCTTGTCCAAGTTAGGGCAGTACCCAAGTTCCGGTCCACCCACATATCAAATTATCAAAGTACCGAACGCGAATCATATGAACGTGATGAAAACTAGCTTGACGATAATTCCCAATGTGTCCTCGGGAGCTCCTTTATTATTATTAGAAATTGTCCAGGCTTATCCTTTGATACATAAAGGATTGGGCCACCTTGCTGCACTTTATTTACTTTATTTACTTGTTGCTCGTTACTATTTATCTTATCACAAAACTATCTATTACCTACAATTTCAGTGCTTGCAGAGAAAACCTTACTAAAAACCGCTTATCATTTCCTTCTGCTCCTCGTTGAGTTCGACACTCTTATTTATCGAAAGGACTACGATAGATCCCCTACACTTGTGGGCCATCAGCTGCCGAACACAGGAGGACAGAAGAAATTTCCTCCCCAAGTGAAAACTGTAAACATGATATACACCACCCATATTCCCAAGCGGGAGCGGAAGCGCGCACTAAGGGACATCTACGAGATGGAGCCAGTCGCCCCAAAGTTCAATCCATGGTCTTCTTGTCTGATCACTTTTGATCGCAGGGACCATCCTACCAGTATCCGTCATGGCGGTTCGGCTGCATTGGTCCTCAACCCCATCATTGACGGATTCCACCTCACACGAGTCCTTATGGACGGTGGCAATAGCCTGAAACTGCTCTATCAGGATACAATGCGCAAAATGGGTATCGATCCCTCAAGGATCAAACCCACCAAAACCACCTTTAAAGGTGTCATACCAGGTGTAGAAGCCTGTTGCATGGGCTCAATCACATTGGAAGTAGTCTTCGGATCTCTGGACAACTTCCGAAGCGAGGAGTTAATCTTCGACATCGTCTCCTTCCGCAGTGGCTATCACGCACTGCTCAGATGAACCACATTTGCTATATTCAATGCGGTACTGCATTATGCCTACCTCAAGCTCAAGATGCCAGGTCCTCGCGGGGTTATAACAGTCAACGTAAACACAGAGCGCTCCCTCCGTACAGAGGAGCACATTGCGGCCCTCGCAGCAGAAGTCGGCAATAAAGCCCCCGAACACTGCTAAGCAAGTCTGGAGCACTCTGCAACAGGATCGGCCGACACATCCTGAGCTCGCCTACCAATTCGGCCTCAGTCCTAGTCCCAGTCAAGCGGTTAAATTCGTGCCACGCGTACATAATTACACACTAAAAATACCATGGGCATAGGTGGAGGCACAGCTACAATACGGCCCACAATGCGGCTCAACCGCCCCAGGACCCGTATACCTTCACACTTTTCTTTCTTTCAGGTCCCTATTTTCTGGAGGCTCTTCGGATAGTCTGATTACCGGACCTAGCATGGGATGGAGACACCAAGGAGGCAATGAGCTTTGATGTACAAGGGAATCCCCAGGTGGTTTCTGATAATGATCGCTATACTTGTTTTACATACCCATACGCAGCTCACTCTTGGTTAGGACATGTCAAATAGTCCTATTTTGCTTATCGCACTACTTGTATACATACACCTAGACGTATTATTCAAACAACAATGGAAAACAATGCACAATGTCAGCTTACTGTTGCATTTCTTTATCTTTTTCCTTGACCGTTTATGTATTATAAATTGCACACGTACATGTTGGTACGATTCAATTTGCCAGGGGATTCAGTATACCCCATAACACGGCAAGAAAAGTCCGAACACTCTAGATAGTGCGGCACCCTGAACTTATAGCATTATATGCATCAGCTTCGAATCATGTCTTGGGTCAATAGTTGGGTTTGCCCGGCTCCCATGTTTTGGTACCTTAAGTTCTGCTATATCGGCTAAGGTAGCGCAGGGAGAACTACTGCGATTGTGTCCCGGTTCTTCCGGATGAGCACCTCAGTAGAGAAAGCCAAAACTGACTATCATGATGTGGCGAGAGCTGGTTGTTGTTCGAGAGGTCTCAAATCCTTAAAGATTTTTTCCGCTTCGGGTGAGGAATCGGCCTTGTCCAATTTAGGCGTGTAGAGCGCCCCAAGTTAGGCCTTCCGAATACCAGGGGCTATGCCAAAATTTAAAATTATAGACTTCTATGGCTAAGTGAGAGTGATAAAGCTATATAGTCCGATTGCCTTGTTCGTTGCGCTAAACACCTCCTTAAAGGACCAAAAATTTGGATAAAGAGTGTTTAGATTTACCCCGAACACCCTGGTACTAGTTGCATGGGGGCAGAAGCCGACGACTGGCCAACTCTCAGATTTTATAAATGGCCGCACAGAAGGTAATATTTTAAATCAACAAGCGTTATATGGCACAAATGAACTTGTTTTCATATTATAGGATCAAATGAGTACATTCATTCAACAATTACATCCTTAGCGCATTCCTCCGCCACAAGGCGGGCGCCCTTCAGGACACCGTCGTAATACTTTTCGGGGTGGCGGTGCTCCTTACCCTTCGGCGACCCCTCCGTCACTAGCTTCTCGGCATCCATCTTCGCCCAGTACACTTTCGCGCGGGCGAAGGCCCTGCGTGCACCTTCAATACAGACTGACAGCTTTATGACTTCAAGGGCATCGGCTGTTCGGCCCCAATATACTGGGACCTGAACAACTTCTCCGTCGAGCTCCCTTCTTCAGCCTGGTAGAACTCTGCAGCATCAGATATGCTGCACGGCAGATCTGCGAATGCTCCTGGAGAGCTCCAAATCGGGTAAGTAAAAGGAAAGCCTCCTTCACATGCTTGCTTTGCATATTGAAAGCCTTACCCACCGCAATCTTCTTGGCCGCCTGAACCTCCTGGAGGGCCTTTTGGGCTTCGGCCTTGGCATCTTGTGCGCTCTGGAGGGCCTTCGCAAGCTCGGACTCTTGCGTCTTAGAGTCACGCTCCAGGGACTTGTACTTCTTGTAAAAATCCCGGAGCTCTTGCTGGACCTCGTCGGCCCGGGCCTCTTGCTTCTCGCGCCTGGTGCGCTCCTTGGCCGCTTTGTCTTCAGCCTCGATCAACACCTTCTTAAGGGCCGCCACTTCAGTCACGGCCCCTATTAAAGTTCATGATGTTTTCATGAGCTCAAACCATTTTTTCTTTATCAATATACAGACATGGTATTATGTACCTTTGTTCTCCTCGAGCTGCCTCTTCACGAGGCCGAGCTCTCCCTCGGTCCGCTCCAGGTCCTGCTTTAGTCCAGAGACCTCCGCAGTGCGAGCGGCAGCGGCCAGCAGCGACGCCTGCTTATTCACATAGACATGTTCTTATTTGACTCCTTTGGATGTTTTTTGATCCTTTGTTCGTCCTTTCTTTCCGAACACCAAACAGAGCATCAGGGGCTACTGTCTATGCTATGATATTTTTCTAATAATTTGATTACTTACCTCAAAGTCTGTTAGGAGGCTAGCGCAGGCTTCGGACAATCCGTTTTTGGCGGACCGAACCTTCTCAATCACCACACTCATGATGGTGTAGTGCTCTTCGTCAATGGAAGCGCCGCGAAGCGCTTCCAGCAAGTTGTCCGATGCCTTTGGTTGGATAGAGGTCATCGGCACGGGCGGCTCGCCCCTCTTAGAGATAGGCTGCCTGCCCGAATCCGGAACCACTGCGGGTTCCGGCGCAGTATCCGGCTGGGGGCCAGACTTGTTGCGGCCCCCGATCTCAGCATCCATGGGGGTCTTCCCTCCCATGTGCCCGGCGTTTGGGATTTCTCCTTGGGGCGTCTCCAGAACTGTCTCCCCCTGGCCCAGTATACTCTGAGACAACACCTCAATGTCGTCCGCGGGCCTGGGGGAGGTGGCCATCGGGATTGAATCGACGTTCATCGCCGACTGGCCCAAAGACCCATCCGAGGAGGATACGTCAATGTGGGCTTTGGCCGGACTGCACGAGTATGATTGGCATGATAAGAAGCAATAAAGCAAAACATACCGGAAGTATTATAGTGTCTGGATACTTACGACTTCGCCAGGGGCTTGTCCCTAGGAAACCACTCCTTGTCGCTGTAGGCGGCTGTGGTGGAGTGGTCCGGAGGGAGGGTCTTTCCCTTCTTGGACCCTTCGGCCTCCCCAGATGGGGTGGCCTTCCTTTTCTTCTCCCCCTTGGTTGGGAGAGGGATTTCCTCTTCCTCCTCCCCGTCTTTGTTGGAGGAACGCACCTCGGTGTCTTGGGACGATGAGTCCGATACAACCTTGCGCTGGAGACCTTTCCTGGTCCCCGTGGCCTTCTTCTTGGCCTTCTTCTCCGGCACCTCATAGGGCGCCGGGAACATCATCTCAGTTAAGAGAGGCAATGCTTAATCTTCGGGTAGTGGAGCCGGACAGTCAATCCGCTCCGCTGTCGCTACCCAGTCCTATTAAATTGGCATGGAGGCTTAGATTCCTCCCACGAATATACTGGGGAAAAGCACATCTTGCAAAATGTAAAAACTTACCGGATTGGCGGGGCGCTTTGCACTGAGTCCATGATCTTCGGCTATGGGCGGTGGTACCTCGGTGGCCTTGAACAACACCTTCCAGACATCTTCGTGCGTCGTGTCGAAGAGCTCTCGCGGCATGTGGTGTTCGGCCGGGTCGAACTCCCACATATTAAAAGCCCATCTTTGACACGGGAGGATCCGGTGGAAGAGCCTGACCTGGACCACGTTGACAAGCTTGATTTTCTTGCTTATTGTATTTTTGACACAGGTCAGGAGTCCGGTCAGCTCCACCGGTGAGCCCCAGGCCAAGCCCTTCTTTTTCCAGGAGGTGAGCCGCATGGGGACGCCGGATCGAAATTCGGGGGCCGCCGCCCAGTTGGTGTCGCGCGCTCGGTGATGTAGAACCACCCCGATTGCCACCCCTTCACGGTCTCCACATAGGAGCCTTCGGGCCAGGTGACGTTGGGCATCTTGCCCACCATGGCGCCTCCACACTCCGCTTGCTAGCCGACCACCACCTTCGGCCTCATGTTGAAGGTCTTCAGCCATAGGCCGAAGTGGGGCATAATGCGGATGAAGGCCTCGCACACGACGATAAATGCCGAGATGTTGAGGATGAAATTGGGGGCCAGATCATGGAAGTCCAGCCCGTAGTAAAACATGAGCCTGCAGACAAATGGGTGGAGGGGGAATCCCAGTCCGCGGACGAAGTGAGCAAGGAACACAACCCTCTCATGGGGTTCCGGAGTAGGGACGATTTGCCCTGCGTCCGGGAGCCGGTGCGCGATGTTTTCGGCTAGGTATCCGGCTTCCCGAAGCTTCGTAATGTCCTCCTCCGTAACGGAGGAGACCATCCACTTGCCTCCCGCTCCGGACATGTTTGGAATGGCTTACGGAGAAGGTGAGAACTTGGGCGTTGGAGCTCAAGCGTGCGAGAATGGATGAGCAGGGGAAGAAGAAGGCGTGGGTGAAAAAGAGGAATCCTTATCTCTTTATAAAGGCGGTAGAAACTGTGCGCCTCCCCACTTGGCCGGTAAACTCGCTTATTCCCCAAGCGCCGCGTTGATGGCACGGTTGGGTTACCCACACCCGTATTGATGAGAATCCCGTGATAAGGGGACACGATCTCTGCTTCGACAAGACGTGCCAATAAAACCGCCTCACGATATGTGCGGTAGCAGGTTGGAAAACGGTTCGAATAATGACCAGGCCGAGGCGTGATGTCACGCTGTGAAAAGTTGTCGGCAGATTAGATTTGTGGAATATTGTACTCTCTACGGGGGGTATGTGGAATTCGTTTTGCAGAGCCGGACACGATCCTTGTGTTCAAAATCTTCTATGGAGTATTCGGAGAAGGAACCCGCCTTGCAATGCCGAAGACAATCTGCACGCCGGACTCATCGTCATTGAAGCCTGATTCAGGGCTACTGAGGGAGTCCTGGATTAGGGGGTCCTCGGACAGCCGGACTATATACTTTGGCCGGACTGTTGGACTATGAAGATACAAGATTGAAGACTTTGTCCCGTGTCCGGGTGGGACTCTCCTTTGCGTGGGAGGCAAGCTTGGCAATCCGGATATGTAGATCTCCTTCTCTGTAACCGACTCTGTGTAACCCTAGCTCCCTCCGGTGTCTATATAAACCAGAGGGTTTAGTCCGTAGGACAAGAACAACAATCATATCATAGGCTAGCTTCTAGGGTTTAGCCTCTACGATCTCGTGGTAGATCAACTCTTGTAATACTCATATCATCAAGATCAATCAAGCAGGAAGTAGGGTATTAACTCCATCGAGAGGGCCCGAACCCGGGTAAACATTGTGTCCCCCGCCTCCTGTTACCATTAGCCTTAGACGCACAGTTTGGGAGTCCCTACCCGAGATCCGCCGGTTTTGACACCGACAACGTGTCCTTCAGATCTGAAGCGCCAGGGGCACCTGTGTAATTACGCTGCGCCGCCCTTCTCCTTCCTATAAATACTTGCCCCCTCGCGGTCAATATCTCCTCTTCCACCACGCCATCTCGCTCAAACCCTAGCACCACCACTAGCTCGTGTCGACGCCGGAGACGAAGCGCTTAGTTGTCGCGACCTCTTCAACGCCATCCTCACACCGGCCGTGGACCTCATCTTCTTCGCCGCCGCCATAGGTGTCTTCCGCCGCCAAGTTAGGGCGTGGGAGATTGGACTGCTCGTCCTCCCATTTGCCTCGTCTAGCAGTTCGTCTATGAATTCTTAGAGCGTCACATTGAATCTCCTGAAGCCAACTCTTGTTTGACAAGCAGATGGAAGCCTTTCACTGTTTTGAAGCCTATCTGTCTGAATATTATGGCTTCTGAGAATCTGCACGGAAAGGTGGCAGGCAATGTTGCGGCAATACAACACCGGACCGCCCTCAGATCTGTATGAGCTCTACAAATCTGACCCTGAAGAGAGATAGACACAGTGCAAGAACATGATCCAATGGATCCGAAGATATTGGGCGGATCAATGGTTCGAGTATAACTTTGTGACACCTGAATACTCTGAGAAGAATGCCATCAAGCGCCCATGGGGTGATTGTCTTTACAAAAATTTGGTACCGAAGACAAAGGCCGAAGCTATTGCTCAGGAATTCTATCCTTGCATGCTCCGAGGAACTCAGCCTGAGAATGCCAACCCATCGTCTCTTTTATGGTGTCGTGACGACAATCTATTCAAGCACAACCTTCAGTTCGCAAAGGATTCAGCTGTCAAGAACAAGAAGGAATTTGGCCTCAACTTCAACCCGGGCCCATCTGCACCAAGGTCAGATGGAACACGTGAAGCCAACGAAAACAGAATTGGCCCCTTTGCCAACTTTGATGGGCTTCTGTCCCACATTGCTACCCAGAGGACCACAGTGGAGCAATCTGCTGAAGATGCAGACTCTAAAGATGCTCCCTCACCACCGAAGCAGAAGAAAAAGGCTAAAGCTTCAAAGCCCTCTACTGCTGCTGCTCCAAAATCTTCGACGAAGAAGCCACTAAAAGCTGCACCTCCTGAATACAGTGTGCAATCTGAAGATCTGTCTCGTGTGTCCAAGAGAACCAAGAAGCTGTTGCCGAAGAAGGTTTCTGGGCAGGCTCTCACTCCAGCTGCCGTTCTGCGCAATGAAGAAGACACCATTGATCTATCAAGTGATGAAGATCTTGGTGATGAAGCTCTAGAGATGTTGATCAAGAGCAAGCAAGAGGTGGCACTACAAGAAAAATACACTTCCGTGATGATAAGTGTTTGTCACAGTAGGTCATGTTTTTTGTCATGCATGTACATCTATGACAAATTTATGACAGAATCAAGATAGTCATACATGTGCTGTCATAGAAGTGTTCCATGACATTACCAAAATTATCATCACGGAAGTGTCCACTTCCATGATGATAAATCGCGCATCACAGAACTGCTTTCGTCAAGGGTGATCGACACATGGCATCCACCGTAACGAAACGCTGTTAAGCTATCGGGTCGGGTTTTGGATCCGATAACCCGTTAACAACCCCGACCAATGGGGATTTTCCACGTGTAAAATCATTATTGGCTGGAGGAAACACGTGTCGGCTCACCGTTGGGACAGATGTCATCCACTCATTGGACAGAAGGCGCCTATGATACGTCGACACGTGGCACGGCCCAACAGAGGCCCATTCCTGTGAAAAGGCCGGCCCGTTTGACTTGGTCAAAAGGTGGCGGGCTGGCCCACGGAAAGCCTGTTAATGGCCTGTTCGCATATAGCCCATTTACAGCCCGCTAACCGAGGGCCCGTTACGCCCTATCCGAATTAGGCCCAGTAGTGTCATCTGGGCCGTCCAATATGATTCAGCCCGTTTTAACTTCCGGCCCATGTGTGGCCCATGACTTCTTTCGGCCCATATGAGGACCTTTGTAACTCTTGGCCCATTAACGACCCGTTGTGAAATTGGCCCGTAATGAACAGTGTATCACTTTATACCCATTAACAGCCCATTATTCCATTGGTCCGTTTCCAGCCCAAGTTATCTTTCGGCCTTCTCAGGGCCCATTGATTCTTGGGCTCATTTGCAGCATTCGGTTACATACGGCCCGTTACTGTCATTTTCTGCTTGTGGGCCAAATTCATCACATCGTTACAATCGGCCCGTTTGCGCACCGTTAATACGTTGGGCCATTTTCATGTCAAAAAAACCCGTTGGGCTGTTTTCATAGAGTTATCAAATACGGCCTATTAACGGCCCGTTATGGTCCACGAATAGTACGGCCCATGATTGGCGAAATGATGATATGCCCCGTAGAAGGCCCATGGATCCTACGGCCCATATGAGGCCCATGGATGGTACGGCCCGTAGAAGGCCCATGGACCCTACGGCCCGTAGAAGGCCCATTGATCCCTAAGGCCCGTATAGAAGGCCGATGGATCCTACGGCCTGTATAGAAGGCCAATGGTCCTACGGCTGAACGAAGACCCATGGATCATACGGCCTTCAGGAGGCCCATGGTTACAACAGTCCGGGTGTTGCCATGATTATTTTGGCCTAGTTACCAAAAATAGGCTATTGTGGCCACTAGAAAAACACAGAAAAAGAACTGCAGTGACTACAAGCAAACAACTAAACAAGACAATAAGGAAATAAATAAGCAAGCAATTAAGGCTAGCCTATTACCGCTATTACACATATTACATCCACTGGGCATCAAAGTTCGCCACCAGTGCAAATATAGGGAACAAAGCAGCATATTACATACACTTGGCCGTCAAAATTGGCCACCAGTGCAAATAAACGCGGCAGCAAAACAAGAGCATAACTGAAACAACTTCAGAAGAGCTCAGGAAATGTTATCCTGGGTATCCACCATGCTGGCAATAAGCTTAGCAAGCTGATTAGCTTTGCCCTGTTTGGCGCTAAAATCCTCCAACGCTTGATGTTGCACCAGAAAGTATGCATCTGAATGCTCCAGGGACTTCCGCAGTCCTTCCGCTTCTTGTCGCAGCACAGCTGATCGATGTCTTTCAGCTTGTAGTTGAGACTCAAGAAACCGAACTGATTAAGACAGTGAGTTTAAATAGCTTGTGCATGCGGTAGTGGCCAGTAACTCAAACACTAAACCAAGACAGGACTTTGGGGTTGTCTCGCTGTCTTCAAGATAGTCTTCCTTAGCTGTTTTATCAGCTTTGTTGGAGACCAACAACGATGTGTCACTATCCTGAACCTTATCTGCATTACTTCCTTTACCATTGCTTAATAAGGCACTCTTCCCCAATATTCTGTCAGCATTCTAAAATAAGAAACAAGCATACACATAACAAGTTTAGCATGTACTAGTATATGAAACTCATTTCGGTGAACCAGTTCATTAGTAAGGTGGACAGGATTAAACTACCAAGTCTTCTATTGCCAAGTACTAGTACATAATAAAAGCATCAAACAAACATATATCTATGTCCTATGGTCACTGCATTGTCTTGCCAAATCAAAATAGAGACACAGTTCAAATCATATCAGTTCAAGACAAAGCGGCAGTGAAAGAATACAAAGCGTGGGAAACTACACGGCACAACAAGATTTCAGATGGGTACCACGGGTCTACATGTACAACAACACTATTGGCTCTGTTGTGATGCTAGTAATGTGCATGATATGAAAGTCAACTATATACACAATTGAAATTGAAATCAACAGAGCTATTGATAAGAGCAAACCTGTTAAAGAAACATGCGTGAACATACCCGCTGTGCCATTGGAGTTTCGATTGGATCCTTCAATTTAAAAATAAGTTCGTATCAGTAAATACAGTGATACAAGAGCAAAGCAATCATAGTGAAAAAAGGCAAATGTCGGTGTACTAGAGTAGGGGTACCCTAGTATCCCGAACTTGTGCACGGGCAGTCGCAACACCCCGCGGCAAGGCTTGCCGGGTGACCGCCAAGGTCCTCCGTGGTTCCTTTGGAGCCATTCAAGAACAAAGTATTCAAGCCAAGGAGACAAGGCCCCGGCAAGAGGAGCTTGCCGGGAGGGCCAACCAAGGCATCTCAAGGAACTTGCCGCGACGCGCCACGCGTCCCGGCGAGGCCCGGTGAGCGACAAGCTTCCAGACGCGACAAGACAACGACCGCGGCAAGGCGCTTGCCGCGGGAAGCTACCATTCTGTACCCGCGGTCCAGCACATCCACCAACGTGTCGCCCTGGGGCCTTTCCAGGCGCGCGTGGCAAGAGGCTGTGCAGCCAGCGGTGCGTGGTGGCAAGCGGCGCTGACAAGATTGCCATCGTGGCAAGCGGTGGCGTCCCTGACGGTCCCTGTTTGCACTATTTGGGCGACGCAGACGGGCATTTAATGCCTTTGTCCCCTGCCGTCAGGGTTAGGTATGATACACTGTACAGGTAGTTGTACCAACCACAATTCCTTTTCCATTTTTACCCTTGTCTACGTTGCCACCTGTCGGTGACCCCTTTAGCATATAAAAGGAGGCCCATGCGCAACGTAGAGGGGGGTTTGAAGGGAGGAAAACACTCACGCTCGGTCTCGTTAGCAGCTCGTGTGTACTGTAGCACTCAGCGCTCCCGAGCAAGAACTCAATACATTCAGACATGCAGCAGTAGGAGTATTATCTCTCCGGAGAGCTCCGAAGCTGGGTAAATCGCTCGTGTGCTTCGCCTCGATCCGCTCTTCGTGCGATCTCCGCCCCCCGCCGAACCGAAAGGGGCTCGGTCCGCCGGTCCCATAGGTGTTCGTGGATCAGTTTCCCCGACGTCTTTGGCGCGCCAGGTAGGGGACGTCGAGGTTTTGTGAACCTGATCCGGCGTTCACACGAGCTAGATCTTCATCTTCTTCATCGACATGCCACCGAAGAAGAAGGCTTCGGAGGCAGCTGTTCCGTCCGCGTCGATCCCACCACCACCGGAGCAAACGGGTGGTGGGGTAGACGCAGGCGGAAGAACGGGCATCGACGAGGGAGCTCACGATGCTGCCAGGTCCAAGGACAAGGCTGCGCAGACCTTGACGTCCGTACATGCACCGCGCCCATCCCAGGAGGTGCAGGACCGACAGCGTCATGGTATTCGTAGTACCATACGTTCGTTGGACCAAGATCGAGCTGGTGGATCTCGGGGTGCTCAAGACCAGCATGCACGCCAGCATGCTGGCACGAGTGAGACACGGTTGCCTGGACGGGATACTGCTCCTCCTAACATAGTTAGAAGTCCGAGCGTATCCCGCTCCTCGCACCGTTCGCCACTGCCGCCCACCACTCCAGCAGAAGCTTTGGTGCGAGCTCAACTGCTCCTGGATTACCCTCCAATGGCAGACAAGATCGACGAATGGAGGGCCACCATTCAGACTCTCATCGGCTTTGCCAACGGCGACACTCCGCGGCAGCCGAGTACGTCGCTGCCGCGGCAGGACTGCCAGGCGCGAGCCGATGGCGACAAAACCGGTGGGGGTGCAACCACCATACACTCTCCATCCCGAAGGCCAAGATCGCCGACTCGCCGGATCCACCTCGACAGCGACTCCACCGCATCATCGGATCCACGAGCTCGTCGCGATCAGTGCCAAGTTCTTCACGAACGACAACAAGAAGATGCTCGTACTCGCATCGAGCGCCGAAGAGAAGCACGGCGTCAATCCGACCAGCGCGCTGGGCCCTCTGTCGACATGCATGCGCCAGGGGAACCAGGCGACTTGCCGTACGCGGTAGGTTGCCCTGCGTTCACTCGTGAGCTGCGGCAAGCCCAGTGGCCCAGCACGAAGAATTTCAAGCCAGAAGTACCAGAGAAGTACGACGGCAAGTCGCATCCGTCGGAGTTCCTCAGCATCTATACCATCGCGGTGCAAGCTGCCGGGGGGCGGGACGACAAGACCCTTGCCAACTACTTCCCGCTGGTGCTCAAGCCCAATGTCAGATCCTGGCTCATGCACTTGCCGGACAACTCCATATCCACCTGGGCAGACCTATGCCATCAGTTTGTCGGCGCCTTTACAGGCGGCCACAAGTCTCATGGCCAAGAGAGCGACCTTCATCTGCTCGCCCAGAAGGAAGGAGAGCCCCTGCGCAAGTACATTCAGAGATTCAGCCGCGTACAGCACAACATCCCAGATGTCCACCCTGCCGCGATAATCAGCGCGTTCCATCAGAACGTGCGAAACCGCAGGATGCGGGAGGAGATGGCAATGTGCAAGATCAGAGACGTCAGTGAGCTATATGCCCTGGCCGACAAGTGTGCACGTGC
Source organism: Triticum timopheevii (assembly GCA_963921465.1). Taxonomy (NCBI): domain Eukaryota; kingdom Viridiplantae; phylum Streptophyta; class Magnoliopsida; order Poales; family Poaceae; genus Triticum; species Triticum timopheevii. Next base: position 532,213,712 of record OY997264.1, read on the forward strand.
TGAGGAAGGGAGGAAACTCCCCGGAGAGAACACAGTAGCAGGAGGATCTGATAGTGAGGATGCTGCCCCGGCAAAGAAAAACCGGCGGCAGAACAACAGGAAGAAGAAAGGCAAAGATGTGCTAGTCGTTGAGCAGTCCGGCAACGGAGGTGGCGCCAAGAAAGCCAAAGCTGGTAGCTTCGGCGAGGAGATTGCCGCAGGCACCAACTACAAGGCTGTGGCAGTCGCCGAACCAACAAGCAGTACTGCAAGATCCACCGCACCAAGGGCCATGACCTCCAGAGCTGCAAGAAGGTCGAGCAGCTTGTTGAGCAGCAAAAGGCTGAATACGAGCGACGCGACAAGGAGAAGGCCCAGGAAGGTGCTGGAGGAGCCGGCAAGAAACGCCCCGGCCGAGGAGGACGCCGCGGCAAGGCCAAGCAGCGGCAAGGAGACAGACCTCCCCGCGGCAGCGACAAGGATGAAGATGACGACGACGATGAAGATATGGATGATGACGAGACCGATGAGCAGGAGTTCCAGAAAGCCACAGAGGTCCTGTGCGTTCACGGCGGTGCTTCTCTGCATACTTCACACCGCCAGCTCAAGCAGTGGGTGCGGGAAGTCAATGCGGCAGAACCACCCGTCGAGTCACGCGGGCCTCTGAAATGGTCCAACATGCCTATCATCTTTGATATTGAGGACCACCCTGATCGCATAACTGCGGTCGGGTGCTTGCCGATGTTGGTTTCACCAACTATCCGCAACCTCAAGGTCACTAAGATGCTAGTTGACGGCGGGGCCGGCTTGAACCTGATCTCCTCCATGGTACTCCAGAAACTCCAGATCCCCGATAGCGAGCTCGAAGAGACCGGCACATTCCAAGGAATCAATCCGGGAAGGAGCAAGCTGAAGGGAAAGATCACGTTGCTAGTGACATTTGGCATCGAGTTGAACTTCAGAACTGAGAGGGTCACTTTTGACGTTGCTAACTTTCCATTGCCTTACAATGGGATACTCGGCCGTCCAGCACTCGCCAAATTCATGGCAGCCTCTCACTATGCATACAACATGCTGAAGATGCCAGGCCCGATAAGTGTCATCTCTGTCCCTGGCGACAAGAAGGATGCTCTTATCTGCGCCGACAAGATCTAACGGGAAGCAGCAGCCGCAACAGATCGCAAGTCACTTGCCGTTGAAGCTCCCGGGGGGAAGAAGAAGACCAAGTCCGGCAAGAGTCCTGATGCCCACTCCGGCAAGCGCGCCTCTTCGGAGTGCTACGCTACCATCGAGGACGCACCATCGAGCTCCACCGCCAAGTGTAAGAAGACAATGGCAGCTCCACCAGAGACCAAGAAGGTGTCTGCCAAGGAGGACGGCACTGGTGTTACCTTCACCATCAGTGCCACTCTCGACCCTAAATAGGAAAGCGCGCTCGTTGCTTTCCTGCGGGCGAACGTTGACGTGTTTGCGTGGCAACCGTCTGACATCCCCGGTGTTCCCAGGAAAGTAATCGAGCACCATCTTGCCGTCTGTCCTCATGCGCAGCCCGTCAAGCAGAAAGTCAGGAAACAGGCAGTGGAGCGCCAAGAATTCATCGCAGAAGAAATCAAGAAATTGGAAGCAGCAGGCCTTGTCAGAGGAGTGCTCCATCCTACGTGGTTGGCCAATCCTGTAGTCGTGCGCAAGGCAAACGGGAAATGGAGGCTTTGTATCGACTTTACCGATGTCAATAAAGCTTGTCCCAAAGACCCATTTCCCTTGCCGCGCATCGACCAGATTGTTGATTCCACGGCCGGATGTGACTTGCTTTCATTTCTTGACGCATACTCAGGATACCATCAGATCTTCATGGCAGAAGAGGATGAGGAGAAGACCGCATTCATCACCCCATGTGGCACATACTGTTTCATACAGATGCCTTTCGGTTTAAAGAATGCTAGTTCAACATTTGCAAGGGTAGTCCATGACGCTTTTGAGCCACAAATACACAGAAATGTGGAAGCCTACATGGATGACATAGTGGTCAAGAGCAAGGACAAGGCGACCCTGATTCAAGATTTAGACGAAACCTTTGCAAATCTGCGCAAGATCAACCTCAAGCTTAACCCCGAGATGTGTGTGTTTGGAGTCCCCTCCGACAAGCTTCTCGGGTTCTTCGTGTCTCAGCGGGGAATCGAAGCCAATCCCGACAAGATCAAGGCCATTGAGCAGATTGAAGCACCGAAGCGCGTCAAGGATGTACGAAGACTTGCCGGTTGCGTGGCTGCTCTCAGCAGGTTTATCTCTAGGTCTGCTGAGCGCGCCCTGCCGTTTTTCAAAATATTGAAAAAGGCAGGTCCAATGAAATGGACTCCGGAAGCGGAGGCTGCGCTGCAGGACTTGAAGAGATACCTGTCCTCCACTCCAACACTTGTCGCACCTAAGCCACAAGAGAAGTTGCTGCTGTATATAACGGCAACCAATCAAGTAGTTAGTGCTGCGTTAGTGGCGGAGAGGGAGGCGGATGATGAGCCAGCAACCACGGCAGATGCATCCAGCGACAAGCAGGCGACTTCACCGACAAGCTCTGGTCCCGACAAAGATGGATCTGCGCAGGCGCGTGAGGAGATGTAGAAGAGAATGGTGCAGCGCCCAGTTTACTTTGTTAGTTCCCTTCTGCAGGGGGCTAGGTCAAGGTACTCTGGTGTGCAGAAATTGCTTTTCCGCCTTCTCATGGCCTCGAGAAAGATGCGCCATTACTTCCAAGCACATGAGATCACAGTCATCACTCGTTTTCCGCTGAAGAGGATACTGCAAAATCCAGAAGCAACAGGCAGGATTGTCGAGTGGGCACTGGAACTGTCAAGCTTTGGCCTCAAGCTTGAGAGCACTTCAACTATCCAAAGCAGAGCATTGGCAGAGTTCATAGCAGAGTGGACGCCAACACAGGATGAAGAAATTCCAGAAACGAGCATCCCCGTCAAGGAAGCAAGCAAAGAATGGCTGATGTACTTTGATGGTGCCTTCTCGCTGCAAGGCGCCGGTGCGGGCGTGCTACTTGTCGCACCCACCGGAGAGCACCTCAAGTACGTAGTCCAGATGCACTTTCCCAAGGAGGAAGCAATGAACAATACCGCAGAGTATGAAGGTTTGCTTGCCGGTCTCAGGATCGCAGCAGACCTTGGGATCAAGAAGCTCATTGTTAGGGGTGACTCACAGCTTGTCGTCCGCCAAGTGAACAAGAATTATCAGAGTCCATTGATGGAAGCTTACGTTGATGGAAGCTTACGTTGATGAAGTGAGAAACCTAGAAGAGCACTTTGACGGCCTACAGATGGAACATGTTCCAAGAGCTCAGAACGACATTGCCGACGGCCTGTCGAAGTGCGCCGCACTTAAGTTACCTGTGGAACCAGGGATCTTTGTGCTCAAGCTGACTCAACCGTCTGTAACGCCATCAACTGGACAGAGCAAGAAGAGGAAGTTGATTTCTGGTGACTATTTTCCGGCAGAGCTCCCCGAAGTCACCGCCAAGAAGGTCCCCAAGATCAACACCAAGGGTGCTGAGGAGCAGTCTGCTCCGGCAAGCCCTAGGGTTTGTTCCGTTGAAGCAGACGCTCCCGACAAGTTTTGCTCCGGCAAGCTTGCCGGGGAACGTCAAGCTCCGGCTGAGCCGCAGGTTCTCGCCGTAGAAGCGGATGTTCCCGCAGCAGCAGATGTGCCTTTAGTCCTTGTTGTCGAGCCGCAAGCTCACGCATGGGCACAGCAGATCGTCCGTTTCCTTCAGACAAGAGAACTTCCCGAAGAGCAAGAAGAAGCAGAAAGAGTAGCCCGGCAGTCAAGTATGTACCAGTTTGTCGACAACGCACTGTACAGAAGAAGACTCAACGATGTGAAATTGAAGTGTATTCACCGGGAAGACGGACAAAAGCTGTTGGCAGAGATACATGGAGGCATATGTGGTCACCACATTGGCGCAAGAGCACTTGCCGGCAAAGCGTTCCGGCAAGGTTTCTTTTGGCCGACAGCCCTCCAGGATGCAACTGCACAAGTAACCAAGTGTGAAGCGTGCCAGTTCCATTCCAAGAAGATACACCAGCCAGCTCAAGCTCTCCAAACGATCCCTTTATCCTGGCCATTTTTGGTCTGGGGGCTCGACATCCTCGGCCCCTTTCCCCGAGCTGTCGGGGGATTTGAGTACTTGTACGTTGCAATCGACAAGTTCACAAAGTGGTCGGAAGTGGAACCAGTGAGGAAGGTGATAGCACAGTCAGCAGTCAAGTTCTTCAGGTCGATTGTTTGCCGCTTCGGGATCCCTAATAGGATCATCACCGACAACAGCACGCAATTCATGAGCCGCACCTTCATGCAGTACGTCCAAGATCTTGGCGCCAAGGTCTGCTTCGCTTCTGTTACTCATCCGAGAAGCAACGGTCAAGCGGAGAGGGCGAATGCTGAAGTGCTGCGTGGGCTCAAGACCAGGACTTTCGACAGGCTGCGCAAGTGCGGAAAGAACTAGATTGAGGAGCTGCCGGTGGTTCTTTGGTCGATCAGGACGACGCCAAATCGAGCCACTGGCCAGACACCTTTCGCTCTAGTCTATGGAGCAGAGGCAGTTCTCCCCACGGAACTCGTATCCGGGTCACCTCGAGTGCTCGCTTATGATGAGCTTGAGCAAGAGCAGCTGCGACAAGATGACGCGCTGCTCCTTGAGGAGGACCGTCTTCAGCGAGCGAGTGAGAGCCGGAGCAGTAGCAGCAGATCCGGCTGGTATGGCCGCCGCCGCCGAAGGGGCCTCGCACTGGGGGAGAGCCTCCGTGGAGATGTCGCCCGCGGCGCCGGCTTCAAGGTAGTCGCTCCATGGCGATGCGGGATGGAGCACCGTCGGTGCGATGAGTGTACAACCTCTTTGGTGGCGCCGAGTAGGCCTCGGCTTTGTCCGAGGAGTCAATGAGGATGCTGCGGTTCCGGTGGAGCAGGTTAAGGCAGCGCTGTGGGGATGGAGCAGCCGTGATAGATGAGGCGATCATCGGAGCAGCTCCTTGGAGGTGGAGGTCGGGGCGGCTAAACCGGCGGGATGGCGAGATGGACAACGGATCCTCATTCGGGGAGGTGGACGAGGGACGTCGAGCTGTTGCGGTGGACGACGTCGTCGGGGAAGAGGCTTCGGCTAGGCAGCGGTGACATGGCGGACAAAGGAGGGTGGGGTTTCGCGGCTGGAGCGGAGAGGTTATGCCGGCCTGGGATTTCGAATGGCGAAAAGGGGGCGATGGGAGGGGGTGAAGCATGACTTAGGGATGCGCTTGTCCAAAATGTAGGGTGTGTTACAAAATGTCACATCCCTAGTTCTGGTATGCATTGGGCTAGCTAGTCATGTGTTGCATCATGTTTAAATTCTTTTGAAACTTGAAATAGGGATTGCCTAACCCTAGCATCAAAGGAATTCACTAGGTTCAACTAAAATAATTTCAGTGAATCCAAATGGCTTTCAAAAATGTTCACAATTTCTGGAAAATGCTGGAAACAGTAACCAGAGGTGTTGCACATTTTTCCATCACATATTTGGGCTCTGAATTAAATCATATGGTATTTTCATTTGGGCATTTAAATACTATAAAATATTTTAAATGCTCAAATAATCATAAACTAAAATTGTTACTGTTCTAAACAGTAGCCATGTTTAGTTGCATGATTTTTGGATCTGTTTAAGTATTTTAAATAAAGCCCCAAAGACTACAGAATAATAGAAAAATAGAAACAATAGATAAAAGAGAGAGAGAGAGTTACCTGGGCCGGCCTACCTGCTCTAGCACTGTAGCGGCCTAGCCCACCGAGGGCAGAGCCGTCTTCTTCCTCCTGCCAGTAGGCAGAGGGGAAGCATGGCGCGCGCGCGTGCGTTCTCGGCCACCTCCTGCTTGCCGATGATCCCCTGGATGCGTGGACGACTTTCCCGTGTTGTCACGATCCTGCTGATCCCCTCACTCACTCTCCCTCTTCTCTGGCTCTATCACTCACGCACACCCGAGCACGGCCGTCGCCGCCGCACACTGCCCCCGCGCTCATCGGCCGTCCCTCGAGCAACTGTCATGCTCATCGGCTCCGCCTCATCGTCTGCATCATCCCAGACGAGCCACGCATCCTCGGGCTCCCTGCAACGTCGCCGCCATCATCGTCTTCTACCTCCGGCCGCCTAGATCTCCGGCGACCCTGCGCTGCCTCCGACGCTCCCCCGGCCTCGTCTCCGCCTCGGATGGTTCTGTTGTGAGCTCCTGCTGCTTCTCCTGTGCTCTCCCCCTCCGTTCCCGTTCCCTAGCTCCATTTCCCATCGCGGTCGAAAGCTTCTCGCCGCCGGCCATGGCGTAGTCGTGGCCACAGCCGCGCAAGCTCGCAACCGAGTGCGTCACCGTTCTCAAAACATCACCAGGAGGCCGTAGCACCCAGCCCTTCGCCCCACCGTGCCCCACATCACCATTCCCAACCTCGCCCGAACTCCGGCCGATGCATTCGTGCTCGCCGCCGTTGACTCAGACCACCCCAGCTCCTCCCGGTTGGCCTACTAGATGTGTGCGAGCCCCAACTACGCGTAGGACCAAACCGCGGTCGATTTGGTCGACCGTGGGCAAAACCCGAGCCACTCCAGTGCGCCTCCGCCACGGCTTGAGGTCGCCGCCGGCCAAACTCCGGCGTGCTGACGTGGCCATCATTAGTGGTTAAACACCCCACTAACCAACCCACCTAGCTCACTGATACCTGGGCCCCACGCCCTAAATAACCTAGGTTTTATTTCTGCTTAGATTAGTTTATAATCACACGGGACCCACCAGTCAGAGTTGACTGTGCTGACGTGGTCGTTGACCAGGCCCCACCTGTCATTGACACTGAACAACACTGTGTCACTGACCAGTGGACCCCACTAGTCAGGTTTGACCTAGACCGCAGCTGTTGACCTGCTGACATCACAGTGATGTCATGCTGACGCGGTAAATCATTTTCTGGATTTATTCCTATTCTGGAAATTCCAGAAAATGTAGCAAACTTCAAAAATTCATAGTAATTCAACCATAACTCCAAATCAAATAAATTATATATGAAAAATGATCAGAAAAATCCAATCTATCCATCTGTACAATTTTCATGCATGTTGGAACAACTTAAAGTTGCTGTTTAGGACAATTCAATTAGTTGGCATTTAAGAAAGCACATATGGAGTTTGAATTTGAACCTAGTGTTCGAACCCACTCCATTTAACTTGTTGCTAGTTGCATTAGGCCAATCAACAGCATATTGCCATGTCATGATCATGCATCATATTGTGCATTGCATTGATTGTGTTTTCCTTCTGTGTTGCCGGTATTTGTCCCCTTTCGATAGATGTGATACCGACGTTGTGATCGTTGACACTGATGAAGACTCGATGCTATCTTCAAAAGTGCCAGGCAAGCAAAACCTCCTTGTTCATTCCGATACAATCCCACTCTCTCGCTCCTGCTCTCTTTTACTGCATTAGGACAACAACGATTCATCTGTTACTTGCTGCGGTAGCTGAACCCCTTTATCCTCTGCATGACCTGTCATTGCCACAGTAAATAGATGAAACCCACTAGCATGAGTAGGAGTTGTTTGAGCCCTGTTGTGCCTACTCATTCATGTTTGTTTGTCATGCCTGCTACTGCTTAGAGTTGAGTCAGGTCTGATTCATCGGGAATGAATCAGAGGTGTGTGAACATGTCCTACTGTTCAGAGCTAAGTGTGTGAACACGATTTGGTAAAGGTATCGGTGAGAGGCCATGTAGGAGTACATGGTGGGTTGTTTCATTGAAGCCGTCCTCAGGAATTGAGTTCTGTGTTTGTGATCCATGAAATAGCTACTACCATGCATTGGGCCTTGAAATATGATCCCGCTTGACTTCTTAATCACCCTTGTCCTCTTACCAGGAGTTGCAAGTAGTTTCTGGTGTTTGTAGTATGCTGGAGGCCGTGCGCAGCGCTGACCGGAGGGGTGGGCTATGATGCGGTAGGCACGTGGCACTGTGTACCGAGCGTCCGTTTGGTGTCTTGGGAACCCTGCACACATCGTTCGGGGCCGTATGTGGAAACTTCGGCCGGACTCCCTGCGGATGGAACCTGAATAGGCGATAAACCTGGACTAGAGACTTGAGTGTTTAGGTAGGTCGTGGTCTACACCCACGTCGGCTTTGGCTTGAAGTCTGCCGAGCACATGTCATGTGCAGACGCTAAGTGGTGGAAACATGTATGAAGAAGTACACCCCTGCAGGGTTAACATCATCTATTCGAATAGCCATGTCCGCGGTAAAGGACTTCTGGGTTGCCTATAACAGTTCATAGACAAGTGAAAGTGGATACTCTAAAATACGCAAGATAAGTGTGAGTGCTATGGATGGCGTTCTCGTAGGGCGACGGGAGCGGATCCATAGTGGTGTATTGATATGGTGAATATGTGGACTCGTGTGCGCCACCTCAAAAGAGTTACTTGTAGCCGTAGTTCAGGATAGCCACCGAGTCAAAGCTGGCTTGCTGCAGTTAAACCCCACCATCCCCTTTGTTGATAATGATGCATATGTAGTTAGTTCTGATGTAAGTCTTGCTGGGTACATTTGTACTCACGTTTGCCTATTTTATGTTTTTGCAGAGAGACTTCGGTCTCGCTAGTACTTCCGCGTGGACTTCGACGTTTAGCTTGTTACCTCAGCTACGATCTTGTGCCCTCGGCAGGATCTGGTAGTTAGTCAGGCTTCTCAGCCTTTTTCATTTGTAGATGTCTGTACTCAGACATGTTAAGCTTCCGTTTGTGCTTTGACTTGTATGCTCTGAATGCTGGGTCGAGAGACCCATGTTTGTAATATCTCGCTCCTCGGAGCCTATTGAATTAATACTTGAGTTGTAGAGTCTTGTTGTGATGCCATGTTGTATTTGCACATATCGAGCATATTGTGTGTATGTTATTTAAATGCTTGGTATGTGTGGGATCTGACTATCTAGTTGTTTATCCTTAGTAGCCTCTCTTACCGGGAAATGTCACCTAGTGCTTCCACTGAGCCATGGTAGCTTGCTACTGCTCCGGAACACTTAGGCTGGCCGGCATGTGTCCTTCTTCGTTCATGTGTCTGTCCCTTCGGGGAAATGTCACGCGATGAATACCAGAGTCCTGTTAGCCCGCTATAGCCCGGTTCACCGGAGTCCTGCTAGCCGAGTGCTACAGCCTGGATACACTCGCTGATGACCGACACGTTCGATGTTGGGTCATGGATGCCTGTCCCTGTAAGTTTGTGCCACTTTGGGTTTACGACTAGCCATGTCCGCCCGGGCTCCTTATCATATGGATGCTAGCGACACAATCATATACGTGTGCCAAAAGGCGCAAACGGTCCCGAGCAAAGGTAAGGCGACACCCGTGGGAATACCGTGCGTGAGGCCACAAAGTGATATGAGGTGTTACATGCTAGATCGATGTGGCATTGAGTCGGGGTCCTGACAGCTTTGGTATCAGAGCCTGACTGCGTGTAGGATTACCAAGCCAAACCGGTTGAAGTTGAGTCTAGAAATGCTTTAGTTATATGTAGGGGAATTGATTGTGGGATGGGAACGTAAGGCTCTTTTTACTCCTTATACCTCATGGCCTTCTGATCTGAGTCAACCTCTTCTCTTCTACGGGGATTAAGAACTAGGCTTCTCATCTATCTACTAGGATGACGAGTTACTATGTTAGAGACTTATAGGATTGATAGTTTCAAGCCTCAATTCAGTTTCTACTACTTTTAGTATGTTCTCAGTTGAACCAGAACCTTGATATGATATTGTTAAGTGACTATGCAAATCCTTGTGAATGTCTCAAATCTTTTCTGAGCATTTACAGCCGTTATGCTGTCTGAGTCATCCCAGGTTTCTGAATAGTCTGATGCATTTGCAAATCCTTTCTTTCCATTCCCGATGTCCTTATGGTCAGAATAAGCACACTAACTAGTGTGTTGAGGTACTTCATTGCCTCGGCATTTATGTTGGAGCTATTATTATGACCCTAGGTGTCTAGAGTCTCACCTAGTAATCTAGCCATGCTTTTGTTCCCAGTGTGATGATTCTGGCCACCATTCTCGAAAGCATCCCGTGATGCAATTTAGTTAGTAGGTATTCTACTCCTGGGTTTTGAACCCGATATTCACTGTACTTACTTCATGTTGATAGTGTTTGCTCGTTCCTTTAGGATATTAGTAACCTTTGCATTAGTCCTCGAGGTCCGTGGTATTTCCTTCTTCCAAATACTATGAACCCCTTACGGCAGATGTTTGTTGGATCAAAAGATCACAACAAGAGTGCTCTCGATGGGTTCTCCATTCTATATTGCGACTCTGTCAGTCCTACCTTTCTGCATGGGTTATCTGGAAGAAATATGTTGAACTCATTCGACATGCTAATCCATGCATCCACAACTCAGGAAATCATATGTTCTTTTGAGTTGTCCCTCTTTAGTTGTATTCTGACCTTTGTCTATCAATTGATAGTAAGGAGTAGTTGTTCAGTCGTGTTCATCGATGCCTATTACTCTGTGGTCTGTCAAGCCATTCTATTCCGGAATGACTAGGAGAAACAAACTCCAGAACCTCATCCATATCTAGGATTGGGTCAAAGTAGTTGTGTTCCACAGATCAAAATGCAAATCCACCTTTTGTTCTGTTCTACCATGGAGTATTACCCTCTTTATGTCAAGAAAGTCATAGGAATTGCACACCATCTTATGAATTCTTGGTGCAGTGATACTTCTCACCATCATCGTTCATTCTTTGGTCTCCGTGTTGTTGCAACCGGAATGCCGACAAGTGGATCGTGATGTGTGAAATCTATACTCCTAGCAACTCCGTTGCCCTAGCAACTCTGTTGCTTGGTAGTTAAAGGACAATAATTCATTCTTAGCGTGTTGGTTTTGAATCATCATTCTAAGATAGATTGTGCTACCTAGTTCTTATTCCGGTGCACTTTTCAATCAATGAGTTAGGATTATTCAATCCCTTGCTTATTGTTCATATCGTCTTGCTCTAAAAAGCAAGATTGTTCACGAGCTTAGTAACATATCGGTGGTTTGTGATTTTCTGAATATCTTCTCGGAAGTATCACCAGGTCGACACCTGACCGCTATGTTGAGCTCGTGATCAAGTTGGTTTTCTTATAAACCACCCATTCTCCAAGAATCTGTGTTGGATACCCCTGAGCTAGTTGTTTAAGCTGAACAGCAACTTGGAGAGTTGGAAGATGAAAGCTTGTCCGACTTAGTTCATCACTAAGGGATATCCTTGTGTGTGTGTGTGTGTATTGAATAAAGATTATATCTCCATCGATTGGTCCTTGTGATCAGTTGTTGGATCTATTGCGTTGTCAAAACTTTAACTTGACTATGGGCTATTGTCAAGTCATATCAGAACCAATGATGTGCGTAATGTTGTCTTACTTGTGGTTGATCCCTCGGGCATACACCATTATATCCTTTGGTCTGACCAATGCTATCACTTATTCACATAATTATGGAACTCCATCTTCATGGAAACCTGGATGAATTATTGTTGAGCCCATCAACAACATTTTTATCTTCTCCATGATTTTTTTGAGCATTAAGCTAGTGTTGGAAACTTTTGAAAGCATTTCTTCATGCTAGCTCATGAAGCATATGTTCGGTTGAAAGGAGTGACTCTCTCTAACTCGTGTGCATTTGATGCAAGTTGCCGGCATGGGTTCGAGAAAGTTAGTTTTGCTTCCTCTGGAATCGTCCCAAGTTAGTCATGCATGTGAGAAGTACTCTATGGTTTGATAGGTTGGCTGCCTCCATTCTATATGTGTTCCCTAGAACACCAAGCCACTGATTGACTTGTTCAAGGAGAAGAAGCTCCTTCTTAAGAGTATACCTTATGCAAGGATTTTGATATCCTCGATGATGGTTCCTCACCTGAACTCGTTAGTGTTTATTATAAGACTACTACGTGGTCATGCTTGTCTGAGACAGCGTGTTCACATATGTGTAGCAGAACCAGCTCATGTTTTGGAGCTTGCTATTGTAGTTCATTTGCCGAGAATCTCACAACGTCATCTCGTCAATTTGTGTTGCAAACTTTCATTTTTCTTTCTAGGCTCGATGAGTCTGGATTATTTTGACACCAACCAGATCTGAATCTCAGGCAGATATGATGGTTGGAACGTTTTCCCAAGAACTATAATATTGGTCTCTCTGTAACCCGGTAAAGTGGATGTTGTGGCCAACACACCCAGCCGGAAGACCTATTATGGTAGAATCTTGATTGAGGAAGTTGGCCACCTCCCCATAAGGATTTCGTAGGATTTACTCCAGAAGTTGTTCTTATGGATTCTTTGTATTCCGAAGTCCAACCACTACTTGATGGCTATGTTGATGCTTTAGGCATGACCGTAGTAACCAGTACATCAAGGAGAACATTAGAAGCGGAGTGCTAAATGTCTTTCGGTCGATTATCCGGATTTCATTCCCTTGGCCTCGCTAAGGTGAAATTTGAGAAAGGGTTGTCTTTCTATGCATCTGCATTGTCCATCACTATTCGTCAAGGTAGTAAGATGTGTTGCCAGGATCCTTGTCTCGGATATTGGTAAAACCTTGATGAATATGGAAATGCTCAAGTTCTTGAGAGCACGCACAAGCGCTAGGTGTTATCATTGGCACTAATTGGGATTGCTCTCAGTTTCCTCGGTTATGCTATAACCATTCCAATAGTGGAATTATTCTAATGTTGAGTTCCTCCCCAGTTACTAGAATCATTCCGGCATTTGCATCTTGTTTCCAGCTTGCACCACCATTGTGCCATCCCACCATGGGTTCCATCCATTCCTGATGATAATAAAAAATCATCCGTTGTATTGTCTTCAACAAGGTAGTCCACATCATACATTCTGGCCCGAGAATGTCATCTTTCGAACTCCTTCAAATGATCGATTGTGATTTGCCTCAGGCTGGTATAAAGAGTTTCAATGATTTTTGAATCAAAGGTAATTCTTTTTGCCACTTAAGGGGGATATATTCTACGAGTCACCTCCTCTAAGATGTCTCGTTATGGTATCATGTCAATTCAACTCCTCGCTACATTCAAAACCGTTCCACACCTTCTTAAGTGTGGACTTGTTGACTACCTAACGAGCCCTCGTCATCTGTTTCACTCCATTCCTTGGATAGATGCTTCATGTCTCGGCTCGAGAGATGTTTCTACGTCTCGTTCCGCGAGTTGATCTTGTGATCATTAAGATGATCCATTTTTGTAGGCATGTCTCGCTTTTTGTCCTTGTGTTGGATGAAGATCTCGAAGGCAAGACATCAAGATCAATTGGAGCATTAATCAACAACTTCAAGAAGATAGTTGGATCATGAAGTTTGCGATACTTAGTGTCCCCTTTGTCTTCTTACCTCACGTCTTGAATCTCGGGACGAGATTCTTGTTTAGTGGGGGTGAGTTGTCACATCCCTAGTTCTAGTATGCACTGGGCTAGCTAGTCATGTGTTGCATCATGTTTAAATTCTTTTGAAACTTGAAATAGGGATTGCCTAAACCCTAGCATCAAAGGAATTCACTAGGTTCAACTAAAATAATTTCAGTGAATCCAAATGACTTTCAAAAATGTTCACAATTTCTAGAAAATGCTGGAAACAGTAACCAGAGGTGTTGCACATTTTTCCATCACATATTTGAGCTCTGAATTAAATCATATGGTATTTTCATTTGGGCATTTAAATACTATAAAATATTTTAAATGCTCAAATAATCATAAACTAAAATTGTTACTGTTCTAAACAGTAGCCATGTTTAGTTGCATGATTTTTGGATCTGTTTAAGTATTTTAAATAAAGCCATAAAGACTACAGAATAATAGAAAAACAGAAACAATAGATAAAAGAGAGAGAGAGAGAGAGAGTTACCTGGGCCGGCCTACCTGCTCTGGCATTGTAGCGGCCCAGCCCACCGAGGGCAGAGCCGTCTTCTTCCTCCTGCCAGTAGGCAGAGGGGAAGCGTGGCGCGCGCGCGTGCGTTCTCGGCCACCTCCTGCTTTCCGACGATCGCTTGGACGCGTGGACGACTTTCCCGTGTCGTCCCGATCCCGCTGACCCCCTCACTCACTCTCCCTCTTCTCTGGCTCTCTCACTCACGCACACCCGAGCATGGCCGTCGCCGCCGCACACTGCCCCCGCGCTCACCGGCCGGTCCTCGAGCAACTGTCATGCTCATCGGCTCCGCCTCATCGTCTGCATCATCCCAGACGAGCCACACATCCTCGGGCTCCCTGCAACGTCGCCGACATCGTCGTCTTCTACCTCCGGCCGCCCAGATCTCCGGCGACCCGGCGCTGCCTCCGACGCTCCCCCGGCCTCGTCTCCGCCTCGGATGGATCTGTTGTGAGCTCCTGTTGCTTCTCCTGTGCTCTCCCCCTCCATTCCCGTTCCCTAGCTCCATTTCCCACCGCGGCCGAAAGCTTCTCGCCGCCGGCCATGGCATAGCCGTGGCCACAGCTGCGCAAGCTCGCAACCGAGTGCGTCATCATTCTCATAACATCACCAGGAGGCCGTAGCACCCAGCCCTTCGCCCCACCGTGCCCCACATCACCATTACCAACCTTGCCCGAACTCCGGCCGCCGCATTCGTGCTCGCCGGTGTCGACTTAGACCACCCCAGCTCCTCCCGGTTGGCCTACTAGATGTGCGCGAGCCCCAACTACGCGTAGGACCAAACCGCGGTCGATTTAGTCGACCGTGGGCAAAACCCGAGCCACTCCAGTGCGCCTCCGCCGCGGCTTGAGGTCGCCACCGGCCAAACTCCGGCGTGCTGACGTGGCCATCATTAGCAGTTAAACACCCCACTAACCAACCCACCTAGCTCACTGACACCTGGGCCCCACACCCTAAATAACCTAGGTTTTATTTCTGCTTAGATTAGTTTATAATCACACGGGACCCACCAGTCAGAGTTGACTGTGCTGACGTGGCCGTTGACCAGGCCCCACCTGTCATTGACACTAAACAGCACTGTGTCACTGACCAGTGGACCCCATTGGTCAGGTTTGACCTAGACCGCAACTGTTGACCTGCTGACATCACAGTGACGTCATGCTGACGCAGTAAATCATTTTCTGGATTTATTCCTATTCTGAAAATTCCAGAAAATGTTGCAAACTTCAAAAATTCATAGTAATTCAACCGTAACTCCAAATCAAATAAATTATATATGAAAATGATCAGAAAAATCCAATCTATCCATCTGTACCATTTTCATGCATGTTGGAACAACTTAAAGTTGCTGTTTAGGACAATTCAATTAGTTGGCATTTAAGAAAGCACATATGGAGTTTGAATTTGAACCTAGTGTTCGAACCCACTCCATTTAACTTGTTGCTAGTTGCATTAGGCCAATCAACAGCATATTGCCATGTCATGATCATGCATCATATTGTGCATTGCATTGATTGTGTTTTTCTTCTGTGCTGCCGGTATTTGTCCCCTTTCGATAGATGTGATACCGACGTTGTGATCGTTGACAGTGATGAAGACTCAATGCTATCTTCAGAAGTGCCAGGCAAGCAAAACCTCCTTGTTCATTCCGATACAATCCCACTCTCTCGCTCCTGCTCTCTTTTACTGCATTAGGACAACAACGATTCATCTGTTACTTGCTGCGGTAGCTGAACCCCTTTATCCTCTGCATGACCTGTCATTGCCACAGTAAATAGATGAAACCCACTAGCATGAGTAGGAGTTGTTTGAGCCCTGTTGTGCCTACTCATTCATGTTTGTTTGTCATGCCTGCTACTGCTTAGAGTTGAGTCAGGTCTGATTCATCGGGAATGAATCAGAGGTGTGTGAACATGTCCTACTGTTGAGAGCTAAGTGTGTGAACACGATTTGGTAAAGGTATCGGTGAGAGGCCATGTAGGAGTACATGGTGGGTTGTTTCATTGAAGTCGTCCTCAGGAACTGAGTTCTGTGTTTGTGATCCATGAAATAGCTACTACCATGCATTGGGCCTTGAAATATGACCCCGCTCGACTTCTTAATCACCCTTGTCCTCTATCCAGGAGTTGCTAGTAGTTTCTGGTGTTTGTAGTATGCTGGAGGCCGTGCGCAGCGCTGACCGAAGGGGTGGGCTGCGATGCGGTAGGCACGTGGCACGGTGTACCGAGCGTCTGTTTGGTGTCTTGGGAACCCTGCACACATCATTCGGGGCCGTATGTGGAAACTTCGGCCGGGCTCCCTGCGGATGGAACCTGAATAGGCGATAAACCTGGACTAGAGACTTTAGTGTTTAGGTAGGTCGTGGTCTACACCCACGTCGGCTTTGGCTTGAAGTCTGCCGAGCACATGTCGTGTGCAGACGCTAAGTGGTGGAAACATGTATGAAGCAGTACACCCCTGCAAGGTTAACATCATCTATTCGAATAGCCGTGTCCACGGTAAAGGACTTCTGGGTTGCCTATAACAGTTCATAGACAAGTGAAAGTGGATACTCTAAAATACGCAAGATAAGTGTGAGTGCTATGGATGGCGTTCTCGTAGGGCGACGGGAGCGGATCCATAGTGGTGTATTGATATGGTGAATATGTGGACTCGTGTGCGCCACCTCAAAAGAGTTACTTGCAGCCGTAGTTCAGGATAGCCACCGAGTCAAAGCTGGCTTGCTGCAGTTAAACCCCACCATCCCCTTTGTTGATAATGATGCATATGTAGTTAGTTCTGATGTAAGTCTTGCTGGGTACATTTGTACTCACGTTTGCCTATTTTATGTTTTTGCAGAGAGACTTCGGTCTCGCTAGTAGTTCCGCGTGGACTTCGACGTTTAGCTTGTTACCTCAGCTACGATCTTGTGCCCTCGGCAGGATCTGGTAGTTAGTCAGGCTTCTCAGCCTTTTTCATTTGTAGATGTCTGTACTCAGACATGTTAAGCTTCCATTTGTGCTTTGACTTGTATGCTCTGAATGCTGGGTCGAGAGACCCATTTTTGTAATATCTCGCTCCTCGGAGCCTATTGAATTAATACTTGAGTTGTAGAGTCTTGTTGTGATGCCATGTTGTATTTGCACATATCGAGCATATTGTGTGTATGTTATTGAAATGCTTGGTATGTGTGGGATCTGACTATCTAGTTGTTTATCCTTAGTAGCCTCTCTTACCGGGAAATGTCTCCTAGTGCTTCCACTGAGCCATGGTAGCTTGGTACTGCTCCGGAACACTTAGGCTGGCCGGCATGTGTCCTTCTTCATTCCTGTGTCTGTCCCTTCGGGGAAATGTCACGCGATGAATACCAGAGTCCTGCTAGCCCAGTGCTACAGCCTGGATCCACTCGCTGATGACCGACACGTTCGATGCTGGGTCATGGATGCCTGTCCCTGTAAGTTTGTGCCACTTTGGGTTTACGACTAGCCATGTCCGCCCGGGCTCCTTATCATATGGATGCTAGCGACACTATCATATACGTGTGCCAAAAGGCACAAATGGTCCCGGGCAAAGGTAAGGCGACACCCGTGGGAATACCGTGCGTGAGGCCGCAAAGTGATATGAGGTGTTACATGCTAGATCGATGTGGCATTGAGTCGGGGTCCTGACACAAAAGTACCCCCCACCGATTTGAACTAGCGGCCCTTTTGGCTCGGGGTTAGAAGGGGGATTTCGCGTGTCGGGATTTGGCAGCTGGAGGGAGTTTTCGCGCGCGTTGTAATTTCGGGATAGCAAGGCGCGGGTTGTGAAGGCGCCAGTTTTGGGAGCACGATATCTAAATTTTCGGGATATAACAAGACGCAGGTCGAATTTTAGGGACAAGCCTAACATGTAGTAATATTGTACTTTTTTTGACTGCATAGTAATATTGTACTTGTACGTACCAAATCAATTCGCACTTCCCTCAACCAAAAAGAAAACGAAAAAAATAGAACTATTCAGACCACACAAAGAGAGAGTCTTGCCCCGCTTTACTATACAAATGCTATTCAAAGATACTCCCTCCTTCCATCTATATAGGGCCTAATGCGTTTTTCGATGCTAACTTTGAGCAAATATTAGAGCAATGATATATGACATGCAACTTACACAACGCACACCGTTAACTTCGTCCGTGAAAGGTCTTTCAATGATATAATTTTCACATTGTGCATGTCATGTACTATTAATCTTGTCAATAGTCAAATGCGGTCTTAAAAATCTCATTACGCCCTATATAGATGGAAGGAGGGAGTATGAATCCATGTTATGTCCGATTAATTTTTTTCGCTTTGCTGTATAATGCATGTAACCTACTCATACCAACATTTTAGTGCATTCCAAATGTCTATACTATCGCTGCAATTCGAACTAAATTTGAATTCGTTTCTCTATTTCAATAAGAATCTACAATCATGATTGTTGCCAACTTCAACCATCATAGTTTCCTTGTTATCCGCCAGATATAAATCGGACGACCTATAATGCAGGATGGCAGGCACACCATCATCAACAACTCCGTTTTTTATAAGAGTAGAGATAAAATATATTAAATATAGTATAACATGTTCATAAACACACCATGTGTATCACAGTTATATATATTCACACATACGCCAGTTTAAAATACTATGATAAATTCTTCAAATATCCGAATTCGCTTTTTATAATGAAGTATATATGATCTCTATTCTTCTTTTACACCCACACAACCCTCTTATCTTTGTAGCTAGCGCTAACTTTCTCTTGGGCATGCACACGCCCGCATCCCTCTCACCCTCCCTCAGCATTCTCTAGCTCCATTGTGCAAATTCGTCTTTTCACTTTAGGTCGTTCACCCACGGTGTGTGTAGCCCCCCAGCTCATTCTTTATGGCACACATCGATCGATATGCCTCTCTAGCCAGGTGTGCCTAGCACAAACACAAGCTTCCCCTCTTCTCTTGTCACCGTCCATGCCTCACTCCCACCACTCTTTTCATCATTCTCGTACTCGCACACTCCTCCCCGCTCGATATAGTATGCCTATCGTACCACCTCCTACATGCATCCCTCTATCTCTATCCTTCTCCTCGTGCCTCGTTTGCTTCTAACACACACATGCATGTATACTGATCGATCTCCCAACATGTACCTGGATCGACTTTAACTACCCCCCCCATCGATCGACGTACCTCATAAGTTATGTCTCTCCTTTCTCTAACAAAGGGCGATTGATCTTCCTATGTAGTTATGTCTGCTTACCACAGCCACATCGTCCCCCCTCATCATTCGTGCATGCCTCCTGACCCGTCTCTCACACGCACGTGCACAGACAATAAGCAGCCATCTCCTCTCTTATTGATATTGCGGGCGTGCCCTCCGTTTGTCTAGCAAGCCTATCCCACCATTTGTTAGAAGCAACTCCACTACCACCCCCTCCAACACTCTAGCTCTGTCTCTCTCCCAACCTTATTCCTCTCATGCACATATGTATGGATGCTGATCGATCTCCCTTAATACATGAGGCAGATCGATCTCCTTAATACATGAGGTACGCCTCCCTCCTCCTCCACACATATACCAGTCATTGTACCTCTATAGTTAATTGGGCCTCCCTCTTCCCCCACCACACACCGATAGTCGAGCACTGTAGGTAGGTATCCATGCCACAGAGACAAACTGCACATGTCCCCTCTCACGTTCCAGTAGGCCAACCACTCTATATCTTTGACGTGGGCACACACAAATTCGATGGCACTCTTTATCAATCGCGCGCGCACACACACACACATCATCCCTCTTTTCGATTCTATGGGCACCTCAAGCCGGTGATACCTCCACTCTCTTCTCGTGGATCGCCCCCTCTATATATATGTTATATCCAGTACTCTATTTCACACACATTGCATATGTTACATTTTTTGATTGAACCCCCCCCCCCCCCAAAAAAAACTCTCAAGAACCCACACACTATATCTCTCTAGGTTTGTATCTCTCTCACACAACCCCACATAGGTGGTGTACATATACAAGAAGAGAATAGGTGCACCGTGCACGTACTCACGCTTCGTGCCCAGCCACACCCACGTGGGTACACGGTGGAGCTCATTTCTTTACGAAATGGCAGCCCACGTGCTAATTTGAATGCATGTAGCGGTTGTTTACATAGGGAGGTCGTGTACCACGCCTGCACGAAACAAAGTTCAACTTGACGCGTTGCCGCGTTATTTTTAAATAAAGTTATAGCGCTCAATGGCACGTACACAGAATATAAAATGATTTTTATGGAGAAAAAGGTAGTCCGCTCACTATATACAATGGAGCCTTGCGTGCCTGGTTTGTCACTCTTCAGAGTATCTCACACAAGGCTGCGGTGGCCTCTCTCTCTCTCACCGTTGGTCACTGATCCGGCCGCATCCCGTCCGCCGGGGGAAAGGGAGTGCGGTGGCCTCTCTCTCTCAGGTCACTGATCCGGCCGCATCCCATCTGCTGGGGGAAAGGGAGGAAGTGCATCGTTTCTCCGTTCGACGGTGCCGAGGCAGCACGTCCCGATCTGCGGTACACGCCATTCTCTCTGACCAAGCTCCGGCGCGGCAGGGCCTACGCTACCTGCTCGCAGATTCTGCCCGCCGCCGCTCACCTAGTTACATCTCGACGACCTCCAGGTATCCCCTCCGGCCTTGCTCCACTGCCCGTCTTCCCACGTCGCTGCATGTGGATCTTCCATAGTTCTTTGCCCAAAACGTAGCTCGTCCAGCGTACTTTCCATATTGCATTCTCGTCCTCACACCGTTTTAGACAAACACAACTGTGTTGTTATCTTCCCTTAGGGCAAGGAATATGCTTCTTTTTTGTCATCGCCTGTGTCATCAACTATTATTGGCCAGTAATTGTTTCCTTTCTACCTCTTTTTTGCAAACAGGGCTATCCATTTCACCTCGTTGCTATTGCGACATTTTGGTTAACTGCACAAATCACTTTTTTCTTAAGAGTGTTTTGTGCAGTTGTACTAAAATGTCACATGGGCAACGTCTCTACATTTCAGTGCGACTGCACAAAGGGAGATTGGTTTTGCTCTATCCTCCTCATCCAACTCCGAGCCTAATCTTCTCCCACTAGTTAGTCTTAAAAGAGACTGCAAAGGTGACCGGCTTCTATTTATGTGTTTATTGTTTCATCAGCAGTCCTCTATTATCGTAATCACACTTAATATCTTTGGAACAGGGACGCTTAGCTCTATTTTAGTGGAACTGCACAAAATGATCGGAATGTTGCATGCTCCAGACAGCTACTTTTTTTCCCAACATGCCTTGTTGATTTAGACAGAGCTGGGGGACGTTGCTACCAATGAAATCATGGATCAATTTTAATTTAACACCTTCTCACAACTCTGTCTTCAGTTCTGATGAATTTATTAGCTCTGATCTGCTAATAGTTGACATGCATTAGCAAGTAAGTTAGTTTTTTATTGTTTCCGAAAGAGCATCGATGGCAAGACACGCGAAACAGAAGCTGAAAGCTCACACCATTGTACAATTTCATATCTCGCTGGAAAATTATTTTTATAGTACGTCAATTATGTAAACAAATGATGGAAGCTTGATAACATTGCCAGAAGCCTCTTCATCATCTGGGTCCATGTGCCATGCACAAAATTATACTCCTTCATTCCTAAATATTTGTCTTTTTACAAATTTCAAACGGGCATATTTTAGAGTGTAGATTCACTCATTTTGTTTCGTATGTGTACTCCCTCTGTTCCTAAATATTCTATTCGTCTTTCTAGAGATTTCAACAAGTGACTACATACGGAGCAAAATGAGAGAATCTACACTCTAAAATATGTATATACATCCGTATGTGCCAGTCCATTTGAAATCTCTAAAAAGACAAATATTTGAGTAGTCACTCGTTGAAATCTCTAGAAAGACAAATATACTCCGGAGTATATTTAAGAACCGAGGGGGTAGTGCACAACCGCATGAGAGACTCAGCCCGGTCGTTGCGCCGCATTAATAGTGAGTAATGAGCAGTCAAATCGTAAGCCCCACCTTTCCTACTATAAGTTGCTCTAAAGAAGCAACCATCAATACGCTCTTCTTTGAATCCGCTCATACTACTCCATCCGTCACTGTTTATACAACGCGCTTCAGAAAAAAGAAAAAAGATTTGTGGGAACAAGGCGACTAGTGATCGTCCTGAAAAATAGCATTGGTAGTTATAGCACGGTGTCTATTACTAGTAGAGGGAATAATGCGTACACACATGCATGCAGTGCTTCCACCCCGGGTACACACATGCATGCACTTACTCCATTCCATAGTTACATGGAGAGAAAATTGTGGACTTGATTGCGGTTACCACGCCCTAATTAATTGAGCATTAAACCAAACGCGTCTAAAGTCTCTCTGGTGGTGAAAATGCATTGAGAGAAATGCATCATAATGAAGCGCGCCCTGTAAACTGTGACGGAGGGAGGAGTAGTACGTATGAAGGTTCAAAACCAAGTACGTGTATGGCCAGTCGGTCAACGCACCTCCTCTTGGCATATCACTGACATGTGGGACAGGAGTGTGAGCAAACCGATCTCAATTGACGGCAAAGAGCCAACCCGCTGTTCCTTGAGAGAGACGAGGAGCGAGAACACACAGACGGGTTCGCATGGAGGCCAAGATATATTCGGGCATGGTTGGTTGATCGATATCATTCATTACATGTTGATGTTGCGCTGCCGTTTTCTGCCCTTCTCCGGAATAAACATGTACTTTATCAGAGATAAAAAGAAATAAGAGTACAAACGCTCCACCATGCGGTTCTAGTAGTAGTACTACTCGTACTACTGCGCTTGGCTCTTCGCCTCTTCGTGAAGTCGAACAATGATGGTACTCCGCATGTTGGATACTACAGTGTATGCCTCTGACAATCTGACATCGAATGGACTGATGCATGTCCACCGAGGGTAGGTTGCATTAGTCAAAAGGCGTAAGCGAGCTTCACCTTGTCCTGCAAGCTTCTCATCATTCTACGAGTTGACGGGACACACCAAAAAGTAGTCCTAGTCCATACTCCCTCCTTTCCGGTTAATATGTGAGGGAGTCCTGTATTAGGGGGTGTCCGGATAGCCAGATTACCATCATCGGCCGAACTATCATCGGCCGGACTATCATCATCGACCGGACTCCAAGACTATGAAGATACAAGATTGAAGACTTCGTCCCGTGTCCGGATGGGACTTTCCTTGGCGTGGAAGGCAAGCTTGGCGATACGGATATGTAGATCTCCTACCATTGTAACCGACTCTATGTAACCCTAGCCCTCTCCGGTGTCTATATAAACCGGATGGCTCTAGTCCGTAGGACAAGGAACAACATCAACCCTTACAATCATACCATAGGCTAGCTTCTAGGGTTTAGCCTCCTTGATCTCGTGGTAGATCCACTCTTGTAAACATCCACAATATCAATATCAATCAAGCAGGACGTAGGGTTTTACCTCCATCAAGAGGGCCCGAACCTGGGTAAAACATCGTGTCCCTTGTCTCCTGTTACCATCCGCCTAGACGCACAGTTCGGGACCCCCTACCCGAGATCCGCCAGTTTTGACACCGACATTGGTGCTTTCATTGAGAGTTCCTCTGTGTTGTCACCGATAGGCTTGATGGCCTCTTCAATCAACAACGATGCGGTCCTGGGTGAGACTTTTCTCCCCGGACAGATCTTCGTATTCGGCAGCTTCGCACTGCGGGCCAACTCGCTTGGCCATCTGGAGCAGATCGAAAGCTACGCCCCTGGCCGTCAGGTCAGGTTTGGAAGTATAAACTTCACGACCGGTATCCGCGGGGACTTGATCCTCGATGGATCCGAGCCACAGCCAAGCGCGCCGCACTATCACGATGGGCACGACCTAACTCTGTCGCCGGCCAGCGCCTTGGAGGCCGCACATGAATCCGCTCCGACCTATTGTCCGGAGCCGATCGCGCAGATCGAGGACAGGTGGCTGGACACCACCTCGGGAGCTGCAACTTCCACGGCAATGGAGCCGAACACTGACCTTATCCCGCATAAGGCTCATGACTCCGAGGTGCCGGACTCCCTACCCGACTCCGAACCTCCTGCGCCCCTGCCAGTCGAATCCGATTGGGCGCCGATCATGGAATTCACCGCTGCGGACATCTTTCAGCACTCACCCTTCGGCGACATCCTAAATTCGCTGAAGCATCTCTCGCTATCCGGAGAGCCCTAGCCGGACTATGGCCAGGATGGTTGGGACGCGGACGACGAAGAAATTCAAAGCCCACCCACCACCCACTTCATAGCCACTGTCGACGATTTAACCGACGTGCTAAACTACGGCTCCGAAGACATCGACGGTATGGACGACGATGACGGAGACAATCCAGAACCAGCGCCTACAGGGCACTGGAAGGCCACCTCGTCACATGACGTATATATGGTGGATACCCCAAAAGGAAGCGACGACGAGGATCAACGGGGCCCCGCAAAGGATAATCCCGCCGATAAACAACCAAAACAGCGACACAAGCGCCGCCCTAAACCCCGCCTCGGCAAGAACAGCATTCCCAATGACCTAGCGCCAGAACAGGGCCAACCAGTGGACGACGAACATGCAACCAAGCAACCGTCCGAACAAGACGAACTGGATGATCAACCCCTTCCCGGAGCAACCAATAGTCCGGACAACCTCACACCGGACACACCACCGGAGCATAAGAACCTTCACAAAAGACTCGTCGCCACTGCAAGAAGTTTGAAGAAGGAAAAACGGAAGCTCAAAACAGCGGAAGACATACTCAGAATGAAGTGGAACAAAATACTCAAGACCGCAAGCAAGTATGGCAATGGCCATCAAACAAAGAGCTACCCGAAGCGCAAGCTGCTGCCAGAATTTGACGAGGAAGCCATAGAGCCCTCACAATCAAAAAATAAAGAGGCCGCCTGGCCGGATAGACGGCCAGATGACAGGCCAAAAGCGGCAAACGGTGCCGCACACAAGCCGGCCCATGATCCTGGGAAAATAGACGGCCCAACTAGGTCCATCTACGGGCCAAAAAAGAGGGCCCCAGGAAGTAACACAACACGACAAGTGTTCGAAGACAGCGGCACACCCAAATACAGGGGCGCCGCACACCCGCTATGTTTCACCGATGAGGTGCTGGATCATGAATTTCCAGCAGGGTTCAAACCCATAAACATAGAGGCATACGACGGCACAACAGACCCCGGAGTCTGGATAGAAGATTACATACTACACATACACATGGCTAGAGGAGATGATCTCCACGCCATAAAGTATCTACCCCTCAAGCTCAAAGGGCCAGCTCGGCATTGGCTCAAAAGCCTCCCAGAAAACACTGTTGGAAGTTGGGAAGAGCTTGAGGACGCGTTTAGAGAAAATTTTCAAGGGACTTATGTCCGCCCTCCGGATGCAGACAATCTAAGTCATATAACTCAACAGCCCGGAGAGTCAGTGTGCAAATTCTGGAACAGGTTCCTTACCAAAAAGAACTAAATAGTCGACTGTCTGGACGCGGAAGCCTTAGTAGCTTTTAAACACAACGTCCGAGACGAATGGCTCGCCAGACACCTCGGCCAAGAGAAGCCAAGAACAATGGCCGCGCTAACAAGCCTCATGACGCGCTTTTGCGCAGGAGAAGACAGCTGGCTAGCAAGATGCAGCACCAGCGACCCGAGTACATCCGAGATCAGAGATGGAAACGGAAAATCACGGCACAGGAAAGATAAGCGCCGGAATAAAGAAAGAAGCCCAAAGAGCACGGCGGTCAGCGCCGGATTCAAAAGCTCGCGGCCAAACAATAAAACACTGCCTCTTACGGACAACAGTGACGAGCTATCCAACTTAAACAAAATTTTGGATCAGATATGTCAAATCCACAGTACCTCCGGAAGGCCTGCAAACCATACCAACCGAAATTGTTGGGTTTTTAAACAGTCTGGCAGACTCAACGCCGAACACAAGGGGCTCGATGCGCCAAGCGAGGACGACAACGAACCCCACCAGCAGAACACCAGAAGCCAGAAGACTTTCCCACAAGAAGTCAAAACAGTAAACTCACTTCACGTGATAGTACGGAAGTACAACACGGCACTCGCTAAGACAAGTGTCTCACGGTCCACCCCAGTGGAACACCGAGATTGGATGTCAAAACCAATCACTTTCGACCATCTGGATTATTCCAGAAGTATCCGGAACGCAGGATGGACTGCTCTGATGTTGGATCCCATAATAGACGGACTGCGATTTACACAAGTTCTGATGGACGGAGGCAGCGACTTAAACCTGCTATATCCGGACACAATCCGCAAGTTGGGGATAGACCCTACTACAATTCGACATAGCCGCACTTCCTTCAAAGGAGTGGCGCCAGGCCCTTACGCCAGGTGCACAGGTTCATTATTACTAGAAGTTGTGTTCGGGTCACCTGACAACTTCCGACGAGAAAATATAACCTTTCACGTCGCCCCATTCAAAAGTTGCTATCAAGCAATACTGGGACGTGAAGCTTTCGTCCGCTTTAACGCAATACCACACTACGCGTCTCTTACACTTAAAATGCCCGGTCCACGTGGCATCATTTCATTAAAATGGTCGGCTAAGACCCCGGACACGGCTGGACGGGTCCGGAATAAATAAGCTAGGGGCTACCTAGCCGCACACCCCTTTACAAGGGTTTGTGTACATAAGCTATAATGAGCTACCGTAGGCTCAGCTTTCTACAATTATATTTCAATTTTTATGTACCTTTTTGCACGATTTCTTTTCAAACTAAGTTCCTCTCTTTTTACAGATGAACAACATGCACACCCGTCCAGGATACGGCACAACGGAGACACAGGCGCAGACGTGCAGTAGGGACCCGTTTCAAGGATTCTTTTCAGACTAAGACCCTACGTAAACCTTTCTTACTGTCTCTTGTTGCTATAATCACCTGGTTTCTCATTATAACCAGAGTGGAGGCTGGCGTTTTGGCATCGGCCGCGCCAGAGGAACCTGCCCGTACCTGGACACAAGGGGCTTAGGGCATTATGTTGCCCGCTATTGTACAAGACCGAACACCTTCGGGAGTGTTCGGCGTCTCGAGTTAGGCCTTATATGCATCAGCTCCGAATCATGTCTTTGGTCAAATGTTGGGTTTGCCCGGCTCCTGTGTCTCGCTCTCCATCAGGCGTCTCGCTCTCCACCAGGAGAACCAGGGTGTTTTGCTGCCTTACGTTCCGTATCATCGGCTAACACGGCACCAGGAGAACTACTGCGATTGTGCCCCAGTTCGGCTGCGCGAGCACCTCAGTAGAGAAAGCCGAAAACTGACTGTCATGATACAGCGAGAGACTGGTCAACCACTCGATCGACCAAGGGAATGTTTAGAATTCCTCCGCTTTGACGAAGGGCCGTTTCCCGATCAGGCACATACGCGCCCCGAATTCGGAGAGCGCGGTGCCCCCAGGGGCTATGTCGTAGCCCCACCCTCGAACTCCATGGCTAAGTGAAAGTGATAAAGAATTATAGTCCGGTTGCCTCGTTTGCTACGCTACCACCTCCTTTACAGGACCGAGACATCGGATTAAGTGTGAAAACACGCTATTTTTTGCGAACAACCCCGCACCTTGTGCGTGGGGGCTGAAGCCGACGACTGCCATCTTTCAGGTTATACACATGTATACATGAACGGCCGCATAGGAGATATTACATTACTTGAACGCACAAGTATAAAAGGCGATTACATCATAAATATTGTTTTACAACATAAAACGTTCATTTGAACGTAACATTTTTTTGAACACTGCGACTCTATTACACGAGCACCATGCAGCACTTCGCCAAAATAGTGCTCGGCGGGTAACCGGCTATCGTCCGAATCCGGGGTCGCAATAGCGGTGGCATCCATCTCTGTCCAATGTGTCTTCACACGGGCGAGTGCCATCCGCGCACCCTCTATGCATGCCGACCGCTTCATCGCCTTCATATGAGGCACCGCCCCAAGAAATTGCTGCAATAAGCCAAAGTAACTCTTCGGCTTGGGCCTATCCGGCCAGACATGGGTCACGATATCCGTCATGGCAAGCCCGGACAACCTATTCAGCTCAGCCCACTCGGCCAAACGGTCGGTCAGCGGAAGTGAACGCTCTGGACTATGGAATTGAGACCAAAACAGCTCTTCCGTCTCGTGATCCTTCTGGCTTCGAAAATGCACAACGGCATCGGCCGCACTCGCTGCTAAGTCCATATAAGGGTCCTCCGGACCCCACAGTTGGTCCAACTGAGCATACTTTGGATCCGTAAACCTTCGGCGCAGCAGAAAAGGCTTGCCAGCTACAATGTCTCCGGCCTGGCGCAGCTCTTCCTTTATAGCCCGCATTGCAGAGCGGGCATCCTTGGCTTCGGCGGTGGCCTTCCCCAGGTCTTCTTGCACCACCAGGCGCTCCTTCTCAAGAGCCTCAGTGCGGTTGGTAGCATCTTTTAACTTCACGGCCATTTCGGCCATCTCTTCCCTGCTTCGGCAGTGTGTGGCCCTTTCGGCCGCTAACTCTTCGGCCGCCCTCGAGGTCGCCGCATCACTCCTTCTGGCCTGCTCCTTGGCTTGAGCAAGTTCGGCCCGAAGGCTCTCCACAGCAGCGGCACTATCTGCATTTCACACACATGTAGTAAGGAGACGGCTTCGGCTCCCTTACCAAGTGCCCGCACAGAAACACTTACCTTGCGACTCATCAAGTCGCCTGTTGACCAGCGTGATGTCCACATCCGCAATGGTGAGTTGCCGCTTTAGTTCAGCAACTTCATCAGTCCGGCTGGCCCCCGGACGACCCGCCACCTACATAGGCAAGGAGAAAATTTAAACCTGCAATTTTGATCCTCGACACGCTGTCGCTTTCGACAACCTACCGAGTCTCAGGGGCTACTATCTATACAGGGAGCATTTTATATGCAAAACTGTTAAAAGGTGTGTCATTTTTTACGTACCTCAAACCCCGCTAGCAAACTCCTGACGGCATTATGCAACCCGCCTTCGGCGGATGAAATCCTTTCAATCACCACACTCATCAATGCGTGGTGATCTTCTGAGATAGACGCCTTCTCAAGCAGATCCTTCAGCCGTACACCAGTTGGCGCCGCGCTATCCGGCTTCGCCAAACCCTGGGGCTCCCTCCTTGACGACACTTCAGGCTCGTCCGCCCTATCCGACGGCGCCCCGGATGGAGGCGTCTCGCTCTCCATCATCTCCGGACGAAGGTCCCCCGAAGACAAGCTCATTTGCGAAGGACGGAGATCCGAACTACAAGGTAAAAACTTTAGTTATCCTCAGAAGCGCTAAAAGGGATGTCACTTATTATAAAAATCCTTTCTTTCTACTTACAGCTCGTTGGAGGGCTGATCCTTTAAGGGAGACTGTGTGGCCGGGGCCTCCCCGGACGCAGGACCCTCTGGCGAAGATTTCTTCCCCCGCTTAGGGGCTTTGGCCCCCGGGTCCTCAGAGGCAATCCTCTTCTCCCCTTGGAGGGAGGGATTCTCGATCCCCCCTCTTTCAAGAGCCTCCTTAGGCGAGGCAGTAGCTTTTCCACTTTCCCCTTCGCCTTCCTCTGGAGGTGCAACCTCCAACATTCGGACCAGCACGGAATCCGGCGCGGTCTCTGGGAGGGGGCCGGACACCATATCAATTTTGCTTCCGCTATCCACTCCTGTTTAGAAGGAAATCGGTCATAAGGCGAATCATCGAAAGGCAAACAAACGGTATGTCCGGACTTGGAACTACTTACTTGAGTATCCGGACGATTGCAGCTTAATCCTTTTTGCGGGTAAATGAGAGAGCTTTATTCATATATAAGCATTCTTAGGACGACCAGCCAAGACACTGGTCACTAGGAAGCGAGCTACCCCGCAAAAAAAGAAGTAGGAAGCGAGGTGTTTCATCAAGCCAGCTCTCGGCCACATTCAAAGTGCAGCAAGCACGGTTCGCACGAAGATGCGCCGCAAGGTTTGCTGACCTGTTTACATGCTGAATAACAAAAAAAGAGGAAATATTACTGTCGGTGTCAAAACCAGCGGATCTCGGGTAGGGGGTCCCGAACTGTGCGTCTAGGCGGATGGTAACAGGAGACAAGGGACACGATGTTTTACCCAGGTTCAGGCCCTCTCGATGGAGGTAAAACCCTACGTCCTGCTTGATTGATATTGATATTGTGGATGTTTACAAGAGTGGATCTACCATGAGATCAAGGAGGCTAAACCCTAAAAGCTAGCCTATGGTATGATTGTAAGGGTTGATGTTATGTCCTACGGACTAAAGCCATCCGGTTTATATAGACACCGGAGAGGGCTAGGGTTACACAGAGTCGGTTACAATGGTAGGAGATCTACATATCCGTATCGCCAAGCTTGCTTTCCACGCCAAGGAAAGTCCCATCCGGACACGGGACGAAGTCTTCAATCTTGTATCTTCATAGTCTTGGAGTCCGGTCGATGATGATAGTCCGGCCGATGATAGTTTGGCCGATGGTGGTAATCCGGCTATCCGGACACCCTCTAGTCCAGGACTCCCTCAGTAGCCCCCGAACCAGTCTTCAATGACGATAAGTCCAGCATGTGTGTAGTCTTCGGCGTTGCAAGGCGGGTTCTCCTTCAAATTCCATGTACCTGCCGAATAGTGTCCGGCTTCCTCATAAATGTTGTGCTTCTTGGCTTCCACGCCCAATAATGGCCTTCTTCCAGCGTCGCACGAATGCGACAAGCCAGGGTGTCTTTTATGTTTTACCCCCTAGTTGTGCGAATAATCTGCCTATAAGAGAGGCAAGAATCCAGATCCAAATCACACCATCTTCCTCCCGCGAATACTCATCGGAGCACTTTCGACCAAGGATCCATTCCAACATGGACCATCAAGGCAGCTCCTCTTCTCGCGCTCCCATCCCTCTGCCAGGAGATTGGAGGAGATGCTCTGTTCCGCACAACGAGCTGGTGAAGCTCCAAGCGGGGGGATATCTCCCTCCGGCCTTCATGGTTCCGGTTCGAGCCGGACTGGCCACCTACAAAGGTGGGAAGCAGGCGGAGGCTACCCCAAATCCCAACAAAGGGGAGCGGGTATGCTTCGTCCCCTATCTGATAAGGGGACTCGGATTTCCTGTACATCCATTCCTCCGCGAGCTCCTGGAGTTCTACGGACTCCAGCTTCATCACCTCACGCCCGCCTCGATCCTGCATATTGCGGGTTACGTAGCTCTTTGCGAGCTATTCCTGGGCGTCGAGCCCCATTTCGCGTGGTGGAAGAGGTTGTTTTGCCTCGTACCACGCTCTCACGAGGGATCCATATATCAAGTGGGCGGCGCTGAAATATGGCGCATTGCCGGGACCGGATATCCATCTGGAACCCCTAAGAAGGCGTCCGAAGACTGGCTTTCGTTATGGTTTTACATAGAAGACGCTCCGCTGCCGGGCCCTGTTCGGATCGGCCTCCCAGAATTCAGCAATGTTCCTCTGAAGAAATGCCTTAGTTGGCATCCGCGGAGCCCCCAACTGGAGGAAGACAAGAGCGTCCATTATTTGATGGGCCGGATAAGGTTACTGTCCCATTCCGGGTTGACCATGATTGGAGTCATGCCAACATGCATTATGCGGGGGGTATAGCCACTACAATACAGGGGCCACCCCATGTGGGATTTCAACGGGGAGGACGATGCCACCCGTCATGGCCGCAAAGGGCCGGATTCGGCCGAAGACCTGGTGAAGATCCTGTCCGGCCTATATAAGGGGGAGAAGGAGGATTTCCTTTGGACGAACCTGTTAAATGGGTTCTCCATGAATAATCCCGGCCTTGGGTAAGCGAACACTCCACGTGTCCAACCCATGCCTTTGAAACTTAAGTTTCTTATATTGTGTTCTTCTTCCGACGCAGGAGCTGCGTCGGGTCGTGGAGGACATGCTAAGTCCAACTTCACAACCCGAGGATCCAGAGAGATCCCGGGATCCAGCCTCTGAGGAGGATCCGGACATAGAGGTGGAGCTAATCGACAGGGTGTTCCACTAGCTCAGCATGGATAATGCTTTAGTCGCCATTATGGCCAACTATCCCGGACTATATCCGGCTTTCCAGGTGCTTGTGACCGAAGTCCTGACACCGTCATTCCCTCCTTGCTTATTTCTGACCACCATATATGATGATGCTGTGCAGGAGGCGCCTCTAGGGCAGGAAGCCGAGCCCGTGGTGGCTGACCATCAAAGGTCAGTCCGGACCAGTAGGCGGAAGAGGAGCGCGGCGTGGACTGAAACGTCGCCGCAAAGGTATAGCTCATAATTCATTATTTGGAGCAACGTTCCTAGGAAGCGTTTGAGTGCTCATGAATTTTGTAGGAGAAAAAGCGCCCGCCGGACTGCGGGTGTAGAGGTTGCCAATCCGGCCTCTACCAGCCAAGCTCCAGCGCCTGGTCCGGAGGGGGAGGCGAGCGCAAGGCGCGAGCCGGATACTCCTCCAACGGAGGATGCCGACAGACTGTCCGCCACCAAATCTGAGGTGGAGAGCGCCATGAACCACAGGCGCCGCCGGACAGTTTTTCGTGACGTGTGCTTCTCCCCTGAGGCGTTGGATGCCTTTAACGCAGGGGACGCGCACCTCCGTGCCGCTCAAGATGGTTTGACCAGAGCCACAGAGCAGTATGTAAAAGACATACGGGTAAGAGAATTTAATAGTTATATATGCCAGTAGCCCCCGAGACTTAAAGTAGTTATATTAACTGATTTAAGGATCATATGAAACGCAGGGACTTACTGAGAAGAATACCCAACTGTCTCAGGAGCTGCAAGAGTGTAAGGCTCAACTTGAGGCCGCACTCGCTGCCGCAGGAGGAAACGCAGGGACCTCTCCTGGTAACACATTATTTTAAAAAGATAAGTAGTGTTTGGCCTGTGCGCAAGTCTGATAATGACGTTGCAGGTGCTGCCGGACAAGATCCGGACAGGCAAGAACTTCTGCGCCAGCTGAAGGCCGGCGAGAGGGTGCTGCATAAGGTGCAGCACGAAAGGAACAAGCTCCAGGATGCCCATGCCCATCTTGGAGAAGAGCTGAAAGGTGTTCGAGCCGAGCTGTCTGGCTCCGTTAAGGAGAATCAGCGGCTTCGTCGCGGCATCTATAGTAAGTGCTTGAGAGAACTCCTTTGAAAAGAAGAGTTCGGCGAGGAAGTCAATTGACAAAATATGTCTGTAGGTATACTCACAGGTCGCCCCGCGGAGGAGATGCCCGTATCAACGGGTGATAAACTTCCCGAGTTGTTGCAACTGACCGAACGAGTTCGGCAGGCAATGAGCGGCGTCATCCAGGCTTTATGGCCAGCCTTCTCCCTACCTGAGGGACTTGGGGAGCTTGCGGAGAAGCTTCAAGGAGTGTGGCAGCACTTCCATTTATGGAAGATTTCAGCCTGTCGCCAAGGTGCCAGGGAGGCCTGGGCCATGGTGAAGACGCGGTACAACAAGGCGGATCCCAACCACATGGCTGAAGTCGGACCTGTGGGGCCCGATGGGAAGGAGATCCCTGTAAGTTTAGTATACGGCCAAGTAGAGTTGGCCGCTAAGTTTTCCCAACAGGACTGTAAATTAGACAGCCTGTTAGACGGGATTGAGGAAGAATACAGTCGGTCAATTTGACAATGTATTATAAAATGACATGTAAAATGCCTTCTAGCCGGATTGTAGATCGTTTGTCTTTGCCGACCTTTTCGCTTCGACCTCGGGACCCTAGAGTCCGGAGTGTGTCCGAATACCTTTTCGGTTATGAAACAACCGGGGTATGCATGGAGACCAGGCGTAGGGGTCATTAGTGCTTTATCAGACAAGTGCCCAACTAGTTATGTTATATTACATGGTTAGTAAGAAACATCTTCCAGGGAGAATAGTTCCGTTAAGGGTTCCTTTCCTCTGGGGTTGGCATGCCCTAAAGTGCATGTCCGGACTGCGAAAAAAGCAGAAAACATCTGGGGGCAGATAAATAAGTAGGTAAAAAATCATCTTTCAAGTCACCGACCGAATATTTCCTTAAGAACGCTAGCTTTCGGCTTCACCCAGTCTGAGGTACACATCCGGCTGACCCGGCAGTAACAATCGCAGAGGTGCTCCCTTTACCTCCTAGCCGAACAATCGGGAACGTAGGGGTAAGCACAGGAGCCAGGCAACCCAGCTTGGCCAAAACTTAAGTCATATCGATGCATATAATGGTGAATAAAAGGTACATGTGGAAGCTTCACACATGTGCTGGGCATGAAGCCCTTATAATTAAGCTTCTGATAAAGAAGCCCCCAGGTATAATGAGTGCGGATGGCACATCAAGTGTGTGCGAACAATGCGCAAGTAGGCCCTTAAGGGCTTTTTAATAGGAGGTTAAGAGAAGAAAGAGAAATAAAAGACAACTGAAGTATAAAAATTTGAGCAGGGGAAGGGGACGAACTCTTAGTCCGGCGCTAGGCATAGAATCTTCGGAGGCGGGCTGCGTTCCATGGGTTCGGCTCGAGTCGGTTGTCCGACGCATTTCGTAGACGGTACGCTCCGCCGGTCAGGACTTGGTCGATAATGAAGGGGCCCTCCCATTTGGGCTTGAGCTTGTCCTTTTTCTTGTCCAGCAGGCGTAGAACTAGTTCGCCAACATTGTAAGTCTTGGCCCGTACTTCTCTGCTTTGATATCTTCAAGCCTGTTGCTGATAGAATGCGGAACGAGCTTTGGCGACGTCGCGCTCTTCCTCCAATGCGTCCAAGCTGTCCTGCCGATCCAGCTCGGCTTCTCTTTCTTCATACATGCGGACTCGAGGTGAGTCATGAATAATGTCGCAGGGCAGAACTGCCTCTGCGCCGTACACCATAAAAAATGGTGTGAATCTGGTAGTACGGTTGGGCGTTGTCCGCAGCCCCCAGAGTATGGAGTCGAGCTCCTCTACCCAGTGCGTGTCTGATTTCGTAAGGGACCGCACTAATCTGGGTTTAATGCCGCTCATTATTAGACCATTTGCTCGTTCCACTTGACCGTTGGTTTGAGGATGATAGACTGAAGCGTAATCGAGCTTAATGCCCATATTTTTGCACCATGATTTAACCTCGTCGGCCGTAAAGTTCGTGCCGTTATCGGTGATGATGCTGTGGGGGACACCGTAACGGTGTACTACCCCGGATATGAAGTCTATCACTGGTCCGGACTCTGCCGTTTTAACTGGCTTGGCCTCTATCCATTTGGTGAATTTATCCACCATGACCAATAGGTACCTTTTCTTGTGGGCTCCCCCTTTAAGGGGTCCAACCATGTCAAGCCCCCAGACTGCGAACGGCCAGGTAATGGGTATAGTTTTGAGGGCGGTGGGTGGCATGTGGCTCTGATTAGCAAAGAGCTGACAACCGACGCATCTTTGGACTAAGTCCTGAGCATCTGCCCGGGCTGTCGGCCAATAAAATCCTGTACGGAATGCCTTTCCTACGAGGGCCCGGGCTGCTGCGTGGTGTCCGCCTAATCCGGCATGAATTTCAGCCAGGAGGTTTCGCCCTTCCTCTTCGGAGATACACCTTTGAAGGACTCCGGTTGTGCTTTTCTTATAAAGTTCTCCCTCGTGGACCTTGTAGGCTTTACATCGCCGAACTATGCAGCGGGCCTCATTTTGGTCTTCGGGAAGTTCCTGCCTAAGTAAGTAGTCTAGGAATGGTTCTGTCCACGGGGCGATTACGGCCATTATGTCGTGGGCTGAAGGTGTTATTTCAGCAGCGGAATCGCCGCTTATGTCAAATTGCTCTGTGTCGGTTGGTGTGGCTGCTTCCGGTTTGTTATTTCCGGACTCCTCTTCTCATAGTATGGATGGCTTGAATAGCCGTTCCAGGAAGATGTTTGGAGGGACAGCGTCACGTTTTGCGCCGCAATGCAGCTCTAGTCTATTTCCATTTTTTGAAGGGTTTCCTCGTAGATGAGGTTTAATCCGCTGCCGCCATCCATGAGTACCTTGGTAAGTCGAAAGTCGTCCACTATCGGACTGAGGACCAATGCGGCTGGTGCTCGGGCTGTTCGGAATTTAGGTTCGTCACTGGCGTTGAAGGTGATGGCCGTGTTGCTCCAAGGATTTGTTGTGGCTACTTGGTAGACTTCGGCGAGGCTGCGGATTGTTCGTTTCCGCATATTGCTTGATGCGAAAGTCTCGAAGACTGTTGATACCGTACCGGTATTGTTGGTGTGGTTTCCCGGGGCTAGAAGCTCCTCGCCACTTTTGGCCACCTGCCGTAATATCCAACATGCTCGAAGGCTATGTGTTGGGACGGCGCCCTCTGTACTGTGAATTGTACAGGGTCTGCTGAGCCATCCCTCCAGTATGGTTCCGTTCCCTTTAAGGGGCTTCTATTTTTTGGTTCTTGCACCTGGTGCCTGAGTGTGATGCACCCTTTTGTTGCGGACTGGGGCTGTATCCAGGGCCGGATTGTCCCAAAACCTATTCTCGGTTTTCCAGAAACTCTCTATCGCACAGTACTTTTGTACTATGGATGCCAGGTCGGCGAAGCGTGTGATTTCACGATGGCTGACGGCGTTCAAGGTTCCCTCGTCCGTGCAATTATTGCAAAAAATTGAGATTGCGTTTTCCTCTCGGCAGTCCTTTATCCTGTCCATAACCAAGAGGAATTTGGCCCAGTAGTGATGTACTGTTTTAGCGGGCTCTTGCCGGATTAGAGATAGATTGCATATATCTGGTCGGGTGGGTGGAATTAAGTCCGGAACCCTACCCATCTCAAGGCTTGAAGGCCGAGAAGTTTCCAAATTTGGAAGCTTTGGTTGCTGGACGTTGTCCAACGAGTCCGGAGCGAGGCCTGATTTTAAGTTCAGTGCTCGATCAAAGTCCGTCCCTCCACGGGAATCCGGCATGGAGGGTTTAGGAGCCCGGACATGACTAGTTTTCAATACAGGAGAAGAGTCGCCGCATTGTTCTTCTACCACCGCAACGTGGTGGGTGACCTGGGGAGAGTTAATCTCTCTCAGATTGGTTTTAAGCCCGATCTGATCGTAGTCTGTAGCGACTCCCAGGGCGGCGATCCAATCTAAGAGTTCGTTTACAGACGAGAGCTCTGCTGGATCTAGCTACTCGGCGAATTCCGAGTTAACGTGAAGATTGCTCTCGATGACCCGGGAGGTCATCGTCGAAGCGGTGGCCGGACAGGCGGTCATAAGAAAACCTCCTAGCCGGATAGTTTGGCCAGCGGCCAGGGCTCCATTGGCAAAGATACCGTCCTTGAAGACGGGAAGAGGCATCCTTCCTATCGGTGACGGCACAGAGGAACTCTCAATGAAAGCACCAATGTCAGTGTCAAAACCGGCGGATCTCGGGTAGGGGGTCCCGAACTATGCGTCTAGGCGGATGGTAACAGGAGACAAGGGACACGATGTTTTACCCAGGTTCGGGCCCTCTCAATGGATGTAAAACCCTATGTCCTGCTTGATTGATATTGATATTGTGGATGTTTACAAGAGTGGATCTACCACGAGATCAAGGAGGCTAAACCCTAAAAGCTAGCCTATGGTATGATTGTAAGGGTTGATGTTATGTCCTACGGACTAAAGCCATCCGGTTTATATAGACACCGGAGAGGGCTAGGGTTACACAGAGTCGGTTACAATGGTAGGAGATCTACATATCCGTATCGCCAAGCTTGCCTTCCACGCCAAGGAAAGTCCCATCCGGACACGGAACAAAGTCTTCAATCTTGTATCTTCATAGTCTTGGAGTCCGGTCGATGATGATAGTCCGGCCGATGATAGTTCGGCCGATGGTGGTAATCCGGCTATCCGGACACCCCCTAGTCCAGGACTCCCTCAATTACCGAGCGCTACTATTTGTAACAGGATAGGAGCCAGAATTAAGCGAGAATCGTGGCGAGTGTTCCATGCAATCAACTTCCATTATCACATGCGAGAACCCTCGAAGATAACCAAATGTGTTGAAGATTGCTTTATCACATTTTAAAATTATAATAAGAGTGCAGACGCTCCTCCATCCGGTTCCTAGTACGTACTAGTATAGTACGTACCTTTATAGACTATATTAGTAAACTTTGCGCTTGGCTGTTTACCTATTCGGGAAGTGGAACAATAGTAGCACTAGTAGTATAGTGTATGCTTCTGGCAATCTGACACCGAATTAACTGTTGCACGTCCACCGCCTGAGCGAGGGAGAGCTTGCATTAGTCAAAAGTTTCTCCTTGTCCTGCGAGCCACCGCGCGCAAGTAATGCTAGTCCATACTGCCTCCTCTTTGGTTAATATGGATTAATTTCAAACGAGATAAATACACTGTCTGTCACTGTATATTTGTAAAAATACGGTCAGTGTACTTCATAATACGCTCATTGCGCTCAATATATATATTTTCCTGGATTTATACGGTCACTAGCTCACCCTGACTGAGTATGTGTGTGCATGCACGTGTAGGTTGAGCACTTAGCGTGACCATATATGTTCTGTCGTGTGCTCGGACATGCATGCATTAGGGCGTCGCGCGTGTTTTTGCGTCCATGTGTACGTGTGACTGTTGTATACACGTAGGGGGAGTACGTGTAGGGGCCACTAAGGAGCAGTCAAATCACACAGTAAATCACGTCTGTCGTGTTCGTGTCTCACCCTCCTCCACGGCTCGACCCCACACGGTCGCTCGGCATGCCACTCACCGCAAACCGAGTATACGATAACTTTCCCGCCTGCTTGTCGATGGATCGCCCCATGGAGTACTACTAGCACTACTGGAAGAGATTGACGAGTTGGGGGAGGACAGCTAGCTGTAGCACGGACTCCCAAAAACTTTTTACATGCATGTTGTAGCCGGCTATTGTGACCTTTGAACGCGGAGCAGCCGCGTGCACCCAGAAGCGGCGCGGGCGATGCTCTCTTGGCCGGCGCACCGCTTCAATGCCAGCGCTAGTGAGAGGTCGCGTCCGCTCTGGCCGGGCATGAATGCGGCACTGACCGTTTTGGGCGGGAAGCACGCGCGGGTGATGAAGAGGGTTTGGGTTGGTCAGGACCGGCCGTGGCAGCGGTCCGGACGTGCGTAAACAAGAGATGATGTATGTTAATATTGCTGCGTATATAATTAACAACGTGAATAATGTGCCAGTTGGACAAATATGATTGGAGATGGAGATGGAAATGGAATTTTACGTAAACACGGATATGCATGTCTATGTCTATGTGTGTGTGCGCGACGACTCTCGTGACCTGGAAGCGGGGGCGTGTTTTTGATCGAGTTTTCTTTCTTGGTACATTAGAAAATCAGTTTGTCCAATTCACATCTAGATGTTATTTAAGGATATCACATCTAAGCTCTCACAAGTATATAATGTAGCAACAATAAACAAAAAAACTAGGACAAAAAAATAGACCACAAACTATCGATGCTCATGGTCGCGCCTCATGGTTGCGTCGGCTGGTGAAGCTGGTCGATTTTCAATGAAAAACAAGTTGTCTTCCATCAGTGCTCTTTGCTTGTTACACACAAAGATGATATCCTTCATCAGTTCACCTTGATTTCGTTGGAGACGCAGTCGTC
Source organism: Triticum timopheevii (assembly GCA_963921465.1). NCBI lineage: Eukaryota > Viridiplantae > Streptophyta > Magnoliopsida > Poales > Poaceae > Triticum > Triticum timopheevii. The sequence continues at coordinate 532,253,202 of OY997264.1, forward strand.
TTTCACGTTGGTGCAATTTTATCACACAATTGGCTATGAACCAAATGTTTCCTCGAAGAAGGATCGATGTTGGTACTAAGAGCATAAGTTTTGTATTGATTTCTAAGCCTTCTCACAACTTTGTCTCCAACTCTCCTGTAATTTTATTTGTCCAGCTATTAACTTTGATTTAAAAAATGGTGTGGACTAAAACCCGGATGGACGTAGTAGCCCTCCATTTTTATTTACTCCGCATATTAGATTTGACTGAAGTCAAACTTTGTAATACTCTCAAACCTTTTCGATAATTGAAATTAAAATTCTTTATTTGTACACACTCGCACACTTTTCTGATAATTTGGCGCATGTGTGGTTGTTCACTTAAGGGAGGGTAGTGTACCACACGTGAAGGACAGGAAGTGCGACCAGGACGCGTGGGCGTGGATCGTTAGTTCATCGGAAGTAGTACTCCCTCTGTACATTAAATAAAGAGTTTTGTTTCGTACTTACACAATTTAAAACGATTGTTATGGAGAGAATAAGAAACCACTCCACTATATATTAGTCGTATACACATGAGAGTACTATATGGACGCAACTTCATTGACTTAGTGCACCTGCCTTTGGGTTTATGACAGGTGGCTGGCTCACCTGTCATACAGCCAAAAGCAGATGGAGTGAAGGCACCGGAGCTCAGTCCATACTACATTAGTATATATATAAGCGGGAGCCTCAGCGCTTGTTCGCTAGGGTTTGCACTCTCCACACGCTCGCCGCAATACATATATGTTACACGCTGGAGGCTCAGCATTCATTTGCTAGGGTTTGCTATATTCACAGTCTCTCACCCTCTCTTCACCAGATCTAAACAAGACTGCGTTGGCCTCTTGTCTCTCCCCCCCCCCCCCCTCACAGCTGGTGAAGGAGGTGTTCGTATCCCGTCGCACCGGGAAGGGGAGGAGGTGCAACGTTAACTCTATCACCTTCGGCGAGGGAGGCAATCCAATGCTGGCTGCGCTGTTCTCTTTCACCCAGCGCCTGTGCGGGAGGGACACCGACCCCTTTTTCCTCGCTGTCGTACGTAGTGTGGGCAGATCCGGCCTCCCGCCGCACGCCTTGTCACATCCCGACGACCCTAAGGTATAAGTTTCTTTGAAACCGTCGTTGCTCTAGCTGCATGTGGATCTTTTTCGATTTGTAGTCGAATCTAGGTCTTGGTTCAAAGAGGAAAGAAAGGTGCGGTGGGGTGGAGCATGAATCTAGGACGTGGTTCAATGAGGAAAGGAGGGAGGAAAAGTAGTATAGACTGGCTATCTAGCCGCTTTGTTGGTCGAAAAGGGAAAAAGGGGTTAACCCAGTACACACATCTGTAAGGAACCGATCTCTTTGTTGAAAAGGGAAAGAAACTGGGGGGGTCGGCTAGTTTGTGCAGGACTAGATTTGCTGCCCTCACATAGGAAAAAAGTTCAAAGAGAACAAATATGGGACCAACACAGATATGCTGCTTGGCTACATACTCTGCATTACCCATTTATACGTGTGGAAGCACGTGGTGCTAGCATGTCCCATACAGCTATTTTGTTGTTGTTAGTCTAAGAATGCCGCTGGAAAATTGAAGCAATGCCACTGTTAAAAGTAAATTACATTTTTTAACGAATGTTGTTTCAAGAGAGTGTCTCTGTTAATATGAATCAATGCTACCATTTTAGAAATGCTACTATCCTACTTTGTTTTCCATCCAAGATAAGCTAGATGCTTCTTTTTGTCACCGTTTGTTTCATCCTCCTTTATCAGCAAGTAATTGTTTCCTTTTTTGCCTCTGTTAAAACAGGGGTATCGATTCAACTTGTTGCTATTGCGACATTTTACTTCGCTACTCGAAACACTTATGTTTTAAGAGTGTTTTGTGCAGTTCAACTTGAATGTCACACCGGTGACTTTGCTTAATTTTGGTGGAACTGCACAAAAGGAGATCGAGATTTGTTTCCATTATTCATGTCGAGTTGTTTCAAATCTTGGTCTCTACCACATGATATCTATTCAACTTGTTGCTATTGCGACATTTTGCGTCGCTACACGAAACACTTTGCTTGATTTCAGTGCAACTGCATAAAATGAGATTGGATTTCCTATTCGTGTTAGCAGATTCGTATTTTATCCTGGTGTTCTCATGAAAGGTCAACAGGCCTTCATCCACATGATTGTGCAGTGTGCTTTGAGATGTTGTGCTACTTGTATTGGTACTATTTTAAATAAATGTTGAATTGAAGCTATTGTATTGTTGTCTTTTCCCATTAAGTAGTGAACAAAAATGGGACCAACCCAGACATGATGCTTGTTGCTTTGTTACAACAAACTCTGCATCACCCCCTTTGTAAGTAGATGGAAGCACATATTGTTGTTGCGCCCACTCTCCCCTGGAACTATTTATGCTTTTCGTTAATCTAATGCCGCTGGTAAAATTAAGCAATGCCACTCTCAGAATTAATTAACTACTGAATCTTAGTTCAAAACTACAACACTTGTTAGGAATGGTACTATCCTGCTTTGTAGTACTTTCTACATGTTTAACCAAGGTATTGTTAAGATAATGTCTCTTTAAAAATGAATCAGTTGCATTGTTTTAGGAATGGTACTTTTCTGCTTTGCGTTCTTTATACATGTTGAACCAAGGCATTGTTAAGATAATGTCTCAGTCAATATGAATGAATCACACTGATGGAGAATTGCTCCTCTCCTGCTTTGTTTCCCATTAAGACAAGTCATCAACCGTTATTTCTCAGTAATTGTTTCCCTTATACCTATTGTTGCTTACAGGGATATCAAAATTAAAGCTCGGTTTTATTCCGACTTTGATTTTAGTTGAACTGCACAAAAGGAGCCAATGTGTCCAAGGCAAACTGCTGCGTTACTGGGTCCAGTTGGTCGTTCCACTTTGCAGAAAGAAGCAGTCACTAGATGCGGTACATTACAGAAGGAATGACCGAGAAGCTTTACAGAGTATTAGTAGACACCGGTGACATGACTAGTCTACAGAGACCATTGGCAATTTAACAACACGTGGAGTGCCCTGGGCAAAAAGTGCCCAAACAAGTACAAGAAGCTAAGACATGACACGATCATAGGCATTACATATTTTGAATGGGAAAAGCTTGTCAAAGTTTAATCATTGATGTTAGCAAGAAGACGTTAGTTTAATATATTGGAATTGGAAAACCTTGTCAAAATTTGCTCATTGATGTTAGCAAGAAGACGTTATTTTAATATATTGGAATTGGAAAACCTTGTCAAAATTTGCTCATTGATGTTAGCCAGAAGACATGCATTTGATATTTTTGTGCGACGCCCTTGCTGTGAGCAGCATCGAGTGTTTTTTCCTATTCCTGTGTTCAGTTTAGAAGTAAATGGTTACTCTGCTGAGATATTCCTGTGTTAAGAGTTTGTTCTGAATATTGTCTATGTAATGCTAGGCCTTGTGTTTGATTGCAAAATTGAGCTTGGAATGTTGTGGCATGCGGCATCACGAGCTGTTCACTGTGCCTCCTGAGAATAATGATTCGTATTGTTTTGCATGTCGATCTAATGCCAGTGATTTGCTTGTTAAGAAGATCATCCTCTTCTGTTGTTTTCGTGCGTAAGAAGTTCATCGTCTGATGTTTCATTCATAGCCTATACGACATGTCGGGTAGGTTAGACGTGAAACCATATGATCTTCCGACCAACTCATGATATTAGGTCGTGATTGGATCATCATTTTCCAACAAAAACCGCTTGTAAAACTAACACTTGTAAATTAAAGCAGATGGTCTCAGGCGAAGGCGCATGGTTGGTCGATTTCGACTAGTAAAATATCGGAAGTACTTCACACACGATAAAAACGTTGAACGACACTCGGACGATTGCTAATCCAGCCGTTAGCTGCTGTTTCAGCCGTGCCCATGGATGGCATGATACGCATGTCGTGCATGTATCGTCTGGTAATGTCGTCCATATAGCAATGTTCGTAAAATATACACTGGTCTCTCAAATTACACGTGTGACCCGCCAGTTTTACTTACAGACCTCGGGCCTTCCGATGACGAGTAAATTACACTTGTATGTTAATACAGGTTTGAAATAAACCAGAGCTCCCAAGCGCGGCCTTACCGTTTCATGTCGTCTCAGTTTCTCGAAGGTGCTCATAGGTGTCCGATGATCCTGGCTTCCTGAATGAGCAGCGGGCGCTGTATCAGACCTCCGTAGGGCCCGCGAGGCCCTGTCCATTGTCCTTCGAGTTGTTGCGCTCGCCATGGCGCCGAGCATTGTTAACATGGTCAACGAACATGAGGATTCAGGAGATGACTTTATTTTGACTGGATGACACTAGGGACCCACTAGGGCCATAGCCGTACGTACGCAAGTGCCTCCTTATTATGTACAACTATATATTTTTTTGCTTTCTCTTGGTTTCCTGACATCACGGTCCCACACCATTGTCAACCAATGTAGTCAATATAAATGAGAGAATTGCACAAGGTGCGGCCGATAGTTGGGACCAAGCAGCTCGAGCAGTATTTGTGTTTTTGAGGCGTGAGCACTTCAGAGTTTTTCTTGGCGATGATTTCGTTGTTGTTCAGAGGAGAGCAGGGTATTAACTGGGCGGGTTGTGGCCTATCTAGCCCAGGCCAGATATCCAGCCCAGATACTACTTTTTTCAAGATGAAAATGGCTAGCCCGGCTATACGTCTTTTTGAGGAATACCCAGGCAAGGTCAACTTGTTATTCTCCGCCCCGCTGTGCTACAAATCTTTCCTAGGAGGGATGCATTAGGCTTAATAGAAAAATGGGCTTTAAAAATAATAAATGGGATGTAATTATAAAAACTGGGCAGTAACTATAAAAAAATGCACCAAACACGAAATTAGTTTATAAAATATTATTTATGGATTTTGAAAATCTTAAATTTTCATTATTGCGCGTGCAATGTTTCATTGGATTTTTACGTAATACAAATTTATATTTAATCTGAATAGAAATTTCGGGATAAAAATATTTCGGATCCCATCAAAATGTGGGAAATTTTATTGAATTTTGTCTTCAACGGTTGGTTGAAATTATTAATTGTTGTCCTAGCTAGAAAATGGGTTGTACTTTTAACAAACTGTAAACCATTAGAATTCAAAAATGGGCTGTACATTCTTACAAAATGCAAATGGGCTATAAGTTCTCTGCCACACACTTGTGGGCCTACTAAGTGACGCGTCCCCTAAAAAATAAGTTGACGCATATGCAAGGCTTTGTCAACTTATTATAGTCAACACACGGTTCTAGCAGCAGTGGCCGTTGGATGTCTATCCAATGGATGTCGTGCTTCTTCTTCAATCTCGGATATTCTTAGCTTCGGCCGCCCAAGAAATGATTCCTCCCCCTGACATCTGGGGCGCACCATTTCGGAGGCTGACCTGTGGGCCTACTAAGTTGGAGCGTACAAAGGGCTTTGTCAACTTAGTCAATATAAACGATTCTAGCTTCAGTGACCGTACGATGTCCATCCAACAGCCGTAGTGCTTCTTCAACCTCTGGTCTTCTTGGTCCAGCCGCCCAAAGTAGCGCCGGTTGTGACGCCTGCTCCTGCCTCTCGTGGCCGGCTGTGCTGCCGCGGAGGCCTCACCGCCCCCATACTACTCCCGCCGTTGGCCAGGCCATCCCTCCACTCACCCACACCCCCTGTTATTCTGCGGCGATGGCAGCCTCACACCGCAGCCGAACTAGTGAACCCTCGTACTCCTCTCCGCGCGGGCTTCCACTGCTGCGTCTTCCGCGGCTCCGCGTCATCCCCTTCCTAGGCATCATCGTCGTCCACCGCCCTGGTGATCTCGACGCGGCGTGCTCAACGGCCGACTTCCATCGGAAGAGTACTGTACATGGAGAGGTTGACAGCTGGGTCCACGGCAGCCGCAAGGAAGTGCCTCCTTATTACGCGCAAAATAATTATTCCTCCACCTGACAGCAGGGACCCGCCGGACGGGCCACCTTATTTCGCGAAAAAACGTTCCCCCCTGACTGCTGGTACCCACCGGACGGGCCACCATATTTCGCGAAAAAAATGTTCCCCCCGCTGTCAGCTCGGACCCACCGGAAGTGCCTCTTTATTATGCACAAAAAACATGAATACTCCCCCTGCTAGCTGGGACTCACCTTGGTGGTAAGCTGACCTGTGGGCCTACTAAGTTGACGGGGACGGAGGGCTTTGTCAACTTAGTCAATATAAACGATTCTAGCTCTAGTGACTGTGCGATGTCCATCCAACGGCCGTAGTGCTTCTTCAACCTCTGGTCTTCTTGCTCCAGCCGCCCAAAGCAGCGCCGGTCGTGCCGCCTGCTCCTGCCTCCCGTGGCCGGCTGTGCTGCCGCGGAGGCCTCACCGCCTCCATACTACTCCCACCGCTGGCCAGGCCATCCCTCCACCCCACTCACCCACACCCCCTGTTATTCTACGGCGACGGCAGCGTAGCCGAACCAGTGAACCCTCGTACTCCTCTCCGCGTGGGCATCCACTACCGCGTCTTCCCCGGCTCCACGTCGTCCCCTTCCTAGGCCTCGCCGTCGTCCACCGTCGTGGTGCTCTCGGCGCGGCGTGGTCAATGTGGTCAACGACCGAATTCCATCGGAAGAATACTGTACGTGAAGAGGCTGACAGCTGGGTCTACGGCAGCCGCAAGGAAGTGCCTCCTTATTACGTGCAAAATAATTATTCCTCCACCTGACAGCAGGGACCCACCGGACGGGCCACCAGTATTTCGCGAAAAAACTTTTGCCCCTGACTGCTGGGACCCACCTGACGGGCCACCGTATTTCGCGAAAAAAACGTTCCCCCTGCTGTCAGCTCGGACCCACCGGAAGTGCCTCCTTATTACGCACAAAAAAATGAATACCCCCTGCTAGCTGGGACCCACCTTGGTGGGAGGCTGACTTGTGGGCCTACTAAGTTGACGGGGATGAAGGGCTTTGTCAACTTAGTCAATATAAATGATTCTAGCTCCAGTGACCGTACGATGTCCATCCAACAGCCGTAGTGCTTCTTCAACCTCTGGTCTTCTTGCTCTAGCCGCCCAAAGCAGCGCCGGTCGTGCCGCATGCTCCTGCTTCCCGTGGCCGGATGTGTTGCCGCAGAGGCCTCACCGCCCCCTACTATTCCCACCGCTAGCCAGGCCCTGCGGCGATGGCAGCCTCACACTGCAGCCGAACCAGTGAACCCTCGTACTCCTCTCTGCGCGGGCTTCCACTCCCGCGTCTTCCCCGGCTCCTTGTCGTCCCCTTCCTAGGCCTCGCCATCGTCCACCGCCCTGGTGCTCTCGGCGCGGCGTGGTCAACGTGGTCAAGGAACGACTTCCATCGGACATGGACTGTATTTGGAGAGGCTGACAGCTAGGTCCACGGCCACAGCAAGGAAGTGCCTCCTTATTACATGGAAAATAATTATTCCTCCACCTGACAGCGGGGACCCACCGGACGGGCCATAGTATTTCGCGAAAAAACATTTCCCCCCTGACTGCTGGGACCCACCAGCTGCACCTTCGCACGCAAGGAAGTGCGTCCGGGCAAAAAAAAACGATTCGCCCCCTGACTGCTGGGACCCACCAGCTACATCTTTGCATGCAAGGAAGTGCGTCCGGGTAAAAAAAACGATTCGCCCCCCTGACTGCTGGGACCCACCAGCTACATCTTCGCACGCAAGGAAGTGCGTCCGAAAAAAAAAACGATTCGCCCCCCTGACTGTTGGGACCCACCAGCTACATCTTCGCAAGCAAGGAAGTGCCTGACAGTCGGGACCCACCTGGTCGAAGCGTACGTACCGTTGTCATTCTGGTCGCGAACGTGTACGTACATATATACCGGTGGATGTAGAGGCGCGCACATGTCGTAGTAGAGGCGCGCACGTAGCATGTACACGTACGTACAGCGGCAAGGGTGCAAGAAAGAAAATATGGCCACGTACGTACATACGGGCAGGGTCTCTAACGCCTATTGCGCATACGTACATGGCTGGGTCGGAACGGAGAAACAGCGTCGTCGTCGTGTTCATGGGGAGCCAACCAGCTGGGTCGGAACGGAATGCGTGGCCGTATTCATCGGGAGGGCTTGGACGGAACAGGCAATGGAAACGAGGCCTGGCGTACCGCACAACGGAGGAAATGGCCTTGTGTTCGATCAACCACGTTCGAAACGGGGTCCTGTTGATCGGGAGGGGCCTGGTGTACCGCAAAACGGAGGAAACGGACCTCCTATGGCCGAAACGGGGGTCCTGTTGATTGGGAGGGGTGTGGCGTACCGCAAAACGGACGAAATGGACTTGTGTTGGAGCGCTACGGTCGAAACGAGGAGGGAGGGGTGTGGCGTACCGCAAAACGGGACTCCACAGGATACTGTTCATCTCCACCGTCGACCTCCTCTAGCCTCCACGGGCTACCGTCGACCTCCTCCAGCCTCCACGGGCTCCTGTTCATCCAGCCTCCACCGCGCGCTACTCCACTGGCTACTGTTCAACCACCCCTCCACCATCTACTATTCATCCAGCCCTCCACACCACGGGGTCCTGTTCAACCACCCCTCCACGGCCACCCCTCCATCGTCTATTGTTCATCCAGCCCTCCACACCACGGGTTCCTGTTCATCCAGAGGCAACGCCACCGCTCACTGTTCATCCAACCCCCCCCCCCCCTGCAACGCTCACTGTTCATCCAATCGATCGGCTTCAGTTAGCAGCAGTAGCGAAGGAATCGCTCCATCGGGTTCAGTTAACAGCCATCGATCGATCGCTCGGGTTCAGTAACGTGTAGCCTGCAGTGCAATCGCTCGGGTTCAGTTAGAGCCTAATGCCTCGCTCGGCTTCAGTTAGAGCCAACGCCTCGCACACACGTGCGTACGTACGAGAGAAACGCGCATCGCTCCGCCCCCGACCTCCCACCGTAACCGGCAACTCCCCAAAATTTTCCTCCCCTTGCTTCTACCACGGTTTTTTCCGTCATGGATGGCCCAAAGAATGTCATGCAGCTGCGTCTTCGGCCCGCCCAGGACGAAAAGCCCATTTTCTGTCATGATTTTTTGTCATAGAAGTAGGAGCCCACCACATCTATGATGATACCGGATTTTGTCACAATTATCGTCATAGAAGTGTCATATGTATGACAGAAAAAATTTCGTTTGGCCCAAAATGCCACGGATGTGTCTTTTTTTTTGTAGTGCGGAGATCTTCAGTGATCTGCCCCTCTTTGATATTTATATATTGAACAACTTCATTGATGAATGGTTTGACGACCAGAGCATCAATATTGATAGCCTGTAGCTGCCAGTGGGAATCAGCGTCACATTTCACGGAGCCATTGCTAATGAATTGGCCTTAGCTCAGAAAATCGTCAAGCTCAAAAACAAGATTGATTATGAGAAGGCGCATTTCAAGAAGCACACGCACAAGCTCGGCGTGGCTGATGTGCAAATTTTCAAGAAGATGCTGCATGATCTCAAGGCTGAATTCCACAAGAAGTGTGAAGAAGCCAAAGGCTCAAGAGAGCACATGAAAATTTATGCACAGAAATGTGTGCAAGCACACAATGAAGCTGAAAAGAGGAAGGCTCTTGGGTGCCCTGGCACCGACCCTAGAATGGCTGCCAAGAAAAGCAAGAAGAATGCAGAAGCTAATCCTGATGCTCCAAGGCAGGGACAACCAAGCATTGTCTTCCCTGCCAGCATGACTGGCTCGAAACCAAAGGTCCCCTCTGCTGCTTCAGAACTCAAGAAGACAAGGCAAGCCGAAGCCGAAGCCAGGAAGAGGAGGCTCAAGGATACATCTGATGATGCTCCCTCCAAGAAAAAGTTGAAGACAAAGGGCTCTAAGTCTTCAAGAAAAGAGCGTCTCGAACTGATTTCTGTTGCCTTACCCGCCTTTGCAAATCGCGAGCGCTGCCTCATCGTCCATGAGCCTGCTCCTACAGAGGCTCAAGAAAATGAAGAAGTTCCAGCTGTTGACCCCACCGCAGCTGAAGACATTGGTCATGAAGACAATGTGGATGATGATGAAGTCCTTACTCAGCTCGAGCCCTAGTTGGTATCATCGCCTGCTCCGACGAGCAGTGAACTCATTAGCATTGGTCATACATTGACGCCAATCGCTCAAGATAACTCATGGGCTGAGCGCAAACAAGAAGACACCCCAGTACATGATGAAACACCCCGTACTCCACCTGCTCAAGTCACCTCTTCGGTGCTTGATGATGACAACTACATGGAGACCACTCCATCTCCAAACACGTCGCCGACGTTTCACAGGCTTTGCAAAGGCCTCAGGCCACCTGTCTCTATGTCGAGCATTCCAGAAGAGGAAGTGCAACAAATTGGCTCAGTAGCACATCAAGTGTTCCCTGATGCCATTCCCTCTGCGACTGCTCATGAGTCTGAAGCAAAAGTTGCTGAAGACATTCTGGCTACATCAGCCGATGAAGAAAAAGAAGAAGAAAGAGCAGCCACACCCCCTACTAATGATCAAGTCATTCTTAAGAGAATGTGATCATGCCCGACCCTCCTGTCGTTGACCATATGGAGGTTGAAAACATTGAGGCTGCCACCAACAATGCCACTGAAGCCAATGACCCAGTCATGGCTGAAGACAATTGGAGCCTGAAGCAAATGTGAATGCTGAAGCCATTGTCACGCCAATCACCTCAGATGACGCTGTTCCTTCACCACGGCCTCATACCATGGAAAGGGCATTCAATCGTGAAGGTCAGCTTGTCACAGTCAGATGGCCAATTATGGTTCCACCTACAGCTCCCAGGCCATAGTATGATTATCATGTGGAGCAGAGGCCTTAAGTTTAGAAGCCAAAGCCACGTCTGCCAAGGCTTCCAAGTGATGTCACAACACAGGGCTCATTCAGCATGCTCAGCTTCAGAGAGCACAATACTTCCTGCGACGACGCCAAGAACCCATACATGAAGCCCAAGATCTCCTTTGACAAATTTTGGAGCCATCAGCAACGAAGCTATTACTCTTGCATCCTGTACAACCAAGACCGGATTTTTTCGCACAAACGTCTGGATTGTGATGCTATGGCTGGGCTGCCATGTCTTGAAGAGGCCCTTAACTGCTTTAGGGATGTTGGTCTTTTGGCTTTTGTGACTAAGAAGGAACACTGGAATGAAGAGCTTCTCCTGCAGTTTATGCCACTCTACACATTCGAGGCTACAACAGGGATCCGAAGAGTTGGATCCTTGAGTGGATGACAGGTGATGTACATCACGAAGCCAAAGCTCAGGATATCATCGAGCTTACTTCCCTACCCACTCCAGGTGAGTTATACGAACCTGGTTGTCCGCTTCATCAGAATGAGCTGCAGAGCATCTTTCAGAAGCCAGAGCCAAATATGAGCCAAATGCTTAGTATGATGAAGCCATTGCCGCACGATGCTGAATACCCAAAGGAGTTTTTTGTCAAGGACCTTAAGTACTTGCCACACACAGTGTACCATATTCTGAGGCGTACTCTCTGTCCTATCAAAGTAAATTCTTCTGAAGCCAAACTTGAAGGCGCCATGAAGACTTTGGTATTCTACATCATCCATGGCATCAGATTCAACACTCAGGATTTCTTCATCAGACAACTTGCAGCTTCTGGGATTGATCTGTTTGGTCTGAAATTCTATGCTCCATGGGTGATGCACTTGATTAAGCTTCATTCAACCATTGACTATCAGCCTTCAGCACGCAACCATATTGTCTTTCTGCCAGAAGTTGATATGTCTATTGAAGCCATCTACCCCGAGCCTGCCAAGAAGCCGCTCCACCTTCAGAATGTTGAATTCCAGAGCTTCACGTAGCCCATTGAAGGTATTCATGTACCCAATGCTGCAACTCCTGCATATCCTCTGGCTGGCAATCTGCGCATACTGCACTGTGCCAATACTGAAGCCACTGCTAGCACCATAGCTCAAAGCCCTCAGAAGCGTCCTCGTGTTCTCAATGACCGTGAGCTTATGGTGGCTTTACATCAAAAGCAGGACAGACATCATGACTGGCTGAAGCGTCAGATGTAGAGTATCTTGGTGGATGTCAATCAAATTTGCAACTTGGCCAACAAGAACTCATTTGTTGCACATGAAGCCTGTCGGCGGTCCTGGAAGAGCCTCACCTTGCTCCGCGCTGAAGATGATCTTCACGAGGATGGCTTCACTGAGAACTTCAAGTTTGACTCCAGGCCTCCTCAGAATGCAAGTTGGTGTTGCACAACTTCAATTGAAGATTCTGAGTGCTCATCTTCGGGTGCAACTGTTGTTGCGAGAGTCATCGATGAAGAAGATGACGCCACTTCCCCAACACTAACTTCACTGCATCACGATGTTGCGCCAGGCCCATCTGCACCACCAAACTGCAACGTTAACCCTGCTACATCCTCTACTCCAGCTGGGAACGAGTAGATACTCTATGTCTTCAAACCTTTTTGGTCATTACTGACAAAAGGGGGAGAAGCATAGAGTTGATAGTCTTCAAGTGGGTCCATATGGGTCATTGCTTTATTTTTGCTAAGTTCTTACAACTCTCATTTTGAAACTATTTGGCTTTTGAGTTGTAACACTTAAACTTGATGGTCGTCTGCTACTCTTGCTACCACTTTGTGATGCGATGATAAATTCCGCATGAAGTCATTCTACAACGTTCATTTTTCATTATGCATATCATTATCTTCATTACCTTCATATATGCATCATGAATTGTCTTCACACCTTGAAGACGGCCTCCACAAAGCAAAACCTGCCATGTGCATTTGCATTCAAAAGCAAACTACTTATATGCACATCTTCAGGGGGAGCCTCTTTTAATGTATGAAGACAATACTCACAAAACTGAACTTTCACATACTTTTATCCCTGTTAAAAATTTCAACTAGTTTGTCATCAATCACCAAAAAGGGGGAGATTGTAAGTGCATCTAGTGCCATCCCTAGTTGGTTTTGGAGTATTGACAATAAACGTGGTTGAGGGACAAATGTGTTTGTGAGAATTGCAAGATAACACAGGTAGTAGTCCCTCATCGATTCGGTTTACCTACCAGAGATGACCCCTAAAAATGTGTGAAGACATTGAAGACAATGATGGTTCGTGAAGACATTCAGGATGAAGACTATGACATGTGAAGATATTCACTTGAAGACTATGGAGTGCGAAGACATAGCTGTTTCGTAGTTTCCTTTCTTCTTTATTGAGTTATAGGAACCACTGTACTATTAAGTGGGGTCCAAGTGAACAAAGTCAGAGTGGCTGAAGGGATGCTCAACAAAATCCTATGTCTTCGAGCGAAAACAATGAGAGCAAACCTTATCCACAGCGGGATGAGTCAGCTTTGCTTGTAGCCCAAGCCAAGCTGCCGCGTGTGTTTGAAATCTGATCGTTGGACACGTGTCAGTTCCTTAGTGACCCAGGGTCATTTTGGACATATCAGGTCGGGTTGCCTCCTGGCTATAAATAGCCCACCCCCTACACCATAAATTGGTGGCTGCTCAGAGTTAGTGCATGACTTTTGTCGTTTGAGAGCAACCCACCTCCAAAGCATTTGAGAGAGAGATCCTTGCGAGGACTAAGCCCAAAACACCCAGAGCCAAAGAGTGTTAGGCATCACTGAAGTCTTTCTGTCCGCGTGATCTGAAGACTTATTACACTTGAGGATTGTGAATCCTCCAGCCGGTTAGGCATCGCGTTCTGAGCATCCAAGAGTCATTATGGATTGACAGTGAACGAAGTCCGTGAAGGTTTGGAAGTCTACCTTGAAGACTTACCAAAGTGATTGGGCGAGGACTGGGTGTCCTTAGCTCAAGGGGAATAAGGTGAAGACACGGTCTTTTGAGTCCAATCTCAATCTCCCTAACTAGACGTACAGTTGTCACAACAACTGGAACAGGTCTACCAAATCCTTGTCTTCACCAAGCAACTGGTTCTATCCCCTACTCCCTTACTTTACAGTTTGTCTTCCTGAAGTCATTGCTTGCCTGCCTGATTCATTTGACTTCATTGTGTGAAGACTTATATCTGTTTAGCTTCGTACTACGTGCTTTCATTGAACTTTATGCTTGACTAATTGTTGCCTAGTGTAGTCTTCATTCCGCTGCTTATTATATAGGTTTAGTTTGCTTGTTTGTCTTCAAAGCCACCGTGTATTGAAGACTTTCATAAAAATCGCCTATTCACCCCCCCTCTAGTCGATAACTAGCACTTTCAGAAACACACAAGCAGCTTGCCCACTAGCGCACGGTCCGAATCGAGTGAGAGAACTGGACCGAGTCAGGCCGAGGTCAAAATCGCTAGTTGAGGAGTACTCGTTGCAAAGATCACTCCAACCTCCCCAGGTTGCGACAAATGGCGCGCTGCATGTGCGCCACTTGTCACAACCTGAGAGTTTTCTCTTTTTCGTGGATCTATTTATTCAAAATATTTTATCTATTAAACCGTGCGTCCAAATCTCGAACCGCTTTCACCGTTGGATTCCTCGCGTTGAGATCTTGAAAACTAGATCCATGTTGATAGGTTTTGAGGAACTTTTTTTACGAAAAAACTGAACCGGGTGCACCGTTTTTTTCCTTTCCAAAAGAGGCACGCCTGTGCCTCTCACGAAATCACAACCGTGCCTCTCATGGAAGGAAAACCGTGACTCTCACGAAAAAAGAGAGAAAACACGTTTTTTCGTTTCCGAGGAGGCACGACCGTGACTCTCGTGAAGCACACCCGTGCCTCTCGGGAAGCAAAACCGTGACCCTCGCAAAAGGAAAAAAATAGAAAACATATTTTTTTCATTTCCGAGAGGCATGGCCGTGATTACCGCGAAAGCACAACCGTGCCTCTCGCGGAAGCTGAACTGTAACTCTCGCGAAAGGACAAAAAACAGAAAACACGTTTTTCCCGTTTTCGAGAGGCATGGCTGTGACTCTCGCTAAAGCACAACCGTGACTCTCGCTAAAGCACAACCGTGACTCTCGCTAAAGCACAACCGTGCCTCTCGCGGAAGCAAAACCGTGTCTCTCGCGAAAGCAGAACCGTAACTCTCGCGAAAAAAAAATAGAAAACATGTTTTTTTCCGTTTCCGAGAGGCACGGCCGTGACTCTCGCGAAAGCAAAACTGTGCCTCTCGCGAAAGCAAAACCGTAACTCTCGCGAAAGAAATAAAAAATAAATGCGTTTTTTCACGCAATAAATTTTTTTTGATCCAAAAGTTAGGGAAGACCGGTGGAAAACCAAAATGTCGAAAACCCCCGAAAAAACCCGTTTAAAAAGCCGAAAACATGTGCGGAAAAATAAATAAATAAAATCCGAAGGGAGCGTCCAGATCACGACACGTGGCGAATGGCTGAGAGCGCGCCAAGTGACGCTGATCGTTGTGATGCTCCCGAAGGAGCGCTTGTTAACTAGTTGCTCCCGACCGAGGTACTATAACGAGACAAATCAAGTATTGTAGGCGAATCAGGCTGCGGCACTATACCTAATCTTTTTTAAAAGCAAAATAAATCTTTATCAAAACGTTACCAATTTAAAAAAATTGAACATTTTATTAAAAGCATGATCATTTTTTGAAACTACAAACAAAATTTATAGTTGTGAACATTTTTAAAAAAAATTGTACACTTTCGAAAAACATGAATTCCAAATAGTTTTTGAAAAACACGAACACTTTTTGAAAGTGCGGCATTTTCTTCAACTTTGTGAACATTTTTTGTATACCCAAACACTTTTTCAAATTTGCAAAGATTCTTTTAAAAAGTGAACATTGTTTTAATAAAAAGAAGAAGAAAAAGGCGGATAAACTGATACAAGAAAACAACATACATGACCGGTCTAGGAACCCTCTAGAAGTTTCCCCAAACCAAGAATCTCTTAGTGTGTAACTAGGTCTAAATGGGCCAGCCCATCTAACGCTAGTCTGTGCGAAGCAACGATACTTGAAGCAAAAGCACGTTGAATATGAAATGCCGGTTTGTCTGGGAGGTCCTATGTGTCGCTCTGCGCGACTAAGTGTCAGTCAGTTGCACAGCGACCCCCGACTATGCTGACTCATGTAGCAAACGATCGTGCTATCCTTTTTTCATTTTTTTCCTATGGATTTCTTGGATTTAATTTTGATTTCTAGAAAAGGCAAAATATTTAATTTTAAAAGTTGATGTTTTAAATTTCAAAACAACTCTATAAAGATAGATCATTTATTTCTACACAGACGAATTTTTTTCTTAAAAATCCTGTTTTTCAATATTTTGGGCACATTTTCTTGAAAGTTCAAAATAATTTTAAGAAACTAAGGATTTTAGAGAGTTACAAAAATGAAACTGGGATAATCTGGCAAAACCCGAAAAAGAGCCTTCTAGAAGGTTCCCAAACCCTGGATTCCTGTTGCGTGTTCCGGGCTAGCCTTCTGCGACTTATTAAAATTGTCGCAGTTGGCGACAAATAGGAACCCGTTTCTCTCCCTCCCTCTTAAAATAAGAAAAAGGTGCTCAACATTGGTCACGGCCTAGTAACTCATAATTATTTTTCATATATTTTAGAATTTTTTATTTAGCAGAATTTTAAATAATGTCAAATCAGTTTACATACCTAAAAATCATATGTTACAAAATGGGAAGTGTTCATGTATCACGATAAAATTGTTAATATATTTGAAATGAATTATTCATATCATGTTTAATACTTTTATGTACAGAAATATATTCATGTATTAGCATAAGAGTTCATTTTTTTCTCTAAAAGATTGCATTTTTCGTAAAAAAATCATACACATTTCAATATATACATTCTGATACTTTGAGAAAAAAGTTCATGTATTGGCCATAAAAGGAAAACATGGCTGAAAATTTAAGTTTTAAAGGCATATACATAATAACTGAAACAATATGGAAAGAAAATGAAAATAAAAAGAAAGAAAAACAGGAGATTATCATGTGGACATTGCAAGTATGCTCTCTCTAAAATCATATGATATCAGTCGCTAAGTACATAGATTCATAACTTCTTGATTTCCTAAGTAAAATTATTTATGGTACATGATCAGATACAAATTAAATCTATGAATGTACCTATCAGATGCTGGAACTTATGGATCACATAATTATTATAATGGGAAGCGGCGATTTGGTGTCCTGGGCATGAGCAGTAAATTCAAATAAAATAGTAAAAGAATTCCAAAAAACCCTGTTTTTTGGCATCGAAGATACTCGAGTGCGTGCAAAAAATCGTGGTGAAATGACATTCAAAGCGCTCTCGGCAAAATAAAAATCATTTGTCGAAGAAATTTTGAAAAAGAGCATTGTTTAGACTGAATTTTTTCCTTTTTGCCGAGATCTCCTTGAATGTCATTTAACCACGAAAAATTGCACGCATCTAGTGCACTCGAGCATCCTCTATGCCAAAAAATCAATCTTTTTTGAATTATTTTTATTTGAAATTACTGTCCATGTGGAGCAAACGAGCCTGTGGGCTTAGTGTAGAATTACCGGCCATGATGATCCTTCCCAAAGAAAAAGAGTGTTTATTTATACCAAATAAATATATTCACATAGCATAGTGTACTAAATTTCAGAAACACTTACACACCATACTAACTGCATCTACTTGGCAACACTTCGAAAACAAGTTCCAAGTCGAAGCATTGGAAGAACGCAAGTCGGTTTGCACTTAGGCTAAACTATAACACTCATCAATAGGTAACCCTACTAGTCAGCTGTGCCAGAACAGGTAGTCCAATTAGAGGCAGACGGATAATACAGCCACGACGGTCGTCCATCCAACCTTACTTAGAGTTCAGAGTTGGTCGCCGACGGCGAGAACGGCGGCGGCACCTGATCAAAAGAGTCAAACACGTCCGGGGGCAGGTCGTCGAAGAAGTTGTCCCGAGTCTCGACCTTGATGGCATCACGCGCATACTCCATCCCGAAGAACGGCATCATCATGGGCGCAGGATGCGGAGGCGGAAGCAGGTCGTGGTACGCGAGATCATCCATGGCGCTCGCTCCGACGAACCCGGGATCGACGCTGCATCTCTCCGGCAAGCCCGGGAATTCCAGCAGATGGTAGGGATGATGATAAAACGACGATTCTGGGGCTAACTGATAATAAGCTGCGTTCGACGAGCTCGCTTCGCCTTCAGTGGCCGGTGCTGCTGCCTGCAGCGGCAATGGCTCGAAACTTAGGAATCCAGGGTACATCTGATCATGCGAGATTCGCGCGGTGTCCTGGTGCTCCATGGGCGGTGCAGCCGCAAAGCTTTGGCCGCCGGAAGAGTTGCCCACGGACGGAACATGATCCTGGCAAGAACCCTGGCGTTCAAAATTCAGAGTTTCAGACAGAGAAACGAGTGCATACCGAGCAAGTTCAGTGAATCTGTGAATGCATTACTGTATATAGATGACCATTTTATCTGAAAAATTCGAACGGATCAATTGCAACTTTGCGAGTACGTACTCACCATGGCGGACTCGAGAGAGGATGCGGGCGCTTTGGTGTTGCTGCTCTTGATCTTGCTGGGCCGGGCGCGGAGAGGCGCGCGCAGCAGCCTGGCGAGCCGCTTCTGGCGGGTGCTCCAGAAGTTCTTGACGTCGTTGTCCGTCCGGCCCGGCAGGTAGGTGGCGATCCTCGCCCACTTGTTCCCGAACTGCGCCTGCAGCTCGATCACCACCCGCTCCTCGTCGGCGGAGAACTTGCAGCCACTTCAGCAAAAAAAAAATGTCAGGTTGCAATTGCATTGCCGTTGTGAATTCTCAGCCAAGGTTGATAGCGCAAATTGCAGAGGATAACACGATGTTGTGCACATCACTGTCGTTGTCTCTCTCGTCTGGCCATTTTCTTGTTAACAGTTCGTTAAAAGATGCATTTGTTGGTAATCATCTCTAGTAGTCCCTCCGTCCGGAAATACTTGTCATCAAAATCCATTTTGATGACAAGTATTTCCGGACGGAGGGACTGACATCTCTTTTCATCCATTTTGATGACAAGTATTTCCGGACGGAGGGACTACTAGAAAACAATCGTTGGCACTTGGTGTCTCTGTTCTTGCCGGTCAAACAATTAGTGCCGGGCACGGGTCATTGTTAATCAGCGATTAAAACCAGAGTAAATTGGATTATACTAGCGTAAATGCAGCCTGACTTCTTAGAACGTGCGCACATACACAAGTTCAACCGAAACCCAGCGCGATTGAACAGTGCCAAGAAGAAGAAGGAGAAGATGATGATGAAGAAGAAGATGAAGAAGAAGAAATGGGGAGGAATGGCGGTTGTTGCTTACGTACGTCTTGAGGTTGGGCCGGAGCTTGTTGACCCAGCGGAGGCGGCAGGACTTGCCGGTGCGCTGCAGGGCGCCTTTGGATCGAATGGAGCTCCAGTCGCGCGGGCCGTGCGTGCGCACGTGTTCCAGCAGCACCGCGTCCTCCTCCGCCATCCACGGCCCCTTCCGCACCGCCTCGCCGCCGCCGTCCCTCCTGCCGCCCCTCCGGCGGGCGCCGCCGCCGGGTGCTCGCGCCATTGCCTGCCTGATCAGCCGATCGAGAGAGAAGACGGCAGACGCAGCGCATGCGAGTAGTGTCCCGGAAGAGGCGCGGCCCTTTCTGTAACTTCTATGGGTGTGGATAGACAGGGGGGTGGAGGGGTGCGCGTGGCGCGACGGGAAGCGTCGGGTGGGGATCGGACGGCCGGGCTTTATTCGAGAGGGGAGCGGGCGCACGACCTCGCGGGTAACCGCCTCACGCCCCCCACGAACGCCGATTTCCGCGGCCCTGGCCTGGCCTGGATGCTCTCTCTGTCTAAACTCGCCACTCCGCGTGCCTTCGTGCGCAAGATCTATTCTTGCAAGCATCGTAGCGGAAGAGAAAGTATAGCCGCCTTCTGGTTCTTTTATTTCAACCAAAATTTATTTTCCCCTTCTTTTAAAGAAATTTCCACATACCATTGGGCAAATGTCAAATTACAACATGTACTCCTGGAAATCACGAGACATGGAGGGAGGACACATTTGTAGAAAGAACCATGAAAAATTTAGCTGCAACGAAGCCTTTGGAGTTTTTTTGCTACCACCTTCCTTGCCGCTTGGAGTCATCGGACATCAAGAACATCATCGCGACGCCATGTGGGCTTTGTGAGTCGAAGAAGAGGCCCACCACTAGGGGAGCCATAGTAATTGTGACATATTAGACGAGGATCATCTCCGTGCTCCTCAAATCTCGAATCTTTTTGCATGCTTAACATTGACACACCCTCAAATCTTCAACCTTGTTCTCGGGTAGTGACGGAGCTTAGTACAAGTCTGAGGGGGCCGTGCCCCCCCCCCCCCCCCCCCCCCCCCGCCCTAGGCAAAACAATGAAGAAAATTTATTATGCATGGCTTACATAAGTAAAAAATCAATTATTTGCCCTCCTAGTTGTTCGTATTTTTGCTTTGCTCCCCCCCCCCCCCCCCCGAGATTCCTATCAAGCTCCGCCACTGTTCTCGGGCCTTGCCATCGCTCGAGACGCTCAACACAACCTTCGAACATTGGGTTAGTCGCTGAGGAGTAATGGAATCTCTCGACAACACCACTGGGGGCGCTGCCAAGATGTGTTGGAACGAAGTGTGCCTACCAGAGGGGGGGTGAATGTGAGTTTTAAATTTTCTTGGAAAACTCAAAACTCTCAGAACCCAGCAGCGGAACGAATGAAAAAAGAAACTACAGCGAACTAAAACAGAGTACCGAAAGGAAACTAAGACATGCATTGCTACAAATCATACGAATGAAAATGCATCGAAGGTAAACATGGGTGACAGAGAGAACCGAGGATGCTCGATGGCGACAAGGTATTTGTTCGACCAGTTCGTCCTTCTGCACAAGGACTACGTCTGGTTGGATGGGCCGTGACTTAACACAGAAGATAAACTCTCTTTACCCTATTCTCCTCGACAATCGATTCGTCAACCGATGCCGATTACTCATGGTAGATACTTGAAAGAGATCTCGAAACTTTTACATGCTTCTTCTTCGAGAACCATAATCACTCTTGGTCTCTGAAGAAACTGACACCTAACCGTCTAGAGAGTTTGCAGCTCTCAAGAGTAATAGGCGGAGCGTACTGGACTTAGATTCTAGTGATGCTAACCACTATCTAATTCTTCGGCTCTAGGGTTTTTTCTCTCGGTGGATTTAAAACTCAAATCACTCAGAGAGTGGGTTGCTCAACAATCTTCTCAGAATCAAACGGAGTAGCCACCGGACAAAGCCGGCGCGGGTTGTCTATTTATAGTCGCAACCTTCCTAGATGGGAAATGACCATTTTGGACACAGGGTCCAGCCAATGGCCAACCGACACGTTCACAACGGTCGGATTTGGAGCAACGGTAACATTACTTGAGGAACAAGTAATGCTAATTCCTCGGTCCGAGACAAATCTCTCGCAGCGAAGAAGATCAGGGTCTCTTGCATGCAAGTATTTGCTGGGAGCACAAAGAGATTTCTCTCATAACTTTCATAGGATTTGTGTTTAGCATCAGAGAAGCAAAGCTTCGAATGCTACACCCCTCTTAACAGTACGGTGGTCCTATGACTCAATGAAAGAAGAAGAACAACGAAACTAAAACTGTGTCTTCACTTCGTGTTCATTCTTCCTCGAGCGCAGTCATTTTCTTCGAAAAGACACCGAACCAATTGCTTGATATTCAGTAATTTTTAGGGGTCAATCTTGTTAGCTTCATCTTCGGTGATAACCTTCGCTGCAATGCAAGAAGATTATCTTCGTCATTTGCATCAAACTCCTCGACATCTCAGGGACTTGTTACTCTGTGTGCACTAGCAAACACAGAAGTCCCATACTGTTTATGTCAACAAACTCCAAAACATAAGGGGCCTATCATTGCACCAACAATCTCCCCCCTTTTGGACGGTTGTTGACAAAACAGATAATCATCCAAGTGAAGATAGATAAATGAAATGTAAATCGAACAAGAGTGAACTTGTGTTACTTGACTCGATGATGAAATATGCTCCCCCTAGATGTATGCAGGGTTAAAGATATGAAATAAAATTCACTGCAATTCATTGACGTATTAAGAGGATCTTTCAATTGTTCGAGGTAATGATCGCACTGATGATATGTAATCTGTCGAGTATATAGTGCAATCATTCATAGCTTCTGGTAATAATTCCACCTGCAAAACAAAATGCTTTGAGAGAAATAGTGCAGCAGGCGGGGTTAACAATAATACATCACAAATCAGAAGTTTTACATCGGAGCACAAATAGTCTTTGAGGCATATAACACAAAAATCTCATAAACCAGAGCAAATAAACACAAAGACCAAATCCAACAGAGCAAATCTACCGAAACTCTCAATGCAATTCTCCCCCTTTTTGTCAACGTGTCAAAAAGGTGACGAATAACACGAGTGCAAATGAGGTGAACTTTATTCACTCCGAGGCATCTCCCGAAGAGCTGCCCAAAGATGTTTCTGATTCAGAAGTGGCTGGTACATCTTCATCGTTAGCAGCAGCAGTAGAAGTTCCTTCAAGACTGGCTTGTGGTTGGAAGGATGATGGCACATTGGGATCAGTATGTTGATTCTTGCGAGACACCATATTTCCTTCAGCAGGTTTCTCCGTGGGCGATGTTGCTTCTGATTCGTCAAGCAATCTGCGGCTGAAACCGAAGTAAATCGGTTGTTGGCTCACGAGCTGGCAGTGGAGGAGTGAGACGATCTTGAAAGTCTTTAGTAGAGAACCCTTGATCAATATACTCATAGATTTCTTTAAGATCTGAGTTGCTCAATTGCTTTTTAGAAGAACTTCTGAAGCAATTCCCATAGGCGCCTCTTATTTTCAGCCGTGATCATGAGCACAACTTTTGTTCGGTTGTTGATTGCATTCAGTTCGGCAGCCAGGTATTCTTTCTCTCGGCGATCCTCAACCATATGCTGCAACAACAACTGTTGAGTACGCATGCTCACTTCTAGGTGTGGAGGAGGTTGAGTATTTGGTTGTCGATCACGCTGAGGTAGACGTGGCCCGACGAATGTATTATGATAATCAGGAGGGCTTGACACCGGTGCTTTCCCCGAAGAAAAATCTTCCATGACTCTCAGAGTATCACGCACAGGAGGAATGAAGCTTTTGTGACTGACTTTGGCTAAATATTCAGTGTGCATTGCATAGTCAACCACTTTCTAAATCCATGGCGCAAATACTTTGGTAGTTTTTGCGTGCTAAGCAGAATCCATCAGTATGCGCAGGAACATGTCTTCAACATCAAAGATGTATCCTTGGGAGATGGCATGAATGGTGTTTCGAAGAACATTAGATATATCATTTTCTGCGTTCATTCCAGCCAGAGGACAGATGGTATAAATGAGAATGTGATATAAGGTCTGATTGTCAAAGCTCAAGTGCTTGGGCAAGGGAGGAACAGTGTAATCATGAATTTTCTCTTGATCCATTGTGCACCGGAAATCTTCATCAGAAATTGCATCACTGTTGTGAACTCGAATTTCCGTCTTGCCATGTTCGAACCGAGGGAAATGAAAATGAGAGATAAAGTCTATTGCAGAGCATATTATGCGTTTCCCTTCGGTCATCCATTCCATGATCCACTTGGTGCTACCAGATTCTTCACCCCAGATGTACAAGGTGGCATAGAATTGTAGAATTATCTCTCTGTTCCACGGATGCTGAAATGCAAAGACATGCGTGAGTCCAAAATCTTCAATGTCTTGCAAAACTTGATTAAAGCAGCCAATGTTCTTCATAGCAGCAATATCTGGGAATTCATGAGGAAATATCTTTTGGTTGTCATAGAGGATCCAAAAATAATATGTAGCATGTTCTTGAGTCCAGAACTGCGGGGATTCAGACGTGTGAGGCTTGCTGTATGGACTCTCTTAAAGGAAAACAAGATGAGTGTTCCGATTGAAAAGAGGTCCTTTGACGCCAACGCCTGTGGAGAATAAAGGCAGTTGCTCGCGAGGATATGGATATTTGAGCTCATCTTCAACGGAGATCACTTCATCATCATAAAATGACAGAGTCAGAATGATGAGAAGAAACTGACTTTGCTGCAGAAGGATCGACATCTGAATTTCTTCTCGCTGTGTCGAGGGAAATACGCAATGGAGAGGGAGCAGACACTTTATCAGACACTGAAACTTTATCAGGCACTGTGGCAGGTCGCGACACCGGCATCGACGGCGACGTCCCGGTGGCGAGCGGAAGTCCTCAGGGAAATGCTTGGAGACGTGCATTTCCTCCCAAGGAATGTCAGCCGGATCTAGTAGATTGCTTCATATGATCACACACACGGGCGAATGTATGCTCGTGTATATGAGCGACTTCGATTGTACTGTGTTTTTCCTAAACATCCTTTTCCTCTATTAAAGGATTTCACTAAAATTTAGGACTCTCTTAGCCGACAAACATTCTCTAGTAGGGGGAGGGGGTGGGGGTGGGGGTGATATTTCAAACGATTTCGTTGACAATTTTAACCGTGAGGGAATGCTAATTTCTTCAAAACCACATTCACTAGGAGGAAATGACAAGAAGGCATTTTTCGTTTAAAATTGTCACCGTCTGATCTCGCGAACCAACTGTGAGGAAACAACGTTAGCTTGTCAACCCCTTT
Organism: Triticum timopheevii; assembly: GCA_963921465.1. NCBI lineage: Eukaryota > Viridiplantae > Streptophyta > Magnoliopsida > Poales > Poaceae > Triticum > Triticum timopheevii. The sequence continues at coordinate 532,277,813 of OY997264.1, forward strand.
CCGGCTGACATTCGTCAGATAACATTACCAAGAGATTTAAACGAGCAGTTTCACAAGTTTCCATCTGGGAGACGAGTACAATGGCGATCATCGAGAAGGCAGGATCAAAATTCGAGTAAACAAGCTTTCGCTACAAAGTTACAGAGTAGCAGTACAGTACAGATGTGATTATTGTTTTGCATCTCCCAGATGTGTGATCATGTGAAGCAATCCAGATCACATGGAAACTCTTGCCACTCTAGCAAGTACAGTAGTTTCCTAGACCAAATCCATGGCAGCACTACTACTCGCCTCCCTCCACCCGGCGAGGAGGAACTCTGCTCCACTTCCGGATCCTCGCGCCCAAGCCCTTCATCTCCTCCACCTGCAGATACAGATAACACAGACGCGCGGTGTGAAATTTGCCGCATCCAGATCGAGAATCCGTCACACGGATGCGAGGAGTTTTGGCTCCGGCGACTTACCGATCCGACGCCCGCCGCGGACACTCCGGCGGTGACGGCCGTGGCGCCGGCGCCGACGAAGAGAGAGGCGACGGCGAACGCCCTGAACGGCATCGTCATGTCGCTGCCGCCCTTGCCTCGCCGGAACCAAACCAGCGCGCCCGTGATCTGCGCTGCACTCGCTCCAAGCCACCAGGGCCATGCCTTACCCTTCTTCCCGCCGCCTGCACCCAGCTCATCCATCGCCGTCAGGACCGCCGCCGCCGCCGCTAGGTTATTTGGGGGACACCACAGCTCTCTTGGAGTTGCAAAGTATGCAAACACTGAAACACACAATGCTCACCGACACGTGGGGTCCTTGGGAGGCCGTGTCATGTCCATCCACTGACATGTGGGACCCGTTGCCAGTTCACCCCCAACATAACGGGGTAGGCTCTTCTCTCCCACCTCTCAGTGATCACCAGTACTGCCATTCCCCAATCCACCTCAACCGCGCAGCTTCCATGGCTCGGAGCAACCCGGGGCTTCTCCTGGGGCTCCTGCTGCTGCGGTTCAATTGGTGCCTGGTGAGTTGTTGATCCGATCCGATCCGATTTTTGCACAGGTCGATTTTTTCGTGTTGTCGTTGATGGAGTCGCTGCGATTGGGGGATTTTAAACCAGGCCGTGGATGGCGGAGGCGTGGAGGAAGGGGGCGGCGTGTTTCCGGTGGTGGTGAGCACCTGGCCGTTCCGGGAGGCGGTCAGGGCGGCGTGGGACGTGGTGAAAACCGGCGGCGCAGGGGGGTCGGCTGTGGATGCCGTCGTCGCTGGCTGCTCCGCCTGCGAGGAGCTCCGCTGCGATGGCACAGGTCAGTTGCTTGCTGCCGTCCTTCTCTGTACAATTCGTCCATGTGTGCCTGCGATGGGGATTGGTTGTTTTTTTTTCGATCAGAGGGGCCCCATGGCCCCCATTTTCATTACGAAAATGGAGTCACAACATACAAAGCAAGTTCCATACAAACTTAACATTTTCGATGCCTAACATCTGCACCAGGAAACGCTACTCATACATCTAGAGGCACTTCAATCGCACCTACAGGATGCTACAACAGAAAAACGCTCCAAAGCATCATCGCTGCAAATGTTGCCTAATATTTTGCATCAGGGAAATAAACTCCTACACCTGAGATACCAAAATCTGCACCTACAGGGTGCTATATCAAAAGAACAAGAGAGATAATCGCAAATGCTGCATCTATGAACACTTGATCAACAGAGCCTCCGTACAGCAGGGCCCCACCCGTAAGCACGCTTGAAGACGTCCCTCGCTATCTGGGCCAACCTCTTGGTCACTTCCTTAAGAGTTTTTTGCACCCCTCTTTTCTGTAGCACACCCCACGAATCCAACACATAACATAAAGAGAAGATAATATCAGTAGGATCCCTAGGTAAAGAACTTTGAAAGCAGGATTTATTTCTTGCTTTCCAGATCGACCATAACAAAGCAGCCGTACCAATAGCTATAACCATTCTATCTTTCCCAGTATACTTAGGAAGCCAATTCTGGCAAAGGTCAAAAAATGACAGGGGTGTTTGGGGATTTCCCAAAGCACTCCCAATGGGGATTGGTTGTGGCTTGTGGCATGCTATCATTTCAATTTTAGTGGGAGCACTGGCGTGAATGGCGATGATAAATGAATTATGCTGGTGCAGTGGTCAAACTAGAGTGGAAGTACCTGCTAAAACCTTATATTTATAATACCGAAATTGCAAAATCATTTTGTCCCCGGGAGGTTGATTGATATGATATTTTTCCGGTTGCAACTCCCAGAGGCTTGCTTACATAGAAACCAGGGATTCTGACCAATTATTCTGTAAGCAAGCCTATAAATGGGCTTGCATACAAGAAAAATCTCTGATGAACATACTTGCTGGTACCAGAACAGCAAAATGATATGGCATCACAGAAAAAAATCAATAGCTCAAATAGGCTTTTATTCGGTGTGTTAGTATTTTTTTTATGGTGAGAACCTTAAGCCTTACTACTGGATTTTGCAAGCCTACTTAAAACACTTCTGGAAGAAACTTAATCCTTTAAATTTGTCCATAACATCTATTATCACAAGTGCCATTTTACACTAATTTTAAAATCAAGTGTACTCTTTATTGATGTATTGCCCTGGAGATCAGTACTCTTGGAGCTTAATTTAACTCTGAGAAAATTCTGATGGATATCAAGACTTAAGTCTCAATAATCAAAAGATCAAAAACATTGGTCACGCCAGCTTGCCCACTCAACCTATTTACAAACGTTACCAATTCACTCATTTATTTATCTCTACCTAAAATCGTGAAAAACTGAAGACAACGGTAAGTGTAGTTGCGGTTATGCCGCGGATAAATATTAGCAATGAAATGATACTTTGTTCTGAAAGTACTCGCCTGTTGTTCCAATTACCTTGTGTTTGAATCCATTAATATTCTCTATGCACTAAAGATATAGCAGAACCCCATGATTTTGTGTTTGCAACTTGTTTAGATTCACAACTTGCCTATTTTTGGTGTGTATCCTGAATCAACCATAGCACTGCTTTTAACTGGTTTATAACTTTATGCAGTTGGTCCAGGTGGAAGTCCAGATGAGAAGGGTGAAACTACCTTAGATGCTCTTATCATGAATGGGGTAAAAGCTGCTTTAACCACTCAAGCTACAGTATATGCTGATGTTTATGTTACGGCATTTATGGTGGATGTAATAGGGCATTCTTTTTGCTTAAGAAAACTGGCAGAAAACAATGGAAATTGGAGCTGTGGCTGCCATGAGATATGTGAAGGATGCAATTATGGCAGCAAAGTTGGTCATGGAGCACACAGGGCATACTCTTCTTGTTGGAGAGAAGGCGACATCCTTTGCAATTTCAATGGGTCTTGCAGGACCAACTAACCTGAGTTCACCAGAGTCAATTGAGAAATGGTCAAATTGGAGACAGAATAATTGCCAACCTAACTTTTGGAAAAATGTTGCTCCTGCTGGCAACTGTGGTCCATACCATCCTATAAATATACCTAAGGACCCTGTTAAAAGTGCTGTATGGGAGAATCAAGGAATCACCTGTCAGGAATGGCTCCAAAATGATAATTTACTAGAACCGACAAGCTCCCATTTCAACTCTGTTAATCGTCACAACCATGACACAATCTCTATGGCCGTCATTGACAAGGTACCTAGCGCGTTTAAAGGAAAGTCACTCTCTATTAATATGAAACTAAACAGTGTGCTTTTGTTAAGATGGGTCATGTAGCAGTTGGCACATCAACTAATGGTGCCACGTTCAAAATTCCAGGAAGGTAAGCATCTTGCTTCTGTTAGGAATTTTGAAATATTGACATTACAATTTAGTTGGCCACTTGTTTTTTGCTAAATCAGTGATCTGTCTATCGAATGCATCTGCAATAATGTATGAACGACTGCTGTAATAATGTATGAACGACTGCTGTAATTATTTTTTGAGGGAAACGACTGCAGTAATTCTTTTTTGAGGGAAACGACTGCAGCATTTAGTTGGCCTTGTACACCACTGCCGAATCCTCTTGTAGTATTGATACTATGCGCTGGTATATTTGCAAAGTCACTAATGTGTGGCGAGTCTTGATGATGTTGTTACTTTCTTTATGGCTGGATAAAAGCTAACAAAATAGATGGTGCATAGTTAGAGGTTACATAACCTCATTAATAGTGGGACTAATATGTCTTAGTATATAGGTTTTCAATATTTATCCTAACTGAATTATGACAGACATATTTTTGGTTTGTTCAACTTATATTTACGTAGGAATACTACTTGAAGCTTCCTTTTGATATGTATATCAACTTCTGAAATACTCTGGTATTGTATATCGACTTCTGAAATACTCTGGTATTGTATATCAACTTCTGAAATGGTCTGTATATTTGACAACATAATGACGTTGGTGTCATGCCACAGTTTTCCCTTTTTCGATGTTGTGGAAGTGGAACAGCTATTTACCTCTTGATAGGTAGTACTGACTAATCATTTGCTTCCAGGGTAGGTGATGGACCAATACCAGGATCTTCTGCATATGGTGATGATGAAGTTGGGGCTTGTGGAGCTACTGGTGACGGTGATATTATGATGCGCTTCCTTCCATGGTAATTGAGAAATGATTTTGTTAGAAATTTTGTTGTTCTTCTTTCCCACAAACAATATTTTTTCTTGTTTTGACCCCTGCCTTATGAATTATAACCTCATAACTTCATTAGTCACTAGCAAGCTGTTATTTTCTCTGAACTCGCTTTAATCATGCACCTTCCCCCTCTGTGGTCTTACTTGGAAGTTACTCCCTCCGTTCCTAAATATAAGTCTTTGTAGAGATTTCACTATGGACCACACACGGATGTATCTAGATACATTTTAGAGTATAGATTCACTCATTTTGCTCCATATGTGGTCGATAGTGGAATCTCTCCAAAGACTTATATTTAGGAACGGAGGGAGTACTTCCTAGGATATGATGGTATTCAACCATGTCTATATTCTAATTTGGTTCAAAGGCTGAGTATTGTAATATGAATTTTAGCTTATGTTAGTTTTTTATTAGTAGCCCAAGTTAAGCAATGGTCCCATGAACTGTGATGTTTTTTTTTAAAACATTTCTGTGATGTTATTGCAGTTATCAAGTGGTGGAGAGCATGCGACTTGGAATGGAGCCTCGAGATGCTGCCGTGGATGTGATATCCAGAATTGCTCCTAAGTACCCAGATTTTGTTGGTGCTGTATTTGCGCTTAACAAGAAAGGAGTGCATGCCGGGGCGTGCCATGGATGGACCTTTCAGTATTCTGTCAGGAATTCCAGCATGCAGGATGTGGAGGTCATCACAGTAACACCTTAACATAGGCAGATCATTATTAAAACAAAAGGCTGATTCGCCAATAAGGTGTATTCCTTTATGTCAAGTTCTCTGCATTCACTCCCATGGTAATGCAACAATATCATGTGGGGCTTGTTCTCGAGTCTTATATTGGACTGCAGTTTTCTATTGAAACTGCCATGTTATATAATGGTAGTAAATTCATTGAATGCATTGTAGACTTCTCGAGAAAAGGCTGGAATTGCACATAGTCAACTTTTGTCTTGCAACTACGAGTTTAATGTACTAGCCACTTCTTTAAGCCATCTTCAGAGTTTTTGTGTGGAATAGGTCATCTTCAGAGCTGGTAAGGGCATATAATATTTCACGTACGCTTTGTCAGCCTTGAAGATTCCAAGAGAACCCCCTCCTTTGTTGTTGTTTTTGCATTTGGTTTATTTCGCACGTTTGCTCCTTCATCAACCTAAGTTTGTTGGCAGTATCGAGTTGACACCCATTTCTTATTCCTCTATGGACATAAATATGTTGTCTTGTTAATTTTATCAATCATTGTGTCTTGCATATTTATGGCCATAATGCAAGGTTGGCAGCATTGCTGAGGAAAAGGTTATCTTGATGAAGGTCGTATTAGGCAGCAAAGATTGTTAGTGTTTATTATCTGAATATGCTTTTGGCGTCAAGGATGCTGTGTTTTTGGCTTGAAGACCTCGGGTTATTGCGATCTTGTTTGCAGGAGATGAAACCTCGGGTTATTGCGATCTTGTTTGCAGGAGATGAATGTGTGTTGCTTGGAGAAGTCGGGTTGCGATCATGTTTGTACGAAATGAATGTGTACAACCCACCAGGACTGGAAAGAAACTTGGATAATAAACTCATAAATGAGAGTTGGGTGGGGTTGCTGTTTCACTAAATGAATTTGTTAGAAAATGGGCTCCCAGTACCATTGTTTGCGTAATGGTACCTGGCCCGTTACCGTGCCCCCCTGAACTTCCGAGGGGCCATCCACACCCCAGGGGAGCTGCCGATCGCCTCCATTCCTTTTCCCGGAGAACAACTGGAATAATGGTACTGTTGTTGATGGCTTATCCGGAGAGAGGTCCCCGTCGACGTTACGGGACACATGGATCAAACAGGGCACATACACACAAATCACCGAACGTGCCGATCAATATGAACGGGGTGACCGGTCCTGTTTCTTTAAGCTGGGTGAGGATGACCCTAGTCATCGGTTACACGTCATGGCAGGTTGAAAAGAGCCCACCCTGTACCAGTTCATCGAGGCGTCAAGTGGACTTTGAGAATACAAGATTTTTACTTCTAACAAGTCGTTTGTGAAAATAGCTATTCCCAAGTTGATCAAGTTTTTCCTTTTTTGCAGAGGAAAAAAGTGTTATTACTCAGAATCAAGTTATATGCAAGTTCCAAATTGTGTAACAATTCTTTGTTGGCATTATATATGGAAAACCAATGGCCGACTACGAAATAAACACTCTGTCGAAAATAACTTCGCTAAACTATATATAGGTGTCACAAGGAGATTAATGGCCTGACAGCTCCCCCGCGGTCTTCTTAGTCGTGAAAGATAAAGATTTCTCTAGCTGCCCCGTCCGTCGTGTAACATGGGACTCGCAAGTCGCAGCAATGATAAGTTCAAAACGCACTGAGAACAATAATTACAAAAGAAAAAAACGCACTAACAACAATCATTAGAGCCAGGGGATGTAACTAAGCGCCACCGTACGTACGCCAATGAGCAACAGGGTAGAGATAAGAGAGCGTTTTCTTCTCCAAAAAGAAGGCTATATATGCAAGCAACCCCCCAACTGCAAGTCTGCAACTCCACAAGGCAAAGCAACAGCACTTACCCAAGCAACGAAGAAAGCTACCTCGCCCGTGAAGTAGGGAGCACACGGCGACCCAGTTGCTATCTTGCTCCGTGGAGAAGGGAAACGGAGGGAAGCTTGCAAAGGCACAGCAACTGCCGAGAAACCTGGGCGGGAAGAGATCAGCAAGCGAGAAGCGAGAGCGTGGAGCTAGTTGAGCAGCCATGCTGATACTGGAGCTGGGGGCGTGCATCATCCCAATGACGCTCATCTTCGTGCCGCTCCGGCGGCTGGTCCTGCTGGTGGCGAAGCTGCAGGAGCTGGAGGAATGCTTCATGCGCCCCAGGCCGCCGCCCCCGCACATGTCCGCCGAGATGTACGGCCACATGTCCACCCTGCACACCATGGCCATCATGGTGTGAAGGAAGGAGGCTCGGGCCTCCGGGTGCGCGCGCGCTTGCTCTGCCGCCGGCCGGATCGAGGGCCATTCCTGCATGAGCTGGAGGCGCGCCAGGGTGGGGAGCGACTTCTTCACCTTCGTAAGGTTGGAGTTTTCTTAGGATTACTGATTCCCAATCATTGTACCTAGATCGTCTCTCTGTGAATACCTCTTCTCCTTCTTGCCATTGTCATTGCCTGTTCAGGCATATCTTGCAGTCTTGCTGTCAGAAAAGAAAGAACAAATACTAAGCACAGTGGTTCAGGCATTGTGTGCTTTCAATCTGTCTCCGACATGTGTTTCCAGGCGCATGATGAGCTGCACCAAGCCTGCGGGCAAACATTCTTTACTCAATTACTTTGAAAATTGAATGAAGTGTAATTTTTTCCACTAACAGATATACGTGTTTTTATATCTGAAACTTGGTTTTGGCTACCGAATCCCCAAAAAAAAATACCCAGGGGGAGGCTAGAAACGCGGTTACCGTAAAATACCGAGTGGATGCCGCTCAAAATTTACAAACGAATTTCAAACTCAAATTTATTTGAGATAGTTATATATTTGTATTATACTCATATTAGACAAAAGATCGCTAGGAACTTTCCTTGCGAGTTTTCTTAGCCAATTAAAGTATTTCAAATTCAAAATTCGAAAATGGGGGTAGTCCTGTGTCGCTGTGGTTGGTCAGGTCATCTCCAACGCCGGCCCCAAAACGGACATACATTTGCCCGCGGAAGCGCCCGCACGTGTCTGCGGATGGTGAGGTCCACCTTTAGTCCCAGTTGGTAACACCAACCGGTACTAAAGGAATTTTTTTGATTTTTTTGATTTTTTTTAATTTCAAATTTATGAATTATTTTAACCTCTAATCTCTAATCACCCCTCATCACTGCTCAATTTAACCTCTAATCTCTAATCATCCCTCATCATTCTAAATCATCTAACTTTCCGGACGGTCACCCATCCTCTCACTATTCTAGCCTGAGCACGCTTAACTTCTAGGTTCTATTCTCCCTCGTTTCCAAGTCTGCACTTGTTGTTTTCCTGACAATAGTAAGATATCAATCCTATTAACCCTCAGTAATTTTGCTTGAACATGAAGTCACACATTTCACCGTTTGAGTTTGAAACTATTGTTCTAAAAAACAATAATTATTTAGTAACACTAATATTTCTTGAATAAGTAGTTTGACCACAGTTTGATCATAGTTTGACCGGATTTGACCAAAATTTAAAAAAATTAAAATAATTATTTAGTAACACTAATATTTCTTGAATAAGTAGTTTGACCATTGTTTGACCAAAATTCAAAAAAACTGAAATAATTATTTAGTAACACTAATATTCTTGAATAATTATTTAGTAACACTAATACTTCTTGAATAAGTAGTTGGACCATAGTTTGACCAGATTTAACAAAAATTCAAAAAAAAACTAAAATTTGAGCATAATTTTTTTTCCTTTTAGAATTTGAGGATTCTAAAAAATTGCAAGTAGGCCGTAGGCGGTCAAAATCGGATGCGGATTTTCGTGCTGAATTCTTTGATATATTATACGTTTTTTTTCGACATCGTATGCAAAAGTTATAGCCGTTTTACATTTTCCCTACACTTTTTGCAAAACATGTCCAAATTTAAGTTTTTAAATTTTCCTAACTAGTAGATGCAGTAATATAACTACATCTCGAAGAATTTTATTTTTTGAATTTTTCATCATTTTCTTTTGTATTTTTCAAAACTGAAATGGCGATACACCGGGGGGGGGGGGGGGGGGAGGTAGAGTTTGAAAATGGGACCATTAGTACCGGTTCGTGGCACGGACCGGTATTAAAGGTCTCAACCCCATTCGTACCGGTTCGTGCCACGAACCGGTACTAATGGGCACCAACCGGGACTAAAGGTCGCATTTGAACCGGGAGTAATGCCTGTATGGTGCCCTCGCCGCTCGAACCGGGACTAATGCTCACATTAGTCCCGGTTCGTAATGCAACCGGGATTAATGCTCTTTTCTGGCCGAACGAAAGCCCTGTTTTCTACTAGTGAATACAAACAAATTCAGACATAATTCAGGCAAACACGACATAATTCATTCAAACGGTATTAAATTTGATATATTTTTATATAAACCGAACAATATTTCGTTTGTTCAAATAATAAAACCTAAAACTAGCTCGTAGCGGACAGTGACTGGTCGGCGGCACCTTCGTCGTCGTCTATGTCGTCGTGGCCAGAGTGGTCCTTCTAGCGGCGAAAGGGTGTGGGGGCCTTGGCCAGCCTTGCCAGGCGCTCGTGAAAGGATCGAGATGGACCTAGATGGGTGGTGGGGGTTGAATAAGTACAATTACAATTTTTAATTATTACTTAGCAATTTTAGTCAATAATGCGGAATGGGTCCAACAATTGCAAGAGCGATTCCAGAGCTAGCAGTATAATCAACAACAACAAATAGATAGACAAATAATGAGTAACTACAAGTAAGGACTTAGGGCTATGGATTACCGAAACTCCAGAGACGAGGATGTATCATGATGTTCACTTCCTTGAAGGGAAGCTAGTCACCATTGGAGGGATGTGTGTTACTATGAAGGCACACCAACACCATGAAGGCTCACCCTATTCTCTTTGAGATGTCACAACGAATGCGTTTGTGAACCATTATTGGTAGACCTTGAGGTGGTCTCGAAACCTTCACAAAAATTTCGGGGTGAATCACAACAATCGATTTCTCACCAAAGAACTCCTACCACATAGGAGTCTTTGATCTCCAAGAGTAACAAGATAAATGGTGAAAAGCTCAAGACTTGCTTAAATTATGATTTCCTTTGGTCAAGAGATGGGGGAGGAGTGGACTATCACTGGTGGAATATCTTTCAAGAACTCCCAAGGATCTTTATGGAATATATGAGTTGGTGAAGAGGAGAGAGGAGGGGGGTACTTTTGTGTTCTAGGGTTTGCTCAAACGAAGTGGTCTCAACCCTCTATCGGAGTGGCAGAGGGGTATATATAGCAAGACAAGAAACTAGCCGTTTTTGAGTAGTGACTTTTGATGATCCACAAGTATATGAGATCAATCATAGTCCTTTCCATAAGTAAGAGTGTCGAACCCAACAAGGAGTAGAAGAAATTGATAAGCGTTTTTAGCCAGCTATTTCCTGCAAGTGTAAGATAGTTTTGATAGCAAGATAATTGATAGCAAGTAACAAGTAACCAAAATAACAAGGTGCAGCAGGGTGGCCCAATCATTATTATTCCTAAGGACAAGCCGGAGGAACTTCATATAGTGATTAAAGCGCTATTGAGGGCACACAAGAATTCATATAGTTACTTCCACCACCATTCGCTCGCGTTCATTGCTTTGATAAGTTGCTATGTGGGTGGACCGGAGCTAAGGTGCTATTCTTACTTGAACAAAGAACCTACTTATGATTATCCCTCCATGCAAGCATCCGCAAATACAAGAGAAGAATTAAGATAAACCTAACCATAGCATTAAACGTAAGGATCCAAAACAACCCCTTACGAAACAACTCATAAACTGGGGTTTAGGTTTCTATCACTCCTGCAACCCATCAACTACAAACTAATTCCACAATGCCTACCCTAGGTCCGAACATGGTGAAGTGTCATATCATCGATGTTCACACATCACCACTAGAGGAAGAACAACATAACATATCATCGAAAGATTGAAAGAAAACAAGCTTCACATGATTACTAGTAACAAGACTTCTCCCATGTCCTCAAGAACAAATTAAATATAACTACTCAGAATAAGAGGATATAAATATGTGATTAACAATCTGAACATACTTCCACCAAGTAAACAAAATAATATCAACTACAAGATGTAATCAATACTAATAACACCTGATACATCTCTAACGTATCCATAATTTATGAAGCACTCATGCCATGTTTACAACAATTTTATGTAGTTTTGGTATCATTTGAATGGAACTAACCCGAACTGACACTGTTTTCAGCAGAACTACCGTGGTGTTGTTTTATTGTGCAGAAATGAAAGTTGTCGGAATGGGCTGAAACCTTTTGACAATCTTTTCTAGAAGGAAAGAGACCCATGAAGCTTTTGGGGGAGCACCAAAAGACCCACAGGGGCCCCACAAGCCACCTAGGCACGCCTACCCCCTGGGCATGCCCTGGTAGCTTGTGGGCCCACCGTGGCATCTCTTTGTGTGAGACCGACGCCAAAAATTCCTATATATTTAGAAACCCCCGAAAGATAACCTATATGAGTTGTTCCCCCACCACAAGCCTATGTACCAAAGCGATCTCATCTACAACCCTGTTCCGGCACCGTGTCGGAGGGGGAAATCATCACCGGAGGCCATCTTCATCATCTCGGCGGCCACCATGACGAGGATGGAGTAGTTCACCCTCGGGGCTGAGGGTTCGTACCAGTAGCTATGTGTTTTATCTCTCTCTCTCTCTCTCTCTCTCTCTCTCTCTCTCTCGTTTTCTTGATTTGGCACGATCTTGATGTACCGCTAGCTTTGTTAATATAGTTGGATCATATGGTGTTTCTCCTGTAGGTGAACGTTGCAGAAAACAAAAAATTTCCTCTGGTTTCACCAAGATCCATCTATGAGTTCATCTAGCAACGAGTGATTAGATGCATCTACGTACCTCGTAGATCGCGAGTGGAACCGTTCAAAGAACGGGGATGATGTAGTCGAACACGACGTGATTCGAATCACTGGAGATCCTAGCACCGAACGGACGGCAACTCCGCGTTCAACACACGTACGGAACAGCCACGTCTCCTCCTTCTTGATCCAGCAAGGGAGGGAGGAGAGATTGAGGGAGATGGCACCAGCAGCATCACGACGGCGTGGTGTTGATGGAGCTGCAGTACTCCGGCAGAGCTTCGCTAAGCACTATGGAGGAGGAGGAGGTGTTGGAGAGGGAGAAGGAGGCAACCAAAGGCCAAGGTATGAAGTCCCTCCTCTCCCCCACTATATATAGGAGGGCCAAGGGGGGGTGGACGGCCCTAGGAGATCCAATCTCCTAGGGGGGCGGCGGCCAAGGGGGGTTTCCCTCCCCCCCAAGGCACCTAGGAGGTGCCTTCCCCTCCTAGGACTCTTCCCTCCTCAAACCCTAGGCGCATGGGCCTATGTGGGGCTGGTGCCCTTGGCCCATGTAGGCCAAGGCGCACCCCCTACAGCCCATGTGGCCCCCCGGGACAGGTGGACCCACCCGGTGGACCCCCGGGACCCTTCCGGTGGTCCCGGTACAATACCGATAACCCCGAAACTTGTCCCGATGCCCGAAACAGGACTTCCCATATATAAATCTTTACCTCCGGACCATTCCGGAACTCCTCGTGACGTCCGGGATCTCATCCGGGACTCCGAACAACATTCGGGTTACTGCATATACATATCCCTACAACCCTAGCGTCACTGAACCTTAAGTGTGTAGACCCTACGGGTTCGGGAGACATGTAGACATGACCGAGATCGCTCTCCGGTCAATAACCAACAGCGGGATCTGGATACCCATGTTGGCTCCCACATGCTCCACGATGATCTCATCGGATGAACCACAATGTCGAGGATTTAATCAACCCCGTATACAATTCCCTTTGTCAATCGATATGTTACTTGCCCGAGATTCGATCGTCGGTATCCCAATACCTCGTTCAATCTCGTTACCGGCAAGTCACTTTACTCATACCGTAATGCATGATCCCGTGACCAGACACTTGGTCACTTTGAGCTCATTATGATGATGCATTACCGAGTGGGCCCAGTGATATCTCTCCATCATACGGAGTGACAAATCCCAGTCTCGATCCGTGTCAACCCAACAGACACTTTCGGAGATACCTGTGATGCACCTTCATAGTCACCCAATTACGTTGTGACGTTTGATACACCCAAAGCACTCCTACGGTATCCGGGAGTTACACGATCTCATGGTCAAAGGAAAAGATACTTGACATTAGAAAAGCTCTAGCAAACGAACTACACGATCTCACGCTATGCTTAGGATTGGGTCTTGTCCATCACATCATTATCCTAATGATGTGATCCCATTATCAATGACATCCAATGTCCATAGCCAGGAAACCATGACTATCTATTGATCAATGAGCTAGTCAACTAGAGGCTTACTAGGGACATGTTGGTGTCTGTTATTCACACATGTATTACGATTTCCGGATAATACAATTATAGCATGAATAAAGACAATTATCATGAACAAAGAAATATAATAATAATGCTTTTATTATTGCCTCTAGGGCATATTTCCAACAGTCTCCCACTTGCACTAGAGTCAATAATCTAGTTACATTGTGATGAATCGAACACCCATGGAATTCTGATGTTGATCATGTTTTGCTCTAGGGAGAGGTTTAGTCAACGGATCCGCTACATTCAGGTCCGTATGTACTTTACAAATCTCTATGTCTCCATCTTGAACATTTTCACGAATGGAGTTGAAGCGACGCTTGATGTGCCTTGTCTTCTTGTGAAATCTGGGCTCCTTGGCAAGTGCAATAGCTCCAGTGTTGTCACAGAAGAGCTTGATCGGCCCCGACGCATTGGGTATGACTCCTAGGTCGGTGATGAACTCCTTCACCCAAATTGCTTCATGTGCTGCCTCCGAGGCTGCCATGTACTCTGCTTCACATGTAGATCCCGCCACGACGCTCTGCTTGCAACTGCACCAGCTTACTGCCCCACCATTCAAAATATACACGTATCTGGTTTGTGACTTAGAGTCATCCAGATCTGTGTCGAAGCTAGCATCGACGTAACCCTTTACGACGAGCTCTTTGTCACCTCCATAAATGAGAAACATTTCCTTAGTCCTTTTCAGGTACTTCAGGATATTCTTGACTGCTGTCCAGTGTTCCTTGCCGGGATTACTTTGGTACCTTCCTACCAAACTTACGGCAAGGTTTACATCAGGTCTGGTACACAGCATGGCATACATAATAGAACCTATGGCTGAGGCATAGGGGATGACACTCATCTCTTCTATATCTTCTACTGTGGTCGGACATTGAGCTGAGCTCAATTTCACACCTTGCAAAACAGGCAAGAACCCTTTCTTGGACTGATCCATTTTGAACTTCTTCAAAATCTTATCAAGATATGTGCTTTGTGAAAGACCTATGAGGCGTCTCGATCTATCCCTATAGATCTTGATGCCTAATATATAAGCAGCTTCTCCAAGGTCCTTCATTGAAAAACTCTTATTCAAGTAGGCCTTAATGCTGTCCAAAAGTTCTATATCATTTCCCATCAAAAGTATGTCATCTACATATAGTATGAGAAATGCTATAGAGCTCCCACTCACTTTCTTGTAAACACAGGCTTCTCCATAAGTCTGTGAGAACCCAAACGCTTTGATCATTTCATCAAAACGAATGTTCCAACTCCGAGATGCTTGCACCAGCCCATAAATCGAGCGTTGGAGCTTGCACACCTTGTCAGCATTCTTAGGATCGACAAAACCTTCCGGCTGCATCATATACAATTCTTCCTTAAGGAAACCATTAAGGAATGCCGTTTTGACGTCCATTTACCAAATTTCATAATCATAAAACGCGGCAATTGCTAACATGATTCGGACGGACTTCAGCTTCGCTACCGGTGAGAAAGTCTCATCGTAGTCAACCCCTTGAACTTGTCGATAACCCTTAGCGACAAGCCGAGCTTTATAGATGGTCACATTACCATCCGCGTCTGTCTTCTTCTTAAAGATCCATTTATTTTCTATGGCTCGCCGTTCTACGGGCAAGTCAGTCAAAGGCCATACTTCGTTTTCATACATGGATCCTATCTCGGATTTCATGGCTTCTAGCCATTTGTCGGAATCCGGGCCCGCCATCGCTTCTTCATAGTTCGAAGGTTCACTATTGTCTAACAACATGATTTCCAAGACAGGGTTGCCGTACCACTCTGGTGCGGAACGTGTCCTTGTGGACCTTCGAATTTCAGTAGGAGCTTGATCAGAAGTATCTTGATCATCATCATTAATTTCCTCTCTAGTCGGTGCAGGCACCTCAGGAACATTTTCTTGAGTTGCGCCATTTTCCGGTTCAAGAGGTAATACTTCATCAAGCTCTACTTTCCTCCCACTTACTTCTTTCGAGAGAAACTCTTTCTCTAGAAAGGACCCATTCTTGGCAACAAAGATCTTGCCTTCGGATCTGAGGTAGAAGATATACCCAACAGTTTCTTTAGGATATCCTATGAAGACGCATTTTTCCGATTTGGGTTCGAGCTTTTCAGGTTGAAGTTTCCTGACATAAGCATCGCATCCCCAAACTTTTAGAAATGACAGCTTAGGTTTCTTCCCAAACCACAATTCATACGGTGTCATCTCAACGGATTTCGACGGTGCCCTATTTAAAGTGAATGCGGCAGTCTCTAAAGCATAGCCCCAAAAAGATAGTGGTAAATCGGCAAGAGACATCATAGATCGTACCATATCTAATAGAGTGCGATTATGACGTTCGGACACACCATTATGCTGAGGTGTTCCAGGCGGCGTGAGTTGTGAAACTATTCCACATTTTCTTAAGTGTGTACCAAACTCGTGACTCAAGTATTCTCCTCCACGATCTGATCGTAGAAACTTGATTTTCCTGTCACGTTGATTCTCAACTTCACTCTGAAATTCCTTGAACTTTTCAAAGGTCTCAGACTTGTGTTTCATTAAGTAGACATACCCATATCTACTCAAGTCATCAGTGAGGGTGAGAACATAACGATAGCCACCGCGAGCCTCAACACTCATTGGACCGCACACATCAGTATGTATGATTTCCAATAAGTTGGTTGCTCGCTCCATTGTTCCTGAGAACGGAGTCTTGGTCATTTTACCCATGAGGCATGGTTCGCACTAGTCAAATGATTCGTAATCAAGAGACTCTAAAAGTCCATTAGCATGGAGCTTCTTCATGCGTTTGACACCTATGTGACCAAGGCGGCAGTGCCACAAGTATGTGGGACTATCACTATCAATCTTACATCTTTTGGTACTTACACTATGAATATGTGTAGCATTACGCTCGAGATTCATAAAGAATAAACCATTCACCATCGGAGCATGACCATAAAACATATCTCTCATATAAATAGAACAACCATTATTCTCGGATTTAAATGAGTAGCCATCTCGAATTAAACGAGATCCTGATACAATGTTCATGCTCAAACTTGGCACAAAATAACAATTATTGAGGTTCAAAACTAATCCCGTAGGTAAATGTAGAGGTAGCGTGCCGACGGCAATCACATCGACCTTGGAACCATTCCCGACGCGCATCGTCACCTCGTCCTTCGCCAGTCTCCGTTTATTCCGCAACTCCTGCTGTGTGTTACAAATATGAGCAACGGCACCGGTATCAAATACCCAGGAGTCACTATGATTACTGGTAAGGTACACATCAATTACATGTATATCAAATATACCTTTGGTTTTGCCGGCCTTCTTGTCCGCTAAGTATTTGGGGCAGTTCCGCTGCCAGTGACCACTTTCTTTGCAATAAAAGCACTCAGTCTCGGGCTTGGGTCCATTCTTTGGCTTCTTCCCGGCAGCTCGCTTGCTGGGCGCGGCAACTACCTTGCCGTCCTTCTTGAAGTTCTTTTTACCCTTACCCTTCTTGAACTTAGTGGTTTCATTGACCATCAACACTTGATGTTCCTTCTTGACTTCTACCTCTGCTGATTTCAGCATAGCAAATACTTCAGGAATGGTCTTTTCCATCCCCTGCATATTGAAGTTCATCACAAAGCTCTTGTAGCTTGGTGGAAGCGACTGGAGGATTCTGTCAATGACCGCATCATCCGGGAGATTAACTCCCAGCTGAGTCAAGCGGTTATGTAACCCAGACATAGTGAGTATGTGCTCACTGACAGAACTATTTTCCTCCATCTTACAGCTGAAGAATTTGTCGGAGACTTCATATCTCTCGACCCGGGCATGAGCTTGGAAAACCATTTTCAGCTCTTCGAACATCTCATATGCTCCATGTCTCTCAAAACGCTTTTGAAGCCCCGGCTCTAGGATGTAAAGCATGCCGCACTGAACGAGGGAGTAGTCATCGGAACGTGCCTGCCAAGCGTTCATAACGTCTTGTTCTGCAGGGAGAACAGGTGCATCACCTAGCGGTGCTTGTAGGACATAATCTTTCTTGGCAGCTATGAGGATGATCCTCAGGTTCCAGACCCAGTCCGTATAGTTGCTGCCATCGTCTTTCAGCTTGGTTTTCTCTAGGAACGCGTTGAAGTTGAGGACTACATTGGCCATTTGATCTACAAGACATATTGTAAAATATTTAGACTAAGTTCATGATAATTAAGTTCATCTAATCAAATTATAATGAACTCCCACTCAGATTTGACATCCCTTTGGTCATCTAAGCGTTACACGATCCGAGTCGACTAGGCCATGTCCGATCATCACGTGAGACGGACTAGTCATCATCGGTGAACATTCTCATGTTGATCGTATCTTCCATACGACTCGTGTTCGACCTTTCGGTCTCCGTGTTCCGAGGCCATGTCTGTACATGCTAGGCTCGTCAAGTTAACCCTAAGTGTTTTCGCTGTGTAAAACTGTCTTACACCCGTTGTATGTGAACGTAAGAATCTATCACACCCGATCATCACGTGGTGCTTCGAAACGACGAACTGTAGCAACGGTGCACAGTTAGGGGAGAACACTTCTTGAAATTTTGTAAGGGATCATCTTATTTACTACCGTCGTCCTAAGTAAACAAGATGCATAAAACATAATAAACATCACATGCAATTATATAAAGTAGTGACATGATATGGCCAATATCATATAGCTCCTTTGATCTTCATCTTCGGGGCTCCATGATCATCTTGTCACCGGCATGACACCATGATCTCCATCATCATGATCTCCATCATCGTGTCTTCATGAGTTGTCACGCCAACGACTACTTCTACTTCTATGACTAACGCGTTTAGTAATAAAGTAAAGTAGTTTACATGGCGTTCTTCAATGACACGCAGGTCATACAAAAAATAAAGACAACTCCTATGGCTCCTGCCGGTTGTCATACTCATCGACATGCAAGTCGTGATTCCTATTACAATAGCATGAACATCTCATACATGACATATAGATCATTCATCATTCATCACAACTTTGGCCATATCATATCACAAAGCACTTGCTGCAAAAACAAGTTAGACGTCCTCTAATTGTTGTTTACAAGTTTTACGTGGCTGAAGTAGGGTTCTAGCAAGAACGTTTTCTTACCTACGTGAAAGCCGCAACGTGATTTGTCAACTTCTATTTACCCTTCATAAGGACCCTTTTCATTGAATCCGCTTCAATTAAAGTAGGAGAGACAGACACCCGCCAGCCACCTTATGCAACTTGTGCATGTTAGTCGGTGGAACCGGTCTCACGTAAGCGTACGTGTAAGGTTGGTCCGGGCCGCTTCATCCCACAATACCGTTGAAGCAAGATAAGACTAGTAACGGCAAGAAAGTTGACAAATCTACGCCCACAACAAATTGTGTTCTACTCGTGCAAGAAGAACTACGCATAGACCTAGCTCATGATGCCACTGTAGGTGAACGTTGCAGAAAACAAAAATTTTCCTACGGTTTCACCAAGATCCATCTATGAGTTCATCTAGCAACGAGTGATTAGATGCATCTATGTACCTCGTAGATCGCGAGCGGAAGGGTTCAAAGAACGGGGATGATGTAGTCGAACACGACGTGATTCGAATCACCAGAGATCCTAGCACCGAACGGACGGCACCTCCGCGTTCAACACACGTACGGAACAGCCACGTCTCCTCCTTCTTGATCCAGCAAGGGAGGGAGGAGAGGTTGAGGGAGATGGCACCAGCAGCAGCACGACGGCGTGGTGTTGATGGAGCTGCAGTACTCCGGCAGAGCTTCGCTAAGCACTATGGAGGAGGAGGAGGTGTTGGAGAGGGAGAAGGAGGCAACCAAAGGCCAAGGTATGAAGTCCCTCCTCTCCCCCACTATATATAGGAGGGCCAAGGGGAGGTGGCCGGCCCTAGGAGATCCAATCTGCTAGGGGGGCGGCGGCCAAGGGGGGTTTCCCTCCCCCCCAAGGCACCTAGGAGGTGCCTTCCCCTCCTAGGACTCTTCCCTCCTCAAACCCTAGGCGCATGGGCCTATGTGGGGCTGGTGCCCTTGGCCCATGTAGGACAAGGCGCACCCCCTACAGCCCATGTGGCCCCCCGGGACAGGTGGACCCACCCGGTGGACCCCCGGGACCCTTCCGGTGGTCCCGGTACAATACCGATAACCCCGAAACTTGTCCCGATGCCCGAAACAGGACTTCCCATATATAAATCTTTACCTCCGGACCATTCCGGAACTCCTCGTGACGTCCGGGATCTCATCTGGGACTCCGAACAACATTCGGGTTACTGCATATACATATCCCTACAACCTAGCGTCACTGAACCTTAAGTGTGTATACCCTATGGGTTCGGGAGACATGTAGACATGACCGAGATCGCTCTCCGGTCAATAACCAACAGCGGGATCTGGATACCCATGTTGGCTCCCACATGCTCCACGATGATCTCATCGGATGAACCACAATGTCGAGGATTTAATCAACCCCGTATACAATTCCCTTTGTCAATCGATATGTTACTTGCCCGAGATTCGATCGTCGGTATCCCAATACCTCGTTCAATCTCGTTACCGGCAAGTCACTTTACTCATACCGTAATGCATGATCCCGTGACCAGACACTTGGTCACTTTGAGCTCATTATGATGATGCATTACCGAGTGGGCCCAATGATATCTCTCCGTCATACGGAGTGACAAATCCCAGTCTCGATCCGTGTCAACCCAACAGACACTTTCGGAGATACCTGTAATGCACCTTCATAGTCACCTAGTTACGTTGTGACGTTTGATACACCCAAAGCACTCCTACGGTATCCGGGAGTTACACGATCTCATGGTCAAAGGAAAAGATACTTGACATTAGAAAAGCTCTAGCAAACGAACTACACGATCTCACGCTATGCTTAGGATTGGGTCTTGTCCATCACATCATTATCCTAATGATGTGATCCCGTTATTAATGACATCCAATGTCCATAGCCAGGAAACCATGACTATCTATTGATCAACGAGCTAGTCAACTAGAGGCTTACTAGGGACATGTTGGTGTCTGTTATTCACACATGTATTACGATTTCCGGATAATACAATTATAGCATGAATAAAGACAATTATCATGAACAAAGAAATATAATAATAATGCTTTTATTATTGCCTCTAGGGCATATTTCCAACAGTCTCCCACTTGCACTAGAGTCAATAATCTAGTTACATTGTGATGAATCGAACACCCATGGAATTCTGATGTTGATCATGTTTTGCTCTAGGGAGAGGTTTAGTCAACGGATCCGCTACATTCAGGTCCGTATGTACTTGATTATGATAACCAAGTTGCTATCTATGATGATTATTGTGATGATATGTATACTATAAAGAATAATGATTACCTTGAAGCTTGTCATCATGATTTTAGTGTTCAAATGGATTATGCCAATCAAGTATCACATGATAGTTTTTTTGTTGAGTTTGCTCCCACTATTTTGAATAGGTTTACCCCTAGTTGGATCACACTCGGTAGGTTTACCCCTAGTTTTCTAAAACACTCGTTCACACCCAAACCAATTTGTTTGTCTTATGCATTTGCCCTTTGACCGTTTGACCATGAATTCAAAAAATTCATAGCAAATTCATACTAACTCATAAAAATGCGAATAAGATATCAAAATGTTAAGAAAAACATCACCTATATGTGCATGTGATTTGCACTCATGAAAAAAGTGTTGGGAAGTCCCCATCTCAGTTTGAGCTCATATGATCTCAACACGAACAGTAAAATCTGAATATTTTTTTGAAAAAAATTAAAAAAATTCTTAATTTTTTGTGGCAAACATTGGGCAATGTTTTGAGTGCTTGCAAAGTTTCATTAGGGAATAATATTCATGGAAGTCATGGCCAAAAAACAAAATTAGCACTCCAAAATGCTTTTGTTTTTTAGCATCAGTTTTGTTTTTTCGCCATGACTTCCACGAATGTCATTCCCTTATGAAACTTAGCAAGAACTCAAAACATTGGTCAACGTTTGCCACCTAAAAAATTGAATTTTTAGAATTTTTTTTCATTTTTTTCGGATTTTACTGTTCAAGCTGAGATCATGGGAGCTCAAGGTGAGATATGGACCTCCTAACATGTTTCTCATGAATGCAAATGACATGCACATATAGGTGATGTTTTTATGAACATTTTTATATCTTATTCACATTTTTCCGAGTAAGTATGAATTTGTTATGATTTTTTAAAGTGGCGGTCAAACGGTCAAAGGGTAAAAGCATAAGACGAGTAAAGTGGTTTGGGCAGGAACGAATGTTTTCAAAAAATAGGGGTAAACCTGCCGAGGGAGACACAAGTAAGGGCACATAATTAATTATCCCTTTTGAATAAGAAGAAATTTGCTTATGTGGAGAGTAATAAAATTTCTATGCTTACAGATCATGAAAGAATGCTTTATGTGATAGCTATACTATTGAATTCATTCATGATGCTACTAAAAATTATTATGAGAGAGGAACATATGATTCATGATGCTCCCGTTATGTTTCAATTCTTTACTTTTATGCGATCATCATAGAAATCATCATGCCTAACTAAAAAGGCATTAAAGAAAAGCGCTTGTTGGGAGACAACCCAATATTTATACCTACATTTTGTGTGTGTTTCGTGTTTAAGATACGGTAGTACCCATGATTTATAGCCTTTGTTTCAATAAAGTACCAAGTAAAGCCTTTGGGATAGTGTGGGTGATAGTTGATTTGATTATGTGCAAAAATAGAAACTTTTGCATCCGGTGCAGAAATTCCTATAATTTACTGGAATGTGATGTTGATATGATATTTTTACACATGATTGATATATAAATTCCCTACATTTTCCTAATTTTTAGAGTTGCATAAGTATGGTCATTGTTCAGATCATTACAGACTGTTTTGTTTTTGACAAATTCTATTTTCAATGCATAGTTTGCTTGTTTTATAGTTTCTGTGGCTTATATTGGTCAATATAAATTGTGAAAATAGTAGAGTACATTAGGCATTATGTGAAAACAATTATGAATCTTGTATAGACAGTACCCAAGTGAATGCTTTGTTTTATTGTACTAACGCATCTCACGAAGTTCCATTAAGTTTTGTGTGATTGAAGTTTTCTAGTTTTGGGTGAGATATCGATATGAGGAGAATAAGGAGTAGCAAGACCCTAATCTGGGGGATGCCAAGGCACCCGAAGGTGATATTCAAGGAAGACACAAGCAACTAACCTTGGGGATGCCCCGGAAGGCATCCCCTCTTTCGTCTTCAAGATTATTGGTAACCTCACTTGGAAATATATTTTTATTCATCACATGATATGTGTTTTGCTTGGAGCGTCATTTTATTTTAATTGTATTTGCTTGCTATTATTTAAAATAAGGTTTTTATCCTTTATTTTAATTAAAAGTGTCAAGGATAGCCTTCACCATGCTTAGTTTGCAAGTATATGAGTTGCTGTTTCAAACCAGAAAGTTGCATGCTATTGCGTGAATTCTCTAGAAAAGTCAGAATGTGATAAAATATTGAAATTTTGATAAAATACGCTATGATAAATTCTCTATAGTGTGGTAAATTTTCAGAATTTTTTAAGTTAAATAAGTATGGATATTATGAAGGAAATATGCCCTAGAGGCAATAATAAAGTTATTATTTATTTCCTTATTTCATGATAAATGTTTATTATTCATGCTAGAATTGTATTAACCGGAAACATAATACATGTGTGAATACATAGACAAACATAGTGTCACTAGTATGCCTCTACTTGACTAGCTCGTTGAATCAAAGATGGTTAAGTTTCCTAGCCATAGACATGAGTTGTCATTTGATTAACGGGATCACATAATTAGAGAATGATGTGATTGACTTGACCCATTCCGTTAGCCTAGCACTTGATCGTTTAGTATGTTGCTATTGCTTTCTTCATGACTTATACATGTTCCTATGACTATGAGATTATGCAACTCCCGTTTACCGGAGGAACACTTTGTGTGCTACCGAACGTCACAACGTAAACGGGTGATTATAAAGGTGCTCTACAGGTGTCTCCGAAGGTACTTGTTGAGTTGGCGTATTTCGAGATTAGGATTTGTCACTCCGATTGTCAGAGAGATATCTCTAGGCCCACTCGGTAATGCACATCACTATAAGCCTTGCAAGCATTGTAACTAATGAGTTAGTTGCAGGATGATATATTACGGAACGAGTAAAGAGACTTGCCGATAACGAGATTGAACTAGGTATCGAGATACCGACGATCGAATCTCGGGCAAGTAACATACCGATGACAAAGGGTACAACGTATGTTGTTATGCGGTTTGACCGATAAAGATCTTCGTAGAATATGTGGGAGCCAATATGAGCATCCAGGTTCCGCTATTGGTTATTGACCGGAGACGTGTCTCGGTCATGTCTACATAGTTCTCGAACCCGTAGGGTCCGCACACTTAAAGTTCGATGACGATTATATTATGAGTTTATGTGTTTTGATGTATCGAAGGTAGTTCCGAGTCCCGCATGAGATCGGGGACATGACGAGGAGTCTCGAAATGGTTGAGACGTAAAGATCGATATATTGGACGACTATATTCGTACTTCAGAAAGGTTCCAAGTGATTCGGGTATTTTTCGAAGTACCAGAGAGTTACGAAAATTCGTCGGGGAGTATATGGGCCTTATTGGGTCATACGGGAATAGATGAGAGAGGCCAAAAGGAAGGAGGCATGCGCCCCCCTCTGGTCCGAATTGGACAAGGGGTGCAGCCCCCTTTTCCTTCTCCCTCTCCCCCTCTTTCCTTCTCTCCTAGTCCGGAAAGGAAAGGGGAATCCTACTAGGACTTGGGAGTCCTAGCAGGACTCCCCACCCTTGGCGCGCCCTCCTCCTTGGTCGGCCGCCTCCCCCTAGCTCATTTATATACGGGGGCAGGGGCACCCCAGAGACACACAAGTTGATCTATTGATCTATTCCAGCCGTGTGCGGTGCCCCCCTCCACCATATTCCACCTCGATCATATCGTAGCGGTGCTTAGGCGAAGCCCTGCGTCGGTAGCAAAATCATCACCGTCACCATGCCGTCGTGCTGACGAAACTCTCCCGTGAAGCTCTGCTGGATCGAAGTTCGCGGGACGTCATCGAGCTGAACGTGTGTTGAACTCGGAGGTGCCGTACGTTCGGTACTTGGATCGGTCGGATCGTGAAGACGTACAACTACATCAACCGTGTTGTGCTAACGCTTCCGCTTTTGGTCTACGAGGGTACGTGGACACACTCTCCCCTCTCGTTGCTATGCATCACCATGATCTTGCGTGTGCGTAGGAATTTTTTTGAAATTACTACGTTCCCCAACAGTGGTATTAGAGCCAGGTTTTATGCGTAGATGTTATATGCACGAGTAGAACACAAGTGAGTTGTGGGCGATACAAGTTATACTGCTTACCAGCATGTCATACTTTGGTTCGGCGGTATTGTTGGATGAAGCGGCCCGGACCGACATTACGCGTACGCTTACGCGAGACTCGTTCTACCAACGTGCTTTGCACATAGGTGGCTGGCCGGTGTCAGTTTCTCCAACTTTAGTTGAACCGAGTGTGGCTACGCCCGGTCCTTGAGAAGGTTAAAACAGCACTAACTTGACGAACTATCATTGTGGTTTTGATGCGTAGGTAAGAACGGTTCTTACTCAGCCCGTACCAGCCACGTAAAACTTGCAACTGTTGGGGAACGTAGTAATTTCAAAAATTTCCTACGCACACGCAAGATCATGGTGATGGCATAGCAACAAGAGGGAAGAGTGATGTCCACGTACCCTCGTAGACCGTAAGCGGAAGCGTTATCATAACGCGGTTGATGTAGTCGTACGTCTTCACGATCCGACCGATCCAAGCACCGAATGTACGGCACCTCCGAGTTCAGCACACGTTCAGCTCGATGACGATCCCCGGGGTCCGATCCAGCAAAGCTTCGGGGATGAGTTCCGTCAGCATGACGGCGTGGTGACGATGATGATGTTCTACCGGCGCAGGGCTTCGCCTAAACTCCGTGACGATATGATCGAGGTGGAATATGGTGGAGGGGGGCACCGCACACGGCTAAGGAACGATCCGTAGATCAACTTGTGTGTCATGGGGTGCCCCCCTGCCCCCGTATATAAAGGAGCAAGGGGGAGGGGCAGCCGGCCAAGGGAGGGCGCGCCAAGGAGGAGTCCTACTCCCACCGGGAGTAGGATTCCCTCCTTTCCTAGTCCAACTAGGAGACCTTCCATGTAGTAGGAGTAGGAGAGAAGGAAAGGGAAGAGAGAAGGGAAGGAAGGAGGGGGTGCGGCCCCTCCCCCTAGTCCAATTCGGACTAGGCCTTGGGGGGGCGTGCGGCCTGCCCTAGTCAGCCCCTCTCTCTTTCCCGTATGGCCCAATAAGGCCCAATACTTCTCCCGGCGAATTCCCGTAACTCTCCGGTACTCCGAAAAATACCCGAATCACTCGGAACCTTTCCGAAGTCCGAATATAGTCGTCCAATATATCGATCTTTACGTCTCAACCATTTTGAGACTCCTCGTCATGTCCCCGATCTCATCCGGGACTCTGAACTCCTTCGGTACATCAAAACTCATAAACTCATAATAAAACTGTCATCGTAACGTTAAGCGTGCGGACCCTACGGTTCGAGAACAATGTAGACATGACCGATACACGTCTCCGGTCAATAACCAATAGCGGGACCTAGATGCCCATATTGGTTCCTACATATTCTACGAAGATCTTTATCGGTCAGACCGCATAACAACATACGTTGTTCCTTTTGTCATCGGTATGTTACTTGCCCGAGATTCGATCGTCTGTATCCAATACCTAGTTCAATCTCGTTACCGGCAAGTCTCTTTACTCGTTCCGTAATACATCATCTCGCAACTAACTCATTAGTTGCATTGCTTGCAAGGCTTATGTGATGTGCATTACCGAGAGGGCCCAGAGATACCTCTCCGACATTCGGAGTGACAAATCCTAATCTCGAAATACGCCGACCCAACAAGTACCTTCAGAGACACCTGTAGAGCACCTT
The DNA here is from genome assembly GCA_963921465.1 of Triticum timopheevii. Classification (NCBI taxonomy): domain Eukaryota; kingdom Viridiplantae; phylum Streptophyta; class Magnoliopsida; order Poales; family Poaceae; genus Triticum; species Triticum timopheevii. Next base: position 532,304,601 of record OY997264.1, read on the forward strand.
TATAATCACCCAGTTACGTTGTGACGTTTGGTAGCACACAAAGTGTTCCTCCGGTAAACGGGAGTTGCATAATCTCATAGTCATAGGAACATGTATAAGTCATGAAGAAAGCAATAGCGACATACTAAACGATCGGGTGCTAAGCTAACTGAATGAGTCATGTCAATCACATCATTCTCCTAATGATGTGATCCCGTTAATCATATGACAACTCATGTCTATGGCTAGGAAATATAACCATCTTTGATTAACGAGCTAGTCAAGTAGAGGCATACTAGTGACACTCTGTTTGTCTATGTATTCACACATGTATCATGTTTCCGATTAATACAATTCTAGCATGAATAATAAACAATTATCATGAAATAAGGAAATAAATAATAACTTTATTATTGCCTCTAGGGCATATTTCCTTCAGTCTCCCACTTGCACTAGAGTCAATAATCTAGATCACATCACCATGTGATTAACATCGATAGTTCACATCATCATGTGATTAACACCCATAGTTCACATCGCCATCTGACCAACACCCAAAGGGTTTACTAGATTCAGTAATCTAGTTCACATCGCTATGTGATTAACACCCAAAGAGTACTAAGGTGTGATCATGTTTTGCTTGTGAGAGAATCTTAGTCAACGGGTCTTTCACATTCAGATCCGTTATGTATTTTGCAATTTTCTATGTCTACAATGCTCTGCACGGAGCTACTCTAGCTAATTGCTCCCACTTTCAATATGTATATAGATCGAGACTTAGAGTCATCTAGATTGGTGTCAAAACTTGCATCGACGTAAGCCTTTATGACGAACCTTTTGTCACTTCCATAATCGAGAAACATAGCCTTATTCCACTAAGGATAATTTTGACCGCTGTCCAGTGATCTACTCCTAGATCACTATTGTACTCCCTTGCCAAACTCAGTGTAGGGTATACAATAGATCTGGTACACAGCATGGCATACTTTATAGAACCTATGGCCAAGGCATAGGGAATGACTTTCATTCTCTTTCTATCTTCTGCCGTGGTCGGGTTTTGAGTCTTACTCAATTTCACACCTTGTAACACAGGCAAGAACTCTTTCTTTGACTGTTCCATTTTGAACTACTTGAAAATCTTGTCAAGGTATGTACTCATTGAAAAAACTTATCAAGCGTCTTGATCTATCTCTATAGATCTTGATGCTCAATATGTAAGTAGCTTCACCGAGGTCTTTCTTTGAAAAACTCCTTTCAAACACTCCTTTATGCTTTGCCGAATAATTCTACATTATTTCCGATCTACAATATGTCATTCACATATACTTATCAGAAATGCTGTAGTGCTCCCACTCACTTTCTAGTAAACACAGGCTTCACCGCAAGTCTGTGTAAAACTATATGCTTTGATCAACTTATCAAAGTGTATATTCCAACTCCGAGATGCTTGCACCAGTCCATAGATGGATCGCTGGAGCTTGCGTATTTTGTCAGCACCTTTAGGATTGACAAAACCTTCTGGTTGCATCATATACAACTCTTCTTTAAATCTATTAAGGAATGTAGTTTTGTTTATCCATTTGCCAGAAAAAATGCGGCAATTGCTAACATGATTTGGACAGACTTAAGCATCGCTACGAGTGAGAAAATTTCATCGTAGTCAACACCTTGAACTTTGTCAAAAACCTTTTTCGACAAGTCTAGCTTTGTAGATAGTAACACTACTATCAACGTCCGTCTTCCTCTTGAAGATCCATTTATTTTCTATGGTTTGCCGATCATCGGGCAAATCCATCAAAGTCCATACTTTGTTCTCATACAGGGATCATATCTCAGATTTCATGGCCTCAAACCATTTTGCGGAATCTGGGCTCATCATCGCTTCCTCATAGTTCGTAGGTTCGTCATGGTCAAGTAACATGACCTCCAGAATGGGATTACCGTACCACTCTGGTGCGGATCTCACTCTGGTTGACCTACGAGGTTCGGTAGTAACTTGATCTGAAGTTACATGATCATCATCATTAGCTTCCTCACTAATTGGTGTAGTAGTCACAGGAACAGATTTCTGTGATGAACTACTTTCCAATAAGGGAGAAGGTACAAATTACCTTATCAAGCTCTACTTTCCTCCCACTCACTTATTTTGAGAGAAACTTCTTCTCTAGAAAGGATCCATTCTTGGCAAAGAAAGTTTTGCCTTCAGATCTGTGATAGAAGGTGTACCCAACAGTTTCCTTTGGGTATTCTATGAAGACGCACTTCTCCGATTTGGGTTTGAGCTTATCAGGATGAAACTTTTTCACATAAGCATCATAGCCCCAAACTTTAAGAAACGACAACTTGGGTTTCTTGCTAAACCACAATTCATATAGTGTCGTCTCAACGGATTTAGATGGTGCCCTTTTAACGTGAATGCAGCTGTCTCTAATGCATAACCCCAAAACGATAATGGTAAATCAATAAGAGACATCATAGATCGCACCATATCCAATAAAGTGCGGTTACGACGTTCGGACACACCATAACGTTGTGGTGTTCCAGGTGGCGTGAGCTGTGAAACTATTCCACATAGTTTTAATTGAAGACCAAACTCGTAACTCAAATATTCGTCTCCGTGATCAGATCACAGAAACTTTATTTTCTTGTTACGATGATTTTTCCACTTCACTATGAAATTCTTTGAACTTTTCAAATGTTTCAGACTTATGTTTCATCAAGTAGATATACCCATATCTGCTCTAATCGTCTTGTGAAGGTCACAAAATAACGATACTTGCCACGAGCATCAACACTCATTGGATCGCATACATCAGTATGTATTATTTCCAATAAGTCAGTAGCTTGTTCCATTGTTCCGGAGAATGGAGTTTTAGTAATCTTGCCCAAAAGGCACGGTTCGCAAGCATCAAATGATTCATAACCAAGTGATTCCGAAAATCCATCTTTATGGAGTTTCTTCATGCGCTTTAAACCGATATGACCCAAACGACAGTGCCACAAATAAGTTGCACTATCATTATTAACTTTGCATCTTTCGGCATCAATATTATGAATATGTGTATCACTCCGATCAAGATCCAACAAACTATTTTCATTGGGTGTATAACCATCGAAGGTCTTATTCATGTAAATAGAATAACAATTATTCTTTCACTTCAAATGAATGACCGTATCGCAATAAACATGATCAAATCATATTCATGCTCAACGCAAATGCTAAATAACATTTATTTAGGTTTAACACCAATCTCGAAAATATAGGGAGTGTGTGACGATGATCATATCAATCTTGGAACTATTTCCAACACTCATCGTCACTTCCCCTCAACTAGTCTCTGTTTATTATGTAACTCCTGTTTCGAGTTACTAATCTTAGCAACCGAAAAAAATATCAAATACTCAGGGGCTACTATAAACACTAGTAAGGCACACATCAAACACCTATATATCAAATATACCCTTGTTCACTTTGCCATCCTTCTTATCCACCAAATATTTAGGGCATTTCCGCTTCCAGTGACCATTTCCTTTGCAGTGTAAGCACTCAGTTTCAGGCTTTGGTCCAGCTTTGGTCTTCTTCATGGGAGTGACAACTTGCTTGCCATTCTACTTGAAGTTTCCCTTTCTTTCCCTTTGCCCTTTTCTTGAAACTAGTGGTCTTGTCAATCATCAACACTTGATGCTCTTTCTTGATTTCTACCTTTGTCGATTTCAACATCACGAAGAGCTCGGGAATCATTTTTGTCATCCCTTGCATACTATAGTTCATCACAAAGTTCTACTAACTTGGTGATGGTGACTAGAGAACTCTGTCAATCACTATCTTATCTGGAAGATTAACTCCCACTTGATTCAAGCGATTGAAGTACCGAGACAATCTGAGCACATGCTCACTAGTTGAGCGATTCTCCTCCATCCTTTAGCTATAGAACTTGTTGGAGACTTCATATCTCTCAACTCGGGTATTTTCTTAAAATATTAACTTCAACTCCTGGAACATCTCATATGGTCCATGACATTCAAAACGTCTTTGAAGTCCCGATTCTAAGCCATTAAGCATGATGCACTAAACTATCAAGTAGTCATCATATTGAGCTAGCCAAACGTTCATAACGTCTGCATCTGCTCCTGCAATAGGTCTGTCACCTAGCGGTGCATCAAGGACATAATTCTTCTGTGCAGCAATGAGGATAAACCTCAGATCATGGATCCAATCCGCATTATTGCTACTAACATATTTCAACATAGTTTCTCTAGGAACATATCAAAACAAACATATGAAAGCAACAACGCAAGCTATTGATCTACAATATAATTTGCAAAATACTACCAGGACTAAGTTCATGATAAATTTAAGTTCAATTAATCATATTATTTAAGAACTCCCACTTAGATAGACATCCCTCTAATCCTCTAAGTGATTACGTGATCCATATCAACTACACCATGTCCGATCATCACATGAGATGGAGTAGTTTCAATGGTGAACATCAATATGTTGATCATATCTACTATATGATTCATGCTCGACCTTTCGGTCTCCGTGTTCCGAGGCCATATCTGTTATATGCTAGGCTCGTCAAGTTGACCTGAGTATTCCGTGTGTGCAAAACTGGCTTGCACCCGTTGTAGATGGACGTAGAGCTTATCACACCCGATCATCATGTGGTGTCTGGGCACGACGAACTTTGGCAATGGTGCATACTCAGGGAGAACACTTCTTGATAATTAGTGAGAGATCATCTTAAAAATGCTACCGCCAATCAAAGCAGAATAAGATGTATAACAGATAAACATCATATGCAATCAAAATATGTGACATGATATGGCCATGATCATCTTGAGCCTTTGATCTCCATCTCCAAAGTACTGTCATGATCTCTATCGTTACCGGCACGACACCATGATCTTCATCATCTTGATCTATATCAATGTGTCGTCACATGGTCGTCTCGCCAACTATTGCTCTTGCAACTATTGCTATCGCATAGCAATAAAGTAAAGCAATTATTTGGCACTTGCATCTTTATGCAACAAAGAGACAACCATAGGGCTTCTGCCAGTTGCCGATAACTTCAACAAAACATGATCATCTCATAGAACAACTTATATCTCATCACGTCTTGACCATATCACATCACAACATGCCCTGCAAGAACAAGTTAGACGTCCTCTACTTTGTTGTTGCAAGTTTTACGTGGCTGCTATGGGCTGAGCAAGAACCGTTTTTACCTACGCATCAAAACCACAACGATAGTTTGTCAAGTTGGTGCTGTTTTAACCTTCGCAAGGACCGGGCATAGCCACACTCGGTTCAACTAAAGCTGGAGAAATAGACACCCGCTAGTCACCTGTGTGCAAAGCACGGCGGTAAAACCAGTCTCGCGTAAGCGTACGCGTAATGTCGGTCCGGGCCGCTTCATCCAACAATACCGCCGAACCAAAGTATGACATGCTGGTAAGCAGTATGACTTGTATCGCCCACAACTCACTTGTGTTCTACTCGTGCGTATAACATCAATGCATAAAACCTAGGCTCGGATGCCACTGTTGGGGAACGTAGTAATTTCAAAAATTTCCTACGCACACGCAAGATCATGGTGATGACATAGCAACGAGAGGGGAGAGTGATGTCCACGTACCCTCGTAGACCGTAAGCGGAAGCATTATCATAACGCGGTTGATGTAGTCGTACGTCTTCACGATCCGACCGATCCAAGCACCGAACGTACGGCACCTCCGAGTTCAGCACACGTTCAGCTCGATGACGATCCCCGGGCTCCGATCCAGCAAAGCTTCGGGGATGAGTTCCGTCAGCACGATGGCGTGGTGACGATGATGATGTTCTACTGGCGCAGGGCTTCGTCTAAACTCCGCGACGATATGACCGAGGTGGAATATGGTGGAGGGGGGCACCGCACACGGCTAAGGAACGATCCGTAGATCAACTTGTGTGTCATGGGGTGCCCCCCTGCCCCCGTATATAAAGGAGCAAGGGGGAGGGGGCGGCCGGCCAAGGGAGGGCGCGCCAGGGAGGAGTCCTACTCCCACCGGGAGTAGGATTCCCTCCTTTCCTAGTCCAACTAGGAGACCTTCCATGTAGTAGGAGTAGGAGAGAAGGAAAGGGAAGAGAGAAGGGAAGGAAGCAGGGGGTGCGGCCCCTCCCCCTAGTCCAATTCGGACTAGGCCTTGGGGGGGCGCGTGGCCTGCCCTAGGCAGCCCCTCTCTCTTTCCCGTATGGCCCAATAAGGCCCAATACTTCTCCCGGCGAATTCCCATAACTCTCCGGTACTCCGAAAAATACCCGAATCACTCGGAACCTTTCCGAAGTCAGAATATAGTCGTCCAATATATCGATCTTTATGTCTCAACCATTTTGAGACTCCTCGTCATGTCCCCGATCCCATCCGGGACTCCGAACTCCTTCGGTACATCAAAACTCATAAACTCATAATAAAACTATCATCGTAACATTAAGCGTGCGGACCCTACGGTTCGAGAACAATGTAGACATGACCGAGACACGTCTCCGGTCAATAACCAATAGCGGGACCTGGATGCCCATATTGGTTCCTACATATTCTACAAAGATCTTTATCCGTCAGACCGCATAACAACATACGTTGTTCCCTTTGTCATCGGTATGTTACTTGCCCGATATTCGATCGTCGGTATCCAATACCTAGTTCAATATTGTTACTGGCAAGTCTCTTTACTCGTTCCGTAATACATCATCTCGCAACTAACTCATTAGTTGCATTGCTTGCAAGGCTTATGTGATGTGCATTACCGAGAGGGCCCAGAGATACCTCTCCGACATTCGGAGTGACAAATCCTAATCTCGAAATACGCCAACCCAACAAGTACCTTCGAAGACACCTGTATAGCACCTTTATAATCACCCAGTTACGTTGTGACGTTTGGTAGCACACAAAGTGTTCCTCCGGTAAACGGGAGTTGCATAATCTCATAGTCATAGGAACATGTATAAGTCACGAAGAAAGCAATAGCAACATACTAAACGATCGGGTGCTAAGCTAACTGAATGGGTCATGTCAATCACATCATTCTCCTAATGATGTGATCCCGTTAATCAAATGACAACTCATGTCTATGGCTAGGAAATATAACCATCTTTGATTAACGAGCTAGTCAAGTAGAGGCATACTAGTGACACTCTGTTTGTCTATGTATTCACACATGTATCATGTTTCTGATTAATACAATTCTAGCATGAATAATAAACAATTATCATGAAATAAGGAAATAAATAATAACTTTATTATTGCCTCTAGGGCATATTTCCTTCAGCAACAACAAAGTAGAGGACGTCTAACTTGTTTTTGCAGGGCATGTTGTGATGTGATATGGTCAAGACATGATGCTATATTTTATTGTATGATATGATCATGTTTTGTAACAAAGTTATCGGCAACTGGTAGGAGCCATATGGTTGTCACTTTATTGTATGCAATGCAATCGCCCTGTAATTGCTTTACTTTATCACTAAGCAGTAGTGATAGTCATAGAAGCAATAGGTGGTGAAACAACAACGATGCTACGATGAAGATCAAGGTGTCGCGCCGGTGACGATGGTGATCATGACGGTGCTTCGGAGATGGTGATCACAAGCACAAGATGATGATGGCCATATCATATCACTTATATTGATTGCATGTGATGTTTATCTTTTATGCATCTTATTTTGCTTAGATCGACGGTAGCATTATAAGATGATCTCTCACTAAATTTCAAGGTATAAGTGTTCTCCCTGAGTATGCATCGTTGGAAAGTTCTTCATGCTGAGACACCACGTGATGATCGGGTGTGATAGGCTCTACGTTCAAATACAACGGGTGCAAAACAGTTGCACACGCGGAATACTCAGGTTAAACTTGACGAGTATAGCATATACAGATATGGCCTCGGAACACTGAGACCGAAAGGTCGAGCGTGAATCATATAGTAGATATGATCAACATAGTGATGTTCACAGATCAGACATGGTTTAGTTGATTTGGATCACGTGATCACTTAGATGATTAGAGGGATGTCTATCTAAGTGGGAGTTCTTAAGTAATATGATTAATTGAACTTTAATTTATCATGAACTTAGTCCTGATAGTATTTTGCAAATTATGTTGTAGATCAATAGCTCGCATTGTTGCTTCCCTATGTTTTATATGTGTTCCTAGAGAAAACTAAGTTGAAAGATGTTAGTAGCAATGATGCAGACTGAGTCCATGATCTGAGGTTGATCCTCATTGCTGCACAGAAGAATTATGTCCTTGATGCACGGTAGGTGACAAAACTATTGCAGGAGCAGATGCAGATGTTATGAACGTTTGGCTAGCTTAATATGATGACTACTTGATAGTTTAGTGCACCATGCTTAAACGGCTTAGAATCGGGACTTCAAAGACGTTTTGACCATCATGGACCATATGAGATGTTCCAGGAGTTGAAGTTAATATTTCAATCAAATACCCGAGTTGAGAGATATGAAGTCTCGAACAAGTTCTATAGCTAAAAGATGGAGGAGAATTGCTCAACTAGTGAGCGTGTGCTCACATTGTCTGGGTACTACAATCACTTGAATCAAGTGGGAGTTAATCTTCCAGATAAGATAGTGATTGACAGAGTTCTCTAGTCACCATCACCAAGTTAGTAGAACACCGTGATGAACTATAGTATGCAAGGGATGACGAAAACGATTCCCGAGCTCTTCCTGATGTTGAAATCGACGAAGGTAGAAATCAAGAAAGAGCATCAAGTGTTGATGATTGTCAAGACCACTAGTTTCAAGAAAAGGGCAAAGGTAAAGAAAGGGAACTTCAAATAGAATGACAAGCAAGTTGTCACTCCCGCGAAGAATCCCAAAGCTGGACCAAAGCCTGAAACTGAGTGCTTACACTACAAAGGAAATGGTCACCGGAAGCGGAAATGCCTGAATATTTGGTGGATAAGAAGGATGGCAAAGTGAACAAGGGTATATTTGATATACAGGTTATTGATGTGTACCTTACTAGTATTTATAGTATCCCCTGAGTATTTGATACTTGTCCGCTTGCTAAAAATTAGTAACTCGAAATAGGAGTTACAGAATAAACAGAGACTAGTTGAGGGTGAAGCAATGATTTGTGTTGGAAGTGGTTCCAAGATTGATATGATCATCATCGCACACTCCCTATACTTTCGGGATTAGTGTTAAACCTAAATAAATGTTATTTGGCGTTTGCATTGAGCATGAATATGATTTGATCATGTTTATTGCAATACAGTTATTCATTTAAAATCAGAGAATAATTGTTGTTCTGTTTACATCAATAAAACCTTCAATGGTCATACACCCAATGAAAATAGTTTGTTGGATCTCGATCGTAGTGATACATATATTCATAAATATTGATGCCAAAAGATGCAAAGTTAATAATGATAGTGCAACTTATTTGTGGCACTGCCGTTTGGGTCATATCGATGTAGAGCGCATGAAGAAACTCCATAAAGATGGATTTTTGGAATCACTTGGTTATGAATCATTTGATGCTTGTGAATCGTGCCTTTTGGGCAAGATGACTAAAACTCCGTTCTCCGGAACAATGGAACGAGCTACTAACTTGTTGGAAATAATACATACCGATGTATGCGGTCCAATGAGTGTTGATGCTCGTGGCGAGTATCATTATTTTCTAACCTTCACAGAGGATTTGAGCAGATATGGGTATATCTACTTAATGAAACACAAGTCTGAAACATTTGAAAAGTTCAAAGAATTTCAGAGTGAAGTGGAGAATCATCGTAACAAGAAAATAAAGTTTCTATGATCTGATCGTGGAGGAGAATATTTGAGTTACGAGTTTGGCCTTCATATAAAACAATGTGGAATAATTTCACAGCTCACGCCACCTGGAACACCACAACGTTATGGTGTGTCCGAACGTCGTAACCACACTTTATTGGATATGGTGCGATCTATGATGTATCTTACTGATTTACCACCATCGTTTTGGGGTTATGCATTAGAGACAGTTGCATTCCCTTTAAATAGGGCACCATCAAAATCCATTGAGACGACGCCTTATGAACTGTGGTTTCGCAAGAAACCAAAGTTGTCGTTTCTTAAAGTTTGGAGTTGCGATGCTTATGTGAAAAAGTTTCAACCTGATAAGCTCGAACCCAAATCGGAGAAGTGCATCTTCATAGAATACCCAAAGGAAACTATTGGGTACACCTTCTATCACAGATCCGAAGGCAAAGATATTTGTTGCTAAGATGGATCCTTTCTAGAGAAGGAGTTTCTCTCGAAAGAAGTGAGTGGGAGGAAAGTAGAGCTTGATAAGGTAATTTGTACCTTCTCCCAAATTGGAAAGTAGTTCATCACAGAAATCAGTTCCAGTGATTCCTACACCAATTAGTGAGGAAGCTAATGATGATGATCATGAAACTTTAGATCTAGTTACTACACAACCTCGTAGGTCTTCCAGAGTATAGACCGCACCAGAGTGGTACGGTAATCCTATTCTGGAAGTCATGTTACTAGACCATGATGAACCTACGAACTATGATGAAGCGATGATGAGCCCAGATTCCGCGAAATGGCTTGAGGCCATGAAATCTAAGATGGGATCCATGTGTGAGAACAAAGTGTGGACTTTGGTGGAGTTGCCCGATGATTGGCAAGCCATATTGTATAAATGGATCTTCAAGAGGAAGGCATACACTGATAGTAGTGTTACTATCTACAAAGCTTGACTTGTCGCAGAAAGTTTTTCGACAAGTTCAAGGTGTTGAATACGATGAAATTTTCTCACTCGTATCGATGCTTAAGTCTGTCCGAATCATGTTAGCAATTGCCACATTTTATGAAATCTGGCAAATGGATGTCAAAACTGCATTCCTTAATGGATTTTTTAAAGAAGAGTTGTATATGATACAACCAGAAGGTTTTGTCAATCCTAAAGGTGCTAACAAAATGTGCAAGCTCCAGTGATCCACCTATGGACTGGTGCAAGCATCTCGGAGTTGGAATATACGCTTTAATGAGTTGATCAAAGCTTATAGTTTTATACAGACTTGCGGTGAAGCCTGTATTTACAGGAAAGTGAGTGGGAGCACTACAGCCTTTCTGATAAGAATATGTGAATGACAGATTGTTCATCAGAAATAATGTAGAATTTTCTGGAAAGCATAAAGGAGTATTTGAAAGGAGTTTTTCAAAAAAAGACCTCGGTGAAGCTGCTGACACATTGAGCATCAAGATCTATAGAGATAGATCAAGACACTTGATAAGATTTTTCGATGAGTACATACCTTGATATGATTTTGAAGTAGTTCAAAATGGAACAATCAAAGAAGGAGTTCTTGCCTGTGTTGCAAGGTGTGAAATTGAGTAAGACTCAAAACCCGACCATGGCAGAAAACAGAAAGAGAATGAAAAATCATTCCCTATGCCTTAGTTATAGGTTCTATAAAGTATGCTATGTTATGTACCAGACCTATTGTATACCTTGCTCTGAGTTTGGCAAGGGAGTACAATTTTGATCTAGGAGTAGATCACTGGACAGTGGTCAAGAATATCCTTAGTAAGGACTAAGGAAATGTTTCTCAATTATGGAGGTGATAAAAGAGATCGTTGTAAAGAGTTACATCGGTGCAAGCTTTTACATTGATCCAGATGACTCTAAAACTCAATCTGGATACATATTGAAAGTGGGAGCAATTAACTAGAGTAGCTCCGTGCAGAGCATTGTAGACATAGAATATTTGCAAAATACATACGGCTCTGAATGTGACAGACCCGTTGACTAAACTTCTCTCATGAGCAAAACATGACCATACCTTAGTACTCTTTGGGTATTAATCACATAGCAATGTGAACTAGATTATTGACTCTAATGCAAGTGGGAGACTGAAGGAAATATGCCCTAGAGGCAATAATAAAGTTATTATTTATTTCCTTATTTCATGATAAATGTTTATTATTCATGCTAGAATTGTATTAGCCGGAAACATAATACATGTGTGAATACATAGACAAACATAGTGTCACTAGTATGCCTCTACTTGACTAGCTCGTTGAATCAAAGATGGTTAAGTTTCCTAGCCACAGACATGAGTTGTCATTTGATTAATGGGATCACATCATTAGAGAATGATGTGATTGACTTGACCCATTTCGTTAGCTTAGCACTTGATCGTTTAGTATGTTGCTATTGCTTTCTTCATGACTTATACATGTTCCTATGACTATGAGATTATGCAACTCCCATTTATCGGAGGAACACTTTGTGTGCTACCAAACGTCACAACGTAACTGGGTGATTATAAAGGTGCTCTATAGGTGTCTCCGAAGGTACTTGTTGAGTTGGTGTATTTCGAGATTAGGATTTGTCACTCCGATTGTCGGAGAGGTATCTTTGGGCCCACTCGGTAATGCACATCACTATAAGCCTTGCAAGCATTGTAACTAATGAGTTAGTTGCAGGATGATGTATTATGGAACGAGTAAAGAGACTTGCCGATAACGAGATTGAACTAGGTATCGAGATACCGACGATCGAATCACGGGCAAGTAACATAGCGATGACAAAGGGAACAACGTATGTTGTTATGCGGTTTGACCGATAAAGATCTTCGTAGAATATGTGGGAGCCAATATGAGCATCCAGGTTCCGCTATTGGTTATTGACTGGAGACGTGTCTCAGTCATGTCTATATAGTTCTCGAACCCGTAGGGTCTGCATGCTTAAAGTTCGATGACGGTTATATTATGAGTTTATGTGTTTTGATGTACCAAAGGTAGTTCGGAGTCCCGGATGAGATCGGGGACATGACGAGGAGTCTCGAAATGGTCGAGACATAAAGATCGATATATTGGATGACTATATTCGGACTTCGGAAAGGTTCTGAGTGATTCGGGTATTTTTCGGAGTACCGGAGAGTTACGGGAATTCGCCGGGGAGTATATGGGCCTTATTGGGTCATACGGGAATAGAGAAGAGAGGCCAAAAGGAAGGAGGCATGCGCCCCCCCTCTGGTCCGAATTGGACAAGGGGTGCAGCCCCCTTTTCCTTCTCCCTCTCCCCCTCTTTCCTTCTCTCCTAGTCCGGAAAGGAAAGGGAAATCCTACTAGGACTTGGGAGTCCTAGTAGGACCCCCCCACCCTTGGTGCGCCCTCCTCCTTGGCCGACTGCCTCCCCCCTAGCTCCTTTATATACGGGGGCAGGGGGCACCCCAGAGACACACAAGTTGATCTATTGATCTATTCTAGCCATGTGCGGTGCCCTCCTCCACCATATTCCACCTCGATCATATTGTAGCGGTGCTTAGGTGAAGCCCTGCGTTAGTAGCAAAATCAACACCATCACCACGCCGTCGTGCTGACGAAACTCTCCCGTGAAGCTCTGCTGGATCGGAGTTTGCGGGACGTCATCGAGTTGAACGTGTGCTGAACTCGGAGGTGCCATACGTTCGGTACTTGGATCGGTCAGATCGTGAAGACGTACGACTACATCAACCGCGTTGTGCTAAGGCTTCCGCTTTCGGTCTACGAGGGTACGTGGACACACTCTCCCCTCTCTTTACTATGCATCACCATGATCTTGCGTGTGGGTAGGAATTTATTTTGAAATTACTACGTTCCCCAACATATTACTCCATCCTTTATAGACTGTCTGTTTAGACAAATTGCTATTATGATTGCATTGTTTGCATATATTTGCTTGTTTAATGATTCTATTTGAGGATAGGAGTATTAAATATGCAGAGGCATTTAGTATGCAATGTGTAATTATAATTTTAGTAGTTTGTTACCGTAGATAATGATAAGGTTCTGCATTTAATTATACTAACTTATCTCACGAGTTTTTGTTGAGTTTTGTGTGGATGAAGTTTTTAAGGATTAAGGAAACCATGATATGAGAGGAATTAAGGAGACACAAGAGCTCAAGCTTGGGGATGCCCAAGGCATCCCAAGTTAACATTCCAAGAAGTCTTGAACATTTAAGCTTGGGGATGCCTCGGTAGGCATCCCACCTTTCTTCATCAACTATTATCGGTTAGTCTCGATTGAGCCCAAGTTTTTACTTGTCCACATGATGTGTGCTATCCTTGGAATGCCATTTTATTTTTATTTTGCTTGCTGTTTGAATAAAATATTTGGATCTGAATTTTTTTAATGAGAGAGAGTCCTCACATAACTGCCTATTTACTTAACTACTCATTTAATCATCACTTATATCTTTTGGAGAAGTTTGTCATTTACTCTTGTGCTTCACTTATATCCTATGAGTAAATTAATGAATTGAATATCATAAATATGAAATTATATATGCTTCAAATGCTTAGTAGTGGTTTCACATTTGGTTAGAATGTAAAATCTATTGAAGCTTGACAATCACAATATTGGTCATACAAGCAATTCATGAATGATTAGTATAAGGAAGAGAACTTTCACATATAAATATATTATCTTGAACATCTTTTATGATTGTAAATACCAATTAATTATTTTCAAACTTGAGCAAATTAGTTGAAATTGGACAAGGAAGACAACGTAATGAGTTATGTTTGGGTATATTTGCATAGAAGTTATATTGTTATGGATGCTCCAACATGTGGTGCTTGCTTAGGATCTTTTGCTGGCCAAAAATTCGTACTGAGTAGAGATACTACTTGTGCATCCAAAAACCCTTAAACCCAGTTTCTTGCTATGAGTGTCCACCATATCTACCTATGGATTGAATAAGATCCTTCAAGTAAGTTGTCATCGGTACAAAAAGAAATAAAAAAATGCTCCTAAAATATGTATGATCTTTTATTGCAAGGGAAAATAAGTGTTGTACGAACTTGTGATGGTAAAGAAATAAAAGCGACGGACTGCACAATAAAGGTTGCTATTACAAGGGGCAATATAACGTGATGCTCCTTAAGATCTTGCACATGCAAAAATAAAAAGCGCATGACAACCTCTGCTTCTCTCTGCGAAGGGCCTATCTTTTGCTTTCATGTATTTAATTTTATGCAAGACTAAATAAGTTTTCATTCTCATTTCAACCTCAATTATCTCTAGACGACAAGCATCATGTGGTGGGGAAAGATCCATGCATATATGGCTATTCAAATATATTTGTTCATGAATTATTATTGTTGACAATTGTCTCTATGATAAATAAGTTGGGAGACGAAACAGTAAGCCCCTATCTTTCTCTGTGTTTGATGTATGCTATTTGTTCTAAAAATATGCTTTGAGTATTAGCAATCATAGAAGACTAAATGATAATTGACTATGTGGAGCTCTTACTTAGATTTTGTTGAAAATAAGTTGAATTGCAATTGTTTGGTGACTAAGAACATATGTTGTTAAGTTTCAAGAGAATGCATTGTTTGAACCATAACATGTGAATTGTTTGCTACTTCATCATGATGAGTTTTATGAGAAGAATTTCTATTATGATGCTAGGAAAAGTGATTGAAATTATCATTGATCAAACTTATGCACTATGCTAGCATTCACACTTCATAAATTATTTATTTTATCATTTACCTACTCGAGGACGAGCAGGAATTAAGCTTGGGTGTGCTAATACGTCTCCAGCGTATCTATAATTTATGAAGTATTCATGCCATGTTTACAAAAAAATTATATGGTTTTGGTATGATTTGAATGGACCTAACCCGGACTAACACTGTTTTCAGCAAAACTACCATGGTGTTTTCTTTGTGTAGAAATGAAAGTTCTCAGAATGGGATGAATTTTTTGATGATTTCTTCTGGAAGGAAAGAGACTCAGGAAGCTTTGGGGGAGCACCAAAAGACCCACAGGGGCCCCACAAGCCACCTGGGCGCGCCCACCCCCAGGGCACACCCTGGTAGTTTGTGGGCCCCCCCTGTGACACCTCTTTGTGTGAGACCGACGCAAAAAATTCCTGTATATTCAAAAAACCCTGAAAGTTAACCTAGATGAGTTGTTCTGTGCAAGCCTCTATACCAAATCAATCTCATCTACATCCCTGTTCCGGCACCCTGCTGGAGGAGGAAATCATCACCAGAGGCCATCTTCATCATCCCGGCGGCCACCATGACAAGGAGGGAGTAGTTCACCCTCGGGGCTGAGGGTTTGTACCAGTAGCTATGTGTTCTCTCTCTCTCTCTCTCTCTCGTGTTCTTGATTTCGCGCGATCTTGATGTACGATGAGCTTGGTTAATTTAGTTGGATCAGATGGTGTTTGTCCCTGTCTATCTTGTTGCGATGAACTGAGTTTTTACCTTTGTGGTTTCACTATTATCGTATTGAATATTTTTATGGATTTGAGAACACTTGATGTATGTCTTTCATATGAATACTCATGGTGACAATGGGGTATTATATTGATTCACTTGATGTATGTTTTGGCACTCAACTCGCGGATTCCCGAGGTGACATTGGGGTAATCTATGCATAGGGGTTGATGCACGTTTTCGTCTTACTTTCTCCGGTAGAAATCTTCGGGCACTCTTTGAAGTTCTTTGTGTTGGATTGAATATTATGAATCTAAACTTGTTTGATTCATATTGTATAATCAACTCACGGATACTTGTGGTGATATTGGAGTATCTAGGTGACATTAGGGTTGGTTGATGTGTATCATATGGTGTTTATTCTAGTATGAACTTTAGGGTTGTTTGTGACACTTATAGGAATGGCTCAATACATTGATCGGAAAGGATAACTTTGAGGTGGTTTTGTTGGAGAACATAGTAATTTCAAAATTTTCCTACGATCACGCAAGATCTAACTAGGAGATGCATAGCAACGAGAGGGGAGAGTGTGTCCACGTACCCTCGTAGACCGAAAGAGGAAGCGTTTAGTTAACGCGGTTGATGTAGTCGAACATCTTCACGATCCTACCGATCCAAGCACCGAACATACGACACCTCCACGTTCAACACACGTTCAGCCCAATGACGTCCCTTGTGCTCTTGATCCAGTTGAGGACGAGGGAGTGTTCCGTCAGCACGACAACATGGCAATGGTATTGATGATGTTACCGGCGCAGGGCTTCGCCTAAGCACTACGACGATATGACCGAGGTGTTGAACTGTGGAGGGGGGCACCGCACACGGCTAAGAGAACAACTGTTGTGCTTTGGGGTGCCCCTACCCCCGTATATAAAGGAGGAAGGAGGAGGAGGCCGGCCAAGGAGGAGGAGCGCCAAGGGGGGAGTCCTACTAGGACTCCAAACCTAGTAGGATTCGCCCCCCTCCCCACTTTTCCTACTCCAAGAGGGGGAAGGAGGGAAGAAGAGGGGGAGGGGAAGGAAAGAGGGGGCCGCGCCCCCTCTCCCTAGTCCAATTCGAACTGCTAAGGGGAGGGTTATGCGCCACCTCGTGGCCTTCCCTCTCCTACTCCTTATGGCCCATCTAGGCCCATAACTTCCCTGGGGGGTTCCGGTAACCCCTTGGTTCCCCGAAAAATGCCCGAACTCTTCCGAAACCTTTCCGGTGTCCAAACATAGTCTTCCAATATATCAATATTTATGTCTCAACCATTTCGAGGTTCCTCGTTACGTCTGTGATCTCATCAGGGACTCCAAACAAACTTCGGTCATCAAAAACACATAACTCATAATACAAATCGTCATCGAATGTTAAGCGTGCGGACCCTACGGGTTCGAGAACTATGTAGACATGATCGAGACACATCTCCGATCAATAAGCAATAGCGGAACCTGGATGCTCATATTGGCCCCTACATATTCTACGAAGATCTTTATCAGTCAAACCGCACAACAACATACGTTGTTCCCTTTGTCATTGGTATGTTACTTTCCCGAGATTCGATTGTCGGTATCATCATACCTAGTTCAATCTCGTTACTGGCAAGTCTCTTTACTCGTTCCGTAATGCCTCGTCCTGCAACTAACTCATTAGTCACACTGCTTGCAAGGCTTATAGTGATGAGCATTACCGAGAGGGCCCAGAGATACCTCTTCGAGACACGGAGTGACAAATCCGGATCTCGATCTATGCCAACCCAACAAACACCTTCAGAGACACCTATAGAGCATCTTTATAATCACCCAGTTACGTTGTGACGTTTGATAGCACACAAGGTGTTCCTCCGGTATTCGGGAGTTGCATAATCTCATAGTCTAAGGAACATGTATAAGTCATGACGAAAGCAATAGCAGTGAAACTGTAATGATCATAATGCTAAGCTAACAGATGGGTCTTGTGTTGGGGAACGTAGCAGAAATTCAAAATTTTCTACGCATCACCAAGATCAATCTATGGAGATTCTAGCAACAAGAGAGGGAGAGGATGAGAATCTTCATACCCTTGAAGATCGCTAAGCGGAAGCGTTACAAGAACGCGGTTGATGGAGTCATACTCGCGGCGATTCAAATCGCGGAAGATCCGATCTAGTGCCGAACGGACGGCGCCTCCGCGTTCAACACACGTACAGCCCGGGGATGTCTCCTCCTTCTTGATCCAGCAAGGGGAGAGGAGATGGAGCTCGTGGTTCTCCGGTAGGGCTTGGCCAAGCACTATGGAGGAGAAGGAGGTGTTGGAGAAGGGAGGGGCTGCGCCAGGGGAAGGGTGTGGCTGCCCTCCCACCCCGTCACTATATATAGGGGGAAGGGGAGAGGGGGCCGGTCCCTCTAGATGGATCAAGAGGAGGGGGCGGCAGCCAGGGGAAACCCTAGATGGGTTTAGGCGCCCCCACCCCCTAGGAAACTTGCCCGCCAAGCCGGGAGGGGAGGCTGCCCTAGGGGTGGCGCCCCTACCTCTCCAGGTTATGTGAGATGGGATGGGAGGGGCGCTCAGCCCCTTAGTGGGCTGATGTGCCCCCTCTCCTTGGCCCATAAGGCCCCCCAACACTTGTCGGGGCCTCCGAAACCCCTTTCGGACACGCTGGTCATCACCTGGTACCCCCGAAACAATTTTGGACTCCAATACCCTTCGTCCAATATATCGATCTTCACCTCCGGATCATTCCGGAGCTCCTCGTCACGTCCGAGATCTCATCCGGGACTCCGAACAACCTTCGGTAACCACATACTATTTCCCATAACAACTCTAGCATCACCGAACCTTAAGTGTGTAGACCCTACGGGTTCGGGAACCATGCAGACATGACCGAGACATCTCTCCAGCCAATAACCAACAGCGGGATCTAGATACCCATGTTGTCTCCCACATGTTCCACGATGATCTCATTGGATGAACCACAATGTCGAGGATTCAAGCAATCCCGTATACAATTCCCTTTGTCAATCGGTACGTTACTTGCCCGAGATTCGACCGTCGGTATCCCAATACCTCATTCAATCTTGTTACCGGCAAGTCACTTTTCTCGTTCCGTAATGCATGATCCCGTGACTAACTACTTAGTCACATTGAGCTCATTATGATGATGCATTACCGAGTGGGCCCAGAGATACCTCTCCGTCATACGGAGTGACAAATCTTAGTCTTGATTTGTGCCAACCCAACAGACACTTTCGGAGATACCTGTAGTGCACCTTTATAGCCACCCAGTTACGTTGTGACGTTTGGTACACCCAAAGCATTCCTACGGTATCTGGGAGTTGCACAATCTCATGGTCTAAGGAAATGATACTTGACATTAGAAAAGCTCTTAGCAAACGAACTACACGATCTTGTTCTATGCTTAGGATTGGGTCTTGTCCATCACATCATTCTCCTAATGATGTGATCCCGTTATCAATGACATCCTATGTCCGTGGTCAGGAAACCATAATCATCTATTGATCAACGAGCTAGTCAACTAGAGGCTCACTAGGGACATGTTGTGGTCTATGTATTCACACATGTATTACGGTTTCCAGTTAATACAATTATAGCATGAACAATAGACAATTATCATGAACAAGTAAATATAATAATAACCATTTTATTATTGCCTCTAGGGCATATTTCCAACATCTTTTCCATCACATCATTCTCCTAATGATGTGATCCCGTTCATCAAATGACAACACATGCCTATGGTTAGGAAACATAACCATCTTTGATTAACGAGCTAGTCTAGTAAAGGCATACTAGGGACACTATGTTTTGTCTATGTATTCACACATACTAAGTTTCTGGTTAATACAATTCTAGCATGAAAAATTAACATTTATCATGATATAAGGAAATATAAATAGCGACTTTATTATTGCCTCTAGGGCATATTTCCTTCAGGTTTCATGCCCTACAAACAATTTCATCTTATGTTCTCTGCTAGATAAGAACTTTGGAGTGATTCTTTGTTGCACGTTGAGGGATTTTTATATGATTCGATTATGTTAGCACTGTTGAGAGATTGCATCAGTGAAAGTATGAAGCCTAGGCCTTGTTTTCAAGCATTGCAATACCGTTTGTGCTACATTTTATCACTTGCTACCTTGCTGTTTTTATATTTTCAGATTACGAAGACGTATATCTACTATCCATACTACACTTGTGTCACCATCTCTTCACCGAACTAGTGCACCTATGCAATTTGCCATTGTATTGGGTGTGTTGGGAACACAAGAGATTTCTTATATTTGATTGCAGGGTTGTTTGAGAGAGACCATCTTCATCCTATGCCTCCCATAGATTGATAAACCTTAGGTCATCCACTTGAGGGAAATTTGCTATTGTCCTACAAAACTCTGCACTTGGAGGCCCAACACGGGTCTACAAAAACATGTTGTGTAGTAGACATCAGCACCCCAGGTAAGAATTTGAGGTTTGATATAAAGATTGAATACAAGAGATGAACTAGGGTTTAGAGATGAGATGGTGCTGGTGAAGATGTTGAGGGAGATGAGTCCTCGCACGATGAGAGGAGCATTGGTGATGACGATGGCTTCAATTTCCCCTTCCCGGAGGGTAGTATCCCCGACAGAATCGCTCCGCCAGAGAGAAAAAGTGCTCCACCTTTGGTTCCCCCTCGAGACGGCGGCGGCTGGTCCTAAAAGTCTTCTCTCTACTTTTTCTAGGGTAAATGGCTTCATATAGGAGAAGATGGGCATTAGTGAGCCTCAGTGGAGCCCACAAGTCACCATGGCGTGCCCCTGACTTGTGGCCCTACGGAGGGTCTTCTCTTGTACTTCTTTATTCCAGTATTTTTTATATATTCCAAAATAATTTTCTGTAGGTTTTCACATCTTTTTGAGCTCCGCAGAATAGCTATCTCTACCGTAGCTTTTCAGGTCAGAATCCCAGCTGCCGACAATCTCCCTCTTTTGGTGTATCTTGCATTTAAGAGAGAAAAAGCATTAGAATTGCATCATAAAGTGGAATATAATTTCAAAACAATAAAAATAACAACAGGAAAACATGATACAAACTGGATGTACTAACTATGTTGGGACAGACATCCGACGGCTAGGAAGATAGCAGGCGCACATTAAGAATAGGGGCCAACACAGAAGGCCCGGACATTTGACAACTTGTTTGGATATCTGACCCAAGCATGAGTGCATGTATATCTGGGAGGAGGCCAGACATCTGGCAAAAATATCCCAAGCTAATGGACCCCGGAAGCTGGATTTTTGGCAGGGGTCCAAACATCCGACGTATGAAGGAGGGACCGGACATCCGACATGGGGTCGGACCTCTATCAAGAATTTTTGAACCTACTAGACACTCAGCCGAAAATCCGGCTAAGGGTTCAGATATCCGGCAGGTGGATGAGAGCTCGTACATCCATAATTAGTGACAATATCTTTCATATACATGGAGTAAGGAGGAATTTTAATTGCATTAGTTAAAGGAATTTGCAAAAATAATGATCTTAGTAATTAAGAAAACTTAGCTTTTTTAGATTCACTAGGAAATGGCGAGGACTTTTTCCAAGGCACTCATTCTCTACCATGTTTCCTAGAAGCTCCCTCCCTTTTATCATGTTTTTTGTTTGAGGAGGATCATCTTTTTGTATGTGTGGTTCTACTTCCTTCTCTTCCTTTTCAATTTCCTCTACACTAGGGATAGTATCATTATTATTTTCCTAGGTGGGTTCTTGTTCTTCCCCATCCTAGGTTTCAGCATCACAGATAGATATGCCATTAGGATTCTCTTTACGTCCCTTTCTTAATCAATGTCGGGTTCTCTAGAATTCTCAACAATTTTGTTTTCTTTTTATTTTTCTTTTCCTTTCTAGGAGAACTAGGATGACTTCCATTTACTCCTTGATAATCTTTTTCTTTCTTTTAAGGTCTTGTTCTGCATATAAAGGTTCTTGAGTGGTGGCACCTCCTCTAGTACAAACGACATAGGCATCATGTTTCTTAGCATTTTTAGATATGTTAAGCAATAAATCTTGTTGAGCCTTAATAACTTGTTCAAGTTGAGTTTGTATCATAGTAAAATGCTTAAAAATACATTTAACATCATTAGTGGTTTTAATGGGACAACATGCAAATTTCTAATTATGCTAGTTTTTTTGTAGTTTCATTTGTAATTACATTTCAAAGTGATGTTGTTTAACCAAGAAATTATCAAATTCTTCTAAGCATTGACTAGAAGACTTATTATAAGGGATATCACCTTCATCAAACCTATAAAGACAGTGCACCTCTACCATAAGGCATGGAGTAATAGGCTCGCATGAACATTCACTTGGAGGTATCTTTTTAACATTTTTCAGCTTTAATACCCTTCTCTTTTGCACATTTCTTGGCTTCTTTCATATCTTCTAGACTTAAAAAAGCATTCCCATGTTTTTTGGAGTAGGTGCTTGTGGAGGCTCAATAATATTCCACTTACGATTCTTTGTTATATTGTCCAATAATTCCTTAGCTCCATCCAATGTCCTTCCCGTCAAAACATTTCCTACACAACTATCTAAGTATGTCCTAAATTCAAGGGTTAAAGCACTACAGAATATATCGAGTAATTCATATTCCTTGATAGGATGATTAGGATCATTCCTTTCTAACTCACACCCCCAAGCTTGACGGGGGCTCTCTTCCTGAAGTCGGGTAAGGTTATAGACATCCTGCAAGGCTGCATGTCTCATATGCAAAGGAAATACTTGTCCATAAAGCAGTAAATATTCTTACAAGCTAGTGATGCTTCTAGGCCTCAAGTTATTATTCCAAGTTTTAACTTCATATTTTAGTGGCATGGGAAATATCTTGAGCATAAGGTAACTTTTATTCATACTTTCCTTAGCAGAGATATTAGCAATAGAAATGATCTTATTGAAATGATCAATAGCCCTTTTCATCTTTATGACCATAGAAATCATCAGATCCACTAGAGCAAGAATTTAAGGATCAACACAAAATTCATAAGCGTCATCTTTAATGTATATAAGAGAAGCACATAATTTATCATTAGGAATAATCATATCTTTTAGAGATCTTTCCTTAAATAACTCAATCATACCATCTATCCCACCTTCAATGTCATAAGCTATAAATTCGCTAGAGAATTATTCATCTAGTACAATAGGTATTGTGGGTAGTTCAGGATAATATCTTTCAGTAGGTGTGATAGGTGATGTTTCAAAATTCTCAGTGTTCTCAAGTTCATCAACTTTAGCAATGCGAGCATTTAAGCATCATCAAAATTCTCATCGGAAGCATAATCAGAATCAACTATATGTGACATAACAGACAGTGGAATATGTGTATGTAAAGGTGATTGTGATGGTGTCACAAGTTGATTTTAATCAATAGGAGAATCTGTTGGAAATATGCCCTAGAGGCAATAATAAAAGGGTTATTATTATATTTCCTTGTTCATGATAATTGTCTTTTATTCATGCTATAACTGTATTATCCGGAAATCGTAATACACGTGTGAATACATAGACCATAACATGTCCCTAGTGAGACTCTAGTTGACTAGCTCGTTGGTCAACAGATAGTCATGGTTTCCTGACTATGGACATTAGATGTCATTGACAACGGGATCACATCATTAGGAGAATGATGTGATGGACAAGACCCAATCCTAAGCATAGCATAAGATCGTGTAGTTCGTTTTGCTAGAGCTTTTTCAATGTCAAGTATCTCTTCCTTAGACCATGAGATCGTGTAACTCCCAGATACCGTAGGAGTGCTTTGGGTGTACAAACGTCACAACATAACTGGGTGACCATAAAGGTGCACTACAGGTATCTCCGAAAGTGTCTGTTGGGTTGACACGGATCGAGACTGGGATTTGTCACTCCGTATGACGGAGAGGTATCTCTGGGCCCACTCGGTAATGCATCATCATAATGAGCTCAATGTGACCAAGTGTTTGGTCACAGGATCATGCATTACGGTACGAGTAAAGTGACTTGCCGGTAACGAGACTGAACGAGGTATTGGGATACCGACGGTCGAGTCTCGGGCATGTAACGTACCGATTGACAAAGGGAATTGTATACGGGGTTGATTGAATCCTCGACATCATGGTTCATCCGATGACATCATCGAGGAGCATGTGGGAGCCAACATGGGTATCCAGATCCTGTTGTTGGTTATTGACCGGAGAGCCGTCTCGGTCATGTCTGCGTGTCTCCCGAACCCGTAGGGTCTACACACTTAAGGTTCGGTGACGCTAGGGTTATTAGGAAGACTTGTATGTGATTACCGAAAGTTGTTCGAAGTCCTGGATGAGATCCCGGACGCCACGAGGAGTTCCGGAATGGTCCGAAGGTGAAGATTTATATATGGGAAGTTGTCATACGGACACCGGAAGAATTCGGGGTCATATCGGTATTGTACCGGGGCCACCGGAGGGGTTCCGGGGGTCCACCGGGAGGGGCCACCCCTCTCGGAGGGCCTCATGGGCCGCAAGGGGTAGGTAACCAGCCCCTGGAGGGCTGGGCGCCCCCCCTTGGGCCCATGCGCCTAGGGTTGGGGGGGGGGGAACCCTAGTGGGGGCACCCCCCTTTGCTTGGGGGGCAAGCTCCCCTCCCTGGCCGCCGCCCCACCTCTAGATCCCATCTAGAGGGGCTGGCCCCCCTTGCCCCTTCCCCTATAAATAGAGGGGTGAGGGGAGGGCTGCAACATACAACCAAGGCGCAGCCCCTCCCCTCCCCAACACCTCTCCTCCTCCGTCACGAGCTTGGCGAAGCCCTGGCGGAGTGCTGCTTCTCCACCAACACCACGCCGTCGTGCTGCTGCTGGAGCCATCTTCCTCAACCTCTCCTTCCCCCTTGCTGGATCAAGAAGGAGGAGACGTCATCTGCTCCGTACGTGTGTTGAACGCGGAGGTGCTGTCCGTTCAGCACCTGGTCATCGGTGATTTGGATCACGGCGAGTACGACTCCATCATCCACGTTCTAGTGAACGCTTCCGCTCGCGATCTACAAGTGGTATGTAGATGCAATCTCTCTCCCATGACTCGTTGCTTAGATGAACTCATGGATGGATCTTGGTGAAACCGTAGGAAAATTTTTAATTTTCTGCAACGTTCCCCAACAGTGGCATCATGAGCCAGGTTTATGCTAGTTCTCTATTGCACGAGTAGAACACAATTTTGTTGTGGGCGTAGATCTTGTCAACTTGCTTGCTGCTACTAGTCTTATCTTGCTTCAGCGGTATTGTGGGATGAAGAGGCCCGGACCAACCTTACACGTACGCTTACATGAGACCGGTTCCACCGACTGACATGCACTAGTTGCATAAGGTGGCTGGCGGGTGTCTGTCTCTCCCACTTTAGTTGGAGCGGATTCGACAAAAAGGGTCCTTATGAAGGGTAAATAGAAGTTGACAAAATCATGTTGTGGTTATTCGTAGGTAAGAAAACGTTCTTGCTAGAACCCAATTGCAGCCACGTAAAAGATGCAACAACAATTAGAGGACGCCTAACTTGTTTTTGCAGCAATTGTCATGTGATGTGATATGGCCAGAAGTTGTGATGAATGATGAATGACATATTGTGATGTATGAGATCATGTTCTTGTAATAGGAATCACGACTTGCGTGTCGATGAGTATGACAACCGGCAGGAGCCATAGGAGTTGTCTTTATTTTTGTATGACCTGCGTGTCATTGAAGAATGCCATGTAAATTACTTTACTTTATTGCTAAACGCGTTAGCCATAGAAGTAGAAGTAGTCGTTGGCGTGACAACTTCATGAAGACATGATCATGGAGATCATGATGATGGAGATCATGGTGTCATGCCGGTGACAAGATGATCATGGAGCCCCGAAGATGGAGATCAATGGAGCTATATGATATTGGCCATATCATGTCACTACTATATAATTGCATGTGATGTTTATTATGTTTATGCATCTTGTTTACTTAGAATGACGGTAGTAAATAAGATGATCCCTTACAACAATTTCAAGAAGTGTTCTCCCCTAACTGTGCACCGTTGCTAAAGTTCGTCGTTTCGAAGCACCACGTGATGATCGGGTGTGATAGATCCTTACGTTCACATACAACGGGTGTAAGACAGTTTTACACATGCAAAACACTTAGGGTTAACTTGACGAGCCTAGCATGTACAGACATGGCCTCAGAATACAGAGACCGAAAGGTCGAACACGAGTCGTATGGAAGATACGATCAACATGAAGATGTTCACCGACGATGACTAGTCCGTCTCACGTGATGATCGGACACTGCCTAGTCGACTCGGATCGTGTAACACTTAGATGACTAGAGGGATGTCTAATCTGAGTGGGAGTTCATTAAAATAATTTGATTAGATGAACTTAATTATCATGAACTTAGTCTAAAGCCTTTGCAAATATGTCTTGTAGATCAAATGGCCAACGCTCATGTCAACATGAACTTCAACGCGTTCCTAGAGAAAACCAAGCTGAAAGATGATGGAAGCAACTATACAGACTGGGTCCGGAACCTGAGGATCATCCTCATAGCTTCCAGGAAACAATATGTCCTAGAAGGACCGCTAGGTGATGCACCCGTCCCAGAGAACCAAGACATTATGAATGCTTGGCAGTCTCGTGCTGATGATTACTCCCTCGTTCAGTGCGCCATGCTTTACAGCTTAGAACTGGGGCTCCAAAAGCGTTTTGAGCAACACGGAGCATATGAGATGTTCGAGGAGCTGAAACTAGTTTTCCAAGCTCATGCCCGGGTCGAGAGATATGACGTCTCCGACAAGTTCTATAGTCGTAAGATGGAGGAAAATAGTTCTGTCAGTGATCACATACTCAAAATGTCTGGGTTGCACAACTGCCTGTCCCAGCTGGACATTAACCTCCCGGACGAGGCGGTCGTTGACAGAATCCTTCAGTCGCTCCCACCAAGCTACAAGAGCTTTGTGATGAACTACAATATGCAGGGGATGGTGAAGACCATTCCTGAAGTATTTTCAATGCTGAAGTCAGCAGAGGTTGAGATCAAGAAAGAACATCAAGTGTTGATGGTCAATAAGACCACTAAGTTCAAGAAGGGCAAGGGCAAGAAGAACTTCAAGAAGGACGGCAAGGAGGTTGCCGTGCCCGGTAAGGCAGTTACTGGGAAGAAGTCAAGGAATGGACCCAAGCCTGAGACTGAGAGCTTTTATTGCAAGGGGAAGGGTCACTGGAAGCGGAACTGCCCCAAATACTTAGCGGATAAGAAGGCCGGCAACACTAAAGGTATATTTGATATACATGTAATTGATGTGTACCTTACCAGTACTCGTAGTAACTCCTGGGTATTTGATACCGGTGTCGTTGCTCATATTTGTAACTCACAGCAGGAGCTGCGGAATAAGCGAAGACTGGCGAAGGACGAGGTGACGATGCGCGTCGGGAATGGTTCCAAGGTCGATGTGATCGCCGTCGGCACGCTACCTCTACATTTACCCACGGGATTAGTTATGAACCTCAATAATTGTTATTTAGTGCCAAGTTTGAGCATGAACATTGTATCTGGATCTCGTTTAATGTGAGATGGCTACTCATTTAAATCCGAGAATAATGGTTGTTCTATTTATATGAGAGATATGTTTTATGGTCATGCCCCGATGGTCAATGGTTTATTCTTAATGAATCTCGAGCGTAATGTTACACATATTCATAGCGTGAATACCAAAAGATGTAAAGTTGATAACGATAGTCCCACATACTTGTGGCACTGCCGCTGAGGGAGTCCTGGATTAGGGGGTGTTCGGATAGCCGGACTGCCCTCATCGGCCGAACTATCATCGGCCGGACTATCATCGTCGACCGGACTCCAAGACTATGAAGATACAAGATTGAAGACTTCGTCCCGTGTCCGGATGGGACTTTCCTTGGCGTGGAAGGCAAGCTTGGCGATAAGGATATGTAGATCCCCTACCATTGTAACCGACTCTATGTAACCCTAGCCCTCTCCGGTGTCTATATAAACCGGATGGCTTTAGTCCGTAGGACAGAACAACAACCATTACAATCATACCATAGGCTAGCTTCTAGGGTTTAGCCTCCTTGATCTCGTGGTAGATCCACTCTTGTAACATCCACAATATCAATATCAATCAAGCAGGACGTAGGGTTTTACCTCCATCAAGAGGGCCCGAACCTGGGTAAAACATCGTGTCCCTTGTCTCCTGTTACCATCCGCCTAGACGCACAGTTCGGGACCCCCTACCCGAGATCCGCCGGTTTTGACACCGACATTGGTGCTTTCATTGAGAGTTCCTCTGTGTCGTCACCGATAGGCTTGATGGCCTCTTCAATCAACAACGACACAGTCCTGGGTGAGACTTTTCTCCCCGGACAGATCTTCGTATTCGGCGGCTTCGCACTGCGGGCCAACTCACTTGGCCATCTGGAGCAGATCGAAAGCTACGCCCCTGGCCGTCAGGTCAGGTTTGGAAGCCTAAACTTCACGGCCGATATCCGCGGGGACTTGATCTTCGATGGATCCGAGCCACAGCCGAGCGTGCCGCACTGTCACGATGGGCACGACCTAACTCTGCCGCCGGACAGTACCTTGGAGGCCGCACACGAATCTGCTCCGACCCATAGTCCGGAGCCGATCGCGCAGATCGAGGGCGGGTGGCTGGACACCGCCTCGGGAGCTGCAACTTCCACGGCGATGGAGCCGAACGCTGACCTTGTCCCTCATAAAGCTCATGACTCCGAGGTGCCGGACTCCCTGCCGGACTCCAAACCTCCTGCGCCCCTGCCAATCGAATCCGATTGGGCGCCGATCATGGAGTTCATCGCTGCGGACATCTTTCAGCACTCACCCTTCGGCGACATCTTAAATTCGCTGAAGCACCTCTCGCTATCCGGAGAGCCCTGGCCGGACTACGGCCAGGATGGTTGGGACGCGGACGACGAAGAAATTCAGAGCCCACCCACCACCCACTTCGTAGCCACCGTCGACGATCTAACCGACGTACTCGACTACGACTCCGAAGACATCGACGGTATGGACGACGATGCCGGAGACTATCAAGAACCAGTGCCTATAGGACACTGGAAGACCACCTCGTCATACGACATATACATGGTGGACACCCCAAAAGATGGGGACGGCGCAGAAGCAGCGGAGGCCGATTCCTTAAAGAAACCCGGTCAGCGGAAGAAGCCATTCAAAAGAACCACTCCGGGTCCGTCCAATTTGGACCGAATACTCGACCGCTCATGCCAGATACATGGCACCCCCGAAAAGCCAGCTAAACACACCAACAGAGATTGTTGGGTATTCAAGCAGGCAGGCAAGTTAATTGCCGAAAACAACGACAAGGGGCTGCACAGCGACGACGAGGAAGAGACCCGACCGCCGAACAGAAGAGGACAGAAGGGTTTCCCCCCACAAGTGCGGACATTGAACATGATATACGCAACCCATATACCCAAGAGGGAGCGGAAGCGTTCACTAAGGGACGTATATGCGATGGAGCCAGTCGCCCCTAAGTTCAATCCATGGTCCTCTTGCCCGATCACTTTCGATCGAAGAGACCATCCGACAAGTATCCGCCATGGCGGATTCGCCGCATTGGTTTTAGACCCAATCGTCGATGGATTACACCTCACGAGAGTCCTAATGGACGGCGGCAGTAGCCTGAACCTGCTTTATCAGGATACAGTGCGCAAGATGGGCATAGACCCTTCAAGGATTAAACCTACAAAGACGACCGTCAAAGGCGTCATACCAGGAGTTGAGGCCAGTTGTACAGGCTCAGTCACACTGGAAGTGGTCTTCGGATCCCCGGATAATTTCCGAAGCGAGGAGTTAATCTTCTACATAGTCCCGTTCCGCAGTGGCTATCACGCTCTGCTCGAACGAACCGCGTTCGCAAAATTCAACGCGGTGCCGCATTATGCATACCTTAAGCTCAAGATGCCAGGCCCTCGCGGAGTCATCACGGTCAATGGAAACACGGAACGCTCCCTCCGAACGGAGGAACATACAGCGGCTCTCGCGGCAGAAGTACAGAGCAGCCTTTTAAGGCAATTTTCGAGTCCAGCCGTTAAACGACCGGACACGGACAAACGCGCCCGGAGCAACATCAACCAAGACCACCTGGCACGTTCCGAGCACGCGTAGCAATGCGGCCCCAACCCCAGCCCTCGCACAATTGCAAGACAAACTCTCCGCGTACATAATTACGCCCTGGAGATACCATGGGTCTAGGGGAAGGGGCACGACCACAACAAACCCAGGGGCTCCCAAGTGTGTCGCTCTCTTCTTTTATTTTTCTCTTTTTTTACAGGACTCTGTCCGGCGGCGAACCTGCCGAACTCATGATGCAACAGCCAGGGAGGGACAAAGACTGCGACAAACACTCAGGTGGTCTCCATTACGAGCATTAAATTTGTTAAATACACCATTCCGCGGCCTACCCCTGGAGGGAGACGCCTTTAATTCGTCCAATCCCTTGCTTTCCGCACTATTTGTATCATTCCGCACTCATAGCAGACCTTCTTGAATAAAATGCAGCACTTTTTGCCCATAATTGCATTACTTTATATATATGTTCATTTACGACATGTTGCATCCGTATATTTTGGTACGGCCAAATACACCAGGGGCTTATGTTCTCCACATTATGATGTGATAAAGTCCGAACACTTTCACAAGTGCGGCACCCCGAACTTATAGCATTATATGAATCGGCTCCGAATCATGTCTTGGGTCAATAGTTGGGTTTGCCCGGCTCCCATGTTTGGCACCTTACGTTCCGTTCTATCGGCTAAGGTAGCACTGGGAGAACCACTGCGATTGCGCCCCGGTTGAGCTGGGTTAACGCCTCAGTGGAGAAAGCTAAAACTGACTGTCATGATAAGGCAAGAGACTGGTCACTGTTTGAGAGGTTTTTTCAGGTCCTTAAAGACCTACGCCGCTTCGAGCGAAGTACCGGATAATATCTGACGAAGGCGTGGATAGCGCCCCAAATTCGGTCTTCCGAATACTAGGGGCTTCGTCAAAATTTAAAATTATAGAATTCTATGGCTAAGTGAGAGTGTTCAAGCACTATAAGTCCGGTTGCCTTGTTCGTTGTGTTGAGAGCCTCCCTAGATGGACCCAAGAATGGGAACAAGAGTGCTCAAGTTTATCCCGAACACCCCAGCACTAGTGGCATGGGGGCTGAAGCCAACGACTTGCCATCTCTCAGATTTAATAAACGGCCGCACAGAAGGTAATATTTTAAATTAACAAGCGTTGCTTAGCGCATATGAACAAAGTTTTCAGCGCACAGGATAATACATAGCGAGTTTACTCAATAATTACATCTCGGGGGCATTCATCCGCAATATTGAGGGCACCCTTCAAGACAGTTTTATAGTACATTTCGGGCGTACGATACTCCTTGCCCGCTGGCAGCGGACCCGTGAGAAGCCTCTCCGCATCCAGCCTGCCCCAGTGCACCTTTGCATGGGCAAGGGCCCGACGAGCACCTTCAATATAGGCAGAGCTCTTGATGACCTCCACCCGGGGGCACGCGTCCACCAGCCGCCGCACAAGGCTGAAGTAGCTCCCAGGCATGGCCTCTCCAGGCCACAGCCGGACTATGAGGCCCTTCATGGCCTCCTCAGCTACCTTGTGGAGTTCGACCAACTGCTTCAGCTGGTCGCTAGGGGGCACCGGATGGCCGGCCTCAGCATACTGAGACCAGAAGACCTTCTCCGTTGAGCTTCCCTCCTCACCACGGTAGAATGCGGCGGCATCGGATACACTGCAAGGCAAATCTGCAAACGCCCCTGGAGAGCTCCGAATTCAGGTAAGTGTCAGGTAGTTTACATTAACATGCTTGCTTTGCATGAAAAATGCCTTACCCGCCGCTATTTTCTTCACATCTTCCACCTCCTGAAGGGCCTTACGGGCCTCGGCCTTGGCGGATTTGGCACTTTCGAGAGCCGAGGCGAGCTCAGACTCTCGAGTCTTTGAGTCGCACTCCAAACTCTCATGCTTCTCCATGAGAGCCTGGAGCTCTTGCCGCACCTCCGCCACCCGCGCCTCCTGCTTCTCTCGCTCCGACCGTTCCACGGCCGCATTACGTTCGGCCGCGGACACAACCTCCTTCAGGGTTGCCACCTCGTTCGTGGCCCCTGCAGTACCCATGTTATCCTTGTTATTCTTTTATTGCAACCTAAATCCTTTTCTGTAAGGTAACTATTCAAAGTGGTGTTACTCACCTTCTTTGTCCACGAGCTGCTTCTTTGCATGGCCGAGATCTTGCTCGGACCGCTCGAGCTCCTGCTTCAAAGCACTGACCTCCGCAGTCAGTGCGGCAGAGGTCAGTAGCGCAGCCTGCAACCCATATTGACATAATTTTTTAGCAACCCGGCGTATATCTTTTTAGATCCTCAGTCCGGCTTTTCTTTCCGAACACCGAACCGAGCATCAGGGGCTACTGTCTATGCGGTATTACATTGCATATTTTTAACTTCTTACCTCAAAGACTGATAGAAGGCTACTGCAGGCTTCGGTCAGCCCTCTCTTGGCGAGTTGTACCTTCTGAATTACCGCACTCATAATAGCGCGGTGTTCTTCCTCGATGGAAGCGCCTTGGAGCGCCTCCAACAAGTTGTCCGGTGCCTCCGGTTGGACGGAGGCCGCCGGCGTCACGGTCTTGCCCTTCTTGCAAAGGGGCCGCCGGCCGGACTCCGGAACCACTGCGGGTTCCGACGTGGAGTCCGGCGCAAAGTCCGGGAGGCCGCCTTGAGGCGCCTCCGGAGCCTCCCCCTGATGGGTCCCTTCTTGGGATCCCACCTCGGCGTCCCCGGCGTCGCGAGGGGTGGAGGCGGTCGGGATGGAGTCCACATCCGATGGAGCCAACGACCCGCTTGATGAAGCGGGGAGATCATCATTGGCCAGACTGTAGGCAGTATGCGGCATTAGAAGGACGCTGTCGGTGTCAAAACCGGTGGATCTTGGGTAGGGGGTCTCGAACTGTGCGTCTAGGCGGATGGTAACAGGAGACAAGGGACACGATGTTTTACCTAGGTTCGGGCCCTCTTGATGGAGGTAAAACCCTACGTCCTGCTTGATTGATATTGATATTGTGGATGTTTACAAGAGTGGATCTACCACGAGATCAAGGAGGCTAAACCCTAGAAGCTAGCCTATGGTATGATTGTAAGGGTTGATGTTGTTGGTTGTCCTACGGACTAGAGCCATCCGGTTTATATAGACACCGGAGAGGGCTAGGGTTACATAGAGTCGGTTACAATGGTAGGAGATCTACATATCCGTATGGCCAAGCTTGCCTTCCACGCCAAGGAAAGTCCCATCCGGACACGGGACGAAGTCTTCAATCTTGTATCTTCATAGTCTTGGAGTCCGGTCGAGGATGATAGTCCGGCCGATGATAGTTCGGCCGATGATGGTAATCCGGCTATCCGGACACCCCCTAATCCAGGACTCCCTCAGTAGCCCCCGAACCAGGCTTCGATGACGATAAGCCCAACATGTGTGTAGTCTTCGGCGTTGCAAGGCGGGTTCTCCTTTAAATTCCATGTACCTGCCGAACAGTGTCCGGCTTCCTCATCAATGTTGTGCTTCTTGGCTTCCACGCCCAATAATGGCCTTCTTCCATGCGTCGCACGAATGTGAAAAGCCAGGGTGTCTTTTATGTTTTACCCCCTAGTTGTGTGAATAATCTGCCTATAAGAGAGGCAAGAATCCAGATCCAAATCACACCATCTTCCTCCCGCAAATACTCATCGGAGCGCTTTCGACCAAGAATCCATTCCAACATGGACCGTCAACGCGGCTCCTCTTCTCGCGCCCCCGACCCTCTGCCAGGAGATTGGAGGAGATGCTCTGTTCTGCACAACGAGCTGGTGAAGCTCCAAGCGGGGGGATATCTCCCTCCGGCCTTCATGGTTCCGGTTCGAGCCAGACTGGCCACCTACAAAGGTGGGAAACAGGCGAAGGCTACCCCAAGTCCCAACAAAGGGGACCGGGTATGCTTCGTCCCCTATCTGATAAGGGGACTCGGATTTCCTGTACATCCATTCCTCTGCGGGCTCCTGAAGTTCTACGGACTCCAGCTTCATCACCTCACGCCCTCCTCGATCCTGCATATTGCGGGTTACGTAGCTCTTTGCGAGCTATTCCTGGGCGTCGAGCCCCATTTCGCGCTGTGGAAGAGGTTGTTCTGCCTTGTACCCGCTCTCACGAGGGGTCTATATATCAAGTGGGCAGCGCCGAAATATGGCGCATTGCCGGGACTGGATATCCATCCGGAACCCCTAAGAAGGCGTCCGAAGACTGGCCTTCGGAATGGTTTTATATAGAAGACGCTCCGCTGCCAGACCCTGTTCGGATCGGCCTCCCGGAGTTCAGCAATGCTCCTCTGAAAAAACGCCTTAGTTAGCGTCTGCGGAGCCCTCAGCTGGAGGAAGACAAGAGCGTCCATCATTTGATGGGCCGGATAAGGTTACTGGCCCATTCCAGGTTGACCATGATTGGAGTCATGGCAACATGCATTATGCGGGGGGTGCAGCCACTACAATACAGGGGCCACCCCATGTGGAATTTCAACGGGGAGGACGATGCCACCCGTCATGGCCGCAAAGGGCCGGATTCGGCCGAAGACCTGGTGAAGATCCTGTCCGGCCTGTATAAGGGGGAGAAGGAGGATTTCCTTCGGACGAACCCGTTAAATGGGTTCTCCATGAATAATCCCCGGCCTTGGGTAAGCGAGCACTCCGCGTGTCCAACCCATGCCTTTGAAACTTAAGTTTCTTATATTGTGTTCTTCTTTCGACGTAGGAGCTGCGTCGGATTGTGGAGGACATGCTAAGTCCAGCTCCACAACCCGAGGATCCAGAGAGATCCCGGGATCCGGCCTCCGAAGAGGATCCGGACATAGGAGTGGAGCTAATCGACGGGGTGTTCC
This sequence comes from Triticum timopheevii, assembly GCA_963921465.1. Classification (NCBI taxonomy): domain Eukaryota; kingdom Viridiplantae; phylum Streptophyta; class Magnoliopsida; order Poales; family Poaceae; genus Triticum; species Triticum timopheevii. The sequence goes on from OY997264.1 coordinate 532,339,809, forward strand.
ACCAGCTCAGCATGGATAATGCTTTAGTCGCCATTATGGCCGACTATCCCGGACTATATCCGGCTTCCCAGGTGATTGTGACCGAAGTCCTGACACCGTCATTCCTTCCTTGCTTATTTCTGACCACCGCATACGATGGCGCTGTGCAGGAGGTGCCTCTAGGGCGGGAAGCCGAGCCCGCGGCGGCTGACCAACAAAGGCCAGTCCGGACCAGTAGGCGGAAGAGGAGCGCGGCGCGGACTGAAACGTCACCGCAAAGGTATAGCTCACAATTCATTATTTGGAGCAACGTTCCTAGGAAGCGTTTGAGTGCTCATGATTTTTGTAGGAGAAAAAGCACCTGCCAAACTGCGGGCGTAGAGGTTGCCAATCCGGCCTCTACCAGCCAAGCTCCAGCGCCTGGTCCGGAGGGGGAGGCGAGCGCAAGGCGCGAGCCGGATACTCCTCCAACGGAGGATGCCGACAGACTGTCCGCCACCAAATCTGAGGTGGAGAGCGCCATGAACCACAGGCGTCGCCGGACAGTTTTTCGTGACGCGTGCTTCTCCCCTGAGGCGTTGGATGCCTTTAACACAGGGGACGCGCACCTCCGTGCCACTCAAGATGGTTTGACCAGAGCCACGGAGCAGTATGTAAAAGACATACGGCTAAGAGAATTTAATAATTATATATGCCAGTAGCCCCCGAGACTTAAAGTAGTTATATTAACTGATTTAAGGATCATATGAAACGCAGGGTCTTACCGAGAAGAATACCCAACTGTCTCAGGAGCTGCAAGAGTGTAAGGCTCAACTTGAGGCCGCACTCGCTGTCGCAGGAGGAAACACAGGGACCTCTCTTGGTAACACATTATTTGAAAAGATAAGTAGTGTTTGGCCTGTGTGCAAGTCTGATAATGACGTTGCAGGTGCTGCCGGACAAGATCCGGACAGGCAAGAACTTCTACGCCAACTGAAGGCCGGCGAGAGGGTGCTGTATAAGGTGCAGCACGAAAGGAACAAGCTCCAGGATGCCCATGCCCAGCTTGGAGAAGAGCTGAAAGGCGTTCGGGCCGACCTGTCTGGCTCCATTAAGGAGAATAAGCGGCTTCGTCGCGGCATCTATAGTAAGTTCTTGAGCAAACTCCTTTGAAAAGAAGAGTTCGGCGAGGAAGACAATTGACAAAATATGTCTGTAGGTATACTCACAGGTCGTCCTGCGGAGGAGATGCCCGTATCAACGGGTGATCAGCTTCCCGAGCTGTTGCAACTGATCGAACGAGTTCGGCAGGCAATGCGCGGCGTCATCCAGGTGTTATGGCCAGCCTTCTCCCTACCCGAGGGCCTTGGGGAGCTTGCGGGGAAGCTTCAGGGAGTGCGGCAGCGCTCCCATTTATGGAAGGTTTCAGCCTGCCGCCAAGGTGCCAGGGAGGCCTGGGCCATGGTGAAGACGCGGTACAAGAAGGAGGATCCCAACCACATGGCCGAAGTCGGACCTGTGGGGCCCGATGGGAAGGAGATCCCTGTGAGTTTAGTATACGGCCAAGTAGAGTTGGCCGCTAAGTTTTCCCAACAGGACTGTAAATTAGACAGCCTGTTAGACGGGATTGAGGAAGAATACAGTCAGTCAATTTGACAATGTATTATAAAATGACATGTAAAATGCCGTCTAGCCGGATTGTAGATCGTTTGTCTTTGCCGACCTTTTCGCTTCGACCTCGGGACCCTAGAGTCCGGAGTGTGTCCGAATACCTTCTCGGCTATGAAACAACCGGGGTATGCATGGATACCAGGCGTAGGGGTCATTAGTGCTTTATCAGACAAGTGCCCAACTAGTTATGTTATATTACATGGTTAGTAAGAAACATCTTCCAGGGAGAATAGTTCCGTTAAGGGTTCCTTTCCTCTGGGGGTGGCATGCCCTAAAGTGCATGTCCGGACTGCGAAAAAAGCAGAAAAACATCTGGGGGCAGATAAATAAGTAGGTAAAATCATCTTTCAAGTCACCGACCGAATATTCCCTTAAGAACACTAGCTTTCGGCTTCACCCAGTCTGAGGTACACATCCGGCTGACCCGGCAGTAACAATCGCAGAGGTGCTCCCTTTACCTCCTAGCCGAACAATCGGGAATGTAGGGGTAAGCACAGGAGCCAGGCAACCCAGCTTGGCCAAAACTTAAGTCATATCGATGCATATAATGGTGAATAAAAGGTACATGTGGAAGCTTGACACATGTGCTGGGCATGAAGCCCTTATAATTTAAGCTTCTGGTAAAGAAGCCCCCAGGTATAATGAGTGCGGATGGCACATCAAGTGTGTGCGAACAATGCGCAAGTAGGCCCTTAAGGGATTTTTGATAGGAGATTAAGAGAAGAAAGAGAAATAAAAGACAGCTGAAGTATAAAAATTTGAGCAGGGGAAGAGGACGAACTCTTAGTCCGGCGCTAGGCATAGAATCTTCGGAGGCGGGCTGCGTTCCATGGGTTTGGCTCGAGTCGGTTATCCGACGCATTTCGTAGACGATACGCTCCGCCGGTCAGTACTTGATCGATAATGAAGGGGCCCTCCCATTTGGGCTTGAGCTTGTCCTTTTTCTTGTCCGGTAGGCGTAGAACTAGTTCGCCAACGTTGTAAGTCTTGGCCCGTACTTCTCTGCTTTGATATCTTCGAGCCTACTGCTGATAGAATGCGGAACGAGCCTTGGCGACGTCGCGTTCTTCCTCCAATGCGTCCAGGCTGTCCTGCCGATCCAGCTCGGCCTCTCTTTCTTCATACATGTGCACTCGAGGTGAGTCATGAATAATGTCGCAAGGCAGAACTGCCTCTGCGCCGTACACCATAAAAAATGGTGTGAATCCGTTAGTACGGTTGGGCGTTGTCCGCAGCCCCCAGAGTACGGAGTCGAGCTCCTCTACCCAGTGCGTGTCAGATTTCGTAAGTGACCGCACTAGTCTGGGTTTGATGCCGCTCATTATTAGACCATTTGCTCGTTCCACTTGACCGTTGGTTTGAGGATGATAGACTGAAGCGTAATCGAGCTTAATGCCCATATTTTTGCACCATGATTTAACCTCGTCGGCCGTAAAATTCGTGCCGTTATCAGTGATGATGCTGTGGGGGACACCGTAACGGTGTACTACCCCGGATATAAAGTCTATCACTGGTCCGGACTCTGCCGTTTTAACTGGCTTGGCCTCTATCCATTTGGTGAATTTATCCACCATGACCAATAGGTATCTTTGCTTGTGGGTTCCCCCTTTAAGTGGTCTAACCATGTCAAGCCCCCAGACCGCGAACGGCTAGGTAATGGGTATAGTTTTGAGGGCGGTGGGTGGCATATGGCTCTGAGCAAAGAGCTGATAGCCGACGCATCTTTGGACTAAGTCCTGAGCATCTGCCCGGGCGGTTGGCCAATAAAATCCTGTACAGAATGCCTTTCCTACAATAGCCCGGGCTGCAGCATGGTGTCCACCTAGTCCGGCGTGAATTTCAGCCAGGAGGTCTCGCCCTTCCTCTTCGGAGATACACCTTTGAAGGACTCCGGTTGTGATTTTCTTATAAAGTTCTCCCTCGTGGACCTTGTAGGCTTTAGATCGCCGAACTAGCGGGCCTCATTTTGTTCTTCGGGAAGTTCCTGCCTAAGTAAGTAGGCTAGGAATGGTTCTGTCCACGGGGCGATTACGGCCATTATGTCATGGGCTGAAGGTGTTATTTCAGCGGCGGAATCGCCGCTTATGTCAAATTGCTCTGTGTCGGTTGGTGTGGCTGCTTCCGGTTTGTTATTTCCGGATTCCTCTTCCCATAGTACGGATGGCTTGAACAGCCGTTCCAGGAAGATGTTTGGAGGGACAGCGTCACGTTTTGCGCCGATGCGTGCCAGTACGTCGGCGCTTGGTTATTATCCCTGGCTACGTGATGGAATTCGAGTCCGTCGAACCGAGCTGACATTTTTAGGACAGCGTTGCAATATTCTGCCATTTTCGGATCCTTGGCACCAAAGTCTCCATTTATTTGGGATATTGCGAGGTTTGAATCCCTGCGCACCTCTAAGCGTTGAATGCCCATGGAGATTGCCATCCGGAGACCATGTAAAAGGGCCTCGTATTCGGCTGCGTTGTTGGAGTCCGTGTGCATTATTTGAAGTACGTATTGGACTGTGTCACCGGTCGGGGACGTCAATACGACGCCAGCCCCCAGTCCGGCCAACATTTTAGAGCCGTCGAAGTGCATAATCCAATTGGAGTATGCGCCGTACTCTTTAGGGAGTTCGGCTTCGGTCCATTCAGCGACAAAGTCAGCCAAAACTTGTGACTTTATAGCTCGCCGAGATTTGTAAGTTATATCGAATGGTAAGAGCTCAATGGCCCATTTTGCAATCCTGCCCATTGCGTCGCGGTTGTTTATAATGTCATTGAGTGGTACTTCAGAGGCCACTGTTATCGAACACTCTTGAAAGTAGTGTCGGAGCTTCCGAGATGCCATGAACACTGCATACGCAATCTTCTGATAGTGCGGGTAACGGGACTTGCAGGGGGTTAACACAGTGGATACATAGTATACTGGTTTTTGAAGAGGGAATTTATGCCCTTCTGTCTCTCGTTCTACGACGAGCACCGCGCTCACGACTTGATGTGTTGCCGCGATGTATAACAACATAGGTTCGCCCAGGTTGGGCGCAGCCAGGACCGGATTTGTTGCCAATATGGCCTTTATTTCTTCGAGTCCGGCGGCGGCAGCATCCGTCCACTCGAAGTGTTCGGTGTGCCTGAGGAGGCGATAGAGGGGCAATGCCTTTTCTCCTAAGCGGGAGATAAAGGGGCTGAGGGCCGCCGCGCATCCAGTCAATTTCTGGATCTATTTGAGGTTTTTGGGGATATCCAGCTGTGATAGAGCTCGGATCTTGGCCGGATTTGCTTCAATTCCTCTACCGGATACAATGAAGCCCAGGAGCTTTCCGGCTGGTACGCCGAAAACGCATTTTTCCGGATTCAGCTTAATATCATATGCTCGGAGGTTGTCAAATGTGACCCTCAAGTCGTCTACTAGAGTTTCGATGTGTTTAGTTTTGACGACTACGTCGTCTACGTATGCCTCTACTGTTTTGCCGATCTGGGTAGCCAGACATGTCTGAATCATGCACTGATATGTTGCACCGGCGTTTTTAAGTCCGAAGGGCATCGTGTTGAAGCAGAATAGTCCATATGGAGTAATGAATGCCGTTGCGGCTTGATCCGCTTCTGCCATCTTGATTTGATGATAGCCGGAGTATGCGTCCAAGAAGCACAATGAATCGTGCCCTGCAGTGGCATCGATGATTTGGTCGATGCGGGGGAGGGGGAAGGGATCCTTTGGGCAGGCTTTATTTAGGTCTTTGAAATCGACACATAGGCGCCAGGATTTGTCCTTCTTTGGTACCATTACCAGGTTTGCTAGCCAATCCGGATGTTTGATGTCTCTGATGAATCCGGCTTCCAATAGTTTGGCTAGTTCCTCTCCCATTGCCTGTCTTTTGGGTTCGGAAAATCGTCGAAGAGCCTGTTTGACTGGCTTGAATCCTTTTAGGATGTTTAGGCTGTGTTCTGCCAATCTGCGTGGGATTCCGGGCATATCCGAGGGGTGCCAGGAGAAAATGTCCCAATTTTCCCGAAGGAATTCTCGCAGTGCGGCATTTACATCAGGGTTCAATTGTGCCCCGATGGGGGCCGTCTTTGTCGGGTCCGTTGGGTGGACCTGGAATTTTACTATTTCTTCTGCTGGTTTAAAGGAGGTGGACTTGGATCTCTTATCGAGTATCACATCGTCCCTATTCACCGTAGAGCGCAGCGCGGTGAGTTCCTCTGCCGCTAAGGCTTCGGATAGTGCCTCCAGGGCTAATGCGGCCGTCTTGTTTTCGGCGCGGAGTGCTATGTCCGGATCACTAACGAGAGTGATTATTCCGCCGGGCCCAGGCATTTTGAGCTTCATGTACTCGTAATGGGGTACGTCTTGGAAGATTGTGAATGCCTCTCGTCCTAATATAGTGTGATATCCGTTGTTGAACGGAGCCACTTGGAATGTGACTTCTTCGGATCTGTAATTGTCCGGCGAGCCGAATACCACATCGAGTGTGATTTTTCCTGTGCAGCGCGCTTCCCGGCTAGGGATTATTCCTCTGAAGGTTGTGCTGCTTCGCTCAATGCGGCTCCAGTCTATTTCCATTTTTTGAAGGGTTTCCTCGTAGATGAGGTTTAATCCGCTGCCGCCATCCATGAGTACCTTGGTAAGTCGAAAGCCGTCCACTATCAGACTGAGGACCAATGCGGCTGGTGCTCGGGCTGTTCGGAATTTAGGTTCGTCGCTGGCGTTGAAGGTGATGGCCGCGTCGCTCCAAGGATTTGTTGTGGCTACTTGGTAGACTTCGGCGAGGCTGCGGATTGTTCGTTTCTGCATATTGTTTGATGCGGAAGTCTCGAAGACTGTTGATACCGTACCGGTATTGTTGGTGTGGTTTCCCGGGGCTAGAAGCTCCTCGCCACTTTTGGCCACCTGCCGTAATATCCAACATGCTCGAAGGCTATGTGTTGGGACGGCGCCCTCTGTACTGTGAATTGTACAGGGTCTGCTGAGCCACCCCTCCAGTACGGTTCCGTTCCCTTTAAGGGGCTTCTGTTTTTTGGTTCTTGCACCTGTGCCTGAGTGTGATGCACCCTTTTGTTGCGGACTGGGGCTGTATCCGGGGCCGGATTGTCCCAAAACCTATTCTCGGTTTTCCGGAAACTCTCTATTGCACAGTACTTTTGTACTATGGATGCCAGGTCGGCGAAGCGTGTGATTTCACGACGGCTGACGGCGTTCAAGATTCCCTCGTCCGTGCAATTATTGCAAAAAATTGAGATTGTGTTTTCCTCTCGGCAGTCCTTTATCCTGTCCATAACCAGGAGGAATCTGGCCCAGTAGTGATGTACTGTTTCAGCGGGCTCTTGTCGGATTAGAGATAGATCGCATATATCTGGTCGGGTGGGTGGAATTAAGTCCGGAACCCTACCCATCTCAAGGCTCGAAGACCGAGAAGTTTCCAAATTTGGAAGCTTTGATTGCTGGACGTTGTCCAACGAGTCCGGAGCGAGGCCTGATTTTAAGTTCAGTGCTCGATCGAAGTCCGTCCCTCCGCGGGAATCCGGCATGGAGGGTTTGGGAGCCCGGACATGACTAGTTTTCAATACAGGAGAAGAGTCGCCGCATTGTTCTTCTACCACTGCAACATGGTGGGTGACCTGGGGAGAGTTAATCTCTCTCAGATCGGTTTTAAGCCCAATCTGATCGTAGTCTGTAGCGACTCCCAGGGCGGCGATCCGATCCAAGAGTTCGTTTACAGACGAGAGCTCTGCTGGATCTAGATGCTCGGCGAATTCCGAGTTGACGTGAAGATTGCCCTCGATGACCCGAGAGGTCACCGTGGAAGCGGTGGCCGAACAGGCGGTCATAAGAAAACCTCCTAGCCGGATAGTTTGGCCGGCGGCCAAGGCTCCATTGGCGAAGATACCGTCCTTGAAGACGGGAAGAGGCATCCTTCCTATCGGTGACGGCACAGAGGAACTCTCAATGAAAGCACCAATGTCGGTGTCAAAACCGGCGGATCTCTGGTAGGGGGTCCCGAACTGTGCGTCTAGGCGGATGGTAAAAGGAGACAAGGGACACAATGTTTTACCCAGGTTCGGGCCCTCTTGATGGAGGTAAAACCCTGCGTCCTGCTTGATTGATATTGATATTGTGGATGTTTACAAGAGTGGATCTACCACGAGATCAAGGAGGCTAAACCCTAAAAGCTAGCCTATGGTATGATTGTAAGGGTTGATGTTGTTGGTTGTCCTACGGACTAGAGCCATCTAGTTTATATAGACACCGGAGAGGGCTAGGGTTACATAGAGTCGGTTACAATGGTAGGAGATCTACATATCCGTATCGCCAAGCTTGCCTTCCACGCCAAGGAAAGTCCCATCCGGACACGGGACGAAGTCTTCAATCTTGTATCTTCATAGTCTTGGAGTCCGGTCAATGATGATAGTCCGGCCGATGATGGTAATCCGGCTATCCGGACACCCCCTAATCCAGGACTCCTTCAGACGCTACGTGACATAAAAAGAAATTATAAATCATTCAGGAATCCGGATACTTACGATCTCGCCGGAGGCTTGGCCCTTGAAGGCCATTCTTCCTCGCCAATGTTTATGTTGGCGGAGCTGTCCGGGGGAATAGTCCTTCCCCTCTTGGACCCTCCGGCCTCCCCTGTTGGGGAAGCCTTCCTATTCCTCTCTCCCTCCTCTGGGCGAGAGTCCTCTTTCTCCTCCTCGTTTTCGGGGGAGGAGTCCGCTTTGGAGTCGTCGGACACCTGAAAACGGGAGCTCTTTCGAGTACCCGTGGCCTCCTTCTTGGCCTTCTTCTTCGGCACCACGTGCGGTGCCGGAACCAGCAGCCTCGCTAGACGGGCATCTACTGGGTTTTCTGGCATGGGAGCCGGGCAGACGATCTGCTCCGCCTTCTTCACCCAGTCCTGTCAAAGGAAAAGGGGAAATTAAAACCCGCATAGAGTCAAACTATGAAAAGCAAGTGTCCCGTAAAGGGGTAGAATCACTTACCTCGTCAGCTTGGCGCTGCGAGCGAAATCCGCGATCTTCAGTTGCGGATGCGGGGGCTTCGGCGCCCTTAAACAACACCCTCCAGGCACCTTCGTATGTCGTGTCGAAGAGCCCGCTCAAGCCTGGTGCTGTTCCGGATCAAACTCCCACAGATTCAATGCCCGCTCTTTGCATGGGAGAATCCGACGGACGAGCATGACTTGGACCACGTTAACTAGCCTGAGCTTCTTCACCAGCTTCTGGATACAGGCTTGGAGTCCCGTCACCTCCTCCGAACTACCCCACAGCAAGCCCTTCTTTTTCCAGGAGGTGAGCTGCGTAGGGATACCAGATCTGAACTCGGGGGCCGCCGCCCACATAGGGTCGCGCGGCTCGGTGATATAGAACCACCCCGGTTGCCACCCCTTGACGGATTCCACGAAGGCCCCTTCGAACCAAAGGACGTTGGGCATCTTGCCCAACATGGCGCCTCCGCACTCCGCTTGAGTGCCCTTCACTACCTTCGACTTGACATTGAAGGTCTTGAGCCACAAGCCGAAGTGGGGCTGGATGCAGAGGAATGCCTCGCACACGACGATGAACGCCGAGATGTTGAGGATGAAGTTCGGCGCCAGATCATGGAAATCCAGGCCGTAGTAGAACATGAGCCCCCGAACAAAGGGGTGAAGTGGAAAGCCCAGTCCACGGAGGAAGTGGGGAAGAAATACTACCCTCTCACGGGGCCTGGGGGTGGGGATGAGCTGCCCCTCGTCGGGCAGCCGGTGCGCGATGTCACCGGACAGATAGCCGGTGCTGCGCAGTCTTTCGATGTGCTCCTCCGTAACGGAGGAGGTCATCCACTTGCCTCCCGCTCCAGACATGGCTGGGGAAGGTTGAGACGAGATGTGCGGGCTTGGGCGCTGGAGCTCGAGTGCGCGGAGATGGATAAGCAAAGGAGGAAGAAGGCGTAGGTGAAAAGGTGAATCCTTATCCCTTATATATGGGCGGGCGAAGTCTATGCGTCCCCCACCTGCCTGGTAAAACTCGCTTATCTCCCAAGCGCCACCATCAATGGCGCGGTTGGGTTACCCACGTCCGTATTGATGAGAATCCCGGAATAAGGGGGAACACGATCTCTGCTTCGACAAGACGTGCCAAGGAAACCGCTTCGCTAAATGCGCTGAGGTGGTAAGATAAAAAACGATTCAAGTAATGGCTTGGTAGTGGTGTGACGTCATGCCGCAAAAAACATCAGCAGATTGAACTTGTGTATATATTATTCTCTCTACGGTGGAATGTGGAATTTATTTTGCAGAGCCGGACACTATCCTGGTGTTTACAATCTTCTATGAATTATTCGGAGGAGGAACCCGCCTTGCAATGCCGAACAATATGCGCGCCGGACTCATCGTCATTGAAGCCTGGTTCAGGGGCTACTGAGGGAGTCCTGGATTAGGGGGTGTCCGGATAGCCGGACTGCCCTCATCGGCCGGACTATCATCGTCGACCGGACTCCAAGACTATGAAGATACAAGATTGAAGACTTCGTCCCGTGTCCGGATGGGACTTTCCTTGGCGTGGAAGGCAAGCTTGGCGATACGGATATGTAGATCTCCTACCATTGTAACCGACTCTATGTAACCCTAGCCCTCTCCGGTGTCTATATAAACCGGATGGCTTTAGTCCGTAGGACAGAACAACAACCATTACAATCATACCATAGGCTAGCTTCTAGGGTTTAGCCTCCTTGATCTCGTGGTAGATCCACTCTTGTAACATCCACAATATCAATATCAATCAAGCAGGACGTAGGGTTTTACCTCCATCAAGAGGGCCTGAACCTGGGTAAAACATCGTGTCCCTTGTATCCTGTTACCATCCGCCTAGACGCACAGTTCGGGACCCCCTACCCGAGATCCGCCGGTTTTGACACCGACAGCCACCTTGGTCACATTGGTGTCAAGCGCATGAAGAAGCTCCATGCTGATGGACTTTTGGAGTCTCTCGATTATGAATCATTTGACACATGCGAACCATGCCTCATGGGCAAGATGACCAAGACTCCGTTCTCCGGAACAATGGAGCGAGCAACCAACTTGTTGGAAATCATACATACCGATGTGTGCGGTCCAATGAGCGTTGAGGCTCGCGGAGGATATCGTTATGTTCTCACTCTCACTGATGACTTGAGTATATATGGGTATGTCTACTTAATGAAACACAAGTCTGAGACCTTTGAAAAGTTCAAGGAATTTCAGAATGAGGTAGAGAATCAACGTGACCGAAAGATAAAATTCCTATGATCAGATCGTGGAGGAGAATACTTAAGTCACAAATTTGGTACACACTTAAGGAAATGTGGAATCGTTTCACAACTCACGCCGCCTGGAACACCTCAGCGTAACGGTGTGTCCGAACGTCGTAATCGCACTCTATTGGATATGGTGCGGTCTATTATGTCTCTTACCGATATACCGCTGTCATTTTGGGGATACGCTCTAGAGATAGCTACATTCACTTTAAATAGGGCACCGTCTAAATCCATTGAGACGACACCGTATGAATTATGGTTTGGGAAGAAACCTAAGCTGTCGTTTCTAAAAATTTGGGGATGCGATGCTTATGTCAAGAAACTTCAACCTGAAAAGCTCGAACCCAAGTTGGAAAAATGCGTCTTCATAGGATACCCCAAGGAAACCATTGGGTATACCTTCTACTTAAGATCCGAGGGCAAGATCTTTGTTGCCAAGAACGGATCCTTTCTGGAAAAAGAGTTTCTCTCGAAAGAAGTAAGTGGGAGGAAAGTAGAACTCGATGAAGTACTACCTCTTGAACGGGATAGTAGTGCAGCTCAGGAAAACGTTCCTGTGATGCCTACACCAACTGAAGAGGAAAATAATGATGATGATCAAGGTACTTCGGATCAAGTTGCTACTGAACTTCGTAGGTCCACAAGGACACGTTCCGCACCAGAGTGGTACGGCAACCCTATCCTGGAAATCATGTTGTTAGACAACGGTGAACCTTCGAACTATGAAGAAGCGATGGCGGGCCCAGATTCCAACAAATGGCTTGAAGCCATGAAATCCGAGATAGAATCCATGTATGAAAACAAAGTATGGACTTTGACAGACTTGCCCGATGATCGGCGAGCGATAGAAAACAAATGGATCTTTAAGAAGAAGACGGACGCGGATGGTAATATTACCGTCTATAAAGCTCGACTTGTCGCTAAGGGTTATCGACAAGTTCAAGGGGTTGACTACGATGAGACATTCTCACCCGTAGCGAAGCTAAAGTCTGTCCGAATCATGTTAGCAATTGCCACATACTATGATTATGAGATATGGCAGATGGACGTCAAAACGGCATTCCTTAATGGACATCTTAAGGAAGAGCTGTATATGATGCATCCGGAAGGTTTTGTCGACCCTAAGAATGCTAACAAAGTATGCAAGCTCCAGCGATCCTTTTATGGGCTGGTGCAAGCATCTCGGAGTTGGAACATTCGCTTTGATGAGATGATCAAAGCGTTTGGGTTTATGCAGACTTACGGAGAAGCCTGCGTTTACAAGAAAGTGAGTGGGAGCTCTGTAGCATTTCTCATATTATATGTAGATGACATACTCTTGATGGGAAATGATATAGAACTTTTGGACAGCATTAAGGCCTACTTGAATAAGTGTTTTTCAATGAAGGACCTTGGAGAAGCTGCTTATATATTAGGCATTAAGATCTATAAAGATAGATCGAGACGCCTCATAGGTCTTTCACAAAGCACATACCTTGATAAGATTTTGAAGAAGTTCAAAATGGATCAGTCCAAAAAGGGGTTCTTGCCTGTATTGCAAGGTGTGAGATTGAGCTCGGCTCAATGCCCGACCACGGCAAAAGATAAAGAAGAGATGAGTGTCATCGCCTATGCTTCAGCCATAGGATCTATTATGTATGCCATGCTGTGTACCAGACCTGATGTAAACCTTGCCGTAAGTTTGGTAGGAAGGTACCAAAGTAATCCCGGCAAGGAACACTGGACAGCGGTCAAGAATATCCTAAAGTACTTGAAAAGGACAAAGGACATGTTTCTCGTTTATGGAGGTGACGAAGAGCTCGTCGTAAAGGGTTACGTCGACGCTAGCTTCGACACAGATCTGGATGACTCTAAGTCACAAACCGGATATGTGTATATGTTGAATGGTGGAGCAGTAAGCTGGTGCAGCTGCAAGCAGAGCATCGTGGCGGGATCTACATGTGAAGCGGAGTACATGGCAGCCTCGGAGGCAGCACATGAAGCTATTTGGGTGAAGGAGTTCATCACCGACCTAGGAGTCATACCCAATGCGTCGGGGCCGATCAAACTCTTCTGTGACAACACTGGAGCTATTGCCCTTGCCAAGGAGCCCAGGTTTCACAAGAAGACCAGGCACATCAAGCGTCGTTTCAACTCCATCCGTGAAAATGTTCAAGATGGAGACATAGATATTTGCAAAGTACATACGGATCTGAATGTCGCCGATCCGTTGACTAAGCCTCTCTCGCGAGCAAAACATGATCAACACCAGAACTCTATGGGTGTTCGATTCATTACAATGTAACTAGATTATTGACTCTAGTGCAAGTGGGAGACTGTTGGAAATATGCCCTAGAGGCAATAATAAAAGGGTTATTATTATATTTCCTTGTTCATGATAATTGTCTTTTATTCATGCTATAACTGTATTATCCGGAAATCGTAATACACTTGTGAATACATAGACCATAACATGTCCCTAGTGAGCCTCTAGTTGACTAGCTCGTTGGTCAACAGATAGTCATGGTTTCCTGACTATGGACATTAGATGTCATTGACAACGGGATCACATCATTAGGAGTATGATGTGATGGACAAGACCCAATCCTAAGCATAGCATAAGATCGTGTAGTTCGTTTTGCTAGAGCTTTTTCAATGTCAAGTATCTCTTCCTTAGACCATGAGATCGTGTAACTCCCGGATACCGTAAGAGTGCTTTGGGTGTACCAAACGTCACAACGTAACTGGGTGACCATAAAGGTGCACTACAGGTATCTCCGAAAGTGTCTGTTGGGTTGACACGGATCGAGACTGGGATTTGTCACTCCGTATGACGGAGAGGTATCTCTGGGCCCACTCGGTAATGCATCATCATAATGAGCTCAATGTGACCAAGTGGTTGGTCACGGGATCATGCATTACGGTACGAGTAAAGTGACTTGTCGGTAACGAGACTGAACGAGGTATTGGGATACCGACGATCGAGTCTCGGGCATGTAACGTACCGATTGACAAAGGGAATTGTATACGAGGTTGATTGAATCCTCGACATCGTGGTTCATCCGATGACATCATCGAGGAGCATGTGGGAGCCAACATGGGTATCCAGATCCCGCTATTGGTTATTGACCGGAGAGCCGTCTCGGTCATGTCTGCGTGTCTCCCGAACCCGTAGGGTCTACACACTTAAGGTTCGGTGACGCTAGGGTTATTAGGAAGACTTGTATGTGATTACCGAAAGTTGTTCGGAGTCCCGGATGAGATCCCGGACGTCACGAGGAGTTCCGGAATGGTCCGGAGGTGAAGATTTATATATGGGAAGTTGTCATACGGACACCGGAAGAATTCGGGGTCATATCGGTATTGTACCGGGGCTACCGAAGGGGTTCCGGGGGTCCACCGGGAGGGGCCACCCCTCTCGGAGGGCCTCATGGGCCGCAAGAGGCAGGGAACCAGCCCCTGGAGGGCTGGGCGCCCCCCCCCCTTGGGCCCATGCTCCTAGGGTTGGGGGGGGAACCCTAGTGGGGGCGCCCCCCTTTGCTTGGGGGGCAAGCCCCCCTCCTTGGCCGCCGCCCCCCCTCTAGATCCCATCTAGAGGGGCCGGCCCCCCTTGCCCCTTCCCCTATAAATAGAGGGGTGAGGGGAGGGCTGCAACAGACAACCAAGGTGCAGCCCCTCCCCTCCCCAACACCTCTCCTCCTCCGTCACGAGCTTGGCGAAGCCCTGCCGGAGTGCTGCTTCTCCACCAACACCACGCCGTCGTGCTGCTGCTGAAGCCATCTTCCTCAACCTCTCCTTCCCCCTTGCTAGATCAAGAAGGAGGAGACGTCATCCGCTCCGTACGTGTGTTGAACGCGGAGGTGCTGTCCGTTCAGCACTTGGTCATCGGTGATTTGGATCACGGCGAGTACGACTCCATCATCCACGTTCTAGTGAACGTTTCCGCTCGCGATCTACAAGTGGTATGTAGATGCAATCTCTCTCCCATGACTCGTTGCTTAGATGAACTCATGGATGGATCTTGGTGAAACCGTAGGAAAAATTTTAATTTTCTGCAACGTTCCCCAACAGAATCAAGAGTAGCACTAGTACCTAGGGTAGTACCTTTCCTTCTAGTGGAAGAGACAATCTTTGGTTGGCGCCGTTAGCCTTCTCCATAATGAATGATACCGTGGGTTAGTGAGGTTGATGACACCCGCGCTGGAGTAGAAGGCCTCATCATTGTTGGCCACTTGCGCAAACTCGTCGGAGCACCCGACATGTGCCTCTTTAGCATCATTGTTGTGCTACTCCATTTCCTCATTGTCCTTAGTCTTGGGCTCCTCAAAGATCCCGGTGTCGTGCCTTGTTCATGCGGAGCCAGTGGAGCTCACGGTTGACCGCGCATGACCTTTGCACATAAGTGAGCACCTCCTATTTCTCGTTGACGATTTCTGCGTCAGCGAGGAGTGTTGTGATGGCAGCGGCATCTGCGCGCTCCACCTCCCTTTGCATCATGGACGTGTGCTGCTCCTCTAGGAGTGCGAGATGGACTTGCTCCTTTACCTCTGCCATGGAGAAGGGCGTGTTCGCCCCGCCGCTTGGAGCCGTTGCCTCAACGACCATCGTCGTCTCCTCCTCTGCGACCCCTGCCAGTGCCATGGGGTCGCCCTTATCCTCCCATTCATCTTCTTTTCCTGCAAGCTCAGCTCCGGAGAGCTTGGAGGTTGGCCCACCTCAATGCGGGCCTGGCGTCGGGTGTCCATGGTGCCGACTCTACTGTGATTTGGCGACATCGGCTTGTACCATGTAATCTTTGTCTGCACCACAGGAACGACAGAGGGCGAATGATGGCTGACGAGCTATGGTGGCACGGATGACGACAAAGAGGTAGGCTCCTTGGGTGGCTTGCCGGCTGCCCAACCATAAATGCGTTAGGCGGAGTGATGGAGATTCAATGAGGATAGGTGTGTAGGCGCTCAACCAGTGTGAATGGGGAAATGGTTCTAAAGCTAGTTAGGGTTTTTGGGAGGAGCTGGGTTGTCGGACACCGATCGATATGGCGAACACCCAAACTCAACCACCTCCCGATTTACGGCCGACCTGAAGATTTCGGAGGCCCAAAATGGCCGCCGCGTTGGAGGCCTAAAAAGTGTTCACAAACATATAGAAACAATTTGGTGAGTTGCACTGGAGATGCCATTGGAGCATCTCCAACAGCTTCCCCTTCCCAATATTTTTCTGGTATTACGCGAGTTGACCCTCTCCTAATATCCTCTTCAATACAAGCCACGTCAGCATGCTGTCACCGAATCCCGCCGGACCGCCATCAGACCATCGCGCCACCACCACATGTCGTCCTCGAACGCTGCCACCAGCCGTTGGGCCGCCATCAGACCATCGCACCACCACCATGCGTCGCCATCGAACGCTGCCACCAGCTGTCGGGCCATTGCTGCCCGATGCCAACCACCACCGCACCATCGCCGTCGCCCGGCATGCCACCGCCAAGCAGACCCTTAAGGTCAGGTTGGGTACTAGGGACTGGGTTATTGGAAATATGTGAAAGCGTTCATCTCCAATAAGCGTGGTATTACTTAGGTGGGAAAATAAATACTCTCTCCGTTTTTAAATATTTGTCTTTCTAGAGATTTTAACAAGTGATTACATACATGACAAAATAAATGAATCTATACTTTAAAATATGTCTATTTATATTTATATGTGATAGTTCATTTGAAATCTCTAAAATGTCAAATATTTAGGAACATAGGGAGTAAGTGGTTATTGGGGTGTTTTTTTCTGGAACTATTGGAGATGGTGTTATGTCGTCTCGTCGAGCACTTCTTCCTCCGTATAAAGCGCGACTCCGCACCGCAGTGGCAACGACGCCACCAAAGCCAGACCACTCCCCTCCCCACTCATCTTCTCTGGCCCAACCGCGGCTGCCATTCCCATCCGCCTCGGTTGGGGCTCCATCTGATCCACGGATTCTGGTGCGCAGTTCCTCAGACCCCCCTCTTCATCCTCTTTTACCAAGTTTTGTTGCTTTAAGAATTGATGATGAACGCCTGCAGTAGATTGCTAAAACAGTTCTCGTTCCTGAATGGTACTTACCTTGCGATGCGCGGTGCTATGTTAGTTTGCCCCTTCCCTTCCCTTCCCTTCCCTTCCCTTTCAACCCTCGGTAGATCCATTGTTCTTGGAGCCGCCGAGCGCTTATCCTTTCGCCGCTCTTCAAAAATCTCCCAGGAAATGCGTGGCATGCATATGCTGATATGCATGGCCCCCCAAAAGGCGCCAAAGCTTGTGGTTGTTGGACCAGTAGAGTTGTATGTATCCTTCCTGGGGTCCTCCACTGTGGTGGTCGTGTCTGTTGCGTGCTAAGGCGCACTTGTGATCTTGTCCTGTGCGATGTAAAAATGACGTCTCCTTTTTGGCTTTCCTCTGGGAGTTGCAATGTAAAAAATGACAGCTTGCAACGCCTTCAGAAAAAGAAGCCTCGCTAGCTTCCTCGTTTTAGTTAGCCGGTTTCCAACACAATGCAGCAAGATGTAGATTTCGCAATAATGCATTTGTCCCCGAGGGTAAATTGTACTGCTGACAGAGCACTACGTGTTCCTGCTGAAGCGTGAGCTCGAGCTACAGCTACGCAGGCAGGATGGTGACCAAGGTGGTGGACCTCCGGTCCGACACGGTCACCAAGCCATCCGAGGCCATGCGTGCCGCCATGGCCGCGGCGGAGGTGGACGACGACGTTCTGGGCGCGGACCCGACCGCGCAGCACTTGGAGGCGGAGATGGCCAGGATCACGGGCAAGGAGGCGGCCCTGTTCGTGCCGTCGGGCACCATGGGCAACCTGGTCTCCGTCCTCTCGCACTGCGACACCAGGGGCAGCGAGGTCATCCTCGGGGACACCTCCCACATCCACATGTGCGAGAACGGAGGCATCTCCACCATCGGCGGCGTCCATCCCAGGACCGTGAGAAACAATCCCGACGGCACCATGGACATTGTCATGATCGTTGCTGCGATCAGGCATCATGTCGGGACGGGGGCGCTGCATTATCCCACCACCAGGCTCATCTGCCTGGAGAACACGCATGGAAGGTGAGTGAGTTGCTCTCATGCATGTTGCTCATGTTACTGATCGGGATGGTAGTGTAGTGGTTACCCCCTGGTTGATATTTTCTTTTTGTTGCTGCTGCAGATCTGGTGGAAAGTGTCTGTCTGTAGAATACATGGACAAGGTTGGTGAAGTTGCTCAGAGCCACGGCTTGAAGCTTCATATCGACGGAGCTCGTATTTTTAACGCGTCCGTGGTAAGTAGTATGTGATCGATCAACAAACCGGCATGACTAAGTACGAAGTATTCATATCTTCTCCTGACATTTTCCATCACTGTTGTGGTTTCAGGCACTTGGAGTTCCTGTTGATAGGCTTGTGAAAGCTGCTGACTCAGTTTCGGTATGCCTGTCGAAAGGTTTAGGTGCTCCTGTTGGATCAGTTATTGTTGGTTCTAAGGCCTTCATAGACAAGGTGACGATGGACATTCTGCTAGTACTAAGTTTAAGCTGCTTAAGAGAACATGTAGGAAATCTGAAGAACACTTTCAGGCTAGGATTCTTAGGAAGACACTAGATGGTGGAATGCGGCAGGTAGGAGTTCTCTGTGCTGCCGCCTATGTTGCAGTTCGCGACAACGTAGGCAAGCTTGCCGATGACCATAGGAAGGCTAAAGTTTTAGCAGGTCTCATATGATCTTTTCCATGTGGATTCACACTTCTTCTATTTATATCACAAGTTTAACAGCCCTGAATTTGCTTGTCTTGTCCAATTGTTCAGATGGTCTGAAGAAAATCCAACAGTTTACAGTTGATTTAACTTCAGTGGAGACCAATATGGTTAGCTTGCTAGTCCATCTATTGAGTCTGATACTTTCCTATATATGTCGCCTTTTAAAGATCATATTCTTAAACTCCCGTGGTGTATTCTCTAGGTATTCTTTGATATCGCGGATCCACGCATAACATCTGACAAACTGTGTCAATTCCTGGAACGACGCAATGTGCTTGCGATGCCAGGAAGCTCCAAGAGGTTCAATTCAGTTCGCTCAACTGCTTTTTTTTCACCTATCTGCTTAGTCTTGTCAAGGTCAGCATAAGCATCCTTGTGCCTGTATTGGCGTCTAACTAAACCTTCAGACTGCATCGAAAAGAAACCCTGTCTACTTATACGGAGAATGATGTATGCTTCATACTAACTTCTACAGTAAGTTTTATAAGTTATAACCCTCCATTTGAACTCCCTTAATTTGCAGCGTCAGACTTGTCATTCACTACCAAATTTCAGATAGTGACGTCCAGTATACTTTGACATGTATCGAGGTACAAATGTCTTACTATGGATTCCTTTGAACTTCTGCCACCCACGCTCTCTGTTTGCTGGTGCGTGGGTATCACTGATTAGTTCCTCTGTTTTCAGAAAGCCGTGGAGGAAATACTGTCAGGCAATGCTAAATTCGAGCACTTGACAAACGGCAGTACCACGAATTCATATGGGCACTAGGCCACTTCCTTTGGCGCCCACATATGAAGTTCAGTATCCAGCTTGTTTGTGGCCATGGCCCTTTGTAGTAACAACTTCACAGAATAATATATGTTGCTGTTCGGGCCAATGGGAAAAAAAATTCCTAACTGACGCTCGCTGCGTCAAAATGCCAACTTTTCACACAGGAGAGACACTCACCTACAATGTGTTACTGGCCGGCCCATTTAGATTCTGCGAGAGGGTTTCTTGTTGGGCACCCCTATTTATAGGGGAGCAACTAATTAACGAGTGCTCCTTCGGGAGCCTGGCAACGATCAGCGTCACTTGGCGCGCTCTCAGCCATTCGCCATGTGACGCGCTCTGGGCGCTCCCTCCGAATTTTATTTTTTTTATTCTTCCGCACGCGTTTTCGGCTTTTTAAACGGGTTTTTTTCTTTTTTTTTTGACGTTTTGGTTTTCCGCCGGTCTTCCCTAGCTTTTTCACCCCAAATTATTTTTCCAAAAAAACACTTTTTCGCAAAAAAATGCATTTTTTCATGAGAGTCACGGTTTTGCTTCCGCGAGAGGCACGGTTTAGCTTTCGCGAGAGTCACGGCCGTGCCTCTCGAAAACCGAAAAAAAAACGTG
This sequence comes from Triticum timopheevii, assembly GCA_963921465.1. Classification (NCBI taxonomy): domain Eukaryota; kingdom Viridiplantae; phylum Streptophyta; class Magnoliopsida; order Poales; family Poaceae; genus Triticum; species Triticum timopheevii. The sequence continues at coordinate 532,359,827 of OY997264.1, forward strand.
CTTTTTATTTTTTTTCTTTCGCGAGAGACACGGTTTAGCTTTCGCGAGAGTCACGGCCGTGCCTCTCGGGAACGAAAAAAAACACGTTTTCTGTTTTTTTTCCTTTCGCGAGAGGCACGATTGTGCTTTCGCGAGAGTCATGACCATGCAACCTCGGAAACGGAAAAAAAGACGCCTTTTCTAGGGGTTTTTTCTTTCGCGAGAGGCACGGTTGTGATTTCGTCAGAGGCACGGTTGTGATTTCGTAAGAGGCACGGGCGTGCCTCTTTCGGAAAGGGGAAAACCCGTGCTCCCGGTTCGTATTTTTCGTGAAAAAAAAGTTTGCCAAAACCTATCAACATGGGATCTAGTTTTGAAGATACGCGAGGAATCCAACGTCGAAAGCGGTTCGAGATTTGGACGCACGGTTTAAGAGATAAAACATTTTGAATAAACGGATCTACGAAAAAAAGGGAAAACTCCCAAGTTGCGACAAGTGGCACCCATGCAGCGCGCCACTTGTCGCAACCTGGGGAAGTTGGAGTGATCTTCGCAAAGAGTACTTCTTAACTAGTGATTTTGTATTTATCGCGTTATACGAGCGAATGGGGACGCCTCGCATCGGGGGCGAGCCCAGATGGGCCGGACCAGTCGCATGGGAGGCAAAAAGGTCTGTTTTTTGGGGTTTTTTCCTGTTTTCTATTCTCATTTTTTGCTTTATATTTGTAATTTATTTATATTTTAAATATTCTACACATATATACAATCAACACTATTCAAAATGACATATAAGAAAATGGTGAACAATTATTTCGAAAATGTTTAATAAGTATTAAAAAAGGTTGAACAAGTTTAAAAAGAATGTTGAACAATTATTTGAAAATTTTGAATAGGTAATAAATGTTGAAACATTGTTTGAAAAATATTGAATATGTATTAAAAAATGTTGAACTTGTACTTGAAAAAAGTTGATCAAGTAATTGAAAATTTTGAATAGTTCTTAAAAATTTAAACAAGTATTTGAAAAATATTGAAAAAGTATTAACAATTTTTGAATGAGTAATTTACAAATATTGACCAAGTATTTGAAAAAGAAATTCACAAATATATAAAAAATGTGAAATAAAAAGTATTTTAAAAATATTATATATGTATTAAAAATGTTGAACAAGTATGTGAAAAATGTTGAAAAACTATTACAAAATTTTGAAAAAAAATTGAAAAATATTGAACAAGTATTTGAAAATTTTGAATAAGTATTAAAAGTGTTGAACAATTGGTTGAAAAATGTTGAATGAGTATTTAAAAATATTGAATAAGTATTGAAAATGTTGACCAAGTATAAAAAAATGTTGAGTAACTATTAAATTGTTGAAGAAGTATTTGAAAGATGTTGAAAAAATGTTTGGACAATGTTTAACATATATACAAAAAATGTTGAGCACTTGTTACAAACTTTTTTTTTGACATGTACGAAAATGTAGAGTGAAAAGAAAAACAAACATTAGAAACACACAGAAGAAAAACAAAAATAATAAGAAAAAAGAAAACCAAACAAAAAATGGAGAGAAAAAAGACAAAAAAGAATGAAATAATTCTTAAAAGAAAGAAGAAAGAATGCAAAAACAGAGAAGAAAAAAACAAATGAAACAAACGAAGAAGTAAAAAAGTAAAAGAAAAAATGGAGAACACCGGCTCCGTCGCTTTTAGTAGACCTTGATCCTATTAAAACTCTGTAACATGGCGTAAGGCTGGTCATAGTGGGAGTAACTTAGCTAGTAACATAGCGCTTTTCGAATTTTTTTGCTTATGTGGCAAGTAATTAATGAAAGGTGGTAACATAATATGTTACTGTAACATAGTGTTTTCCAAGACAAGATGAGTCTATGAGCTAGTAAATGAAGTCATCTATGATACTATTATTATGTTACTTTGCATTATGAAAATAGTAACTTAGACTAGTGTCATATGCATGACACTAGTCTAAGTTACTCCCCACTATGACCAGCCTAAGCGCATTGGTTAGCTGCCCGGCAGAGAAGCTTGACGACCAGGGTTCGATCCCAGCGAGCAGCTCCTTTATTTCTTTCTGACTTGTCTGAATATGCGCGCGCTAAATGGGCCGGCCAGTCATTCTTCATGTCGACGCGAGAGGTCCATGTGGAATCGCTTAATGCGATAAGTAGTCCCCGTGTTTTTATTCCTGACTTTTTTGAATATGCTCACGCTAAATGGGCCAGCCCGTCATTGTTCATGTCGACACGAGAGGTCCTTGTGGAATCAAGGGAAAATCCTATTTGCCGCTCCCTGCGGCAAACAGTCGGGGTTCCGCACAGGGGCTATCGAGGCAGCCACGGGAGCGGGCTGGCCTATTACGCGTTCCAAACACACCGGTTTTTGGAACCTTCTGTGACTGTTTATAGCCGGGTTTTTTCCGGTTTTGGGAACCTTCTAGAAGGTTCCTAAACCGGATTTTTCTTTTTATAATTTTTTTCGTTTTTCTCTTTTTTCCTTTTTCTTTTTTCTATTTATTTTTTCTGTCTTTTTTTCTTTCTTCTTGCTCATTTTCTTTTTTCTCTTTATTTATTTTTTCAGAAAATTTTCTAAAAAGAAATTTCTTTATTTCTTTTTCAAAATTGTTATCGTTACACAAAAAGTTCAAAACTTTCGAAATTTAGAAAATGTATCAGATTTCAATTTTTTGTTCACATATTCAGAAAATGTTCGCGCTTCCAAATTTGTTCGGGATTTTTCAAAATTGTTCTCCATTTTAAAAAATGTTCTCAAGATTCAAAAAATGTTCGTTCATTAAAAAATTGTTCGCGCTTCCAAATTTGTTCAGGATTTTTCAAAATTGTTCTTCGTTTTAAATATCTACTCAAGATTCAAAAAATAGTTCATGCTTCCAAATTTGTTCTCAAGATTCAAATTCGTGCTTTAAAAAATTGTTCACAAATTCCAAAAATGTTCATGTTTTCGAAAAATATTTGGGTAATTCAAAATTTGTTCGTTTTCATAAAATTTGTTCACATATTCAAAAAAAGTTCATGTTTGAAAATTTCTTCACAAATTCAAAAATTGTAAGCATGTTCACAAATTTGTTCTGCTTTTTTTCAATTTTTTGTTCACATATTCAAAAAATGTTCCTATCTTCGAAAATTTCTTCAGAAATTCAAAAATAGTTTGACGTTTTCAAAATAGACACTTTTATAGAAACGTTCGCTGCAACAGTTGTTTTTGGTTCACTACAGTATTTCTATTCGCTACAGTAGGGCGGTCGGATTTAGTTATTAAAGTTATGCGCTGCTTTAGTATCAACGGAACTAGTGTATTGTACTGATTATGTGCGTGCGATTGGAAGCAGTTGGTCGGTTGTTCGAATCCCACAATCGCACTACTTCTTTTTTTGCCATGTTTTTCGACCAGTGGTACCGCTTGACGGGCCGGCCCAGTCAGGCTGCCTTCTGTGCGTGCGGACGCCAATTTACGCAAAGAGCGGCAACTAGGAGCTCCCGGAATTGAGAGAGCAACTAACTAACGAGCGCTTCTTCGGAAACCTCGCAAGGATCAGTGCCATTTGGCGCGCTCTCAGCCATTTGCCACGTGTCACGCTTTGTGCGCTCCTTCCAGATTTTTTTTATTTTTCCGCACGCGTTTTCGGCTTTTTTAACGGGTTTTTTTGGGTTTTTTCGACGTATTGGTTTTCCACCGGTCTTTCCTAACTTTCCGATATAAAAAAATTCAACAAAAAACTTTGTGCAAAAAAACGCATTTTTTCTTTCTTTCGCGAGAGTCACGGTTTTGCTTCCGCGAGAGGCACGATTTTGCTTTTGCGAGAGTCGCGGCCGTGCCTCTCGAAAACAAAAAAAAACGTGTTTTCTATTTTTTTTCTTTCGCGAGAGTCACGGCTGTGCCTCTCGGAAGCGGAAAAAAACATGTTTTTTGTTTTTTTTTCGCGAGAGTCATGGTTTTGTTTCCGCGAGAGGCACGGATGAGCTTTCGCGAGAGTCACGGCCGTGCCTCTTGAAAACGGAAAAAAATATTTTCTGTTTTTTTTCTTTCGCAGGAGTCACGGTTTTGCTCCTGCTAGAGGCACGGTTGTGCTTTCGCGAGAGTCACAGCCATGCCCCCTCGAAAACGAAAAAAACACGTTTTTTTCTTTTTTTTTCCTTTCACGAGAGTCACGGTTTTGCTTCCGTGAGAGGCACGATTGTGATTTCGTGAGAGGCACGGGCGTGCCTCTTTCATAAAGGGAAAAAACCCGTGCTCCCAGTTCGGTTTTTTGTCAGGTTTTTTTGTGAAAAAAAGTTTGTCAAAACCTATCAACATGGTATCTAGTTTTGAAGATCTCGATGCGAGAAATCCAACGATAAAAGCGGTTCGAGATTTGGACGCACGGTTTAAGAATAAAATATTTTGAATAAACGGATCAACGAAAAAAGAAAAACTCTCAGGTTACAACAAGTGGCGCACATGCAGCGCGCCACTTGTCACAACCTGGGGAAGTTGGAATGATCTTCACAACGAGTATGGCACAAGAGGTTCCATCCTTGTTTGCCAAGAAAGGTTACATTGATTTTTTTTTAAATCTCAAAAATCCATGCCACCCTTTGCCTTTAGTGCTACAAGATTCTCACAAGATAGCCACTGTAAGGATCTTTTTACCATGGAGCTGATCCACCAAAAAAAATTCCATGCTTGATGTCGATTGTCTACACAAATTTTTTTTGTTAGTTGAAGCAACTCATGCTATATAATGGGATGGCCTAAAAAACCCGACTTCAGAAGAACTTCTCTTCTGGCCCAGGCAAGGTTTCTTTCCGACCAACCCTGCATCTTACCAAGACTCCTTTGGACAATATGGTTAAAGCTACCACTCGTGACTTGACTAACCATCATCGGGAACCCAAGATACCTTTCTCTAAACGCCTCGACACAAAAACTCAGGGTTTGGTTCATTGTATTCTGGACTAGCTGAGAGGCACTGAGACTAAAAAATATGGAGCTTTTCTCTCGATTCACTCCTTACCTCGAACACTCAGCATAGTGTTGAAAATATGCCCTAGAGGCAATAATAAATGTGCTGTTATATTTCCATGTCAATATTAAAGTTTATTTTTCTGTGCTATAATCACATTGATTCTTGAATATGAGATTTAGAGAAAAGCTACATTGCATGTGTGGAAATATAAGCACCAAATGGATCACGGACTTCTTCTTGAAACAATTTCGAGTTTATGCTTTTTTACTTTCCATTTTCGCTGGTGTTTTCTTCGTCTACCGACGCACCTGAATGTATGTTGCGGATGTACGAGAACCCCTTGATTATAAACTAAGTTTATCTCTAACAATAATAACCTCCTTGATTGTAGGTGTGCAACTTGATAACATGTTAGAAGATGCAACACTACCACATCTTCTTGGAGCCAATACCCAAGGTTATATGTCCCATGTGTGCAGATATCTCAATGGCATGGTGAATCACAACCATAGGTTAAAACTTTGTTGTGCACCAAACAGTTTCATAACGTCCATTCGAAAGAGATTGTTGGTTTTCTCAAGGCCAGAGTGATCATAGGGGCATGTAGTTGTGTATTTCTGCATGATTGATTAGTACCTTTCACCTCGAGTAGGGGAAGATATTTGGACATATGTTAAGCTACTATCTCTAGTCTTTAGTAATTCAAAAAGACAAATATTCAATGCCTAAGACATACTCCCTCTGTAACGAAATATAAAACATGGCTTAAAAAACGTCTTATATTTTGTTACAGAGGGAGTACTAACAAAAACGTCTTACATTTTACTTTTGATGCAATGGTTTCGAAATAACTTTTCAGAGAAAAAGGAACAACGAAACATAGCTCAAACATTCTAGAACAAAAGACAAAGCAAATTCATTTGATCTTATACCGTGTTCTTATAGATCATGAAATTTGTAACTCCACTATGTAGATGCACTAAATGCTCATCAGAGTTACTCCGGTCCATCACAAAAAACAAATGACCCACACATAAAAGTATCTTTTCAACATCCCATCCCTAAAAATATAAGATGCTTTTGACTTTTCATATGCTCCAAGCATGGTTTTGACCATAAAATTCTATTGTAATATGACTAAAAGATTGCAGAGAGGTAAATAACGTGGATGGAAGGCAAATGACATATATTTTTCTTGCATGCTCGATCCATATAGTTCTACACGTGTAGTGGTCAAAGTTTTGAAAGTTGACTGCAAAATAATCATGTGCCATACTAGATAGATGTACTAGTATGTTTCAGTATTGATGGACAATAAATTTAAACTAATGTTCATGTATTTTGAAATCTGTTCATACATTCACGCAACATGAAAAACTTAATTGTGCCAAAAAAATCCCGCCAAATATTTATAAAAAACACTACTAAAACAAATAATAACAACTGATGAAAATAACATTGTTGGGATATTTACACAAAATGTAACTGATGGCATATAATGATGATACGAAATAAATGGTGTATAATTTAGGAAATAAAAAAGTTTGAGATGGCAATCTCAATCTAAAAAAAGAAAGAGAAAGAAAATAAGAAACTGGAAAGGAAAAAAAACTTATGATACTCGTTTGGGCTTTCTAAAGCTGCTAAAGCCAGCGGCGGAAAATAGAATTTCTGGCTTTCGTAAGCTGGTAAAGCCTGGCCGATTTAAGGGTCCTCTATAAAGGCCACAAGATAGGCCCATTAAACATCCTGAGTCCTGAGTTCATGCAGAGAACCGTCAAAAAAAAAAGAGTTCATGCAGAGTGAATCCAGCTCAGCTCGCATGGGATTCCCACACCCCCGCGTGCCTGCATACGAGTATTATTACCACAGCAAGTCCGCAAGCATGGGCCAAGCTAGCGGAGTGTAGTGATGGGCTCACCCTCTTAGAATGGCGTCAGTCGCTCACCATGGCAGTAAAAACAATGGTTCACTAAGGGTTTATCAAGGTTTTGTTGGTGTGAGTTGAACTGACGCAACGCCGCTCATGACCTCACTCAATGCTAGCTCTGCCATCCCGCCCATGGTCCAATGTTAACGTTGCACACTCTCATCTCCATTGTTGCAGAAGCATCCGGCCATTCAACGCGAACATGATAGCCTGAATCATAGCTCCCTCAGGAGGCAGAGGAGCCCTGGGAGGCAGGCTCGAGCAGCATCATGGCCATGAAACTTCGGCGCCTTTGAACCATCGGCTCGGAGGTGACTAAACTCCAGTTCGGTCCAGGTGCAATCCGTTCGAACTCAGTGGCCAGCCGTAACGGGGCGCGGTCAACGGACGGGCGGACGGGCGGACGGGGGCACGCTCGCGATGGCACGGCCGGCGCCAATGATTCCAGCCATGCCATGATGAGGGAGCACGCATGATGGCAGGCAAGGCCGCCCGGTGGCTGATATAGGCACACATGCCCGGTCGATATGGCCGGCCGGCCGAGAAAGATCAGCCCCTCGCACATTGTGATCCTCCCGTTCAAGATCATTGTTTCACTTATGGCGAGACAGGTGCATGCTAACCGCAAGGCTGTGGCTGTCACCCTGTCCCTTGCAAATCAAGCCTCTCTGCAACCTTTCCGATGCAGTGGTTCTTGGCCAAAGTTAAGGCTTCCAAGTTTGAAAAGTGATCGATCATGGACTACTTCAGCTTCAGAACTCATCGTATTCATTCTTGACTGTGGGAGTTATAGCGCTGGCAAGGGGTGTCCATCATGAGGTCTAGCAGCAATCAGTCACTCGGTAGATAGACTCTGGTGTTATTCACCGTTGGGTGTTATCTGAATATACCTCATGATTCTGACGGTGACGCTGGCATGATCCCCGCAGGCGTTGCGACACGGCTGCTAAGCCAATAGGGACACTCGGCCGGCAGAATACCTCCAGGTTTCATCAAGGCTCTGTATTGCACATCATCGGGGAAATACTCCCTACCTGTACTGCTGCACTGCTCCAGCCATCTTCTTGGCTTCTACGGCACTGAATCTGATGCGCGGGCAGTCAGTGCAAGTAGTACTTACTATCTGCAGACACGGCGCATTTACCTTTGTCCCGTCACGCGGTGAAAGCTAGCGCACGTCTGTCTGGTGGTAAAACTTTTCTCGTTTTTCAGCTTCAGGCCTGCGACATTCTCTGCCCAGGCCTGTCGGCCTGGTGCGCGGGGGTCAACCTGCCGCCCCATCAGAGTTCAGATCACTGCTGCATGAAGCGATGCCGTGCTTATTTGCGAGGGAGAAGAGAACTGCTCAAAAGAAAGAAAATTTTGAAACTCACGTTAAGAAGACATATTGACCTGAATTGTTCGATCCGAACAGCCTCTTCTTTCTTTGGCAACAACGTAATCATACCAAAGTTAAGATGAAACAGCTCAAAATGACCGTTAAAAAAACATGAAACATAGGCATAAGATCATCCTTTTTATGCCAACATTTTCTATAAAATTCAGCTGGAAATCCATCTGGCCCCGGTGCTTTATTCCGCTGTTCTGCTTTGGGAAGGCCAAAGAAGAGCAAGACACTTATAGACAACTGTTCGGGTGTGAATTAGGTTCTTTGCCATTCAGTTATTTGGACATACCGATTCATCACCGTAAGTTATCCAATAAAGAATGAAAGTGCATCGAAGATCATATTGAAAAAAAGCTTAGTTGCTGGAAGAGAAAGCTTACGTTGTATGGAGGTCGGCTAGTGTTGGTTAACTCGGTACTGACTAGTATGCCGATGTTCCTATTATCGTTCTTCGAGATACCGGAAGGGGTGCGGAAGCGACTTGATTTCTTCAGATCTTGATTCTTCTGTCAGTCAGATGAGGCCAAGAGGAAATACCGTCTCGCGCGATGGGATATTCTTTGCCGACCCAAGGACCAGAGGGGTCTCGGTATTGAGAACTTAGAAATCAAGAATAAATGCCTTATGAGTAAATGACTCTACAGGTTAGAGATAGAGCCGGCAATAAGTATCTACAGTAAAATACGCTCGCCCGGGTTACCATGAGACCAACTGACTCGCCATTCTGGAAGGGACTCATGAGAATAAAGGACTTGTTCTTTCGTAGGGTCAAATTCTTGGTTGGCAATAGGATGTCAACAAGATTTTGGGAGGATACGTGGTTAGGAGAGACGTCTCTAGCCGTACAATATCCACCATTTATAACATTGTGCAACGTAAAGAGGATTACGTAGGCACAATATTTCAAACGACTCCCTTGAATACTCAGCTCAGACGTGCGTTAGTTGGTGAGCGATGGACTGCCTGGATGCACTTGGTTCGTAGATTGATATATAGATGTTCAATTATCCGACCAATTACCGGATTAGACGCACTGGAAGTTAACTAGAAATGGGGTATTTACGGTGAAATCTTTCTACATGGATTTGATTAATTCTGGCTCAATCTCAAGATCGTTACATATTTGGAAGGTTAAGGTTCCCTTACGTATTAAATTTTTTTATGTGGTTCGTCCACAAGTAAGTAATACTCACCAAGGATAATTTAATAAAGAGGCGATGAGTAGATAGTTCACGTTGTTGTTTTTGTGATTTTGATGAAATAATACAGCATCTATTCCTTGAGTGCCCACTCGCCAAATTGCTTTGGAGAACGATTCATATAGCCTTTAACATTAATCCTTCAGTTGGGAACGTGGTTAGCTGGGGTTGAGCATAGTACTGTGGCTCTTATTCGGATTGGAATATGTGTGCTTCTATGGGCTATATGAAACTGTAGAAATGATATGATTTTTAACAGACAAGACACTTTTAACTTTCTTGCAGGTCATCTTTAGAGCTAGCGCATGGATCCGTACGTGGTCCTTACTCACTCCTATGGACTCCAGGGAGCCTTCAGTTACTGGGTGCAACCAGTGAGAAATGGTAGCATGAGCTATATTCAACCGGTTCGGATGGCGGTCGCATAACAGGTTATGAGCCTAGGGAGCTTATCATTTACATTGCCTTACCGGTTGCGATTTTGAGCATGTACTTTTCATTTCTTTGTTTCGCTCCGCTTGCGAGCTGTAATACTTTTATGACTTTGTGCTACTTCAAAGATTTTTAATAAAATTGTTGCATGCATTATTATGATGCAGAGGCCGGGGATACGCCTCCATTTAAAAAAATTGCGTCCCGGTCGAGAAGTCAGCTGGAATAAACTTTGCTTCTTTTATCCTCCTCTTTCCTTCTCAAACCATACGCTCAAAGGCTCAAAGCTAAGAGAGGCCCAAACTATTCGAGAGGAGATGTGACCGAACGATTTGACAGACGACGTCCATCCAACCTTTTCGATCTGTACGTATCAAGAACCACGATCGAACCCCCGTCGCTCTCTCCACTTGTCCAGAATCCGGATACCTACATCCTACGACTGTTTTACAAGTCTTCTGGAACAAGTTAAAAACCATATACAGAAGTGCACCAAATAAGACCATATACAGGGCTGCAGGCACATGACGCAGTCGGGGCGAGGCGCCTTGATCGGCTTACATAGACGGATTGATATGCATGGAACGGATGATATGATCTCTCTCTCTCTGCCGCTTGCGAGCGAGCGATCAGGGGCCGCGACAATGATTGGCCGCGGTGGGATGTCGAGGAGGACAGGAGTAGGGCGGGACGGCACGCGCGAGGGCGCGGGGCCGCCGGTGGCCGGTGCGGGTTCGCGGGCCCGCCGTCACCTGCGGCTTGCCGCGCCTTTTTCCCCGCTTTGGCGCGAGATCTCCCCGTCGCCGGGCGTACGGCGGGCCGGTCGCCCACGTGCCGGCCCACGCCATGTCGGACCGAGGCCACGTGAACTCGGGATCCCGTTGGATTTCGCCGCGCGCGCGTCTGCGTCTCCCTCCTATCCTATCCTACTCGGCCGCTCACGCGCCGCGGGTTCGCTTGGTTCCCTCTCCGCCGGGCGCCTCGTCGCAGGTCGCTCCCGCGCGCCATGCCCTCCCCTCCTTTTCTACACTGTGCGCCCGGCTAAGCCGCGCCCATGCCCCTGCGTGGCCGTGAATGATTGGGGCGGCGATCGAGGCCGGCTGCGTGCGAGAGGATCTCCCTCGTCGGTAGACGAATTGTCGGGTCGACAAACCAAAGTTCTCGTCAGCAAGGCTTAGATAAGTCACGCATATTTTATAATTTCTTATGCAGAGCATACATTTTCACGGACGCTGGTTTTCTGAGATATGCCAACACAACATACAGTGTTGTGCTCTCCTGAACAACAGAACACATGCACTATTCGAGAAAAAAAAACAGAACACATAGATTGACAAGTCAACCCTGCATTGTTTTTAGAACACGCGTGAGCTTTTCGAGTTTGTATATTCAAGTAGCACGATGACGTCTCGACTGTCTACTAAAACAAGTTTTGTCCGGCTCCGGCGAAAGAGGGACGATGACGGCGGCGTGCCTTCGACTCGCTTCCGTGCTTATAGTCGTCGCTAGGTGGTTTATGGATCTAGATATAATTTTTATTATTTCTGGTGTCCGCCTGCACTGCCATGACTGAAGATGAATAGATTGAAAGTTTTCTCGCAAAAAAAGGTAGAAGCCAAAATTGCACATGCATATGGTCCACGGAGCCCTTCATTTAAAAATTCAAAAATAAATTAGGTTTTAAAATATTCAGAAAAAATATGCACATACATATGGATGTATACTACTTGTCTTCAACGTTTCATAGGCGAAATACATTTATATGCGAGCTATACAAAAACAACTAAATCATGTATTTCTAGCACATGTACTATTCACTATAAAAGTACATAATTTTGCTTTTTACAGCGCGCATCAAATGTATTTTCGTAATGAAATTTTACACACACCTAGTATACATCTATACATATTGATTTATTTTCAGATTTTTCTGAAAATTAAAAGGTTGTTTTTTGAAGTTTTGAAAAATTCAGGCTCCATGGAGCTTAAGAGCAAAAAATCCACCCTGTAGAAGAAGCATATTTTTTGCAAGGTAAGTTTATAGGTGCAACTAATAATCTAGGCAGCGCGAATATCGACCACACCTACCATCACACGTTATGGAATTACTCGCCGAAGCCTACTTGTTCCCAATCACTAGAATGTTCCTTAATTTTGTCAACGACTGCTATTGCGGGGAGCAAAGCTCTCTAGAATGGGTACCCTTCTTGAAGATGCTAAGAGAGCATACATGTGCCAGTTACGTAGTCACATTATTTTTCCAGCCTTATATACTCTTGTATAACAGGTTCGGGTGATAAAACTATTGCAATAATAGATGGCTATGTGCAAGAGTACATGTTGATGCAGAGTCCGGGGTTTACCCTCCTTTTCTGGAAAAAAAAGTCTCGAATATAGATGTCATCCTCCACTCAATCCCTAGGCGGCACCATCGTTGTCTAACATGGCTACTTGCACCCAATGGTGGTACCCGAGCTAAGAAGTTGTGGGTTCGAATCCATTATAAATCTCTAAAACACCTTTTTTTTAAAGCATAAATGTGACTACAAAAATATGCAAGGTTAGTTGACCCCACAACTAACATGTATAATCAACATTGTTTGCGCCATCATGCACACCATCAATATTGCACCTCTTATTCCCCGTCTCCCACATCTTAGTGACATCCAATCTCGCTGAACTCCCCATTCCCCCCACTATTATCTTCTACCTGTGGATGAGGTAGCGCCACCGCTTCTAGTGGTGACGCAAGGATTAAAGGCTAGGAGGATAAAAATGTGTCATATGATGTATGTACGATAAGAGAAGCAAAAGTATGGACGTGTTAATAGATTTCTTTTAACCCCAAGGAGTTAACAATAGACATATTGTATGGTACAGATCATCGACATGGAAACCCCACTATAGTGCATGAACCCAAACCTAAGATGTTTAATAACTGCGATACTCTTTGAGGCGAATACATAATGTGGTAACAAATTACAAAATAGAGTATTCTCTTAGAAATTAAAGTAACAATTGATGCACAACATTTTTGGGACCCAATCATCTTGCTGTGCTTATGATTATTGGGACAGGTACCAAGAAACACATATGGGTCTAATCTCTATTCCTAATGGAGCAGTTGGTAGTCTCGCTTCCAGGTTTTTTTTCGTCCCACCACTTTCGTCCGGTTTTTTTTCGTAGGTTAACCGTCGTAGATTTTTTCCGATGCTGGTTTCTTATTCACCGGTTTATTTATCCCTCAGCTCTTTCCTTGCAAATCAGCACTTTCCAAACGTGCACGCAATCACGGATCTAAATTTACTAACTTATCCAAATCAACCGATACCTTCCATTATTGTAAATTTTCTTTAGGAAACAAATAATCTCTACTCCTAATGGAGCAGTTGGTAGTTTCGCTTCTAGGTTTTTTTCCGTCCCACCTACCATGGTTTTTTTTCAACCGGTTTTTTTCATCACACCATCCCCACCCCTACCCCACCCCATTCACCGCACGCAGTCAGGTTCCGTTTCCCCCCTTACGTCCCCGATTCATGCATGACAATCAATTCTTTCCAAACGCAATCATGCATGACAATCAATTCTTTCCAAACGCAATCAATTAACTTAAGGTAACCACACACAATCAATTCAATAAAACGGAGCGATATCTCGGGCGATTTTCTTGCTCCCGATATATAATGGTGCCAGCCAATCTGTTAACAAATCAGAAGGAAACAATCACGTGTATGTAGGGAAGATAATCGTGCAGATTGCAGGGCAGTTAAGGCCGTGCGTCACATGCAGGAAGGATTTCCCGAGTTCAGCGAAAGAGAAGGAAATCTGAGTTGGTGAATAGTCTCCACGGTTTATTTTCGTCTGGCTTTTTTTCGTCTGGTTTTTCTTCGTCCCACCTCCCACCACCACCCTCTCACCGGTTTTCCTCTTTTCTCGTCTAACCGCAACACCCAATGTATTTATGGTAATCAATCACAATTAATCCACATATGGTAAGGCTATAAACTCAGAAATCTCAAATATGATTATTATAGTAATAAATCAATCCAGGTATGGTAAGGTCATAACTCAGGAAATTTCGAATATGGTAATTATATGGTAATAAATCAATCCAGGTATGGTAAGGCTATAAATATAAAGGAAAACTATTCTTGTGAGACGTCTGATACATGGCTTTCATCAGACCAGCATCTCACCAATCGTTTTGGAGCCATGCATCCAACAACGCCTGGCTGTACTATATAACCCCTCCGAATCATCCTCACATCCACCATCAAACCCTAATCAACTACCTCGCCACCCTCTCTGCCACACCTGCCATCTGGATCTTCCTCGCTTCAACCTCGCTCTTATCGCACCACCGCATCTACGTTCGACCAGCAAGTCCTCCGGCAAGAACGCACACACCATGTCGCCTTGATGGCTAAGCATGTGCATGTGTGCTTCATGCCCCCACAACGCTCCTTGTGATCCGTTCGTCGCGCTACATCCCCAGTCTGGCCGGTGTGGCACTGTAATTTCGCCGGTGTGTAGACCTTCGTTTCCTCTGCTACTCCTCGTCAGACATTTTGTAGTTGCTGCTTGAAGTGGTATGGTCATGCTCTGCTCGTTGAAGCATGTAATTGGGGCTGCATGCTATAGACTCATGAGGTCCCTTTTCAATGTGGCTGCGTGGTAGCGATGCTCTCATGCGTGCTACGTCGGCTGTGCTCCAGCGGTCTTGCATTTGGCCGGGTTGAAGGATAGCATATGTGTAGTAGCCACACGTGATTCAGATTTTGTTCACACTGGAAGTACAAATGATTGTTGTTGGAAACAAATTTCCACTCTTTTGGAAGCATAATTTTCTTCGGTCAAAATATATATGTAAAATTATTGGTATACTTTCTACCTGCAATTCAATTACCTATCAATGGTGTATCCAACATTGCTCTATTTTTCTTCCTACACATAAGAAAAATGCTTCTGGAATGTATGATGCAACTTCCACCAAATCGAGATGCTTCTACACCATTGAACAGAGTTTCGGTTACCATTTTTGTTCCGAAGCATCAAATGGTGAGCCATGAAGCTTTATTAAACATGTAAGGAAGCATGTGTCATTTTGTGTTTTTCATATCAAAGCATCAATGAAAGGGCAATGAAGCAACTAAATGCCACATGGAAGGATCGCCACATGGAATTTGTTAACAGCTTATGGTAATATTATTAGTGGCATCTGCATATTTTCAATACGTATTTGAGAACCTATTTGATGCTTCCTGATTTCTATCGCATGAAAAATACTTCCTTTGAAACAACCGGGGAGCGATTTGTTACCAGAAATAATGCTTCCATTGAAACAACCGGGGAGCGATTTGTTACCAGAAATAATGCTTCCATTGAAACAACCGAGGAGCGATTTGTTACTAGAAACAAAACGTGATTTATAGGATTTATTATATCCTACTAGAAATCAGGGATCAGTTTCCTAAAATGTTGGATGCGTCAACATTTGTAACTGTGCCCCTGATTAAGGAACATACTAATGCCCAAGCCACGTTTACAAGCCCATCACACGTATCGACATGAAATCCATCGTACAAGGAATCAGATTCCTAGCGCTTCCTCTTAAACAAACTTAAATTACCCCAAAGGCCGGCCAGATTAGCATACACAGAAAAATCAACACCCTATGATATGTCATCCAATTTTTCCTCCACGGTCGGCCATCCTATTCAAGGCCCCTGATGCAATGTTCTGCCAGCAATCCATGCACACGTCCTACCTAGCGATTGAACGGGATCAAAATCTCCCTAGCCAAACACCGGTTGCCGCTGCACTTACATACTCCGCCCACGACGCCGTCCCACCAGCAGCGGTGACGCTAGCGATCGTACCGAGACGTCGTGGGAGATGGAGCTCCACGCCATCAAGGACTCCTACACTGGCGTGTCCAAGCCGCCTCCACGACGGAGCCAAACCGCCGTACCTATTCGGACTCAAGAACATGGTGCGCCTTGCCGGTATGGATCATCTCGCCTCCCACTTGCCAAGGTATAGCAGCCCTCTTCTTTTCCCTTTCCCAAGAACACATCGATGCACTTTTAACCTCTATAATCCATCTACCTGATGTACTTGTGTGTCGCTCGCCGGGAAACAAACTACTTGGTGAATCCCTGATGCAAACAATTTTATTCAGTGCTAACTAGGAGCTATTGTCTGCATGTGCATCAGGTAATACAAGTAGTTGTACGGGGTTCATAAAGGAATCGAGCTTCTCATCTTTGACGATTAACGGATGAGGCACAGGGTACACATGACGGATCTACGAACTACAGCTGACAACACATGGACGGCCAAAGGCTGTTGCATCCGCCGACCGACCACTACCCTTAATCAAGCACAAGGTACCTAGAACAACTCCCAAACACTCAATTCTTTGTAAGATTTTCAGTAGAAGCCTGTTGCAAAGTCAGGAATTTAGTTTATTTAATTATTAGTCAATGTTTGCCACAAAAAAATTCAGATTTTTTTATTTTTTTATCATTTTCTAAATTTTACTATTCATGCTGAGATCATATGAGGTCAAACTAAGATGGGGGCTTTTGAACACTTTTTTCATGAATGCAAATGACATGCACATATAGGTGATGTTGTTCTGAACATTTTGATATCTTATTTGTATTTGTTGGAGTTAGTATGAATTCGTTATGAAATTTTCAAAGTGTCGGTCAAACGGTGAAAGGGCAAAAGTATAAGAGGATGGAACGAGCTGCACAGAAACGAGGGTTTTTTGAATTTTGGGGCAAATCAAACAGGTGTGACACAACTAAGGGCTCAAATGTAGTTGTCCCTAAAAAATATATATTAGACAAAATTAATGTTGAATACTAGAATATATATGCCCCTTTAGCAATGCACGGGCAACACACAACAAAGGTGAGGTGGGCGTCACCCGTTTCTAAAAGAAAGGGCACCAGCTAGCGAGAAATATCCCGCTGCAGCCGGAAGCCGTGCGGGAAAGATAGGGTCCGACAGAAAAAGGAGAAGGGTGTGTCATGGGATAGGTTTTTGTGTTCGGCCTGCGTATTGGAGATATATAGCATGGCCCATAGTCCGGACAATCACATTTCTCCCCACATATGATCTGGATTGGGGGATCTCCGACTGTCTAGATGGTTGAATTTCGAGGAGCCTCAAACACGCCATAATGTATGAGGGAGAAATAAGCTTCGACCTTAGAGGTGACCTTAATCATTTGTTTGATTCATTTATGTATGCATTATAGCCCGTAGCAACGCACGGGCGTTCTACTAGTTCTTGGTAATTGCAAAAGAACTTCCTTTAAAAAAATATAGAGTACAACATAGGTGCATGCGTGCACACACATACTCATATAATGTTACTCCCTTGATTCCCTTATACAAGGCCACAAACTCGAATTACAGGTACCAAGGTAAAATTTAATGAGTGCTTTGCAAACCAACTTTTCTTTTCGTTAACCTAACCCGAATTATTAATAGTCCGCATGCATACAAGGAAGGAATAGGAAGGAAGTATCTCAGTGTCATTATGACTACATGCATGTAAATATTAAACAAGTTGATAGTATGAGAAAACATCATTATTTTTTGTTTCGATTACCATTAGTGGCTTTGTATAGATGCAAATTGTATTTTTCATAGTGGTCTGGAATGGAAGGAGTACTGGAGATTAGAGTAGCAACGAGAGAGTTAAGGTTGACGAAGTAATCGAAAAGATATGCGCTAGTCCGTGGACACGATAGTGCAGTTTAATTAGCTTTTTTTTTGCGCCCTCGTGCTATGTTTTATGCTAGAAACTGGAGTAACACAACATCAAGATTGACGAAATAACAATAGAAAATACCGCAATAGCGGTACCATATATATAAACAAAAGCCACAATCTTAGACTAGAAATATTGCTTCTTCTTGCTAGGTAGAAATATTGTATTAGATCGATGGATAACATGTTCGCACACCCTAATTTATCTCGGCCAAGAACACCTGTTAACGATTGATCATCATCGCCGGCACACAAAAACCATGTAAAGCCAAGCCAATAGTCCAACAAAAACAAAACACGTACGTACAGCAGGTAGTGACATTCCCCTGAGGCCTTGTTCGGTTGCGTGTGAATCCGAGTGGATTGAAGGGGCTTGAGGGGGATTTAAACCTCTTCTAAGTCAAAATACGAACCAATCCTTGCCAATCCCCTCCAATCCTCTTGGGGAGAGGATTAACCGAACAAAGCCTGAAGAAGTCACCAACCCTGTACCACAAGCCGGTTGAGTTCAAAGTTGAAACCCATGTAGACTAGGCTTGCTTGCGCTGTCGAAAGGTGGTGGGCGGGGCAGGCAATGATGGGATGATGATGGGTGGGAGATGAGGCGGGTGCGCGGGGCCGGGCAAGGGATAGGCGCGTGCCGGCACAAAGCGGGACACGATGATTTGGGCCTGGAGGAAAGGCCATGCGCTCGCATGAATGGACACTTGAACTGGACTTTTCCCCTGTGCCCCACCAATGCGAGCGCGCGGAGCACGCCCTGCGCAATCATGCCCTCCATCCTCGACCCCTAGCATCATGGTTGCTACCAACTCGGAAAGCCAATCATTTCTCCATGCACTGCTCCTACGTGATGCGATCATTGCCTGTTAGCACCCCAAACCTCGCATGGCAGTCCTCGTCCGAGTGCTAATCACTATGTCGTCCGCTTATACTAGTAGTTTGAAAAGGAACGATCGAGTAGCAGTTCTGAGACATGGGAAGTTCAATCTAGTACTCCCTCCGTTCGAAATTACTTGTCATCAAAATGAATGTATCTAGAACTAAAATACATCTAGATACATCCATTTCAATGACAAGTATTTCCAAACGGAGGGAGTAGTGGCCAAAGAAGGAATAAACCAATCGATTTGGATGAGTGAAACTGGGATGTTTTTTCTTTCCTTTTGTCTAATTGTTTCGGAAATCCTATCGGGTGACCGTTCGCTGGGAGAGGGGTGGCAAACAAACCCCATTTGATGGCAGCTTTAGTTCTGAGACGACACCAAACGGTGGTAGTTTTAAACGAAAAATTGCCTTCTCCGATAAAAAATGTCATGTTGCTCCGAAGAAGCTGTCACGCTCACAACTAAAAATGCCAACAAAATCGTTTGCAAATACCACCCCCTCCCGGCGAAAGTTTGCTAGGAGAGGGGGTCCTTTTTTGCGGGTCTGAAGTCCCTGTTTTTTTTTTAAAAAGGAGGAAGATCCCCGGTCTCTGCATCTAAGCGATGCATGCAGCCATTTTGAGTACATGTAGAATGGTGAATCGTCTAACTTTGAGTTCCGCCCACATCGTAACACTTCCATTTAACGTGTTTGCAGCCACACCACTTTGTTCACTTTTTACCACGACACTAAATAATAAATCTTTAAAAAAACACGAATCACAATGTAGACATACACACGCACTCACACAACGTCTACTGAAGATTAGGTCGGAGTTGTGGAGCTTCAAAATTGATAAAGTCATCTCTGACTCCTCATTACCAATGAAACATTGCCTCCACCGAATGAACCTAGGATTTCGAGATATCAAACCTGGGTGTCCAATCTACTCCCGTGTGAAGTTTCATGGAAAAATGACATATGCCGTTTTCACAGTAAAATAGACAATAACAAAAAAAACACGTATAGAAAAAAAACTGTGTGGATGAATCGTAGGTTGGACTGTATTTTCTTCGTCATAGATACATTTGTTGGCATATAAGTGGTGGAGCACCCAGGTACCCCTATGTATTTCCCACAAACAAAATGTCAAACCTAAGGTTTGATCCTTGGTGGTATAGGGATGCCTCCACTCTCCTAACCATCCAACCACTGGTTGGTTCTCGACGGTGATCTTTGGCGAAGAAAAATGCCTTGATCATTGTTTACCCTAGTAGTTTTCCTTTATGTCTTCATAATCCTCAAATAAGTTCATCCCTCTTTTCCGTGCCGGGGAACACGAACTTTCCTCATCGACGGATCCATAATTCCATATTTTTTCTTTGAATAACTATTTTCTACAATATTATTGTCTCCCTCTTTCTCCCCGAGGAGGCCACATCCTCTCGGACTTGTGTAGGGACGGGACATATAGATCTCCTCCTTGACCTTGGCCATGAAGTCGTCGGGCGAGCCGACATCTTCAGCATTTGCTTGTCGCCCCCCCAACATAGAAAATGCGGGTCCCAAATGTTACATGCTAGGAAGTCGAATTAACATCGCGATGTCATACTAAGGAGAAGGCTATTATAACATAGATAATTGGTCGTCACCATTGATCAAGCCATCAAGGAATGGCATACGATCATTGATCAAAGTTGTTGGTGCCGACATAGATGTAGGGATCCTATAGGGACCCTTAAAGTTACATGAGGTGTTCTAAGAATATAACCATCGAGCATGTGTTCTCGACGAGTCACTTTGCTGGAAATGGGAAGGAAGGAGTGAGAGATAATGGTTTTCAACAGGGAAACATAACGTTGGGCACCGACATGACTAGTTAATTACCATAGCTTTCTTGGTAACCATGGTCGAAATATCTTTGAAACTATGAAAATGAAATTCATGTTTTTTTCTAGAATTCGATAAAGAAATTTTAATTCATGCAAACTACGTCAAATTTAGTAAATACAGAGCAATTTTCATCTCTAAGGGAAGTGAGGGCATAATAACCGGTTATTAAATAACTTATGGTATTCTGCCCCTGGTGAGAGCTATAGGATGGTCAAGAGGGAGGATTAATGTGGCTCTATCGGTGAGAGGTTAATTAGGGTACAATACTAAGACAAACATACATATATATATATATTTGGATGTAATGCTATGTAGTACTACCTCCGTTCCTAAATATATGTCTTTTTGGACATTCCACTATGGACTACATACGGAGTAAAATGAGTGAATCTAAACTCTAAAACATGTCTATATACATCTGTATTTAGTGCGTAGTGGAAACTCTAAAAAAACTTATATTTAGGAATGGAGGAGCAGTAACCAAGAATGGGAGGATCTATGTAGGGATATGAGAGCAGGAAACCAATTTCAGGAAAATTTCTCCAAATTCAAGAAAGAAGCAAATATTAATAACCGGTGGAGAGGTGCTAAGTGTCTAAATTCAAACGTATGCTAGAATTTGAGTTGGCAGATTTTTTTTTAAATATCAATATTCACGTGATTCCGATGAATTGTGAATAAACTTTTCGAAACATTGTTTTCCCTGACTGGCTAAGAGTGCACATAAACCGGTAAATGCTAGTACTGCACTCCAAAAGGGTGCTATATATGGGAACACATTTCTTCCTTTTCCCCTTTTTTGCTATAATATACATGAGACTGGTCCAACTAAAAAAAATGACACTGGTGGTGACTGGTCCAACAGGTGTGTTGAGATAATTATACGCGCGATTATTCTATTTTGCACGTACGATACGATCATATAGTTGCCCACAGAGACCATAAGTCAAAAGGTGGTTGTTTGCTAGATATATACTCCACTCCATTCGGTGGACAAAAACATTTGTCAAAGCGAAAATGCCCACCGTTTTTTTTTCTCTATCTCTAAAAGAAAAATCCCGGTTTGAGTGGAGAATAGCTGAAGTTAGCTAACCTAGCAATTTCGAGCCTTTAGCGGTGGGGGGTTATGATTGCACCAATTAAGGAGCCAGCCCCCACAAGTTAATCATTGCTGTCCCAGAAACCGTGTGTGAGATCCAACATTCCTTCCCCGTCTCTTTAAAACCCTCACTCTCCCCCACTTATTTATCACTTGCGAGTTCCAACCCCAACTGCAAACTCCACACACACGCGCGCTCGGATAGAGGTTGGGAGAGAGAGAGAGAGATAGACGAAGGGGAGAGAGATCGAGGTCAGGGAGATGATGGAGAGGGCCGAGGACTTAGGGCTCAGCCTCAGTCTCAGCTCGTCGCTTGCTCCTCGCACCCACCATGTCGCCATGCTGCTCCACGCTCCAGGTAAATGTTACTAGCTACTAGTGCTTACTGCTTCAGCTCCGGTGCCTAGAGAGACTATGGATCGTGCCTAATACTATACGATGTGGGCAATTGTTGATCAGAGAGGAGATTCCTGGAGATGCCACTGCTTCCTGCGAAGCGGGTCTGCGAGGTCTCTGCGGATGAGGAGCGCTCCGGCCAGCGTGGCGGCAGCGACGACGAGGACGGCGGCTGCGGCATGGATGGCTCCCGCAAGAAGCTCCGCTTGTCCAAGGACCAGTCCGCCGTGCTCGAGGACAGCTTCCGGGAGCACCCCACTCTGAACCCGGTAATTAGCCTTTTCTTGGGAGTTTCTTTAACTTATTTCCATGAAACATGCATGCCTAGCATCCATGTTCATGCGGTTCTTAGTATCTCTCTACTCGATCTATACTCGCTTTCTAACCCCTGCGTGCTGCTACGTACTACGTGCAGAGGCAGAAGGCAGCCTTGGCACAGCAGCTGGGCCTGCGGTCGCGGCAGGTGGAGGTGTGGTTCCAGAACAGGCGCGCAAGGTACGTATAAGCACATGCAATAGTATCTTATACTATGTTCTTTGGATTGGATTTCCTTTAAGCTCGATCGGTGATCAGAACGAGTCCTCAGTCTGTGGGTTTTTTCTTTGTTTGTTTCAAAAACAACGCAGGACGAAGCTGAAGCAGACGGAGGTGGACTGCGAGTTCCTAAAGCGCTGCTGCGAGACGCTGACGGAGGAGAACCGGCGGCTGCAGAAGGAGGTGCAGGAGCTCCGCGCGCTCAAGCTCGTCTCCCCGCACCAGTACATGCACATGTCCCCGCCCACCACCCTCACCATGTGCCCCTCCTGCGAGCGCGTCTCCAACAACAACAACAACAACAACAACAACAACACCGCGGACCGCCGCAACGGTGTCGAGGGCGCCATCTGCCACCGCCCCATCGCCGTCCGGCCGCAGCACTCATGATCGACCGATCGACAACCTAGCCACCAGCTAGTCTACTTACTAGACAGTAGGCAGTACACCGTGCCAAAACCAACAGTTTCGCACATTTATCCGCGCAAGACTGTTGCCCACGCTCGATCGTTCTGAATTTTTTTTCTTTGTCAGGAAGGAACACGAGTATTAATGTGTCACAAGTGCAGTAGAAGAGCATGCAGTAGCTTAGGGAATATTTAGCTGGTCCTAGAGAAAGCTGGATATGGTGGGATACGGGTGTAGGGAAGGTGGGGTGCAACGGGATGGCACGGCGGTTTGTCCTGTCGCTTGGCTGATGATGACGGCGATGATGAGAGGTCAGTTCAGTTCGTTTCTTGGACAGCCGTGTCCCTCAAGCTTAATTCCAGCGATTGATTAACGCGTGTGTGTGCTTCTGGCCGGTCTACTTAGCTTAATTTAGGCGATTAGTGTCTCCAGAAAGCATGCATATATATCTGTTAATCTATGCAAAGTGTTGTTCCATAGTCCTTTTTGCTCACGTATGTACCTAATTTAAAGTGGTTCAGTTATCCGCTTATCATTTGTGTTTGGATAGACAACTAAACACGGACGGCCACCGACTACTCGATCGTGTGGACTGTACAATCAAACTGCCACACGGAATTGTTGCCGCATATGGATGACTAGATGTGCATGTCAGCTCAGATCCACGCTGACGGAAATGGCACCTTACTTGTTCCAGGTGGTGTTTGTTTCACGTTGCTCTCAGGGCCACGACGCCATAAAACCCCACAGAAACTAAAGAATTTTCTACTGTAGTAGGATGAATATATCTTCCGAAGTTTCTGCCGAAAAATCATGATCTTCGACGACACTTCGTATGCATGATAAACTAACTATTTTTATGCCATCTCCATCTTCTAGTAGCCAGTAGCATCAGTCGGTGTCATCTTCCTTGGGTAATTTTCGCCACTTTATTCTTCCCATGTGTCCAACTCGACCGGAAATGCCGACAGAACTACTCGAACATAGGGGGACTTGTCTCCAAAAACGAATGAATATTCTGCACATGCCGAAACAATGCAGTTCTCCTTCCTTTCCATCCGCATCGTCAGCGTCCACTTGAGTTGGTGCATGCTGCCGCATATGGCCTGAGGCTCTCAGCAGGTTCCATCCAGGTTTGCAGTGCAGCACCTGCAGGAATATGCAGACGTGTGCAAGCAGGGAAGCCATAGATGGGTGATGATCAACCAGGGACAGTCTTTGGGAGCTCACGCGGCCGCCCACCCGTAACTTCTGGAGCGAAAGCTGGGGGGTTCCTCCGTGGCGCGTGTTAAGCTAGCGTACTTGTAGTAGTAATCTTAATCCCTGCCTGGTGTTGCTACTCATTGGCTCCGCTCCGCCTTCTAGGAGATTGGCTAGCACAATGATTCACATGTGAGAATGTCTTCACGTGGTTGGTCGTGTTGTACCTGCTGGATGGAACCCCCCAAATATATCACCCAGTAATCAAACACCAACTGAATGCTATTTCGCGAAAAAAGAAAACACCAACTGAATGCTGTATGAAGGTTTACTATGCTATTGTGGAGCTGGGAGAAGAGCGCTATATGAACTTATACCTGTCGTTTGGCAGAACTTAACAATTAATATTGCGTGTTAACAACTCAAATTGGGTAATTTAGTACTGCCTCCGTCCCAAAATAAGTGTCTCAAAATTGTGGAGGGAGTACTACCTATGTAACTTTTTATAAGTATTTTTAGAGTCTACGACAGTGTCAAAAAAAAGTCTTGTATTAAGTCACAGAGGGAGTAGTAGAAATATTATACTCCCTCCGTTCCTAAATACTCCCTCCGGCCGGAAATACTTGTCCGAAGAATGGATGTATCTAGATGTATTTTAGTTCTAGATACATTTATTTGTATCCATTTCTACGACAAGTATTTCCGGACGGAGGGAGTATAAGTCTTTTTAGAGATTTCAAATGGACTACAACATACGGATGTATATAGACATATTTTAGAGTATAGATTCACTCATTTTGCTCCGTATGTAGTCCCTTGTTGAAATCTCTAAAAAGACTTACATTTGGGAACAGAGGGAGTAGTTTAGACTTCAGAGCTGGTTACCTCAAATCATGGCAGTGTCAATACTTACCCTACTTAGATTTTGTTTCCTCTTTTTATTCCCACACAATTATGCATTATTCCATTATTGACCATTTTTTTAAAAAAAATCAGCTATCCACACATGAGATCAGTGTGGCAGCTTACTCAGTTTCCACTACTGGAAAAACAACATGCCCTGATTGGTTATCACACTGATGAGCCTAGCGTGGCGGCCCGACATCCATCAATGGAGACTAGCAGTTGGTTCCGACCAGTGACATGCCTAGACTACTTTCTTTTGTGTTGAGAAAAACATGCCTATCCTCGCAAAAAGAAAGAAGAGAAAAACATGCCTAGACTACTTTTATTTAGACAAACATGCCTACAGAAATACCTTGTTTTCTCCCGTCTTGATGGGTAACCAGTCACTAGCGTTTTCGGGCCTAACCGTTCTAGCCCATGAAGCCCCATGTGCACCACTTTAGGACCTGTTCGGTATCTATACAGTTGCCATCTCGTCCAACTCCGCAGTCTAAGGGAGCGTTCGGAATCCCTCCACTCCCGAGTCAGCTCGCGGAGCCGGCGGAGCTGCAGGCTGAAAAGGTGGAGCTGGGATATACGCGCTCCGCAGATCCGCGGAGCTGGCGGAAGGCCGAACAGGCCCTAAGTCTGGCCGAATGGCCCAAATCCGTGGAGTCGAGAACGAGAAGTTTGATGCTCGTGCAATGCAAGTGGGAAATAAATGTTGTATTGTTTCATCCTGATCACAAAAACAACACCGTTTACTCCCCTCCCAATTATGTTTTGCCAAGTTGTCCTTAGTCGAAATCACTTCCTTGTGCACAAACCACATACACACCTTAATTTTCAATGGCACCTTAATCTTTCATATGTGTAGCGACTTTGGGATAGGACCGGTGTTAATCAAGTCTACGTAGATACATTTCACCGAAAAGACTTCGACACTCAAAGTTTCCAGTACAACTACGTCTTTCTTGAATCGGATGGTTTCTGTGAAAGTTTGTTTCTATGCCTATTTCTGGGTGTGTTTCTTTGTTTTGCTTCAGGTTGTACAATCAGTGACAAAGCTCAAGGCCCATCATCTGACATATCTATAGTAGTCACTACAAACTATTTGAGGGCAAAACTTGAATTGTTGTTGTACTCAAAAATTCAGAGTTGCCTGGTGGGCATGGTCAATGTGGCTAAGAAAGTATAGAAGATTTGTCCTACAAAATTCCTTCAGTCCAAAGAGCCCTCAAAGGTACTGTACAAACCTTCTTGGCTTTTTATTTACAACAAAAGATGCTACTTGTATCTATCTTCATTTTGATTTCAGTATTTTATTCGTATGTGGTGTTTTATGATCTATCGCATTTGAAGTGATATCAACATTTGCTAAATTGTTTGAGTGATTTCTAGTCAGGCATCAACATCCAATATGCAATGGCTGTGGTCGCATTTAGCCTTTATCTTGTAGAGAATGCCCTAAATATGGTGTTGAGTTCGATCTCATTAATTAACAAAAAAATGATAAAGTTTGCTTGTAAGACTGAGAGAAAAGAGAGTGCCCTCCTTCTAGCTTCCAGTTCACATGTTGGTCTACTAAGTTATACATCAATTTTCAGATAATGTACGGCCTTTTTCAGTGCACATTTCAGGGGTTATATTCAGTACAAAATACTCAATTGAAAAACCTGCAAGCACCGCTAATAAGCTATCGCTCCATTTCATTTTGTTATGATTATCGCAAAGCATTGTTCAGTATGTAATGTTTTTTGTATTTTTCTTATGTGGACTTAACTGATTTAATCAAACATACCAAAGGTATGGGAATGGATATAGATAATAGTGAATGTGTTGCATCTCTTGTTCACTTAAAGTAGTTTTGTGTTATGCTCTAAATTATTAATTGCAGAATAGAAGACCAGTGATGGTGCAAATTAAAGCTAGATTTAATGGCATGTGTTTTCCATGTACCATGGACCTAATATGATAAGTTCAAGTGGCGTGGCCATCAAGTTCAAGTATATGGACCAAGACCAGGAGCAATTTTGATGCTGACAGTGAGCTTATACTTCTTAGTTTGCTTTGCACTTGAGCTATATAGACTTAATTTGTTCTACATTAGCAAGTAGCCGCAATGAATTTTATTATTACTTGCTCAAGATTAAAGGGTGGAAGAAAATGAATAATACATCTAACAGAGATAAGCAGGTTTCATATACTCTCTTATAGATTGGATAAATCAAATATTGTTGCTTCCATTGTGACCATCGATTGATCGTAACCAAAATAGTTAACAAAATATATGATGCCATCTTTATTCTATGCTTCTTATAACTTAGGTGAATGGAGTGTTTTTGGTTAGTTAACATGAGGTCAACCAAGTAATGGCAAATAATTAACCTGAGGTCAACCAACTTTAAAAATGCAGATTATTGTCCACTTGTTTCTCCAAGGTCGTTTCTTCTCTTACTTCTTTGAAAAAAAACTAAATTCAAAATTTTGTAATCACGTGAATTGTATGTGCATTGTGTGAGACATGTGTTGCACGTGCTAGTTGTATTATTAGCTTACTAGTAAAAAAACACAGATTACACCCAGAAAATTTCGGAAGCTTCTGAGAACTAAATGTAAATATTGAAATATAATGCAGTTACACATGTATGTCTATGTTCTCTCACAGATTTTATACAAGAAAAAAAAAATCATATTTCATCATCTATTCAATTATCCCTGAACATGTGTCGCAGTCTGTTGGTTTCAATCTCTAGTATAGTCGCATGTAAGAACATACCCGGTGCACCACATGCCAAAAAACTCTCATGAAATCAGCAAAAAAGCATTTCATGGATAATAGACATAACACGGATATATCATACCAAGATATTTCATATTCAATTTCAACCCACATGTCGAGAAACAATAGGAGACAAATAATTCTGTGAGCCGTTCCATTTTGGATTGGGCTGTGGATTTGGTTATTAACACTACCATCACTGAATTTGTTAAAAAAAATCTTGACGCATATTTTTAATCAAGGTTTGAAATTTCATGGCATAGTAGAAATGTACTGGCTCCACAAAAAAGTTAGGGTTTCTGCCTCCCGCCGTCGCCGCCGCAGGTCCGTCTCCTCTCCGGTGGCCCTAGGGCCATGGGGGCGCGGTGGATCTCGGCAAGGGCCGGCGGGAGGGCTCCGTTTTTAGTCGTTTTTTTCAGTTTTGTTAGGGTTTGTGTCCTGCTCAGGAAGACGAGACGGCGGCGGCTCCCTGAAGATGGAATAAAGGTCTCCCCGCCTAGTCCCCGTTCCGGCGGCGCGTCTAGTACCGTTGGTGGGCGTGTGGAGGTGTGTCTCCGGTGGATCTATCTTTGGTGGATTTGCTCGGATCTCGTCGTTGTTCGTCTACGTTCGCGTGTCTTCGGATTGGATCTTTCTGATCTACGTTATTCTTTATCTACGGCGGTTGCTGTTCTGGTGCGCTGGTCCTACGGGGCCTTAGCACGACGACTTCCCGACTGTCTACTACAACAAGTTGTGCCCGACTCCGGCGATGGAGGGGCGATGACGGCGGCGCGCCTTCGGCTCGCTTCAGTGCTGGTAGTCGTCGCTAGGTGGTCTATGGATCTGGATGTAATTTTTATTATTTCTGGTATTCGTTGTACTGCCTTGATTGAAGATGAATAGATCGGAAATTTTCTCGCAAAAAAAAAGAAATGTACTGCACCCATATAACAAAAAAGTTTAGAACTTTTTCTAACTTCTGTGTGTGCTTCCAAGCTTGGGCATACCTTTTGCACCATAAGGTAGGGTACATTCATTCTCAATTGCAAGTTAGATTATTAGCTTTGTTAATCATAATTTTATTAATGAGGGTCCCCAGTGTGCTAACTTACTAGGACTGTTTACGACTTGTGACCTCTCTTCAAAAGAAATCTTTTTTTAAGTGCTCCAAAAGAATACGTAGATCCTGAATATGTATCCAAAACCTTAAGATCCTCCGCGAGAGCTATATCTCGCCTTAAGCTAGACAGAAGGAGCTCTCGCTGAAGGGTGTGAGCATATGGGTCAGCCTATTAGCATAGATTCGATAGCTTCGCTCCCTACCACTCATTGTAGGTTCGCTCGCTATATGTTTTTTCGGTTATTTTTTCTCCTTCTTTTTGTTTTCTTTTATTTTTTGGTTCTTTTTGTTTTTTCATCTGGGTTTTTTTTCTGTTTTATTTGTTACAACTTTATTTTTTCCCTGGTTTTCTTTGTTTATTTCTTGGTTTTCACAGGCTTCTCTTTTCTTCCCTTTTTTGTTTTTCTATGGTTTTCTTTGTATCTTTCCCTTTTTGGTTCCTTTATTTCTTTTTCATTATTTCTTTCTTTGGTTGACTCTTCCTTGGTTTTACTGGGCTTTTTAATTTCTTTCTTTTTCTTTGGTTTTGTTTATTTCTTTCTCATTTTTCATCGGTTTCCTTTCTTTTCTCCCCGGTTTAACTGTTTTTTACACATTATTAGTATATATCTATTACATTTTCTAATACATGTTCCACATTTTCAAATACTTGAATAACATTTTACCGATAGTAGATTAATATTTTTTTTAATACATGGTCAACATTTTTTGTACACCTTTAATATTTTTAAATGCTTGATTCAAAATTTTAAAATAAAAGTTTACATTTATCTTTCATACATGGTCAGCATTTTTGCTACACACAGTTAGCATTTTTCGAATACTAGTTTAACATTTTTTAATACATGCACAAAAAATTCTATACATATTTAAAAAAATTAAAATACAAGTATAAGATTTGTTAATACACAGTCAACATTTTTTCTATACATACTTAACATTTTTCAAATACAAGTTTAACATTTTTTCAAAACATGGTCAACCTTTTTTCTGTACACATTTACCATTTCTCATATGCAAGTTTTTTTTAAGATTAATACATGGTCAACATTTTTATATGCATTTAACATTTTTCAATATATAGTCAAAAAATCTTATACTTCTTAAACATTTTTTTTCAAAAGCCTGAATAGCAGTTTTTTTAATTGGTCAACATTTTTTATATGCACAACTAACATTTTTCAAATACGAGTTAAACATTTTTAGAACACTTGTTCAACGAATTTTTAAATGCTTGGATTAAGAAAAATTAAGTACATGGTGAAGATTATTTCTATAGACATTTCACGTTCTAAATCTTTTGTATACATGAAAACATTTTTATACGTAGTTAACCTTATGCTTGATTAACATTTTTTAATTGTTTAATGTAAAGTTTTTGTAGTATAAAATATCTGGGAATATAAGTAAATTAAAATAAAACGAAAACTAAAGCACAAGACGTAAAAAATATGAAAAGATGGCCTGTGGCCTCTGGTCAGCGGCGTGATAAGCCAGCCCAATATGGAGCTCGCCTTCAGCGGGACTTCCTGCGAAATCACTAATTAAGGAGTACTTGTTGCAAAGATCACTTCCACCTTCTCAGGTTGTGACAACTGGCGCGTTGCATGTTTGCTATTTGTCGCAACCTGGGAGTCTTCCCTTTTTTCGTAGATCTTTTATTCAAAATGTTTTATCTCTCAAACCATGCGTCCAAATCTCGAACCGTTTTCATCGTTGGATTACTCGCGTCGAGATCTTCAAAACTAGATCCTATGTTGATAGGTTTTGACGAACTTTTTTCCTTGAAAAAATCAGACTAGAAAACCGAATCGGGAGCACGGATTTTTTCCCTTTTCGAAAGAGGCACGTCCGTGCCTCTCGCGAAATCACAACCGTGTCTCTCGCAGAAGCAAAACCGTGCCTCTCGCGCAAGGGAAAAAAAGAAGAGAAAGCGTGTTTTTCCGTTTCCGAGGAGGCACGGCCGGTGCCTCTCACGAAAGCACAACCATGCCTCTCTCGGAAGCAAAACCGTGCATCTCGCGAAAAAATGCATTTTTTTTGTTTCCGAGAGGCACGGCCATTCCTCTCGCGAAAGCACAACCGTGCCTCTCACAAAAAAAACAGAAAATGTGTTTTTTACGTTTTCGAGAGGCACGGCCGTGACTCTCGCGAAAGCACAATCGTGCCTCTCGTGAAAGCAAAACTGTGCCTCTCGCGGAACACGTTTATTTTCGTTTCCGAGAGGCATGGCCGTGACTCTCACGAAAGCAAAACTGTGCCTCTCACGAAAGCAAAACCATGACTCTCGCGGAAGAAGAAAAGAACGTGTTTTTTCGCGGAAAAAATCTTTTTTTTAATCCAAAGGCTAAGGAAGACCGGTGGAAAACCAAAACATCAAAAAAACTAGGAAAATCGTTTAAAAAGACGAAAATGCATGCGGATAAATAAAAGAAATCCAGACGGAGCTTCCAGAGCACGACCCGTGACGGGCGGCTGAGAGCGCGCCAAGTGGCGCTGATCGTTATGAGGCTCCCGAAGGAGCGCTCGTTAACTAGTTGCTCCCAATTCCTTGTTGGGGAACATAGTAATAATTCAAAATTTTCCTACGTGTCACCAAGATCAATCTAGGAGATACTAGCAACGAGAGAGGGAGGGAGTGCATCTTCATACCCTTCAAGATCGCTAAGCGGGAGCGTTACAAGAACGCGGTTGACGGAGTCGTACTCGCGGCGATTCAAATCGTGGAAGATCCGATCTAATGCCGAAAGGACGGCGCCTTCACGTTCAACACACATACAGCCCGGAGACATCTCCCCCTTCTTGATCCAGCAAGGGGAGAGGAGAAGTTGAGGGAGAGCTCTGGCAGCACGACGACATGGTGGTGGAGCTTGCGATTTTCCTGCAGGGCTTCGCCAAGCTCTACGGAGGAGGAGGAGGTGTTGGAGGAGGGAGGGGCTGCGCCAGGGGAAGGGGTGTGGCAGCGCTCCCACCCCCTATTTATAGGGGAAGGGGAAAGGGGGCCGGCCCCCCTAGATCCCATCTACAAGGGGGGGCGGCGGCCAAGGGGGGGGGGACGTGCCCCCCAAGTTTGGTGGGAGGCGCCCCCACCCCCTAGGGTTTCCAACCCTAGGCGCCTTGGGCCCTTGGGGGGGTGCAGCAGCCCACTAGGGGGCTGGTTCCCACCCTTGTTCAGCCCATTAAGTCCCCCGGGGCTGGTGGCCCCACCCGGTGGACTCCCGGACACCTTTCGGTGGTCCCGGTACAATACCGATAACCCCTGAAACCATTCTGGTGACTGAAACTGGACTTCCCATATATAAATCTTTACCTCCAGACCATTCCGGAACTCCTCGTGACGTCCGGGATCTCATCCAGAACTCTGAACAACCTTCGGCAACCACGTACAATTTCTCATAACAACTCTAGCATCACCGAACCTTAAGTGTGTAGACCCTACGGGTTCGGGAACCATGCAGACATGACCGAGACATCTCTAACCAACAGCGGGATCTGGATACCCATGTTGGCTCTCACATGTTCCACGATGATCTCATCGGATGAACCACGATGTCTGGGATTCAATCAATCCCGTATACAATTCCCTTTGCCCACCGGTATGTTACTTGCCCGAGATTCGATCGTCGGTATCCCCATACCTCGTTCAATCTCGTTACCGGCAAGTCTCTTTACTCGTTCCGTAATGCATGATCCCGTGACTAACTCCTTAGTCACATTGAGCTCATTATGATGATGCATTACGGAGTGGGCCCAGAGATACCTTTCCGTCATACGGAGTGACAAATCCCAGTCTCGATTCATGCCAACCCAACAGACACTTTCGGAGATACCTGTAGTGCACCTTTATAGCCACCCAGTTACGTTGTGACGTTTGGTACACCCAAAGTATTCCTACGGTATCCGGGAGTTGCACAATCTCATGGTCTAAGGAAATGATACTTGACATTAGAAAAGCTCTTAGCAAATGAACTACACGATCTTGTGCTATGCTTAGGATTGGGTCTTGTGCATCACATCATTCTCCTAATGATGTGATCCTGTTATCAACGACATCCAATGTCCATGGTCAGGAAACTACAACAATCTATTGATCAACGAGCTAGTCAACTAGAGGCTTACTAGGGACATATTATGGTCTATGTATTCACACATGTATTACGGTTTCCAGTTAATACAATTACATCATGAACAACAGACAATTATCATGAACAAGGAAATATAATAATAACCATTTTATTATTGCCTCTAGGGCATATTTCCAATAGTCTCCCACTTGCACTAGAGTCAATAATCTAGCTACATTGTGATGAATCGAACACCCATAGAGTTCTGGTGTTGATCATGTTTTGCTCGTGGAAGAGGTTTAGTCAACGGATCTGTGACATTCAGATCCGTATGCACTTTACAAATATCTATGTCTCCATCTTGAATATTTTCATGAATGGAGTTGAAGCGGCGCTTGATATGCCTGGTATTCTTGTGAAACCTAGGCTCCTTGGCAAGGGCAATAGCTCCAGTGTTGTCATAGAGGAGAGTCATCGGGCCCAACGCATTGAGAATAACTCCTAGGTCGGTGATGAACTCCTTCATCCAGATTGCTTCATGTGTTGCCTCCGAGGCTGCCATGTACTCCGCTTCACATGTAGATCCCGCCACGACGCTTTGCTTGCAGCTGCACCAACTGATTGCCCAACCATTCAAAATGTACACGTATCCAGTTTGTGACTTGGAGTCATCCAGATCTCTGTCGAAGCTAGCATCGACGTAACCCTTTACGATGAGATCTTCATCATCTCCATAAACGAGAAACATATCCTTAGTCCTTTTCAGGTACTTCAGGATATTCTTCACCGTTGTCCAGTGTTCCATGCCGGGATCACTTTGGTGCCTCCCTACCAAACTTACGGCAAGGTTCACATCAGGTCTGGTACACAGCATGGCATACATAATAGACCCTATGGCTGATGCATAGGGGATGGCACTCATCTTTTCTCTATCTTCTGCCGAGGTCGGGCATTGAGCCATGCTCAATTTCACACCTTGCAATATAGGCAAGAACCCCTTCTTGGACTGATCCATATAGAACTTCTTCAATATCTTGTCAAGGTATGTGCTTTGTGAAAGACCAATGAGGCGTCTCGATCTATCTCTATAGATCTTGATGCCTAATATGTAAGCAACTTCTCCAAGGTTCTTCATTGAAAAACACTTATTCAAGTAGGCCTTTACGCTTTACAAGAGTTCTATATCATTTCCCATCAATAGTGTGTCATCTAGATATAATATGAGAAATGCTACAGAGCTCCCACTCACTTTCTTGTAAACAAAGGCTTCTCCATAATTCTGCATAAACCCAAACGCTTTGATCATTTCATTAAAGCAAATGTTCCAACTCTGAGATGCTTGCACCAACCCATAGATGGAGCGCTGGAGCTTGCACACCTTGTCAGCATTCTTAGGATCGACAAAACCTTCCGGCTGCATCATATACAATTCTTCCTTAAGGAATATGTTAAGGAATGCCGTTTTGATGTCCATTTGCCATATCTCATAATCATAGAATGCGGCAACTGCTAACATGATTCGGACGAACTTCACCTTTGCTACGGGTGAGAAGGTCTCACTGTAGTCAACCCCTTGAACTTGTCGATAACCCTTAGCGACAAGCCGAGCCATATAGACGGCATGTCAATCTTGTTCTTAATGATCCACTTATTTTCTATGGCTTGCCGATCATCGGGCAAGTCTTTCAAAGTCCATACTTTGTTTTCATACATGGATCCTATCTCGGATTTCATGGCTTCAAGCCATTTGTTGGAATCCAGGCCTGCCATCGCTTCTTCATAGTTCGAAGGTTCACCATTGTCTAACAACATGATTTCCAGGATAGGGTTGCCTTACCACTCTGGTGCGGAACATGCCCTTGTGGACCTACGAAGTTCAGTAGCAACTTGATCCGAAGTTTCATGACCATCATCATTAACTTCCTCTCCAGTCGGCGCAGGCACCACAGAAACATCTTCCTGAGCTGCACTACTTTCTGGTTCAAGAGGCAGTACTTCATCAAGTTCTACTTTCCTCCCACTTACTTCTTTCGAGAGAAACTCTTTCTCCAGAAAGGATCCATTCTTGGCAACAAAGATCCTGCCTTCGGATCTAAGGTAGAAGGTATACCCAATTGTTTCCTTAGGGTATCCTATGAAGATGCATTTTTTTGACTTGGGTTCGAGCTTTTTAGGTTGAAGTTTCTTGACATAAGCATCGCATACCCAAACTTTTAGAAACGACAGCTTACGTTTCTTCCCAAACCATAATTCATATGGTGTCATCTCAACAGATTTAGACGGTGCCCTATTTAAAGTGAATTCGGCTATCTCTAAAGCATAACCCCAAAATGATAGCGGTAAATCGGTAAGAGATATCATAAATCGCACCATATCCAATAGAGTGCGATTACGATGTTCGGACACACCATTATGCCGAGGTGTTCCAGGCGGCGTGAGTTGTGAAACGATTCCACATTTCCTTAAGTGTGTACCAAACTCGTGACTCAAATATTCTCCTCCATGATCTGATCGTAAGAACTTTATTTCCCTGTCAAGTTGATTCTCTACCTCACTCTGAAATTCCTTGAACTTTTCAAAGGTCTCAGACTTGTGTTTCATTAAGTAGACATACCCATATATACTTAAGTCATCAGTAAGGGTGCGAACATAACAATAGCCACCGCGAGCCTCAACGCTCATTGGACCTCACACATCAGTATGTATTATTTCCATCAAGTTGTTTGCTCGCTCCATTCTTCCAGAGAATGGAGTCTTGGTCATTTTACCCATGAGGCATGGTTCGCACGTGTCAAATGATTCATAATCAAGAGACTCCAAAAGTCCATCTGCATGGAGTTTCTTCATGCGTTTGACACCAATGTGACCAAGGCGGCAGTGCCACAATTATGTGGGACTATCATTATCAACCTTACATATTTTGGCATTCACACTATGAATATGTGTAACATCACGTTCGGGATTCAATAAATATAAACCATTGACCAGCGAGGCATGACCATAAAACATATCTCTCATATAAATAGAACAACCATTATTATTGGATTTAAATGAGTAGCCATCTCGCATTAAACGATATCCAGATACAATATTCATGCTCAAAACTAGCACTAAATAACAATTATTGAGGTTTAAAACTAATCCCAAAGGTAGATGTAGAGGTAGCGTGCCGACGGCGATCACATCGACCTTGGAACCATTCCCGACGCGCATTGTCACCTCGTCCTTCGCCAGTCTCCACTTATTCACAGCTCCTATTTTGAGTTACAAATATGAGCAACCGCACCGGTATCAAATACCCAGGAGCTACTACGAGCGCTGTTAAGGTACACATCAGTAACATGTATATCACATATACCTTTGGCGTTACCGGCCTTCTTATCCGCTAAGTACTTGGGGCAGTTCCGTTTCCAGTGACCATTTCCCTTGCAATGAAAGCACTGGGTCTCAGGCTTGGGTCCATTCTTTGGCTTCTTCCCGGCAACTGATTTACCGGGCGCGGCAACTCCCTTGACATCCTTCTTGAAGTTCTTCTTACCCTTGCCTTTCTTGAAACTAGTGGTCTTATTCACCATCAACACTTGATGTTCCTTTTTGATTTCCACCTCTGCTGATTTCAGCACTGAATATAGGTCAGGAATGGACTTCTCCATCCCTTGCATATTGTACTTCATCACAAAGCTCTTGTAGCTAGGTGGAAGCGACTGGAGGATCCTGTCAATGACTGAGTCATCTGGAAGATTAACTCCTAGTTGAGACAAGCGGTTGTGCAACCCAGACATCTTGAGTATATGCTCGCTGACAGAACTGTTTTCCTCCATCTTACAACTGTAGAACTTGTCGGCGACTTCATATCTCTCAACCCGGGCATGAGCTTGGAAAACCATTTTCAGCTCTTGGAACATCTCATATGCTCCGTGCTGCTCAAAACGTTTTTGGAGCCCCGATTCTAAGCTGTAAAGCATGCCGCACTGAACCAGGGACTAATCATCACTACGTGACTGCCAGGCGTTCATAACATCTTGAGTTGCTGGGAAAATGGGTGCATCACCTAGTGGTGCTTCAAGGACATATGCTTTCTTGGCAGCTATGAGGATGATCCTCAAGTTACAGACCCAATTCGTATAGTTGCTACCATCGTCTTTCAGCTTGGTTTTCTCTAGTTACGCGTTGAAGTTGAGGGCAACATTAGCGTGGGCCATTTGATCTACATGACATATTGTAAAGATATTTTAGACTAAGTTCATGACAATTAAGTTCATCTAATCAAATGATTTAACGAACTCCCACTCAGATAGACATCCCTCTAGTCATCTAAGTGTTACATGATCCGAATCGACTAGGCCGTGTCCGATCATCACATGAGACGGACTAGTCATCAACGGTGAACATCTCCATGTTGATCGTATCTACTATACGACTCATGTTCGACCTTTCGGTCTCTTGTGTTCCGAGGCCATGTCTGTACATGCTAGGCTCGTCAAGTCAACCTAAGTGTTCCGCAGGTGTAAATCTGGCTTACACCCGTTGTATGCGAATGTTAGAATCTATCACACCCGACCATCATGTGGTGCTTCAAAACAATGAACCTTCGCAACGGTGCATAGTTAGGGGGAACGCCTTTCTTGAAATTTTAGTGAGGGATCATCTTATTTATGCTACCATCGTTCTAAGCAAATAAGATGTAAACATGACAAACACTACATGCAAATCATAAAGTGACATGATATGGCCAATATTGTCTTGCGCCTTTGATCTCCATCTTCGAGGCGCGACATGATCACCTTCTTCACCGGCATGACACCATGATCTTCCATCATCATGATCTCCATCATCGTGTCTTCATGAAGTTGTCTCGCCAACTATTACTTCTACTACTATGGCTAACGGTTAGCAATAAAGTAAATTAATTACATGGTGTTTTCATTGACACGCAGGTCATACAATAAATTAAGACAACTGCTATGGCTCCTGCCGGTTGTCATACTCATCCCATGCAAGTCGTGATTCCTATTACAAGAACATGATCAATCTAATACATCACATATATCATTCATCACATCCTTTTGGCCATATCACATCACATGGCATACCCTGCAAAAACAAGTTAGACGTCCTCTA
Organism: Triticum timopheevii; assembly: GCA_963921465.1. Classification (NCBI taxonomy): domain Eukaryota; kingdom Viridiplantae; phylum Streptophyta; class Magnoliopsida; order Poales; family Poaceae; genus Triticum; species Triticum timopheevii. Next base: position 532,397,873 of record OY997264.1, read on the forward strand.
ATTGTTGTTGCATGTTTTACGTGGCTGCTATGGGTTTATAGCAAGAATGTTTCTTACCTACACAAAAGCCACAACGGTGATCTGCCAATTGCTATTTACCCTTCATAAGGACCCTTTTCATCGAATCCGATCTGACTAAAGTGGGAGAGACAGACACCCACTAGCCACCTTATGCAACAAGTGCATGTCAGTCGGTGGAACCTGTCTCACATAAGCGTACGTGTAAGGTCGGTCCGGGCCGCTTCATCCCACAATGCCGCTGAATCAAGATAGGACTAGTAATAGTAAGCAAATTGAACAAATCATCGCCCACAACTACTTGTGTTCTACTCGTGCATAGAATCTACGCATAGACCTAGCTCATGATGTCACTGTTGGGGAACGTAGTAATAATTCAAAATTTTCCTACGTGTCACCAAGATCAATCTAGGAGACACTAGCAACGAGAGAGAGAGGGAGTGCATCTTCATACCCTTAAAGATTGCTAAGCAGAAGCGTTAAAAGAACGCGGTTGATGGAGTCGTACTCGCGGCGATTCAAATCTCAAAAGATTCGATGTAGCGCCGAACGGACGGCGCCTCAGCGTTCAACACACGTACAACCCAGGGACGTCTCGTCCTTCCTGATCTAGCATGGGGAGAGGAGAAGTTGAGGGAGAGCTCTGGCAGCACGACGACGTGGTGGTGGAGCTTGCGGTTTTCCTGCAGGGCTTCGCCAAGCTCTACGGAGGAGGAGGAAGTGTTGGAGGGGGGAGGGGCTGCGCCAGGGGAAGGGGTGCGGAAGACCTCCCACCTCCCCTACTATTTATAGGGGACGGGGAGAGGGGGCCGGCCCTCCTAGATCCCATCTACAAGGGGGGGGGGGCAGTGGCCAAGGGGGGGACTTGCCCCCCCAAGTTTGGTGGGAGGCACCCCCACCCCCTAGGGTTTCCAACCCTAGGCGCCTTGGGCCCTTGGGGGCGCACTAGCCCACTAGGGTGCTGGTTCCCACCCTTGTTCAGCCCATTAAGTCCCCCGGGGCAGGTGGCCCCACCCAGTGGACCCCCGGACACCTTTCAGTGGTCCCGGTACAATACCGATGACCCCCAAAACCATTCCGGTGACTCAATCTGGACTTCCCATATATAAATCTTTACCTCTGGACCATTCCGAAAATCCTCGTGATGTCTGAGATCTCATCCGGGACTCCGAACACCTTCGCCAACCACATACAATTTCCCATAACAACTCTAGTGTCAGCGAACCTTAAGTGTGTAGACCCTACGAGTTCGGGAACCATGCAGACATGACCGAGACATCTCTCTGGCCAATAACCAACAACGGGATCTGGATACCCATGTTGGCTCCCACATGTTCCATGGTGATCTCATCGGATGAACCACGATGTCTGGGACTCAATAAATCCTGTATACAGTTCCCTTTGTCCACCGGTATGTTACTTGCCCGAGATTCGATCGTCGGTATCCCCATACCTTGTTCAATCTCGTTACCGGCAAGTCTCTTTACTCATTCCGTAAAGCATGATCCCGTGACTAACTCCATATTCACATTGAGCTCAATATGATGATGCATTACCGAGTGGGCCCAAAGATACCTTTCCTTCATACAGAGTGACTAATCCCAGTCTCGATTCGTGCCAACCCAACAGACACTTTCGGAGATACCTGTAGTGCACCTTTATAGCCACCCAGTTACGTTGTGACATTTGGTACACCCAAAGCATTCCTACGGTATCCGGGAGTTGCACAATCTCATGGTCTAAGGAAATGATACTTGACTGTCGGATTAAGGGATCCACAAACCCTTGAGAGGTTCGAACTCCGGGGTGTGTGCGGAGATATCAACCTACCCAGCCTGCCTACTCGCGATCCTCCTATGCCTAGCGCGTCAAGCTCAAAGAGACAAAGGGACACAACAATTTATCCTGGTTCGGGCCACCTTGTGGTGTAATACCCTACTCCAGTGTTTTGGTGGATTGCCTCAGAGGGCTGAGGATGAACTAGTACAGTGGATGAACTGGCCTCAGGAGGTGAGGTGTTCTTGAGTTCAAGGGAGCTGGTGGGATGTGAATCAGATCCTACTTCTCCTCTATTAGATGCCTCTCTATGGTGGTGGCTAGCCCTATTTATAGTGGCCTTGGTCCTCTTCCCAAATGTTGGCAGGAAGGGATCCCACAATGGCCGGATTTTAAAGGGGACAAGTAGTACAACTTATCCTGACAAAAGTAGTCTTCGCCCGCGAAAAGCCTCTGGTCGTGACGTTGCGGTGGGCTCGTTGATGACCTCCGTCCTGCCATCCTGACAGTCTTGGTCTCAGTGCACCAGAACGGAAACCTTTGGCTGATTCCTCGGTACTCCGCGCCGCTGGCTTGCCTCCCTTGCACCGAAGAGGAAACTTGCGCTCTGCGCCCGCCTGGCGCCCGCCTGGCCTTGGTCGTCATGGCTCACGTCAGCTGAGCCTCATGAGGTGCACCTTGCATAGAACTCCCCGCCCCTCAGGAGCCAGCCTAGTGAGGCCGATCCCCTCGAGGGTGTTGACGTCGTCCGCCTTGCGAGGCTTGGCCCCTCGCGAGGGTCTTGAGTTGTTGATGCTGAAGCTGGACCATACCAGGCCGTCGATGGAGCCAAGTGGCGGGCCGCAGGCAGGCAGCGCTGGATACCCCCGTATCTAGGATGCCGATAGTAGCCCCCGCGCACAAGGCGCTCTCGGAATTGACTTCCGGGCGAAGCCAAAGGACAAGTGTGGAGCGTCGCGGGCCCTAACCGCCTGCAGTCTTGATGACACGTGGAGATTGATGGGACGTGGGCGTCTCCACTTTCCCACGCCTCCTTGATATCTGGTAGGCCCAACAGGCGCCCATTGCCAGTGTAGCTCACCCTTCGCTGATTACTGTGCTCGGACCTTGTTTCCTCCTTCCCAACCTTGCCGCCACGTCCATAGATCCAGTGCCGGTGCCTCATTCTTCTTTTGGCACCCATCATGGCCCCCAAGCCGAGGAAGAAGAAGGGGAAGCTGTTCTCCCCGGTCGGTCCTCTGCTGGCCCTGGAGCCATCCCTTGAGCAGTCAACGGTGATCAATCAGGAGGGGTTGGACAAGGTTTTCCATGTGCTTGCCGCCGACTCCAACGAGGGGAGGGTGACGGTCGTCCGCCCTGCATCTTGGCGAGTGAGAGAGATGAGCGCCACCGAGATCCCCATCTATCTCCATGCTCTTCTTGTGAGGTTGATTCCTCCCTTCTCCCCTTTCTTCAATGGTGTGATATCGCATTACCAGATCCACCTGTTGCATCTGGACCCCATCTCGGTTATCCTTCTTGTCGTCTTTGCCTTCCTCTGCGAGGCCATGGTCGGCATCACTCCTTCTATGGCCTTGTTTTGCCATTTCTTCTTGCTTCGGTTGGTCGACGCTTGCTAGTGCTCTGGGTGCGCGACCTTTGAAGCTGTGGCCGCAACCGCTGGTTCAGGAATCGAGTTTGAGCTCTCGCCTGCTGCGAAGGGATTTCAGAAGAAGTGGCTTCTCATGGACGCCCGCGTGTTCAGCCCCCTGCTCTTGACTCCTGGGGCACCGGCCTCGCCTAGCTCTGGTTGGTGCCATGAGAGGCTCTCTGACTGGCGTCGTGTTTTCTTCTGGAAGAGATTGGCGAGGCTTCAGGAGCTGGAAGTCACAACACCAATGGTGGTGAAGGAATTCGTCAAGCAGCGCATTGCTCCCCTCCAGGACATTTCTCGCCCAATGTGGGACTTCACAGGCGTCGAAGATCCGATGAGGCTGCAGAGGCCATCGCTAGCTGCCGAGACTTTGAGCATGGTGCTCAAACTCCTGACCGGCAAGCCCGAGCCCGCTAACCTTCCGGGGGGTGGATGCCTTCTCTCTCTGTGCTCGAACAAGACGGCCATCACTGGGTAGATGCCTCTGTTCGTTGAGTGAGGTTTGCTTTCAAAGGGCCTTGAGGGCCCCCGTGAGAATCCCGTCTTTGCGGATCCTCTCCTGATCGATCCTGCCACGTGTGCCCCGAGTGTGGAGGCAGGGCGCCTCCAGCAGCCGTTTGGGGCTCGTCCGGAGATCCGACGCCGTTAATGGCCTAGGAGGCCGACGCTCCTGCGGCCCTGGAAGGAGCTGCTGCAGAACTGACACGACCCCAAGCTCCATAAGAAGAGGCCCCCGATGCCCAGGGTAGCGGCTCCAGAGTGGCTGCTGGCGGTGAGGAGCCCACCAATAGCTCCGGAGCCACAGGCCAGAAGATCTCGCCGGGTACTCATGCCCCTGGGGTCCCTACCCGGCTGCCCCGCAAAGCGTTCCTCCTCGTGAGGATCGCCCGTCAATATCCGGTCGGCCCCTCCTGTGCCTTGAGTCGCTCCCGAAGAGGAAGAGGTCCCCATGCCATGACGATGGCACCCGTCGGCTGCTGAAGCCGAGGAGATACGTGGCTGTCGACGAGTAAGTACCTTTGCCCTTGGTTCCCTTACGCGCCGTGTTTTCTCACGGCTGAGGTTTTGTAGGGTTTCCACGAAGGCGAATCCTCCGGAGGCAGGCGTCCCCAAGGATTCCAGCTCGACGTCCGTGCACAGCCCCAGGCGCCCTGATCCTGTGCAGGGCATGGGGCCGATTCCAGCTGTCGCGATGTCACGAGGGCGTCCTGGAGCCGGGCTCCCTGCTCCTCCTCCATGTGACTTGGCCTCTGAGATGGGGGATGCATCGAAGATCATCTCTCTTGTCATTGCTGGCAGGGGGATGCCCCCTGGGCGGCCTTCGTCTTCAAGTTGTGGGGCTACAGCGGCCAACCCCCGGTCGGAGGCTGGCGGGGCGCCCAGCACTTCCCGGGTGGCCTCCGGGGCTGGCAAAGGTCTTGGCGACTATCTTGGGATTGCTCGTGGGCATAGCACCATGCGCTTCGAGCTCTTCGGTGAAGCAATGCGTGCGATGATCCATCTTGGCGGGGAGCTTGCCAATGTCGACACCAGGCTCGAGGAGGAGAACCGCCGCCTGGAGCATGAGTGGCAGCGGCTGAAGGTTGCCATTAACCTTGGGAGGCTTCAGCGTGACGAAGCCGAAGCACACGCAGCAGCCTCGCTCGCGACTTCTCGCGAGGCTTGCGCACGCGCCATGGAAGAGGCCGAGGCAGCCAACCGCCGTCTTGAGGCGGCCGAGGAGCAAGAGTGGGATCTTCTATCTTCAAATGCGGCCCTCGAACGCGAAATCGAGGAGCATCGCGCCCTTCTGGCCTGCTCACCAGGCGGGGTGGCCCTTGCCGAGGCGGAGCTCCTGAGGCGCCATGAAGATCTTATGTTGGAGACCATAGAGCACAACATGGCGTTGGAGAGGCTGGAGGTGAGGGAGCGACAGGCTGCCGCGGCTGAGGACGCCATTGCCACCCGGGAAGCTCAGGTCCAGGTGGAGGTGGAGGAGAGGGTGGCGACGGCGCGTGCTGAGTTGGTTGAGGGGCACTGCCTAGATCTGGAGCTGCTCGAGGCCGAGCATGAGGGCTGGACCTCTGTCCTAAAGGCTAAGCTGCAATCTGTGGAGCAGCGTGAGAGTGTTGCCGAGGAGCCCTGACTTCCTCCGAATCTGCCCTGAATTCTTCCCGTGCTGAGATATCCTCTCTCCAGAAGCAAGTTGACGGCCCCACCTCCCTCCTGCAGAAGGCTTCGAGTGAAAAGAGCCGCCGCCTGACATTGGAACACGAGCACGACTCCATGCTCCAAGGTCTGCGCGTCAGAGCCAGCAATGCCTTGGGTGCCATTTGCAATGAGAGCGCTCCTCACCTGCACGAGAGCGACTACGCCAGCCATCTCAACTTATTTACTAATATCGTGACCCTCCTGGAAGACCAGGTCGCGAAAGCTCGCTAGCTTGCTGAGGAGAGGACCGGGGCCTCCTCGGACGTGCACTCTCGCGCATCTTCAGCAACCTCCTGAACCTTGATTCCCACTTTGACTTCAGCATCGTGCTAGCCCCCGTACCTGCGATCACCCAAGATAAGCTCGCCAAGTGGGTGGATGGCCATGTGAACGCCTTGGGGAAGGAGCTGACTCCTGAGGATGACACGGCCGTGGTCGCGGCCTAAGAAGCTGGCGCGGGTGGCGATGATGAGGAGGATGGCAGCCATGATGCAGATAGCGCGGATGGGAGTGACGAAGAAGGCACGTCCAGCTAGGCCCGTGTTTCCTTTTGCTTTGACCTATATGACGAAAACTTGAACGCATTCTTGTGAGAGCATTTTGAGAAGGGGGTGCCCCTTATGATGTATGAGATTGTAAAATGTTTTTGAAATGGCGCTCGGAAAGCGCCACAGCAGGGCTGCGGACTCCCAAGCGAGGCAGCTATTATGACTTATCTTGGTTCTGCGGGTTTTAGGTGGGCCCTGGTGCCATTGTGGCATTTATCCTTTTGCGGTTAACCTACCGCGGGTTCGCGAGGTTCTGCGCCTCTTGAGGGACCTGCAGGCCTGCCCTAGAGTGCCTCGTGAGGAACCAACCGCCAGACTTGTGGCGAGGTGGGCGCATGTGTTGGCCGTACCCTTGAGCCCCCAGGGGGAAACGATCGACGCCAGTGCGTGCACCGTGCCCAGCCCCTGCTCGCATGGCGCTCGAGGATAGGGAAACAGTCACGAGCTCCAGAAAAAACACAAGAGTTGAAGGCAGGAGAGCAACACAAGACGAAAAATAAAACTCCCCCTGATAACCCACAAGTATAGGGGATCAATTGTAGCCTCTTTCGATAAGTAAGAGTGTCGAACCCAATGAGGAGCTAAAGGTAGAACAAATATTCCCTCAAGATCTATCGACCACCGATACAACTCTACGCACGCTTAACATTCGCTTTACCTAGAACAAGTATGAAACTAGAAGTACTTTGTAGGTGTGATAGGATAGGTTTGCAAGATAATAAAGAGCATGTAAATATAAACTAGGGGCTGTTTAGAAAAAGAAGCAATAAAGTAAATATAGCGAGTGTGGAAAAGTGGCGGTAGGAGTTGCGGAATTGTCCCTAAGCAATTGACTACTTTACTGGACCGATAGTAAGTTTTATGTGGGAGAAGCATAAGCTAACATACTTTCTCTTCTTGGATCATATGCACTTATGATTGGAACCCTAGCAAGGATCCGCAACTACTAAAGATTATTAAGGTAAAACCCAACCATAGCATTAAAGCATCAAGTCCCCTTTATCCCATACGCCACAACCCCCTTACTCGGGTTTATGCTTCTGTCACTCAAGCAACCCACTATAAGCGAATCATGAACATATTGCAACACCCTACAACGGGAATCTCTCACGCTTGCGCGACACAGAGAGCACAATAGGGCAGCAACATAACCACAAGCAAATTAAACCAATCATAGTAGTTCATCAATCACCGATAGGGCAACGAAAATCTACTCAGACATCATAGGATGGCAACACATCATTGAATAATAATATGAAGCATAAAGCACCATGTTCAAGTAGAGGGTACAACGGGTTGCGGGAGAGTGGACCGCTGAATATAGAATGGGGAAGGTGATGGAGATGTTGGTGAAGATGATGGAGGTGTTGATGTAGATCACGGTGATGATGGTGGCCCCCGGCGGTGTTCCGGCGCCACCGGAAGTGAGGAGGAGAGAGCCCCCCTTCTTCTTCTTCCTTGACCTTCTCCCTACATGGGAGAAGGGTTTCCCCTCTGGTCCATGGTCTCAATGGCATGGGAGGGGCGAGAGCTCCTCCGAGATTGGATCTGTCTCTCTGTCTCTCTCTATTTCTGTGCTCCTAGATTCTGCCCTTTCACCGTTTCTTTTATATCCGGAGATCTGTAACTCCAATTGGATTGAAACCTTCGTCCAGATTTTTCTCCAAAAATTATCTTTCTTGCAGCAAAAGAAGAGCGTCAACTGCCTTACGGGGTGCCCACGAGAGTCAGGGGCACGCCCCCTGGCTCGTGCCCCCCTCGGGCATCGTCTCACGTTGATTCTTCTTCCAGAAAATCACAAATATTCCAAAAATATTCTCTATCCGTTTTTATTCCGTTTGGACTCTGTTTGATATGGGTTTTCTGCGAAAAAAACATGCAACAAACAGGAACTGGCACTGGGCACTGGATCAATATGTTAGTCCCAAAAATAGTATAAAAATTTGCCAAAAGTATATGAAAGTTGAATAATATTGGCATGGAACAATCAAAAATTATAGATACGATGGAGATGTATCAGCATGCCCAAGCTTAATTCCTGCTCGTCCTCGAGTAGGTAAATGATAAAAAAGATAATTTTTGATGTGGAATGCTACCTAGCATAATCTTGATCATATGTCTAATCATGGCATGAATATTAAGACATGAGTGATTCAAAGCAATATTCTATCATTTGACATAAGAACAATAATACTTCGAGCGTACTAATAAAGCAATCATGTCATTTGAAAACAACATGGCCAAAGAAAGTTATCCCTACAAAATCACATAGTCTAGCTATGCTCCATCTTCATCACACAAAATATTCAAATCATGCACAACCCCGATGACAAGCCAAGCAATTGTTTCATACTTTTGACGTTCTCAAACCTTTTCAACTTTCACGCAATGCATGAGCGTGAGCCATGGATATAGCACTATAGGTGGAATAGAGTATGATGGTGGAGGTTGTGTGGATAAGACAAAAAGGGAGAAAGTCTCACATCGACGCGGCTAATCAACGGGCTATGGAGATGCCAATCAATTGATGTCAATGCGAGGAGTAGGGATTGCCATGCAACGGATGCACTAAGAGCTATAAGTGTATGAAAGCGCAAACTGAAACTAAGTGGGTGTGCATCCAACTTGCTTGCTCGTGAAGACCTAGGGCATTTGAGGAAGCCCATCGTCGGAATATACAAGCCAAGTTCTATAATGAAAATTCCCACTAGTATATGAAAGTGACAATATAGGAGACTCTCTATATGAAGAACATGGTGCTACTCTTGAAGCACAAGTGTGGTAAAAGGATAGTAACATTGCCCCTTTCTTTTTTTTTCCTTTTCTTCTTCTTTTTTTTGGGCGGGCTTCTTTGCCCCCCCCCCCCCTTTTTTTATCTAGGCTTCTTTGGCTTCCCTTTTTTCATGGGGCAATGCTCTAATAATGATGATCATCACACTTTTATTTACTTACAACTCGATATTAGAACAAAAATATGACTCTATATGAATGCCTCCGGCGGTGTACCGGGATGTGCAATGATCTAGCATAGCAATGCCATCAAAAAAATGGACAAGCCACGAAAACATCATGCTAGATATCTTACGATCATGCAAAGAAATATGACAATGAATGCTCAAGTCATGTATATGATGATGATGGAAGTTGCATGGCAATATATCTCGGAATGGCTATGGAAATGCCATGATAGGTAGGTATGGTGGCTGTTTTGAGGAAGATATAAGGAGGCTTATGTGTGATAGAGCGTATCGTATCACGGGGTTTGGATGCACCGGCAAAGTTTGCACCAACTCTGGAGGTGAGAAAGGGCAATGCACGGTACCGAAGAGGCTAGCAATGATGGAAGGATGAGAGTGCGTATAATCCATGGACTCAACATTAGTCATAAAGAACTCACATACTTATTTCAAAAATCTATTAGTCATCGAAACAAAGTACTACGCGCATGCTCCTAGGGGGATATATTGGTACGAAAAGACCATCACTTTTCCTCGACTGCCACTCATAAGGAAGACAATCAATAAATACCTCATGCTCCAACTTCGTTACATAACAGTTCACCATACGTGCATGTTACGGTAATCACAAACTTAAACACAAGTATTTCTACAATCCACAACTACCCACTAGCATGACTCTAATATCACCACCTTTATATCGCAAATTGCAAGGAATCAAACATATCATATTCAGAGATCTAGAAGTTTTATGTAGGATTTTATGACTAACCATGTGAATGACCAATTCCCGTCATCTCTCTAAATAGATATAAGTGAAGCAAGAGAGTTTAATTCTTTCTACAAAAGATATGCCCACGCTCTAACAAATATAAGTGAAGCAAAATAGCATTCTACAAATGGTGGTTTTCTAAGTGAAGAAAAACAGGCAATCCGAACTTCAAATGATATAAGTGAAGCACATGAAGCATTCTATAAAGCCATACTCAAAAGATTTAAGTGAAGTGCAATGAGCATTCTATAAATCAACCAAGGACTATCTCGTACCAGCATGGTGCATAAAAGAAAAGTGAAAACTAAATGCCAAAGACGCTCCAAGACTTGCACATATCGCATGAACGAAACGAATCCGAAAACATACCGATACTTGTTGAAGAAAGAGGGGATGCCTTCCGGGGCATCCCCAAGCTTAGACGCTTGAGTCTCCTTGAGTATTTACTTGGGGTGCCTTGGGCATCCCCAAGCTTGGGCTCTTGCCTCTCCTCCTTTTCCTCATATCGCGACCTTCTCGATCAAACACTTCATCCACACAAAACTTCAACAAAAAACTCGGTAAGATCTGTTAGTATAATAAAGCAAATCACTACTTTAGGTACTGTTGCAAACCAATTCATATTTTGTTTTTGCATTGTGTCTAGTGTAATATAATTTTTCCATGGCTTAATCCACTGATAGAAATTGGTAGTTTCATCAAAACAAGTAAACTATGCATCAAAAACAGAATCTGTCAAAAACATAACAGTCTGTAGCAATCTGAACATTCACCATACTTCTGGTACCCCAAAAATTCTACCAAAATTAGGAAAAATAAATAATTTGTATATACAGTGCAAAAAGAATCAGAACCGTTTGACGTTCCAGTAAAAAATGTAAAATCGCGCACTACAATCAAAGTTTCTGTCCTGCACCATACAAACCAACAAGCATTGTAAACATCCTAATGTCAAACCTTGGCACATTATTTTTATAATACAATGGAATTGTATAAGGGGATAATTATTTTTGATGAAAAGTTTCTGTAATTAAGATTCACAAAGTTTTCGTGAGCATGAACAAAGTTTAAGGAGCTCTCCCACTTCAACAATGCTTGTCTTTCTCACTTTCACTTTCCTTTTTTAAAAAGTTTTGGGTTCCCCTCTTTATTTTTTTTGTTTTTAGACTATATAAAAGCACTCAATAGAAATAAATGACTCTCTAAAACTTTCAGGTTGTCTCCCTGGTAGCGCTTTCTTTAAAGCCATTAAGCTAGGCATATAGTGCTCAAGTAATGGATCCACCCGGATCCCAAGGTATATCAAAGCCAATTTTAATTAACAATGATTTGTAATTTAGTAGTGAGCACAAAGTAACATATATCATGCAACAATGAAGTCTAACTCTCTTCCTATGCATCGGCATGTCATAAAAGAACAATTCATGCACACCAAGTAAAGGCCAATGCATAGTATAAACAGTTCTTGCAATTTCATCGTGTGGGAGACATAGAGAGGTGGAGATATAGTTCCTCTCTAATAATAATTGCAAGTTGAAGCAGCAAGCACATGTATATTATATCTATCAAAATCATCATGTGCAATGGTAAAATGCAACCCATCAACATAATCCTTAATAAGCACAAACTTCTCCGATATAGTGTAGTCGGGAGAATTCAAAAAGATAATAGGACTATCATGCATGGGTGCAATAGCAACAATTTCATGTTTAACATAAGGAACTATAGCAAGTTCATCTCCATAAGCATAATTCATATTGGCATCTTGGCTACAAGCATAGCAAGCATCATCAAAAAGGGATATTTCAAGAGAATTGACGGGATCATTACAATCATCATAGCAATCATCCTTCGGTAAGCACGAAGGGGAATTAAATAATCTATGAGTTGAAGAGTTACTCTCATTAGAAGGTGGGCACGGGTAGCCAATCTGCTTTTCCTCCTTTTGTTGTTCGATCTCCTCATCATCTTTTTCATCCAATGAGCTCACAGTTTCATCAATTCCTTCTTCCATAGACTCCTGCAAAATATTATTCTCTTCTTGGACAGCGGAGACTTCCTAAATAAATGCATCAATATCGGAATTGAATTCATAATTCTCATAGCAATATTTTCGTGTCTATAAACTTAATCATCAAAATCTTCAAACTCTTTAAACAAAGATTCAATCTCATAAGCACCCATAAAAGCAACGAATTCTTCTATTTGTTCCACATCATAGTAATCATATATACCATTAGCATAAGAAGCCAGGGTTTAATTATCATTAAATTTGCATGAAAAGGGAAGGTGTGGAGCCTTCATCCTAGAGCAACAAGTATAATCATATCTCAAGCATAGTTGACGAGCATACCAATACAACATATAAATTTGATCCTATAATAGTTTCCCTTTTTGTGTCAAGCGATAATTCCTAAAGTATTCACGTTGATCCAACGTGTCTCCAATAACATAATTGAATGGGGTTTTCTCAGGATTATCAAAGTAGTACATAATTTCTTTCACATAATGAGCATCGAGGGTTTTAGGAGGTTCCCCATCTCCATGAGTAGAAAGTACACCTAATTTTTTTGGTATGTTGTGTTCCATATCCATAACTAAAGATAGAGAACAACTTAGAACAACAAATAAAAATTACTTAGTGATAAAGCAAACAAGCACACACGAGAATATTCACCCCACGCCCCGGCAACGGCGCCAGAAAAAGGTCTTGATAACCCACAAGTATAGGGGATCAATTGTAGCCTCTTTCGATAAGTAAGAGTGTCGGACCCAACGAGGAGCTAAAGGTAGAACAAATATTCCCTCAAGTTCTATCGACCACCGATACAACTCTACGCACGCTTAACGTTCGCTTTACCTAGAACAAGTATGAAACTAGAAGTACTTTGTAGGTGTGATAGGATAGGTTTGCAAGATAATAAAGAGCATGTAAATATAAACTAGGGGCTGTTTAGATAAAGAAGCAATAAAGTAAATATAGCGAGTGTGGAAAAGTGGTGGTAGGAGTTGCGGAATTGTCCCTAAGCAATTGACTACTTTACTAGACCGATAGCAAGTTTTATGTGGGAGAGGCATAAGCTAACATACTTTCTATTCTTGGATCAGATGCACTTATGATTGGAACTCTAGCAAGTATCTGCAACTACTAAAGACCATTAAGGTAAAACCCAACCATAGCATTAAAGCATCAAGTCCCCTTTATCCCATACGCCACAACCCCCTTACTCGGGTTTATGCTTCTGTCACTCAAGCAACCCACTATAAGCAAATCATGAACATATTGCAACACCCTACAGCGGGAATCCCTCACGCTTGCGCGACACGGAGGGCACAATAGGACAGCAACATAACCACAAGCAAATTAAACCAATCATAGCAATTCATTAATCACCGATAGGATAACAAAAATCTACTCAGACATCATAGGATGGCAACACATCACTGAATAATAATATGAAGCATAAAGCGCCATGTTCAAGTAGAGGGTACAACGGGTTGCGGGAGAGTGGACCGCTGAATATAGATGTGGGAAGGTGATGGAGATATTGGTGAAGATGATGGAGGTGTTGATGCAGATCGCGGTGATGATGATGGCCCCCGGCGGCGTTTCGGCGCCACCGGAAGCGAGGGGGAGAGAGCCCCCCCTTCTTCTTCTTCTTCCTTGACCTTCTCCCTAGATGGAAGAAGGGTTTACCCTCTGGTCCATGGTCTCCATGGCGTGGGAGGGGCGAGAGCCCCTCCAAGATTGGATCTTTCTCTCTGTCTATCTCTGTTTCTGCGCTCCTAGATTCTGCCCTTTCACCGTTTCTTTTATATCTGGAGATCCGTAACTCCGATTGGATTGAAACCTTCGCCCAAATTTTTCTTCGAAAATTAGCTTTCTTGCGGCAAAATAAGAGCGTCAACCGCCTTACGGGGTGCCCACGAGGGTCAGGGGCGCGCCCCCCTGCCTCGTGGCCCCCTCGGGCACCGTCTTGCGTTGATTCTTCTTCCAGAAAATCACAAATATTCAAAAAATATTCTCCGTCATTTTTATTCCATTTGGACTCAGTTTGATATGGGTTTTCTACGAAACAAAAAACATGCAACAAATAGGAACTGGCACTGGGCACTGGATCAACATGTTAGTCCCAAAAATATTATAAAAAGTTGCCAAAAGTATATGAAAGTTGAATAATATTGACATGGAACAATCAAAAATTATAGATACGATGGAGACGTATCACCCCCATTTTTACAAACGCACAGAAACCAAACTGCTTCAAGAAGCCGGCAAGCAAGTACAAAAAAGGAGGCAAAAGCAAATGGCCATGTCCGGCGTCTAGCTAGTATTCAGTCTTCGGTCTTCTCACCAGCGCGGAGCTAAGTGCTTCCACTAGGACGTGGGTGGGAGCCCCCGTGAGGCTCCAGGGCGGCACTCAGGAGACTCCGGGGCGTGTACAGCCCCACTCATTATTACGTGAGAGTGTCACGAGCGGAGACCTTCACAGGCCGGAGCCTTGCTTCATGTCGCCCCATGAGGACCCCGCCGTGCGCCGCCCCCAACCAACATTGGGAAGACCAGAAACCAGGACAAGACTAAGGGGCAAGGGGGACGCTTGCGGCATCCTCCGTGACTGTAGGCCCCCTGCCGAGGAGAAGGGCTCGCCGGCGCCTTCCCCGGCGGAGAACCTACCTCCAGGCAGGGCCCTACTCCGCGCAGTGCGAGGAGGGCCCTGCCGCTGGGCTTCCCCCGCGCTGCTACCAACGTCCTTCGCGCTCCTGCGGGGGATCCGTCGTCCAGAGAGTCTTGGTGGCGGTTGCGTCCTGGTTCACCTGCGATCCATGGTCACTGTAAGCGTGCCCCTGCGGCGTCAGCTGTACCCAGAGGCTGCTGCCGTTGGAGACGTCCGCATGGCTTGGTGGTGGTTCGAAGGAGAGTTCAGCCTCGTCTATGTCCAGCGCCCAGCCTGGTGTGGGGATCGGCTGGGGCCCTCTCCCAGTGCGTGCCTTGGATCCATCGTGACAGGGATGTAGGCTTTCGGGCTGGCCGCGCCAGAGGTGCCGCCCGACTGCCTTACACCCCCACCTTCTCCAGTCGCCCACTGGTCCTGTCGGCCAGGGGCCGATACTCCAGCGCGGCCCCTGGTGATGTCGCCTGGAGCAGCCCTACACCGAGGTAGCACGTTCGGAAGGGTGTGTGCCGCTCCGCGGGGCTGATCGGCGCCGAGAGGCTCTCCAGGGGCCCGGGGAGGGGGCACGCGATTATGTCGGGGATGAGCGCGCCCACCTCCGCCTGTGACGTGGGCAGGGTGTAGAATGGCGCCGCCCCCCTGCATGCCGCATCCAGCAGCTCGGCGACCCGTTCCAGCAGGGTGTCACGACCACTCTCCGACAGCCTACACCGTAAGAGCTCTCGGGCCACGATGATCGCTGCCCGCATGTTTGCATGTTCCCTGCGCATGTGTGGTGTGGTTGCTGCAGCATAGTTTGCATACCGTGCGGCTGCGCGGTTGCGGCGCGACGCCAGTGGAGAAGGTTGCGCCGCACGCCCTCCTCGGCTGGCCGCCCCTGGCGGAGTGCGGGCCGCGAGTAGGGCGGAGTGGAGGTCCCTCCTCATCGGCGAGTGCTGCCGAGGGGGCCTGGACGACCCAGTGCTCGGCGTGCGCCCTCGGAGCGTCAGCCATGGCGTTGGTGGAGCGGCGGAGGACTGGTCGACGGAAGAGAAGATCTGACACACCCCTACCTGGCGTGCCAAATGTTGGATTAAGGGATCCGCAAACCCTTGAGAGGTTCGAACTCTAGGGTGCGTGCATAGATCTCAACCTACCCAGCCTGCCTACTCACATTCCTCCTAAGCCTAGCGCCTCAAGCTCAAAGACACAAAGAGACACAGCAGTTTATCCTGGTTCGGGCCACCTTGCGGTGTAATACCCTACTCCAGCATTTTGGTGGATTGCCTCGGAGGGCCGGGGATTAACTAGTACAGTGGATGAACTGGCCTTAGGAGGTGAGGTGTTCTTGAGCTCAAGGGAGCTGGTGGGATGTGAATCGGATCCTACTTCTCCTCTATCAGATGCCTCTCTATGGTGGTGGCTAGCCCTATTTATAATGGCCTTGGTCCTATTCCCAAATGTTGGCGGGAAGGGATCCCACAACGGCCGGATTTGAAAGGGGACAAGTAGTATAGCTTATCCTGACAAAAGTAGTCTTCGCCTGCGAAAAGCCTCTGGTCGTGACGCTGCTGTGGGCTCGTTGATGACCTCCGTCCTGCCGTCCTGAAGGTCTTGGTCCCGTTGCACTAGAACGGAAACCTTCGGCTGATTCCTCGGGACTCCGCGCCTGTGGCTTGCATCCCTTGCACCAAAGAGGAAACTTGCGCTCTGCGCCCGCCTGGCGCCCACCTGGCCTTGGTCGTCATGGCTCACGTCAACTGAGCCTCATGAGGTGCACCTTGCATAGAACTCTCCGCCCCTCGGGAGCTAGACTGGTGAGGCCGATCCCCTCGGGGGTCTTGACGTCGTCCGCCTCGCGAGGCTTGGCCCCTCGCGAGGGTCTTGAGTTGTTGATGCTGAAGCTGGGCCGTACCAGGCCGTAGATGGAGCCACGTGGCGGGCTGCAGGCAGGCAGAGCTGGATACCTCCATATCCAGGACGCCGACATTGACATTAGAAAAGCTCTAGCAAACGAACTACACGATCTTGTGCTATGCTTAGGATTGAGTCTTGTCCATCACATCATTCTCCTAATGATGTGATTCCGTTATCAACGACATCCAATGTCCATGGTAAGGAAACCACAACCATCTATTGATCAACGAGCTAGTCAACTAGAGACTTACTAGGGACATATTACGGTCTATGTATTCACACATGATTAAGGTTTTCGGTTAATACAATTACAACATGAACAACAGACAATTATCATGAACAAGGAAATATAATAATAACCATTTTATTATTGCCTCTATGGCATATTTCCAACATTCCTGTCATCTTGCTGTAGGCGAGACATATCAGTGCCAAGTTTGTCTTAAAAAAATATCAGCGCCCAAGATCCCTGTTGGAATGCAGAAAATTCAAACAGATCAGTTTATAGATGGGCCTTAGCTTATACTAGTAGTTATCTTTTTTTCGGGAAAACTTTCAGTCTATTCATCTTCAATCATGACAGTACGATGAATGCCAGAAATAAAAATCACATCCAAATCATCACTCTGCGCAACTCATTACCCCTTCTCTCTGCGTGTGTGTGCGGGTGCGCGCGTGTGTGCTACTGTGCTGGCAAAAATACACACACGCAGGACGCTTTTGAATGAGCTTCCCTCTGGATCTGGCCTAAAGCAGAGTGCAACAATATCAACCGTTCTTGGCAAATGCTAGCACTGTATTTTAAACGCTCTTTTACTCATAGAGAAATGACTTCTGAAGTTATATATGGTTGACTTGCTAGGGTGTTATTTCGACAATGACATGGACTTGCAAGTTTGCAGTATCTACTCCTCAGCTCGAATTATCCATTGTGAACAGTAAAAATAAAAATAGTAAACAAATAAAAAAATCTGATTTTTTTGGTTGCAAACTTTAACAAATGTTTTGTTGCTTACAAAAAGTTATTATAAAATGGTATTCCTAGAAGTCATGGTAAAATGCATTTTGGAGTCTTGATCTTTTCTTTTTGCATGACTTTCGCGAATGTTATTTCAGGTGAAAATTTCCAAGCACTGAGAACAATTGTCAAAGTTTGCACCAGAAAATATCGGATTTTTTTAAAATTTTATTTCATTTTTTTAGAATTTAATTTCAAGTTCATCCAAAGCTCAAATGAGCTCGGGAGTAGAAGGGTACTTCCGCGATCAACATCTATTTCCCCGGGTGATAACTGCTCGACAAAATGTATATGCACACCCAAGAAAGCCTGAAGATACCATCTCCTGAAACAAATGCACGCACGCACACCCTACTTCTATGAGCACCTCCGAGAGACTGCGCCGGCACATCATCTTGAGTTTGACGAAGTCGCGACATATGAGTTCATAGTTGACGGGAATGTCTCCTCCACTAAACGCACATCCATGAAAGACCTGAAATAAATTCAAAAAATACGAGTACCAATGTCAAGTCAGTGACTTGAACTATGTTGGGCAGGGGATACCACCATCCTCATCCAACCACATGTTGGGTTCGCATGACCCAATTGACGGGCTCATATCTTCGTGCCACCGGGGGAGCAACTAACTAACGGTTATCTTTTGGGGTTCCCGCAAGGGTCACTTTTTTGGTCCAGAAGCGCGCTAGGTGGTGCACCAAGCCGTTGTCATGTGTGGTGTGGTGTGCTGGGCACTCCCTCTACATTTTTTTCTGTACGCATTTTCAGGCTTTAGACTACTTGTTTTTGTTTCTTCGGCTTTCCAGTTTTTGTATGGCTTTCCCTGGGTTTTGATGGTAAAAAAACTTATTTTTTAAAAACACAATTGTGCTTCTCGAAAAAAATGCAACTATGTTACCCGCGGAAGCACTGATTTACTTCCGCGAGAGGCATAGTCTATGCTTCCACATATTTGCTTCCTCGAGAAGCACAGACTGGACTTCCACCATAAGTGCTTCCGTGGGAAAAAAAGACAAGCACAACATATGCTTCCAAAAAAAATGAAAACCATAACTGTGCTTCTGAGCTCCGGTTTTTTTATGAAGTGTGAGTTGTAATAGTTATTTAGTTATTTTTATTATGTATTTTTAAGGCCCAATTTTCCATTTTGCACCGGGCCTCCTAACCTCAATCCACTGCACACCAACATATATTTTTGTGATTTATTGACGGGGGATTACATTTGATATCATGTGTACTTGTTTTCGTTTGATTTGAAATCAGTTTTTCTTAGAAATTACTAGCTTAAATATTTCAGTTTCCATCGCCAATGAACCAGCTGAGTCATCGGTCCGACCGATGAAAATCTGAACGACAATGGCGAACGTAGGATCTCAACACTGAGGGGTACCATGGTTCAAAATTTGTGAAAATTTTACATTACATTTTGTGTAATTTGGTATAAACATAATCATAGTTCCGACAAATAATCCCCAAAAAGCATTGCATTGTTGGATAAGTAGGTTCAATAGATCACTACAATTTTTTTTGCATTTTTAGACAGCCTCACTGATTCGGTTGCTTTAAAACTATGCGCACAAGATTCAGCAAACATAGCACGCTCTGTTCTCTGGAGCGTCCCTGAACCTAGCGGGTGAACAACCCAGAAGTGGACTTCTACGTTCCAAAGTCCAAGCTTCCAAAGCAGAGGAGCTCATCAGCAAACACACACGGCGCGTAGCCTAGAACCGTCCACATGACGAGACCTGCAAACCTCATCCGGTAGGAGAGCCATGGACCATATACGGCCTGGGGCTTGGGCGGCGACGGCGTTTGGCAAACCGCCAAACGCTACGGTTGCGCCGGCCCGGACCACCGCCCGCCGCCCCCCAGAAGATTACCGCGCACACGAGTCCCTTTCGATCGCCGAATGATTTTTGATCTAGCACGTTCCCGCGGTTTCCCTCCACGGTTGAACGTTGCCCTCGCCAGGATTAATACTAATCCCTTCCACTCTCTTTGGGGTGCTTTGCCTTTGCTCCCATAAATTCTTTCCGTCCGCCCCGTGTTGCTCTTGCTTCCCGACCAAGTCTGCAGCTTCCTCTCCACGCCAGCAAGAGCGCGGATTCCATTCCGTCCAGATTTCCTTCTCGACCGCACTCACAGCCTAGCCTGATAGCCGATCAAACAAACCCGGCCTTCCGTAGCCCGAGACTCACGCACAAACTTTCTTCGTCTTCTCCCGCAATGGCGGAGCCTGCTCCTGCTCCGGCGCAGCCAAGAACCGGCGGTGACGATGTCGTTTCTGCCAGGTTGCAGCGGGCTCTGGAGCTCTTGTTCCCGTCTAACCTCGCCGGGAAGGCGGTGCTGTTCGCCATCGTGGTGGCGCTGCTGCGGATGCTGCCCACGAGCCAGACCCCCGGGATCTGGGACCTGCCGCACATCCTCCTGCTCGGCCTCGTCATCTCCTACGGCGTCTTCGGCCAGAGGAACGCCGACGCCGACGTGGTGCCCCCGGTGGCCCCTTCTTCCGTGATCGCCGACGACGACGAGTCCGTGGAGGCCTTCGTCTCCCAGATACTTCAAGGGCCACTGGTCTTCGAGGGGAACAGCGGCGACGGAGGCAGCAGCGGCGCCAGGGACGGCGGCGTCCAGGCGTGGAGCTCGCAGTACTACTCCAACGATCCCCTCGTCGTCGTCGCCGACGCAGGCGACGCTAGCGAGAAGCCGCTTCTCCTGCCGGTGAGGAAGCTCAAGCCGTCGGCGACCGAAGAATCTGCACCGGGCAATGTAAGTGATGACGGCACCGGTGAAGAAGCAGAGTTCCTGCCCAAGGAAGAAATAGGATACGGCAGCGCGCGCGAACACGCCATATCTTCGCCGTCCTCCGTCCTCGACGCTGGCTTGACCCTCTCGCCGTCCTCGCCTCCTCCCCCGCCACCTCCGCCGCAGTTTCGTGGCGGCGCGCGTGGCCTCGGGAAGGCCAGAGCAAGAAGCTTCAACGAATATGGGGTTGCAGACATGAGCATGAGCGGACGGACGGGTTTACGAAGCAGGTTCAGGTCAAACTCTTCGATCCAAGCAACGAGGAGGAGCACTTTCACCGGCTACGATCCTGTTGCCCCGTCCGACGATCAAGCGGACGCAGATGATGAGGTTGACGACATGGCCGCGGCCTCGGACAGCTCGTTCAGCAGCGACGACATGGCCAGGGACGGCGACGATGAACACGACGAGGAGGAAGACAACTACGACGAAGAGGGGGAGGAGGAGGGGCGGGAAGGTGACAACTCTTGCGACGAAGAGCTTTTTGAGCTGGCGACGAGGCCCGAGCCGGAGGAGGACGAGGTGGACAAGAAGGCTGACGAGTTCATAGCCAAGTTCAGGGAGCAGATTAGGATGCAGCGGGCTCAGCCGGGGCCGGGCAGAAGATGAGCCATCTCATGTGTAATGCACCGCATTTTAATGTTTTTTTTCTTCTTTTGATTGCTCTCATGTAACTACAACCTGAACAAATGGTGTCAATCAGTGGAATAAGAGTGTGCGGGACATTGTGCGCATCCTCTTTTTCTCACAATTTGTTTGATAAAGCACGTTTTATCGACTCTTAGACAACATAGCAAAAGCAAAACCACAAAGGGGGGGGGGGGGGGGGGGGTTGAAAAGGTTGATTTTTGGTCTCTCAATATAAGTTTTTGTCACTCAACTTCAAAACCAGACAACTTTTTTGGGAAGCTAAACTACACAAATTGCACCTGAACTTTTCAAAACGGACAAGTTTGCTCCCTCGGCCCTGGTTTCAATGCTAACTCAATGTGGTTTTGCGGGCTGGAACTGAATGAGGCCGGACTGATGAGATGGAGGCAGCGCACCGTTGTGACATTGATGACTGCATAGGATACATCGCCTAGTACGGTGGAGATTCGATATGATGTGTAGGATCCATGACTTCTCGTATCTCTACTAGTGCATAAAGAACACAAATCTTTCACATCCGTCATTTATGATGGCAATTGTGCTTCAAAGATGAGGATTGGTGTTGGGCCCAAGATTCAAATCTTCACGGTTCCATGCCAAACACTCTAACAAGGTGGCTTCCGCCACCATTCTCTCTTAAGAGAAGTATTGGATCGCGTTGGTGTTATTCTGATATTGTATACCTATGTCATCATATGCTAAAGTATGATCATACCACTCATAGTTTGGTTTTCCTTTTCGTTTTTGCAAATATGAGTGTATTAGATCTCTATACGACAATGTTTGCGCTCTATTCCAAGCCTTCTTATCCAAAGACATGTTTAAATCCTTGCAAGAGTCCCTTTTGATCATATTCATATAGCTAGGATTTCATTGGGGTGAATATCCTCGATTTGTGGAGCCTTTTGAACAATTTTCGGGGAAGTCTACAATTCGCTACGCACCCTAGAGATGTCCTTCAGAAAAATCACAAGTCCATGGATACCCCGGGCACCTGGTCTCCTTTAGTCCAATCACCCGGCCCCCTTCGCTCTGGGCACCAGGGGTACACAAGTCGATCGCCTACATAAGTGGGAGGGAGTGGGGACTAGGTTTTTTTTTACTCCAATTGCCCTCATGGCCCCCAAACTGCCGCATGTCACCTCTTTCGCCGTCGTTGCCATCCGGTGACCCTCCAGGGCATCGGACCTCCTCCCGATGACTTTTTCGACCCCCTTGGCATCCTCCTCCAGTACATCCTTGATTCCATCCATATTTTTTTCTCAAATCTCCATTATCTTCATATCTATATGAGATTCAATTAGGGTTGCATATCATAGGATTTCTCGTTGTGGATCTAGTTTTACATATGAGTGTGGCTCGATGGTAGTCGGTTTGCATCTCAATTTTTCAAGATCTGCTAATGAGATGCTAAAACTAGCATTCCTTCGGGTGACTGGTTTGTGATGTCCGCGGTGATGGTGGATTGGACGTGGATGGGTAGGAAGGTAATCTTGTGGAAATTCAACAAGAGGCCAGTAGCGTTAGCAAACGATCCAGGATTTTTCTGAGTTGTGTGGCAGTGCCAGCAAAGGTTTGGGTGATGATGAGTGTATCATCGGCATACTGAAGAACGGTAGAGAGGTTTTGATCCAGGGGGTAGTGAAGTAGGCCGTCAATGTGGGCGTGAAAGATTATGCATTGCAAGATATTGGCATCAAGAATGAACCAAAAGGGGGGAAAGGGGGTCGCCTTTGTTTGAGACCGTTTTTACAATTTGTCCAGGGGAAGAAACACCATTTAGCACAACCACGGTTTCATCCCTGGTTTCATCTACATACTAGAAGGGTTGGGCGCGCTTTGCTGAGCCGTTGTTGGATTTCTTAAAAAAAATACTCACTTTGTTTCAAAATATAAGCATATTACTTTTTTGAAAGTCAAACATTTTAAGTTTCATCAAATTGGTAGAGAAATATATCAAAATTCATAAGATCAAATCGGTATGATTAGATTCATCATGAGATGAATTTCCATATTTTTTGTTTAATATTGTAGACGACAACAAATTTTTGCTCTTAATTTGGTCAAAGTTAAAGAAATTTGACTTTCAGAAAACTAATGCCCCTGGAACTAATGAAATATTTCGTCTCGCGGGTGGGGAGATTATGGAGTGTGTTTTATTTTTATTTATAATGTGGTGATTTTGTAGGCCTTTGTGGTGTGTTTCTGTGTCATCTGCTAACCATCATATATTTATGCGGGAAAATTTCTGTGTTGGTGGCTGCATGTGCTAGGTGCTACAGTATCACATGGTGACGCTGCTTTCTTCTAGGTGGTGGGAGAGTGCACAGGAGTGATACGCTTTTATAGGCTGGTTGCTGCTGATTGATTTGAAAAATCGTTGGCCTGTTCAAAATCGTAAATCAAATCCAAAATTAAATACCTTAATTGAATGAAAGAGTTTCAAAATGGGAACATAGTGAACTAAAAGAATTGAAAGGGAGAGCCTTGAGAAATTGTTGACCCGGTCAAAATCATGTTGACCCAATTCTAAATTGAAGATTTCAATTAATTGTGAGGCCTTAAAAATTACGAAGCAGAGTGTGTAGTAAAAAAGAACTGAATGAGATAGTTTTGAGAAATTGTTGACCCGGTTAAAATTGGGTGAACAATCCCAATTGGAGACCTCAATTAAATGTGGGCTCTTTAAAATTAGGGAGCTTAGTGTAATAGAAGATTTGTGTTTCAAGGGTTATAATCAACAGAACATAAAATCGGAGATTTGCACGAAACAAGCACATGATATTGTGAATGTTAGATTGACCAAAGTCCGCCATTATGTTGATTTAAAATACAAAATATATTTTTAGTAAAGAACATACTTATCGACTGTAACAAAGTTATATTTTAATGGAAAATTCAGAAAATGATAGCAGTCAGCAAGGCTTATGGAAATCGAATATCTACATGAGAGCTGAGTAAAAACTTTGCAAAAACATGATGGTATATCCACTTCCGCTCCACAAAGAAACAACAAAATATCGGCTACAAAAAAAGATAAAATTAATTACGAAAATAATTCAGAAAACAATCACGGTGATGCAATCAAAAATCCAACCAACAAACAAATACTCCCATGGTAGCATATGAGTACAATGTAGCCGATCTATGTTCCAAGCGATGGCAAAGCTTTGCTTTCATAGATACACATATGTGACCTCTTCCCAAGTGGTACTAATGTTCCAAGAAAAGAATAGTGACAAAAACAAATTGGACAAAAGTTATGTCAGCATGGATACGAGACTATGAGTTAACAATGGAAATGCAGTTAGCAGTATGCGCAGATACAAAATAATGCTTTAATGTCAGCAGCATAAGACAACTTTTAGTGCCTGGATGACAACTAGTTTGCTAATATTCTGGGTTAACAGGACAATATGTGAGATTTAGAGGTCATGGAACTAGCCTTTTGAATACAAAAGTTTCTAGAGAAGATATAGCTTCCTCCCCACCCTTGATGCAAATCGCTACTGAGGTGTAGGGCATGGAGTCGCAGTGCAGAGCAAATAATCAAATCAGCATAACTTGACCATTTCAAGAATCAAGATCTTGCAGCAGCTTGCATGTTGCTGCCTTGCTGGGAGTCTTCAGGTTGGGGCACGACAGATTCTACAGGTAGGGGCATGTCGCAGAGCCTGAGTGGATGGATTGCATCTCTTGTACAGATTTGCAAATAAAAGGATGATTCAATACAAATATTGAAATATACGATCTAAAGTAAGAAGCAACGAGTTTCAAGTACTTCAAAGAATGAAAAGCTGATTCAGTACAGCTATACGATCTAAACTGGGAAGCAACGAGTGTCATATACAAACAAAGAAAAGACTGATTGAGTGCAGATATAAGATCTAAACAGAGAAATCAAATAGATCAAATCAGTCAGTCTTAGAAAAAACAAAACACAATTCAGCAGTGAAGCATTTCGCCAGGATTCAGAATCGATCTGATTGCATTGAACAGAACAGGGTATTACACAGACTACTGAACCCAAAGACAGAACACAACGGCGCACGCCAAATCGGTAAATCCATCCACCACAGCACATATCACACAGAGCAAACGAGGAAGTTGCTCCATTAGACGAATCTAGCCTCCGAAGCCATAGAGGGTGCGGCCCTGGCGCTTGAGCGCGTAGACGACGTCCATGGCGGTGACGGTCTTGCGGCGGGCGTGCTCGGTGTAGGTGACGGCGTCGCGGATGACGTTCTCGAGGAAGATCTTGAGGACGCCGCGGGTCTCCTCGTAGATGAGGCCGGAGATGCGCTTCACGCCGCCCCTCCTGGCCAGCCTCCGGATGGCCGGCTTGGTGATGCCCTGGATGTTGTCGCGGAGGACCTTGCGGTGCCGCTTGGCGCCGCCCTTGCCCAGCCCCTTGCCGCCCTTGCCGCGCCCAGACATGGCCGCTCCTCTCCGAGGGAGTGTGATTAGGAAGAAGAGGAGCTGCTTTGGAGGGAATCTGATGCTTGCGATGGGATTGGGGATTTGAGGGCGCTGGGTTGGTTTATATGGGGAGGATTTAGGAGGGAACTGTAAGATTTGGGGGACTTTGGGTGCGGGAGGTTTGGGTTTGCTGGGTCGATCCGCGAGACGGTGGAGATGCGACGTTGGATTGAGATCAGAAGGGTGGGATGAGGTGGGAGGGTGCTGGCCCGGATTGATGACGTGGCGCCGTTTGTGGGATTTTGGGCGTTTGTTTCATGGTTTCTGTTTTAGTCAGAGTTTTTCTATTTTTACAGTCTGTTTCACTCATATTTGGTTACATTCATATGTTTCGTTGGGGCAAATTGGGTAAAATACAATGGTTGCAAGTTAGTGCTTGGCTGGAGAAATAGAATGGAAAATTGATTTGATCCATCTCTCGTCTTATGTGGAAGTGGTGACATTACCTCTCATATGCACATAAATAATATGAACAATTGTGATTTTTTGTTGTCTTTTGTTGCTTTGGCGGGAGTCGGATGCTTGCGATGGGATTGGGGATTTGAGGGCGGGGGGGTTTATATGGGGACGATTTTGGGTGGGAAGTGCAAAATTTTGGAGGATTGGGGCGGGAGGTGTTATGCTGGGTCGATCCGCGAGACGGTGGAGATGGGACGTTGGATTAGAATCAGAAGGGTGAGATGAGCTGGGAGGGTGCTGGTGTGGATCCATGACGTGGCGCTGGATGTGGGGTCTGGGCGGTTGTTTTATGGTACTCCCTCCATTCCACAATATAGTGCGTCTGCGCTTCCCGGTTTATATGGGGACGATTTTGGGTGGGAAGTGCAAAATTTTGGAGGATTGGGGCGGGAGGTGTTATGCTGGGTCGATCCGCGAGACGGTGGAGATGGGACGTTGGATTAGAATCAGAAGGGTGAGATGAGCTGGGAGGGTGCTGGTGTGAATCCATGACATGGCGCTGGATGTGGGGTCTGGGCGGTTGTTTTATGGTACTCCCTCCATTCCACAATACAGTGCGTCTGCGCTTCCCGGTTTATATGGGGACGATTTTGGGTGGGAAGTGCAAAATTTTGGAGGATTGGGGCGGGAGGTGCTTTGCTGGGTCGATCCGCGAGACGGTGGAGATGGGACGTTGGATTAGAATCGGAAGGGGGAGATGAGCTGGGAGGGTGCTGGTGTGGATCCATGACGTGGCGCTGGATGTGGGGTCTGGGCGGTTGTTTTATGATACTCCCTCCATTCCACAATATAGTGCGTCTGCGCTTCCCGATAGTCAAGTTTGACCGTAAGTTGTACGAATTCAGTGGTATAATTTTGGCCCCCGCCGCAATCAATCTTAATAGTTAAATTTACGGTCAAGCTTGAATCTCCGGAAGCGCGGGCGCACTACATTATGGAACGGAGGAAGTATATGATTCACTTACATAATCATAGCATCTCTAGCACATCCCGCAAAATCATTTTAAGGTTCTGTGAATACAGTTTTGTGGCTATGAGTGCTTCACGGAACAGATCCCATAAACTCATACAATATGTAACACCCCGAGAATCATGCTACAGTAATCCCCTTCTAATGATGCCTTGTCATCATTGTTACTGTTGCTAATCTTCACTTGTTCCAAATCACCGATTCAAATTCAAGTACAATCTAAAGTCAAAACTCTTAATTTGTCAGACAGGAGATCTAAAATGTTCATCTTGTGGCAAATAGTCATTTGTTAATATTGGTGGTGAACCAACATTTTGCAAGGTGTTTAAATGGCCTAAAGCAATTAAAACAGTGGCTTAAACATTAGTTTAAATGGATTTTTACTTTATAAAAAGTTCAAACTATTCCAAAAGCCTCCCAACCTTTTTGTGGCAGTGCACAATAATTCCTTGAAATTATCTTGGCCAATGACATAATTTTGCAAAGTCCTAATGGGCTAAAAGGAAAAGGCAAAATGCTGCTGGAAAAATAATAAAAAAACAAAAGGAAAATGAAAAGCCCCCCCCCCCCCCTCAACTGGGCCGACCGGCCCAGCTGGCCACCGTACCCCCCCATGGGCCTTGGCCCACCTCAACCAGCCGGCCCAACTCCCCGCACCGCGCCCCCTTCCTGTTCCTCAGTCGCGCGCCGCTACAGGGCGCGGTCGCCACCGGACCCCCTCGCCGGCGTCGAGGGGAGGATAAGGCCTACACGCCCCGACGCCTCGGCCCCCTCGCCTCCCACTTGCCCTGCCTTCCCCCACCTACATCCACCCACTCCCCTCTCCATCTCGGCCGCTCTCTCCCCCCCTCGCCCGAGCGAGACCGCCGCCGAAGCCTCGCCGTAGGCGTGGCCCCGACCACCATTCGTCGAGCCACCGGGTCCCCGTGCTCCTTCTACGTCGTCCTCGTCGACCCCGCGCTTCAGGACGAGCTGGAGTGCCCTGCAGCGGCCGGGTCAAGCTTTTCCCCAACCTCGGTCGCCGTCGTCCGCCGCGATCGATTCCGCCTCCCCTCTGCGCTCCCGTTCACTCAAGGGCCTCCGTGTGCCGCGCCGTAAGCCTCCGCACCCTCCTCCTTCCTCCGGTTCCCCCTCATGCACCGTAGATGGCTCGCGGCGCCGCCGTCGCCATTGCCGCATGCGGCCTCGTCCGCGAGCTCGTTGCGCTCACCCTGTCCATCTCCGAGCCAAGCCGTGGCCTCCGTCGAGTTTCCGGAGGTCCGTAGAGCCCGCTAGCGCCGTTTGTTAGCTAGAACGCAGCCCGTAGCGTAGGTTTCGGAGATGCCCGTATTCCGGCGCCGCCCGCGGTCGTCGTTGAGCTTCACTCCGGCCACCCCCGCACCTGGGATCACAATAGATCGATGCGGGACGATCTACTCGTTCGAACGCAAGCAAAATCGCGCGAAACGGTGGCCGGTAGCGATTTTCCGAGCATCTCCGGCGAGCTCGCCGCCGCGGGAGGCCACCGGAGCAACTCCGGCGCCGGCCATCTGCGTGGCTAGGTGGGCCCCGCCCCTGGGTCGCTGACCAGTGGGTCCAGGGGGGCCCCGTTGACTGGGTTGACCCAGTCAACATGCTGACTGGGCAACCCCAGCCACTGACATGTGGGCCCCCCTCTGTTATATTAGTCTAATAATGTTTTATAAATAAAAATGATTAGTTAACCTAAAACACTCACTGACGCCAGGGGCCCACTCTCCTAATTGACCCTGTTAGTTTAGTTAATCCACTGTTAAGCCAGCAGAGGCTGACATGTGGGTCCCAGTGCCCCCATTGGTCAGCTTTGACCAGTCAACCTGACTGTTGACTGCTGACGTCATCTCCATGTCATGCTGACGTCATATTCCTATTCTGTTAATTTTGTTATTTATATAATTTCAGAAAACCTTTAAAATTTTAGAAAATCATAGAAAATAAACCGTAACTCGGATGGAAATGTTTTCTACATGAAAGTTGCTCAGAAAAACGTGACGAATCCGAATACGCGATCTGTTTACCTGTCAGATACCTCTAACTATCTGAACGTGGGACTTTCCCCCTCCGGTCATTTGTCTGACACAGGTCTGGAACCGGGGAAATATTCCCGGTTGAATTCCCCCTTCCCCTAGGTCGTGTAGCCATACGTTAGATCACACCCGCATAGCTTATTGCCATGTTATGCTTTGTGATGCTATGCCTGCTTTATAATTACTGTTTCTTCCCCCTCTTCTCCCCGGTAGACCCCGAGACCGATGACGCCCCTGTGATCGACTACGTCGACGACGAACCCTCCTTGCCAGAGCAACCAGGCAAGCCCCCCCTTTGATCATCCCGATATCGCCCGTTCCTTTCTCTCATGCTTGCATTAGATTTTGCTACTGTTATTGTATGCTCCTATTCTGATGCATAGCCTGCTTTTATATCTGTTGTTGTACCTTACCTGCTTATCCTAAACTGCTTAGTATAGGTTGGTTAGTGATCCATCAGTGACCCCCACCTTGTCCTTGTTGCCCCTGCTTCATCATTGAAGACCCGATCAACGGGATCGAAGACCAGGCCCCGACACCGCACATCACTTTCCCCTTAGTTGCTCGACACTGCCGGGTTACTATCGAGTGCCGAGGGTGAGACCTCTACAGCACTTCTGATGTTAACCCTGTGGTGTAGCTATTCGGTCGTGGTCATCGAGGGTGATTCCACCTTAACCACTTCCGATATGACTCTGTCGTGCAACCCCTCAAGTGTGAACCTCGGGGGTGATTCCTCTTACGTTCACCTTGATGATTACATTGAGTGGAATTCACCGGGGGTGATTCCTCGGGTTTTCCCCTTGATGTTTAAACACACAGTTACTATGGTTACTATGACTTTACACTGAACCATGTTACTAAAGACGGGTCGACCCTGAGGGGTGCCCGCGCGAGCATAATTGCGAGTGATGTGGAGACGGGTTGACCTGGAGGGTGCCCGCGAGTTAATTACGAGGCGTGGCCGGGCAGTCTTAGCCCTTGCCACAAGTCCTCGAGACGGGGCAACGGGGCCACATCTTTCGTGAGTCTCTGCTTGTTACCGCGCGTTCCTAATCCACTACGATTTGGATATTTGATCCGAGGGGCCTCTGGCCTGATAGCACTAACCATCACGTGGGCATAGTATGGGCGTTCTGCGTCGTGTACATCAGCCGAAGCTTATTAGACGTCAGCGACGGAGCGGCGCACGCCGGGTTGGACTGCGCAAGCACCTGCCTTGTTGAAGGAGGTAGCTAGGTCTGCTCACCGGCCGCCCACGCAACGTGCAGGAGTTCCCGGGGAGATGGCCCATGACCCCTGGGGGCATAGGTTTAGTCCGGCGTGCTGGCCTCTCTATTAAGCCTAGGTCGGGTTGCGGCGTATTGTTTGGCCGAGGCCGGGCATGACCCAGGAAAGTGTGTCCGGCCGGAGTTAATCAAGCGTGGTGGGTAAGTTGGTGCACCCCTGCAGGGAAGAAAACATCTATCGATAGCCTGTCCTACGGTAACGGACACTTGGAGTTGTATCCCGATCGATACAACTAGAACTGGATACTTGTGATGAGAACTGGATGGTGATGAGGATTTGATTGTGATGATAACTGGATAGTATGGCTCTGGGATTTCTTTCTCGCAGGGAGTCGAGAAAGGATCTCCGGCCGAGGTTGATAACACCACTGCTGCTTTACTTTATGCTACTCTACTTCCTCCTGTTGCTGCAAGATGGTGGGTTCGAGAAGATGCTAGTCTTCGATAGGACTAGGCCTTCTCTCTATTCTGGCATTTCTGCAGCCCAGTCCACATATACAGCCTTCCTTTGATAATGTTGCATATGTAGTGTAGATCCTTGCTTGCGAGTACTTTGGATGAGTACTCACGGTTGCTTTGCTCCCCCTTTTCCCCCTTCTTTCTTCTTTCTGGTTGTTGCAACCAGATGGTGGAGTCCAGGCGCCAGATGCCACCTTTGACGACTGCTGCTACCCCGAGGGTGCCTACTACCACGTGACGGACGCCGACGACTAAGAGTAGATAGGAGGCTCCCAGGCAGGAGGCCTTGCCTTTTCGATCGATGTTGCTTTTGTGCTAGCCTTCTTAAGGCAAACTTGTCTAACTTATGTCTGTACTCAGATATTGTTGCTTCCGCTGACTCTTGTGTATTCAAGCTTATGTATTCGAGCCCTCGAGGCCCCTGGCTTGTAATATAAAGCTTGTATTATTTTAATTTGTGTCTAGAGTTGTGTTGTGATATCTTCCCGTGAGTCCTTGATCTTGATCGTACACATTTGCGTGTATGATTAGTGTACGATTGAATCGAGGGCGTCACAAGTTGGTATCAGAGCCGACTGCCTGTAGGTAGCCCCCTTTCCAACTCCTTGGCCGAAGTTGAGTCTAGTCACTAAAAAAAACTTTTACTAACATGGCTGTGTGTCTTATGGGCCCACGTCGCCATTGGGTGGTATTAGGATCTTTTATTCCTCGTCTATACTCTGGGACTCTGATCTTTTGTCTATTTGGGTTAAAGATTTTACTAACTCTGACTCTAGGATCTCGTAACCACTTCCTCCCGGAGAGCCCCTTCACTACAGATGATCGCTTGCTTCGCCAGAAGATTCTGCAGATACTCGTCGATGTTTCCCGAGACCCTGTGCCCACTACTTTGCAGTTCCTGACCACCGTTAGTCCCCGTGAATAACATACTTGCCGCTTGTACACTCTTCCCCAGATCGTTCCTGTTGTTACAAGATACCCGAAAGTATTCTCTGACTTTTGAGAATCCTTTTCCGACTGCCTTGCAGCTCTTTTCCACCTGAATAACCCTACGAATAATTCCTCACACTTGTTGGGGATTCGTTCATCCCTAGTTGATCATATGTCTCACAAAATTCTTTGAATGCAATTCGATCTCCCAAAGATCCTCTGCAGCCTAGTGCTCCCGAAAGTCTTGTCTGCCTGCATCGTGGTTAAATCCCTATGCCCAGCAATATTCATTAACATCCTTTGTCATTGTCATCCCGAGCCTATTGATTCATTATCTTGGAATTGATCGCAATCATTAGTTGAACCCTGAAATTTGACCTTCTTGCTCATACGTCATTCTGGACATGAGTTGGATCTCGGCCAATCATGTTGTAATTGATTGTCCACCTAGTTCCCTTCAACTTGAATGTCGAATTATTCAGCTGTCTCTATAATCTGGTGCCTTTGCATTCTTTCCCTCTTCTGATTGAGTACTGATACTCACATCAGATCCATTGAGGACCGCTGAATCCGTTGTTGGATTATTATCCAGCAATGTCCTTCATATTCAAATCTCGTGCGCTCTTCCCCTGATACATATTGCCTTCGGTAAATTGTATCCTCTGCTTTTTTGTCAACCATGCTATGCTATTGAGCTGATATTATATGCTCTGGAAGTTTGTGGTATATGTTCCCAAGATGCCCTATGGGTTGAACCTATGTCTTCCTTAATCCATGCATGTGAACCCAAGAGTTTTCACGAGTCATACTCTTCTGGTGTCTTGCCAGATAATATTTCAACATTACAAATTCATTGAACGCGAGAAGTGAATGAAAGGTTATGCATTGGAGAAGTGGGAGTCGACCTTGAACTTTGTGTTCATGCCCATGGAAACGACGTAGGTCTTATCATGGAAGCTTCTCGTAACAACAATTATTCCCTTGGTATAATTTGATCCTGTATTTGTGATTTTGGCCTTTGCAATCGTGGTTCCAACCAAGATTGTCTTCTTTGATCCCCTTTCTCAGGCAAGTTGAAGTGCTTGTCTTCTGCATATCAATACACATGTCCAAACTATAATATGGTCTACCTTCGAGTATTACCCCTGGTATCTCGAGAATATCAAACAACTGAGTTGCTTCCTATGAATATTCATCTAGTATTACTTCTCACCGATTTTAGAATTTCCCCCGGGTTTTGAGTTATCAGCCACTCGAGAACACTGATAAGTGAATCACTTCCGCACTCCAATTCAATAACTCTAAATAATCTTCGTTGCTTATGAGTTATTTAATCCTTCAAGTCATTCCTAGCCTGATCGGCTATATCATTATTGTGCAACTTTTTAACTGTGCTACCTGGTCCTTCTTCCCGAAGCAAAGTTTTCGACGATGAGCTAAGCTTACGTCGATCTTCCTCGTCATATCATTTTTTCCTTGAAAAACAAGCTTGATTTCAAGTTTGTGTCGTACCCGTGGTTCCAATAACCTTTTGCTTCATCATTCCTTTGAGTTAATGTCGTCGCCAATCGATTACATCTCCATGAAATCTCTCGACAAATGTGTCGTGATCACCATCGACATTCTGATGCTCTTTCAGGTTAACAATTGAATTCATGATGAGAAATCCATCCTTGCCCCTCGATGATTTGTGTTATCATCGACAACATTCTTGCCTCCCCCAACACGAAATTGTTCATTTAAATTTTGGATATACATCCTTTTTGACACGTCGATGGATTTTTGCTGAACCCATCGACCACATCCTCATATTTTCCTGGTAAAATTTATGAGAGGTTCAAAAAAAATTCCCGAGGGAACATTGTGTTTTCAAAGCCCGGCCTTTACCTGATGACCATGTCAATGCTATCCAAAAGTATGACTGTGTTACTCCGAACATCATTAAGAACATTTGAGGCGCCATGCTAAATGTTTCTTCATCAATTATCCAAACACCGCTGTATGGGTAGACATCATGATTCTCCTTGCCCCATTAACTAAATGGACAAGTAGTTGATGTACTATCGTTTATATCATGCTCCGCCTTTCCTTGGGAAAGTTACACTCCTAAATCTTGTGTTTAAACACATTTTCCTTTTCATTGGTTTGTTTAACCTTTCTGGAGATCTATATATGTTATAAGCGGAAATAATCCCCTGCTTATGGAAACACCTCGAGGTACAAATCAGTCGGTACGACCCTGTTATTAATGTTGGTGACATTCCGGTAACCACCGATGGATGAGAACTTTGCCTATTGGTCCGCCTCGTTCAAACGAGCAGGAAAATAGTTCTCTCCGTCCCTCGCCCTAGGTACCAACGTTGTTGACAACATAATTGACAGTCTATTATCTGACATGCCTTGCTATCGACCTCCCTTTCTACTTTTAACCCACATGGTGGGCCCATTACCCAAAGTTCCACAGGATCGGAACTTGACTCTCCTGTACACCCTTGTTTCTAAGGTTATTTCTCATGCTTGGCTTCTTATGAGAATCCCGAGCCGCCTTCCGAGAGGCGATCTATTCTGGTATCAGACGCAATACTTATTCCCATTGCTCTGAACCCCTTTCACCCTCTGTTCCAGGCAACGAATGATCGCCTACCATGTTGAAGCTTCTTATTGCACCTTCTTACCTTGCTCTTGATGACTTTCTTGGATTTCAATTCGAGAGATGCCTCTATGCCACGTTCACTGAGATAGCCCCCAGGTATCTTTCTTGTATTGAGCTCCGTTTTTCCTGAGTCTTTCTCCCTTACTCCACCTCTTAAATCTCGGGACGAGATTTCTTGTAGTGGAGGAGATTTGTAACACCCCGAGAATCATGCTACAGTAATCCCCTTCTAAGGATGCCTTGTCATCATTGTTACTGTTGCTAATCTTCACTTGTTCCAAATCACCGATTCAAATTCAAGTACAATCTAAAGTCAAAACTCTTAATTTGTCAGACAGGAGATCTAAAATGTTCATCTTGTGGCAAATAGTCATTTGTTAATATTGGTGGTGAACCAACATTTTGCAAGGTGTTTAAATGGCCTAAAGCAATTAAAACAGTGGCTAAAACAATAGTTTAAATGGCTTTTTACTTTATAAAAAGTTCAAACTATTCCAAAAGCCTCCCAACCTTTTTGTGGCAGTGCACAATAATTCCTTGAAATTATCTTGGCCAATGACATAATTTTGCAAAGTCCTAATGGGCTAAAAGGAAAAGGCAAAATGCTGCTGGAAAAATAATAATAAAAACAAAAGGAAAAGGAAAAGCCCCCCCCTCAACTGGGCCGACCGGCCCAGCTGGCCACCATGCCCCCCCATGGGCCTTGGCCCACCTCAACCAGCCGGCCCAACTCCCCGCACCGCGCCCCCTTCCTGTTCCTCAGTCGCGCGCCGCTACAGGGCGCGGTCGCCACCGGACCCCCTCGCCGGCGTCGAGGGGAGGATAAGGCCTCCACGCCCCGACGCCTCGGCCCGCTCGCCTCCCACTTGCCCTGCCTTCCCCCACCTACCTCCACCCACTCCCCTCTCCATCTCGGCCGCTCTCTCCCCCCCTCGCCCGAGCGAGACCGCCGCCGAAGCCTTGCCGTAGGCGTGGCCCCGACCACCATTCGTCGAGCCACCGGGTCCCCGTGCTCCTTCTACGTCGTCCTCGTCGACCCCGCGCTTCAGGACGAGCTGGAGTGCCCTGCAGCGGCCGGGTCAAGCTTTTCCCCAACCTCGGTCGCCGTCGTCCGCCGCGATCGATTCCGCCTCCCCTCTGCGCTCCCGTTCACTCAAGGGCCTCCGTGTGCCGCGCCGTAAGCCTCCGCACCCTCCTCCTTCCTCCGGTTCCCCCTCATGCACCGTAGATGGCTCGCGGCGCCGACGTCGCCATTGCCGCATGCGGCCTCGTCCGCGAGCTCGTTGCGCTCACCCTGTCCATCTCCGAGCCAAGCCGTGGCCTCCGTCGAGTTTTCGGAGGTCCGTAGAGCCCGCTAGCGCCGTTTGTTAGCTAGAACGCAGCCCGTAGCGTAGGTTTCGGAGATGCCCATATTCCGGCGCCGTCCGCGGTCGTCGTTGAGCTTCACTCCGGCCACCCCCGCACCTAGGATCACAATAGATCGATGCGGGACGATCTACTCGTTCGAACGCAAGCAAAATCGCGCGAAACGGTGGCCCGTAGCGATTTTCCGAGCATCTCCGGCGAGCTTGCCGCCGCGGGAGGCCACCGGAGCAACTCTGGCGCCGGCCATCTGCGTGGCTAGGTGGGCCCCGCCCCTGGGTCGCTGACCAGTGGGTCCAGGGGGGCCCCGTTGACTGGGTTGACCCAGTCAACATGCTGACTGGGCAACCCCAGCCACTGACATGTGGGCCCCCTCTGTTATATTAGTCTAATAATGTTTTATAAATAAAAATGATTAGTTAACCTAAAACACTCACTGACGCCAGGGGCCCACTCTCCTAATTGACCCTGTTAGTTTAGTTAATCCACTGTTAAGCCAGCAGAGGCTGACATGTGGGTCCCAGTGCCCCCATTGGTCAGCTTTGACCAGTCAACCTGACTGTTGACTGCTGACGTCATCTCCATGTCATGCTGACGTCATATTCCTATTCTGTTAATTTTGTTATTTATATAATTTCAGAAAACCTTTAAAATTTTAGAAAATCATAGAAAATAAACTGTAACTCGGATGGAAATGTTTTCTACATGAAAGTTGCTCAGAAAAACGTGACGAATCCGAATACGCGATCTGTTTACCTGTCAGATACCTCTAACTATCTGAACGTGGGACTTTCCCCCTCCGGTCATTTGTCTGACACAGGTCTGGAACCGGGGAAATATTCCCGGTTGAATTCCCCCTTCCCCTAGGTCGTGTAGCCATACGTTAGATCACACCCGCATAGCTTATTGCCATGTTATGCTTTGTGATGCTATGCCTGCTTTATAATTACTGTTTCTTCCCCCTCTTCTCCCCGGTAGACCCCGAGACCGATGACGCCCCTGTGATCGACTACGTCGACGACGAACCCTCCTTGCCAGAGCAACCAGGCAAGCCCCCCCTTTGATCATCCCGATATCGCCCGTTCCTTTCTCTCATGCTTGCATTAGATTTTGCTACTGTTATTGTATGCTCCTATTCTGATGCATAGCCTGCTTTTATATCTGTTGTTGTACCTTACCTGCTTATCCTAAACTGCTTAGTATAGGTTGGTTAGTGATCCATCAGTGACCCCCACCTTGTCCTTGTTGCCCCTGCTTCATCATTGAAGACCCGATCAACGGGATCGAAGACCAGGCCCCGACACCGCACATCACTTTCCCCTTAGTTGCTCGACACTGCCGGGTTACTATCGAGTGCCGAGGGTGAGACCTCTACAGCACTTCTGATGTTAACCCTGTGGTGTAGCTATTCGGTCGTGGTCATCGAGGGTGATTCCACCTTAACCACTTCCGATATGACTCTGTCGTGCAACCCCTCAAGTGTGAACCTCGGGGGTGATTCCTCTTACGTTCACCTTGATGATTACATTGAGTGGAATTCACCGGGGGTGATTCCTCGGGTTTTCCCCTTGATGTTTAAACACACAGTTACTATGGTTACTATGACTTTACACTGAACCATGTTACTAAAGACGGGTCGACCCTGAGGGGTGCCCGCGCGAGCATAATTGCGAGTGATGTGGAGACGGGTTGACCTGGAGGGTGCCCGCGAGTTAATTACGAGGCGTGGCCGGGCAGTCTTAGCCCTTGCCACAAGTCCTCGAGACGGGGCAACGGGGCCACATCTTTCGTGAGTCTCTGCTTGTTACCGCGCGTTCCTAATCCACTACGATTTGGATATTTGATCCGAGGGGCCTCTGGCCTGATAGCACTAACCATCACGTGGGCATAGTATGGGCGTTCTGCGTCGTGTACATCAGCCGAAGCTTATTAGACGTCAGCGACGGAGCGGCGCACGCCGGGTTGGACTGCGCAAGCACCTGCCTTG
This sequence comes from Triticum timopheevii, assembly GCA_963921465.1. Lineage (NCBI taxonomy): Eukaryota > Viridiplantae > Streptophyta > Magnoliopsida > Poales > Poaceae > Triticum > Triticum timopheevii. Next base: position 532,435,446 of record OY997264.1, read on the forward strand.
TTGAAGGAGGTAGCTAGGTCTGCTCACCGGCCGCCCACGCAACGTGCAGGAGTTCCCGGGGAGATGGCCCATGACCCCTGGGGGCATAGGTTTAGTCCGGCGTGCTGGCCTCTCTATTAAGCCTAGGTCGGGTTGCGGCGTATTGTTTGGCCGAGGCCGGGCATGACCCAGGAAAGTGTGTCCGGCCGGAGTTAATCAAGCGTGGTGGGTAAGTTGGTGCACCCCTGCAGGGAAGAAAACATCTATCGATAGCCTGTCCTACGGTAACGGACACTTGGAGTTGTATCCCGATCGATACAACTAGAACTGGATACTTGTGATGAGAACTGGATGGTGATGAGGATTTGATTGTGATGATAACTGGATAGCATGGCTTTGGGATTTCCTTCTCGCAGGGAGTCGAGAAAGGATCTCCAGCCGAGGTTGATAACACCACTGCTGCTTTACTTTATGCTACTCTACTTCCTCCTGTTGCTGCAAGATGGTGGGTTCGAGAAGATGCTAGTCTTCGATAGGACTAGGCCTTCTCTCTATTCTGGCATTTCTGCAGCCCAGTCCACATATACAGCCTTCCTTTGATAATGTTGCATATGTAGTGTAGATCCTTGCTTGCGAGTACTTTGGATGAGTACTCACGGTTGCTTTGCTCCCCCTTTTCCCCCTTATTTCTTCTTTCTGGTTGTTGCAACCAGATGGTGGAGTCCAGGCGCCAGATGCCACCTTTGACGACTGCTGCTACCCCGAGGGTGCCTACTACCACGTGATGGACGCCGACGACTAAGAGTAGATAGGAGGCTCCCAGGCAGGAGGCCTTGCCTTTTCGATCGATGTTGCTTTTGTGCTAGCCTTCTTAAGGCAAACTTGTCTAACTTATGTCTGTACTCAGATATTGTTGCTTCCGCTGACTCTTGTGTATTCAAGCTTATGTATTCGAGCCCTCGAGGCCCCTGGCTTGTAATATAAAGCTTGTATTATTTTAATTTGTGTCTAGAGTTGTGTTGTGATATCTTCCCGTGAGTCCTTGATCTTGATCGTACACATTTGCGTGTATGATTAGTGTACGATTGAATCGAGGGCGTCACACAATAATTTTGCGATACAAGTTTACGAGATATGTTTCGTCGGAGCCCTCCCGATACAGCAAACCAAATTTCATGTGCGGTAGCCGGCCATCCTATATTTTTTCGAGAAAACATTCGATATATTCATCTTTAATCGTGGTAGTAAAACGAACACCAGAAATAATAAAAATGACATCCAGATTCATAGACCACCTGGCGGCGACTACATGCGCTGAAGCGAGCCAACGGCGCGCCACCGTCATTGCCCCTCCCTTACCGGAGCCGGGCAAAATTATTGTAGTAGACAGCCGGGAAGTTGTCGTGTTAAGAATTAATACCTCATAGGACCAATGCACCAGAACAACAATCGTCGTCGATAAAGAGTAGCGTAGATCAGAAAGATCCAACCTGAATACACACAGACCTAGACGGACGATGAACAGATCCGAGCAAATCCACCAAAGGCAGATCCTCCGGAGACACACCTCCACGCCCACCGACGATGCTAGATGCATCACCGGAACAGGGGCTAGGCAGGGAGAACCTTGTTCCATCTTCCGGAAGCCGTCGCCGTCTCGCCTTCCTAAGCAGGACACAGACCCTAACAAAACTCAAAAACACATTTAAAACGGAGCCCTCCCACCGACGAGGGCCAGGATCCACCGCGTCCTCATGGCCCTAAGGCCATCAGAGACAAGGCGGACCGGTGTCGGTGCCAGTGGGAGGAGGAGGAACCCTGTTTTTTAGGAGAGTAGAACTACTCGATACTCTATATTGCAAAACAAACGTATCCGCCGGCCATCCTATATGATCGCCCATGCGACCACACCCTTGTTTGCAAACATCAAATTCATACAAACACTTGTACGTCAATCATTGAACCATGGGAGTACACATAAGAATGAATGTAAACGCATAAATAAAAATTATTCGAAGAGAAAATACATAGTTTAAGTGTTTAACACAAAATTTATTGGAAGTGCATAATTCAAACCTAAAGTTCAATCATTCCAGTGTGAGTTCACATATACTCCACAAAATGATTAAGCAATTGCATGTGCGCATGTGTATCTCAGAGTTATGTATGTATCTCTAGAAAGTTCGCAGCATGTTGTGTGTCCTGTTCCGGGAGGCCAGCATCTACTCCGGACTTGTCAAAATCATGTGTGTGGGATGCCCTCGCCCACATCCTCCACAAACATATCATTCAAGATTACACGACGGTTCATCACTGTTGAAATATATTGTCTGTATTATTGCTCGTCTCTCTTTATCGGATTGGTTTTTTGGTTGCATTGACTAAAGTATGCACTTCTACATGATATCGAAGCCAAGAGGTCTTGAGTTCAAGACCGGCTGACTGTAATTAAATTGCAACCCACTTTCGGTCCACGTTTAGGCCTAAGGGAGCTAAGCGTGAGGGGAAGTGTTGACATATAAATGTATTGCCTGGTCTCTTTCATCAGATTGGTCTTTTTGATGAGTTGGCTGGAGAATGAATTCAATATGATATCCGAGCCAAGAGGTCTTGAGTTCAAGACCGTGCCAACATAGTATTAAATAAAACGATTCTACAGCCTACATCGATCCCACATCCCTAGACGTGAGGGGGGTGTTGAAATATATTGCTCGTCTCTCTTTCTCAGATCGGTCTTTTTGTTGTATTAGCTAGAGCATGCACTTCTACATGGTATCGGAGTCAAGAGGTCTTGAGTTCAAGACCCGACTGTCTGCAATTAAATTGCAGCCCACTTTCAGTCCACATTTAGGCATGAGGGAGCTGCACGTGAGGGGGAGTGTTGACGTACAAATGCATTACCTAGTCTCTTCCATCAGATCGGTCTTTTGGTTGGATTGGCTAGAGCATGCACTTCTACAATCACCTGCCACATTGTTTCTGCATTCGACATCATTGCCACTCCATAAGCTATACCTCAAGAGCTTGGAGCATTTTAAATGTCCTCTCCACATCCTTTCTAACATCTTCTTGCATTTGTGCAAAGAGACTTCTTTTGTTGCCTTGGGGATCAGTTATAGTCTTCACAAACGTCATCCATTAAAGATATATACCATCGGCCAGGTAGTACCCCCAATGTTGTAGCCATACCCATTTACTGTGTAGTTGCATGTCAGAGCATCCCCATCACAAAGTCTCTTGAACAACAGTCTCTACTGAAGCACATTGATGTCATTATGAGTTTCGATCATGCCAAAGAAAGGATATGTTAAATGCACAAGTATTATGACGATATTGCTTCAAATGTGATGGTTGCCTCCTTGATGTGACGTTGATACTGCCTGCACAAACTTATCAGGCAGTTCTTCCGTTGCCAAGGATGCAATCGACTGACCCGAGCATACCCAAAAAACGTCTTGATGCTCCAATTGCGAATAAATTTTTTGTGTCCTTGGCATTTGGTTCTCTCAGGAACTCTGATTCTAACACCTTCACCGCGTCAGCGGAAAATGTCACATTTGTGTCAATGCATGTTCTCTTTCCCATCCGGACAATCTCATCAACGGCATCTACGGTTTTACCATATGCAAGAATCCTGCAAGTAGTCATGAAATTATGCATAGGAGAGCATAATATCCTACGTTTTATCGAACCCTTGAAGTTGAGAATATGCTCCTCTTTCTTCTCCATTTCTTCCTAGATACTCATCATCACCATCATGTCAGCATCTTCGTCGTCATCGACATCTGATCCAATGAATCAATGAGCTCCTTGAACATGAATTCATCGAGCTCATTGTAATGAAACTCTTCATTTGATGAATACATCGTTTGCCTAAAAATGATCAAAATAATCTAAAAACCCGCCCCGAAATTCTGTCAATCACATGGCGGGCAAGGTGTATGTTTGGTGGACTAGGAAGTACCATGGCTTAGTCCAAGCAGCAACCAGATCCGGGGCGACAAAGGATGTCCTGGAAGGACAGAGACAATGGTGGTCACATTGTGGGTTGGGAACGTTTGCAGAGCTACGTGGAGATGCAGTCGGGCGAGTGTTTGGGACAATTAAGAGGCATTTGAAGTGGGTCTGGCCTGCTGGATCTGACATGGCGCGTGTGACTGATGCGTCAAGGTGGCCCCAAATCCGCACCGACATATAGGATGGGTTTAGGGGTGTCGTACAACCAGGACAATGAGCTGCGTTTGTGGGTTCCTGTTGGGTGGTTGTTTCTGGTCTAGGTGGTGTCTAGGTTGTCCGCCCATATGTTTAGGGGGGAGTGGGGGATCCGGTTGGAGATGCTCTTACATGTTAGTCTTTCCTCAGAGAGATAGAATGGAATCGATTTGATCCATCTCTTGTATTATGTAAAGATGATGAGATTACCTCTTATACGCATACATACAATTGGAACAATTGTCCTTCTATCCAAGTCTTGTGATGCTACAAGAGTGAAGGATTTTCGGCCAATCAGTCTTATGCATTCTATCGCAAAAGATTGTTTGTAAGTTGTTATCCCTTGCTCGCAGATGGCCTTCATAAAAAAAGTAATCGATACAGGAAAATTTTCAACATGTCAATAATGTTATGCAAAAGGTGCATGATATGTCTCTAACATATCTATAATTTATGAAGTATTCATGCTAATATATTATCATTTTTGGATGTTTTACAATCATTATATAGCAACTTTATATCATTTTTTGGGACTAACCTATTGACCCATTGCCCAGTGTTAGTTGTTATTTTTTTGCTTGTTTATTACATCGCAAGAAATCAATATCAAACGGACTCCAAACACCGTGTAACTTTTTGGAATTTTTGATGGACTAGAAGACCACTAGTGGGCCAATGAAGCACCTGGGGGGCTGCTCGAGGGGAGCAGCACCCACCAGGGCGCGCCAGGAGGCCCAGGCGCGCCCTGGTGGGTGCTGCCCACCTCGGGCGCCCCCTGAACCGCCTCTTCGCCCTATAAATTCTCAAATATTCCAAAACCCTTCGGGGTAGCCCTAAATCAGAAGTTCCGCCGCTGCAAGGCCTTTGTATCCACGAGATCCAATCTAGACCCCATTCCGGCAACCTACCGGAAGGGGGAATCATCACTGGTGGCCATCTTCATCATCTCAGTGGCCACCAAGATGAGGAGGGAGTAGTCCACCCTCGGGGATGAGGGTTTGTACCAGTAGCTATGTGTTTAATCTCTCTCGCACGATCTTGAGACGTCACGATCTTGATGTATCATGGGCTTTGTTAACATAGATGGATCATATGATGTTTCTCCCCTCACTATTTTGTTGTGATGAATTGAGTTTTTCCTTTGAGATTTTGTTGTTATCGGATTGAATACTTTTATGGATTTGAGAACACTTGACATATGTCTTGCAATTGAATACTCGTGGTGACAATGGGGTATCATATTGATTCACTTGATATGTGTTTTGTCATTCAACTTGCGGATTCCCGCGGTGAAATTGGGGTAATCTATGCATAGGGGTTGATGCACATTCTTGTCTTTGTTTCTCCGGTAGAAATCTTGGGGCACTCTTTGAAGTTCCTTGTGTTGGATTGAGTATTATGAATATGAACTTGCTTTGGTGTTATTTTAGTACGAACTCTAGGATAGATCGAATGGAAAGAATAGCTTTGTGTTATTTTAGTACGAACTCTTGAATAGATCTAACGGAAAAAATAACTTTGAGGTGGTTCCGTACCCTACAAACAATTTATCCTTATGTTCTCCGCTAGATAGGAACTTTGGTGTGATTCTTCATCGCACTTTGAGGGATGGTTATATGATCCAACTATGTTAGCACTGGTGAGAGATTGCACTAGTGAAAGTATGCACCCTAGGCCTCATTTTCCATCATTGCAATATCGTTTGTGCTCCGTTTTACTTTTTACTACCTTGTTGTTTTTTATTGTTCGCACTACAAAAACTCATATCTACTATCCATAATACACTTTTATCACCATCTCTTCGCCGAACTAGTGCACCTATACAATTTGCCATTGTATTGGGTGTGTTGGGGACACAAGAGATTTGTTGTATTTGATTGCAGGGTTGCTTGAGAGAGACTATCTTCATCCTACGCCTCCCATGGATTGATAAAGCTTAGGTCATCCACTTGAGGGAAAATTGCTACTGCCCTACAAAACTCTACGCTTGGAGGCCCAACACGTGTCTACAAGAATAAATTTGCGTAGTATACATCAAGCTCTTTTCTGGCGCCGTTGTCGGGGAGGTGAGTGCATGAAGGTATATCTTTAGATCTTGTGATTGAATCTTTTAGTTTCTTGTTTTATCACTAGTTTGGTTTATAAAAGAAAACTACATAAAAAATGGAATTAAGGTTGCATCATATTATTGGTCATCTTTATAATATCTTTCTTAAAAATGATGGATCGGAAAGTTGTGCTCAATTGTTAGAAGAAGAATGCTATAAAATGTTTGGCATAGAATCTTTGAATGATGAGCATGATTGCAATGTTCTTGGCATGAACTCTTTGAATATCCATGATGCTAATGATATGCAAAGCCACGAGCTTGGGGATGCTATGTTTGATGAATATGATGTTTTTAGTCCCCCAAGACTTGATGTGAAAATTTGTTATAATGATTGCATGCCTCCTATTTATGATGATTATAATGATGAAAGTGGATTCGGAGAGGTCATGACTTTATTTAATGATGAATCCACCATTTTGGATGAGGCTTCAATAGACTATGAGAACAAGGTCGCTATCTATGATGATTATGGTGATGACATGTATGCTATATTGAATAATTATACCCATGAAACTTGTCATCATGATTTTAATTTTCAATCTCATGATAGTTATTTTGTTGAGTTTGCTCCCACCACTATTCATGAGAATAAATTTGCTTATGTGGAGAGTAACAAAATTGCTATGCTTATGTGTCATGAAAAGAATGCTTTATGTGATGGTTATATTGTTTAATTTCTTCATGATACTACTGAAAATTATTATGAGAGAGGAACATATGCTTTTACATATCTCAGTAATATCATGTTTCCTCTCTTTGTGTTGAAAATCTTGAAGTTGTGCTTGTTTTTCCTTCCTATGCTAGTTGATTCTTGTTCCCATAAATTGTTTGCTCACAAAATCCGTATGCATAGGAAGTGGGTTAGACTTAAATGTGCTAGTCGTATGCTTAATGAGGCTCTCTATGTGTTTCAATTCTTATCTTTTATGCGAGCATTATTGAAATCATCATGCCTAGCTAAAAGGCATTAAATAAAAGTGCTTGTTGGGAGAAAACCCAGCACTTTTACCTACTGTTTTTGTGTGTTCACATGATTAGGCTACTTTAGTAATCATGTTTTATTGCTTTTGTTTCAATAAAGTGCCAAGTAAAGCCTTCGGGATCATGTTGGGTGATGGTTGTTTTGATCTTGCTGAAAAATAGAAACTTTTGCGCTCATGAAAATAACTCTCATTTTTAACAGAAGAGTGATTTTGAGTTGATTCTTTTTGCAGAAGATTAATATAATAATTGCTCACGTGGTCCAATTTTGGTCGTAATTTTTGGAGTAGTAGAAGTATGGTTTGAGTATAGATTACTACAGATTGTTCTGTTTTTGACAGATTCTGTTTTCAATGCATAATTTGCTTGTTTCCTAGTTTCTATGGCTTATATTGCTCAATATAGATTGTAGAAATGATATGCTACAATAGGAATTGTGCAAAAAGAATCCAGGCAGAAGAGCTATGCAGATTCTAAACGCAAGGAGACAGTATACGAATTCGGAGACAGAGTTTATCTTCGCGTATCTCCACTTCGAGGAGTTAAGCGTTTTGGAGTTAAGGGAAAGTTAGCGCCACGTTTGTGGGACCATACAAACTATTGGAGCGTATGGGAAAAGTTGCTTATAAGTTGGAATTGCCCGAAGGATTGTCAGGAGTTCACGATGTGTTCCACGTTTCCCAGTTGAAGAAGTGCCACGTAGAGATGGCTGATATACCGCTGAGAGATACAGCGCCACTGGAAGCGATTCAGTTGGATAATGATTTGGCCTACAAGGAGAAACCAGTCAAGATCCTCGAGTTTGCCAGCCGAGTCACACGCAGCAAGGTTATCAAGTTTTGCAAAGTTCAGCGGAGCCACCATACCGAAGACGAAGCCACCTTGGAGCGAGAGGAAGATCTACTAAAGGACCACCCTCACCTATTTTCTAGCCAACCCGAATCTCGAGGGCGAGATTCATCTTAAGGGAGATAGGTTTGTGACATCCCAAATTTGCAATTTGGAATGTTATACATTAGATCATCATTGCATATCATATTTTATTGCATTTTGGCTTGATCCTAGAAATTCTACGCAACTCAAGGACCCACGGAGAGAGTTGGGGATTTCGTTATTTTCATATTTGGATTTTCTCAAATTTTGAAAATAGGATCATTTGAATTTAATTATTTTATCTTCAAAAAAAAATTATTGTAAAAATAAGAGAGAGGGAATAAAATGACTTTACCAGAATAAAGAAATATTGAGGATTTAATATTAAAACCAAATAAGATTGTATTTCGGATTTTTATCGATATTTTATTTGAATTAGGAAAAATGCGCGTTTTACAAAATTGCATTTAGGCCCCAAGTAAATGTTCATCTTGTCCGGCTTATTTTTAGAGGACGGGGAAAATTTATTTCGGGATTTTGGAGTCCGTTTAGTATTTCTTTTATTTGTTTTTCTGCGTGAAATTATTTAAAAAAAAGAAGAAAAAAAGAACCGACCTACCGGGCCGTGTCCGACTAGGACTCCTGGCCCGGCCGGCCCTTATAAGCCGGGAGGCCGCCCCGCCAGCCCAGCCGCCCACCCCGAAACCCTAACCCTGAGCCGTCGTCGTCGCCGCCGCCGCCACCGCCGACCGCGCTGCCGCCGACCCCCGCTGCCGTCCGCCGACCGCCGCCGCCCTCGCTGGAGCCTGCCGCCGTTGAAGGTAGCCTCCGCCGCCTCGGTTTTCACGAGAAAACCGATCGTTTTTTTCGAAACCCTAGATCCGTTTTTTTAGATCCGGTTCAGTTTATTTTTGGTTTAGTTTATTTTGCGGACGTTCGTTCGTACGTTTCTTTTTACGAACGGATTTCGTCGTTTAGCCACAGATAGCGAATGTTCGTTCGTTAGCCTGTTCGTTCGTTTTTCTTTTTCTCATATTTTCCGCGATTATTTTGAATTGCGATTTCTGATCCGATTTTCGTTCTATTATAACTTTTTGCTCGTTTATCGGAATCAGGCGATTCAAACGCCTAGAGTTTCGTCTCGAAACCCTCTTTCCGTTTAACTAACTCAAACAAGTTTTTGCTATTGTAAAATTTGACTTAGGTCCAGATTAGTAAACGAAGCTTGTTTCTTTCGCCGTTTGACTTTCGTTGCTTCGTTTGATTTGATTCTTTTTGCAAACCGGAGTTCTTAAGTTGAACCTTATGGTTAGATCTCTTATTTGAGTTTTACATGTGCATTAGATGAGTGCTTATTGTATGCTTGTTTGTTTGCGATAGAGTAACCGGAGTGTGCCGCTTGCTACTACGAGTCTCTAGGTTTCACGGATCATCAGCAAGGCAAGTAATACTTTGATCATACCTCTTTACTACCCAGTTTTATTGCATTAGATCAATCCTCAAACAATTGCATGGTTAGGATCTGATTAATATGTGGGTTTTGGGAAGTAGATGGTGTAGAACCTATTACCTGTTTTATTTATCAAACCTTTGGGAGTTACTTCTACGTTTGCTCATATTGCTATGCTATGCTAGTAGACGTGGATTGGGTGAGTGTATCCATGACAGATGTGAGATTGTTATTTAATTGTTTACTTAAGGTGGCAACTTTAATTCACATCTGGGTGGATTGAGGTACCTGGGGAACCCAGTGCTGCCTGTATTTTGGAAATCCCGTGGTACCGTGTGATTCCCCTATGGACCGCCACCCAGGCTCAAAGGGATAATGAGATTATTCATGCTAGAAACTTCCGTGTACAACCGCAAGCTATTATGGGCTCTAGCATAGTTGAGTATGTTGTGTGACCTCTTTCGGTGGTAGACTAGCAGATGTAGGGGATGTAGGTTGGTACTGTCTACCCAGAGTAAAGAGTTAATGCTTCTGAAAGACTGTGTCTTGGTCATCCGTTTCTCAAACATCATGTAGTGCGAGAATCCAACGAAGGCGATCGAGTCTTGCGGGGAAAAGTGCGCAAACCTCTGCAAAGTGTACAAACTAATCATGGTTAGCCGTGTCCCCGGTTATGGATGTTTTGAGTATCTAGTACTTGGGTTATCATGTGAATCTCATCATGTTACTTAAATTAATTTTGCTGGGTTAATGATGATGCTTAATTGGGATTGAGTTGGAGGAACCTTCTCAACGTTAAACAACCACCATGATAGTTAAATAAAATTTATTCCTTTGTTGTAGGGAAAAATTGGCTTTATGCAAAACTGTAACCACAGAGCTTTACACCAGCCATATATGCATGTAGTGATAGCATTATTCTTTTCATTACTCTCTATGTGTTACATAGCCAGCATATTCCATGTGCTGACCCATTTTCGGGCTACAATGTTCATGTTGCAGGCTTTTCAGACGACGAGTAAGGTGCCTTAGGTCGTGGTCTTATACTCAGTGATGCCGTTGGAGTTGATGGACTTGCTTATCTTCCAAGCCTTCCGCTGTTATCGTTATTAGATGGCCTTAAGCCATATTTATTGTAATAAGTTCTCTTTTGAGACATTCAATGTAATAAGTGTGTGATTGCTACTCTGTTATAAATCCTTCAAGTACTGTGCGTGTCAGCATTATCGATCCAGGGATGACACCAATGCACAGAGATCAGACTGTTTGAGGTCTGGTCGCTACAAGATGGTATCAGAGCACACACTGATTGTAGGACATGACCACTAAGCTAAAGCCCTAGATCACTACTCTCTCTTCTCATTTCTGACTCCTCATCTTTTCTACTCTTTTAGGATGGCGGATGCAAGGAACAAGTTCACACAACCGGATGAAGATACATCGTTTGGACGCCACTTGAAGGAAGTCATTAGATACCTGAACATCGAAGTATCAAGTTTCACCGTGACCTACATTGCCACTTTACCATAAGAGGAGCGTTGGATGATTCAAGTTCAAGTTCCAGGAAGGATGTTCATGCCCGTCACTGAGCCCACAGAGTTTTCCTTTGATGCACCAACCTAGAGTCTAGGAAAGAGCATGGCAGCCCACATCACCATGGGATGCATTGGAGAAGTTTACTACAAGGATCTCAAGGATACTATTTACCAGATTTGTGGGCGCCGAGATGAGCAATGGGAGATGATCAACACCGGGAAGGATAGATCAATTGCAGCTTTCATCCAGGAGCTAAACCAGCACATTCGTCGCCAGGAGAACCAGATGTGCACAGGCATGATAGATCTGAAGAAGGCTATGACCAAGATCATGGAGCTGAAGGAAAAACTCAAGTCTACACGCGATGGATATGAGGAGGAAATGACGACACTCGTGGAGAAGAATGATGATCTGAAGAAGAAGCTAAAAGTATTCATGGGATTCCCCGCGACTGGAGGAGAACACGATGATTGCACTTGCCCGGAGAATTACATCATCATCGATGACACCGACTCGAACCTAGACGATAGTGATGATGACTTTGTTGATGAAGCTGGAGCAGATATCAATTTTTCTAGTCGACCACCATAACAGTAGTAGTATTCCCCCATGTATATAGTATAGTCCGAGCACTTTTGTAACAATAGTTAGACCGTTGTATGCCCTTGTTTGAATTGATTGAAGTGATATTGATTGCATTTGTGTCATGAGCATATGGGTAGTGTTTTTCTCTTTAGACCTCCCTCTATTCTATATTCTCATCTTTTCTAAACCCTCAGATGCCTCCGAGACGTGACAATGGATTTGCTTTTCCACCGGAGCTCACTCAGTTGATCCAGCAGCAGAATGCATTGATACAGATGCTAGTCCAGAATCAGAATCAGGGGAACAACAACAACAACAACAACAACAACAACAACAACCCACCACCACCACCACCTGTTGATCACTTAGCCCGTTTCTTGAGGCTAAATCCGCCGGTGTTCTCCAATAGCACCGAGCCGATAGTTGTAGATGATTGGCTCCACAAGATGGGAAGGGAGTTGACCACTGCAGGATGCACAGATGCGAAGAAGGTGCGTTTTGCCGCACATCAGCTTGATGGACCCATAGCATCATGGTGGGAGAATTTCACAGCCACTTATCCTATCAACACTGTCACATGGGATCAGTTTCAGCAGGCTTTCCGTACTGCCCATGTTTCAGCAGGAGCTATGGCCATGAAGAAGCGTGAGTTTTGCAACTTGCACCAAGGAGGACATACAGTTAGCCAGTATGTGGATGACTTTAGTAAAGTTAGCACGTTATGCCCCATATGACGTTGCTACCGATGCAGCTAAACAGGAGAAGTTTCTGGAAGGACTGAATGATGAGCTGAGCATGCAGTTGATGGTGGCAACCTTCAACAATTATCAGGAGTTGGTAGACCGAGCTCTCATGATTGAAGGGAAGCAGCAGCAGATTGACAGCCGCAAGAGGAAGTATGGACAAGGGAAGTACAATTCTGGAGCTCAGCAGAAGCCTCATTTTACCCCGAACTCGGGAGGACCTTTTCAACATACCCATGGAGGAGGGAGTTCGCACAACCATAGTGGCTCCAAGAATGGTAATGGGAATGGAGGAAGCAACGGGCAGAACCGTACCAACCCATCAACACCAGCCAAGAGGGATCTAAGCCACATTACCTGTTTCAAATGCCAGAAGACTGGACATTATGCCACTGAATGTCCTGAAGCAAAGAATGGAAATGGCAATGGAAGCTCTGGGAAGAATCCTAACCCTTTCAACAAGGGACAGGTGAACCACGTTAGCATGGAGGAGGTTGAAGCCCAATCAGATGCAGTAATAGGTAAGTTTTTGGTTAAGTCATTTACTGCAATCATTCTTTTTGATACTGGTGCATCGCATTCATACATATCAAGGGGATTTGTGGATAAGTATAAACTGCCAACCCAAGCCCTTAGGTAACCCATGTTAGTAACCTCGTCAGGAGCTGAGTATATGGCTAGTTTGTGGTGTGATCGGTCACCATCAAGGATTGGTAACTACGTGTTTCCCTCAGACCTAATTGTATTGGAGTCACAAGGACTGGATGTGATATTAGGCATGGATTTGTTATCAAAGTATGGAGGGAACATTGAATGCGCTAGTAAGTCGATTTTGCTTACTACGCCAGAAGGAAGAAGGATCAAGTATGTATCCCGGCATGTGCCGAAGAGGACTCAAGTAAATTCCTTATCAGGAGTTGTACAGGAGGAAGTACCAGTGGTGAAGGATTTTGCTGACGTATTTCCAGAAGAGTTGCTAGGCATGCCACCGGATAGAGACATTGAGTTTTTGATTGAGCTTTTGCCAGGAACAGGGCCGATATCTAAGAGACCGTATAGGATGCTCGCAAAAGATTTGGAGGAAATTAAGACACAGATAAAGGAGTTACTGGATAAAGGCTATATTCTCCCAAGTTCGTCACCTTGGGGATCACCAGTGCTTCTAGTGGAAAAGAAGGATGGAATCATTGAGGATGGTTGTTGATTATCGAGGATTGAATGAAGTGACAATCAAGAACAAGTACCCGCTGCCGATGATCAATGATTTGTTTGACCAATTGCAAGGAGCTAAGGTATTTTCCAAGATCGATCTGCAATCAGGATACCACCAGTTGAAGATTCGAGAGCAGGATATACCTAAGACGGCTTTTACCACCAGGTACAGGTTGTATGAGTATACCGTTATGTCATTTGGTCTGACTAACACACCTGCCTATTTCATGAACATGATGAACAAGGTGTTTATGGAGTTTTTGGATAAGTTCGCCGTGGTGTTCATTGATGATATTCTGGTCTACTTGAAGAATGGAGAGGAGCATAAGGAGCATTTGTGTTTGGTACTTGGGAAGCTCAGAGAACATCAGCTATATGTCAAGTTTAGCAAATGTGAGTTTTGGTTGAAGGAAGTTGGATTCCTCGGACATGTGATATCTGGAGAAGGAATAGCCGTAGACCCCACCAAAATTGTCACTGTGACAAATTGGGAAGCCCCCACATCAGTTGGAGAGATCCGGAGTTATCTTGGACTCGCAGGATACTACCGGAGGTTCATTGAGAATTTCTCGAAGATTGCAAAACCCATGACGGAGTTGTTAAAGAAGGACACCAAGTTCAAATGGACTGAGGAATGTGAGGCCAGTTTTTAGGAGTTGAAGAAACGTTTGGTTACATCACCGGTGTTGATTCTGCCAGATCAGCGCAAGGATTATGAAGTATATTGCGATGCTTCTCATCGAGGACTTGGAGCAGTGCTTATGCAGGAGGGAAGAGTTGTTTCGTATGCCTCACGACAGCTTAAGCCCCATGAGCTAAATTATGCCACCCATGATTTGGAGTTAGCCGCCGTAGTGCATGCATTGAAGACATGGAGACATTTTCTCATCGGAAACCATTGTGAGGTGTACATGGATCACAAGAGTTTGAAGTACATCTTCATGCAGAAGGAGTTAAATCTTAGGCAAAGGAGATGGTTGGAGCTCATTAAGGATTATGATATGAGATTGCATTATCACCCCGGAAAGGCTAACGTAGTAGCCGATGCGTTGAGCCGCAAGAGCCATGTCAACACTCTCATGACCGGAGAGTTACCAAAGGAGTTAGCCGAGGATCTTCGCGAGCTATGTTTGGAGATAGTCCCGAGAGGCTATGTTGTGGCGTTGGAGATTCAGTCTACTTTGATGGATAAGATCAGAGAAGCTCAGAAGACAGACAAGGAGATTGTCGAGATAAAGGAGAAGATGAGCAAAGGAAAGGCTAAAGGATTTCATGAGGATGAGCATGATACCCTATGGTTTGAGGACCGCGTTTATGTGCCTAACGATCCGGAGATCAGGAAGTTGATTCTACAAGAGGCCCATGATTCACCGTATTCGATTCACCCAGGAAATACCAAGATGTATCTGGATTTGAAGGACACTTTCTGGTGGACCGGAATGAAGAAGGATATTGCAGAGTATATAGCAGTATGTGATGTATGTCAAAGAGTGAAGGCAGAGCATTAGAAGCCAGCAGGATTGCTACAGCCATTACCGATACCCGGATGGAAGTGGGATAAGCTAGGCATGGATTTTATCACAGGATTACCCAGGACTCATTCAGGCTATGACTCAATATGGGTTGTAGTCGATCGTTTGACGAAGGTAGCTCATTTCATCCCAGTGAAGACCACTTACACCAGTGCTAAGTTGGCGAAGATATACATGACCAGGATCGTATGTTTGCATGGAGTTCCGAGGAGCATTGTATCAGATAGAGGAACCCAGTTTACCTGAAAGTTCTGGAATCAGTTGCATGAAACTTTGGGTACCAGGCTGGAGTTTAGTACAACCTTTCATCCACAGACAGATGGACAGACCGAGAGAGTCAATCAGATTCTGGAGGACATGTTGAGAGCTTGTGCGCTAGATTATGGATCTAGTTGGGACGACAATTTGCCGTATGCAGAGTTCTCTTACAACAACAGTTATCAATCCAGTTTAAAGATGGCCCTTTTCGAAGCTTTGTACGGAAGGAGGTGCAGGACACCGTTGTTATGGGACGAAGTTGGAGACCACCAGTTGTTTGGACCAGATTTGATTAAGGAGTCTGAACAGAAGGTGAAGCTGATTCGCGATAGGCTCAAGGTAGCCCAGTCCAGGCAGAAGAGCTATGCAGATTCTAAACGCAAGGAGACAATATACGAAGTCGGAGATAGAGTTTATCTTCGCGTATCTCCACTTCGAGGAGTTAAGCGTTTTGGAGTTAAGGGAAAGTTAGCGCCACGTTTTGTGGGACCATACAAAGTTTTGGAGCGTATGGGAGAAGTTGCTTATAAGTTGGAATTGCCCGAAGGATTGTCAGGAGTTCATGATGTGTTCATGTTTCCCAGTTGAAGAAGTGCCACGCAGAGATGGCTGATATACCGCTGAGAGATACAGTGCCACTGGAAGCGATTCAGTTGGATAGTGATTTGACCTACGAGGAGAAACCAGTCAAGATCCTCGAGTTTGCCAGCCGAGTCACACGCAGCAAGGTTATCAAGTTTTGCAAAGTTCAGTGGAGCCACCATACCGAAGACGAAGCCACCTCGGAGTGAGAGGAAGATCTAGTGAAGGACCACCCTCACCTATTTTCTAGCCAACCCGAATCTCGAGGGCGAGATTCATCTTAAGGGGGGGTAGGTTTGTAACATCCCAAATTTTCAATTTGGAATGTTATACATTAGATCATCATTGCATATCATATTTTATTGCATTTTGGCTTGATCCTAGAAATTCTACGCAACTCAAGGACCCACGGAGAGAGTTGGGGATTTTGTTATTTTCATAGTTGGGTTTTCTCAAATTTTGAAAATAGGATCATTTGACTTTAATTATTTTATCTTCAAATATTTCTATTATGAAAATAAGAGAGATGGAATAAAATGACTTTCCCAAAATAAAGAAATATTGAGGATTTAATATTAAAACCAAATAAGATTTTATTTCAGAGTTTTATCGATATTTTATTTGTATTAGGAAAAATGCGGGTTTTTAAAAATTGCATCTAGGCCCCAAATAAATGTTCATCTTGTCCGGCTTATTTTTAGAGGACGGGGAAAATTTATTTCGGGATTTTTAGAGTCCGTTTAATCTTTTATTTGTTTTTCTGCGTGAAATTATTTTTTTAAAAAAAATAAAAAAACGAACCGACCTACCGGGCCGTGTCCGACTAGGACTCCTGGCCCGGTCGGCCCTTATAAGCCGGGAGGCCGCCCCGCCAGCCCAGCCACCCGCCCCGAAACCCTAGCCCCGAGCCGCCGCCGCCGCTGCCCGCCGCCGCCGCCGTCCGCCTCGCCGCCGACCGCCGCCGCCCTCGCCGGAGCCCGCCGCCGCCGGAGGTTTTCGCGAGAAAACCGATCGTTTTTTTAACCCTAGATCCTTTTTTTAGATCCGTTTCAGTTTATTTTCGGTTTAGTTTATATTTGCGGACGTTCGTCCGTACGTACGTTTTTATGAACGGTTTTCGTTGTTTAGCCGCAGACAGCGAACGTTCGTTCGTTAGCTTGTTCGTCCATTTTTATTTTTTTTCGGATTTTCCGCGATTATTTTCGATCGCGATTTCTGATCCGATTTTCATTCTAGTATAACTTTTCCCTCGTTTATCGGAATCAGGTGATTCAAGCGCCTGGAGTTTCGTCTCGAAACCCTCTTTCCGTTTAACCAACTCAAACAAGTTTTTGCTACTATAAAATTTGACTTAGGTCCAGATTAGTAAACAAAGCTTGTTTCTTTCGCCGTTTGACTTTCGTTGCTTCGTTTGATTTGATTCTTTTTGCAAACCGGAGTTCGTAAGTTGAACTTTCTGGTTAGATCTCTTATTTGAGTTTTACATGTGCATTAGATGAGTGATTATTGTATGCTTGTTTGTTTGTGATAGAGTACCCGGAGTGCGCCGCTTGCTACTACGATTCTCTGGGTTTCACGGATCATCAGCAAGGCAAGTAACCCTTTGATCATACCTCTTTACTACCCAGTTTTATTGCATTAGATCAATCCTCAAACAATTGCATGGTTAGGATCTGATTAATATGTGGGTTTTGGGAAGTAGATGAGGTAGAACCTATTACATGTTTTATTTATCAAACCTTTGGGAGTTACTTCTACGTTTGCTCATATTGCTATGCTATGCTAGTATACGTGGATTGGGTGAGTGTATCCATGACAGATGTGAGATTGTTATTCAATTGTTTACTTAAGGTGGCAACTTTAATTCACATCTGGGTGGATTGAGGTACCTGGGGAACCCAGTGCTGCCTGTATTTTTGGAAATCCCGGGGTACCGTGTGATTCTCCTATGGACCACCACCCAGGCTCAAAGGGATAATGAGATTATTCATGCTAGAAACTTCCGTGTACAGCCGCAAGCTATTATGGGCTCTAGCATAGTTGAATATGTTGTGTGACCTCTTTCAGTGGTAGACTAGCAGATGTAGGGGATGTAGGTTGGTACTGTCTACCCAAAGTAAAGAGTTAATGCTTCTGAAAGACTGTGTCTCGGTCATCCATTTCTCAAACATCATGTAGTGCGAGAATCCAATGGAGGTGGTCGAGTCTTGCGGGGAAAAGTGCGCAAACCCCTGCAGAGTGTACAAACTAATCATGGTTAGTCGTGTCCCCGGTTATGGATGTTTTGAGTATCTAGTACTTGGGTTATCATGTGAATCTCATCATGTTACTTAAATTAATTTTGTTGGGTTAATGTTGATGCTTAATTGGGATTGAGTTGGAGGAACCTTCTCAATGTTTAACAACCACCATGATAGTTAAATAAAATTTATTCCTTTGTTGTAGGGAAAAATTGGCTTTATGCAAAACTGTAACCATAGAGCTTTACACCAGCCATATATGCATGTAGTGATAGCATTATTCTTTTCATTACTCTCTATGTGTTACATTGCCCGCATATTCCATGTGCTGACCCGTTTTCGGGCTGCAACGTTCATGTTGCAGGCTTTTCAGACGACGAATAAGGTGCCTTAGGTCGTGGTCTTATACTCAGTGATGCCATTGGAGTTGATGGACTCGCTTATCTTCCATGCCTTCCGCTATTATCGTTATTAGATGGCCTTAAGCCATATTTATTGTAATAAGTTCTCTTTTGAGACATTCAATGTAATAAGTGTGTGATTGCTACTCTGTTATAAATCCTTCAAGTATTGTTCGTGTCAGCATTACCGATCCAGGGATGACACCGATGCACAGAGATCAGACTGTTTGAGGTCTGGTCGCTACATGGAACTTTTTGCAAAATAAGCTATGATAAATTTTATACAGTGTGGTATTTTTTTCAGAATTTTTCGGGTTAGGGAAGTATGATGAATCTTGCATTCTTTACAGACTATACTATTTTGGCAGATTGCTGTTATGTTTGCATTGTTTGCATATGTTTGCTTGTTTAATGATTCTATTTGAGAATAGGAGTATGAAATATGCATAGGCATTTAGTATTCAATGTTGAATAATAATTTTAGTGATTTTCTACAGTAGAGAATGATAAGGTTTTGCATTGATTTATACTAACTTATTTCACGAGTTCTTGTTGAGTTTTGTGTGGATGAAATTTTTGAGATTTAGGGAAACCGTGATATAAGAGGAATTAAGGAGACACAAAAGCTCAAGCTTGGGGATGCCCAAGGCATCCCAATTTAATATTCCAAGAAGTCTCAAGCATCGAAGTTTGGGGATGCCCCGGTAGGCATCCCGCCTTTCTTCTTCAACAATTACCGGTTAGTATCGGTTGAGCCTAAGTTTTTGCTTCTTCACATTTGTTGTGCTATTCTTAGAATGCCATTTTATTTTCATTTTGCTTGCTGTTTTAATAAAATACTTAGACCTGAAAGTTTTTAAATAAAATAGAGTCCTCAAATAGTTGCCAGGGAGGCTAGGTAAGCGACATTCACATCCCGTCAACCAAGCTCTTTTCTACGGAATTCTCTAGTGCTTCACTTATATATTTTTTAGCACGGTGTGCTTTAGTATTTTTTAAAGAAATTCTCTCTTGCTTCACTTAAATTAATTTGAGAGAAAGAAATATTATGCTCATGATCTTCAATTATATCTTTTTGGAGTAGCTTGTCATTTACTCTTGTGCTTCACTTATATCCTAAATTGTTGAATAAATTGAATGTCATGAAGTTGAAATCATATCATGCCTAGTGGTAGCTTCACATTGGGTTTAGAAAGTGAAATCTTTTGAGGCTTGACAATCACAATATTGGCCATACAAGCAATTCACGAATAATTAGTATAAGGAAGAGAACTTTCACATGCAAATACACTATCTTGGAAATCTTTTATGATTGTGAGCCCCCATAAAATATTATATGCCAAAATTGTTGACATTGGACAAGGAAGGCAATGTAATGACTTATGTTTGTTCATATTCACATAGATGTTATATTGTCATAGATCCTTCAACATGTGGTGCTTGCCTCCCATCTTTGCTAGCCAAAAATTCCGCACCAAGTAGAGATACTACTTGTGCATCCAAAAACCCTTAAACCCAAATCTTGTTTTGAGAGTCCACCATACCTACCTAAGTAAGATCCTTCAAGTAAGTTGTCATCGGTGCAATAAGGCAATAAAAATTTCTTCTAAAAGTGTTAGATCATTTAGTGTAAGAGAAAATTGAGCATCGTATGAACTTGTGATGGCGAAGAATAAAAGTGACAAACTGCATAATAAAGGTTGCTATCACAAGGGCCAATATAACATGACGTTCTTTTGCACTAAGGGGTTGAGCATACAAACAAATAAGCACATGGCAACCTCTGCTTCCCTCTACGAAGGGCCTATCTTTTACTTTTCAGTATTTACTTTCATGCAAGAGTCAAAGTATACCTCTCTATTCCTTTTTATTTTTCTCTTTTGGCAAGCATCATGTGGTGAGGAAAGATCTAGGCACATATATCCAATTGGATATGGGTAGCATGAGTTATTATTGTTGACATCACCCTTGACGTGAATACATTGGGAGGCGAAATGATAAGCCCCTATCTTTCTATGTGTCCGGTTGAAATGTTTTGCTCATGTGTACGCGGTGAGTGTTAGCAATCATAGAAGACCATATGATGGTTGAGTATGTGGAGATCTTACTTAGACTCTGTTGAATAAGTTGAATTGCAATTGCTTGGTGACTGAGAACATAGGTTGTTGAGTTTCAAGAGAATTCAATGTTTGAACCTTAACATGTGAATTGGTTGCTACTATAACATGAGAAGTTTCATAAGAAAAAAATATTGTTATGATGCTAGGAAAAGTGATTGAAATTATCATCGATCAAACTTATACACTTTGCTAGCATTCACACTTCATAAATAATTTCTTTTATCATTTACCTACTCGAGGACGAGTAGGAATTAAGCTTGGGGATGTTGATACGTCTCCAATGTATCTATAATTTATGAAGTATTCATGCTAATATATTATCATTCTTGGATGTTTTAGAATCACTTTATAGCAACTTTGTATCATTTTTTGGGACTAACCTATTGAACCAGTGCCCGGTGCCAGTTGCTGTTTTTTGCTTGTTTTTTACATTGCAGGAAATCAATATCAAACAGAGTCCAAACACCGCGTAACTTTTTGGAGATTTTTTATGGACCAGAAGACCACAAGTGGGCCAAGGAAGCACCTGGGGGGTTTCTCGAGGGGAGCAGCACCAACCAGGGCGTGCTAGGAGGCCCAGGCGCGCCCTGGTGGGTGCTGCCCACCTCGGGCACCCCTTGAACCGCCTCTTCACCCTATAAATTCCCAAATATTCCAAAACCCTTCTGGGTAGCCCTAGTTTAGAAGTTCCGCAGCCGCAAGGCCTTTGTATCCACGAGATCCAATCTAGACCCCGTTCCCGCACCCAGTCGGAGGGGAGAATCATCACCAGTGGTCATCTTCATCATCCCGGCAGCCACCACGATGAGGAGGGAGTAGTCCACCCTTGGGGATGAGGGTTTGTACCAGTAGCTATGTGTTTAATCTCTCTCGCGCGCGATCTTGAGATGTCATGATCCTGATGTATCATGGGCTTTGTTAAGATAGATGGATCATATGATGTTTCTCCCCTCTCTATCTTGTTGTGATGAATTGAGTTTTTCCCTTTAAGATTTTGTTGTTATCAGATTGAATACTTTTATGGATTTGAGAACACTTGACATATGTCTTGCAATTGAATACTTGTGGTGACAATGGGGTATCGTATTGATTCACTTGTTATGTGTTTTGGCATTCAACTTGCGGATTCCCGCGGTGACATTGGAGTAATCTATGCATAGGGGTTGATACACATTCTTGTCTTTGTTTCTCCGGTAGAAATCTTGGGGCACTCTTTGAAGTTCCTTATGCTGGATTGAGTATTATGAATATGAATTTGCTTTGGTGTTATTTTAGTACGAACTCTAGGATAGATCGAACGGAAAGAATAGCTTTGTGTTATTTTAGTACAAACTCTTGAATAGATCAAACGGAAAGAATAGCTTTGAGGTGGTTTCATACCCTACAAACAATTTATCCTTATGTTCTCCGCTAGATAGGAACTTTGGAGTGATTCTTCATCGCACTTTGAGGGATGGTTATGTGATCCAACTATATTAGCACTGCCGAGAGATTGCACTAGTGAAAGTATGCACCCTAGGCCTCATTTTCCATCATTGCAATACCATTTGTGCTTCGTTTTACTATTTACTACCTTGCTATTGTTTATTGTTCGCACTACAAAAACTCATATCTACTATCCATACTACACTTTTATCACCATATCTTTGCCAAACTAGTGCACCTACACAATTTGCCATTGTATTGAGTGTGTTGGGGACACAAGAGATTTCTTGTATTTGATTGCTGGGTTGCTTGAGAGAGACTATCGTCATCCTACGCCTCCCACGGATTGATAAAGCTTAGGTCATCCACTTGAGGAAACATTGCTACTGTCCTATAAAACTCTGCGCTTGGAGTCCCAACACGTGTCTACAAGATAAAGTTGCGTAGTAGACATCAGTGCACAAAAACCAGGACCCGACTTTGTTGTTGAAATTGGACAAATCTGCAAAGGAGAAACTCAACCCGGACAACCCAACATGGAGAATACCATCCTCCATGTGTCTCGCAATGATGCAAAGTACCACCATCGAAATGAGGACAAAATAGAAATGACATGTTTCATGTCGTCAACGACACCTCGTGTCACCATCGAGGTTGGGACGAAAACCTAATTTAAAAACCTAACCCTACCACCACTGGTCGAAAGGGGGTCCTTGTCCCCTCCTATTGCCGAAGTAGCTATTTGAGGGGAGGGGGTCTATTATCTCACCGAGGAGGAGGTAGATTGCTGTCGCCATCGTAGCTCCTAAGGTTCCGATAGAGGGTGGAAAATGTTCCAGGTCCTAAAGGGAAAAAACTACTACCTCCTTTATTGTTTATAAGGCTTCCGCATATCTCTAGGTTGATAGATAGACCAACATAATATAAGTTATATATCACAAAAAATATATCATTCGAAACTACAAACCGTCTACTATCTCATGGTACAATTTTTAGACTATACAACTCATCTTCTGTTGGTCAAATTATAGATCTACGGGTACGTGCAAACCTTATAAACCGGAAAGGAGGTGGTAGGTGTTGAGGGAGTCCTGGATTAGGGGGTATCCGGACAGCCGGACTATATACTTTGGCCGGACTGTTGGACCATGAAGATACAAGACTCAAGACTTCGTTCCGTGTCTGGATGGGACTCTCCTTTGCGTGGAAGACAAGCTTGGCGATCCGGATATTAGATCTCCTTCTCTATAACCGACTTTGTGTAAACCCTAGCCTAGTCCTGGCCATCTCAGGCCCGGCCCTGACGGCCCACCCAGGCCCAGCCCTAAAATCCAGGGCCTAGGCCCAATGGGCTTACCCGTGGGCCGGGCTTGGGCCTGAGTTTTGAGCCCACCAGCAGGGCCTAGACGGGCTTGGGCTTGGCATATTGGCATTTTAAGGAAGAGGCCCGGCCCACGGCCCTAAGCCCTAAGGGCTTTTCAGGGCTTTTTACCAGATGGGCCGGGCTTGGGCTTTAAAAGTAGGCCGGATGGTAGGGCCTGGGAGGGCTTGGGCCTCAGTTTTCTGTCATGGGCTTTTTCAGGCCCGGCCCAAGCCCGGCCCGGCCCGGCCCATGGCCAGATATACCCTAGCCCCATCCGGTGTCTATATAAACCGAAGGGTTTAGTCCGTGGTAGGACAATCATAATCATCATAGGCTAGCTTCTAGGGTTTAGCCTCTATGATCACATGGTAGATCAACTCTTGTAATACTCATATCATCAAGATCAATCAAGCAGGAAGTAGGGTTTTACCTCCATCGAGAGGGCCCGAACCTGGGTAAAACATCATGTCCCTTGCCTCCTATTACCATTAGCCTTAGACGCACAGATCGGGACCCCCTACCCGAGATCCGCCGGTTTTGACACCGACATTGGTGCTTACATTGAGAGTTCCTCTGTGTCGTCGCTGCAAGGCTTGATGGCTCCTTGAATCATCAACAACAACGCAGTCCAGGTTGAGACTTTTCTCCCCGTACAGATCTTCATGTTTGGCGGCTTCGCACTGCGGGCCAATTCGCTTGGCCATCTGGAGCAGATCGACAGCTACACCCCTGGCCAGCAGGTCAGGTTCGAAAACTTGAACTACACGGCTGATATCTGCGGAGACATGATCTTCGATGGATTCGGGCCTACACCAGGAGCGCCGAACAGTCACGACGAGCACGGCTTAGACCTGCTGTCAGACAATACTCAGGATATCGCACCTGCAGGAGCTCCGGACCTAAATCCGGGGCAGATTGCGTTGTCCAAGGACGGGTGAATGGACCCCGCCCCGGAGGCCACACACTCATCAGCGGTAGAGCCGAGCACAGACTTCACCCCCAAGGAAGCCTGTGTCTCCGGACCCCCGGACTGGTGTCCGGCTATAGGTTCCAGATTGCGCACCCCCGAGCCTGCCGATTCTGGTTGGGCTCCGGTAATGGAATTCACCGCCGCAGATATCTTCCAGCACTCGCCCCTCGGCGACATGCTGAATTCACTCTATATGGACCACAGTAAAAACAGTGATAACAGCGCTAGAAAGATCGACACCCCAGTCAACTCCGAAGGCAACAACGACCATATGGACCAAGCGATGGAGCAGGATGAGCTAGGTCACGCCGAACACAGCCCGGAGCAGACGCCCGATCACAGTGGTCCCGAGGGCCGGACTCATCAAACCGCCCCGGGATAGGAGCACAGTCCGGACGACGACGCATTCATCATACCGGAAACAGGTTTGGAACGAGATAACCTCCACAGAAGGCTTATGGCCACTGCGAGAAGCCTAAAGAAGCAGAAGCAAAGGATTAAGGCCGGACAGGAAACGCTCAGTCGCAGATGGAATAAAGTGCTAGACACTTAAGAAAAATACGGCGACGATCGCCACACAAAGAGCTATCGAAAGCGCAAACTGCTGCCAGAATTCGACGATGAGGCCGTTCCACCAAAGAAAAATACGGCCAGTGGGCCGGACCAACCACTTCATAACCGCAATAGAGCAGCTACTGACGCTGCACATGATTTACATGAGCTCCTGGATAAAAAGGCCGGCGCGACCAGGTCCATCTATGGATCTAGAGGACACGCTCCGGTGCAGGATTATGGTCACCAAAACGATCAGACTGATCGAGTACCAGTTCGGAATCAGCACCGGACACAACAACAGTCGACAGCACGCCACAACAGGTCCAGATACAGAGGGGCCACTCACCCTCTGTGCTTCATCGAAGAGGTACTGGACCACAAATTTTCACAGGGTTTCAAACCCGTGAACATAGGGGCATATGACGGAACGACAGACCCTGGGGTCTGGATTGAGGATTTTATCCTTCATATCCACATGGCTCGTGGGGACGACCTCCATGCCATTAAATACCTTCCCCTCAAGTTGAAGGGACCAGCTCGGCACTGGTTGAAAAGCCTCCCCGAAAACTCAATCGGAAGTTGGGATGAACTTGAGGATGCTTTCAGGGCCAATTTTCAAGGAACCTATGTCCGACCTCCAGACGCTGACGATCTAAGTCACATAATTCAACAGCCCGGAGAGTCCGCCCGCAAGCTTTGGAATAGATTCCTCACTAAGAAGAATCAAATTGTCGATTGTCCGGATGCCGAAGCCCTAGCGGCCTTCAAGCACAATATCCGGGATGAGTGGCTCGCCAGACACCTCGGCCAAGAAAAGCCGAGGACAATGGCAGCCTTAACAAGCCTTATGACCCGCTTTTTCGCGGGTGAAGATAGTTGGTTGGCTCGTAGAGGCACCAGCGACCCAGGCACATCCGAAATCAGGGATGGCAACGGGAAGCCACGGCGCAATAAAAACAAACGTCGAAATAAGGAAGAAAGTCCGGAAAACACAATGGTCAACGCCATATTCAGGGGCTCTCGACCCGGTCGACAAAAGAAGCCATTTAAAGGCAGCAAAGAGGGACCGTCCGGCCTGAACAAAGTCCTAGACAGACTCTGCCAAATTCATGGCACCCCCAAAAAACCTGCGAACCACACTCACAGAGAATGCTGGGTCTGTAAGCAGGCCAGCAAATTAAATGCCGAACACAAGGGAAGGGAAACACCAAGTGAAGACGAGGATGAGCCTCATCAGCCAAACACTGGGGGACAGAAAAAATTCCCACCAGAGGTAAAAATAGTAAATATGATCCACGCGGCTCACATACCCAAGAGAAGGCGCGAACACGCGCTCAGAGACGCATACGCTATAGAGCCTGTCGCCTCCAAACTTAACCACTGGTCGGCCGGCCCGATCACCTTCGATCACAGGGACTACCTGACTAGTTTGCGGCACGGAGGATCAGCTGCCTTGGTGCTCGACCCAATAATCGACGGATACCATCTCACTCGCGTCCTCATGGACGGCGGCAGTAGTCTCAATCTAATATACCATGACACTGTCCGCAGGATGGGGATAGACCCATCCAGAATCAGCCAAAGTAACACCACCTTTGAAGGGGTGATACCAGGCGTTGAAGCCCGCTGCAGGGGCTCCCTCGTACTAGAGGTGACATTTGGTTCCCCAGAAAACTTCAGAAGCGAAGAACTACTCTTCACCATCGCCCCCCTCCAAAGTGGTTATCATGCATTGCTCGGGAGAATGACCTTCGCCCGCTTCAACGCAGTACTGCACTACGCCTACCTTAAACTCAAGCTGCCCGGTCCACGTGGCGTCATCACCGTTAACAGAAATATAGAGCGTTCCTTACGCGTGGAAGAGTATGCAATGGCTCCAGCAGCCGGACACTAAGCGGCCTCTAATATCAGAATGCATGATCGGTCGTTAAGACCACGGACACAGTTAGACGAGTCCGGCAACCCAGATAAACCTAAGCTGGGCGCTATACATGTAATCCCATAGAGGGCACCAGGGACTTCAAATATTCAATAAAGCCCACCTTTTGGCTTGACCTTATTAACATGCCAATGTCTTACACTTCTTCTATCCATTGATAATAGTCAACTCTTCGCACGCTTATGTCATACTCTTCTACATGAGTTTTCCTTTTTATAGACATCATTCGTGTGATACCCTACCAGGACATGACACAACGGAGACAAAGGCGCAGACGTGCAGCAGGGCCCCTCTCAAAGGTTTCTCTTTAGATTAAGCCCCTGTGTAAACCTTTTTTATTGTCTCTTGTTGCTCACACATCCCATGGGTACTACACCCACAGGGGATACTGCCGTTATTGGCATTTCACCATGATAGACTAATGCATGTACCTGGAAATACAGGGTTCATAATAAAGGGCGTTCTTCAGCCCAGTATATGTTCTAAAGTCTGAATACCTTCGGGAGTGTTCGGCGTCGCGAGTTTGGCCTTATATGCATCAGCTCCGAATCATGTCTTTGGTCAAATGTTGGGTTTGCCCGGCTCCTGGGTTTGCCGCCTTACGTTCCGTTCTTATCGGCTAAGGCAGCCAAAGGAGAACTACTGCGATTGTGCCCTGGTTATTCTGGATGAGCACCTCAGTAGAGAAAGCCGAAAACTGACTGTCATGATATAGCGACAGACTGGTCAACCACTCGAGGACTCATCGGAATCTTTAGGATTCCCCCGCATTAACGAAGGACCATTTCCCGGTCATGTACACACGCGCCCGTATTCATTTGCACGCAAAGGTACCAGGGGCTACATAGTAGCCCCACTGTCAAACTCCTATGGCTAAGTGAAAGTGTTAAAGCTATATAGTCCGGTTGTCTAGTTCGACGTGCGATCACCTCCTTAACGGACCAAGACATTGGATCAAGTGTGATTACGCATATTCTCGCGAACACCCCCACATTGTATGTGTGGGGGCTGAAGCCAACGACTGCTAACTTTCAGATTACATACATACATCAAACGGCCACACAGGAGGTACAATAACACTTACGGGCGAAAAGTATAAACATAGCTTCCATGATTAAAATAAAATTGTTTTCACAATGAAATGATTTGTCACTCGAACATGACATTCTTCGAGCAATGAGCCTCTACTAAGCGAGCACCTTCTGTTACCTCCTCCAAGTAGTGCTCGGCTGGATCCTGGCTTCCCGCCGGATTCTTGGTCGCAGTGATGGTGGCCTCCATATCTGTCCAATATGCTTTAACACGGGCCAGAGCCATCCATGCACCCTCTATGCACGCCGACCTTTTCATGGCATCGATTCGAGATACGGCACCAAGGAATTGTTGCACTAAACCAAAATAATTGTCCGGCTTCGGCCCCTTCGGCCATAGATGGTCTATTACAGACCTCATTGCAAGACCGGACAACCTATGGAGCTCGGCCACAGCAGCCGTTCTCTCACTCAATGGCAACGGGCGCATTGGAGCACTGAATTGCGACCAGAACATCTTTTCCACTTCATTATCTTTTTGATCCTGGAAAAACTTGGCCGCATCAGCCGTACTCTTCGCCAGATCCGCATACGCGTCTACAGGGCTCCAGTGTCGATCCAGAGGAGTGTACTTCGGATCTAAGAACTTCATCTGCAACAAATAAGGGTTTCCAGCCACGATTTCTCCGGCCTGTCGAAGCTCCTCCCGTGCATCCCTAATTTCGGAACGCGTCTCCTTGGCCGCATCAAGGGC
This sequence comes from Triticum timopheevii, assembly GCA_963921465.1. Taxonomy (NCBI): domain Eukaryota; kingdom Viridiplantae; phylum Streptophyta; class Magnoliopsida; order Poales; family Poaceae; genus Triticum; species Triticum timopheevii. Next base: position 532,464,297 of record OY997264.1, read on the forward strand.
CTTCTTTAGGTCAACTGAATTAGCCTAATTCTCTTTTCAAGGAGCTCATACCGGTCGGCGGCGTTTTTCAGCTCCACAGCCATCTCGGCTATTTTATCTTCACTTTGGCGATGAGCAGCCTGTTCGGATCTCAACTCTTCGGCCGCCTTTAGGGCAGCCGCATTGCTAGCTCGGGCTTGTTCCTTGGCCAGGGCAAGTTCCGCCCTCAGGGCCTCCACAGCAGCAGCTCCGTCTACAGTCCAAGCATATCACATTAACATTATGCTCCTCTTAATTTTTCCTGTAAAAAATAAGGAAAGCAGAGCACATACCTTGTGACTCGTTAAGCCGCTCGTTCACGAGCGTGATGTCGGCATCCACAACATCAATCTGTCGTTGCAGTTCGATGACTTCAATGGTCCGGTCGGCAGCCGGACCATTAGCCACCTGCGCATGAATTCAGTGCGATCATTACTTAACAAAGTGATCCTCTGTTTGCCGCCTAGGGCTGGCAACCAGAGTCTCAGGGACTACTATCTATACGGAGCACACCTAGCGCGTGCGCCACAACAAAAAATTACGTATTTTCTTACATACCTCAAAGCCTTTGAGTAGGCTTGTAAAAGCTTCATTCAATCCACTTGTGGCGGATGAAATCTTCTCAAGCACCGTGCTCATTAATGAACGGTGATCCTCCGAGAGAGCGGCTTGCTCCAGAAGGCCCGTCAGCGTGTCCGGTCGGTCACCGAACTGTGCCGGACCCTTCTTATCGCCCCCGTGGGAGCCGAGCGCTCAGGGTTCAGGGCGGCCGAAGTACTGGCTTTTGGCCTCGGCAAATCTGGACTCCTCTGTGACGACACCTCGGGGTCGCCCGCACCATAAGGCGGAGAGGCTGGCGGGGTTTCACTCTCCATCATCTCCGGAAAGAGATCCCCCGAAGATGAACTCTGTCGAGAAGAGCTACTAGCCGTACTGCAAAGGATGGATCTTGGTTATTGTTTTCGGAGGAGGAAGCAGAAGTTTTTGCGATTAAACTTACAGCTCGGCTGAGGGCTGGCCCGTTTGCGGGCATGGCGCGGTGAGGACACCCTTCGGGGCAGGGCCCCCTGGCGAAGTTTTCTTCCCTTGTCTGGGCACCTCCGTCTCCAAGTCTTAGGAGGCGGCCCTCTTCTTCCCGCGGGGGGAGAAGATCCTAGTTTCCCCTCCCCGACTATCCTTCTTCGTGGAGGTAGTAATTCCCCCGGTTTGGATGTGCAATGTGTGAAGCTCTGCTTCTCTATTCTTCCCTTCGTCTTTCCTCGAGGGCACTTGACTTAGCACACGACTAAGCATCTTGGCTCTGGCAGGGCTAGGTGAGCCTTCGGGAAGTGGCGCCGGACACCTGATTCTCTCCGCCTTGTTGAGCCATTCCTGGCCGCGGATGGTTTTCAGAATAATGTTATGACAAATATAAACGAAGTGTTCGGTTTCTGGGATACTTACTCGGGTATCTGGGCGATTGCAGCTCAGGCCCGCATCCTTGGTGGTGTCCGGACACTTTACTTGTGGTCCGAAGAATAACTTACACATCCCTTCGAGCGTCATGCCAAAGAAGTGCAGAATAGTCCGCGGACCTTCCGGATTGAACTCCCACATCCGGAGTGGCCGGCGTTTGCATGGCAACATCCATCGGACTAGCATTACCTGAATTACGCTGACAAGGCTAATGTCCCTCTCAAGAAGCTCCCGGATGCGGCTCTGCAATATTGGCACATCATTAGCAGGCCCCCAATCCAGTCCTACATTGGCCCATGACGCCAGTTGAGGCGGAGGGCCCGAACCGAAGTCGGGGGCAGCCACCCACTTTGTGCCTCTGGGAGCCATGGCGTAAAACCACCTCCGCTGCCATAGATCAGACACCTCCGGGAAAAAGCCCTCTGGCCATAGGGCGTCGGCGTTCCTGCTTATTACGGCACCTCCGCACTCCGCGTGTCGCCCCTCAATCATCTTCGGCTTCACATTGAAGGTCTTGAGCCATAAGCCGAAGTGCAGGGTGATGTGGAGGAAGGCTTCGCACACAACGATGAACGACGAGATGTGAAGGATGGCGTCCGGAGCTAGATCATGGAAATCTAGTCCGTAATAGAACATGAGCCCTCTCACAAAGGGATCAAGGGTGAAGCCTAAGCAGCGGAGGAAGTGAGAAACGAATACGACGCTCTCGTTGGGCTCGGGAGTAAGGATGACCTGCCCTGGAGCAGGAAGCTTGTGCTTGATGTCGGCGGTCAGGTATCTGACCTCCCTAAGCTTCGCGATGTCCTCCTCTGTGATGGAGGAGGCCATCCACCGGCCTTGAAGGTTGGATCCGGACATGATTGAAGGTCCGAAGTGCTTAAGCTTGGGCTTCGGGTGTTGGAACTTGAGATGCGAAAAGGTGCAAGCATGGTAGAAACGAGGGATAGGCCTCAGCCCCTCTATAAAGGGGGTGAATATCAAGCGTCCTCAGCGTAACCGCTTGGGACTTACCTAAAAACATGGAGTCATACCAACAGGCGTCGTGGGGTTGCACGCGCTCGTATTGATGGAGGATCCCGCGATAAGAGGAACACGATCTCTGCTTTGGCAAGGCTACCAATAAAACCACCTCGCAACGCGTGTTGAGGCAGGCCGAGAAAACCGGTTCATATTAAGACAGGCCACGGTGTAAGGGCTCCCTGCAAAAAAAAATTATCAGCAGATCAGATTTGTGAAGTGTTATGCCCTCTACGATGGAGTGCGGAAATTATCTCACAGAGCCGGACGCAATCCTTAAATCTGCTTTGGAGTACTCGAAGATGGAACCCGCCTTGCAATGCCGAAGACAAACTGCGCGCCGGACTCATCGTCATTGAAGCCTGGTTCAGGGGCTACTGAGGGAGTCCTGGATTAGGGGGTATCCGGACAGCCGGACTATATACTTTGGTCGGACTGTTGGACCGTGAAAATACAAGACTCAAGACTTCGTTCCGTGTCCGGATGGGACTCTCCTTTGCGTGGAAGACAAGCTTGGCGATCCGGATATTAGATCACCTTCTCTGTAACCGACTCTGTGTAAACCCTAGCCCCCTCCGGTGTCTATATAAACCGGAGGGTTTAGTCCGTGGTAGGACAATCATAATCATCATAGGCTAGCTTCTAGGGTTTAGCCTCTACGATCTCATGGTAGATCAACTCTTGTAATACTCATATCATCAAGATCAATCAAGCAGGAAGTAGGGTTTTACCTCCATCGAGAGGGCCCGAACCTGGGTAAAACATCGTGTCCCTTGCCTCCTGTTACCATTAGCCTTAGACGCACAGATCGGGACCCCCTACCCGAGATCCGCCGGTTTTGAAACCGACAGTTGTGTTATAGAGATGCTTAATACTCCCTCCTATCCACATTAACTGTTAATATGGATAGGAGGGAGTAAATCTTTATGTGTGTCTAGGTCGCAACCAATGTCATTTGTTGAGAACAAATAAATGAGGGTGATGGCAGCAAAGTGTGCGCCCTGTTGTGCTCTATGGCTAAACTTTGGCAGATTCCTATATATTAACTCGTTTTAGCTCCTTGGTCATTAGAAGTGGAGGAGCGTCAATGAAATTCAAGGAGGGACAAAAGAGCTAGAGAGATCAGAATGGGTGGGAGATTAACAGGGAGTTTAGGCTTAACAAGAGCTCATTTTTGCAATATTTCTCTTGGAGGGGGGGGGGGGGGCTTTGGTCCCGCTGATGCTCCGCCAATGGTTTTAGAGAGAGCAAAAGTACCTTAGATTGTTGGTTATCATTGACATGTTTCCTTGTTATTATTTTGGAAGAAACAAAAGCCTCTAGCCTCTGCATCATTACGGTGTAAAATGTTGAGTTTATTAAATCACGGAAGAATGCCACAATGGTGCCAGTGTCATACATGAAAGTGGGGTCAATTCGCTCTCTCTAAAAGAGCTCCTTCTTAGGGCACGAGTTATGGACGCAGCTGAATTGTGTGGTCTCAAGTTGTCCACATAGAGAAAATGGAATGAATCTATTGGTTTGTACCACAATCACCCCAAGGAGAGGTACTCCCTATGATGTCATCTTCTTACTCTTTTTCTCTTTCCCATGTTTGTCTGACATGTTCAACCTTTCTATCTTCCCTTTTCCTCCATTTCAGGGTCTCTTTGATTCAAAAGATTTTCATAGGAATTCTGCAAGATAAGAATCCTTGGAAAAATTTCCTATGTTGTTTGTTTGATTCATAGGATTGAATCATGTAGGAATCTTTTTCTCGGGATTCCTTTGAGCTACATTCCATATGAAATTTCACATTCGCTCATACCTCTTGAAAAGAATTATTTGTTTTTCCTATTGTTGCAAATCAAAGAGGCCATATCACACCTTTTCAGCTGAGATGCAGCCTCTGCAAGATCCACCTTTGGTCTTCAGGCTATGGCTTTTATGCCAACACATCAATTGAGCCGAGCTAGTAAATGGGCGGGGTAGCGCGCTGGCCATGCCCTTGACGGTCCTCTTAACAACGTTGACGATGTCACATCAGTGAATAGCTTTTTAGCTTGATCAGTGAAGATTTAAACAAACAAGCCTAGAATGCTCTCGATGGGCTACAACTCGGGCCATAGGATAGGGCAGCCGGTGTTGTCTAAGCTCACCTCAAGTGACGGCACTACAACAACCAATTTCAGCGTTGTACCAGAAGATTGGAGATTTGGTAAAGGAATTATTTGAAGAAAAAAGCCGCAAAAGCTTTGTATCTCGATGCATTTGATAGAAACAAAGTTTGGTGCTAGCAGTTACTACAACTCAACACTCCTACCAGAATAGCACCTTACAATTTGTCAAAAGAAAAGAGAAGCAACCTATGAGTTGTTTGCACTGCATATCCCAGTGTGAAACAAGTTTTTTAGGAGAAGAATATAATCTCTAATGGACAATTCTCAAAGCAACGGTACTATTATTAGGACAGAAAAAAATGTTTAATGCACAGCCTCAGATAGTCGTTCTACGTATTAGAGGCATTTGTTAATTTTGTATGTACCATATCAACTCTGATAGTTGCTCCAAAGGATTGATGTAGCGTTCAGAAACAGACCACTGAAAACAACTAAAAAGCTCACAGTTCATTCCGCAGTCAAGCCAAACCAAAACATGGACGATGTGCTTACCTGAGAGGAAGTATTGCAACGATCCCCTTACAACCATACTATCTAAAATAAAATGAGAAGCAACGAGATTCAAATACTTGAACAAATGGAAGACTGATTCAGTATAGCTATAGGATCTAAACTGGGAAGCAACGTGTGTCAAATGCTTGAACAAATAGAAGACTTATTCAGTACAGCTACGCGATCTAAACAGAGTCTTAGAAAAGCAAAATACAATCCAGCAGTGAAGCTTTTCGTCAAGATTCAGAATCGAACTGATTGCATTGAACAGAACAAAGCTATTACAGAGCCTACTGAACCCCAAGACAGAACACAACAACACACGCAAACCAGTAAATCTCATCTACGACAGCACACATCACAGAGAGCAAACGAGGAAGTTGCCCCACTGCTGGCACCGCTACAGATCTAGCCTCCGAAGCCGTAGAGGGTGCGGCCCTGGCGCTTGAGGGCGTAGACGACGTCCATGGCGGTGACGGTCTTGCGGCGGGCGTGCTCGGTGTAGGTGACGGCGTCGCGGATGACGTTCTCGAGGAAGATCTTGAGGACGCCGCGGGTCTCCTCGTAGATGAGGCCGGAGATGCGCTTCACGCCGCCCCTCCTGGCCAGCCTCCGGATCGCCGGCTTGGTGATGCCCTGGATGTTGTCGCGGAGGACCTTCCGGTGCCGCTTGGCGCCGCCCTTGCCCAGCCCCTTGCCGCCCTTGCCGCGCCCAGACATCGCCGCTCGATTTGGGAGAAGAAGGGAGTGGTGTGGATATTGAGCTTGTGATGGATTGGGGAACCGGAGGTGAGGAGTTTATATGGGGAGGAGTTGGGAGGGAAGCCCGAAATTTTGGGGGGTCGGAGGCGGGAGGTGTCTGCTCTCTGCTGGGTCGATCCGTGGGATGTTGGAGTTGGGCCGTTGGATTGCGATCAGAAGGTGGGATGCGGTGGGAGGCTGGTGGTGTGGATCGGTGACCTGGGAACGTATCTGGTGCATCGGGGAAATTGGTGCTACCGGTGCATCGGACTCCGTTGCACACTTAAAAATGTTCGAAAAAATCCGGACAAAAATTTAGTGCATTGACACAACATCAATGTAAGTTATCTAAAAATTTCAAATCAAAATTTGAAACATTGCTCGAGATACAAAAATGACAAATTTGACATCAATGTGCTAATGGGCAAAACTAAAGCCCAGCTTGTGTTATGTACTATTCAGTGTCAAATTTGTCATTTTTGTATCTCGAGCAATGTTTCAAATTTTAATTTGAATTTTTGTGACAACATACATTAATGTTGTGTCAATGCACTAAATTTTTTACATATTTTTTCGAACATTTTTGAGTGTGCAACATGGGGCCGGTGCACCGGTAGCACCAATTGCCCCGGTGCACCAAATACATTCCCTCGGTGACCTGACGGAGATGTGGGCATAAGTTTTTTTTTTAGAGAGAATGATTTGGGCCAGGCCAAGTAATTGGAGGTCAATCTGTTCGTAGCTCAGTTTTCAGATATCATCGCTGGCCCTCGGCACCGCGAGTCGTATCGTTGTACTCTTCGCATATTTCTACTTTCACATAAAAGATTTGTCCTAAGTCGTATTTTCTAAAATTCTACCAAATTTCACAGTATCAAATCAATATATTTGGATTCACCATGAAATATTCGAAGCTGTATTTATTTGGCATTGTAGATTTTGATGATTTACATTATTATTTATCTATACTTTACACACGGTGGAAGAACAAAAATATGCTTGTGCCCTCGCAAAAAAATATATACTTGTGCGGTTGTGCCACAAAAAACTTCCCCTCGTGTTAGAGTTTTAGCTCCTCGACTCGACGTTGAGACCCCGTTCGCCTCCGTCTTTCTCCCCATGTACAACGCCTAGGTCGAGGATCGGTGCAGAACCACCGCGCGGAAGTCCGCCATTTGTTGGCGACGGATCGACGACCAGCTCCTGAAAGTGGGGTCGGAGGAGTCTAAGCGGTTCGCTCGTGCCCTCGCCGTACCAAGTGCCAAGGGCAAGAGTACATCTGCAGCCGATCGTCACCGCCAGGTGAACATGACGTGTCAGGCAGAGGCAGCAACCAAGCGGTTGCGCTGTGAGCACGCAAAGACGGTCAAACAGGGTTGTTGTGACACCTTGGCGGCCTATCAGCGATTTAAGGACGATAATGACGGCGGTGGCTGCAATGACAGAGGGGACAACGACGGAGGTGTTGGCGGCCTCGGAGGTCATGCCTACAAGGTCACCGTTTGGTACCTCGCTTAGTTTAGTTTAAAATAATTAGTTTAGTAGAACTTTGTTAAATATCATCCTTAAATATATCAACAAATAATATCCGGACTGCATGAATTCTAACTGTCCATTCACTAGGACCCCTTATGGACTCCCTACACAAGCATCGACATTATTTTCACTGCGACTATGGCAACGAATACTGGAACCAACGTCCACGTTTGTTGGGACAAGCAAACCCACAATCGGCATGCTCCGAGTGGCTAGTCGAGCAAGGAAAACAACGTCACTTGCATGAGCACGCAGGGGGCTTTTTGTTGCAACCACCGGTGAAACGTTCTACCACCATGACGGAATTGCGCTTTAACCCATATGCTGCAATTGGAGGGGTGAAGCGCTGATGCCCGAGCGACGCTACCGCGCGCTGGCTGTGAGGCGAGGGGCGTGGGCCGGCAAGCATCAAGGCCGTCGGGTGGGGAGCACGGCGAAGTTCGGTGCAAGGTGCGTCGGGGTGCGTGGCGACCTTTGTGCGGGGTAGCGTGGCGAGCTTGGCGCGGGGTACTGGCGAAGCGACGTGAGCTCGATGCAGGGGTGCACGGGTTGATCCTTTGCGGGTGGGAAAGGACCAATCTTGTGACTATGGTCACTCCATTCGGACGACTGCTAGGCGGCCGACCAAAAATTGGGCACGTCGTGACGCCTAGTTTCGCCCTATGATAAAAGGTGTGTCTATATATATGGCCTTCAGTTAAAAATAGAATTAGATAAAATCACAGTCTCCACACCCAAAGTCCAAAAACAACACATAATTAACATAGATTACTTTTTCAGTCGAACAAAAATCATATAGATTTTTTAGGGTAAATCATATGGAAAAAATTAACATATATAGGAAATAAATGTTTATATGTCTGAGAAAATTATTCTGGTGACACATAACTTTTTCCGTGCATAAATAAAATAAAAACTATCTCTCATGACGCATAAAAAAGTATTCATATACATAAAAAAATGTTTTCATGACTCAATAAAAATGTTCCCTAGACTAGATCACAAGAAATGTTGCAAGAAAAGAAATGGTAATGTTTATAAAAAATAAATGTTCAAGCATATGCAATTAAATGGTCACACGTATGGAAAAGGTGTACTTAAAAATATACATTCTGTATTTAAAATATGTTTATCGTATTGTAAAAATGTTCATGTGTAATTGCAAAATTAATAACGTGGATTTAAATATGTTCATAGATTCATTAAAAAGAAATTGTGATGTACTCCCTCCATCCGGAAAACCGTGTCCTTCAAATTGATGTATCTAGCACCAAGTTAGTGCTACATACATCAATTTGAGAAACAATCTTTGGACAAGCTTTTTCGGACGGAGGGAGTATTAGAAAACATATTCATCGTGTATTTGAATTATGTTCATGTGGTGAAAAAAATGTTCACATGTTTAACAAATGTACATGCAATCAAAAAGTGTTCACGTGTTCTAAATTTATTTTTCATAAAAGTATTCATGTATTCCCAAAAGATAATTATATAAATTTAAAAGTGTTGGAGCAATATAAAAGCATTATATTGGTTTTTATCATTGAATACATAAAAATAAAAAGAGAAAATAAAATAAAAATATGACATTTCAAAACACATGTTTTTAAATACACGATGAATAATTTCCAGATGCACGGCAAACAAATGTTTATACGTGCTGACATTTGTAAGTATATATGCTGAATACTTTTTTAACTACATGACGGACATTTTTAAAGTAAAATAAGCTACAATATTTTTTAATGAATGGTACACATTTTCTAAAACAAGTTGAATTTGTTTTTAGAGTATGTAATGAACCTTTTGAAAATACACTATAAACATTTTGAGAAATATTGTAATGGCAGAAAATAATTTTAAAAAAGGAACAAAGGGAAACATAAGATAAAAGAAAATAATTTTTAAAGGGGAAATGAGAATGGAATAGAAGAGAACAGAAAATAAACAAAAAACACTAACGGGCCATGCAGAGGCTTCCGTAGTGTCATGTATCTACAGCTCAGTCCCCCTAAAAAAACTCTACAGCTCAGTGAAACAGAACAGGGGCTCACATCCGCGTGGCATTTTTGTAAGTTGTTAAACAAAAGTTTGTGTAGAGCAAATGTTTTGTACTACCATTTAAAGAAATGCATGTTAATTTAAAAAAAAACACATGTGTGCCAAATTGTCTACGTCATTTGAAGAAATGTTTATACAAAATTTAGGAAAAGTACTATAGCTAAAAAAAATTGTAGCATGCAAAAAATGTTCCAACATGCATTTAAAAAATGTTTAACACATTTTCAATTAAAATCTAAAACATGTATATAAAAAAGAATGATACATTTGAAACATGTTAAATGTGTATTAAATGCAGAAAACCGAAAAATATAAACACACACACACAAAAAGAAACTCACATAGAGGCAGGTACGGAACAGGGCCGGTCCACTAGAGCTGTCCCGCGTAGTCGCGTACCCTCATCATCAAAAAAAAGAAAAAACCTCCCGCTTTTCCCGGCAGGTATGGACGCAGCAGACACGTTCACGGCGCGGTGCGTTGTCAACTCACACTCGAGACACTCGAGACACGGCGCGCCGTAGACGGGTGGCACTCGCGCGCATCCCGCGCCGTGGCGCCGTGCAGCTGCGGGCACGACACCTCACCCGGGGACTGCGCGCGTACGTAGTTCGTTGCGCCGCTCGCGATGGCAACCCAACCCCAACGGAGCGGTGCTCCTTTGTTCTCCTGCCAATGCAGACAAAGCGGTGGTCGTCAGTCGGTCGACACTAGCTGGCGATGGCATGGACGAGACGACGACTATAGCTACTGTCGGCGTCAGCCGCGTACGCACGCACGCACTTGTGCTAGGCGGTTCGGTGCGGCACTGCCCGCCGTCAGCGTCATGGACCGCCGAACAAACATTTGGCAAACAGGGGTGTAAACAAACACTGACTCAGCGAACCGGAGTAGATTTGTGCTCTCAACCGAACACAACAGCGAGATCAAGTGTTTCCTTATGACAAGTATTAGTGGACGAACTACAGCAATAGAGAATTGGCGTGGACCATGGAGATCTCATTTTGGTCTTTCTAACGTTAATTCGGCAGTTGGGCGCCATCGATGGTGTAACCGAAGTCGTTCGGACGGCACTGCTTGCCGTCGGTGTCAGGGGCCAAGGAACATAATAGGAAAATAGAGTATATCTCGCAAACAGGCGAGCTGAACTTATCTGGAGTCGCCCAACATTGCAGCACAGTGCTCAAACGGCCAAACAAAGCATCACGGTTCAAATCGCTCGTTTGTTATCTCGCGAAATAGCACTGCAAGGTACTCCGGAGACACGGCCGCAGAGCAACCAACTGCATCTTCACTCAGGATTTTTGCGAATGTGTGTGTTTGTAGGTGTACTTGCTCGTCGGTGTACCGTACCTATCGGCACATTACGTGCATACGCGTGCGTTAGCCATCGGTTACCGCTCGCGCATCACATGCTTCACCAATCACCAATATATTCGTTCGGTCCACCGTTCAACGATATCGCAGCTGCCCCCCTTTTTTACCAAAAAATAAAATAAAAACTATCGCAGCTGATCCGGGCTGTGTCTGTGTGATTTTTTTTTTTTGCGTGTAAAAGCTTGTATTACTCGATCAATATCAGGTTTACAATCAACTCTGCTAAGACCAAGCGCTCCTGGTCCTGGAGGACCAGAGCCTAGATACACTACAGTTCTCTTTTCGGTTCTAGCAAAGTTTGCCAAATAATCCGCTACAACATTTTGGCTATGCTTAATACAAGTTTTACGTAGAGACATCAGATATTTAATCTCTGACACTAATGAAGCAAACACCGACCTATCATGGTCAACATCCTTTAGTAGATTCACCACTGATATTGAGTCCATCTCTAGAAAAATTGGTTGATCTGAATGTTGAAGAGACAAAGAAAGCCCTTCCATACAAGCACATAATTCCGCTTCCATAGCATCCCTACAAGAGAAAAGGGTTCTGTAGGATGAGAAAATTATATTCTTGTATCATCTCGAAGTATCATCCCCGCTCCCGCACTTCCATCAGCTGACCAGGATCCATCCATATTCAGTTTTGTGGAAATATTCAAGCAGATTCGTGGAAATATTCAGTTTTGTTACTATAAAAAGTTCACCCTAAGTAAAAAGTACTCCAAACATAATAAAAATTACGGCGAGGTCTTTGGATTACGAAACGACCACTACTGCCGCCAGAACAAACCTCTATCTCCGCTCCCTATCGAAGCCAGCCTGACCTTGTCAATGACAGACGGAAAGTCTTCGTGCGCCAAAGGACCAGTGCCATGGAGCCGTAGTCGTCGTCATTGAACCCTTGGATCAGTCTTAAGCATCTACCACTAGATCCTGCCGCCATGCATGCATGACGAGAAACTCTAACCTCGCCGTCCCAAGAAGATGACATAAATCTATGCCAGAGCACCATCAATTCCGTCCTGATGGACAAATTCGAGGAGGGTCGGAGCCTGGAATACCAACTCGCACATAAAGCGCTGCCACCCGTCCGAGCGTCGTCCTTGCCAGGAATGAAAAATATAACCTAAACTATTAGCCGGAGCTGAGGCACCGGGATTTTACTCCTCGTCACCAACTGCTGGAGCGGCGGGCAGATTTGCGCTCTCGACCGAGCGCGACAGTGGCATCAAGTGCCTGACAAGTAATACTAGTGAAAAGAAGCGAGCGATGAATTCCTTTTTTGAAAGCATCTATAACCAAACTCCTAGATTTTATTTCTCTAAATGCCTTTTCAAACTTTAACTCCTTAAATTCGAGGGGTTAATAGAACCGAAGCTAATTGACCCATTAAAACTTACTAACTCCTCAAAAAAATATTTACCACTTTTTCCATCTTTTTGATTTACTTACTCCATTTCAACTTGATATTTGCATTACATATAGATTCAAACCTTGATAATTTGAATGCACACAATTCAATAAAATTTCAAATTTAAATTTAATTATTCAAATGCAAACACACCAAATGGTTCGATGGAGTAATAGTCCAAATAAAACAAGCCAACAACACAAAAATCAAGTGCTATGAAGTTGGTGATGAACTTCTCAGTTCTTGATCTTCTGATGCGCTGCGAGGAACTTATACATTTTGCTTGCATGGTGTTCTGACTCTACATGATCCCTATTGGGGGTGTACAGGAAGTTCTCCGACCATCCTCTCTCATCCTCAATGACCATGCTGTACAAACTAATGCATGTTGACATTATTTACCAGAGGACTCGTGTCTTCTAATACTAGGCAGGGGCACAAACAATCGCAAAGCGCCTTTGAAGCACTGTGAAAGCTCTCTAAACGTCCTTTCTTGCCGACCCCTGACTCTTTGCAAAGTGATATCTCATGCTGCTGACCAAACATTGATTTGCCTTAAAAAATGTGGCTCATGGAGGATAGATGACATGTCCAAGGTAGTTGCCTAATTTTTACCCATGGCTATTGACAACACAGTTGCAAGGTGGAGGATCTCCGACAAAATACTTTTGAACAATGATGATCTCGAAAAGATATTAAGGTCATTGTAAGAGCCAGACAATCCAAAGTACGAATGCAAAATTGATAGATCCTCTGATGCAAGTGCCTCGAGGATGATAGTTCGATGTTTGCAATGCCCTTTGTAATGATATTCCATCCCGCCGAACAATTCTTCCATGTCCAATGCACATGATAAATTGATCTAAGCATCCATGGACATCCTTGTTCTTCAGTGAGACCCATGAGCCTCTCGGTATCTTCATCCCCACAAGTACTTTGGTCTAAAGATCCCAATCAGGTCTTGTATGTATCTTCTAATCGACTAGAGGATTGTATCTTCCCCAATATGTACATAACCATTGATGGCATCAGACGAGCATCCATAGGAAAACACTCGAAGAGCCACGTCACACTTCATCAATGGACATGCATTAATTTCTGCCAGTGCATTCCTTCTGAGTGGAAACAAAGAATCATGACAGTCAACAGCTCTTGCAATGGCATTGAAGTGCCTCAGTGCATCCGCAATCGCCACCGAAAGTACTTCTCCGGATATGTTGTATTGGACGCAAAGTAACCATTTACAAGACTGGCATGACCTTCTGGCCTATCACGATTGATATACAAAAGTGGCCGAATTAAGATCCTCGTCTCCTATGTTCTTCCTCTTGAACAATCATGACAAGGGCCAAGTTCTTCTTCCTCCTCCTCCTCAGACGAGGAGTCATCAAAGTACATCTCCCTCAAAACCTCTATGTCGGTGGTAAAACCGGGAGAACTCGAGGTAGGGGATCCCGAGCTGTGGATCTCGGATCGATGGTAACAGGAGACAAGGGACACGGTGTTTATCCAGGTTCAGGCTCTCTCAAAGAGGTAATACCCTACGACCTGCTTTGATTGTATTGATGGTTGTGTATCGAATACAATCTTGATCTACCTTGAGATCGTGAGTTGTGTTCTAACCCTAAGGCTAGGTGGATGTGATTATGATTGATCTCTTCTACTGGCTAGACCTCTTAGCTTATACACATGCCAGAGGGCCACCTAGGGTTACATGGTCGGTTGCTAATTTAGAGATGCGTATGGCGGCGGCTGAAGATGTCCTTGGAGTACACGTCAAATCTTCGGCAGAGGCTGTCTTGATCACATCGAGGTGCTAGGCTTCTGGAGTCCTTCCTTAAGAGAATGAGGGCCTATATGTTGGGGTACGTAGTAATTTCAAAATTTTCCTATGATCACGCAAGATCTATCTAGGAGATGCATAGCAACGAGACGGGAGAGTGTGTCCATGTACCCTCGTAGACCGAAAGCGGAAGTGTTGGGGATATAACTATTAGGCATGACCCACCCAGGAGGGGCCGGGTTATACCTATGAGTACTCTTGAAGCCCAAGATAAAGCTTGAAGATGGCGGTTCAGTTAAGGGCCCAAAGCCCAGAGACGACTTAAGGCCCGTAGAGATAAACCGCCATATGTACATAACTTGTATTGTAAGGCAAGAATAGTTAGAGACCAAGCTGGACACTGTTTATGAGCCGACCGGGACTCTGTGAGCCGCTGGGCGTCGACCTCTGTATATAAAGGGACGACCCGGCGGTGGTTCAGGGCAAGGAACATCAGATCGAGAACTAGGTCAAGCGGAATCGCTCCCTGGTAATCGAGACATAAGCAATCCCACTCAAAACTGGATCGTAGGCTTTTACCTTCACCGTAAGGGGCCGAACCAGTATAAACCTCGTGTCGTTTGTCCCGATTAACCCCTTTAAGCTTCCTAGTTGCGATGGCTCCACGACTAAGTCCTTTCACTAGGACATCTGACGTGACAATTCCACAACAATTGGCACCCACCGTGGGGCCAGCGCACGGTGGATTTGAGTTCTTGAAGGGCAACTTCGAAGGGCTCAAGGGATACGCTATGGGCCGGATGACCAAGAGTCATCACGGCAAGCTCTACATCGACGACGCAGGCTGGGGCCTCGATGCCGGCTCAATTGAGTATGGGTACCGGGTCCCCTTCGGCGAAATCCACGTCTTCATCGGCAAGATCGACGAGCCGGGCCCTGAGCCGGACATCTGCACTAACCTTGTCGAGACGGCTCAGCATGCGAGACCCACCCGGGCTCAGCCTGCTATGAAGCGTGCCTTCGTGGGATGCATCCTCGGAGGGGGACTTTCTGAAGGATCTGTGTCTGCCGGTGAGATGGCCATCTACTCTGATGGTGAGTTGTCCACAGGTGAGACATATTCGTTGTATCAATTGCAAGACGGCGGGCTTGGGGGTTTTTCTGATGACAGCAGTATTCCGGACCTCCTTGAGCCGCCGAGCGGAGTTGGGATCTTAATGGCTGGCACGCAACCCACTCAAAACTCTACGGCTGCAGCAGCGATAACCTCTGGGTCAGCGGCAGCCGGGGTAGGAGGCCCTGTGTGCCCATCGGCTCAGGTGCTGATGGATCTCATGGATAAGATGATAGCTCTGTTAACCGCCATGGTCAACCCGGTGGATCAAGCTCAACATGATGCGGAACTGGCACAGTTAAAACAAGACATAGTGCGGACTAAGGAAGATCTGGCGCTGGAAGATGTCAGGATGACCGCAGAGCAGGCGGCTCTGAACGCCCAGGCTCAGCGGATTCAGTCACAGGCTTTCTAGCTCACGAGGGATCAGAACGCATAAAATGAGGTCATGAGGAGGAGATACCAGAAGACTCAATCCCATCTGCCTCCGGTTTATGATCCTTGAAACCTCTTCCGAACACCCGGTGTAGGGCCTAGTAACCCGTCGGAGATAGACCGTGTTGCAACGCCTGGGGCTGGAACGCTGGTTCAGTCGCGTATGATGGAACCTCCTCGGATGAATACTGCTCCGCCCCAGTATGTACCAACACCACCGGGTCATTATTCTAACCCTCTGGAGAACATGATTGCTGCGGTGGCACGTCTGGCGACTCTCCCGGTTGAGAGCGACTCTCCGACGGCAGTTGAAACACGGAAGGTCAGAGAACTTCTTTAGACGGCTTTAGCGCAGCAGGAGGCATACTCATATAGCCGAGACATGATTCATTCGACCCCTCGTCCAAGTCGGAGCCCGAGTTATAGCAGGCACATGGATTCAGCGGCCGTTTCAAGCAACGCCCGGCGCAGTGACCAGCCGGGCGGGCATGACCCGACGCGGGATGGGGTTCTTAACTTGGTTGATCAGGACAGAATACGTCAAGAGGCTGAGCGGGCGGCTCAGTAGGCGGCTCAGCATGCGGCTTACCAGCCTTTTCCAGTTTATCCGGCGACTTCTATTGAGGCAGGCGTGACCACTAGGACCGGAGGCGTCCCATGTCTGGTGCCGGCTCTGTGTAACGAGCGTTTGCCCAAGGATTTCGAGGGGCCTCGAAAGGTGCCCAATTACATGGTCGACTTACAGCCTAGGGCATGGATTGAAAGCTATGAGATGGCTATGGAGCTACTGGAAGTCAGTGACACTGCAATGGCCAAGTACTTCACCATGATGTTGGATGGGACGGCCTGCACTTGGTTGAAGGGGCTGCCACCTAATTCCATTGGTTCATGGGCAGAGTTAAAAGCCCAGTTCATTCAGAACTTCAAAGATACATGCAAGCAGCCCATGTCAAATGTGGATTTGACTAATTGCAAGCAAGAGGAGGGTGAGTCCATGACCCATTGGGTGTGCAGGGTCAAAGCCATAATACATTCATCTAATAAGATGGATGCCGGCTCTGCAGTCTTAATGTTGGAGAAAAATTCCCGTTTTTCGCCTCTGAAGATGAAGCTAGGGCGGCTCAAGCGCGATTATAATGACATGGTCTAGCTGATGGCGGCTCTAGTAAAATACGCTGACTCTGATAGTACCAAGGATCTCGAGTCTGATGATGAGAAGACAGGGAAGGGAAAGAAGAACGGCAATGCCAAGGGTCCTCAGCATAACACGGCAAATCAAGGAGGTAATAATAAACGTAAGGCTGATGGTAGCTTGGAGTTTGTGGCTAACACCAATGCACAGGGCAAGAATCAGCGACTTAAGAGGAGACCACCTCTTCGGTCCAGCGGGCCAAGCCCCATGCTTGAGCAGTTGCTGAACGAGCCCTGTCCAAGACACGACACCCCACAGAAACCGGCCACTCACCTATGGAAGGACTGTACGATCATGAAGGCTTTCAAGAATTCCAACATGTTCGATGGTAATCATGGGCCGGGCGGCAGCTCAGGTGGTGGCGGCTTTCATGGCCCGGGCGGCGGTTCAAATTCCAAATTTCAAAACTCTCAGGGTAATCAAGGTGGTTATAGTCAGCAATCTGGCCAGGGTGGTCAGCAGCAGCAGCAAGGTGGATATCAGAGTAATCCGAAGTAGCTAAATAGTGGACAATATCATGTGTTTACCACCAGTTTGTGCAAACGGGACCAAAAGCTTCATAAGAGGGCTGTGAACGCTGTTGAGCCGGCAGTTCCTCGTTATTTGAGATGGTTTGAGCAGCCTATTCTGTGGAGTAGGGAAGATCACCCTCCCCGGGTTGACAATCTGGGTCACTTGGCCTTGGTGGTGGCACCTTAGGTTGGTGGATATAAATTCACTAAGGTGCTCATGGATGGAGGCAGTAGCATCAATATCCTCTATTATGAGACTTTTCGTCGCATGGGTTTGACTTATAAAAATCTCAAGGCTTCCAGCACTGTTTTTCATGGAGTAGTCCCTGGTAAGTCGGCGTACCCAGTGGGTAAGATTGAGCTGGAGGTAGCCTTTGGAGATGAGCATGATACTAGGGCTGAGAAGTTAACCTTTGAGGTGGTAAAAATCAAGAGCTCATATCACGCCCTGTTTGGACGGCCGGCTTATGCCAAGTTCATGGCACGGCCGTGTTATGTTTATTTGCAGCTCAAGATGTTGGGTCATAAGGGCACCATCACAGTGCATGGGAGTCGGAAGATAGCCTTGGAATGTGAGGAAGGCGATGCTACTTACGCTGAATCTGTTTGTGCAACAGAGGAGTTGAAGTTCTACAAGGACAATGTTGACCCGGCGGACATGACGTCTTTGAAGAAGCCAACCACAGAGAGCATGAGCCGATAATGAAATTTAAGTCGGCCGATGACACCAAGCTTGTTGATTTTGTTCCAGGCGACTCATCTAAGCAGTTCAGTATCAGTGCCAATCTGGATCCCAAATAGGAAAGCGCGCTCATCGAGTTCATTTGTGAGAATCGGGACATCTTTGCATGGAAGCCTTCTGACATGCCGGGTGTACCGAGAGAACTCGCTGAGCACACTCTCAATATTAATCCAAAATTTAAGCCAGTCAAGCAGTTTCTTCGACGGTTCAATGAAGAGAGGCGTAAGGCCATTGGTGAGGAAGTGGCCCGGCTCTTGGCGGCCGGGTTCATTATCGAAGTTTTTCATCCAGAGTGGTTGGCTAACCCGGTGCTGGTGCTTAAGAAGAACGACACTTGGCATATGTGTGTGGATTACACAGATTTAAACAAAGCTTGTCCAGCTGATCCCTTCGCTCTCCCTTGTATTGATCAAATCATTGATGCTACGGCGGGTTGTGAGCGTCTGAGCTTTTTGGATGCTTATTCTGGTTATCATCAGATCAAGATGGCAGTTAAGGACCAGGAGAAGACGGCTTTTATTACTCCATTTGGAGCCTTCTGCTATGTGTCTATGCCTTTTGGGCTTAAGAGTGCCCAGGCGACTTATCAGCGATGTGTGCAGAACTATCTTCACAATCAGATTGGGCGTAATGTTCATGCTTATGTGGATGACATTGTGGTAAAGTCCAGAGAGAAGGAGACTTTGATAGATGATTTGAAGGAAACCTTTGATAATCTCCGGGTCTACAAGATGATGCTTAACCCGGCCAAGTGTGTTTTTGGTGTGCCTGCAGGCAAGGTTTTGGGTTTTCTGGTTTCTAACAGAGGCATTGAGGCTAACCCGGAGAAGATCAAGGCAATCACTTCTTTGGCTAAACCGGTGTGTATCAATGATGTTCAACGTTTGGCGGGTCGTATTGCCGCTTTAAGCCGGTTCATAAGCCGGTTAGGTGAGAAGTCCATACCACTGTATCAAATGATGAAGAAGACAAACGACTTTGTCTGGAGTGATGTTGCTAACGTTGCCTTTGAAGATTTGAAGAGACAGCAAGCTGAGCCGCCAGTCCTTGTTGCTCCCATTGATAAGGAGCCATTATTGTTATATGTGGCTGCTAACACACGTGCCGTCAATGTAGCCATTGTGGTGGAGCGCAAGGAGGCTGGCAAGGAGCATCTGGTTCAATAGCCGATTTATTACATCAGTGAGGTGCTTATTGAATCCAAGCAAAGGTATCCACATTGGCAGAAGCTTGTTTATGGGGTGTTTATGGCAAGCCGGAAGCTTAAACAATATTTTCTGGGTCATCCCATCACTCTGGTCAGTTCTGCTTCTTTAGGAGATATCATCCAAAATAGAGAGGCCACAGGACGAGTCGCCAAGTGGGCCATTGAACTTGGGCCTCATGGTTTAAAATATGTGCCACGCACTGCTATCAAGTCTCAAGCACTGGTGGACTTCATCAACGATTGGATAGAGCTGCAGATGCCTGAAGAGAAGCCAGACAACACATATTGGACTATTCACTTTGATGGGTCCAGGCAATTGGAGGGCTCGGGGGCTGGAGTTATTTTAGCTTCCCCTCGAGGTGACAAATTTTGTTATGTGCTACGGTTGACGTTTCCATGCACTAACAATGCAGATGAGTATGAGGCCTTTCTCCATGGTCTTCGGATGGCTAAGGCGATGAGTTTAAGCCGGGTAAGGTGCTTTGGCGATTCAGATTTGGTGGCTCAACAAGTCTCAGGCAAGTGGGTCTCCAAGGATCCTCTCATGGCGGCTTATCGCCGTGAAGTTGATGCCATTGCTGGACATTTCAAGGGTTACCAAGTGGAGCACATTGATCGCAGAAAGAACGAGACGCCTGATGCTTTAAGCCAGCTAGGGTCTCAGCGTAAGCTGGTGCCGCCTAACACTTTCTTGGATAGTCTGCATAACCCTTCTGTCAAGTTACCTACAGAGGAAGACTTGGTTGTTCCTGACCCAGAAGCACAATTGGTGGTGGATCTTCATGTCATCCCAGATTGGACAATACCATACTTGGCTTACATGACCCGGGGCGAGTTGCCTGAGGATGAAACCTTGTCCAGGCAGATAACCTGGCGGTCTAAGTCAATGACAATTGCCAATGGCGAGTTGCATCATCGCAGTGTCACCGGGGCATTTCAGCGTTGTGTTTCTCCTGAGGAAGGTCAAGAAATTCTTCGTGAGATTCATGAAGGAGATTGTGGCCATCATGCCGGGTCAAAGTCCCTTGGGCCAAGGCTTTCCGTCATGGATCTTATTGGTTAACGGCTCACGCTGATGCGGAGGATCTGGTCAGTAAATGTGACGGTTGTCAGAAGTTCTCGAGATGTGCTCACGTGCCGGCTCAAGAGTTGAGGATGATTCCAATTACTTGTCCGTTTGCAGTCTGGGGACTTGACATGGTTGGGCCTTTCAAAAGGTCCAAAGATAAAAAGACCCACCTCTTGGTGGTGGTTGACAAGTTCACAAAGTGGGTTGAGGCAGAGCCAGTTAGTAAGTGTGACGCAGCCACGGCGGTTCAATTCATGAAGAAGGTGATATTTCGCTTCGGCTTTCCACACAACATTATAACTGACAATGGTACTAATCTGTCTAAGGGCGCCATGGAAGAGTTTTGTCAATTTGAGCATATTCGGCTTGTTTCATTAGTGGCTCATCCCCAATCCAATGGTCAAGCTGAAAGAGCCAATCAGGAAATCCTGAAAGGCATCAAACCCCGGTTGTTGGTTTCTTTGCAACGAACGCCGGGGTCTTGGGTCGAGGAGTTACCCTCTGTGATATGGATCATCAATACTACTCCTAATAGATCTACGGGTTATACGCATTTCTTCATGGTTTACGGAGCCGAGACGGTTCTCCCTAGTGACACCCATCATGAATCGCCCCGCGTGGCGGCTTATGTTGAGGCTGACAATGAACAAGCGCGTCAGGATGCACTTGACCTGTTAGATGAAAAGTGTGACTTGGCAGCAGCTCGATCGGCGATTTACCAGCAGGACCTGCGCTGTTATCACAGCTGCCGGGTTAAGTCCAAAACTTTTCAAGAAGGTGATTTGGTGCTCCGGCTCATCCAGGATCAAACTGATACACACAAGTTATTCCCACCTTGGGAAGGGCCCTTTGTGGTTAGCAAAAAGTTAAAGAACAGGTCATACTACCTTATTGATGTTCGAGAGAACAAAGACTCATGTAAGTCGGAGGAGGAGACCCGCCGGCCGTGGAATATCGCTCATATACGACCTTATTACACTTGAGCCACCGGCTCTCATGATGTACATATTTTGACGATGTATATATTATGATAAGTAATAAAGCAAGACCTTTGTCCTTTTCATCCTCAATGATCATATGTCTTCATCATCATTTCAAACAACCAATTGAGAGCTGATCGTATTCGAATCTAGCTTAAACCTCTTGGTCCGGCTCATGATCGTATTCGAATCTAGTCGTTAAAACTCATGATCACTAGGGGGCTTCCTGTTCAAACATAGGTCGTATTCGAACCAAAGAGAACATAGCTGCGGTACCCTTTTTGATCGTCACACTGCCAAACTCACTAGGGGGCTTCTTGATCGTATTCGAATCATAGCTTAACCCCTTTTGGGTCCGATTTTGATCGTATTCGAATCAGAGTCATTAAAAAACTCTCAAGGTCACTGGGGGGCTTCCTGTTCAAACATAGGTCGTATTCAAACCAAAGAGAACATAGCTGTCGGTACCCTCTTGATCGGCGCAACGCCAAAGCCACTGGGGGCTACATGATTGTATTCAAATCCTAGCTTAACCCCTTTGGGACGGTTTACTGATCGTATTCGAATTAGAAGCCTCGATTTTTTCTTTCTATTTTGTTTTATGTTTTGTTTGAAAGCAACCTTTGTTTTGTCTTGAGACTTTTTTGTTCAAAGATCTAAATGTCAGTGTGGTTTAAAGTTAACCCAGCTTGATTTTGGATGATAAGTCGTTGACATATGACAATCTTCATATATTTGGAAGTGTTGATTTCCAAAGATGGGGTTATCACTCTTACTATTCAGGTTACATAAGCCGGCAGTGCAAATTTAAAATCACAGGTATGATATTGTAGTTGTGTCTCCAAGCTATAGTTCTGTGACTCCCCATATTAATGGTTATATATAAAGGTACGATGACCCGCCCTGCGATAAGCCACCAAGGGTTCTTGTGATCTCCCTGTGTGCAGGACAGTTCAAAGGCTTTCTTTGGCATAAGGAAACAGCTGATAAGTATAATATGGGTGAATATAAGATGGCGGCTTAACAGAATTGAGCACCCAAACATGCATGATGGCACGACAAAACAAAGTTATTTCTACCCTATTACATGACTCCCCGACTCCAAATGATTACAATTGTTTTTTCAGCAAGACCACAGATATGAGCCGCCCGGCGGATCAATTCTCTTGTTGACCTGAAGCTTCTGGGTCAGCCCTCTCCGCTTCTTCGCCCTGTTCCCTGTCCTGGAAGGTTGATGATGACCAGTCAATGCCATTCAAAGCTTCAAAATCAGCTTCATCATCAATTAGTCCGGCCGGGTCAACTTCAGGGGTGAAGGTATGCTTACGGATTGGTGGAATCAGGCTGGTCACTTTATAATGTGGCGTTGGAATCCTCCAGTTCTCCGCGTCATAACCCGACTGGTACTTGGTGAGATCCGCTTCATCAGCAATCAGTGTGCCCACAGGACATATTTCCTTCACACAAGTGGCGAAGTCCTCCTATTCAAATGGCGTGCCATCCTCCTTAAGGCTTGGATACCCAATGGCAATGTCGTTTGGGTCTAGTTCCGGTAGCCAAGCTTTGGCCCGGCTTAATGTGGCCACGGCTTCGGCTCTTGCAGACGACCGCCTTAGTTCAGTGAACCGCTGGGGCAGCACAGAAAGCTTCCTTAGTACATCTGCCAAGAGTGTGGGGACTTCATTTGACAGGGCCACTGTGGCTAAGGCACGATGAGATCCGGTGTAAAGTTGTTCCACCAGCGTGTAAACCGCCTTCAGCTTTATCAACATGTCTTGGTTAAGCTTTGAACTCCTGGGGCCTGCATAACAATGTCATGCAAGTTAATAACAATTTATATGATCATTGGAAAGATTCAAGTATTTAACACTTATAGGGCGACTTACCAAAGTTTGCTGAGACCATCTGAGATACATGGCGTTTTAAGCCGGATAATTCGACGGTCGCCTCTTCAAGAGCCGCCTCTGCCTTCTGAGCTCGACTGATCAAAGCAACCTTTTCATCAGCTCAGGCCTTTTTCTCCATTTCAAAGTATGTTTTCAGTTCCTCTTGTTCAGATACACCGAATTCAAACTTGGAGTTGGCTCTTTGGTTTTCTGTCTCTTGTGATTCCAGGCGGTTCTCAAAGTCAGATACTTCTGATTGAAGTTGACTGGTAGTGGCCTGTAGATACCAGGTCAAAATCATGACTGTTATCATACAATATTAAGTCCCAAGCCTTTTGCAAGCAACGACACTTGGCACTTGGGGGCTAATGTCTACCGAAGAATTTTACCTAAGTGGCGGTTCATGAGAGTAAGTCCCAAGCACCTTGCAAACAAGAGTACTTAGCACTTGGGGGCTAATGCATATTGTTGTTAAACATTTTACAAGTATTTTATTCTATTCAAGCATGTGAAGGACCGGCTCAAACATGCTGCTTAAACCGGCCCTTGGGGACTACGGAGTAAGCCGGATTTCTTACATGTTTTGTCCAAATATATCACTAATGTTCATAAGTTTGTTTCTAAGTCTACATCACATTCATCATAAGCAATAGACTTGGGGGCTAGCATAGTAAGGGTAATCCAATGAAGAGAAGAGATTGTACCTCAAACTTCTGGTGCATCTGCTTCACCATATCAATTTCGACGTCACGGCTGCTGATGACCCGCAAGTATACGGGATAGTTGTAGCCTCTTTCGATAAGTAAGAGTGTCGAACCGAACGAGGAGCTAAAGGTAGAACAAATACTCTCTCAAGTCCTATCGGCCACTGATACGACTCTACGCACGCTTGACGTTCGCTTTACCTAGAACAAGTATGAAACTAGAAGTACGTTGTAGGTGTTGTTGGATAGGTTTGCAAGATAATAAAGAACACGTAAATAAAAACTAGGGGCTGTTTAGATAAAGATGCAATAAAGTAAATATAGCGAGTGTGGAAAAGTGGTGGTAGGAGTTGTGGAATTGTCCCTAAGCAATTGACTATGTTACTAGACCGGTAATCACCATTGCAATTCTATTTGAGGGAGAGGCATAAGCTAACATACTTTCTCTACTTGGATCATATGCACTTATGATTGGAACTCTAGCAAGCATCCTCAACTACTAAAGATTCATTAAGGTAAAACCCAACCATAGCATTAAAGCATCAAGTCCCCTTTATCCCATACGCAACAATCCCCTTACTCGGGTTTGTGTTTCAGTTACTCACGCAAACCACTATAAGCGAATCATGAACGCATTGCAACACCCTACAGCGGGAATCCCTCACGCTTGCGTGACACGGAGGTCACAATAGGACAGCACCAATAATAAAACATGCAACTCAAACCAATCATAGCAATTCATCAATCACCGATAGGACAACGAAAATCTACTCAGACATCATAGGATGGCAACACATCATTGGAAAATAATATGAAGCATAAAGCACCATGTTCAAGTAGAGGGTACAGCGGGTTGCGGGAGAGTGGACCGCTGGATATAGATGGGGGAAGGTGATGGAGATGTTTGTGAAGATGACAGCGGTGTTGGTGAAGATCGCGGTGATGATGATGGCCCTCGGCGGCGTTCCGGCGCCACCGGAAGCAAGGGGGAGATAGCCCCCTTCTTCTTCTTCTTCCTTAACCTCCTACCTAGATGGGAGAAGGGTTTCCCCTCTGGTCCTTGGCTCCCATGGCTTGGGAGGGGCGAGAGCCCCTTCGAGATTGGATCTATCTCTCTGTTTCTGCGTTCTCTGATTCTACCCCTTCACCGTTTCTTTTATATCTGGAGATCCGTAACTCTGATTGGGGTGAATCTTTCGCCCAGATGTTTCTCGTAAAATTAGCTTTCTTGCGGCAAAAGAAGAGCATCAAACGCCTTACGGGTGGCCCATGAGAGTCCAGGGTGCGCCCAGGGGGGAGGGCGCGCCCCCTGTCTCGTGGCCACCCCGGAAACCGTTTCGCGTTGATTCTTCCTCCGGAAAATCCCAAATATTCCAAAAATAATTCTTCGTCCATTTTTATCCCGTTTGGATTCCGTTTGATATTGGGTTTCTGCGAAACATAAAACATGCAACAAATAGGAACTGGCACTGGGCACTGGATCAATATGTTAGTCCCAAAAAATAGTATAAAAAGTTGCCAAAAGTATATAAAAGTTGGATAATATCGGCATGGAACAATAAAAAATTATTGATATGACGGAGACGTATCAGCATCCCCAAGCTTAATTCCTGCTCGTCCTCGAGTAGGTAAATGATAAAAAAGATAATTTTTGATGTGGAATGCTACCTAGCATAATCTTGAGCATATGTCTAATCATGGCATGAATATTAAGACACGAGTGATTCAAAGCAATATTCTATCATTTGGCATAAAAACAATAATACTTCGAGCGTACCAATAAAGCAATCATGTCTTTTTCAAAACAACAAGGCCAAAGCAAGCTTATCCCTACAAAATCATATAGTTTGGCCATGCTTCATTTTCGTCACACAAAATGCCCCCATCATGCACAACCCCGATGACAAGCCGAGCAATTGGTTCATACTTTTTAACGTGCTTCAGCTTTTTCAACCCTCACGCAATACATGAGCGCAAGCCATGGATATAGCACTATAGGTGAAATAGAATATAATGATGGAGGTTATGTGGAGAAGACAAAAAAGCAGAAAGTCTCACATCGACGCGGCTAATCAACGGGCTATGGAGATGCCCATCAATTGATGTCAATGCAAGGAGTAGGGATTGCCATGCAACGGATGCACTAAGAGCTATAAGTGTATGAAAGCTCAACAAAAGAAACTAAGTGGATGTGCATCCAACTTGCTTGCTCATGAAGACCTAGGGCATTTGAGGAAGCCCATCGTTCGAATATACAAGCCAAGTTCTATAATGAAAATTCCCACTAGTATATGAAAGTGACAACATAGGAGACAATCTATATGAAGAACATGGTGCTACTTTGAAGCACAAGTGTGGGAAAAAAGGATAGTAGCATTGCCCCTTTTCTTTTCTTTTTTTCTTTTTTTCTTTTTTTATTATTTTTTCTTTCTTTTTGGTGGGCTTCTTTGGCCTCTTTTTTTATTTGGGCTTCTTTGGCCTCTTTTATTTTTCATAAAGTCCGGAGTCTCATCCCAACTTGGGGGAATCATAGTCTCCATCATCCTTTCCTCACTAGGGAAATGCTCTAATAATGATGATCATCACACTTTTATTTACTTACAACTCGATGGAACAAAAATATGACTCCATATGAATGCTTCCGGCGGCGTACCGGGATGTGCAATGATCTAGCATAGCAATGACGTAAAAAAATGGACAAGCCATGAAAACATCATGATAGCTATCTTACGATCATGCAAAGCAATATGACAATGAATGCTCAAGTCATGTATATGATGATGATGAAAGTTGCATGGCAATATATCTCGGAATGGCTATGGAAATGCCATGATAGGTAGGTATGGTGGCTGTTTTGAGGAAGATATAAGGAGGATTATGTGTGATAGAGCGTATCATATCATGGGGTTTGGATGCACCAGCAAAGTTTGCACCAACTCTCGAGGTGAGGAAGGGCAATGCACGGTACCGAAGAGGCTAGCAATGATGGAAAGGTAAAAGTGCGTATAATCCATGGACTCACATTAGTCATAAAGAACTCATATACTTATTGCAAAAGTTTATTAGCCCTCTAAGCAAAGTACTACTATGCATGCCCCTAGGGGGATAGATTGGTAGGAAAAGACCATCGCTCGTCCCCGACCGCCACTCATAAGGAAGACAATCAAAGAAACACCCCATGCTTCAAATTTGTCACACAACGGTTACCATACATGCATGCTACGAGACTTGCAAACCTCAACACAAGTGTCTCTACAATCCACAACCACCCACTAGCATGACTCTAATATCACCATCTTTATATCGCAAAACTATTGCAAGGAATCAAACATATCATATTCAGCGATCTACAAGTTTATGTAGGATTTTATGACTAACCATGTGAATGACCAATTCATGTCATCTCTCTAAATAGATATAAGTGAAGCAAGAGAGTTTAATTTTTTCTACAAAAGATATTCCCACGCTCTAACAAATATAAGTGAAGCAAAAGAGCATTCTACAAATGGCAGTTGTCTATATGAAGAGAAACAGGCAATCCAAACTTCAAATGATATAAGTGAAGCACATGAAGCATTCTATAAAGCCATACTCAAAAGATTTAAGTGAAGTGCAATGAGCATTCTATAAATCAACCAAGGACTATCTCATACCAGTATGGTGCATAAAATAAAACTGAAAACTAAATGCAAAAGACGCTCCAAGACTTGCATATAATGCATAAACGAAACGAATACAAAAACATACCGATACTTGTTGAAGAAAGAGGGGATGCCTTCCGGGGCATCCCCAAGCTTAGACGCTTGAGTCTCCTTGAAAATTTACTTGGGGTGCCTCGGGAATCCCCAAGCTTGAGCTCTTTCCTCTCTTCCTTTTCCTCATATCAAGACCTCCTCATTTAGACACTTCATCCACACAAAATTTCAACAGAAAACTCGGTAAGATCCGTTAGTATAATAAAGGAAATCACCACTCTAAGTACTGTTGCAAACCAATTAATATTTTGTTTTTGCATTGTGTCTACTGTAACGTAACTTTTTTCATGGCTTAATCCACTGATATAAATTGATAGATTCATCAAAACAAGCAAACTATGCATCAAAACAGAATCTGTCAAAAACAGAACAGTCTGTAGCAATCTGAACATCCACCATACTTCTGGTACCCCAAAAATTCTACCAAAATTAGGAAAAATAAATAAGTTGTATAGAAAGACAGTTAAAAAGGAGTCAGAACCATTTGACGTTCCAGTTAAAAATGTAAAATCGCGCACTACAGCCAAAGTTTCTGTCCTGCACCGTACAAACCAACAAGCATTGTAAACATCCTAAAGGCCAACCTTGGCACATTATTTTTATAATACAATGGAATTGTACAAGGGGATAATTATTTTTGATGAAAAGTTTCTGTAATCAAGATTCACAAAGTTTCCGTGAGCATGAACAAAGTTCAAGGAGCTCCCCCACTTCAACAATGCTTGTCTTTCTCACCTTCAGTTTCCTTTTTGAAAAGTTTTTAGGTTCCCCTCTTTATTTTTGTGTTTTAAAACTATATAAAGGCACTCAACATAAATAAATGACTCTCCAAAACTTCCAGGTTGTCTCCCTGGCAGAGCTTTCTTTAAAGCCATTAAGCTAGGCATTTAGTGCTCAAGTAATGAATCCACCCGGATCCCAAGGTATATCAAAGCCAATTTTAATTAACAATAATTTGTAATTTAGTAGTGAGCACAAAGTAACATATATCAAGCAACAACGAAGTCTAACTCTCTTCCTATCCATCGGCATGTCATAAAAGAATAATTCATGCACACATAGTAAAGGCCAATGCATAGTATAAGCAGTTTCTTGCAATTTTATCGTGTTGGAAACATAAAGAGGCGGAGATAAAGTTCCTCTCCTATAATAATTGCAAGTAGGAGCAGCAAGCACATGCATATTACATTCATCAAAATCATCATATGCAATGTTAAAAGGCAACCCATCAATATAATCCTTAATAAGCACAAACTTCTCCGATAAAGTGTGGTAGGGAGAATTCAAAAAGATAATAGGACTATCATACGTGGGTGCAATAGAAACAATCTCATGTTTAACATAAGGAACTATAGCAAGTTCATCTCCATAAGCATAATTCATATTGGCATATTGGCCACAAGCATAGCAAGCATCATCAAAAAGGGATATTTCAAACAAATTCAAGGGATCATAGCAATCATCCTTCGGTAAGCACGAAGGGGAATTAAATAATGTATGAGTTGGAGGGTTACTCTAATTAGAAGGTGGGCACGGGTAGCTAATCCGCTCTTCCTCCTTTTGTTCTTCGCTCTCCTCATCATCTTTTTCATCCAATGAGCTCACTGTTTCATCAATTTCTTCTTCCATAGCTTTCTGCAAAATATTAGTCTCTTCTTGGACAACGGAGAAGTCCTCAATATATGGTTTAACATAGGCATTAGAAGCATAATTATCATAACAATATTGAAATATGGAAAAAATTTCAGATTTGTAAAGAGTAGCATCATACTTTTCAATCAAAGAGGCAATCTCATAAGCACCTTTAAAAGCAACAAATTCTTCAATTTGTTGAACATCATAGTAATTGTAAACACCCTTAGCATATGAAGATACTATTCCATTATCACTAAACAAGCATTGATAGGGTAGGTGTTTCTTAGGGTCTTTAGAACAACAAGTAAACTCATATATTTCACATAAATTCCAAGCATAGCATTGCAAACGATGAATTTGATCCCATAATAATTTCCTTTTTTCAGATATACGGTGTCGAACAAAACAAGCATGCTCATCTAAAGATTTGCCCTCAACTAAACTAGTGGGGGTTTCAGCACGAGCACAAAGGGATCGAAGATGATCCAAGTAAAAAGCTTCAGGAGTGTGATAGATTTTGAGTGGTTCTTCAACCATTGGTTCAGTAGGTACAACTAATTTTTTTGGTATTTTGCGTTTCCTACCCATAGCTAAAGATAGAAAACAACTAAGAACAGTAAATAAAAATTACTTAGTGATAAAGCAAACAAGCACACACGAGAATATTCACCCCACGGTATGACTCCCCGGCAACGGCGCCAGAAAAAGGTCTTGATGACCCGCAAGTATACGGATAGTTGTAGCCTCTTTCGATAAGTAAGAGTGTCGAACCCAACGAGGAGCTAAAGGTAGAACAAATACTCTCTCAAGTCCTATCGGCCACTGATACGACTCTACGCACGCTTGACGTTTGCTTTACCTAGAACAAGTATGAAACTAGAAGTACTTTGTAGGTGTTGTTGGATAGGTTTGCAAGATAATAAAGAACGCGTAAATAAAAACTAGGGGATGTTTAGATAAAGATGCAATAAAGTAAATATAGCGAGTGTGGAAAAGTGATGGTAGGAGTTGTGGAATTGTCCCTAAGCAATTGACTATGTTACTAGACCGGTAATCACTATTGCAATTCTATTTGAGGGAGAGGCATAAGCTAACATACTTTCTCTACTTGGATCATATGCACTTATGATTGGAACTCTAGCAAGCATCCACAACTACTAAAGATTCATTAAGGTAAAACCCAACCATAGCATTAAAGCATCAAGTCCCCTTTATCCCATACGCAACAATTCCCTTACTCGGGTTTGTGTTTCAGTCACTCACGCAACCCACTATAAGCGAATCATGAACGCATTGCAACACCCTACAGCGGGAATCCCTCACGCTTGCGCGACACGGAGGGCACAATAGGACATCACCAACAATAAAACATGCAACTCAAACCAATCATAGCAATTCATCAATCATCGATAGGACAACGAAAATCTACTCAGACATCATAGGATGGCAACACATCATTGGAAAATAATATGAAGCATAAAGCACCATGTTCAAGTAGAGGGTACAACGGGTTGCGGGAGAGTGGACCGCTGGATATAGATGGGGGAAGGTGATGGAGATGTTGGTGAAGATGACAACGGTGTTGGTGAAGATCGTGGTGATGATGATGGCCCCCAGCGGCGTTCCGGCGCCACCGGAAGCAAGGGGGAGAGAGCCCCCCTTCTTCTTCTTCTTCCTTGACCTCCTCCCAAGATGGGAGAAGGGTTTCCCCTCTGGTCCTTGGCTCCCATGGCTTGGGAGGGGCGAGAGCCCCTCCGAGATTGGGTCTATCTCTCTGTTTCTGCGTTCTCTGATTCTACCCCTTCACCGTTTCTTTTATATCTGGAGATCCGTAACTCCGATTGGGGTGAATCTTTCGCCTAGATTTTTCTCATAAAATTAGCTTTCTTGCGGCAAAAGAAGAGCATCAACCGCCTTACGGGTGGCCCACGAGAGTCCAGGGCACGCCCAGGGGGGAGGGCGCGCCCCTGTCTCGTGGCCAGCCCGGACACCATTTCGCGTTGATTTTTCCTCCGAAAAATCCCAAATATTCCAAAATAACTCTCCATCCGTTTTTATCCCGTTTGGATTCCGTTTGATATTGGGTTTTTGTGAAACATAAAACATGCAACAAACAGGAACTGACACTGGGCACTGGATCAATATGTTAGTCCCAAAAAATAGTATAAAAAGTTGCCAAAAGTATATAAAAGTTGGATAATATTGGCATGGAACAATAAAAAATTATAGATACGACGGAGACGTATCAGCTGCTGTGTACTTGGCTCAGATAGCCGGAAAAAACTTCTCCAATACTCATGTGAGTATAATCAACAACATCAAACTTGGCCTTGCGATGTTCCAGATGCTCTTCTTTGGCAGAACATTTGGCCAGCATAGTTGGTCTCCCCGGCTCAATGTAGCCGTTCTTGGTGATCTCAACATTAGTGTCTTGAGGATCATCTGTCCTGGCCGGGCTAGAGACTTCCGGGTTTTCAGAGCCATTGGCGGCTCACTCGGCAGGCGGGTCAACAATTGGCGTTGGCCTGTCATGAGCTAGCTCAGGTGGCGGCTCATGAGTAGAGGCCTCAGGCGCGACCGTTCCAAGTTCTGGCTCTTTGAAGATTGGTTCTTCGGCCGGCTTGTTCTTCTTCACCTTTTTGCCGGGCTTTGCTTTTCCGCTGCATAAGATCAAAAGATCAGTGCAAATATAACAAATTGAAATGAACACAGGATAAGCAGGTTATCATTACCCTGGAGCGGTCTTGAAAGCCGGCAAATTGGACTGCATTGAGTCATCGGAGGAAGGTGAAGTTTCCTGATAATTCGAGTCAGAAGAATTGAGTGGTTGACGAGTGAGCCCCGCCAAAGGATAAAAGGGATTTAAATCAGAGGTGACCTCGTTCCGGCGCTTCCTTGGTGTATTCGGTAAACCGGAGGAGAGTTCTGCATCCTTGCTGGTCCGAGTCTGCCTCCGGCTCTCATGAATCTGTCGCTTCAAAAGAAATTGAGGATCTTGATAAGCTAAGGGATGTGAAAATCTTACTTTCCGGGTTACTCTTCAGATTTTCTGTCTTGGCAAAGGCTCAGAGTCGGAGGAAATGATAGTTACCTCTTCATCCTTTCCATGACTTGTTCCTGTGTCCTCCTGCTGATAATCAGTGTCAATAAGATGGTTAAAAAAGGAGCCAAGAGAGTCAAGGGCTACCTCCGACTCAGAAGTATCTTCTAGCCGAAGCAAGTCAGAGGCAGTGGCCTTTTTGCCCTTCTTCTTCGCAGCCTCTTTCCTGGCGGCTCTCTTGGCCTTCCTGGCTTTCTTCGTAGCTTCGTGATCATATTTAGCCTGTGAAAATCAGCAAAAGTGTGAGTATAGATAAAACATCAAGGGATGAAGGTAATTATTTCAGATGGGCGGCTTACCACTGGAGCCGGGTTAGCTTCATAGAAGGGGATTAAGCCCACCTTACCACAGTCTGCTAGGCTTTCATTCAGGAGCGACTTTGTCATGTCATTAATGACGTGGTCAGGCAAATCGTCAGAGCTGTGCTGTAGAGGGTCATTCTTTTTGCCTGTGTAGGTACACATCAGACCAGGGCGCCAGCTCAATGGAATGATCCGCCAGGCAAGCCAAACCTGGACCAAGTCGATACCATTTAGCCCGTTCCCCAAAAGAGCGTTAATTTTAGCCATAGTGGGGGCAAGTGTCTGGCGTTCAGTGGCTGTAATCTTGCCAGGAAGCGGGTGATTGGACTCAAGGCGCAGAGCATGAAAGCCGGGCAGAGGGTTCTCATCAGCCGGAGAAGTGTCTTGGCAATAGAACCATGTCTAGTTCCAGTCTTTGGGATGACTTGGTGGATTGGCATAAGGAAAAATGACGTCTCTCCCATGTTGGATTGAGACCCCGCCAAGTTCCAAGCTAGGTCCATTAGCACATTCGTTCTGGCGGTTCAAGTAGAATAACTCTCTGAAGAGTAGTAAGCTGGGTTCTTCTCCAAGATATACCTCACTGAACACTTGAAAATTGCAAATATTAGACACAGAATTGGGTCCGATGTCTTGAGGACGAAGGTCAAAGAAGTGCAGGACGTCCCTGAAGAATTTTGAGCCGGGCGGTGAAAAACTCCGGTTCATATGGTTAGTGAAGACGATGACCTCCCCCTCTTTGGGCTGGGGAATGTCCTCCGTCGGATCAGGAGCACGATAGGACATAACTTCCTTCTTCGGCATATAGCCGGTCTTCACAAAATCATCAAGCGTACTGTCTGTGACGATGGATTTAACCCAGTTGCATGAAGTGGGTTGTTTGGGCGGCATTGTGACAAAAGCCTAAGAAAGAGTAAAATTTCCGGTTCAAATTTAAGCCGGAGGGAAACATTACAGTACATATTCAAGATGGCGGTTTATAAAGGGGCCTAATGGTATATGGCTAATTATGTCAAGTTATTTAAGCCACCATGAGCGCCATGAGCAGTCAATTTATTTAAACCGCCATGAGTGGTTAAGGTTATCAATCGAGCATTGCAATTGTGAGCCGGTGATAAGAGTCTCCATGACTAGGTGGATCTAACAAAATACTGTTTTTGCCTAAGTGTTACACAAACAAGTTTCATAGGCTGCAGCTATTATTTTGGATCCACGACTATTCAGAAAGGAAAATATTCTAGACCTAAAAAACTAGTACAGATGGGTTCATGAGTTCTAATGAGGCCTCTTTACAGGAAAAAGGGATCTGCTAGTATAAAAAATGGACGCAAAACAACTATCGCATGAGTTCTATATTACTTTTGGATCAGAAGAGGCCGCGGTGGAGAAACTACAAAGAAACTGTGATGAACCATGAAGAACACAGAGGAACTCACAAAACCTAATGCGGATCTGAGGTGCAGAAACGCGAGGACTTACAGTTGCAGATCTACTGCGGAGGGTCGCCGCCATTCTCTGGTTCGACTCAGGTTGATGCAGCGGCCGAGGTTGAGGAAGACGAGGTGCTCTGCGGCTGCGGCGGCGGCGGAGCTCGAGTGGTAGTAGGGTTGTGAGAGGAAGAAGATGAGGAAATGGGAGAATGAGAAAAGACCTGGTCATGCCTATTTATAAGGGAAGGCTGATAAGTGGGCACGAAAAATGAGGAGGCCGAAAACATAGTTATCCAGCTACAAGGATGCCTCGATTCTCGGGATGGTCATTAAAGATAATGATCCGTTGAGATCTGTTGGATAAAACGTGCACTAATGGCAGATGACGTCATGGTGGGTTACCACAAATCCAAAGGATGACGTCATGGCGGGTTACAAAAAAATTTATACAACCGAAGAGCAGAATATTTTTCTTAAGTATTGAAGATTGACATGAACCAGTTCAAATCAATCTGGGGCCTATTGTTGGGGATATAGCTATTAGGTATGACCCACCCAGGAGCGGCCGGGTTATACCTATGAGTACTCTTGAAGCCCAAGATAAAGCTTGAAGATGGCGGTTCAGTTAAGGGCCCAAAGCCCAGAGGCGACTTAAGGCCCGTAGAGATAAACCGCCATATGTACATAACTTGTATTGTAAGGTAAGAATAGTTAAAGACCGAGCCGGACACTGTTTATGAGCCGACCGGGACTCTGTGAGCTGCTGGGCATCGACCTCTGTATATAAAGGGATGACCCGGTGGCGGTTCAGGGCAAGGAACATCAGATTGAGAACTAGGTCAAGCGGAATCGCTCCCTGGTAATAGAGACATAAGCAATCCCACTCAAAACTGGATCGTAGGCTTTTACCTTCACCGTAAGGGGCCGAACCAGTATAAACCCCGTGTCCTTTGTCTCGATTAACCCCTTTAAGATTCCTAGTTGCGATGGGTCCACGACTAAGTCCTTTCACTAGGACATCTGAAGTGACAATTCCACGACAAGAAGCGTTTTAGTAAAGCGGTTGATGTAGCCGAACGTCTTCGTGATCCAACCGATCCAAGTACCGAACGTACGGTACCTCCGCGTTCAACACACTTCAGCTTGATGATGTACCTCGTGCTCTTGATCCAGTTGAGGACAAGGGTGAGTTCCGTCAGCACGACGGCGTGGTAATGGTGATGATGATGTTACCGGCGCACGACTTCGCCTAAGCACTACGGCGATATGATCGAAGTGTGTAACTGTGGAGGGGGGCACCGCACACGGCTAAGGCAAAACATGGTGTGTTTTAGGGTGCCCCCCTGCCCCTGCATATAAAGGAGTGAAGGGGAGGCCGGCCGTCCCTTGCAGGGCGCGCCAGGACAGAGGA
This sequence comes from Triticum timopheevii, assembly GCA_963921465.1. Classification (NCBI taxonomy): domain Eukaryota; kingdom Viridiplantae; phylum Streptophyta; class Magnoliopsida; order Poales; family Poaceae; genus Triticum; species Triticum timopheevii. Next base: position 532,499,826 of record OY997264.1, read on the forward strand.
GTCCTACTAGGACTCCAAGTCCTAGTAGGATTCCACCTCAAGGAGAAGGGGGAAGGAAGGGAGAAGGGGGGGCCGTGCCCCCAAACCCTTGTCCAATTCGGACTGCGCTTGGGGGGGGGGGGCGCCACCTCTTGGTGCTGCCTCTCCTTTCCCACTAAGGACCACTAAGGCCCATCAAATCCCCGGGGGGGGGGGGGTCCGGTAACCTCCCGGTACTCCGGAAAATACCTGAATTTCTCCGGAACCATTCTGATGTCCGAATATAGCCTTCCAATCTTTATGTATCGACCATTTCGAGACTCCTCGTCACGTCCGTGATCTCATCCGGGACTCCGAACAAACTTCGGTCATCAAAACACATAACTCATAATACCAATCATCATCGAATGATAAGCATGCGGACCCTACAGGTTCGAGAACTATGTAGACATGACCAAGACACATCTCCGATCAATAACCAATAGCGGAACCTGGATGCTCATATTGGCTGCTACATATTCTACGAAGATCTTTATCGGTCAAACCGCATAACAACATACGTTGTTCCCTTTGTCATCGGTATGTTACTTGCCCGAGATTCAATCATCGGTATCATCATACCTAGTTCAATCTCGTTACCAGAAAGTCTCTTTACTCGTTCCATAATGCTTTATACCACAACTAACTCATTAGTCACATTGCTTGCAAGGCGTATAGTGATGAGCATTATCGAGAGGGCCAAGAGATACCTCTCCGAAACACGGAGTGGCAAATCCTAATCTTGATCTATGCCAACCCAACAAACACCTTCGGGGACACCTGTAGAGCATCTTTATAATCACCCAGTTACGTTGTGACGTTTGATAGCACACAAGGTGTTCCTCCGGTATTCGGGAGTTGCATAATCTCATAGTCTGAGGAACATGTATAAATCATGAAGAAAGCAGTAGCAATGAAACTGTAACGATCATAATGCTAAGCTAACGGATGGGTCTTGTCCATCACATCATTCTCCTAATGATGTTATCCCATTTATCAAATGACAATACATGTCTATGATTAGGAAACATAACCATCTTTGATCAACGAGCTAGTTAAGTAGAGGCATACTAGGGACACTATGTTTTGTCTATGTATTCACACATGTACAAGTTTCCGGTTAATACAATTCTAGCATGAATAATAAACATCTATCATGATATAAGAAAATAAATAATAACTTTATTATTGCCTCTAGGGCATATTTCCTTCAGTCTCCCACTTGCACTAGAGTCAATAATCTAGATTACAAAGTAATGATTTTAACACCCATGCTGTCTTGGTGCTGATCATGTTTTGCTCGTGGAAGAGGCTTAGTCAACGGGTCTGCAACATTCAGATCCGTATGTATTTTGCAAATCTCTATGTCTCCCGCCGTGACTTGATGCCGGATGTAATTGAAGCGTGTCTTGATGTGTTTGGTTCTCTTGTGAAATCTGGATTCCTTCGCCAAGGCAATTGCACCAGTATTATCACAAAAGATTTTCATTGGATCCGATGCACTAGGTATGAAATCTAGATCCGATGTGAACTCCTTCATACAGACTCCTTCATTTGCTGCTTCCAAAGCAGCTATGTACTCCACTTCACACGTAGATCCCGCCACGACGCTTTGCTTGGAACTGGACCAACTGACAGCTCCACCATTCAATAAAAATATGTATCCGGATTGCGACTTAGAGTCATCCGGATGTCAAAGCTTGCATCGACGTAACCGTTTATGACGAGCTCTTTGTCACCTCCATAAACAAGAAACATATCCTTAGTCCTTTTCAGGTATCTCAAAATGTTCTTGACCGCTATCCAGTGCTCCACTCCGGGATTAATTTGGTACCTCCCTGTTATACTTATAGAAAGGCAGACATCAGGTCTGGTACACAACATTGCATACATGATAGAACATATGGCTGAAGCATAGGGAATGACTTTCATTTTTTCTCTATCTTCTGTAGTGGTCGGGCATTGAGTCTGACTCAACTTCACACCTTGTAACACATGCAAGAACCCTTTCTTTGACCGGTCCATTTTGAACTTCTTCAAAACTTTATCAAGGTATGTGCTTTGTGAAAGTCCAATTAAGCGTCTTGATCTATCTCTATAGATCTTGATGCCTAATATGTAAGCAGCTTCACCGAGGTCTTTCATTGAAAAACTCTTATTCAAGTATCCCTTTATGCTATCCAGAAATTCTATATCATTTCCAATCAACAATATGTCATCCACATACAATATTATAAATGCTACAGAGCTCCCACTCACTTTCTTGTAAATACAGGCTTCTCCAAAAGTCTGTATAAAACCATTTGCTTTGATCACACTATCAAAGCGTTTATTCCAACTCCGAGAGGCTTGCACCAGTCCATAAATGGATCGCTAGAGCTTGCACACTTTGTTAGCACCCTTTGGATCAATAAAACCTTCTGGTTGAATCATATACAACTCTTCTTCCAGAAATCCATTCAGGAATGCAGTTTTGAAATCCATCTGCCAAATTTCATAATCACAAAATGCGGCAATTGCTAACATGATTCAGACAGACGTAAGCATCGCTACGGGTGAGAAAGTCTCATCATAGTCAACTCCTTGAACTTGCCGAAAACCTTTCGCAATAAGTCGAGCTTTGTAGACAGTAACATTACCGTCAGCGTCAATCTTCTTCTTGAAGATCCATTTATTTTCTATAGCTTGCCGATCATCGGGCAAATGCATCAAAGTCCACACTTTGTTCTCATACATGGATCCCATCTCAGATTTCATGGCCTCAAGCCATTTCGCGGAATCTGGGCTCATCATCGCTTCCTCATAGTTCGTAGGTTCATCTGGTCTAGTAACATGACTTCCAGAATAGGATTACCGTACCACTCTGGTGCGGATCGCGCTCTGGAAGACCTACGGCGTTCTGTAGTAACTTGATCTGAAGTTTCATGATCATCATCATTAGCTTCCTCACTAATTGGTGTGGTAATCACTGGAACTGATTTACGTGATGAACTACTTTCAAATTCGGGAGAAGGTACAATTACCTCATCAAGCTCTACTTTCCTCCCACTCACTTCTTTCGAGAGAAACTCCTTCTCAAGAAAGGATCCATTTTTAGCAACAAATATTTTGCCTTTGGATCTGTGATAGAAGGTGTACTAAACAGTTTCCTTTGGGTATCCTATGAAGATGCACTTCTCCGATTTGGGTTCGAGCTTACCAGGTTGAAGATTTTCAACATAAGCATCGTAGCCCCAAACTTTAAGAAACGACAACTTTGGTTTCTTGCCAAACCATAGTTCATAAGGCGTCGTCTCAATGGATTTTGATGGTGCCCTATTTAAAGTGAATGCAGCCGTCTCTAAAGCATAACTCCAAAACGATAGCGGTAAATCAGTAAGAGACATCATAGATCGCACCATATCCAATAAAGTATGGTTACAACATTCGGACACACCATTACGCTCTGGTGTTCTAGGTGGCGTGAGTTGCGAAACTATTCCACATTGTTTCAAATGAAGACCAAACTCATAACTGAAATATTCGCCTCCACGATCAGATCGTAGAAACTTTATTTTCTTGTTACGATGATTTTCCACTTCACTCTGAAATTCTTTGAACTTTTCAAATGTTTCAGACTTATGCTTCATTAAGTAGATATAACCATATCTTCTCAAATCATCTGTGAAGGTAAGAAAATAACGATATCCGCCACGAGCCTCAACACTCATTGGACCACATACATCGGTATGTATTATTTCCAATAAGTCAGTGGCTCGTTCCATTGTTCCGAAGAATGAAGTTTTAGTCATCTTTCCCATGAGGCACGGTTCGCAAGCACCAAGTGATTCATAATCAAGTGATTACAAAAGTCCATCAGCATGGAGTTTCTTCATGCGCTTTACACCGATATGACCTAAACGGCAGTGCCACAAATAAGTTGCACTATCATTATCAACGTTTCATCTTTTGGCTTCAATATTATGAACATGTGTATCACTACGACCGAGATTCAACAAAAATAGACCACTCAGCAAGGGTGCATGACCATAGAAGATATTACTCATATAAATAGAACAACCATTATTCTCTGATTTAAATGAATAACTGTCTCGTATCAAACAAGATCCACATATAATGTTCATGCTCAACGCTGGCACCAAATAACAATTATTCAGGTCTAAAACTAATCCGAAGGTTGATGTAGAGTTAGTGTGCCGACGGCGATCACATCGACCTTGGAACCATTTCCTATGCGCATCGTCACCTCGTCCGTAGCCAATCTTCTTTTAATCTGTAGCCCCAGTTTCGAGTTGCAAATATGAGCAACAGAACCAGTATCAAATACCCAGACGCTACTACGAGCATTAGTAAGGTACACATCAATAACATGTATATCAAATATACCTTTCACTTTGCCATCCTTCTTATCCGCCAAATACTTGGGGCAGTTCTGGTGGCTAGTCCCTTTGCAGTAGAAGCACTCAGTTTCAAGCTTAGGTCCAGACTTGGGTTTCTTCTCCTGAGCAGCAACTTTCTTGCCGTTCTTCTTGAAGTTCCCCTTCTTCCCTTTGACCTTTTTCTTGAAACTAGTGGTCTTGTTGACCATCAACACTTGATGCTCCTTTTTGATTTCTACCTCCGCAGCATTTAGCATCGTGAAGAGCTCAGGAATTGTCTTGTTCATCCCTTGCATATTATAGTTCATCACAAAGCCTTTATAGCTTGGTGGCAGTGATTGAAGAACTCTGTCAATGACATTATCATCAGGAAGATTAACTCCCAGCCGAGTCAAGTGGTTATGGTACCCAGACATTCTGAGTATGTGTTCACTGACAGGACTATTCTTCTCCATTTTGCAGCTGTAGAACTTGTTGGAGACTTCATATCTCTCAACTTGGGCATTTGCTTGAAATATTAACTTCAACTCTTGAAACATCTCATATGCTCCATGATGTTCAAAACGTCTTTGAAGTCTCGATTCTAAGATGTAAAGCATGGCACACTGAACTATCGAGTAGTCATCAACACACGTCTGCCAGGCATTCACAATGTATGTAGTTTCTAGCGTAGGTGGTACACCTAGCGGTGCTTCCAGGATGTAATTCTTCTGTGCAGCAATGAGGATAATCCTCAAGTTACGGACCCAGTCCGTGTAATTGCTACCATCATCTTTCAACTTAGCTTTCTCTAGGAACGCATTAAAATTCAAAGGAACGGTAGCACGGGCCATTGATATACAATAACATAGACATGCAAAATAACTATCAGGACTAAGTTCATGATAAATTAAAGTTCAATTAATCATATTACTTAAGAACTCCCACTTAGATAGACATCCCTCTAGTCATCTAAATGATCATGTAATCCAAATCAACTAAACCATGTCCGATCATCACGTGAGATGGAGTAGTTTTCAATGGTGAACATCACTATGTTGATCATATCTACTATATGATTCATGTTCGACCTTCCGGTCTTAGTGTTCCGAGGCCATATCTGCATATGCTAGGCTCGTCAAGTTTAACCTGAGTATTCTGTGTGTGCAAAACTGGCTTGCACCCATTGTATGTGAACGTAGAGCTTATCACACCCGATCATCACGTGGTGTCTCGGCACGATGAAGTGTAGCAACGGTGCATACTCAGGGAGAACACTTATACCTTGAAATTTAGTAAGGGGTCATCTTATAATGCTACCGCCGAACTAAGCAAAATAGGATGCATAAAAGATAAACATCACATGAAATCAAAATATGTGACATGTTATGGCCATCATCATCTTGTGCTCATGATCTCCATCATCGAAGCATCGTCATGATCTCCATCGTCATCGGTGTGACACATTGATCTCCATTGTAGCATCGTTGTCGTCTCGCCAACTATTGCTTCTACGACTATTGCTACCGCTTAGTGATAAAGTAAAGCAATTACATGGCAATTGCATTGCATACAATAAAGCGACAACCATATGGCTCCTGCCAGTTGCCGATAACTCTGTTACAAAACATGATCATCTCATACAATAATTCATATCACATCATGTCTTGACCATATCACATCACAACAAGCCCTACAAAAACAAGTTAGGCATCCTCTACTTTGTTGTTGCAATTTTACGTGGCTGCTACGGGCTTCTAGCAAGAACTGTTCTTACCTACACATCATAAACCACAATGATTTTTCGTCAAGTGTGTTGTTTTAACCTTCAACAAGGACCGGCCGTAGTCAAACTCGATTCAACTAAAGTTGAAGAAACAGACACCCGCCAACCACCTATGTGCAAAAGCACGTCGTTAGAACCAGTCTCATGAACGCAGTCATGTAATGTCGGTCCGGGCCGCTTCATCCAACAATACCGCCGAATCAAATTAAGATGTTGGTGGTAAGCAATATGACTATTATCGCCCACAACTCTTTGTATTCTACTCGTGCATAAAACATCTACGCATAGACCTAGCTCGGATGCCACTGTTAGGGAACGTAGTAATTTCAAAATTTTCCTACAGTCATGCAAGATCTATGTAGGATATGCATAGCAACAAGATGGGAAAGTGTGTCCACGTACCCTTGTAGACCGAAAGCAGAAGTGTTTCAGTAACGTGGTTGATGTAGTCAAACGTCTTCGCGATCCAACCGATCCAAGTACCGAACGTACGGTACCTCCGTGTTCAGCACACGTTCAACTCGATGACGTCCCTCGTGCTCTCGATCCAGTTGAGGATGAGGGTGAGTTACGTTAGCACGACGGTGTGGCAATGGTGATGATGATGTTACCGGCACAGGGCTTCGCCTAAGCACTATGGCGATATGATCGAGGTATGCAGCTGTGGAGGGGGGCAGCACACAAGGCTAAGGCAAAACTTGGTGTGTTCTAGGGTGGCCCCTGCCCCTGTATATAAAGGAGGGAGGGGGAGGCCGTCCGACCCTTGCAGGGCGCGCCAGGAGAGGGGAGTCCTACTAGGACTCCAAGTCATAGTAGGATTCCACCTTAAGGAGAAGGGGGGAGGAAGGGAGAAGGGGGGCCGCGCCCCCAACCCCTTGTCCAACTCAGACTGGGCTTGGGGGGCACCTCCTTCCGCTGCCTCTCCTTTCCCACTAAGGCCCACTAAGGCCCATCAACTCCTGGTACTCTGGAAAATACCTGAACTTCTCCGGAACCATTCCAATGTCCGAATATAGCCTTCCAATATATCAATCTTTATGTCTCGACCATTTCAAGACTCCTCGTCACGTCCGTGATCTCATCCGGGACTCCAAACAGAATTCGGTCATCAAAACACATAACTCATAATACAAATCGTCATCGACCGTTAAGCGTGCGGACCCTACGGGTTCGAGAACTATGTAGACATGACTGAGACACATCTCCGATCAATAACCAATAGCAGAACCTGGATGATCATATTGGTTCCTACATGTTCTACGAAGATCTTTATCGGTCAAACCGCATAACAACATATGTTGTTCCCTTTGTCATCGGTATGTTACTTGCCCGAGATTCGATCATCAGTATCATCATACCTAGTTCAATCTCGTTACTGGCATGTCTCTTTACTCGTTCCATAATGCTTCGTCCCGCAACTAACTCATTAGTAACATTGCTTGCAAGGCTTATAGTGATGGGCATTACCGAGAGGGCCCAGAGATACCTCTCCGAAACACGGAGTGACAAATCCTAATCTTGATCTATGCCAACCCAACAAACACCTTCGGAGACACCTGTAGAGCATCTTTATAATCACCCAGTTATGTTGTGACATTTGATAGCACACAAGGTGTTACTCCAGTAATCGGGAGTTGCATAATCTCATAGTCTGAGGAACATGTATAAGTCATGAAGAAAGGAGTAGCAATGAAACTGTAACGATCATAATGCTAAGCTAACGGATGTATCTTGTCCATCACATCATTCTCCTAATGATGTGATCCCGTTTATCAAATGACAACACATGTCTATGATTAGGAAGCATAACCATCTTTGATCAACGAGCTAGTCAAGTAGAGTCATACTAGGGACACTATGTTTTGTCTATGTATTCACACATGTACTAAGTTTCCGGTTAATACAATTCTAACATGAATAATAAACATTTATCATGATATAAGGCAATAAATAATAACTTTATTATTGCCTCTAGGGCATATTTCCTTCACTATAATCCCGGCTCGAGAACTATGGGCCAACTAGGTTGGTACCCCCGAGTCCATAACACCGTTAGTAGCCCCTGATGTCTACTACACAACTTATTCTTGTAGACTCGTATTGGGCCTCCAAGCGCAGAGTTCTGTAGGACAATAACAATTTTCCCTCAAGTGAATGACCTAAGGTTTATCAATCTGTGGGAGGCGTAGGATGAAGATGGTCTTTCTCAAACAACCCTGCAATCAGATACAAGAAATCTTTTGTGTCCCCAAGACACCCAATACAATGGAAAATTGTATAGGTGCACTAGTTTGGCGAAGAGATGGTGATATAAGTGTAGTATGGATAGTAGATATAGGTTTTTGTAATCTGAAAATGTAAAAACAGTAATGTAGCTAGTGATAAAAATGAGCACAAACGGTATTGCAATGCTTGAAAATAAGGCCTAGGGTTCATACTTTCGCTAGTGCAATCTCTCAATAGTGCTAACATAATTAAATCATATAGCAACACCTCAACATGCAATAAAGAGTCACTCCAATGTTCTTATCTAGCAAAGAACACATGATGAAATTGTTTGTAGGATACAAAACCACCTCAAAGTTATCCTTTTCGATCAATCTATTAAGCCATCCATATAAGTGTCACGAACAACCCAAGAGTTCATGCTAAAATAACACCATACGATACGCATCAACAAACTCTAATGCACCTAGAGACTCCAATGTCACCACAAGTATCTATGAGTCAATTATACAATACACGTCAAACAAATTTAGATTCATAATATTCAATCCAACACAAAGAACTTCAAAGAGTGCCCCAAGATTTCTACCAAAGAAAGTAGGACGAAACCTAAATTAACCCCTATGCATGGATCACCCCAATGTCACCTTGAGAATCTACGAGTTGAGTGCCAAAACATACATCAAGTGAATCAATATAATACCCCATTGTCACCACGGGTATTCATATGCAAGACATACATCAAGTGTTTTCAAATCCATAGAAGTATTCAATCCGATAGTAGTGAAACCTTAAAGGTAAAAACTCAATTGATCGCAAGAAGATAGAGAGGGGAAAACACTGTATGATACAATTATATTAATAAAGCCTGCGGTACATCAGGATCGTGCCAAATTGTTGGTGTAATATCTACCCACCTTGTGTTTTCGAGATTGTTGACAGAAACGGGTATAGACTGATTTGTTTGCTAGTGCATATAGAGAGAAATAGTCCATACAGAAACCAAAGAGAATCCTGTCTCCGGTGCCAGGTTCGAGGAACTTCACCAAAGTATATCTGCATTGCAGAGAAGAACGAGCTACTCTGTTATAGATATGAAGACGAGGAGATTGAGTCAAAGGGTATGGCCCCTGGGAAATTTACTACTGAAGCGAAGCATTTGGTTCGGTGTCGTCTGAACAAATTGACTCTAGCTAGCGGAAGTCGAAGACAAATTGAAGTCATAACATTCCTTTTGCTCTTCTTCTTTCGTTCAATCTGAGTCATATGACCTCCTTACTATTAAGAGGGGTATAGGTTCTCGATTCTTAGATCCACTGTGATGCTTAGCCCAAACTTATGAAAGTCACGGGAGAAATCTCTTTGTGTTCCGAGCAAATACTTGCCAGCAAGAGAGTGTGATCTTCTTCGCTGCAAGAGATTTGTCTCAGACCGAGGAGTTAGTATTTCTTTCTCCTCAAGTAATGTTATTTTTGTGCTCAAAACCTGACCGTTGGACTCATCTCGTTCGGCCATTGGCTGTTCCCGATGTCCAATTTGGTCTTTTCCCATCAGGGAAGGCTGCGGCTATAAATAGCTACCCCGCACCGGCTTTGTCCGGTGGCTGTTCTGCTTAAGATTTCTGAGAAGATTGATTTGAGCACCCCATCTCCGTGTGATTTGAGTTTAAGATCCACCGAGAGAAAACCAAGAGCCCAAACTTAGACAGTGGTTTAGCATCACAATAGTTATGAGCTAGAGTTCTTGTACCTATTACTCTTTAGAGCTGTGCACTCTCTAGACAGATAGTCTTCCGCTCGAGTGTCAAAGATTATTGTCTTCATCGAGCTAGATCTTCCACAAACAAGAGTGACTGTGGTTTGCGAAGGTCGACCGAAGGTTTGGAGATCACCAACAAGCATCTACCACAAGTGAAATCAACCTGAGTGTGACCAGCTCTGTGTTGAAGGAGAACAGGGTGAAGAGAGTTTATCTTCCGTGTTAAAGTCACAGCCCCTCCAACCAGACATAGCCCTTTGGCATAAGGGTGAATTGGTCTTCCGAATCTCTTTGTCGCCATCGAGCACCATTGGTTCTATTTACTTCACTGCATTACTTTCGGCAGTCATTACGTATGCTCTGTGATGATAGATAACAGATCTGTTACTCTCTGTTGCTTATCATTCGACTTATCTCTCGCATAGTTTATTATCTTTCGTTGCTTGTGTTGTTGTCCTTCATATTTATCCATCGTAGTTCTACTCTAGTTCTTTATTATGATATTAGTTCTGCTGGCATGTTGTATTACCATTATCATAATTAAGCCTGTTGTATCCTATGCTCGAACCATTATTGCATCTTACCTTGAAGGTTTTGTTCCCCAGTAGCGAGCTTATTTACATTCATATCCACCGATCTTTATTTCTGCTCCTGAGTTTGGGATCAGTTCAAAACATTTGAAAGGATTTTTGAATCTCCCATTCACCCCCCCTCTGGTCGACATAATCTCGGTCCTAATAGTTGGTATCAGAGCAGGTACTCCCTGTCTCTGTTTATTAAAGGTCTAACGTCCTTGGAGTTTTGAGTATGTCGTATGTAGGTAGATCCTTGCACTCTGAAAGCTTTCCTATCTTCAATGGAAATGACTATATCTACTGGAAGGAATGAATGAGAATCATAATTCAAGATATCAACTATGATATGTGGAAGATTGTGGAAAGTGGCTATACTATTCAGCAACCAAATGATCCACATTCTGTAGACAAAGCTAATTTGCAGTTGAATGCTCAAGCAAAAGATATCATCCGTAGCAGTCTATCAAAATACATTTTCTTTCAGTTCCAAAGGCTTGATGCTGCAAAGCAACTTTGGGATGCCATTGGAAGTTTTCATGAAGAATTTGTTGCCAGAACGGATTCTCATACTAAAATGCTTCGTGCCATGTTTGCTGGGTTCAGAAGTCTTTGTAAGGAAAGTGTCATGGAGTTCACTGATTGATTGACAAACATTGTTGAAAGGCTTCATCAACGAGGCATGACTATTATCACTGACATAGATGTGGTCGAAAAGCTTCTGAGTCCATTTGATGAAACCTTCGATCCCATTATAGCAGAAATCAAGCAAAGGCTAGATTATGAAGAACTTCATTATGTGGAAGTCATGACATTGCTATCACTTCACGAAGAAAAGATTGAACTAGAAAATGCAGATCAAGAATCTTCCTCAGAAGGTGAAGGAGAAATCCTTTCACACTGTGGTAGTTCATAGGAAGAAGAAGATGTCGAGAATCAACATACCATCACAAGAGAACTGGAAATGATCAAAGAAAGGCTAAGTGATCTCAGAAGACATAACTTGTATCTTGTGAATGATGATGAAGATGACATGCATGATTCTTCAAGACAGCTACCTCCGAAAGAAATGAAGTGCTTCAAATGCAAACAATTCGGTCATGTCATAACTGACTGTCCTTGCTGGGAAAGTATACCTAGTAATAGATGGAAATATCATCACGACAATGGATTCACACGGGTTGATCGTCATAATAAGCTCTCGAAGAAAAATGAATCTTCCTCATCTTCTTCAACGAGACCAGTCACTGACGTAAAAGCTAGAGCTACCATCAAGTCAAATTTGAGAAATATATCACACTGAACAGAGTATGTGCTGAAAGGACTATAGATTGAGAAGATGACACATCTGAATCAGACTCTGAAGAAGAAGAGCTTAATAGAAGGGTTGGGAGAAGCAATGAATATATTGCTATTGAATCATCAATGAAATCCTTCGCATCAAGCACTAATGACAATACCTCAAGTGATGATGAACAAATCGCATTCTACCTCATGGAAAAACCTCAAAGGACCAGGTATAAGCAAAACACCAATATTCCAGGAATGGATATTCCCTGAATACATTGCTTATGCTAACTGGTCAAGATTGCTAAATCTCAACGTGATGAATTAGAAATGCTTGAGAAAAGTCTTAGGCAAACTGAAGGATTGTTGGTCGAAGAGATGGAGAAGAATCAAAAGCTGATGGAAGAATAAGATGCTTTCTCTTCAACTGTTGATGATCTTTCCAACAAATATGATTCTCTTTCAGCAAACTTCGAGAGTTTATCTGATGAATTCCTTAACATGAATCAAGAACTCGAGTCTATGAAAGAATCTCATAATGCGCTTGCAAAAGAAAAGATTCTCTCTTTGCCGAGCAATCTGTTTGACTTCCTGATGACTTTACACCTCCTTGCTTAAAATGCCTAGAATGTAGCAATGTTGATTCTCATGCTGAAACTTCTAATGCTGCTATTGAGAATATTGCTAATACTGAAATTGGTATTACTAACCCCTCTTCTGAGGACTTTGCTGCTATTGCTAAAGGAAATTGTAGGCTAAAGGACTTACTTGAGACTGGAATGCTAAGGAGCCTAAAAGGCCATCAAACCCACTGCGATGTGCTCAAGAAGTCCATACTGCACAAAAACCCTCGAAAGGAAGGTTTGGGTTTCAAAAATAAACTCAATGTGGATGGATCCTATTGGACTCCTGAGCAGTATCCTCGAACAACTTGGGTTCGTGCAAAGAGTAAAACCCTCGAACCTGGAAATCTTACTAGTTATCACTCACCCATTCCTGTTGATGCTAATGAGCCTGATGACTCAAACTACAAAGTTTTCAAACAATAGAATGGTGAAGTTTTTGCACGATATGTTGGAACTAACTGCAGGACAGGTTCACCCAAAAGGAAAATCTGGGTAAAGAAGTGCATTACTGAAAATTTATCTGTCACTACCAACCTAATTGTGCAGGGTAACTCTCCTCGAGGAAATGGATATCATTCGTGGTTTACCTTAGAATCTTTCTCGAATTATTATCATCCTAACTTGCATCAGAAAGAGTACATGCATACCACTTCAAATCATTACACTCATATCTCTGGAAATAACTTGATGCATCTTCATATGATTATTGATAACCCACAAGTATAGGGGATCGCAACAGTTTTCAAGGGTAGAGTATTCAACCCAAATTTATTGATTCAACACAAGGGGAGTCAAAGAATATTCTCAAGTATTAGCAGTTGAGTTGTCAATTCAACCACACATGGATAACTTAATATCTGCAGCAAAGTATTTAGTAGCAAAGTAGTATGGAAATAACGGTAACAGTGGAAAAAGTAATAGTAGCAGTTTTGTAGCAATTGTAACAGTGGCAACGGTAAAGTAACTAAGAAAAGATCAATATGTGAAAAGCTCCTAGGCATTGGATCAATGATGGATAATTATGTCGGATGCGATTCCTCATGCAATAGTTATAACATAGGGTGGCATAGAACTAGCTCCAGTTCATCAATGTAATTTAGGCATGTATTCCGAATATAGTCATACGTGCTTATGGAAAAGAACTTGCATGACATCTTTTGTCCTACCCTCCCGTTGCAGCGGGGTCCTATTGGAAACTAAGGGATATTAAGGCCTCCTTTTAATAGAGTACCGGACCAAAGCATTAACACTTAGTTAATACATGAACTCCTCAAACTACGGTCATCACCGAGAGTGATCCCAACTGTTGTCACTTCGGGGTTGTCAGATCAAAACACATAATAGGTGACTATAGACTTGCAATATAGGATCAAGAACTCACATATATTCATGAAAACATAATACGTTCAGATCTGAAATCATGGCACTCGGGCCCTAGTGACAAGCATTAAGCATAGCAAAGTCATAGCAACATTATCTCAGAACATAGTGGATACTAGGGATCAAACCCTAACAAAACTAACTTGATTACATGGTAAATCTCATCCAACCCATCATTGTCTAGCAAGCCTACGATGGAATTACTCACGCACGGCGATGAGTATCATGAAATTGGTGATGGAGGATGGTTGATGATGACGACGGTGACGGATTCCCCGCTTCGGAGCCTCGAACGGACTCCAGGTCAGCCCTCCCGAGAGAGTTTAGGGCTTGGCGGCGGCTCCATATCGTAAAACGTGATTGAGGGAGTCCTGGACTAGGGGGTGTCCGGACAGCCGGACTATCATCATCCGCCGGACTCCAAGACTACGAAGATACAAGATTGAAGACTCCGTCCCGTGTCCGGATGGGACTTTCCTTGGCGTGGAAGGCAAGCTTGGCGATACGGATATGTGGATATCCTACCATTGTAACCGACTCTGTGTAACCCTAGCCTCCTCCGGTGTCTATATAAACCGGAGGGCTTTAGTCCGTAGGACAACATACATTGCAACAATCATACCATAGGCTAGCTTTAGGGTTTAGCCTCCTTGATCCCGTGGTAGATCCACTCTTGTACTACCCATATCATCAATATTAATCAAGCAGGACGTAGGGTTTTACCTCCATCGAGAGGGCCCGAACCTGGGTAAAACATCGTGTCCCTCGTCTCTTGTTACCATCCGCCTAGACGCACAGTTCGGGACCCCCTACCCGAGATCTGCCGGTTTTGACACCGACGTTGGTGCTTTCATTGAGAGTTCCTCTGTGTCGTCACCGATAGGCCCGATGGCATCTTCAACCAACGATGCTGCCCAGGGTGAGACTTTTCTCCCCGGACAGATCTTCGTATTCGGCGGCTTCGCACTGCGGGCTAATTTGCTTGGTCATCTGGAGTAGATCGAAAGCTACGCCCCTGGCCGTCAGGTCAGATTCGGAAGCCTAAACTTCACGGCCGATGTCCGTGGAGACTTGATCTTCGACGGACTCGAACCACAGCCAAGCGCGCCGCACTGTGGCGATGGGCATGATCTAGCTCTGCCGCCGAACAGTGCCTTGGTGGCCGCACGCGAATCCGCTTCGGCCATTAGTCCGGAGCCGATTGCCCAGATAGAGGATCGGTGGATGGACACCGCCTCGGGGGATTCAACTTCCACGGCGATGGAGCCTAACACTAATCTTGTCCCTCGCAAAACTCGTGATTCCGAGGTGCTGGACTCCTTGCCGGACTCCGAACCTCCCATGCCCCTACCAACCAAATCAGATTGGGCGCCGGTTATGGAATTCACCACCGCGGACATCTTCCAATACTCGCCTTTTGGCGACATCCTGAATTCACTAAAGCATCTCTCGTTATCAGGAGAGCCCTGGCCGGACTATGGCCAGGATGGTTGGGATACGGACGACGAAGAAATTCAGAGCCCACCCACCACCCACTTTGTAGCCACTGTCGACGATTTAACCGACATGCTAGACTACGACTCCGAAGACGTCGACGCTATGGACGACGATGCCGGAGACGAACAGGAACCAGCGCCTACAGGGCACTGGAAGACCACCTCGTCATATGACATATACATGGTGGATACCCCAAAAGACGGGGACGGCGAAGAAACAGCGGAGGCAGATTCTTTAAAGAAACAGCCCAAGCGCCGGCGTCAGTGGCGCCGCTCTAAATCCCGCCACAGCAAGAATGGAGATTCCGGCACAGGAGATAATAATACCCCAGAAAGTGCCGAAGACAACCCCCTCCTGCAAGACTCAGCGCAGGAGGATGCAGAAGCAAGCCCTCACGAGAGGGCGGCAGACGAAGAGGTTGAGGATTACAACTATATGCCTCCCTCCGAAGACGAGGCAAGCCTCAACGATGACGAATTCATCGTGCCCGAGGATCCCGTCGAACAAGAGCGTTTTAAACGCAGGCTTATCGCCACAGCAAACAGCCTAAAGAAAAAGCAGCAGCAGCTTCAAGCTGATCAGGACCTACTGGTCGATCGATGGACCGAGGTCCTCGCGGCCGAAGAGTATAAACTCGAACGCCCCTCCAAAAGCTATCCAAGACGCAAGCTGCTCCCCCGATTAGAGGAGGAAGCATACATACCTCCATCACCAGCGCACGATACGGCTGACCGATCACCCCGCGGTCGTGACAGGGAGGCATCCAGGCCCCCAACCAAGACCGTACCTCGGCATCGCTCCAAATGTACGGAGCCAAGAGGGAACGCGCCAGACTTGCGAGATATATTAGAGGACAAAGCAAGGCAATCCAGATCCATCTACGGATCACGTGGGCGCCCCACGACCCATGACGAATACCGTCGCACCGGATATAATAACCCCGGCCGGGCCGAACACGGCAGACAGCGCTCTCTCGAGCTGCATCGTGATATTTCTCAATACAGAGGCGCCGCACACCCGGTATGCTTCACTGACGAAGTAATGGACCATCAAATCCCTGAAGGGTTTAAACCCGTAAACATTGAATCCTACGATGGCACAACAGACCCCGCGGGTTGGATCGAAGATTATCTTCTCCACATCCATATGGCCCGCGGTGACGATCTCCACGCCATCAAGTATCTCCCACTCAAGCTTAAAGGACCAGCTCGGCATTGGCTTAACAGCTTGCCCGCAGAGTCAATTGGGTGTTGGGAAGACCTGGAAGCCGCATTCCTTGATAACTTCCAGGGCACGTATGTGCGACCACCAGACGCCGATGACCTAAGCCACATCATTCAGCAGCCAGACGAATCGGCCAGACAATTCTGGACACGGTTCTTGACGAAGAAAAATCAAATCGTCGACTGTCCGGATGCAGAGGCCCTTGCAGCCTTCAAGCATAACATCCGCGACGAATGGCTAGCCCGGCACCTGGGACAGGAAAAGCCGAAATCTATGGCAGCCCTCACATCATTAATGACCCGCTTCTGCGCGGGAGAGGATAGCTGGCTAGCTCGCAGCAACAATCTTCGTAAAAATTCTGGCAGTCCGGATACTAAGGACAACAACGGCAGGTCACGTTGAAACAAAAACAAACGCCACATTAACGGCGACGACAAGGAGGATACGGCAGTCAACGCCGGATTCCGAGGCTCTAAACCCGGTCAACGGAAGAAGCCATTCAAAAGAACCACTCCGGGTCCGTCCAATTTGGACCGAATACTCGATCGCTTATGCCAGATACATGGCACCCCTGAAAAACCAGCCAATCACACTAATAGAGATTGCTGGGTGTTCAAGCAGGCAGGCAAGTTAATTGCCGAAAACAACGACAAGGGGCTAAACAGCGACGACAAGGAGGAGACCCGACCGCCGAACAATAGAGGACAGAAGGGTTTTCCCCCACAAGTGCGGACGGTGAACATGATTTACGCGACCCATATACCCAAGAGGGAGAGGAAGCGCACACTAAGGGACGTCTATGCGATGGAGCCAGTCGCCCCGAAGTTCAATCCATGGTCCTCTTGTCCGATCACTTTCGATCGAAGAGACCATCCGACCAGCATACGCCATGGCAGATTCGCCGCATTGGTTTTAGACCCGATCGTCGATGGATTTCACCTCATGAGAGTCCTGATGGACGGCGGTAGTAGCCTGAACCTGCTTTATCAGGATACAGTGCGCAAAATGGGCATAGACCCCTCAAGGATTAAACCTACAAAGACAACCTTTAAAGGTGTCATACCAGGTGTGGAAGCCAACTGTACAGGCTCAGTAACACTGGAAGTGGTCTTCGGATCCCCGGACAATTTCCGGAGCGAGGAGTTAATCTTCGACATAGTCCCGTTTCGCAGCGGCTATCACGCTTTGCTCGGACGAACCGCGTTTGCAAAATTCAACGCGGTGCCGCATTATGCATACCTCAAGCTCAAGATGCCAGGCCCTCGTGGAGTCATCACGGTCAACGGGAATACAGAACGCTCCCTCCGAACGGAGGAACATACAGCGGCTCTCGCGGCAGAAGTATAGAGCAGCCTCTTAAGGCAATTCTCGAGTCCTACCGTTAAACGGACGGATACAGCAAAACGCGCCCGAAGCAATACCAACCAAGACCACCTGGCGCGATCAGAGCACGCGTAGCAATGCGGCCCCAACCCCCGCCCGTGCATGATCGCAAGAATAACACTCCGCGTACATCATTACGCTTTGGAGATACCATGGGCGTAGGGGAAGGGGCACGATCGCAATGGACCCAGAGTGCGGTTCGACCACACCAGGGGCTCGCAAGTGTGCCCCCCCTTTTTTTATTTATTATTTTCCTTCTTTGTGTACACAGGACTCCAGTAACCAGAGGCCCTGTCCGGCGGCGAACCTGCCGAACTCGTGATGCAACAGTCAGGGACGAAAGAAGGCTGCGACGAACACTCAGGTGGTCTCAATTACGAGCATTAAATTCGATTATATACACCAAGTCTGCAGCTCACCCCTGGAGGGGGACATGTTTACTTAGTCCAAATCCCTTGCTTACCACACTATTTGTATCAGTCCGCACTCATAGCAGACTTCCTTTAATAAATAATGCAGCACTTTTCGACAGCAATTACATTACCTTATATATATATATGTTCATTACATGACATCTTGCACCCGTATATTTTGGTACGGCCTAATAAACCAGGGGCTTATGTTCCCCACATTGTGGTGTGATAAGTCTGAAAACTTTCATAAGTGCGGCACCCCAAACTTATAGCATTATATGAATCAGCTCCGAATCATGTCTTGGGTCAATAGTTGGGTTTGCCCGGCTCCCACATTTTGGTGCCTTACATTCCGTTCTGTCGGCTAAGGTGGCACTGGGAGAACCACTGTGATTGCGCCCCGGTTGAGCCGGGCGAGCGCCTCAGTGGAGAAAGCTAAAACTGACCGGCATGATAAGGCGAGAGACTGGTCGCTGTTCGTGTTGGGGAACGTTGCAGAAAATTAAAATTTTTCCTACGGTTTCACCAAGATCCATCTATGAGTTCATCTAAGCAACGAGTCAAGGGAGTGAGTTTGCATCTACATACCACTTGTAGATCGCGTGCGGAAGCTTGCAAGGGGATGGTGACGATGGAGTCGTACTCGACGTGATTCGGATCACCGATGACCAAGTACTGAACGGACAGCACCTCCGCGTTCAACACACGTACGGGACGGGAGACGTCTCCTCCTTCTTGATCCAGCAAGGGGGAGGAGAGGTTGAGTAAGATTGCTCCAACGGCAGCATGACGGCGTGGTGCAGCTAGTGCAGTAGTACTCCGACAGGGCTTCGCCGAGCACACGCGGAGGAGGAGAGATGTTAGGGAGGGGAGGGGCTGCGCCTTGGCTTGTGTGTTGCAGCCCTCCCCTCACCCCTCTATATATAGGGGAAGGGGGCAAGGGGGGCCGGCCCTCTAGGGAAAACCCTAGGGGGGGGGGGGGGGGGGCGGCGGCCAAAGGGAGAGGGGAGAGGGTGGCTTGCCCCCCAAGCCAGGGGGGCGCCCCCTTTAGGGTTTCCCCCTCCCCTTGCCCTAGCCGCATGGGCCTGGGTGGGGAGGCGCGCCCAGCCAACTAGGGGCTGGCTCCCTGCCCCACGCAGCCCATGTGGTCCCCCGGGAGGGGTGGCCCCACCCGGTGGACCTCCGGAACCCTTCCGGTGGCCCCGGTACAATACCGGTATGACCCCGAAACTTCCCGGTGCCCGTTTGACAACTTCCCATATATAAATCTTTACCTCCGGACCCTTCCGGAACTCCTCGTGACGTCCGGGATCTCATCCGGGACTCCGAACAACATTCGGTAGTCACATACTAGTCTTCCTAATAACCCTAGCGTCACCGAACCTTAAGTGTGTAGACCCTACGGGTTCGGGAGACATGCAGACATGACCGAGACGCTCTCAGGTCAATAACCAACAGCGGGATCTGGATACCCATGTTGGCTCCCACATGCTCCTCTATGTTGTCATCGGATGAACCACGATGTCGAGGATTCTATCAAACCCTGTATACAATTCCCTTTGTCAATCGGTACGTTACTTGCCCGAGACTCGATCGTCGGTATCCCAATACCTTGTTCAGTCTCGTTACCGGCAAGTCACTTTACTCGTACCGTAATGCATGATCCCGTGGCCAACACCTTGGTCACCTTGAGCTCTTTATGATGATGCATCACCGAGTGGGCCCAGAGATACCTCTCCGTCATACGGAGTGACAAATCCCAGTCTTGATCCGTGTCAACCCAACAGATACTTTCGGAGATACCTGTAATGCACCTTTATAGTCACCCAGTTACGTTGTGACGTTTGATACACCCAAGGCACTCCTACGGTATCCGGGAGTTACACGATCTCATGGTCGAAGGAAGAGATACTTGACATTGGCAAAGCTCTAGCAAACGAACTAAACGACCTTTGTGCTATGCTTAGGATTGGGTCTTGTCCATCACATCATTCTCCTAATGATATGATCCCGTTATCAACGACATCCAATGTCCATAGCCAGGAAACCATGACTATCTGTTGATCACAATGAGCTAGTCAACTAGAGGCTCACTAGGGACATAGTGTGGTCTATGTATTCACACGTGTATTACGATTTCCGGATAATACAGTTATAGCATGAATAAAAGACAATTATCATGAACAATGAAATATAATAATACTTTTATTATTGCCTCTAGGGCATATTTCCAACAGTCTCCCACTTGCACTAGAGTCACCAATCTAGTTATATTGTGATGAATCGAACACCCATAGAGTTCTGGTGTTGATCATGTTTTGCTCGCGAGAGAGGTTTAGTCAACGGATCTGCGACATTTAGATCTGTATGCACTTTGCAAATTTCTATGTCTCCATCTTGAACATTTTCACGGATGGAGTTGAAACGACGCTTGATGTGCCTAGTCTTCTTGTGAAACCTGGGCTCCTTGGCAAGGGCAATAGCTCCAGTGTTGTCACCGAAGAGTTTGATCGGCCCCGACGCATTGGGTATGACTCCTAGGTCGGTGATGAACTCCTTCACCCAAATCGCTTCATGCGCTGCCTCCGAGGCTGCCATGTACTCCGCTTCACATGTAGATCCCGCCACGACGCTCTGCTTGCAGCTGCACCAGCTCACTGCTCCACCATTCAACATATACACGTATCCGGTTTGTGACTTAGAGTCATCCGGATCTGAGCCGAAGCTAGCGTCGACGTAACCCTTTACGACGAGCTCTTCGTCTCCTCCATAAACGAGAAACATGTCCTTTGTCCTTTTCAGGTACTTCAGGATATTCTTGACTGCTGTCCAGTGTTCCTTACCGGGATTGCTTTGGTATCTTGCTACCAAACTTACGGCAAGGTTTACATCAGGTCTGGTACACAGCATGGCATACATAATAGATCCTATGGCTGAAGCATAGGGGATGACACTCATCTCTTCTTTATCTTTTGCCGTGGACGGTGACTGAGCTGCGCTCAATCTCACACCTTGTAACATAGGCAAGAACCCTTTCTTGGACTGATCCATTTTGAACCTTTTCAAAATCTTATCAAGGTATGTGCTTTGTGAAAGACCTATGAGGCGTCTCGATCTATCTCTATAGATCTGGATGCCTAATATATAAGCAGCTTCTCCAAGGTCCTTCATTGAAAAACATTTGTTCAAGTAGGCCTTAATGCTGTCCAGAAATTCTGTATTATTCCCCACCAAGAGTATGTCATCTACATATAATATGAGAAATGCTACACGGCTCCCACTCACTTTCTTGTAAACGCAGGCTTCTCCATAAGTCTGCGTAAACCCAAACGCTTTGATCATCTCATCAAAGCGAATATTCCAACTCCGAGATGCTTGCACCAGCCCATAAATGGATCGCTGGAGCTTGCATACTTTCTTAGCGTTCTCAGGATCGACAAAACCTTCCGGCTGCATCATATACAGCTCTTCCTTAAGATGCCCGTTAAGGAATGCCGTTTTGACGTCCATCTGCCATATCTCATAATCATAGTATGCGGCAATTGCTAACATGATTCGGACGGACTTTAGCTTCGCTACGGGAGAGAATGTCTCGTCGTAGTCAATCCCTTGAACCTGTCGATAACCCTTAGCGACAAGTCGAGCTTTATAGATGGTAACATTACCATCCGCGTCCGTCTTCTTCTTAAAGATCCATTTGTTTTCTATCGCTCGCCGATCATCGGGCAAGTCTGTCAAAGTCCATACTTTGTTTTCATACATGGATTCTATCTCGGATTTCATGGCTTCAAGCCATTTGTTGGAATCTGGGCCCACCATTGCTTCTTCATAGTTCGAAGGTTCACCGTTGTCTAATAACATGATTTCCAGGACAGGGTTGCCGTACCACTCTGGTGCGGAATGTGTCCTTGTGGACCTACGAAGTTCAGTAGTAACTTGATCCGAAGTACCTTGATCATCATCATTGATTTCCTCTACAGTTGGTGTGGGCATCACAGGAACATTTTCCTGAGCTGCACCACTATCCCGTTCGTGAGGTAGTACTTCATCGAGTTCTACTTTCCTCCCACTTACTTCTTTCGAGAGAAACTCTTTTTCCAGAAAGCATCCATTCTTGGCAACAAAGATCTTGCCCTCGGATCTTAAGTAGAAGGTATACCCGACAGTTTCTTTAGGGTATCCTATGAAGACGCATTTTTCCGACTTGGGTTCGAGCTTTTCAGGTTGAAGTTTCTTGACATAAGCATCGCATCCCCAAACTTTTAGAAATGACAGCTTAGGTTTCTTTCCAAACCATAATTCATACGGTGTCGTCTCAACGGATTTAGACGGTGCCCTATTTAAAGTGAATGTAGCTGTCTCTAGAGCGTATCCCCAAAATGATAGCGGTAAATCGGTAAGAGACATCATAGACCACACCATATCTAATAGAGTGCGATTACGACGTTCGGACACACCGTTACGCTGAGGTGTTCCAGGCGGCGTGAGTTGTGAAACGATTCCACATTTCCTCAAGTGTGTACCAAATTCATGACTTAAGTATTCTCCTCCATGATCTGATCGTAGGAACTTTATCTTTCGGTCACGTTGATTCTCCACCTCATTCTGAAATTCCTTGAACTTTTCGAAGGTTTCAGACTTGTGTTTCATTAAGTAAACATATCCATATCTACTCAAGTCATCAGTGAGAGTGAGAACAAAACGATATCC
The DNA here is from genome assembly GCA_963921465.1 of Triticum timopheevii. Classification (NCBI taxonomy): domain Eukaryota; kingdom Viridiplantae; phylum Streptophyta; class Magnoliopsida; order Poales; family Poaceae; genus Triticum; species Triticum timopheevii. Next base: position 532,523,064 of record OY997264.1, read on the forward strand.
TCCGCGAGCCTCAATGCTCATTGGACCGCATACATCGGTATGTATGATTTCCAACAAGTTGTTTGCTCGCTCCATTGTTTCGGAGAACGGAGTCTTGGTCATTTTGCCCATGAGGCATGGTTCGCATGTGTCAAACGATTCATAATCAAGAGACTCTAAAAGTCCATCTGCATGGAGCTTCTTCATGCGCTTGACACCAATGTGACCAAGGCGGCAGTGCCACAAGTATGTGGGACTATCGTTATCAACTTTATATCTTTTGGCATCCACACTATGAACATGTGTAACATTATGCTCGAGATTCATTAAGAATAAACCATTGACCATCGGAGCATGACCATAAAACATATCTCTCATATAAATCGAACAACCATTATTCTCAGACTTAAATGAGTAGCCATCTCGTATTAAACGAGATCCCGATACAATGTTCATGCTCAAACTTGGCACTAAATAACAATTATTAAGGTTCAAAACTAATCCCGTAGGTAAATGTAGAGGCAGCGTGCCGACGGCGATCACATCGACTCTGGAACCATTCCCGACGTGCATCGTCACCTCGTCCTTTGCCAGTCTCCGTTTATTCCGCAGCTCCTGCTGTGAGTTACAAATATGAGCAACGGCACCGGTATCAAATACCCAGGAGTTACTATGAGTACTGGTAAGGTACACATCAATTACATGTATATCAAATATACCTTTGGTGTTGCCGGCCTTCTTATCCACTAAGTATTTGGGGCAGTTCCACTTCCAGTGACCCTTCCCCTTGCAATAAAAGCACTCAGTCTCAGGCTTAGGTCCATTCTTTGACTTCTTCCCGGTAACAGGCTTACCAGGCGCGGCAACCTCCTTGTCGTCCTTCTTGAAGTTCTTCTTACCCTTGCCCTTCTTGAACTTAGTGGTCTTATTGACCATCAACACTTGATGTTCTTTCTTGATTTCAGCCTCTGCTGACTTCAGCATTGAGAACACTTCAGGAATGGTCTTTTCCATCCCCTGCATGTTGTAGTTCATCACAAAGCTCTTGTAGCTTGGTGGGAGCGACTGGAGGATTCTGTCAATGACCGCCTCATCTGGGAGGTTAATATTCAGCTGGGTCATACGGTTGTGTAACCCAGACATCTTGAGTATGTGCTCACTGACAGAACTGTTTTCCTCCATCTTACAACTGTAGAACTTGTCGGAGATGTCATATCTCTCGACCCGGGCGTGAGCTTGAAAAACTAGTTTCAGCTCTTCGAACATCTCGTATGCTCCGTGATGCTCAAAACGCTTTTGGAGCCCCAGTTCTAAGCTGTAAAGCATGCCGCACTGAACGAGGGAGTAATCATCAGCGCGAGTTTGCCAAGCATTCATAATGTCTTGGTTCTCTGGGACGGGAGCGTCACCTAGCGGTCCTTCTAGGACATATTGCTTCCTGGCAGCTATGAGGATAATCCTCAGGTTCCGGACCCAGTCCGTATAGTTGCTGCCATCATCTTTCAGCTTGGTTTTCTCTAGGAACGCGTTGAAGTTCATGTTGACATGAGCGTTGGCCATTTGATCTACAAGACATATTTGCAAAGGTTTTAGACTAAGTTCATGATAATTAAGTTCTAATCAAATTATGAACTCCCACTTAGATTAGACATCCCTTTGGTCATCTATGTGTTACACGATCCGAGTCGACTAGCCCGTGTCTGATCATCACGTGAGACGGACTAGTCATCGTCGGTGAACATCTTCATGTTGATCGTATCTTCCATACGACTCGTGTTCGACCTTTCGGTCTCCGTGTTCCGAGGCCATGTCTGCACATGCTAGGCTCGTCAAGTTAACCCTAAGTGTTTTCGCTGTGTAAAACTGTCTTACACCCGTTGTATGTGAACGTAAGAATCCATCACACCCGATCATCTCGTGGTGCTTAGAAGCGACGAACTGTAGCAACGGTGCACAGTTAGGGGAGAACACTTCTTGATATTTTGTAAGGGATCATCTTATTTACTACCGTCGTCCTAAGTAAACAAGATGCATAAACATAATAAACATCACATGCAATTATATAGTTGTGACATGATATGGCCAATATCATATAGCTCCATTGATCTCCATCTTCGGGGCTCCATGATCATCTTGTCACCGGCTTGACACCATGATCTCCATCATCATGATCTCCATCATCGTGTCTTCATGAAGTTGTCACGCCAACGACTACTTCTACTTCTATGGCTAACGCGTTTAGCAATAAAGTAAAGTAACTTACATGGCGTTCTTCAATGACACACAGGTCATACAAAAAATAAAGAGAACTCCTATGGCTCCTGCCGGTTGTCATACTCATCGACATGCAAGTCGTGAATCTTATTACAAGAACATGATCTCATACATCACAATTCATCATTCATCACAACTTCTGGCCATATCACATCACATGATCAATCGTTGCAAAAACAAGTTAGACGTCCTCTAATTGTTGTTGCATCTTTTACGTGGCTGCAATTGGGTTCTAGCAAGAACGTTTTCTTACCTACGAATAACCACAACGTGATTTTGTCAACTTCTATTTACCCTTCATAAGGGCCCTTTTCATCGAATCCGCTCCAACTAAAGTGGGAGAGACAGACACCCGCCAGCCACCTTATGCAACTAGTGCATGTCAATCGGTGGAACCGGTCTCACGTAAGCGTACGTGTAAGGTTGGTCCGGGCCGCTTCATCCCACAATACCGTTGAAGCAAGAAAAGACTAGTAGAGGCAAGTAAGTTGACAAGATCCACGCCCACAACAAAATTGTGTTCTACTCGTGCAAAGAGAACTACCCATAAACCTGGCTCTGATACCACTGTTGGGGAACGTTGCAGAAAATTAAAATTTTTTGTACGGTTTCACCAAGATCCATCTATGAGTTCATCTAAGCAACGAGTCAAGGGAGTGAGTTTGCATCTACGTACCACTTGTAGATCGCGTGCGGAAGCTTGCAAGGGGATGGTGACGATGGAGTCGTACTCGACGTGATTCGGATCACCGATGACCAAGTACTGAACGGACAGCACCTCCGCATTCAACACACGTACGGGACGGGAGACGTCTCCTCCTTGATCTAGCAAGGGGGGAGGAGAGGTTGAGGAAGATTGCTCCAACGGTAGCACGATGGCGTGGTGCAGTTAGTGCAGTAGTACTCCGACAGGGCTTCGCCGAGCACACGCGGAGGAGGAGAGATGTTGGGGAGGGGAGGGGCTGCGCCTTGGCTTGTGTGTTGCAGCCCTCCCCTCACCCCTCTATATATAGGGGAAGGGGGCAAGGGGGGCCGGCCCTCTAGGGAAAACCCTAGGGGGGGTGGCGGCCAAAGGGAGAGGGGAGAGGGTGGCTTGCCCCCCAAGCCAGGGGGGCGCCCCCTTTAGGGTTTCCCCCTCCCCTTGCCCTAGCCGCATGGGCCTGGGTGGGGAGGCGTGCCCAGCCCACTAGGGGCTGGCTCCCTGCCCCACGCAGCCCATGTGGTCCCCCAGGAGGGGTGGCCCCACCCGGTGGACCTCCGGAACCCTTCCGGTGGCCCCGGTACAATACCGGTATGACCCCGAAACTTCCCGGTGCCCGTTTGACAACTTCCCATATATAAATCTTTACCTCCGGACCCTTCCAGAACTCCTCGTGACATCCGGGATCTCATCCGGGACTCCGAACAACATTCGGTAGTCACATACTAGTCTTCCTAATAACCCTAGCGTCACCGAACCTTAAGTGTGTAGACCCTACGGGTTCGGGAGACATGCAGACATGACCGAGACGCTCTCAGGTCAATAACCAACAGCAGGATCTGGATACCCATGTTGGCTCCCACATGCTCCTCGATGTTGTCATCGGATGAACCACAATGTCGAGGATTCTATCAAACCCTGTATACAATTCCCTTTGTCAATCGGTACGTTACTTGCCCGAGACTCGATCGTCGGTATCCCAATACCTTGTTCAGTCTCGTTACCGGCAAGTCACTTTACTCGTACCATAATGCATGATCCCGTGGCCAACACCTTGGTCACCTTGAGCTCTTTATGATGATGCATCACCGAGTGGGCCCAGAGATACCTCTCCGTCATACGGAGTGACAAATCCCAGTCTCGGTCCGTGTCAACCCAACAGATACTTTCGGAGATACCTGTAATGCACCTTTATAGTCACCCAGTTACGTTGTGACGTTTGATACACCCAAGGCACTCCTACGGTATCCGGGAGTTACACGATCTCATGGTCGAAGGAAGAGATACTTGACATTGGCAAAGCTCTAGCAAACGAACTAAACGACCTTTGTGCTATGCTTAGGATTGGGTCTTGTCCATCACATCATTCTCCTAATGATGTGATCCCGTTATGAACGACATCCAATGTGCATAGCCAGGAAACCATGACTATTTATTGATCACAACGAGCTAGTCAACTAGAGGCTCACTAGGGACATAGTGTGGTCTATGTATTCACACGTGTATTACGATTTCCGGATAATACAGTTATAGCATGAATAAAAGACAATTATCATGAACAATGAAATATAATAATACTTTTATTATTGCCTCTAGGGCATATTTCCAACAGTTCGAGAGGTTTCTTCGGGTCCTTAAAGACTCACGCCGCTTCGAGCGAAGTTCCGGACCATGTCCGACGAAGGCGTGGATAGCGCCCCGGATTCGGCCTTCCGAATACCAGGGGCTTCACCGAAATTTAAAATTATAGAATTCTATGGCTAAGTGAGAGTGTTCAAGCATTATAAGTCCGGTCGCCTTGTTCGCTGTGTTGAGCGCCTCCCTAGATGGACCCAAAAATGGGAACAAGAGTGCTCAAGGTTATCCCGAACACCCCAGCACTCGCGGCTCGGGGGCTGAAGCCAACGACTTGCCATCTCTCAGATTTTATAAACGGACGAACAGAAGGTAATATTTTAAATTAAAACAAGCGTTGCTCAAGGCGCATATGAACGTACTTTTCAGCGCACAAGATAATACACAGCGAGTTTACTCAAAGATTAAATTTCTGGGGCACTCATCCGCAATATCGCGGGCTCCCTTCAGGACAGTTTTATAATACATTTCAGGCGTGCGATACTCCTTGCCCGGTGGCGGTGGGTCCGTGAGAAGCTTCTCCGCATCCAACTTGCCCCAATGCACCTTTGTGCGGGCAAGGGCCCGACGAGCACCTTCAATACAGGCGGAGCGCTTGACGACCTCCACCCAGGGGCATGCATCCACCAGCCGCCGCACGATGCCAAAGTAGCTCCCAGGCATGGCCTGTCCAGGCCACAGCCGGACTATAAGGCCCTTCATGGCCTCCTCAGCTACCTTGTGGAGTTCGACCAGCTGCTTCAGCTGGTCGCTTGGGGGCACCGGGTGTCCGGCCTCAGCGTACTGAGACCAGAAGACTTTCTCCGTCGAGCTCCCCTCCTCGCCATGATAGAATTCGGTGGCATCGGACGCACTACGCGGCAGATCTGCAAACGCCCCTGGAGAGCTCCGAATGCGGGTAAGTGTCAGGTATTTTACATTAACATGCTTGCTTTGCATGAAAAATGCCTTACCCGCCGCTATCTTCTTCACATCTTCAACCTCCTGAAGGGCCTTACGGGCCTCGGCCTTGGCGGACTTGGCACTTTCGAGAGCCGAGGCAAGCTCGGACTCTCGAGTCTTGGAGTCACGCTCCAAACTCTCATGCTTCTCCATGAGAGCCTGGAGCTCTTGCCGTACTTCCGCCACCCGTGCCTCCTGCTTCTCTCGCTCTTCCCGCTCCGCGGCCGCACTGCGTTCGGCCGCGGACACAGCCTCCTTCAGGGCTGCCACCTCGTTCGTGGCCCCTACAATACCCATATTATCCTTGTTAATTTTATTGCAACCAAAATCCTTTTCTGTAAGGTAACTATTCAAAGTGGTGTGACTCACCTTCTTTGTCCTCGAGCTGCTTCTTGGCATGGCCGAGCTCTTGCTCGGGCCGCTCGAGATCCTTCTTCAACACATCGACCTCCGCCGATAGTGCGGCAGAGGTCAGCAGTGCAGCCTGCAAACCCATATTGACATATTTTAAGCAACCCTGCGTATATCTTGTTAGATCCTCAGTCCGGCTTTTCTTTCCGAACACCGAACTAAGCATCAGGGGCTACTGTCTATGCGGTATTACATTACATAATTTTAACTTCTTACCTCAAAGCCTGTTAGAAGACTGCTGCAGGCTTCTATCAGCCTGCTTTTGGCGAGCTGAACCTTTTGAATCACCGCACTCATGATAGTGCGGTGTTCTTCCTCGATGGAAGCGCCTTTAAGCGCCTCCAGCAAGTTATCCGGTGCCTCTGGTTGGACGGAGGTCGCCGGTGTCACGGTCTTGCCCTTCTTTCGAAGGGGCCGCCCGCCGGACTCTGGAACCACTGCGGGTTCCGATGTAGAGTCCGGCACAAAGTCCGGGAGGCAGCCTGACGGCGCCTTCGGAGCCTCCTCCTGATGGGTCCTTCTCTGGGATCCCACCTCGGCGTCCTCGTTGGCGCGGGGGGTAGAGGCGGTCGGAAGTGAATCCACATCCGACGGGGCCAACGACCCGCTCGATGAAGCGGGGAGATCATCATCGGCCGGGCTACAGACAGAACGCGTCATTAGAAGGACACTACGCGACACGAAAGAAATTGCACATCAAGGATCCGGATACTTACGATCTTGCCGGACGCCTGGCCCTTGGAGGCCACTCATCCTCGCCAACGGTGGTGTTGGCGAAACTGTCCGGGGGGATAGTCCTCCCCCTCTTGGACCCTTCGGCCTCCCCTATTGGGGAAGCCTTCCTCTTCTTCTCTCCCTCCTCCGGGAGAGAGTCCTCCTCCTCCTCCTCGACTTCGGGGGAGGAGTCCGCCTCATCGTCGGACGCCTGATTGCGGGAACTCTTTCGAGTCCCCGCGGCCACCTTCTTGGCCGTCTTCTCCGGCACCACGTGCGGTGCCGGAACCAGCAGCCCTGCTAAACGGGCGTTCTCTGGGTCTTCTGGCATGGGAGCCGGGCTGATGAGCTGCTTGGCCTTCTCCATCCATTCCTGTCAAAGGAAAAGAGAGATTGAAACCCTCTTAGAATCGGTTTAATTACCACAAGTGTCCCGTAACGGGGTTGAATCACTTACCTCGTCAGCTGGATGCTGCGAGCAAAATCCACGATCTTCCGTCGCGGATGCGGGGGCTTTGGCGCCCTTAAACAGCACCCTCCAGGCGCCTTCGTATGTCGTATCGAAGAGCCCGCTCAGCGCCTGGTGCTATTCCGGATTGAACTCCCACAGATTGAATGCCCGTTCTTGGCATGGGAGAATCCGACGGATGAGCATGACTTGGTCCACGTCGACGAGCCTGAGCTTATTGCTCACCAGCTTCTGGATGCAGGCTCGGAGTCCTGTCACCTCCTTCGGATTGCCCTTCTCTTTCCAGGAGGTGAGCTGCGTGGGGACGCCAGATCTAAACTCGGGGGCCGCAACCCATGTGGGCTTGCGCGGCTCGGTGATGTAGAACCACCCCGATTGCCACCCCTTGACGGAGTCCACGAAGGCCCCTTCGAGCCAAAGGACGTTGAGCAACTTACCCAACATGGCGCCTCCACATTCCGCTTGCGTGCCCTTCACAACCTTCGGCTTGACATTGAAGGTCTTGAGCCACAGGCCGAAGTGGGGCCGGATGCAGAGGAAGGCCTCGCACACGACGATAAACGCCGAGATGTTGAGGATGAAGTTCGGCGCCAGATTGTGGAAATCCAGGCCGTAGTAAAACATGATCCCCCGGACGAATGGGTGCAGTGGAAAGCCCAGTCCACAGAGGAAGTGGGGAAGGAAGACGACCCTCTCATGGGGCCCAGGGGTAGGGATGATCTGCCCCTCGTCGGGCAGCTGATGCGCGATATCGCCGGAAAGGTATCCGGTGCTGCGCAGTTTGGTGATGTGCTCCTCCTTAACGGTGGAGGCCAACCATTTGCCTCCCGCTCCGGACATATTCGGAGAAGGTCGGGGCGAGATGCGCGAGCTTGGGTGTTGGAGCTTGAGTACGCGGAGATGGATAAGCAAAGGAGGAAGAAGGCGTAGGTGAGAAGGTAAATCCTTATCCCTTATATATAGGCGGACGAAAACTATGCGTCCCCACCGGCCTGATAAAACTCGCTTATCTCCCAAGCGCCACCATCAATGGCGCGGTTGGGTTACCCATGTCCGTATTGATGAGAATCCCGGAATAAGGGGAGCACGATCTCTGCTTCGACAAGACATGCCAAGGAAACCGCTTCGCTAAACGTGCTGAGGTGGTATAATAAAAAACAATTCAAACAAAGGCTTGGTAGCGGTGTGATGTCATGCCGCATAATACGTCAGCAGATTGGACTAGTGTACATTTTATTCTCTCTACGGTGGAATGTGGAATTTGTTTTGCAGAGCCGGACACTATCCTGGTGTTCATGATCTTCTCTGGATTATTCAAGGGAGGAACCCGCCTTGCAATGCCGAACATTATGTGCGCCGGACCTATCATCATTGAAGCCTGGTTCAGGGGCTACTGAGGGAGTCCTGGACTAGGGGGTGTCCGGACAGCCGGACTATCATCGTCCGCCGGACTCCAAGACTACGAAGATACAAGATTGAAGACTCCGTCCCGTGTCCGGATGGGACTTTCCTTGGCGTGGAAGGCAAGCTTGGCGATACGGATATGTGGATCTCCTACCATTGTAACCGACTCTGTGTAACCCTAGCCTCCTCCGGTGTCTATATAAACCGGAGGGCTTTAGTTCGTAGGACAACATACATTACAACAATCATACCATAGGCTAGCTTTAGGGTTTAGCCTCCTTGATCTCGTGGTAGATCCACTCTTGTACTACCCATATCATCAATATTAATCAAGTAGGACGTAGGGTTTTACCTCCATCGAGAGGGCCCGAACATGGGTAAAACATCGTGTCCCTCGTCTCCTGTTACCATCCGCCTAGACGCACAGTTCGGGACCCCCTACCCGAGATCCGCCGGTTTTGACACCAACAGTGATGAATCCTTCTCTCTGCCTTTTTTCTCCCCGAACGTGAATATATGGAGTTGGAGTTAAGGTTGGTGGAGCTCCAGGGGGCCCACGAGGCAGGGGCGCACCTAGGGGGGTAGGGCGCGCCCCCCACCCTCGTGGACAGGGTGTGGGCCCCCTGGTCTTGATTCTTTCGCTAGTATTTTTTATTAATTCCAAAAGGTTGCTTCGTGGATTTTCAGGTCATTCCGAGAACTTTTGTTTCTGCACAAAAATAACACCATGGCAGTTCTACTGAAAACAGCATCAGTTCGGGTTAGTTTCATTCAAATCATGCAAGTTAGAGTCCAAAACAAGGGCAAAAGTGTTGGGATAAGTAGATATGATGGAGACGCATCACTCCACCAAGCTTAAACCTTTGCTTGTCCTCAAGCAATTCAGTTGACGAACTGAAAGTGATAAAGAAAAACTTTTACAAACTCTGTTTGATCTTGTTGTTGCAAATATGTAAAGCCAGCATTCAAGTTTTCAGCAAAGATTATGAACTAACCATATTCACAATAACACTTAGGTCTCATGTTTACTCATATCAATGGCATAATCAACTAGCGAGCAATAATAATAAATCTCGGATGATAACACGTTCTCAAAACAATCATAATATGATATAACAAGATGGTATCTCGCTAGCCCTTTCTGAGACCGCAAAACATAAATGCAGAGCACCTCTGAAGATCAAGGACTGACTAAACATTGTAATTCATGGTAAAAGAGATCCAGTCATAGTCATACTCAATATAAATTAATAGTAATGCATGCAAATGACAGCGGTGCTCTCCAGCTGGTGCTTTTTAATAAGAGGATGATGACTCAACATAAAAGTAAATAGATATGCCCTTCGCGGAGGGAAGCAGGGATTTGTAAGGCGCCAGAGCTCGATTTTGAAATAGAGATAAATAATATTTTGAGCGGTATACTTTCATTGTCAACATAACAACCAAGAGATCTCGATATCTTCCATGCCACACACATTATAGGTGGTTCCCAAACAGAATGGTAAAGTTTATACTGCCCCACCACCACCAATCATCAATCCATGGCTTGCCCAAAACAACGGGTGCCTCCAACTAACAACAGTCCTGGGGGAGTTTTGTTTGCAATTATTTTGATTTCATTTGAGCATGGGACTGGGAATCCCGGTTACCGGTCATTTTCTCATGAGTGAGGAGCAGAGTCCACTCCTCTTGAGAATAACCCGCCTAGCATGGAAGATACAGACAGCCCTAGTTGACACATGAGCTGTTCGAGCATACAAAACATAATTTCATTTGAAGGTTTGGAGTTTAGCACAGACAAATTTACTTGGAACGGCAGGTAAATACAACATATTGGAAGCTATGGTGGACTCATATGGAATAACTTTGGGTTTTATGGATTTTGGATGCACAAGTAGTATTCCCGCTTAGTACAGGTGAAGGTTAGAAAGAGACTGGGAAGCGACCAACTAGAGAGCGACAACAGTCATGAACATCCATTAGAATTAATCAACACTGAGTGCAAGCATGAGTAGAATATAATCCACCATGAACATAAATATCGTGGAGGCTATGTTGATTTTGTTTCAACTACATGTGTGAACATGTGCCAAGTCAAGCCACTCGAATCATTCAAAGGAGGATACCACCCTATCATACCACATCACAACCATTTTAATAGCATGTTGGCACGCAAGGTAAACTAGTATAAACTCCTAGCTAATTAAGCATGACATAAGCAACTATAATCTCTAATTGTCATTGCAAACATGTTTATTCATAATAGGCTGAACCAGGAACGATGAACTAATCATATTTACAAAAACAAGATAGGTCGAGTTCATACCAGCTTCTCTCATCTCAATCAGTCCATCATATATCGTCATTATTGCCTTTCACTTGCACGACCAAACGGTGTGGATAATAACAACAGTGCATGTGCATTGGACTAAGCTGGAATCTGCAAGCATTCAATTCAAGGGAGAAGACAAGGTAATATGGGCTCTTGGTTAAATCAACAATAATGCATATGAGAGCCACTCAACATTTTCATCATGGTCTTCTCCTCTCGACCCCCAAAGAAAAGAAAAGAAATAAACCTATTTACACAGGAAATCTCCCAACAAGCAAAAGAAGAACGAGAAATCTTTTTGAGTTTTCTTTTAATTACTACTACTACAGGCATGGAAAGTAAACTAGCTAAAAGCTATAACTATTTTTTTGTTTTTTCTTAAGGTTATTTAGACACACAAGAAGAAAGCTAAAAACAAGAAAATAAACTATCATGGATAGTACAATGAAATAGTATGAGCACCGACAACTAGAATGAGTGTGTGATCATGAATGTAATGTTGGTGAGAAATACGTACTCCCCCAGGCTTAGGATTTTGGCCTAAGTTGGTCTATGCCCATGGATCAAAGTTATAACTGGGGTCGTATGGAGATGCAGCAGCTACTGCCTCACGAGCTGCAGCTTGGAGGCGAGCTGCCTCCATCCTCCTCTCGTACTTGTTCGCCTCCTCCCTGGTTATAATATATCTCCTTTTTGCCTGAAAGTCAAAGAAACCAGGAGCAGGGAGAGCAATATGGACAGTACAACATTTGTCAAAGATTAGTCAATATTGGAGTAACTGTTCATTCCTCTCTAGAAACTGATGGCTAACCATGGCATTATAATCTAGATAAGTAGGAGGCAACTCCATATCATTTTCTTGTATGGATATCTCAAGAAAATTAGCCACGCGGGTTGCATAAATACCCCCAAAAAGTCTCCAATTAAACTATTATTATGCAACCTACGTGCAACAATGGCCCCCAAGTTATATTGTTTATCGCCTAGCACATCACTCTTGAGAACACTAAGATCTGGAACACACATGTGACATGCCTCGTCCTTGCCATTTATGCATCTACTTATAAAGAGAGAAAAATAATGTATAGCAGGAAAATGAATGCTCCCTATGGTAGCATGTGCTATTTCTCTAGATTCCCCCACAGTGATACTAGAAAGAAAATTTTTAAATTCAGATTTGCGAGGTTCACTAGCACTACCCCATTGCGGGAGTTTACAAGCAGTGTTAAAATATTATAAGTCCATGGTATATGATTTATCATAAAGATCAAATAGGACATTGTGAGAATTAAGTGAAGATCTAAATTTAAACCTCCTCACAAAGGAATCAATTAAGCGGTAATATTGAGGGCACTTATCTAGCATGAAGTCCTCAAGATCAGCATTACACACATATGCGTCAAATTCATCCTTGATGCCCTGCTTGGACCATAAACTCCTCTGACGGCCACTCACAAGGCCGCACATGAGCTTCCCTCGGTAGTTCATCATCCTGTTCACATATTGCGGGCCTGGGTCCTTGCTTCCTTGAAGAACCACCTTGGTACATTTTCCTCAACATATTTCTTCCTCTTCAAAAATTTCTGAAAATTTTAGTAACTCAAAATAAAAGTGAACCAAACTCAACAAAATTGATAGAAACTACTCCCACAAGTGCCTAAAGACTATATCATGCATTAGAACTACTTGGGACCAAATAAATTTGACATGCAAGCTCAAGAACAGGGTCACCTAGGCAGTAAAAATTTGCAATGAATAAAGCACTAGAACAAAAACTAATTGGACCATTGGAGGAGTCACATACCAAAGAACAATCCCCCAAAGCAGTTTTGTGAGTGGAGCTTTGAGCAAGGAGATCGAAAATGGCAGCAAGATGAGCTAGAACTCGTGCTTGAGCTGGTTGGTGATTTTTTTTGGGGGGGGGGGGAAGAAGGAGTGTGTGGGTGCAGGAATAAGTGGAGGGAGGCCACCAGGGGCCCACGAGGCAGGGGGCACGCCCTGGACCCTCGCGGCTAGGTGCTGGCTCCCCCTGATGTGTTCTCAGTGCCAGATATTCTCAAATATTCTACAAAAAATCATATTTCATTTTCAGGGCATTTGGAGAACTTCTATTTTCGGGGTATATTTTTATTGCATGGATAAATCAGAAAATAGACTGAAAATACTATTTTTGCTTTATTTATTCTAAATAACAGAAAGTAAAAGGAGTGTACAGAAGGTTGTGATTTCTAACTTCATCCCTCTCATGCTCATCAAAAGGAATCCACTAACAAGGTTGATCAAGTCTTGTTAACAAACTCATTCCGAATGACATGGAATCGGAGAAATTTCGAATAACACTAGGTTACCTCAACGGGGATATGTACATCCCCAATAATAAGAATATCATATTTCTTCTTGACAGTAGGAAGAGGAAATTCAAAACTCCAATAGTAATAGTTGGAACTTTTCCAATAGAATTGATACTGTGGACTTGAGGTTGTTTCCTCGGAAAGTGTACCATATGCTTGTTACCATTAATATGAAAAGTGACATACCTTTGTTGCAATCGATAACAGCCCCTGCACTATTCAAAAAGGGTCTACCAAGGATAATCAACATACTATCATCCTCGGGAATATCAAGAATAACAAAGTCCGTTAAAATAGTAACGTTTGCAACCACAACAGGCACATCCTCACAAATACCGACAGGTATAGCAGTTGATTTATCGTCCATTTGCAAAGATATTTTAGTAGGTGTCAACTTATTCAAATCAAGTCTACGATATAAAGAGAGAGGCATAACACTAACACCGGCTCCAAGATCACATAAAGCAGTTTTAACATAGTTTCTTTTAATGGAGCATGGTATAGTTGGTACTCCTGGATCTCCTAGTTTCTTTGGTATTCCACCTTTAAAAGTATAATTAGCAAGCATGGTGGAAATTTCAGCTTCCGGTATCTTTCTTTTATTTGTAACAATATCTTTCATGTACTTAGCATAAGGATTCATTTTAAGCGTATCTGTCAAACGCATACACAAAAAGATAGGTCTAATCATTTCGGCAAAGCGCTCAAAATCCTCATCATCCTTTTTCTTGGATGGCTTAGGAGGAAAAGGCATGGGTTTCTGAACCCATCGTTCTCTTTCTTTACCGTGCTTCCTAGCAACAAAGTCTCTCTTATCATAACATTGATTCTTTGATTGTGTGTTATCAAGATTAACAACAGGTTCAACCTCTACATCATTATTATTGCTAGGTTGAGCATCAACATGAACATCATCATTAGCATTATCACTAGGTTCATGTTCATCACCAGATTGTGTTTCAGCATCAAAAATAGAAATATCATTGGGATTCTCAGGTGTGTCAACAACAGGTTCACTAGAAGCATGCAAAGTCCTACCATTTTTCTTCTTCTTTTTAGAAGGACTAGGTGCATCTACATTATTTCTCTAAAAATCTTGCTCAATTCACTTAGGGTGGCCCTCAGGATACAAAGGTTCCTGAGTCATTTTACCACCTCTAGTCATAACTCTAACAACATTATCATTTTTCTTATCATTTAATTCATTGAGCAAATCATTTTGAGCTTTAAGCACTTGTTCTACTTGAGTGGTAACCATGGAAGCATGTTTACTAATAAGTTTAAGTTCACCTTTAACTCTAGACATATAATCACACAAGTGTCCAATCATATAAGCATTACTTTTCAATTGTCTACCAACATAAGCATTGAAGTTTTCTTGTTTAGCCATAAAGTCATCAAACTCATCCAAGCATTGGCTAGCAAACTTAGTAGATGGGATTTCAACTTTATCATATCTATAGAGAGAATTTACCTTTACTACCTATGTCGGGTTATCAAGACCATGTATTTCTTCAATAGGTGGTAAATTAAGGCCATGTATTTCTTCAACATGAGGTAAATTCTTAACATCTTCAGCTTTAATACCTTTTTCTTTCATAGATTTCTTTTCCTCTTGCATATCTTCAGGACTGAGAAATAGAACACCTCTTTTCTTCGGAGTTGGCTTAGGAGTTGGTTCAGGAAGTGTCCAATTGTTTTCATTAGTCAACATATTATTCAATAGCAATTCAGCTTTATCAACTATTCTTTCCCTGAAAACACAACCAGCACAACTATCCAGGTGGACTCTGGAAGCATCAGTTAGTCCATTATAAAAGATATCAAGTATTTCATTTTTCTTGAGAGGATGATCAGGCAAAGCATTAAGTAATTGGAGAAGCCTCCCCCAAGCTTGTGAGAGACTCTCTTCTTCAATTTGCACAAAATTATATATTTCCCTTAAAGCAGCTTGTTTCTTATGAGCGGGAAAATATTTAGTAGAGAAGTAATAAATCTTATCCTGGGGACTACGCACACAACCAGGATCAAGATAATTAAACCATGTTTTAGCATCACCCTTTAGTGAGGGCAGAAATAATTTAAGGATATAGTAGTAACGACTTTTCTCATCATTAGTGAACAGGGTGGCTATATCATTCAATTTAGTAAGATGTGCCACAACAGTTTCAGATTCATAGCCATAAAAAGGATCTGATTCAACCAAGGTAATTATCTCAGGATCGACAGAGAAATCATAATCCTTATCAGCAACACAGATAGGTGAAGTAGCAAAAGCAGGGTCATATTTCATTCTAGCATTCAGAGACTTTTCTTTAAGCTTAGCTAATAACTTCTTAAGATCAGATCTATCATTGCAAGCAAGAAAATCTCTAGCAGTTTCTTCACCCATAACATAACCCTCACGCACAACAGGCAATTCATATCTAGGGGGAGAATCTTCATCATCACTTTCATCAATATTATCAGTTTCAATAATTTCATTCTCTCTAGCCCTAGCAAGATGTTCATCAAGAAATTCACCTAATGGCACAGTATTATCAAGCATAGAAGTAGTTTCATCATAAGTATCATGCATAGCAGAAGTGTCATAATCAATAACATGCGACATATCAGAATTAATAGCAGAAGCAGGTTTAGGTGTCGCAAGCTTACTCAAAATAGAAGGAGAATCAAGTGCAGAGCTAGATGGCAGTTCCTTACCTCCCCTCGTAGTTGAGGGAAAAATATTAGTTCTTTCATCTTTCAAGTTCCTCATAGTGATCAGCAGATATAAATTCCAGGTGACTCAAAGAATAGAGCTATGTTCCCCGACAATGGTGCCAGAAATAGTCTTGATAACCCACAAGTATAGGGGATCGCAACAGTTTTCGAGGGTAGATTATTCAACCCAAATTTATTGATTCTACACAAGGGGAGCCAAACAATATTATCAAGTATTAGCAGTTGAGTTGTCAATTCAGCCACACCTGGATAACTTAATATCTGCAGCAAAGTATTTATTAGCAAAGTAGTATGGAAGTAACGGTAACAATGGCAAAAGTAATAGTAGCAGTTTTGTAGCAATTGTAACAGTGGCAGTGGTAAAGTAACTAAGAAAACATCAATATGTGAAAAGCTTGTAGGCATTGGATCTATGATGGATAATTATGTCGGATGCGATTCCTCACACAATAGTTATAACATAGGGTGACACAGAACTAGCTCTAGTTCATCAATTTAATGTAGGCATGTATTCCGAATATAGTCATACGTGCTTCTAGAAAAGAACTTGCATGCCATCTTTTGTCCTACCCTCCGGTGGCAGCGGGGTCCTATTGGAAACTAAGGGATATTAAGGCCTCCTTTTAATAGAATACCGGACCAAAGCATTAACACTTAGTGAATACATGAACTCCTCAAACTACGGTCATCACCGAGAGTGATCCCGATTGTTGTCACTTCGGGGTTGTCGGATCATAACACATAATAGGTGACTATAGACTTGCAAGATAGGATCAAGAACTCACATATATTCATGAAAACATAATAGGTTCAGATTTGAAACCATGGCACTCGGGCCCTAGTGACAAGCATTAAGCATAGCAAAGTCATAACAACATCAATCTCAGAACATAGTGGATACTAGTGATCAAACCCTAACAAAACTAACTTGATTACATGGTAAATCTCATCCAACCCATCACCGTCCAGCAAGCCTATGATGGAATTACTCATGCACGACAGTGAGCATCATGAAATTGGTGATGGAGGATGGTTGATGACGACGACGGTGATGGATTCCCCTCTCCGGAGCCCCGAACAGACTCCAGATCTGCCCTCCCAAGAGAGTTTAGGGCTTGGCGGCGGCTCCGTATCGTAAAACGCGATGAATCCTTCTCTTTGATTTTTTTTCTCCCCGAACGTGAATATATGGAGTTGGAGTTGAGGTCGGTGGAGCTCCAGGGGGCCCACGAGGCAAGGGGCGCGCCCAGGGGAGTAGGGCGCGCCTCCCACCCTTATGGACAGGGTGTGGGCCCCCTGGTCTTGATTCTTTTGCTAGTATTTTTATTAATTCCAAAAAGTTGCTCTGTGGATTTTCAGGTCATTCCGAGAACTTTTATTTCTGCACAAAATAACACCATGGCAGTTCTGCTGAAAACAACATTAGTCCTGGTTAGTTTCATTCAAATCATGCAAGTTAGAGTCCAAAACAAGGGCATAAATGTTTGGAAAAGTAGATACGATGGAGACGTATCAATTATCATCGAAGTGCACATGTGTCTTGTAGGCCTCACCGAAGGAATGCTCCTGCTCAATCGAAGAAAACGGGATCCTCACTGCCCATGCAAGTGTGGGTTGTGAAGAAGAACTAATCCTCTTTTGCAGGGAAATATCTCAGGGATATCTCAAGTGTATTATAAACCCTGAGATCAATTTTTGTTGGTGCTGTGTTCTTGTTCGTCTTGTTTGTGTTTTTACCTCGTCTCTTTTATTCAGTTCTTTCTCATCCTTTCTTTGTTTTCCATCATAAACATGCAACTTGATCTGAAGAAAATTTCAATCCGACGTCCTTGGTCGCAAATGAAATTAAATTCGAACATTTATCTGTTTTGACGCTTGCCCTTCTTCATACCTTTCGGCCTTCCATTCAATTTCCGAGATGTTCGCAGGAAACGGTTGACACGTGCCCATGATCTCCACGATTGTGATCTCGTCCGTTGAATGTGGAACATCCCGTGCTTTTCGGCCGTAGATCTCAGAGGAAGCAGTTTCGCCCACGGGCTATAAATACTCCTCTAGGTGTCTTCCTCCTGTGTTCTTTCTCAGTTCATCCTCAACCTCCCACTCGCTCTCCTCCCAAGCCCAAGCTCGAAGCAGTGTCAACGTCGTGCCTTGTCATGCAACTCCGGTGAAGCCCCGCCGCCATTGGTCGCGCCAGTGCGGTACATCTTCTCTTCCGTACTGCTGTAGATGATCTTTGCTGCCAAGTTAGGGCGCACAGATCCGAAGCTAGCCCTATCTTTCCTTTGCTCTAGGGCTATTCTTACCAACGCGAATTTATCTTGCCCCTTCACCTTGTAGTTGATCTTTAGGGTTCCCTAAGTTGTAAGTAGTGTGGTTTGTAGTTTTCCCTCGTGCTAGTCTTTCTGGATCTAGGGTTCGTGTGCATTTATTCGGAGGATTAGATCGGTTATCACCTTGCCTTAGGGTATACTGCAGATCTAACAATATGATATCTTAAATATATGCCATGAATTAATTTGTTGCTTTTGTAAATTATCTGTTTTTAGTCAAAATTACTTCTGTGCATGCTTGTGACCTGTTTCTGTTTTTCCTTGCTTCATTGTTTTTCCTCTCAAGATTGGTCATGGCTCAAAGTTTGGAAGAGCGGTTTGGCTCCGAGGAAGAAATCCCTCAGGCGCCTGAATGGAAGTGATCGACTCCAACTGCAAAACCATCAAAGCCACAAAGAGTGCCAAAGAAAAAGTCTAAATCTGTATTTGAAGGAGTAGAAGATGATATTCCCTCGGCACATAGTCAACCCGAGGATGAACTGATCACCAATTCCAAGACCTTATTCTCTAATGGAAATCCCAAGAAGGGTTGTCTCGGAAGAGAAAGAAACACTGCTGCTGAGATGTCTGATCAAGAGACTTACAAAACTCCACCTGGAGTTGAAACGACAACTGAAAGAAATAACAGGCTGCAAAAGATTCACCGTCATAGGGTGAAAGTGCAACTATCCCTAGGTGGTTTTGGTAATTCATAACAACATATAGCTCATTGAGCTAATGCTATTCCAAGACTATTATTTCAGGAAAGCTCAATGAATGGCATGGCATGGATGATGAAAGTGGATCCCTCAAAATACTAAGGACAAAGGATTGGCTCAAGCTCAAAAGCTCAAGACTCTTCATTTTATGTTTTAGTGATCCAAGATCACATTGAGTCTATAGGAAAAGCCAATACTATCAAGGAGGGATGAGGTGTTGCTTAATGAGCCTCTTGCTTCATGTGCTTAGTGATATGCTCCAAAACCCTCAACTACTTTCCCACATCCACAAATGACCTAAACCCAAAGCCAAAATCGGTCACACCGATTCTTCCTATCCGGCGCCACCGATTCCAAAAGTCATAGCCACTGCCACAAACCCTAAGCAAATCGGTCTTACCGATAGGGATCTCAGTCTCATTGAGATGGGATTGTAATCTCTCTGTTTCCCTTCGTAACATTTCGGTCTAACCGAAGTGAGCGATCGGTCCCACCAAGATTGCAATGTAAACTCTCTGTTTCCTTTTTGTAACATTTCGGTCTCACCGAAAAGAGCAAATCGGTCCCACCGGGTTTACCTGACCAACTCTTTGGAAAGCTTATTACCAAATCGGTCTCACCGAGTTTGAGTAATCGGTCTTACCGAGATTACGTTATGCCCTAACCCTAACCGAATCGGTCTCACCAAGATGCATGTCAGTCCCACCGAAAACCACTAACAGTCACTAGGTTTACTAAATCGGTCCGACCGAGTCTGTTGAATCGGTCCCACCGAGTTTGGTAAATTGTGTGTAACGGTTAGATTTTGTGTGGAGGCTATATATACCCCTCCACCTCCTCTTCATTCATGGAGAGAGCCATCAGAACGAACCTACACTTCCAACTTACCATTTCTGAGAGAGAACCACCTACTCATGTGTTGAGGCCAAGATATTCCATTCCTACCATATGAATCTTGATCTCTATCCTTCCCCAAGTTGCTTTCCACTCAAATCTTCTTTCCACCAGATCCAAAACCTATGAGAGAGAGTTGAGTGTTGGGGAGACTATCATTTGAAGCACAAGAGCAAGGAGTTCATCATCAACGCACCATTTGTTACTTCTTGGAGAGTGGTGTCTCCTAGATTGGCTAGGTGTCACTTGGGAGCCTCCGACAAGATTGTGGAGTTGAACCAAGGAGTTTGTAAGGGCAAGGAGATCACCTACTTCGTGAAGATCTACCGCTAGTGAGGCAAGTCCATCATGGGCGACGGCCATGGTGGGATAGACAAGGTTGCTTCTTCGTGGATCCTTCGTGGGTGGAGCCCTCCGTGGACTCGCGCAGCCGTTACCCTTCGTGGGTTGAAGTCTCCATCAATGTGGATGTACGATAGCACCACCTTTTAGAACCACGCCAAAAACATCCGTGTCTCCAATTGCGTTTGAATCCTCCAAACCCTTCCCTTTACTTTCTTGCTAGTTGCATGCTTTAATTTCCGCTGCCTATATACTCTTTGCATGCTTGCTTGAATAGTGTGATGATTGCTTGCCTTGTCCTAAAGTAGCTAAAATCTGCCAAACTCTAAAATTGGGAAAAGGTTAAGTTTTTATTGGTCAAGTAGTCTAATCACCCCCCCTCTAGACATACTTCAAGGTCCTACAAGTGGTATCAGAGCTTTGGTCTCCATTTGCTTTGATTTCCATAGCTTTTGGTGGTCATAGCCTTGGTTTCACAACCTAGGAGAGTATGGCGTCTAGCGAGGGAAATTATCACCATAGAGGTCCTTACTTTGATGGTACTAATTTTGCTAGTTGGAAGCATAAGATGAAAATGCATATTCTCGGACATAACCCCGCCGTTTGGGCAATTATTTGTATTGGCTTGCCAGGTGAATTCTTTGATGGGAGAGAACCGAACCGTGAAGCTAATGCGGAAGAATTGAAGATGCTGCAATACGACGCTCAGGCTTGTGATATCATCTTCAACGGATTGTGCCCCGAAGAATTCAACAAAATCAGCCATCTTGAGAATGCAAAGGAAATTTGGGATACTTTGATTGATATGCATGAAGGTACCGAGTCCGTCAAGGAATCCAAGTTGGATGTGCTCCAAAGTCAGCTTGACAAGTTTAAAATGAAGGATGGTGAAGGTGTCGCTGAAATGTACTCTAGGCTTGCTCTTATCACAAATGAGATTGCCGGCTTAGGGAGTGAAGAGATGACCGACAAATTCATCATCAAGAAGATCCTAAGAGCATTGGATGGAAAGTGTGATACCGTGTGCACGTTGATCCAAATGATGCCAAACTACAAAGATCTCAAGCCAACGGAAGTCATTGGAAGAATTGTTGCTCATGAGATGTCACTCAAGGATAAGGAGGAACTTCACAACAAGTCAAGTGGTGCTTACAAAGCCTCAAGTGAAGCCCCCACATCATCAAGTGAGAAACAAACCTTCAATGAAGAACTGAGCTTAATGGTGAAGAATTTCAACAAATTCTACAAGAGTAGAAGCAAAGAAAGAAGCTCTAAGTCAAGATCTTACAATGACAAAAGATCTTCTAGTCGAGAGCGCAATTGCTACAATTGTGGGAGACCCGGACACTACTCCAATGAGTGTACGGCACCCTACAAAAGAAGAGAAGATTCTCCAAGAAGAAGAAGCAAAAGAGAAGAATCACCACCAAGAGAGAGGAGGAGTAGAGATGATCGTTATGAACGAAGAACCTCACGGAGAAGCAAGGATTCGGAAAGGAAGGACAAGTCATCAAGGAGCTACACAAAACGAAGACATCAAGCTCATGTTGGTCAATGGGTATATGGCTCCGACTCCGACAATCACTCTGAGAGAAGCTATCACTCCGACTCCGAATATACTCAAGATGAAGGTGTTGCCGGTCTAGCACTTGTGTCAACCAACTCTTACGACATATTTGATTCACCAAATGAAGGTGTTGGAAGATGCTTCATGGCCAAAGGTCCAAAGGTAACACATCCTAAGTATGTTGATTTCAATAGTGATGAAGATGACTTGCTTGTGGATGATGATTTACTTGTTGACAACTCTAGTGATGAATACTATGATGAAACGTCAATTAATCATGCTAATCAAGATAAAACGAATGACAATGATAAGGAGAAGATTGATCTTCTAACTAAAGAACTAAACACTCTTAAGTTAGCTCATGAAACTATCTTCGAAGATCATCGAGAACTTTTAAGGGCTCATGAGAAGTTACGCTTTGAAAAGCTCAATCTTGAGCAAGAGCATGAGTTCTTAAAAGTAATCAATGATGATCTCCGCAAGAAAAGTTCTTCTTACATTGCCAAGCATTTACTCTTATCTACTTACATGCCTCAAGTCAAGTCTAGTAACAAGTACAAGAAAGATACTTCCTCTAGTAGTAACAATAATAATGTCAAATCTAATATTGTTGCTTCTAGTAGTTCTCTTGATTCCACTAATGATTCTCTTAGCCAAGTTACACTTGAGCAAGAAAATAGCTTATTGAAGGGAATTATAGAGAAAGGTGTTTACAAGAGCCTTGCCGGGAGTAAGCAATTCGAGGAAATTGTACGCAAGCAAGGAAGGCACCGGAAGAATCAAGGTGTTGGTTTTGAACGAAAGTTCAATGCCAATGGAGTTGAGTGGGAAGAAGATCAATACCCCAAGACAAAGTTTGTTCCTCAACAAGAGAAGTATGATCCTACTTCTTTCAAGGGAACACAAGCTCAAGATGATCTTCCACCACAAGACCACAAGAACAAAGGCAAGGACAAGCTTCAAGAAGAAATTGATGCATTTGAAGAAGCACCTAAAGTCTCGTTCAAGTGGGTTCCCAAGACTACATCAAGTTCTACTTCATCAAGTACAACTACAACTCCAAGGATTCCCATCAAGATGATGTGGATCCCGAAGAAGAAGAACTAGAGAGTTCTTGAGGGTGACTCCGCCAACATTCTTCACTCATATCATTATGGCAAGAACAAGTGCAATCAACTTCCACATCTTGCACTAGTTCAAGGAGTCACAAACCCTCATGTTGGTAAGGCAAGGGACAAGGTAACCTAATGATTTCATGGACATCATCTTGTGTGTGCATCACTCTATGTCTATGGATATTCTTGTTTGTTCCTTGTGGGACTAACCCATGTAGGTAAGTTGAAAGTGCAACTCACTCCAAAGGATTGCTCCAAATGATCTACATCAACATTGGGCATCCACATCTTCGACACCTACATGAAGTCATCATCGACAAAACCCAAGGTTAGTTCATCCCTCTATGGGGGGATCTCACATCTAGGGGGAGCTTAACTCTAAGAATTGAGTCAAAGCAACTCTAATGATGTGAACATATCAATGCATTATGTAAAAGTGGTAACCCCACTTGAGCTTAAACGATGAGTATGACCTATGATCAAATGTTCTCATTTGACTCCTAAGTCAATATACTCATATATAGATGACCTAGTCATCGCCAATTGTTTGATAGATGCTAAAATTGGTTGTGCATTCTTTGCCACATATTTCATTTGCCATTTTATTGTGTGAGCATGTTGATGCATATTTCACTCATTCAAGGACATCCACTTGTTGTTTTGATTATTTGGGTTCTTTTCTTTTTGCCAAGTGGATGGACAAGAATGCCTAAGAACCTTCTTTAGCTATCTATGCTTTTCTCATCTTAAACTCTATTCATGCTACATCACAAAATTTGATCAAGTCAGATTCGAACCACTCTGTGTGAGGAGCACTCGGAGTCCCCGATTCGTCATAGACTTAAACTTCCAAAACCTCTTTGTGACTCTCGGTCTGACCGATTCCTCCATTTCGGTCCAACCGAGATCACTAAGTTGATCTGAGTTTTCAATCTCGGTGCAACCGATTTGAACTTTTCGGTCACACCGATTTTCTGTAACTGTACACAGTTATGCATCTCGGTGCCACCGAGTTGTTCCACTCGGTCACACCGACAGGGTCGGGCTATATATAGTCACGGGCAAAATTTTGGAAATTTCTCCGAAACCCTTCGCCCGTGCAATAGCTCGCTCTGCCATCGGAGGTCTCCGGATCGTCTCCTCGTTGCCAGCAGCCTCCTGTCGCTGGTCTCCGCCACCGTCAATGGATTTCGCCTCCGCCGTTGTCGCCGTAGCGAGTCCACCGCCAAGTTAGGGTATGGACTTGATCTTTGTGCTATCCACGTCTGATTCCTAGCACATTGTATTCTTATTGATTCTTGCCACGATTGAAACACTCTTATCCAGCCAAAGTAGTCCATAGATTAGATGAGATTCAAATTTTTAGGGTTAGGTTTCCGCCGAAACCATCTCGGACCCACCGAGTTGAAAAACTCGGTCTCACTGATTTGGCTTATGCCATTGCACTAGTAACTCTCGGTCTGACCGAGAATTACTAATCGGTGCGACCGATTTGAGGATTCTGTGAAACCCTAGCAGTCTCGGTGCCACCGAACCGTGACTCGGTCCAACCGAGATCATTAGTTTAGGTTCCAAAACTGCTTCGGTATCACCGAGTTTGAAAATCGGTTGATCCGAAATGCTTTCTGTAGAAAACTAAAACTGAACTTTTGAATCATTCTTTTGCAAAAATCTCTGCATTTTGTGATGCTCATCCATTCTATCTCATCTATAACTCTTCACATGGTTAGCAGTCAGCTTTTGCAGCATGTCAGACCAGAGTGACAGCTAGAACAGGTCAGAAGCACAGATGGACTTGAGTGAGGGCACTAGTCCCTCAACCACAGATGAAGGGAGCAGAAGTACTCCTAGCAATTTGCCTAAGGCTGCTACTAGGCAAAGGAGGAAAAGAACATCAGACTCAGAGGATGAGGACTACAAAGCAGAAGAAGATGAGGCTACTTCCAAGAAAGTAGTGCTCAAGAAGGAATATGGCTCTGCACATAGCACAAAGCCTGGACTGAAGAAGAAAGTTCCTGCCAAGAGGACACCAATGCCTAAAGCCAGAAAATCCACTCAAGTGCCAGCTCAGAGAGAACCCAAAGAGGCACCTGAGAAGAAAGTCACTTCTTCCAAGCCCAAGAAAGTGCCTACTGGAGAGACAATGAAGTTCACAATTGAATCAGAGGATGATGGTGCTCAGGACAAGAAGAAGAAGAGAGCAAGAACCACAACTGCCCAGGTTCTTGGAAAGTCCTCTATGAGGAGAGATTCAGAAGAGGAAGAGGTTGCTGCACCAACACCTAAGGCACCTAAGCTTATGGGTGATGCAATCAGATCAGGGGCTGCAACATCCAAGCCCAAGGAAGCACCCAAAGCTGCCCCCAAGGCCAAGCAAGTACCAAAGAGGAATACTGGGAGTATTCCAGCTGCTCAGAAGAACAAGGCCCCAGTGCCAAATGTTGCTGAAGAAGAAGATGAAGAAGGACAGGTCCTAAGGAAGCTCAAGCCCAAGATACCAGACCACAATGATGCCCATCCTGTGGCTGAGGACATGAGGATTAGGAAGGATTCAGGGCTGAGACTATGGAGGATGGAAGATCCATATGCATCAAGGAGAAGGACTGATGTTGACTACAGGTTCCATACGAAGGAACAACAGGACTTTTATGAGACAATTCTGTTGGATAAGAAGCCCATAGTTTGTGACATGAGGTGGGTCGATTGGACCTACATCAAGGACAATGAAGAGCAGTATCCTGGAGTGCAAGAAAGCTTTGTTGCTTGTGGAGTTGCTGATTTTGTTGGACAAAAGTTCACTCACTGGAATGATGATCTTATCATGCAATTCTACTCCACAGCACATTTTTACCCAGATGGAAGAATTGTTTGGATGTCTGAAGGTACAAGGTACCAGTCAACTATTGAAGAATGGGCAAGTCTGATAAATGCCCCAAAGGAAAGTGAGGATGACCTGGACATTTATGCAAAGAAGAAGATGGATCACAATTCCATGGCTCACATGTACAAGGAAATCCCTGACGAGGCAGTTGAGAATCACAAGTTTGGATCAGTCCACTTTCTGCTGTCAGGGCTGCCAACAATCAATTGGATTCTGAGGCATACTTTGTTGCCCAAGTCTGGTGACCATAACATGATCAGAGGGCATGCCATCAACATGTTGCATGTGTTTGATGTGCCACAAAAGTTCAAAGTCATGAGCCTAATGATTGAAACCATTAAGAGGACTGCAGCAGATCAGAAGAGGAGCTGTGGATATGCACCTCAGATTTAGGAATTGATCAACTCAAAGATGGGCACAGGGAAATATCAATTGGATAAGGAACATTTTCCACTTTATCCAGACTTTCAGGACAATGAGGTTCTCATGAATGAAAATGATCCAACATCAGTTCAAGCTCAAGAGAAGAAGGAGAAGGCAAAGAAGGAGAAGGCTGCAAGGATGCCAACTCAAGAGGAGGCATTTGAATATTTCCTGAAGACCAAACAGGAGCATCTTGGTTACTTGATAGCATCAACACTGAGGATTGAGAAGGGACTGGCCACCCTCACTCAGAATCAGGAGAGCCTTGAGAGAATCATGGAACTCAAATTCCATGACCTTGATGTCAAAGTAACTGAGATACAGTAAGTTGTGGAGCACCTGTAGGAGAAGCAGGGCAAGACTACAACCAATGTGTTTGCCAGAGTGCCAGAGCCCAGAGGTCAGTTGCAGTGCCAGTGACAGACACTAGAGCAACAACTTCAGCACCAGCTACTGCCCCTTCAGTTCCAGTGCAACCAGCTCCAGCATCCACTCCAGCACCCTCTACTTCAACTGAAGCCTTCGTCCTTGGAGTTATCAGGACACCACCACCAGAAGATCAAGCCTGAGAGTCAATCTAGCACTATGCATTTTCTATGAACTTTTTGGTAACTTGTTGCCAAAGGGGGAGAAAATGTATAGATCATAGGCTTCGAGAGAGAGAGAGTGTTGCTTTTGTTCTCTCTTGATTTATTTGGTGGTTTAAACTTTGTTTGCCTTTGATCGTTTGAGATACTATGCTTGTGAGACATTGATGATCATGTGTTTGATCATAAGCTACACTTATGCATGTTTGATGATATTATCCTATCTATCTTATGTGATCATTCACTTTGCTTGGTGATGAGTGCATGTATTCCATGTTTATTATTTTGAGCGCTCCACCAAGATGTATGTGACATGGAAGAGTAACCCATGAGCCTAATTCATTGTGCATTTGCAGTCCAAAGCAAATCTTAAACTATGCACAAATTTAGGGGGAGCTCTTGCTTATCACATACTTCTCAAAGCGACGATGTTATTCAATCTTATTATCATTTGTCGAAGCTTTGATCTATATGTTGTCATCAATTACAAAAAAGGGGGAGATTGAAAGTGCAACTATCCCTAGGTGGTTTTGGTAATTCATAACAACATATAGCTCATTGAGCTAATGCTATTCCAAGACTATTATTTCAGGAAAGCTCAATGAATGGCATGGCATGGATGATGAAAGTGGATCCCTCAAAATACTAAGGACAAAGGATTGGCTCAAGCTCAAAAGCTCAAGACTCTTCATTTTATGTTTTAGTGATCCAAGATCACATTGAGTCTATAGGAAAAGCCAATACTATCAAGGAGGGATGAGGTGTTGCTTAATGAGCCTCTTGCTTCATGTGCTTAGTGATATGCTCCAAAACCCTCAACTACTTTCCCACATCCACAAATGACCTAAACCCAAAGCCAAAATCGGTCACACCGATTCTTCCTATCCGGCGCCACCGATTCCAAAAGTCATAGCCACTGCCACAAACCCTAAGCAAATCGGTCTTACCGATAGGGATCTTGGTCTCACCGAGATGGGATTGTAATCTCTCTGTTTCCCTTCGTAACGTTTCGGTCTAACCAAAGTGAGTGATCGGTCCCACCGAGATTGCAATGTAAACTCTCTGTTTCCTTTTTGTAACATTTCGGTCTCACCGAAAAGAGCAAATCGGTCCCACCGAGTTTACCTGACCAACTCTTCGGAAAGCTTATTACCAAATCGGTCTCACCGAGTTTGAGTAATCGGTGTTACCGAGATTACGTTATGCCCTAACCCTAACCGAATCGGTCTCACCAAGATGCATGTCAGTCCCACCGAAAACCACTAACGGTCACTAGGTTTACTAAATCGGTCCGACCGAGTCTGTTGAATCGGTCCCACCGAGTTTGGTAAATTGTGTGTAACGGTTAGATTTTGTGTGGAGGCTATATATACCCCTCCACCTCCTCTTCATTCGTGGAGAGAGCCATCAGAATGAACCTACACTTCCAACTTACCATTTCTGAGAGAGAACCACCTACTCATGTGTTGAGGCCAAGATATTCCATTCCTACCATATGAATCTTGATCTCTAGCCTTCCCCAAGTTGCTTTCCACTCAAATCTTCTTTCCACCAGATCCAAAACCTATGAGAGAGAGTTGAGTGTTGGGGAGACTATCATTTGAAGCACAAGAGCAAGGAGTTACCATTTGTTACTTCTTGGAGAGTGGTGTCTCCTAGATTGGCTAGGTGTCACTTGGGAGCCTCCGACAAGATTGTGGAGTTGAACCAAGGAGTTTGTAAGGGCAAGGAGATCGCCTACTTCGTGAAGATCTACCGCTAGTGAGGCAAGTCCTTCGTGGGCGACGACCATGGTGGGGTAGACAAGGTTGCTTCTTCGTGGACCCTTCGTGGGTGGAGCCCTCCGTGGACTCACGCAGCCGTTACCCTTCGTGGGTTGAAGTCTCCATCAATGTGGATGTACGATAGCACCACCTTTCGGAACCACGCCAAAAACATCCGTGTCTCCAATTGCGTTTGAATCCTCCAAACCCTTCCCTTTACTTTCTTGCTAGTTGCATGCTTTAATTTCCGTTGCCTATATACTCTTTGCATGCTTGCTTGAATAGTGTGATGATTGCTTGATTTGTCCTAAAGTAGCTAAAATCCGCCAAACTCTAAAATTAGGAAAAGGTTAAGTTTTTATTGGTCAAGTAGTCTAATCACCCCCCCTCTAGACATACTTCAAGGTCCTACATAGGGCAAAGAAGTGTTTCAATTATGAGAACGTTCGAAGAAAGTATCAGATCTTGTTCGCATTCACTCCACCTTGGAATGACTGCATTGCTGAAGGCTGCCTAGGCCCAAATGATGAAAAATCAAGGCCGCCTCCTCCTGCAAATGCTCACACTGACTCTTTGAAAACAATTGATGATTTTACCAAAGAAGTGGAAAAGAGAGGTAAGGCCAAAGCCAAGCGCGAGGCCAAGGATGTGAAGAAAAATCAAATAGAACATAAGAATGTTGAGTTGACTCAACAAGATGTGCAAGAGAAGAAGGATAGGGCTTCTGCTCGAAAAGGAAATAAGAAGAGGATGTTTGTTTCTCCTCGAGCTTAGAGAAAGAAAACTGTTGCCCGAAAGTCCAAGAAAGCAGCATCTACCTCGTCAAATGAATCGTTTGATGAAGATGCCGACGAAGAAATGTTTCTCTTCTTGACAAGCCATATGAAAGTCCTTCACCAGCAAAAGTTTCTCCTCCATTGAGAATGTTGCCTAGGCTTGCAGTTGCTCCAGTCTCAGATAAACCTTCAGGTATTGCTGCTCCGTCTGCAAAGAGAAAGCTGCCGCCCGAAGAAAAAATAGCTTCAGCCAAGAAAGCTAAAACAAATGTTCCTGCTTCCAGATGGGAACAATCTTATGACTTCAGTCTCATGATCGATGGTATTGAAGTTGCTACCTATGACATAAAATTAGTTGATCTAAGCAGTTTGGGCCTTTCTGATGATGTTACCAAGATGGTAACAAAACACTTTGCTGAGCTGGGAGAGATCACCAAAGAACTAAATCAAGCTATCGAGGGCAAGAAGCTCCTTGAGCAAATGATAAAAGAAGCCAACACTGACTCTGAAAAGAAAAACATTAACAAGGAAATTCTTGAGCTCCCAAAAGCCCTCACTGTCATGAGTAAAAGCAAGATTGATTGGCATTCAAAGCTGAAGATGGATGTTTCTGAGCTTTGTGGCCGTACGAATGATGAGATTAAGCGTCAAGCAGATCTTGCTCGACGAAGAATAAAGAAAGAAAAGTGTCTGACAACAATGGCAAGAGCAAACCAACTGAAGGAAGTCAAAGATCACTGCATCCAGAGTATTACAACTGACATTCCTGTCGACTCAAGTGTACCTCTGCAACAGATTCCACCATCCCCTCCTCACATGGATGAACTCGTGCAACAAGCTGAGCCCGCGATTGTTATTATTCCTACCTCAGCTGCTCAAGAATCTGATGTGATTGTTGTTTTTCTGAGCAACCCTGATGAAGGAAATGTCTTGCCAGAGCAATAAGCTTATGAAGAAAAAGTTGATGAATAAATAGAGATGGAGAAGGAAACATCATCGCCTCTGAAGGAAATGCAAGTTGAGCCCTCAGGATTCAAGGAGGATGACAAGATTGAGGGGGAGCACAATGCTACCCTAGGAAACACCACCCCGGTCACTTCATCTGGTGCCCCCACCCAGATGGAAGTTGATCCTGCTCCTGGTTCTTTGGCTTCACAGCCAAAATAGGAAAAAAAAATTGAAGAGCCCATGGCTCGTGGAGAAGTTGTTGTACCACCTGCTTTCCCTCAAGTAACCGAGAAGAATGCTATTGAGACTCAAGTGTCTGAAGAGGTTGTCGTACCTCCCACTGTTGAGAGTTCACCAAAATAAAAGGCCCTAGTGCCTGAGAACCAGAAAGTCGCTGAAGGAGTTCTAGCGAAGGAACATGAAGGACAAACAAGTGCTCCAATGCCATCCGCTCTAGAGAAAGTGAAAAGGCCTCTTGCTCCACTAAGGCCAATCAATGAAAAAGTGCCAGTTTCTGATGATGTCCAGCCGATGGAAATTAGCAATGATGAGAATCAAAAAATTCCCCAAGAATCTTTTCCTCCTTTCCCAGCTGAGTATGGTCCAAGTGGTCCGACATTCAATCAAGGGATTCATATTTCGAAGCTAGCCTTCTTTGGAGTCAGCCCATAGGAAGGAGAACGGAACTCACTGTCACCCAGGTTTTGGACTAAGGGAAAGCTGTATATTATGCTCGAATCTTGTTCGGCATGAATATAATTTTCAATCACAAGATTTTAAATTCCGCTAAGCTCGCAGAAATGCCCTACTTCCACTATGCAATCGAGCATATTGAACATGCTCTCCTGAACGGATTCATGCACTTCAATCATGGCTGGAACAGAAAAGTTATCCTTCAGTTCTATGCCACACTATGTATCTCAGGAGAACTTGGAAACACCTCAACTTGGATTCTCAAGTAGATGACTGGCAGAGAAAAGATCAAGTGCTCAGCGGATCAACTTTTGGCTAAGATAAATTTTCCTTGGTGTGAATTTGAAAAGGATAGAGAGCACATGCCGCATTACTGGGAAGTATCCGAAGCACAACTGCACATGCTGATGGATCCCAACTTGGTTGGTGACAAATGCATTGATATTGATCCCAAGAAGTTGGCCTATGACAACAAAGTGATGTTTCACATTTTGTGCAATACTCTCACGCCAATGAACAGACCAAATTCCATCAATGGCACTGTGGGAAATTCCCTTCTGGCCATCTCTCAAGGAATAAAGTTTGATGTTCATGATCTTTTCATTCGAAACTTGGCTTGTGCTACTGACAGCCCGCAATCATTGAAGCCATATGCACCAAGGATTATGTTTGCAATCGAGTAGCTCCTCAATGAGAAATTCTTCTAGGCTTACATTCCAAAAGTCTTCATGCCACCAGTACGTGACACTCTCCGTATGGTGAAGGATATTGGCAAGGGAAAGGCACCCGTTTATACTGCTGCTACTACGTCTGCACCAGATTCTACTCCGAAGGTGAATAAAGCCAAGGTTGAAATTCCTCCGAATGAAAATCCTTATCTATATGAAATATGCATTCGCACTCAACAAGCTTTGGAGAGCCACATCAAGCTGGATCGACAGGAAAAGCTGGAGCTAATGACGGAGCTGAATTTGCTTCACAACCATACCCGCAAAATTCTTATGTATGAGAAGGAAGCAAAGAAGCGGTCATGGACTCTTCTAAGGCAACACTATTCTTGCAAGAGCTGGCTGCCAAAGGAATCATGAAGGATTACGACCACCTGGATTGTTGGTTGTCCCTCGCGTCCGAAGACAAACTCATATGCTCCCTGATCGTTCTGCATCAGCTGATCTACCGTTTGTTGGCCCCAATGATCAAATTGAAGACACAGCTGGAACACTCATATACAAGCCAGATGCTCCTCCTGCCATATCCTCAAGAGCCCATGATGTGACTCCTGCTTCAGCCTCGACCATTCCTTGCTCTATGGATTCTGATTCGTCGAGTGGCTTTAATTCTAATTCTGAGGATTTCCCTGAAGAGTAGTTCCTCGTATGCTATCTCTTTCCTTTTTGACACTTGTTGACAAAATGGGGGAGTAGTACATCGAGTGATAGATGAACGGGGTTCTTGCAGGGTGTTTTTATTCGCCTTTTGCTTTTCACAGTTGAACAATTTGCTTGAAGAACTTATCGCACCGTCTGTGGTGTTGAAAACTCGGTCGCCATGTAATGTTAATACCCCCCCTGCAATGTTATTTGCTTCGAACTATATATTTGCAGGTACCCTTGGTATATTATCCTCGATATTCATCTATTGTGCAGTGAAAATGTTTGCACTACAAGGATGACAGGAGATCATCGAGTGTTAGCATAAATAGGGAGAAGTACATTGCGTACTAAATGAACTTTATCTATCATTGTTGTATATGCTATAATCTTTATTCCTCGATTATCTAATCTTACAGGAGAAGAAAGTCAGTCCTAGACTCAACCTCTGATGTCTTGAAAGATATCTCTTTGACTAACAATGTTCTCCTCGCATATATCTCTAGTATCATCTTTGTTGCAGGAAAATCACTTCTGCAGCATATTCACTTCGAACTATATACTCTTGCCTATCCTGCTCTGTTTCTACTCGCTTAACATGCAGGAATCTTGTATCTCGTGTGGATTCAAATTGTGTTATGAGAAAACCTTCATGTTATATCCTTCGTCACAAATCATTTCAAAGTACTCACCATATCTATCTAATACATTTCAAAGATTGTGTTACATGAATTATCTCAGACACCATTGAGTGCACTAAAAGAAGCTTTGTTTGAAATCATAAGTCAATGTCACTCATACGAAGGATTACCTTGCTTCCTCCCAGTTTATCTTATACTCTGGTGCATACCTTCATGGGGAGCTTGTTAATCTTCGTACCTATTTCTCATCTTTCATTATCCTTTGCACTACATTCCCTTCTTTATCTATCCTTCAATGTGATCTGTTTTGTCAACAATCGTCGAAAATGGGGTAGATTGTTGGTGCAATATCTGCCCACCTTGTGTTTTGGAGATTTTTGGCAAAAACAAGTATTGACTGATTTGTTTGGTAGTGCATACAGAGAGAAATAGTCCATACAAAACCAAAGAGAATGATGTCTCCGGTGCCAAGTTTGAGGAACTTCACCGAAGTATATCCGTGTTGTAGAGAAGAACGAGCTATATCCGTTATAGATATGAAGACGAGGAGATTGAGTCGAAGGATATGACCCCTCAGAAGTTTACTGCTGAAGCGAAGCATTTGGTTTGGTGTCGTCCGAAGAAATTGGCTGCAGCTAGCAGAAGTCGAAGACAAATTGAAGTCGTAGAATTCTTTTTGTTGATCTTATTTTGTTCAATTTGAGTCAAGGGACCTCGGTACTATTAAGAGAGGTATAGGTTCTCGGTGCTTAGATCTGATGTGATGCTTAGCCCAAACCTATGAAAGTTGCAAGAGAAATATCTTTGTGTTCTGAGCAAATACTTGCCAGCAAGAGATTGTGATGTTCTTTGCTGCGAGAGATTTGTCTCACACCGAGGAGTTAGCATTTCTTGCTCCACGAGTAATGTTACTGTTGTGCTCAAAATCTAACTGTTGGACTCATGTCATTCGACCATTGGCTATTCATGATGTCCAATTTGGTCTTTTCCCATCAGGGAAGGCTGCGGCTATAAATAGCCACCCCGCACCGGCTTTGTCCGGTGGCTGCTCTGCTTAAGATTTCTGAGAAGATTGATTTGAGCACCCCCCTCTCCGAGTGATTTGGGTTTAATATCCACCGAGAGAAAACAAATAGACCAAACTTAGACAGTGGTTTAGCATCACAGTAGTTCTGAGTTAGAGTTCTTGTACCTATTACTCTTGAGAGCTGCACACTCTCTAGACGGATAGGTTTCTGCTCGAGTGTCGAAGAGTATTGTCTTCATCGAGCTAGATCTTCAGCAACCAAGAGTGATTGTGGTTTGCGAAGGTCAACCGAAGGTTTGGAGATCACCGACAAGCATCTACCACGAGTGAAATCAACCCGAGTCTGATCAGCTCTGCGTCGAAGGAGAATAGGGTGAAGAGAGTTTTATCTTCCATGTTAAGTCACAACCCCTCCAACCAGACGTAGCCCTTTGGCAGAAGGGTGAACTGGTCTACCAAATCTCTCTGTCGCCATCGAGCACCACTGGTTCTAATTACTTCACTGCATTACTTTCGGCAGTCATTAAGTATGCTCTATGATGATAGATAACTGATCTATTACTCTCTGTTGCTTATCACTCGACTTATCTCTCGTGGAGTTTATTATCTTTCGTTGCTTGTGTTGTTGTCCTTCATATTTATCCATCACAATTCTACTCTAGTTCTTTGTTATGATATTAGTTCTAATGGCATGATGTATTACCATCATCATAATTAAGCTTGTTGTTTCCTATGCTCGAACCATTATTGCATCTTACCTTAAAGGTTTTGTTCCCTAGTAGCGAGCTTATTTACATTCGTATCTACCGATCTTTATTTCTTCTACTGTGTTTGGGATAAGTTAAAAACATTTGAAAGAATTTTTGAATCTCCCATTCACTCCTCCTCTAGTCGATATACTTGCGGTCCTAACACAAATCAAGAACACAAGAGAGAGATCAAACACATATAGTTACTAGTACATACCCTCAGCCCCGAGGGTGAAGTACTCCCTCCTCGTCATGGTGGCCGCCGGGATGATGAAGATGGCCTCTGGTGATGATTTCCCTCTCCGGCAGGGCGCCGGAACAGGGCTCCAGATGGTATTTCAAAGGTAGAGAGGCGTGCGGCAACGGACTCAAAGTTCTAGGTTTTTTTGGTGGTTTCTCTATTTATATGATTTTTTGGCGTCGTTCTCACGCTAAGATGGGCTACGAGGTGCTCACAACTCACCAGCCCATGACCAAGGCCTTTAGCTCGCCCTGGTGGGTAGTGGCCACCTCCTTCACCTTCTGGTCCTCCCATGAAGCTTCTAGCACCTCGTTTGTTCCAAAAAAAGTCAAAAAGTTTCGTTGCATTTGGAGAACTTTTATTTCTACACAAAAAACTACACAAAAAACCAATGTTATTCAAATCATACCAAAACCATGTATAATCGATGTAAACATGGCATGAATAGTTCATAAATTATAGATACATTAGAGATTTATCAGCCCATGAATTGGTCTTCTACGCCAACGATGATGTTCTTCTTCGGCAAAATGACTTTAGCTCCGGAGTCTTTCGCTCGACCGAAGGTTTTACTCGGGGTCTGGCCCCACTTCACATGGCTTCCAGACCCTTACCTCAATCATGGCGCCTTCTAGGGAATCGAACTGCTTTATGGCAGGATGACGAAGCGTCTGTCACTTCCCCATTATTTAACAGGCACACAGTCTAGAATTACACTAAAGCACATATTGACCTCCCTTTCTCGACAACCCGATGCAAATCTTCCGTTTTCTCCCTAGTACTAGCCCCTAGAGTTCTTCAGCGATGGCAAGTAGCGCAGGCTCCTCGAAACGACCCCACGGTCTACTCAAGGGTGACTAGGGAGCTGCTCCATCACATGTCTCCAACTGGAGTGCCTTGCTATCCAGGGCTACTTGCCAGATTTAGAACTGGCTTCCACTCGCCCAGGATTAATATCTATGGAGGGGAAGGTGCATGCCTATAGCCACCCCATAACTCATGGGGACGAGCAGGTATGTTTTGTCCCTTTTCTTCTTCGCAGCCTAGGGTTTCCTATTCACCCCTTTCTACGGGGTCTGCTCGAATTTTATGGGATCCAACTCCACCACCTCACCCCAACTCAATGATGGAAATATGCCCTAGAGGCAATAATAAAATGGTTATTATTATATTTCCTTAATCATGATAAAGGTTTATTATTGATGCTAGAATTGTATTGACCGAAAACTTAAGTACATGTGTGGGTACATAAACAAATACCATGTCCCTAGTGAGCCTCTACTAGACTAGCTCGTTGATCAAAGATGGTCAAGGTTTCCTAACCATAGTCATGAGTTGTCGTTTGATAACGGGATCACATCATTAAGAGAATGATGTGATGGAGAAGACCCATCCGTTAGCTTAGCACATGATCGTTCAGTTTATTGCTACTCCTTTCTTGAATGTCAAATACATGTTCCTTCGACCATGAGATCATGCAACTCCTAGATACCGGAGGAATACCTTGTGTGCTATCAAATGTCACAACATGACTGGGTGATCATAAAGATGCTCTACAGGTATCTCCGAAGGTGTTTGTTGAGTTGGCATAGATTGAGATTGGGATTTGTCACTCTGAGTATCAGAGGGTATCTCTGGGCCCTCTCGGTAATAAACATCATCATAAGCTTGCAAGCAAAGTGACTAAGGAGTTAGTTGCGAGATGATGTATTACAGAATGAGTAAAGAGACTTGCCGGTAATGAGATTGAACTAGGTATGAAGATACCAACGATCGAATCTCTGGCAAGTAACATACCGACAGACAAAGGGAATTACGTATGTTGTCATAACGGTTCGACCGATAAAGATCTTCATAGAATATGTAGGAACCAGTATGAGCATCTAGGTTCCGCTATTGGTTATTTGCCGGAGAGGTGTCTCGGTCATGTCTACATAGTTCTCGAACCCGTAGGGTCCGCACGCTTAACGTTCGTTGATGATATAGTGTTATATAAGTTATATGATTTGGTGACCGAATGCTGTTCAGAGTTCCGGATGAGATCATGGACATGACAAGGAGCTCTAGAATGGTCCGGAGGTAAATATTGATATATAGGACGATGATATTCGGACACCGGAAGAGTTTCGGAGTGAACCGGGTAGTCATCAGAATAGTGGAGGGGGTTCCAGACACCCCCGGGAGGGTGATGGGCCTATTTGGTCATTAGAGGGGAGCACACCAGCCCACAAGGGGCTGGCACGCCCCCCTATGGTAGTCGACCTATGGGAGAAGAAAGGAGGGGGGTTTGGCCTCCCCATTCGTTCACTCTTCCCCTTTCCTTTCCCCTTCGACATATGTGGTAGGGGGGGGGGGGGGGCGGCCAGGGCAGGAGCTCAAGTAGGATTCGGTCCTACTTGGGGCGCCTCCTGGATGCTCCCCTCTCCCCCACCTATATATATATATGGGAGGGGGCGCCACACATAATCACGACAATCTCTTAGCCGTGTGCGGTGCCCCCTCCACAGTTTTGTCCCCCGGTCATATTTTTGAAGTTCTTAAGTGAAGCCCTGCGGAGATAGCATCGCCACCACCTTCACCACACCGTCGTGCTGCCGGAACTCATCCACTACTTCGCCCGTCTTGCTGGATCAAGAAGGTGAGTACGTCACCTAGTTAAATGTGTGCTGAACGCGGAGGTGTCGTACGTTCGGTACTCGATCGGTTGGATCACGTAGAAGTTCGACTACATCAACCACGTTCCTAAACACTTCCACTTACGGTCTACGAGGGTACGTAGACACACTCTCCCCTCTCATTGCTATGCATCTCCATGGATAGATCTTGCCAGGTCCATGCGTAGATGATATGGGCAAGTAGAACACAAAGAGTTGTGGGCGGTGACGGTCATACTGCTTACCACCAACGTCTTATTTTGATTCGGCGGTATTGTAAGATGAAGCAGCCCATACCAACCTTACATGTCCATGTCCATGAGTCCAGTTCTACCGATAGACATGCAACTTGTTTTGCATAAAGGTGGCTGGCGGGTGTCTGTTTCTCCTACTTTAGTTGAATCGAATTTGACAGTTGTTGGTCCTTGAAGAAGGTTAAAACAGCAAACTTGATAAATCACCGTTGTTGTTTTTGCTATAGGTAAGAACGATTCTTGCTAGAAGCCCGTAGCATCCACGTAAAACTTGCAACAACAAAGTAGAGGACCTCTAACTTGTTTTTGCAGGGCATGTTGTGATGTGATATGGTCAAGACGTGATGTGATATACGTTGTTGTATGAGATGATCATGTTTTGTAATATCGATAACCGATAGGAGCCTTAGGGTTGTCTCTTAATTATTGTATGAAATGCAAGAGCCATGTAATTGCTTTACTTTATTGCTGTGTGTTAGCAATAGCTGTAGAAGCAATAGTTGGGAGACGACCCCGACGCAACGATAGAGATGAATCTTTCGAGTCGGTGATGTTGGAGATCATGACGATGCTTTGGAGATGGAGATCAAAAGCACAAGATGATGATGGCCATATCATGTCACGTATTTTAATTGCACGTGATGTTTATCCTTTATGCATCTTATTTTGCTTAGAACGACGGTAGCATTATAAGATGATCCCTTCACTAAATTTCAAGATAATTGTGTTCTCCCCGAGTATGCACCGTTGCTAAAGTTTGTCGTTTCGAAGCACCTCGTGATGATCGGGTGTGATAGACTCTACGTTCACATACAACGGGCGTAAGCCAATTTTACACAAGAATACTTGGGTTAAACTTGACGAGCCTAGCATGCACAGACATGGTCTTGGAACACTAGAGATCGAAAGGTCAAACGTGAGTCATATAGTAGATAAGATCTACATAAAGATGTTCACCATTGGTGACTACCCCATCTCACGTGATGACCGGACATGGGTTAGTTGATTTGGATAATGTATCACTAAGATAACTTGAGGGATGTTTATTTAAGTGGGAGTTCATTAGTAATTTGATTAATTGAACTTAATTATCATGAACTTAGTCCTGATATTATTTGCAAATTATGTTGTAGATCAATAGCTCGCGATATAGCTCCCCTATGTTTGATATGTTCCTAGAGAAAACTAAGTTGAAAGATAATGGTAGCAATAAGATGATTGGGTCCATGATCTGAGGATTATCCTCATTACTGCATAGAAGAATTATGTCCTTGATGCACCGCTAGGTGACAGACATGTTGCAGGATCTGATGCATCTGTTATGAACGTTTGGCAAGCTTGATCTGATGACTACTTGATAGTTTAGTGCGCCATGCTTCACGGCTTAGAATTGGGGCTCCAAAGACGTTTTTGAATGCCATGGGACATATGAGATGTTCCAAGAGCTGAAATTGGTATTTCAGGCTCATTCCGTGTTAAGAGGTATAAGACCTTTGACAAAATACTTTGCCTACAAGATGGAGGAGAACAACCCAACCAGTGAGCATGTGCTCAGAATGTCTGGGTAGTACAATCGCTTGAATCAAGTGGGAGTTAATCTTCCAGATAAGATAGTGATTGACAAAGTTCTCCAATCACTATCACCAAGCTACTAGAGCTTCGTGATGAACTATAATATGCAAGGGATGACGAAAATGATTCCCAGCTCTTCGCAATGCTGGAATCAGTGGAGGTAGAAATCAAGAAAGAGCATCAAGTGTTGATGGTTAACAAGACCACCCATTTTAAGAAAAGGGCAAGGGAAAGAAAGGGAACTTCAAGAAGAACAACAAGCAAGTTGCCACTCCCGTGAAGAAGCCCAAAGCTGGACCCAAGCCTGAAACTGAGTCCTTCCACTACAAAGAAAATGGTCACTAGAAGCGGAACTGCCCCAAGTATTTGGCGGATAAGAAGGATGGAAAAGGTGAACAAAGGTATATTTGATATATACACGTTATTGATGTGTACCTTACTAGTGCTCGTAGTATCCCCTGTGTATTTGATACCAGTTCAATTGCTAAGATTAGTAACTCGAAACAGGAGTTGCAAAATAAACGGAGACTAGTTAAGGGTGAGGTGATGATGTGTGTTGAAAAGGTTTCCAAGATTGATATGATCACCATTGCACACTCCCTCTACCTTTGGGATTATTGTTGAGCCTAAATAAATGTTATTTGGTGTTTACGATGAGCATGAACATGATTAGATCATGTTTATTGTAATACAATTATTCATTTAAGTCGGAGAATAATTGTTTACATGAATAAAACCTTCTATGATCATTGATACGTCTCCAACGACGTATCTATAATTTTTGATTGTTCCATGCTATTATATTATCTGTTTTGGATGTTTAATGGGCTTTAATATGCTCTTTTATATTATTTCTGGGACTAACCTATTAACCGGAGGCCCAGTGCCAGTTTTTGTTTTTTTTGCCTATTTTAGAGTTTTGCAGAAAAGGAATATTAAACGGATTCCAAGCGGAATGAAACCTTCGCGAGGATCTTTCTTGGACCAAAAGCAATCTAGAAGACTTGGAGTTGAAGTCTGGGACTCTACGAGGAGGCCACAAGGTAGGAGGGTGCGCCCAGGGGGGGTAGGCACGCCCCCCACCCTCGTGGGCCCCTCGTAGCTCCACCGACGTACTTCTTTCGCCTATATATACTCTTATACCCTAGAAACATCAGGGGGAGCCACGAAACCACTTTTCCACCACCGCAACCTTCTTTACCTGTGAGATCCCATCTTGGGGCTTTTTTCGGCAATCTGTCGGAGGGGGAATCAATCACGGAGGGCTTCTACATCAACACCATTTCCTCTCCAATGAAGCGTGAGTAGTTTACCACAGACCTTCGGGTCCATAGTTATTAGCTAGATGGCTTCTTCTCTCTCTTGGATTCTCAATACAAGATGTTCTTGAAGATCTATTCGATGTAATACTCTTTTGCGGTGTGTTTGCCGAGATCCGATGAATTGTGGATTTATGAACTTGATTATCTACGAATATTATTTGGTTCTTCTCTAAAATCTTATATGCATGATTTGATATCTTTGCAAGTCTCTTTGAATTATCGGTTTAGTTTGCTCTACTAGATTGATCTTTCTTGCAATGGGAGAAGTGCTTAGCTTTGGGTTCAATCTTGCAGTGTCCTTTCCCAGTGACAGTAGGGGTAGAAAGGCATGTATTGTATTGTTGCCATCGAGGATAAAAAGATGGGGTGTATATCATATTGCTTGAGTTTATCCCTCTACATCATGTCATCTTGCTTAATGTGTTACTCCGTTCTTATGAACTTAATACTCTAGATGCATGCTAGATAACCGTCGGTGTGTGGAGTAATAGTAGTAGATGCAGAATTGTTTCGGTCTACTTGACACGGACGTGATGCCTATGTTCATGATCATTGCCTTAGATATCTTCATAATTATGCACTTCTCTATCAATTGCTCGGCAGTAATTTGTTCACCCACCGTAATACATGCTATCTTGAGAGAAGCCACTAGTGAAACCTATGGCCCCGGGTCTCTTTCTTATTATATTACATCTCTTTTATTTACATTGCATCTCGTTTATTATTTTGCAATCTTTACTTTCCAATCTGTACAACAAAAATACCAAAAATATTTTCTTTACTATCTTTATTAGATCTCACTTTTGCGAGTGACCGTGAAGGGATTGACAACCCCTTTATCGCGTTGGCTGCAAGGTTCTTGATTGTTTGTGCAGGTATTAGGTGACTTGTGTGTCGTCTCTTACTGGATTGATACCTTGGTTCTCAAAACTGAGGGAAATACTTACGCTACTTTGCTGCATCACCCTTTCCTCTTCAAGGGAAAACCAACGCATGCTCAAGAGGTAGCAGTCATACACCCAATGTAAATGGTTTATTGAATCTCGATCGTAGTGATACAAATATTCATACTATTGATGCCAAAAGATACAAAGTTGATAATGATAGTGCAACATACTTGTGGCACTGCTGTTTAGGTCATATTGGTGTAAAGCGTGATACGTCCATTTTGCATCATGTTTTCCTACTGTTATTTATGATGTTTTTATGCATAATAATGCTTTTTGGGGTAATTCTAATTCCTTTTCTATAGTAATATATGCAAGGTTCACACAAAGAGGGAGAACACCGGCAGCTGGAATTCTGGAACACCGGCAGCTGGAACTCCAAATGAGCTGAATCTTCACGAGGAATTTTTATGGAATAAATAAGAGTTATTGGAGCAAATAACTACCATAGGGGGCCCACCAAGTGGGAACAACCCACCTGGGCGTGCCAGGGAATCCAGGCGCGCCCTGGTGGGTTGTGCCCTCCTCATCCCACCTCTGGTTCCCATATTTTGGTATATAAGTCATTTTGACCTAGATAAAATAAAGAGAGGACTTTCGGGACGAAGCACTGCTGTCTCGAGGCGGAATTTGGGCAGGAGCACTTTTGCCCTCCGGCGGAGCGATTCCACCGAGGGAACTTCCCTCCCGGAGGGGCAAATCATCCTCATCATCATCACCAACAACTCTCCCATCTTGGGGAGGGCAATCTCCATCAACATCTTCAACAACACCATCTCCTCTCAATCCGTAGTTCATCTCTTGTGTTCAATCTTTGTACCGGAACTATAGATTGGTACTTGTGGGTGACTAGTAGTGTTGATTACATCTTGTAGTTGATTACTATATGGTTTATTTGGTGGAAGATTATATATTAAAATCCATTATGCTATTTAATACCCCTCTGATCTTGAGCGTGATTACCATCTGTGAGTAGTTAATTTTGTTCCTGAGGTCACGGACAAAAATAGTAAGGATAAGTATTGGGTTGTCTCCCAACAAGCGCTTTCCTTTAATGCCTTTCTAGCTAGGCATGAATATGACAATGATGCTCACATAAAAGATAAGAATTGAAACATAACGGGAGCATCATGAAGCATATGACTAGCACTTTTAAGTCTAACCCACTTCCTATGCATAAGGATTTTGTGAGCAAACAACTTATGGGAACAATAATCAACAAGCATACGAAGGTAACACAAGCATAGCTTCAAGAATTTAAGCACATAGAGAGGAAACTTGATATTATTGCAATTCCTACAAGCATATGTTCCTCCCTCATAATAATTTTCAGTAGCATCAAGAATGAATTCAACAATATAACCAGCACCTAAAGCATTCTTTTCATGGTCTACAAGCATAGAAAATTTACTACTCTCCACATAAACAAAATTCTTCTCATTCGGAATAGTAGGAGTAAACTCAACAAAGTAACTATCATATGATTGAAAGTTAAGATCAAGATGACAAGTTTCATGGTTATCATTATTCTTTAAAGCATACGTGTCATCACAATAATCATCATAGATAGGAGGCATGCTTTCATCATAGTAAATTTGCTCATGAAAGCTTGGGGGACAAAAAATATCATCTTCATCAAACATAGCTTCCCCAAGCTTGTGGCTTTGCACATCATTAGCATCATGGATATTCAAGGAATTCATACTAACAACATTGCAATCATGCTCATCATTCACATATTTCATGCCAAGCATTCTATGTAATTCTTCTTCTAGTACTTTGGCACAATTTTCCTTTCCATCATACTCACGAAAGATATTAAAAAGGTGAAGCGTATGAGACAAACTCAATTCCATTTCTTTGTAATTTTCTTTTATAGACTAACTAGTGCTAAAACAAGAAACAAAAACATTCG
Organism: Triticum timopheevii; assembly: GCA_963921465.1. Taxonomy (NCBI): domain Eukaryota; kingdom Viridiplantae; phylum Streptophyta; class Magnoliopsida; order Poales; family Poaceae; genus Triticum; species Triticum timopheevii. The sequence continues at coordinate 532,566,711 of OY997264.1, forward strand.
ATTGCAAGATCTAAAGATATACCTTCAAGCACTCACCTCCCCAGCAACGGCACCAGAAAAGAGCCTGGTTGATGGGGTGTGAGTGAGTGCCCTTTACGTAGCCTCCCCGGCAACGGCGCCAGAAAAGAGCTTGATGTCTACTACACAACCTTCTTCTTGTAGACGTTGTTGGGCCTGCAAGTGCACAGGTTTGTAGGAGAGTAGCAAATTTCCCTCAAGTGGATGACCTAAGGTTTATCAATCCGTAGGAGGCGTAGGATGAAGATGGTCTCTCTCAAGCAACCCTGCAACCAAATAACAAAGAGTCTCTTGTGTCCCCAACACACCCAATATAATGGTAAATTGTATAGGTGCACTAGTTCGCCGAAGAGATGGTGATACAAGTGCAAAATAGATAGTAGATAAAGGTATTTGTAATCTAAAATAATAAAAACAGCAAGGTAACAAGTGGTAAAAGTGAGCGTAAACGGTATTGCAATGATAGGAAACAAGGCCTAGGTTCATACTTTCACTAGTGCAAGTTCTCTCAACAATAATAACATAGATAGATCATATAAAAAGCCCTCAACATGCAACAAAGAGTCACTCCAAAGCCAGTAATAGCGGAGAACAAACATAGAGATTATGGTAGGGTACGAAACCACCTCAAAGTTATTCTTTCGGATCAATCTATAAAAGAGTTCGTACTAGAATAACACCTTAAGACACAAATAAACCAAAACCCTAATGTCACCTAGATACTCCATTGACACCTCAAGTATCCGTGGGCATGATTATACGATATGCATCACACAATCTCAGATTCATCCAACCAACATAAAAGTACTTCAAAGAGTGCCCCAAAGTTTCTACCGGAGAGTCAAGAACGTGTGCCAACCCCTATGCATAGGTTCCCAATGTCACGAAACCCGCAAGTTGATCACCAAAACATACATCAAGTGGCACATGATATCCCATTGTCACCACAGATAATCACGGCAAGACATACATCAAGAGTTCTCACAAAGACTCAATCCGATAAGATAACTTCAAAGGGGAAACTCAATTCATCACAAGAGAGTAGAGGGGGAGAAACATCATAAGATCCAACTACAATAGCAAAGCTCGGGATACATCAAGATCGTGCCATAGATGGAACACGAGAGAGAACACGAGAGAGAGATCAAACACATAGCTACTGGTACATACCCTCAGCCCCGAGGGTGAACTACTCCCTCCTCGTCATGGATAGCACCAGGATGATGAAGATGGCCACCGGTGATGGGATTCCCCTCCGGCAGGGTGCCAGAATGGGATCCCGGGAGGTTTTTGGTGGCTACAGAGGCTTGCGGCGGCGGAACTCCTGATCTATCTTCTGTTCTGGAAGTTTTACGATACGTAGGTATATATGGGTGCAGGGGGTACGTCGGTGGAGCTACGGGGGCCCCATGAGGTAGGGGGGCGCGCCAGGGGTGGGTGGGCGCGCCCCCACCCTCGTGGGCAGCCTGTATCTCCCCTGACGTGCACTCCAAGTTCCCTGGGTTGCTTTCCTTCCAAAAATAACTTCTCCAATTGATTTCGTTCCGTTTTGACTCCGTCTGATATTCCTTTTCCTCGAAACACTGAAATAGGCATAAAACAACAAATCTGGGCTGGGCCTCCGATTAATAGGTTAGTCCCAAAAGTAATATAAAAGTGGATTATAAAGCCCAATATTGCCTAAAACAGTAGATAAAGTAGCATGGAGCAATCAAAAATTATAGATATGTTGGAGACGTATCAAGCATCCCCAAGCTTAATTCCTGCTCGTCCTCGAGTAGGTAAATGATAAAAAAGAAATTTTGATGTGGAATGATACTTTGGCATAATTTCAATGTAAATCTTCTTAATTGTGATATGAATATTCAGATCCGAAAGATTCAAGACAAATGTTCATATCGACATAAAAAATAATAATACTTCAAGCATACTAACTAAGCAATTATGTCTTCTCAAAATAGCATGGCAGAAGAAAGTTCATCCCTACAAAATCATATAGTTAGGCTATGCTTCATTTTCGTCACACAAAGATGTTCCCAACTTCTATACCCCCGATGACAAGCCAAGCAATTGTTTCATACTTAAATAATCTCAAACTTTTTCAACCTTCACGCAATACATGAGCGCGAGCCATGGATATAGCACTATGGGTGGAATAGAATATGATGATGGGGATTGTGTGGAGAAGACAAAAAAGGAGAAAGTCTCACATTGACGAGGCTAATCAACGGGCTATGGATATGCCCATCAATTGATGTCAACGCGAGGAGTAGGGATTGCCATGCAACAGATGCACTAGAGCTATGAATGCTCAACAAAAGAAAACTAGTGGGTGTGCATCCAACTCGCTTGCTCATGAAGACCTAGGGCATTTGAGGAAGCCCATCGTAGGAATATACAAGCCAAGTTCTATAATGAAAAATTCCCACTAGTATAAAAAGACAACTTATGAGACTCACTACATGAAGAACAAGGTGCTACTTTGAAGCACAAGATATGAGACTCGCTACATGAAGAACAAGGTGCTACTTTGAAGCACAAGTGTGTAAAAAGAGATAGTAGCATTGCCCTTTTTATTTATTTATATATTTTTTGGGGGGCCTTTATTTTTTTCTTTTGGCCTTTCTCTCTGTTTTTTAATTTTTTTGGGCAATGCTCTAATAATGATGATCATCACACTTCTATTGATTACAACATAAGGATTACAACTCGAAACTTAGAACAAGATATGATTCTATATGAATGCCTCCGGCGGTGTACCGGGATGGTTCAATGAATCAAGAGTGACATGTATGAAAATAATGCATGGTGGCTTTGCCACAAATACGATGTCAACTACATGATCATGCAATGGCAATATGACAAAAGTAATGTATGTCATGATGATGATGATGGAAGTTGCATGGCAATATATCTCGGAATGGCTATGGAAATGCCATGATAGGTAGGTATGGTGGCTGTTTTGAGGAAGATATAAGGAGGTTTATGTGTGATAGAGCGTATCGTATCACGGGGTTTGGATGCACTGGCGAAGTTTGCACCAACTCTCAAGGTGAGAAAGGGCAATGCACGGTACCAAAGAGGCTAGCAAAGGTGGAAAGGTGAGAGTGCGTATAATCCATGGACTCAACATTAGTCAAAAGAACTCATATACTTATTGCAAAAATTTAGAATTCATCAAAAATCAAGTACTATGCGCATGCTCCTAGGGGGATAGATGTTGGGGAACGTTGCAGAAAACAAAAAATTTCCTACGGTTTCACCCAGATCCATCTATGAGTTCATCTAGCAACGAGTGATTAGATGCATCTACATACCTTGTAGATCACGAGCGGAAGCGTTCAAAGAACGGGGATGATGTAGTCGAACACGACGTGATTCGAATCACCGGAGATCCTAGCACCGAAAGGACGGCACCTCTGCGTTCAACACACGTACGGAACAGCCACGTCTCCTCCTTCTTGATCCAGCAAGGGAGGGATGAGAGGTCGAGGGAGATGGCACCAGCAGCAGCACGACGGCGTGGTGTTGATGGAGCTGCAGTACTCCGGCAGAGCTTCGCTAAGCACTATGGAGGAGGAGGAGGTGTTGGAGAGGGAGAAGGAGGCAACCAAAGGCCAAGGTCTGAAGTCCCTCCTCTCCCCCACTATATATAGGAGGGCCAAGGGGGGGTGGCCTGCCCTAGGAGATCCAATCTCCTAGGGGGGCGGCGGCCAAGGGGGGTTTCCCTCCCCCCCCCCCCCCCCCCAAGGCACCTAGGAGGTGCCTTCCCCTCCTAGGACTCTTCCCCCCACAAACCCTAGGCGCATGGGCCTATGTGGGGCTGGTGCCCTTGGCCCATGTAGGCCAAGGCGCACCCCCTACAGCCCATGTGGCCCCCCGGGACAGGTGGACCCACCCGATGGACCCCCGGGACCCTTCCGGTGGTCCCGGTACAATACCGATAACCCCGAAACTTGTCCCGATGCCCGAAACAGGACTTCCCATATATAAATCTTTACCTCCGGACCATTCCGGAACTCCTCGTGACGTCCGGGATCTCATCCGGGACTCCGAACAACATTCGGGTTACTGCATATACATATCCCTACAACCCTAGCGTCACTGAACCTTAAGTGTGTAGACCTTATGGGTTCGGGAGACATGTAGACATGACCGAGATCGCTCTCCGGTCAATAACCAACAGCGGGATCTGGATACCCATGTTGGCTCCCACATGCTCCACGATGATCTCATCGGATGAACCACGATGTCGAGGATTTAATCAACCCCGTATGCAATTCCCTTTGTCAATCGATATGTTACTTGCCCGAGATTCGATCGTCGGTATCCCAATACTTCGTTCAATCTCGTTACCAGCAAGTCACTTTACTCGTACTGTAATGCATGATCCCGTGACCAGACACTTGGTCACTTTGAGCTCATTATGACGATGCATTACTGAGTGGGCCCAGTGATATCTCTCCGTCATACGGAGTGACAAATCCCAGTCTCGATCCGTGTCAACCCAACAGACACTTTCGGAGATACCTGTAATGCACCTTTATAGTCACCCAGTTACGTTGTGACGTTTGATACACCCAAAGCACTCCTACGGTATCCGTGAGTTACACGATCTCTTGGTCAAAGGAAAAGATACTTGACATCAGAAAAGCTCTAGCAAACGAACTACACGATCTCACGCTATGCTTAGGATTGGGTCTTGTCCATCACATCATTATCCTAATGATGTGATCCCGTTATCAATGACATCCAATGTCCATAGCCAGGAAACCATGACTATCTATTGATCAACGAGCTAGTCAACTAGAGGCTTACTAGGGACATGTTGGTGTCTGTTATTCACACATGTATTACGATTTCCGGATAATACAATTATAGCATGAATAAAGACAATTATCATGAACAAAGAAATATAATAATAATGCTTTTATTATTGCCTCTAGGGCATATTTCCAACCGTCTCCCACTTGCACTAGAGTCGATAATCTAGTTACATTGTGATGAATCAAACACCCATGGAATTCTGGTGTTGATCATGTTTTGCTCTAGGGAGAGGTTTAGTCAACGGATCCGCTACATTCAGGTCCGTATGTATTTTACAAATCTCTATGTCTCCATCTTGAACATTTTCACGAATGGAGTTGAAGCGACGCTTGATGTGCCTTGTCTTCTTGTGAAACCTGGGCTCCTTGGCAAGTGCAATAGCTCCAGTGTTGTCACAGAAGAGCTTGATCGGCCTCGACGCATTGGGTATGACTCCTAGGTCGGTGATGAACTCCTTCACCCATATTGCTTCATGTGCTGCCTCCGAGGCTGCCATGTACTCCGCTTCACATGTAGATCCCGCCACGACGCTCTGCTTGCAACAGCACCAGCTTACTGCCCCACCATTCAAAATATACACGTATCCGGTTTGTGACTTAGAGTCATCCAGATCTGTATCGAAGCTAGCGTCGACGTAACCCTTTACGACGAGCTCTTCGTCACCTCCATAAACGAGAAACATTTCCTTAGTCCTTTTCTTCAGGATATTCTTGACCGCTGTCCAGTGTTCCTTGCCGGGATTACTTTGGTACCTTCCTGCCAAACTTACGGCAAGGTTTACATCAGGTCTGGTACACAACATGGCATACATAATAGAACCTATGGCTGAGGCATAGGGGATGACACTCATCTCTTCTATATCTTCTGCCATGGTCGGACATTGAGCTGAGCTCAATTTCACACCTTGCAAAACAGGCAAGAACCCTTTCTTGGACTGATCCATTTTGAACTTCTTCAAAATCTTATCAAGATATGTGCTTTGTGAAAGACCTATGAGGCGTCTCGATCTATCCCTATAGATCTTGATGCCTAATATATAAGCAGCTTCTCCAAGGTCCTTCATTGAAAAACTCTTATTCAAGTAGGCCTTAATGTTGTCCAAAAGTTCTATATCATTTCCCATCAAAAGTATGTCATCTACATATAGTATGAGAAATGCTATAGAGCTCCCACTCACTTTCTTGTAAACACAGGCTTCTCCATAAGTCTGTGTGAACCCAAACGCTTTGATCATCTCATCAAAACGAATGTTCCAACTCCGAGATGCTTGCACCAGCCCATAAATCGAGCGTTGGAGCTTGCACACCTTGTCAGCATTCTTAGGATCGACAAAACCTTCCGGCTGCATCATATACAATTCTTCCTTAAGGAAACCATTAAGGAATGCCGTTTTGACGTCCATTTGCCAAATTTCATAATCATAAAATGCGGCAATTGCTAACATGATTCGGACGGACTTCAGCTTCGCTACCGGTGAGAAAGTCCCATCGTAGTCAACCCCTTGAACTTGCCGATAACCCTTAGTGACAAGCCGAGCTTTATAGATGGTCACATTACCATCCGCGTCTGTCTTCTTCTTAAAGATCCATTTATTTTCTATGGCTCGCTATTCAACAGGCAAGTCAGTCAAAGTCCACACTTCGTTTTCATACATGGATCATATCTCGGATTTCATGGCTTCTAGCCATTTGTCGGAATCCGGGCCCGCCATCGCTTCTTCATAGTTCGAAGGTTCACTGTTGTCTAACAACATGATTTCCAAGACAGGGTTGCCGTACCACTCTGGTGCGGAACGTGTCCTTGTGGACCTTCGAATTTCAGTAGGAGCTTGATCAGAAGTATCTTGATCATCATCATTAACTTCCTCTCTAGTCGGTGCAGGCACCTCAGGAACATTTTCTTGAGTTGCGCCATTTTCCGGTTCAAGAGGTAATACTTCATCAAGCTCTACTTTCCTCCCACTTACTTCTTTCGAGAGAAACTCTTAGAAAGGACCCATTCTTGGCAACAAAGATCTTGCCTTCAGATCTGAGGTAGAAGATATACCCAATAGTTTCTTTAGGGTATCCTATGAAGACGCATTTTTCCGATTTGGGTCCGAGCTTTTCAGGTTGAAGTTTCCTGACATAAGCATCGCATCCCCAAACTTTTAGAAACGACAGCTTAGGTTTCTTCCCAAACCACAATTCATACGGTGTCGTCTCAACGGATTTCAACGGTGCCCTATTTAAAGTGAATGCGGCAGTCTCTAAAGCATAGCCCAAAAATATAGTGGTAAATCGGCAAGAGACATCATAGATCGCACCATATCTAATAGAGTGCGATTACGACATTCGGACACACCATTACGCTGAGGTGTTCCAGGCGGCGTGAGTTGTGAAACTATTCCACATTTTCTTAAGTGTGTACCAAACTCGTGACTCAAGTATTCTCCTCCACGATCTGATCGTAGAAACTTGATTTTCCTGTCACGTTGATTCTCAACTTCACTTTGAAATTCCTTGAACTTTTCAAAGGTCTCAGACTTGTGTTTCATTAAGTAGACATACCCATATCTACTCAAGTCATCAGTGAGGGTGAGAACATAACGATAGCCACCGCGAGCCTCAACACTCATTGGACCGCACACATCAGTATGTATGATTTCCAATAAGTTGGTTGCTCGCTCCATTGTTCCTGAGAATGGAGTCTTGGTCATTTTACCCATGAGGCATGGTTCGCACGTGTCAAATGATTCGTAATCAAGAAACTCTAAAAGTCCATCAGCATGGAGCTTCTTCATGCGTTTGACACCTATGTGACCAAGGCGGCAGTGCCACAAGTATGTGGGACTATCACTATCAATCTTACATCTTTTGGTACTTACACTATGAATATGTGTAGCATTACGCTCGAGATTCATAAAGAATAAACCATTCACCATCGGAGCATGACCATAAAACATATCTCTCATATAAATGGAACAACCATTATTCTCGGATTTAAATGAGTAGCCATCTCGAATTAAACGAGATCCTGATACAATGTTCATGCTCAAACTTGGCACAAAATAACAATTATTGAGGTTCAAAACTAATCCCGTAGGTAAATGTAGAGGTAGCGTGCCGACGGCGATCACATCGACCTTGGAACCATTCCCGACGCGCATCGTCACCTCGTCCTTCACCAGTCTCCGTTTATTCCGCAGCTCCTGCTGTGTGTTACAAATATGAGCAACGACACCGGTATCAAATACCCAGGAGTCACTACGATTACTGGTAAGGTACACATCAATTACATGTATATCAAATATACCTTTGGTTTTGCTGGCCTTCTTGTCCGCTAAGTATTTGGGGCAGTTCCGCTTCCAGTGACCACTTTCCTTGCAATAAAAGCACTCAGTCTCGGGCTTGGGTCCATTCTTTGGCTTCTTCCCGGCAGCTTGCTTGCTGGGCGCGGCAACTACCTTTCTGCCTTGTTGAAGTTCTTTTTACCCTTGCCCTTCTTGAACTTAGTGGTTTTATTGACCATCAACACTTGATGTTCCTTCTTGACTTCTACCTCTGCTGATTTCAGCATAGCAAATACTTCAGGAATGGTCTTTTCCATCCCCTGCATATTGAAGTTCATCACAAAGCTCTTGTAGCTTGGTGGAAGCGACTGGAGGATTCTGTCAATGACCGCATCATCCGGGAGATTAACTCCCAGCTGAGTCAAGCGGTTATGTAACCCAGACATAGTGAGTATGTGCTCACTGACAGAACTATTTTCCTCCATCTTACAGCTGAAGAATTTGTCGGAGACTTCATATCTCTCGACCCGGGCATGAGCTTGGAAAACCATTTTCAGCTCTTCGAACATCTCATATGCTCCATGTCTCTCAAAACGCTTTTGGAGCCCCGGCTCTAGGCTGTAAAGCATGCCACACTGAACGAGGGAGTAGTCATCGGAACGTGCCTGCCAAGTGTTTATAACGTCTTGTTCTGCAGGGTGAACAGGTGCATCACCTAGCGGTGCTTGTAGGACATAATCTTTCTTGGCAGCTATGAGGATGATCCTCAGGTTCCGGACCCAGTCCGTATAGTTGCTGCCATCATCTTTCAGCTTGGTTTTCTCTAGGAACGCGTTGAAGTTGAGGACTACGTTGGCCATTTGATCTACAAGACATATTGTAAAATATTTAGACTAAGTTCATGATAATTAAGTTCATCTAATCAAATTATAATGAACTCCCACTCAGATTTGACATCCCTTTGGTCATCTAAGTGTTACACGATCCGAGTCGACTAGGCCGTGTCCGATCATCACGTGAGACGGACTAGTCATCATCGGTGAACATTCTCATGTTGATCGTATCTTCCATACGACTCGTGTTCGACCTTTCGGTCTCCATGTTCCGAGGCCATGTCTGTACATGCTAGGCTCGTCAAGTTAACCCTAAGTGTTTTCGCTGTGTAAAACTGTCTTACACCCGTTGTATGTGAACGTAAGAATCTATCACACCCGATCATCACGTGGTGCTTCGAAACGATGAACTGTGGCAACGGTGCACAGTTAGGGGAGAACACTTCTTGAAATTTTGTAAGGGATCATCTTATTTACTACCGTCGTCCTAAGTAAACAAGATGCATAAAACATAATAAACATCACATGCAATTATATAAAGTAGTGACATGATATGGCCAATATCATATAGCTCCTTTGATCTTCATCTTCGGGGCTCCATGATCATCTTGTCACCGGCATGACACCATGATCTCCATCATCATGATCTCCATCATTGTGTCTTCATGAAGTTGTCACGCCAACGACTACTTCTACTTCTATGACTAACACGTTTAGTAATAAAGTAAAGTAGTTTACATGGCGTTCTTCAATGACACGCAGGTCATACAAAAAATAAAGACAACTCCTATGGCTCCTGCCGGTTGTCATACTCATCGACATGCAAGTCGTGATTCCTATTACAATAGCATGAACATCTCATACATCACATATAGATCATTCATCATTCATCACAACTTTGGCCATATCATATCACAAATCACTTGCTGCAAAAACAAGTTAGACGTCCTCTAATTGTTGTTGCATGTTTTACGTGGCTGAAGTAGGGTTCTAGCAAGAACGTTTTCTTACCTATGTGAAACAACAACATGATTTGTCAACTTCTATTTACCCTTCATAAGGACCCTTTTCATCGAATCCGCTCCAACTAAAGTGGGAGAGACAGACACCCGCTAGCCACCTTATGCAACTTGTGCATGTTAGTCGGTGGAACCGGTCTCACGTAAGCGTACGTGTAAGGTTGGTCCAGGCCGCTTCATCCCACAATACCGTTGAAGCAAGATAAGACTAGTAACGGCAAGAAAGTTGACAAATCTATGCCCACAACAAATTGTGTTCTACTTGTGCAAGAAGAACTACGCATAGACCTAGCTCATGATGCCACTGTTGGGGAACGTTGCAGAAAACAAAAATTTTCCTACGGTTTCACCAAGATCCATCTATGAGATCATCTAGCAACGAGTGATTAGATGCATCTACATACCTTGTAGATCGCGAGCGGAAGCGTTCAAAGAACGGGGATGATGTAGTCGAACACGACGTGATTCGAATCACCGGAGATCCTAGCACCGAACGGACGGCACCTCCGCGTTCAACACACGTACGGAACAGCCACGTCTCCTCCTTCTTGATCCAGCAAGGGAGGGAGGAGAGGTTGAGGGAGATGGCACCAGCAGCAGCACAACGGCGTGGTGTTGATGGAGCTGCAGTACTCCGGCAGAGCTTCGCTAAGCACTATGGAGGAGGAGGAGGTGTTGGAGAGGGAGAAGGAGGCAACCAAAGGCCAAGGTCTGAAGTCCCTCCTCTCCCCCACTATATATAGGAGGGACAAGGGCGGGTGGCCGGCCCTAGGAGATCCAATCTCCTAGGCGGGCGGCGGCCAAGGGGGGTTTCCCTTCCCCCCCAAGGCACCTAGGAGGTGCCTTCCCCTCCTAGGACTCTTCCCCCCTCAAACCCTAGGCGCATGGGCCTATGTGGGGCTGGTGCCCTTGGCCCATGTAGGCCAAGGCGCACCCCCTACAGCCCATGTGGCCCCCTGGGACAGGTGGACCCACCCGGTGGACCCCCGGGACCCTTCCGGTGGTCCCGGTACAATACCGATAACCCCGAAACTTGTCCCGATGCCCGAAACAGGACTTCCCATATATAAATCTTTACCTCCAAACCATTCCGGAACTCCTCGCGACGTCCGGGATCTCATCCGGGACTCCGAAAAACATTCGGGTTACTGCATATACATATCCCTACAACCCTAGCGTCACTGAACCTTAAGTGTGTAGACCCTACGGGTTCGGGAGACATGTAGACATGACCGAGATCGCTCTCCGGTCAATAACCAATAGCGGGATCTGGATACCCATGTTGGCTCCCACATGCTCCACGATGATCTCATCGGATGAACCACGATGTCGAGGATTTTATCAACCCCGTATGCAATTCCCTTTGTCAATCGATATGTTACTTGCCCGAGATTCGATCGTCGGTATCCCAATACCTCGTTCAATCTCGTTACCGGCAAGTCACTTTACTCGTACCGTAATGCATGATCCCGTGACCAGACACTTGGTCACTTTGAGCTCATTATGACGATGCATTACCGAGTGGGCCCAGTGATATCTCTCCGTCATACGGAGTGACAAATCCCAGTCTCGATCTGTGTCAACCCAACAGACACTTTCGGAGATACCTGTAATGCACCTTTATAGTCACCCAATTACGTTGTGACGTTTGATACACCCAAAGCACTCCTACGGTATCCGGGAGTTACACGATCTCATGGTCAAAGGAAAAGATACTTGACATTAGAAAAGCTCTAGCAAAGCGAACTACACGATCTCACGCTATGCTTAGGATTGGGTCTTGTCCATCACATCATTATCCTAATGATGTGATCCCGTTATCAATGACATCCAATGTCCATAGCCAGGAAACCATGACTATCTATTGATCAACGAGCTAGTCAACTAGAGGCTTACTAGGGACATGTTGGTGTCTGTTATTCACACATGTATTACGATTTCCGGATAATACAATTATAGCATGAATAAAGACAATTATCATGAACAAAGAAATATAATAATAATGCTTTTATTATTGCCTCTAGGGCATATTTCCAACAATAGATTGGTAGGAAAAGATCATCGCTCATCCCCGACCGCCACTCATAAGGATGCACAAGCAAGGTACACTTCATGTTTCAAATTTGTTACACAACTTTAACCATACGTGCATGCTACGGGACTTGGAAACCAAACACAAGAATTTCTCAAATTCACAATTACTCAACTAGCACGACTTTGATATTATTACCTCCATATATTAAAACAATTATCAAGCGTCAAACTTATCTTAGTATTCAATTTACTCAAAAGAAAGTTTCACATATCTTGAATACCAAGTATATTAACACTAAGCAAATTACCATGCTATTAACAACTCTCAAAATAATCTAAGTGGAGCATGAGAGATCAACAGTTTCTTTAAAACAAATCCACCACCATGCTCTAAAAGATCTAAGTGAAGCACTGGAGCAAAAATTATCACGCTCAAAAGATATAAGTGAAGCACATAGAGTATTCTAGCAATTTCCAATTCATGTATGGCTCTCTCTTATTAAAGAATTTCAGATCTTGGTATCTTATTCAAACAACAAGCAAAGCTAAAGAAAACTACATTGCAAGGATAGCACAACTCATGTGAAGAAGCAAAAACTTAGGCTCAACCAATACTAACCGATAGTTGTTGAAGAAGAAAGGTGGGATGCCTACCGGGGCATCCCCAAGCTTAGATGCTTGAGACTTCTTGAAATATTATCTCGGGGTGCCTTGGACATCCCCAAGCTTGAGCTTTTGTGTCTCCTTAATTCCTCTCATATCATGGTTTCTCTTTTATCAAAAGCTTCATTCACAACAAACTCAACAAGAACTCATGAGATAGGTTAGTATAACCAATGCAAAACCTTATCATTTTCTACTGTAGCAAATCACTAAAATAATTATTCAACATTGAATACTAAATGCCTCTGCATATTTAATACTCCTATCACCAAATAGAATCATTAAACAAGCAAACATATGCAAACAATGCAACCATAACAGCAATCTGTCAAAACAGTACAGTCTGTAAAGAATGTAGAAGTAACAATACTTCCCTAACTCCAAAAATTATGAACTAAAATTCCCACTGTAATAAATTTATCAGAGCTCATTATGCAAAAGGTTTCAACATTATATCACCCTCTGACTTTTCTAGGGAATTTTTGCAACAGCGGTAAACTTTCTGTTGTCAAACAGCAACATGTATATTAGCAAAATAAGCATGGTAAAGGCTATCCTTGACTTCTTTATTGAAACTAAAGATGCAAAACATTAATCTAAATAACAGCAAGCAAATACTAACAAAAGAAAATGACGCTCCAAGCAAAACACATATCATGTGATGAATAAAAATATAGCTCCAAGTAAAGTTACCGATGAACGAAGACGAAAGAGGGGATGCCATCTGGGGCATCCCCAAGCTTAGGATCTTGCCACTCCTTATTCCGTAGTCCATCGAATCTTTACCCAAAACTTGAAAACTTCACAACACAAAACTTAACAGAAAACTCGTAAGCTCCGTTAGTATAAGAAAATAAAACAACCACTTAGGTACTGTAATGAACTCATTCTAAATTCATATTGTTGTAATATCTACTGTATTCCAACTTATCTATGGTTCATACCCTCCGATACTACTCATAGATTCATCAAAATAAGCAAACAACACATAGAAAACAGAATCTGTCAAAAACAGAACAGTCTTTAGTAATCTGTATCAAACATATACTTCTGGAACTCCAAAAATCCTAACAAATTAGGAAGTACTAAGCAATTCGTGTACCAATCCAGAGAAAAACGAATCAGATCAGAAGCTCATTTCTGTGAATTAACAAAACTAATTTACTGGGTGCAAAAGTTTCTGATTTTCAGCAGGATCAACACAACTATCACCGTAAGCTATCCTAAGGGTCTTACTTGGCACTTTATTGAAACAAAAGCTATATGTCGGTGTCAAAACCGGCGGATCTTGGGTAGGGGTCCCGAACTGTGCGTCTGGGCGGATGGTAATAGGAGACAAGGGACACGATGTTTTTACCCAGGTTCGGGCCCTCTCGGTGGAGGCAAAACCCTACTCCTTCTTGATTAATATTGATGATATGGGTAGTACAAGAGTAGATCTACCACGAGATCAAAGAGGCTAAACCCTAGAAGCTAGCCTATGGTATGATTGTTGTTCGTCCTACGGACTAAAACCCTCCGGTTTATATAGACACCAGAGATGGTTAGGGTTACACAGAGTCGGTTACAATGGTAGGAGTACTACATATCCGTATCGCCAAGCTTGCCTTCCACGCCAAGGAAAGTCCCATCCGGACACGGGACGAAGTCTTCAATCTTGTATCTTCACAGTCCGGGAGTCCGGCCAACGGTGATAGTTCGGCTATCTGGACACCCCCTAATCCAGGACTCCCTCAGTAGCCCCTGAACCAGGCTTCAATGACGACGAGTCCAGCGCGCATATTGTCTTCGGCATTGCAAGGCGGGTTCCTCCTCCGAATACTTCATAGAACATTTTGAACACAAGGATAGTGTCCGGCTCTGCAAAATAAGTTCCACATACCACCGTAGAGAGAATAATCTTTACACAAATTCAATCTGCATACGTATTCTGCGGCGTGACGTCACACCACGCCCAAGCCTTTATTGGAATTGTTTTTACTGTCCCACCTTAGCGTGTTTAGCGAGGCGGTTTCCTTGGCACGTCTTATCAAAGCGGAGATCATGCCCCCTTATTCCGGGATTCTCATCAATACGGGCGTGGGTAACCTAACCGCGCCATTGATTACGGCGCTTGGGAGATAAGCAAGTTTTACCAGGCTGGTGGGGACGAATAGTTTCGTCCATCCATATAAGGGGATAAGAATCCACCTTTTTACCTACGCCTTCTTCCTCCTTTGCTTATCCATTTCCGCGCACTCGAGCTCCAGGGCCCAAGTCCACACATCTCGCCTCAACCTTCCCCAGCCATGTCCGGAGCGGGAGGCAAGTGGATGGCCTCCTCCGTCACGGAGGGGCACATCAAAAAGTTGAGGAAAGCCGGATACCTGCACAACGACATCGCGCACCGGCTTCCAGACGAGGGATAGCTCGTCCCCACCCCAGGCCCCATGAGAGGGTGGTGTTCCTTCCCCATTTCCTCCGGGGACTGGGCTTCCCACTCCACCCATTTGTCCGGGGGCTCATGTTCTACTACGGCCTGGATTTCCACGATCTGGCCCCGAATGTCATCCTCAACATCTCAGCGTTTATCATTGTGTGCGAGGCCTTCCTCCGCATCAAACCCCACTTTGGCTTATGGCTGAAGACCTTCAATGTCAAGCCGAAGGTAGTGGGCGGCCAGCAGGCGAAGTGCGGAGGCGCCATGGTGGGCAAGATGCTCAACGTCATATGGCTCGAGGGCGCCTTCGTGGAAACCATCAAAGGGTGGCAATCGGGATGGTTCTACATCACCGAGCAGCGTGACCCTGAATGGGCAGCGGCCCCCGAATTCAGATCTGGCATCCCCACACGGCTCACCTCCTGGAAAGAGAAGGGCCTGACATGGGGTGATTTGGAAGAGCTGACCGGACTCCAAACCTGCGTCCAAAACCTTGTGAACAAGAAGATCAAGCTCGTCAACGTAGTCCAGGTCATGCTCATCCGCCGGATCCTCCCGTGCCAACAACGGGCCTTCAACTTGTGGGAGTTTGATCCGGCACAGCACCAAACCTTGAGCAGGCTCTTCGACACTAAAGATGCAAAACATTAATCTAAATAACAGCAAGCAAATACTAACAAAAGAAAATGACGCTCCAAGCAAAACACATATCATGTGATGAATAAAAATATAGCTCCAAGTAAAGTTACCGATGAATGAAGACGAAAGAGGGGATGCCATCCGGGGCATCCCCAAGCTTAGGCTCTTGCCACTCCTTATTCCGTAGTCCATCCAATCTTTACCCAAAACTTGAAAACTTCACAACACAAAACTTAACAGAAAACTCGTAAGCTCCGTTAGTATAAGAAAATAAAACAACCACTTATGTACTGTAATGAACTCATTCTAAATTCATATTGTTGTAATATCTACTGTATTCCAACTTATCTATGGTTCATACCCTCTGATACTACTGATTCATCAAAATAAGCAAACAACACATAGAAAACAGAATCTGTCAAAAACAGAACTGTCTGTAGTAATCTGTATCAAACGTATACTTCTAGAACTCCAACAATCCTACCAAATGAGGAAGTCCTAAGCAATACGTGTACCAATCCAGATCAAAAGGAATCAGATCAGAAGCACGTTTCTGTGAATTAACAAAACTAATTTACTTGGTGCAAAAGTTTCTGATTTTCAGCAGGATCAACACAACTATCACCGTAAGCTATCCTAAAGGTCTTACTTGGCACTTTATTGAAAAAAAATATATATAACACGATTACTACAGTAGCATAATCATGTGGACACACAAAAACAGTAAGGATAAGTATTGGGTTGTCTCCCAACAAGCGCTTTCCTTTAATGCCTTTCTAGCTAGGAATGATGATGACAATGATGCTCACATAAAAGATAAGAATTGAAACATAACGGGAGTATCATGAAGCATATGACTAGCACTTTTAAGTCTAACCCACTTCCTATGCATAAGGATTTTGTGAGAAAACAACTTATGGGAACAATAATCAACAAGCATAGGAAGGTAACACAAGCATAGCTTCAAGAATTTAAGCACATAGAGAGGAAACTTGATATTATTGCAATTCCTACAAGCATATGTTCCTCCCTCATAATAATTTTCAGTAGCATCAAGAATGAATTCAACAATATAACCAACACCTAAAGCATTCTTTTCATGGTCTACAAGCATAGAAAATTTACTACTCTCCACATAAACAAAATTCTTCTCATTCGGAATAGTAGGAGTAAACTCAACAAAGTAACTATCATATGATTGAAAGTTAAGATCAAGATGCAAGTTTCATGGTTATCATTATTCTTTAAAGCATATGTGTCATCACAATAATCATCATAGATAGGAGGCATGGTTTCATCATAGTAAATTTGCTCATCAAAGCTCAGGGGACAAAAAATATCATCTTCATCAAACATAGCTTCCCCAAGCTTGTGGCTTTGCATATCATTAGCTTCATGGATATTCAAGGAATTCATACTAACAACATTGCAATCATGCTCATCATTCACATATTTCATCCCAAGCATTCTATGTAATTCTTCTTCTAGTACTTTGGCACAATTTTCCTTTCCATCATACTCACGAAAGATATTAAAAAGGTGAAGCGTATGAGACAAACTCAATTCCATTTTTTTGTAATTTTCACTAACTAGTGCTAAAACAAGAAACAAAAACATTCGATTGCAAGATCTAAAGATATACCTTCAAGCACTCACCTCCCCAGCAATGGCGCCAGAAAAGAGCTTGGTTGACGGGGTGTGAGTGAGTGCCCTTTACCTAGCCTCCCCGGCAATGGCGCCAGAAAAGAGCTTGATGTCTACTACACAACCTTCTTCTTGTAGACGTTGTTGGGCCTGCAAGTGCACAGGTTTGTAGGGCAGTAGCAAATTTACCTCAAGTGGATGACCTAAGGTTTATCAATCTGTAGGAGGCATAGGATGAAGATGGTCTCTCTCAAGCAACCCTGCAACCAAATAACAAAGAGTCTCTTGTGTCCCCAACACACCCAATACAATGGTAAATTGTATAGGTGCACTAGTTCGGCGAAGAGATGGTGATACAAGTGCAAAATAGATAGTAGATAAAGGTATTTGTAATCTGAAATAATAAAAACAGCAAGGTAACAAGTGGTAAAAGTGAGCATAAACGGTATTGCAATGATAGGAAACAAGGCCTAGGGTTCATACTTTCACTAGTGCAAGTTCTCTCAACAATAATAACATAGATAGATCATATAACAAGCCCTCAACATGCAACAAAGAGTCACTCCAAAGCCACCAATAGCGGAGAACAAACGTAGAGATTATGGCAGTGTTGGAAATATGCCCTAGAGGCAATAACAAATTAGTTATTATTATATTTCCTTGTTCATGATAATCGTTTATTATCCATGCTATAATTGTATTGATAGGAAACTCAGATACATGTGTGGATACATAGACAACACCATGTCCCTAGTAAGCCTCTAGTTGACTAGCTCGTTGATCAATAGATGGTTACGGTTTCCTGACCATGGACATTGGATGTCGTTGATAACGGGATCACATCATTAGGAGAATGATGTGATGGACAAGACCCAATCCTAAGCCTAGCACAAAGATCGTGTAGTTCGTATGCAAAAGCTTTTCTAATGTCAAGTATCATTTCCTTAGACCATGAGATTGTGCAACTCCCGGATACCGTAGGAATGCTTTGGGTGTACCAAACGTCACAATGTAACTGGGTGGCTATAAAGGTGCACTACGGGTATCTCCGAAAGTGTCTGTTGGGTTGGCACGAATCGAGACTGGGATTTGTCACTCCGTGTGACGGAGAGGTATCTCTGGGCCCACTCGGTAGGACATCATCATAATGTGCACAATGTGACCAAGGGGTTGATCACGGGATGATATGTTACGGAACGAGTAAAGAGACTTGCCGGTAACGAGATTAAACAAGGTATCGGGATACCGACGATCGAATCTCGGGCAAGTACTATACCGCTAGACAAAGGGAATTGAATACGGGATTGATTGAATCCTCGACATCGTGGTTCATCCGATGAGATCATCGTGGAACATGTGGGAGCCAACATGGGTATCCAGATCCCGCTGTTGATTATTGACCGGAGAACGTCTCGGTCATGTCTGCATGGTTCCTGAACCCGTAGGGTCTACACACTTAAGGTTCGATGACGCTAGGGTTATAGGGAATAGATATACGTGGTTACCGAATATTGTTCGGAGTCCCGGATGAGATCTCGGACGTCATGAGGAGTTCCGGAATGGTCCGGAGGTAAAGATTTATATATGGGAAATCCTGTTTTGGTCACCGGAAAAGTTTCGGGTGTTATCGGTAATGTACCGGGACCACCGGGAGGGTCCCGGGGGTCCACCAAGTGGGGCCACCATCCCCAGAGGGCAGCATGGGCCAAGTGTGGGACGGGACCAGCCCCAGGTGGGCTGGTGCACCCCCCCACCAGGGCCCAAGGCACCTAGGGTTTGGGGAGGGGGCGCCTCCACCTTACTTGGGGGGCAATTTTCCCCTCTCCCCCCCTTGGCCGCACCCTAGATGGGATCCAGGGGCTGCCGCACCCCTTGGGGTGGGAACCCTAGAGGCGGCGCAGCCCCCTCCCTCTCCCCTATATATAGTTTAGGTCTTTGGGGCTGCCAACACAAGAGTTTTCACCTCTCCCTGGCGCAGCCCTACCTCTCTTTCTCCTTGTCTCTCGCGGTGCTTGGCGAGGCCCTGCTGGATTTCCACGCTCCTCCATCACCACCATGCAGTTGTGATGCTGCTGGATGGAGTCTTCCTCAACCTCTCCCTCTCTCCTTGCTGGATCAAGGCATGGGAGACGTCATCGAGCTGCATGTCTGTTGAACACGGAGGTGCCGTCCGTTCGGCACTAGGATCATCGGTGATTTGGATCACGACGAGTACGACTCCATCAACCCCGTTCACTTGAATGCTTCCGCTTAGCAATCTACAAGGGTGTGTAGATGCACTCTCCTTCCCCTCATTGCAAGATTACTCCATAAATTGATCTTGGTGTTGCGTAGAAAATTTTGAATTTCTGCTACGTTCCCCAACAGTGGCATCACGAGCTAGGTCTATGCGTAGTTACTATGCACGAGTAGAACACAAAGCAGTTGTGGGCGTAGATGTTGCTAATTTTCTTGCCACTACTAGTCTTATCTTGCTTCGGCGACATCATGGGATGAAGCGGCCCGGACCGACCTTACACGTACGCTTACGTGAGACAGGTTCCACCGACTGACATGCACTAGTTGCATAAGGTGGCTAGCGGGTGTCTGTCTCTCCCACTTTAGTTTGAGCGGATTCGATGAAAAGGGTCCTTATGAAGGGTAAATAGAAATTGGCATATCACGTTGTGGTTTTACATAGGTAAGAAATGTTCTTGCTAGAACACCTATAGAAGCCAGTAAAAAGTTGCAACAACAATTAGAGGACGTCTAACTTGTTTTTGCAGCAAGTGTTTTGTGATGTGATATGGCCAAAGGATGTGATGAATGATATATGTGATGTATGAGATGATCATGTTCTTGTAATAGGAATCACGACTTGCATGTCGATGAGTATGACAACCGGCAGGAGCCATAGGAGTTGTCTTTATTTTTTGTATGACCTGCGTGTCATTGAAGAACGCCATGTAAATTACTTTACTTTATTGCTAAACGCGTTAGCCATAGAAGTAGAAGTAGTCGTTGGCGTGACAACTTCATGAAGACACGATGATGGAGATCATGGTGTCATGCCGGTGACGAAGATGATCATGGCGCCCCGAAGATGGAGATCAAAGGAGCAATATGATATTGGCCATATCATGTCACTATTTGATTGCACGTGATGTTTATCATGTTTTACATCTTATTTGCTTAGAACGACGGTAGCTTAAATAAGATGATCCATCGAAATAATTTCAAGAAAAGTGTTCCCCCTAACTGTGCACCGTTGCGAAGCTCTGTTGTTTCGAAGCACCACGTGATGATCGGGTGTGATAGATTCTAACGTTCAAATACAACGGGTGTAAGCCAGATTTACACACGCAATACACTTAGGTTGACTTGACAAGCCTAGCATGTACAGACATGGCCTCGGAACACAGAAGACCGAAAGGTCGAGCATGAGTCGAATAGAAGATACGATCAACATGAAGATGTTCACCGACGTTGACTAGTCTGTCTCACGTGATGATCGGACATGGCCTAGTTGACTCGGATCATGTAATCACTTAGATGACTAGAGGGATGTCTATCTGAGTGGGAGTTCATAAGATGAACTCAATTATCCTGAACATAGTCAAAATGTCTTTGCAAATTATGTCGTAATGCTCGCGCTTTAGTTCTACTGTTTCAGATATGTTCTAGAGAAAAATTTAGTTGAAAGTTGATAGTAGCGATTATGCGGACTGGTTCCGTAAACTGAGGATTGTCCTCATTGCTTCGTAGAAGGCTTATGTCCTTAATGCACCGCTCAGTGTGCTGAACCTCGAACGTCGTCTATGGATGTTGCGAACATCTGACATACACGTTTTGATAACTACGTGATAGTTCAGTTAAACGGTTTAGAGTTGAGGCACCAAAGATGATTTCGAAACATCACGGAACATATGAGATGTTTCGAGGGCTGAAATTGGGATTTCAGGCTCGTGCCCACGTCAAGAGGTATAAGACCTCCGACGATTTTCTTAGCCTGCAAACTAAGGGAGAAAAGCTCAATCGTTGAGCTTGTGCTCAGATTGTCTGAGTACAACAATCGCTTGAATCAAGTGGGAGTTAATCTTCCAGATGCGATAGTGATGTTTCTCCAAAGTAATTGCCACCAAGCTGCTAGAGCTTCGTGATGAACTATAACATATCAGGGATAGATATGATGATCCTTGAGATATTCGCGATGTTTGACACCGCGAAAGTAGAAATCAAGAAGGAGCATCAATTGTTGATGGTTGGTGAAACCACTAGTTTCAAGAAGGGCAAGGGCAAGAAGGGATACTTCATGAAACGGCAAATCAGCTGCTGCTCTAGTGAAGAAAACCAAGGCTGAACCCAAACCCGAGACTAAGTGCTTCTGTAATAAGGGGAACAACCACTGGAGCAGAATTACCCTAGATACTTAGTAGATGAGAAGGCTGTCGATAGAAGTATATTGGATATACGTTATGTTAATGTGTACTTTACTAGTACTCCTAGTAGCACCAGGGTATTAGATACCGGTGTAAGTGCATCTAGTGCCACCCCTAGTTGGTTTTGGAGTATTGACGACAAAGTTGGTTGAGGGACTAATGCGTTTGTGAGAATTGCAGGATAACGCAGGTAGTGTCCCTCATTGATTCGGTTTACCTACCGGAGATGACCCCTAAAAATGTATGAAGACATTGAAGACAATGGTGGTATGAGAAGATATTCATATTGAAGACTATGACATTAGAAGACATTGCGTGAAGACTATGGAGCGCGAAGACTGTGTGGTTTCGTTGTTTCCTTTTCTTCTTTGTTGAGTCATAGGAACCACCACACTGTTAAGTGGGGTCCAAGTGAACTAAGTCAGAGTGACTGAAGTGATGCTCAACCCAAATCCTATGTCTTCGAGCGAAGACAATGAGAGCAAATCTTATCCAGAGCTGGATGAGTCGGCTTTGCTTGTAGCCCAAGTAAATTTGATGTGTGTGTTTGAAATCTGACCTTTGGAACACGTGTCAGTTCCTTAGTGACCCAGGGTCATTTCGGACATATCAGGTCGGGTTGCCCAGTGGCTATAAATAGCCCACCCCCTACACCATAAATTGGTGGCTGCTCAGAGTTAGTGCATGGCTTTTGTCGTCTGAGAGCAACCCACCTCGAAGCCTTTGAGAGAGAGAAATCCTTGCAAGGACAAAGCCCAAACACCGAGAGCCAAAGAGTGTTAGGCATCACTGAAGTCTTTCTGTCTGTGTGACCTGAAGACTTATTACACTTGAGGGCTGTGAATCCTCCAGCCGGTTAGGCGTCGTGTTCTGAGCATCCAAGAGTCATTGTGGATTGCTGGTGAACGAAGTCTGTGAAGGTTTGGAAGTCTACCTTGAAGACTTACCAGAGTGATTGGGCGAGGACTGGGTGTCCTTAGCTCAAGGGGAATAAGCTGAAGACACGGTTTCTGAGTTAAATCTCAGCCTCCCTAACCAGACGTACAGTTGTCACAGCAACTGGAACTGGTCCAACAAATCCTGTGTCTTCAACAAGCGACTAGTTCTATCCCTTTCCATCCTTTACTTAAGTTTGTATTCGTGAAGTCATTGCCTATCTGTCATATCTGTTTGACTTCATTGCTTGACTACTATCGTTGATTAGCTTCATACTATCTTCCATCCCGATCCTTACTACTTAGCTACTATTAGTCCTGTGCTTTCACATCATTGCATACATGACTATGGTTTGCTTACAGTAGTTTATCTTCCGCTGCATATCAATTAGGTCATTTCTATTGTTTGTCTTCGAAACTTCCAAGTTTTGAAGACTTTCATAAAAATCGCCTATTCACCCCCCTCTAGTCGATACTAGCACTTTCAATTGGTATCAGAGCAAGGTACTCCCTTGTTTTGTGTGATTTGGTTTAACCACCTGGAGTTTTAGCTATGTCGACTGCAGGGATAATCAAAGTCTCCGATGCTTGCCCCATTTTCGATGGAACTGAATATCCCTACTGGAACGTATGCATCTTGAAGCCATCGATGTTGACCTCTGGTATGTCGTCAAGAACGGCGTTCCCAAGACTGGTGAAGGTGTCACCCCTGCTGATGTCAAGAAGTTCATTCAACTGGACTCTACTGCCAAGAACATTATCCGTGGTCATCTGACCAAAGGACAGTATGGCCGTGTAAGTGCTCTGGAAACATCAAAGCTAGTCTGGGACTGGCTATCCAAGGTCAACGAAGGCGTATCAACCCAGAGAGATCAAAGAATCAGTGTTCTTCGCAACCTCTTCAACCGCTTCAAGAGAAACGACAATGAAAATGTCCAGCTCACGTTCGATTGCCTCACTGACATCACAAATGAACTTCAAGCTCTTGGCGCAACTGAGATCACCAAGCATGAAATCGTCAAGACACTACTGAGATCACTCAATAGCTCCTTTGACACCCTTGCCCTCATGATACAAGAATGTCCTGACTTCAAGACACTCAATCCGTCTGATATACTTGAGAGGCTCAACACACATGAGTTCCAGCTATCTGAGAAAAGAGATATCTATGGCCCAAACTATGGCTGAACTCGCGCTTTGAAGGCAAAAGTTGTTTCCTCATCTGAAGAAGAATCTGACTGCAGTTCTGAAGATCCTGAAGACATTGGAAAGGAACTTGCTATGCTTGTGAAGAAGTTCCAGAAATTCACTTAGACGAAAGGCTTCAGAAAGTCTTCACGATCCAGCTCAAGGAATGATGAAGCTTCCACCCATGATCACAAGAAGAGAACCTGCCACAAGTGCAAGAAACCTGGTCACTACATATCTGAGTGTCCACAGCGGGACAATGAGAAGAAGAAGAAGAAGAGCATGGAATATGATTCTGATGACAAGAAGAAGATGAAATCCTCAAAGTCTTCTTCTAAGTCTTCATCCAAATCTTCATCATACAAGAAGAGCTCATCTGGCAAGGCCCGTGCTTTTGTTGGCAAGGAAATGGATTCAGAGGAGGAGTCTGCTTCTGAGGAGGCGGAGGTGGAGTCTGGAGAGGAGTCCGACCCTGGCGTTGCAAGTCTGGCTCTAGCCACAGCCTATGTTGCCAAGTCCATCTTCAACACTGAAGACAATGACTTCCACACCAACGTTGAAGCTAATGACGAAGACGATCCTACTCCTACCTACTGCTTCATGGCACGTGGTGCCAAGGTAAAATCACGTGATGCTTACTTTCAAACATCAAGTGAAGATGACTCTAATTGTGAATCTAAACCCAGCTACAAAACACTTGCTAAAATTGCAACTGAACAACAAAAGGCTATGGAACATACTCAAAAACTGTTAGACAAAAGCGATGACCTGTTGGACACGGAAATGACACGTTCACAGTCCTTAGTTGAAGACATAAAAAATCTTCATGCTAAGTACCAAGAACTTGAAAGTCGTCATGAGACGCTCTCAACTACTTATGAAAGGCTCTCCTATGATTATCTTCAAAGGAAACAAGAGCTTGAGAAATTGAGAGCGGCTCATGAAGATCTTCAAAAAGAGAATGAGTCACTTCGCGCTCAACAGATCAGTCCCGCTCAGGATGGATTTGAACCACCATGTCTAAAATGCATTGAGCGTGATAACACTACATCTGTTGCTGAATGTTCCACTGCTGCTACTGTTTCATTGTCTTCACCTACTGATGTGGTTACTAACCCCTCTGCGGAGGATACCACTACTATTGCTGATGAAAATGCTAGGTTGAAGACATTGCTTGAAACTGGGATGTATAAGAGTCTGAAAGGGCATCAGACACTCTGTGATGTCCCCAAAAAGCAGATTCTGAACCGAAACCCTAGGAAAGAGGGTGCTGGGTTCGAGAGGAAAATGAATGTTGATGGCTCATACTGGAAGCCTGAGCAGTACCCCAAAACCACATGGGTTGCTGCAAAGGAACCTTCAGTAGATCTATCCACCTTGTCTGGCTTTACCTGTGCTAATCCTATTATCATTGATGAATCCTTTGATGCAAACATAAGCTATTCAAGAATCAGAATGGTGAAGTGTTTGCCAGGTACATTGGTACTAACTGCAGGAATGGACCACCTATGAAGAAGATCTGGGTACCTAAGCAGTACATTGAGAATCTTCCTGTGAATGTCGTCATGACACCACCAAGGAAGAAGACAAACCCCAGACCTATAGCTCCACATGGCCCAAAGGCTCCATACAGATACAAGACTCACTTGAGTCACCCTAATGCCAATGTTTTGCAGGGAAATCATACTCAGACTTATGAATATGAGCGTGTGTCTTCGAACTGCTATGTTCATAGGACTAAGAACTTTTCTGCTTATTCATATGAGTATCATTCATCTCCTGCAAGGCTATTTGCTAGGGCTCCAAAGCCGAAATTCTCAGATGCTGCACTTAGACTCATTGCTTCTAAGCCACCCCTGAAAATGTGGGTGGCGAAGAAGAATTAACTTTCTTTTGCGGAGAAAGGTCTCCAGCCTACAATCAAAGGCGTTCGGTGCTATTGCTGGGGACCTAAAACACATTAAGGACGCATGATAAAATGTCTTACTATATACATCACATCTGAATCGCTTAGCTTTCATACTATGTATCCTAATCTTGATATAAGCTGTGACAATCCCTATATGTGCCAAATGCTTATGCTTCACAACACTCTTGTGAAGCCTATCCTCCTAACTGCACTGTAGGGTACATCACCAAAAGCTTCAGAATGGATTATGGACAGTGGATGCACAAATCATATGACTGGTGGTCGAAGTCTTCTCATGGACTCAACCTTACGTCCATCCGACAAGAGTCACATCACATTTGCTGACACTGGTAAAAGCAAGGTATTGGGTCTAGATAGAGTTGCAATCTCAAAGGATCAACACATGGATAAAGTGATGCTTGTTGAATCCCTTGGTTTCAACTTAATGTCTGTCTCAATGCTTTGTGACCTGAACATGATTGTGCTATTCGGAAAATATCGTTGCCTTGTACTAATGGAATCTGACAAGTCTCTAGTCTTTGAAGGGTATCAAAAAGATGATCTATACATGGTAGATTTCTCAGCAGGTCCACAGCTTGCCGTATGTCTTCTCACAAAAGCTTCAGAATGCTGGCTCTGGCATCGAAGGCTGGGGCATGCTGGCATGAGGAACTTGCACTCACTCGTCAAGAAGAAGCATGTCATAGGCATCGAGGATGTCAAGTTCAAGAAGGATCATTTGTGTGGTGCCTGCGAAGCTGGAAAGATGACTAGGGCAAAGCACCCCTCGAAGACAATCATGACAATATCTCAACCCTTCAAGCTGTTACACATGGACTTATTTGGACCTACTCACTACTCCACCCTCACAACAACTGCTTGTCTCTATGGCTTCGTCATTTTTGATGACTACTCAAGATACACATGGGTTAATATAATTCTCTACAAGACTGAAGTGCAAGATGTCTTCAGACGCTTCGCCAATCGAGCAATGAACAACTATGGTGTGAAGATCAAGCATATCAGAAGTGATAATGGCACTGAATTCAAAAACACCGGACTTGATCTTTATCTGGATACAATGGGAATCACTCATGAGTTCTCTGCTCCATACACACCTCAGCAAAATGGCATTGTTGAACGCAAGAATAGAACCCTCATTGAGATGGCTCGAACAATGCTCGATGAATACAAGACACCGAGAAAGTTCTGGCCTGAAGCTATTGATACAACATGTCACATCATCAACCGTGTCTACATCCATAAGCTTCTAAACAAAACATCCTATGAGCTCATTACTGGCAAGAAGCCAAATGTCAGTTACTTCAAGGTATTTGGAGCAAGGTGCTGGATCAAGGATCCCCATCACAAGTCAAAATTTGCACCTAAGGCTCACGAAGGCTTCATGCTTGGCTATGGAAAGGACTCACACTCCTACAGAGTCTTCAACCTCTATCTCTACAAGATCGTCGAAACTGTGGATGTGAGATTTGATGAAACCAATGGTTCACAAAGAGAACTCCTGCCAAGTACACTAGATGAAGCTCCTCCAAGCGAATCTATCAAGCTGATGGGAACTGGTGAAATCATGCCTTCTGAAGCACAGCCTGAAGAGGAACTTATCATCTCTGCACCAAATCAACCTGAAGAGAATGCTCAGACCAAAGACAATCCTCCCAATGATGACAATGATCAGCAAGAGCAAAGTCTTTGTCCAGTTCATCCTCGTGTTGCAAATGAAGTTCAAATTGAGAAGATAATTGACAGCATCAATGCGCCTGGTCCGCTTACTCGCTCAAGAGCAACACAGTTAGCAAACTTTTGTGGGCACTTTTCATTTGTGTCAATGTGAGAACCCAAGAAAGTTGCTGAAGCTTTTATGGAACCTAAATGGATTCAAGCTATGCAAGAAGAACTTCAACAGTTCAAGCTAAACAATGTTTGGGAACTTGTCAAGCGACCTGACCCTCGCAAGAATAACATTATTGGAACAAAATGGATATATCGAAACAAGCAATATGAGCATGGTCAAGTCATCAGAAATAAAGCACGTCTTGTGGCTCAAGGATATACTCAAGTTGAAGGAATTGACTTCGATGAAACATTTGCTCCTGTGGCTAGGCTTGAAGCTATTCGCATACTGCTAGCCTACGCCAACCATCACAACATCTTGCTATATCAAATGGATGTGAAGAGTGCATTTCTCAATGGCAAGATTGAAGAAGAAGTATATGTCGCTCAACCACCTGGCTTTGAAGATACAAAACATCCTGATATGGTGTACAAGCTAAACAAAGCACTGTATGGCCTCAAACAAGCTCCTCGCGCATGGTATGATACGATCAAAGACTTCCTGAAGAGCAAAGGCTTCAAACCAGGATCCCTCGATCCCACACTCTTCATGAAGACATATGATGGTGAACTGTTTGTGTGCCAAATATATGTGGATGACATTATCTTCGACTGCACCAACCAGAAGTATAGTGATGAGTTTGGATACATGATGCAAGAGCAATATCAGATGTCTATGATGGGAGAATTGAAGTTCTTCCTTGGTCTTCAAATTCGTCAGCAAAGAAATGGCATCTTCATATCTCAAGAAAAATACCTCAAAGATTGCCTGAAGAAGTTTGGAATGGAAGACTGCAAAGGTTACACGACGCCAATGCCAGCCAAACACCATCTTGGTCCCGACGACAATGGTAAAGATTTCTATCAAAAGGTATACCGCTCCATGATTGGTTCTTTACTTTATCTATGTGCATCTAGGCCATATATTATGCTTAGTGTTTGCATGTGTGCTCGATTCCAAGCGGCACCAAAGGAATCGCATCACTTAGCTGTGAAGCGAATTCTTAGATATTTGGCTTACACCCCAACACTCGGCTTATGGTATCCCAAGGGCTCAAAATTCGATTTGGTTGGATTCTCAGATGCTGATTATGCTGGTGACAAGGTGGATCGCAAGTCTAGATCAGGCACATGTCACTTTCTTGGTCGATCACTTGTCTGTTGGTCTTCAAAGAAGCAGAATTGTGTATCACTCTCAACTGCTGAATCTGAATATATTGCTGCTGGATCTTGTTGTGCTCAGCTTCTATGGATGAAGCAAACTCTCAAGGACTATGGCATCAACCTAAAACAAGTACCTCTCTTCTGCGACAATGAAAGTGCCATCAAGATAGCAAACAATCCAGTCCAGCACTCGAAGACAAAGCACATTGAAATTCGTCATCACTTTCTCAGAGATCATGTCATGAAGAAAGATATCGACATCATTCATGTCAACACTGAAGAGCAACTGGCTGATATCTTCACAAAGCCCTTGGATGAGAAAAGGTTTTGCAAGTTACGGTGTGAGCTAAATATCTTGGAATCCTCTAATGTCATGTGAACAAGCACACATCCTAACACTTATGCATGTTGATGACTTAGATGTGCAACACACAAAGTAATGTATATCTTCAATCAATGAAGACTTACACTCTGAGTGTGAATACATTAACATGGAATTTGACTTCAGAGCGCCATGATAATTGTGCGTCGTGTCTGGGTCTGATACTTCCTATACGGTGGGTAACGCCACCACCAAATTTCTCTATTTGAAGTGTTTCACTCATGGTGTTATTTGTGCAATGACTTCGCATTAGGTTTGTCTTCAGTTTCAATTTATCTTCATGATTTTCTTCACTATGATGATTTGATTGCATACATATATACTAGTGTTCTGTCCTCTACAACATTCACTTATAGCTATGTCTTCAAGTTGAATCTTTTGAACTAAGTGAATGTGATCGGACCCTAACCTCTCTATGCTTTCTATCTCAAACTCTATCTGTCCAAATCACTTGCATTCTATTGAAACTGTCGAATGTCTTCTCTGCGTCCTAGTTAGCAGAAGGCATAGAGAAAAACATTAAATCTGTTTTAAATAACTCATCTTTATTGTTGAAATCCGGAGAAGCCGGAACAACCATCCGACATGCCTGGCGGGCGTGGGAACGTGGGACAACTCTGAGTATGTTGCATGCTTGCCACGTGCCCCTCAGATGTGAACCGCCAGGGGCACCAGCGCAATTGCGCAGTGCCGCACACCTACTTATAAATACTTGTCCCCTGCGGTCAAGAAATCCTTCTTCCGCCTCTCCACCTCGTCAAAACCCTAGCGCCACTGCTAGCTCTCGACGACGCCGGCGACGAAGCGCTTAGCTGCCGCGACTTCTCCGACGCTGTCCTCACGCCGACCGCGGACATTATCCTCTCCACCGTTGCTGTAAGTGTCCTCCGTCGCCAAGTTAGGGCACGGTGGACTGAACTGCTCGGTCTCCTATTCATCTCATCTAGCAGTTCTTTGTGCGGTAATTATAACTCTATTTTTACCACCTTTTTGATCTTCATAGATTCATCATATTTACCGAAAGTGGTTTCTACCTACTCAATGTTAGATCTATTCTGTCTGCATCTCATACTACCTAGTCTATTCACTTAGATCTCATAACTAGTTTGATTCCTCACTTGTACCTATTCATGGATTCGTACAAATCTGGAACCAACTCACCCCATATAAGTGAATGTCTTCGCATCATGAGGTCAATGTCTTCAAACTGATTTATCTTCAAAATCTTCTGAGAATGCATATGACCTCTTCCCCTTCCCTCGCATCTCTAATGCTGTCACAGGTACATGTCCGTGGGAGAATCCCTTGGTTCTCATAGTTTGCATTCGTTTGCAGAATACTTACAGCATCATATCAATTCTCCTGAAGCCAGTTCCTGCTTGACCAGCAAGCGAAAGTCTCTGAAGCCATTGAACATATTGAAGCCATTCATTTTGAAGTTCATGGCTGCAGAAAAATCAGCAAGGAAGGGTGGCAGACAGCGCCGAGAGGGAACATCCAAAGATCTGCCTGATGACCTAGCAGAGCTCTACAAGACAGATCCTGAAGAGACTTATCATCAGCGCAAGACACGAATCCAATGGATTCGACGTTATTGGGCTGAACAGTGGTTCAAGTACAAGTTCGTGACCAAGGAATATACAGAGAAGAATGCAATCAAGAGTCCTTGGGGCGATATTCTCTATCGAGGCCTTCAACCCAAGAACAGAGCTGAAGCTATTGCACAAGATTTCTATCCCTGCATGGTCCGTGGACCTTAGCCTGAGAATGCCGATCCCACATCATTACTCTGGTGTCGTGATGATGCTCTCTTCAAGCGCAACTTTCAGCACGCCAAGGCTTCTGCCAAGGAAAACAATAAGTCATTGGGATTAGACTTCAACCCTGGTCCCTCTGCTCCCCGTGCTGACGGCTCCCGTGATGCAGAACCTAATGTCATCGGCCCCTTCTCCAACCTCAATGGCCTCATCACCTACATCTTGGTCCAGGGTGCCAGAGTAAATCATGCTGATAATGATGCTGACACTGATGAAGCTCCAGCTCCTCCTCCGAAGCCGCAGAAGCAAAAGAAGCCAAAGGCTTCAAGATCAGCTGCACCTCCAAAAGCTTCTCATGCGAAGCCACTGGCCACTGCACCTCCTGAAGACAGTGTGCAGTCTGAAGATCAATCCCGTATCTCCAAGAAGACGGAGAATAAAAAGCAAATTGTCAGGCATACTGATGAAACCTTGACTCCTGCTGCCATTCTGCGTGTAGAACCCATTGATCTGTCTAGCGATGAAGATCTTGCAGATGATGCCCTTGAGCAACTGATCAAGAGCAAGGAAGAAGTAGAGATCTTCAACAACCTGCCTCTCTTCGATGTGGCAATCATCCATAACTCATTGATGAGTGGTTTGACACACCAAATCTCAGCTTTGAAGATCTGCAGCTTCCCATTGGCCTCAGCGTCTCTTTCAATGGCGCCATTGCTTCCGAGCTAGCTCTTGCTCAGCACATCGTTGAGCTGAAGAACAAGATTGACTATGAAAAGGCTCAGTTCAAGAAGCATGTGGCGAAGCTCAGTGTTCAAGACGTCAGAAACTTCAAGGTCATGCTGCATGAGCTTAAAGAAGCTTTTCTAAAGAAGCGTGAAGAAGCTCAAGGCTCTCGTGAGCGCATGAAAAGTTTGGCTGATAAGTGTGTGCTTGCCTACAATGAGGCAGAGAAGCGCAAATATCTTGGCCGTCCTGGCATTGACCCCAGGATGGCTGCAAAGAAGAAGAAGCCAACTACCGCTCCACCCGCGCCTTCAAGTCAAGAAGCCCCTCGCATTATCTTCCCAAGCAGCATGACTGGCTCGAAGCCAAAGGTCACGAAAACCGCTTCAGAACAGAAGAAGACGAGGGCTACCGAGGCTGAAGCCAGAAAGAGAAAGCATACTGAAGCCTCTGATGCCGCTCCCTCCAAGAAGAAGCGCAAGACCAAGAAGAATAGGGCTGCTCCCACAGAGCCCTTGGTTGTTGAACCCATTTCAGTGGTTCGCCCTGCGTCAGAACATCAAGAAAGAAGGATGATAGTTCATGAGCCTGCTTCCACAGAGGCTCATGAAGCTGAAGATATTCCAGCAGCTGAACCCACCGCTGCTGAAGACATTGGTCAAGATGACAATGTTGAAGATGATGAAGTTCTTCCTTAGATCAAACACAATGTGGTATCATCGCCTGTTCTCACGAACAGCGAACTCATCAGCATTGGTCGTCCTCTGACACCAATTGCTCAGGATGCATCGTGGGCTGATCACCCACAGCAACAAGACTCCCCCAGTACTCCCCAACAACAACAACAAGCTACACCACCCGTGCAAGAAGAAGATGAAGACTTTGAGGCCCAGCCAACTCCATCTCCAAAGGCGTTGCCAGCATTTCGCAGGCTTCGCAAAGGACAAAGGCCTCAAGTCCCTCTATCGAGCGTTCCAGAAGGAGAAGTGCAACGCCAACCTGTTGCATGTCAAGTATTTTCTGAACCCACTCCAACTGTGAATGTCTCCATGTCTGAAGCCCAAGCTGCTGAAGACATTCCGGCTGCATCAACTGAAGAGAATCAAGAAGACGTACGTGTCCCTACTTCCCCAGTTATTGAAGAAGCTGTTCCTGATGTGAACGTGCCAGTGCCCGACCCTCCTGTTCATCAAGAGGAGGTTGAAAATGTTGAAGCTGACACCACCAACGCCAATGAAGCCAATCACGTACTCATGGATGAAGCCAATGTGGAGCTTGAACCAACCGGTGTGCCTGAAGCTAATGAGGCCACTGCACCTGAAGCTAATGAGGCAACTGGTCACGAAGCACCTGTTATGCAGCCTGAAGCCTCAGCTGTTGCCACTGCTCCTGTTCCTCCACCAAGGCCCCATACAATTGAGCAAGCATACAGTCATGGTCAGCTAACCACTATTCGATGGCCTATTCTGGTACCTCCACCTACTGCCTCTGGACCTCAATTTGATTATCATGTTGAGCATAGGCCTCAGGTCCAGAAGCCAAAGCCAAGACTACCAAGGTTTCCAGGTACTGCAAACTCACCAGGGTCCTTCAATGCTAATGGCTTCAAAAGCCACAATACCTTCTTTGACAGCGCCAAGAACCCTTACTCAAAGCCAAGGATATCATCAGATCGTTTCTGGAGCTATCAACAGCGAAGCTATTACTCCTGCATTCTGTATGATCAAGGCCGCATTTTCCCTCATATGCGCCTCGACACTAAAGCCATTGCTGGACTGCCGTGCTTAGAAGAAGCACTTGATTGCTTTCGTGATGTTGGTCTGCTCAACTTTGTGACAGACAAAGAACATTGGAATGAAGAACTTCTGCTTCAATTCTATGCTACCCTCCACATTCGCGGCTACAACAGAGATATCAAGACATGGGTTCTCGAGTGGATGACTGGAAATGTTCATCATGAAGCCAAAGCTCTGGATATCATTGAGCTTACTGGCCTAGCCACTCCTGGAGAGCTATATGAACCTGATTGTCAACTGCACCGCAATGCATTGGAGAGCATCTTCCATAAGCCAGAACCCAACATGAGCCAGATGTTGAGCATGATGAAGCCTTTGCCATCTGACGCTGAATATCCAACAGAGTTCTTTGTTGACGACCTTGAGTATCTGTCGCACACAATATATCATATTATCAGGCGAACTCTATGGCCTATCAAAGGACATTCATCAGCGGCCAAGCTTGAAGGAGCTATGAAGACTTTGGTCTTCTACATTCCCAATGGCATCAGCTTCAATACTCAAGAATTCTTCATCAGGCAACTTGCTGCTTCTGGATCTGACCTATTTGGTCTGAAGTTCTATGCTCCATGGGTCATGCACCTCATCAAGCGACACTCATATATCAACTATCAACCCTCTACTCGCAATCATCTAATCTTTTTACCAGAGGTTGATATGTCAGTTGAAGCCATATACTCTGACCCTGCCAAGAAGCCTCTTTGTCTTCAGAATGTCGAGCACCAAAGCTTCACTCAACCCATTGAAGGCGTTCAAGCTGCAACACGAATCTATCCAATGGCTGGAAATACTTGTCTGCCTCATCATGCACCTACTGAAGCCACTGAAAGCACCATTGCACAAAGGCCTCGGAAGCGCTCTCGCGTTCTCAATGACCGAGAACTTCTTGTGGCCCTTCATCAGAAACAGGATAAACATCACTTTTGGCTCAAGAGACAGATGCAAAGCCTCTTGGTGGATGTCAATCGCATTCGAAACCTTGCCACCAAGAATGCATTTGTTGCTCATGAGACTTGCCGGCGATCATTGAAGAGCTTGACGCTGCTTAGTGCTAAAGCAGATCTTCAAGACGATGGATTCAATGAAAGATTCCAGTTTGACTCCACTCCTCCACGGACTACTGTCCTACATCGAACTCCATCCCTTGAAGACTCTGACTATTCTTCCTCCGCGGCAACTGTTAATGCCAGAGTGATCGATGATGAAGATGATGCTACTTCACCGCCTCCTACTACTGCACGCATCGACACTGCACCAAGTACGTCTGCACCGCCAACCAACGATGACAACCCTGCTGCTTCACCTACTCATGAAGACGAGTAGATACTCTATGTCTTCAAACCTTTTTGGTCCTTACTGACAAAAGGGGGAGAAGCGTATGAGTTGATAGTCTTCAAGCGGGTTCATATGGGCGGTTGCATTATATTTTGCCTCGTGCTTACAACTCTTTCTTTTGAAACATTTGGTTCTTTGAGTTGTAACACCTAAACTTGATGGTCGTCTACTACTTATTTGCTTTACTGCGATGCGATGATAAATTCCGCATGTGCGATGATAACTTCCGCACTTAGATCATTCTGCAGACATCCATTTTTCATTATGCATGTCATTCTATTTGCTACATCATTTCATGCATGATGAATTATCTTCATAAGTTGAAGTGGATCTCCACAAGTACAACCTGCCATGTGCATTTGCATTCCAAAAGCAAATTACTTATATGCACATCTTCAGGGGGAGCCCTTGCTACTTATGAAGACAATACACTATCCTTTACAATTTCACATACTATATCCCCGTTGAAAACTTCAACCAGTTTGTCATCAATCACCAAAAAGGGGGAGATTGTAAGTGCATCTAGTGCCACCCCTAGTTGGTTTTGGAGTATTGACGACAAAGTTGGTTGAGGGACTAATGCGTTTGTGAGAATTGCAGGGTAACGTAGGTAGTGTCCCTCATTGATTCGGTTTACCTACCGGAGATGACCCCTAAACATGTATGAAGACATTGAAGACAATGGTGGTATGAGAAGATATTCATATTGAAGACTATGACATGAGAAGACATTGTGTGAAGACTATGGAGCGTGAAGACTGTGTGGTTTCGTTGTTTCCTTTTCTTCTTTGTTGAGTCATAGGAACCACCGCACTGTTAAGTGGGGTCCAAGTGAACTAAGTCAGAGTGACTGAAGTGATGCTCAACCCAAATCCTATGTCTTCGAGCGAAGACAATGAGAGCAAATCTTATCCAGAGCTGGATGAGTCAGCTTTGTTTGTAGCCCACGTAAAGTTGCCGTGTGTGTTTGAAATCTGACCATTGGAACACGTGTCAGTTCCTTAGTGACCCAGGGTCATTTCGGACATATCAGGTCGGGTTGCCCAGTGGCTATAAATAGCCCACCCCCTACACCATAAATTGGTGGCTGCTCAGAGTTAGTGCACGGCTTTTGTCGTTTGAGAGCAACCCACCTCGAAGCCTTTGAGAGAGAGAAATCCTTGCGAGGACAAAGCCCAAACACCCAGAGCCAAAGAGTGTTAGGCATCACTGAAGTCTTTCTGTCTGTGTGACCTGAAGACTTATTACACTTCAGGACTGTGAATCCTCCAGCTGGTTAGGCGTCGCGTTCTGAGCATCCAAGAGTCATTGTGGATTGCCGGTGAACGAAGTCTGTGAAGGTTTGGAAGTCTACCTTGAAGACTTACCAGAGTGATTGGGCGAGGACTGGGTGTCCTTAGCTCAAGGGGAATAAGATGAAGACACGGCCTTCTGAGTTAAATCTCAGCCTCCCTAACCAGACGTACAGTTGTCACAGCAACTGGAACTGGTCCAACAAATCCTGTGTCTTCAACAAGCGACTGGTTCTACCCCTTTCCATCCTTTACTTAAGTTTGTCTTCGTGAAGTCATTGCCTATCTGTCATATCTGTTTGACTTCATTGCTTGACTACTATCGTTGATTGGCTTCATACTATCTTCCATCCTGATCCTTACTACTTAGCTACTATTAGTCCTGTGCTTTCACATCATTGCATACTTGACTATGGTTTGCTTACAGTAGTTTATCTTCCGCTGCATATCAATTAGGTCATTTCTATTGTTTGTCTTCGAAACTTCCAAGTTTTGAAGACTTTCATAAAAATCGCCTATTCACCCCCCCCCCCTCTAGTCGATACTAGCACTTTCAACCGGTTCGGTTGCTAAGTGTTAGTAACTCGAAATAAAAGCTACGGAATAAACGGAGACTAGCTAAAGGTGAGCTGACGATATGTGTTGGAAGTGTTTCCAAGGTTGATGTGATCAAGCATCGCACGCTCCCTCTACCATCGAGATTGGTGTTAAACCTAAATAATTGTTATTTGGTGTTTGCGTTGAGCATAGACATGATTGGATTATGTTTATCGCAACACGGTTATTCATTTAAGGAAAATAATGGTTACTCTGTTTATTTGAATAATACCTTCAATGGTCTTGCACCTAAAGTGAATGGTTTATTGAATCCCGATCGTAGTGATACACATGTTCATGCCAAAAGATATACGATAGTAATGATAGTACCACCTACTTGTGGCACTGCCATGTAAGTCATATTGGTATAAAACGCATGAAGAAGCTCCATGTTGATAGATCTTTGGACTCACTCGTTTTTGAAAAATTTGAGACATGCAAACCATGTCCATTGGTGTATATGCATGAAGAAACGCCATGCAGATGGGCCGTTTGGACTCACTTGATTTTGAATCACTTGAGACATGCAAATCATACCACATGGGCAAGATGACGGAAAGCCTCGTTTTCAGTAAAATGGAACAAGAAAGCAACTTGTTGGAAGTGATACATTTTGATGTGTGCAGTCCAATGAGTGCTGAGGGACGCAGTGGATATCGTTATGTTCTTACTTCACGGATAATTTGAGTAGATACTGAGTATATTTACTTGATGAAAAACAAGTCTGAATTATTGAATGGTTCAAGTAATTTTAGAGTGAAGTTGAAGATCATCGTGACAAGAGGATAAAATGTCTATGATATGATCATAGAGATGAGTATCTGAGTTATGAGCTTTGGCATGCAATTAAGATATTGTGGAAATTGTTTCACAATTAATACCGCCTGGAACACCATAGTGTGATGGTGTGTCCGAACATCATAGTTGCACCCTATTGGATATGGTGCGTACCATGATGTCTCTTATCAAATTACCACTATCGTTCATGGGTTAGGCATTAGAGACAACCGCACTCATTTTAATAGGGCACCACGTAATTCCGTTGAGATGACACCATTTCAACTATGGTTTGGAGAAACCTAAGTTGTCGTTTCTTAAAAGTTTGGGGCTGCGACACTTACGTGGAAAGGTTTCAGGTTGATAAGCTCGAACCTAAAGCAGATAAAATGCATCTTCATAGGACACCCAAAACAGTTGGGTATACTTCCTAATTCAGATCCGAAAGCAATAGGGATTGTTTCTTGAATCGGGTCCTTTCTCGAGAAAAGTTTGTCTCGAAAGAATTGAGTGGGAGGAAGGTGGAGACTTGATGAGGTTATTGAACCATCACTTCAACTAGTGTGTAGCAGGGCACGGGAAGTTGTTCCTGTGGCGTCTACACCAATTGAAGTAGAAGCTTATGATAGTGATCATGAAGTTTCGGATCAAGTCACTACCGTACCTCGTAGGGTGACAAGGATGCGTACTACTTCAGAGTGGTATAGTAATCCTATCTTGAAGGTCATGTTGCTAGACAACAATGAACCTGCGAGCTATGGAGAAGCGATGGTGGGCCCATATTCCGATAAATGGTTAGAAGCCATGAAATCCGAGATAGGATCCATGTATCAGAACAAAGCATAGACTTTGGTGAACTTGCCCGATGATCGACAAGCCATTGAGATAAATGGATCTTTAAGAAGAAGACGGACGTGGACGGTAATGTCACCGTCTATGAAGCTCGACTTGTGGCGAAGAGTTTTTCACAAGTTCAAGGGGTTGACTATGATGAGATTTTCTCATCCGTAGCGATGCTTAAGTCCGTCAGAATCATGTTAGCATTAGCTGCATTTATGAAATCTGGCAGATGGATGTCAAAACGAGTTTCTTTACCAGTTTTCGTAAGGAAAGGTTGTATGTGATACAATCAGAAAGGTTTTGTCGATCCTAAGGATGCTAAAAGGTATGCTAGCTCCAGCGATCCTTCCATGGACTAGAGCAAGCATCTCGGAGTCAGAATATACAATTTGATGAGATGATCAAAGATTTTGGGCTTATACAAAGTTTATGAGAAACTTGTATTTCCAAATAAGTAAGTGGGAGCACTATAGAATTTTTGATGAGTATATGTTGTTGACATATTGTTGATCAGAAATGATGTAGAATTTTTGGAAAGCGTATAGGGTTATTTGAAAAGTGTTTTTCAATAGAAAACCTGGATTAAGCTGCTTGAACATTGAGCATCAAGACCTATAAGGATAGATCAAAACGCTTAATGGTACTTTCAAATGAGCACATACCTTGACATGATCTTGAAGGTGTTCAAGATGGATCAGTCAAAGAAGGAGTTCTTGCCTGAGTTGTAAGGTATGAAGTTAAGACTTAAAGCTCGACCACGGCAGAAGAGAGATAAAGGACGAAGGTCATCCCCTATGCTTTAGACGTAGGCTCTACAGTATGCTATGCTAAGTACCGCACCTGATGTGTGCCTTGCCACACGTCTGGCAAGAGGGTACAAAGGTGATCAAGGAGTGGATCACCAGATAGCGGTCAAAATTGTCCTTGGAGTAATAAGGACATGTTTCTCGATTATGGAGGTGATAAAGAGATCAGCGTAAAGGGTTACATCGATGCAAGCTTTAACACCTATCTGAATGACTCTGAGTAGCAAACCAGATACGTATAGTGGAGCAACCATTTGGAATAGCTCCAAGTGGAGCGTGGAAGCAGCATTTACAATATGACCTAGAGATTTACGAAGTACATATGGATCTGAATGTTGCAGACCCGTTGACTAAAACCTCTCTCACAAAGTAAAACATGATCAAACCCAGAACTCATTGAGTCTTAATCACATGATGATGTGAACTAGTTTAGTGACACTAGTAAACTCTTTGGATGTTGGTCACATGGCGATGTGACCTGTGAGTGTTAATCACATGGCGATGTGAACTAGATTATTGACTCTAGTGCAAGTGGGAGACTGTTAGAAATATGCCCTAGAGGCAATAACAAATTAGTTATTATTATATTTCCTTGTTCATGATAATCGTTTATTATCCATGCTATAATTGTATTGATAGGAAACTCAGATACATGTGTGGATACATAGACAACACCATGTCCCTAGTAAGCCTCTAGTTCACTAGCTCGTTGATCAATAGATGGTTACGGTTTCCTGACCATGGACATTGGATTTCGTTGATAACGGGGTCAAATCATTAGGAGAATGATGTGATGGACAAGACCCAATCCTAAGCCTAGCACAAAGATTGTGTAGTTCGTATGCAAAAGCTTTTCTAATGTCAAGTATCATTTCCTTAGACCATGATATTGTGCAACTCCCGAATACCGTAGGAATGCTTTGGGTGTACCAAACGTCACAACGTAACTGGGTGGCTATAAAGGTGCACTACGGGTATCTCCGAAAGTGTCTGTTGGGTTGGCACGAATCGAGACTGGGATTTGTCACTCCGTGTGACGGAGAGGTATCTCTGGGCCCACTCGGTAGGACATCATCATAATGTGCACAATATGACCAAGGGGTTGATCACGGGATGATGTATTACGGAACGAGTAAAGAAACTTGCCGGTAACGAGATTGAACAAGGTATCGGGATACCGACGATCGAATCTCGGGCAAGTACTATACCGCTAGACAAAGGGAATTGAATACGGGATTGATTGAATCCTCGACATTGTGGTTCATCCGATGAGATCATCGTGGAACATGTGGGAGCCAACATGGGTATCCAGATCCCGCTGTTGATTATTGATCGGAGAACGTCTCGGTCATGTCTGCATGGTTCCCGAACCCGTAGGGTCTACACACTTAAGGTTCGATGACGCTAGGGTTATAGGGAATAGATATATGTGGTTACCGAATATTGTTCGGAGTACCGGATGAGATCCCAGATGTCACGAGGAGTTCTGGAATGGTCCGGAGGTAAAGATTTATATATGGGAAGTCCTGTTTTGGTCACCGGAAAAGTTTTGGGTGTTATCGGTAATGTACCGGGACCACTGGGAGGGTCCCGAGGGTCCACCAAGTGGGGCCACCGGCCCCAGAGGGCAGCATGGGCCAAGTGTGGGAGGGGACCAGCCCCAGGTGGGCAGGTGCGCCCCCCCCCCACCAGGGCCCAAGGCGCCTAGGGTTTGGGAAGGGGGCGCCTCCACCTTACTTGGGGGGCAAGTTTCCCCTCTCCCCCCCCCTTGGCCGCACACTAGATGGGATCCAGGGGCTGACGCACCCCTTGGGGTGGGAACCCTAGAGGGGGCGCAGCCCCCTCCATCTCCCCTATATATAGTTGAGGTCTTTGGGGCTGCCAACACAAGAGTTTTCACCTCTCCCTGGCGCAGCCCTACCTCTCTTTCTCCTTGTCTCTCGCGGTGCTTGGCGAAGCCCTGCTGGATTTCCACGCTCCTCCATCACCACCATGCCGTTGTGCTGCTGCTAGATGGAGTCTTCCTCAACCTCTCCCTCTCTCCTTGCTGGATCAAGGCATGGGAGACGTCACCGAGCTGCATGTGTGTTGAACGCGGAGGTGCCGTCCGTTCGGCACTAGGATCATCGGTGATTTGGATCACGACGAGTACAACTCCATCAACCCAGTTCACTTGAACGCTTCCGCTTAGCGATCTACAAGGGTATGTAGATGCACTCTCCTTCCCCTCATTGCTAGATTACTCCATAGATTGATCTTGGTGTTGCATAGAAAATTTTGAATTTCTGCTACGTTCCCCAACAGGTAGGGTACGAAACCACCTCAAAGTATTCTTTCAGATCAATCTATAAAAGAGTTCATACTAGAATAACACCTTAAGACACAAATCAACCAAAACCCTAATGTCACCTAGATACCCCGTTGTCACCTCAAGTATCCGTGGGCATGATTATACGATATGCATCACACAATCTCAGATTCATCCAACCAACATAAAAGTACTTCAAAGAGTGCCCCAAAGTTTCTACCGGAGTGTCAAGAACGTGTGACAACCCCTATGCATAGGTTCCCAATGTCACGAAACCCGCAAGTTGATCACCAAAACATACATCAA
This sequence comes from Triticum timopheevii, assembly GCA_963921465.1. Classification (NCBI taxonomy): domain Eukaryota; kingdom Viridiplantae; phylum Streptophyta; class Magnoliopsida; order Poales; family Poaceae; genus Triticum; species Triticum timopheevii. The sequence continues at coordinate 532,608,462 of OY997264.1, forward strand.
GTGGCACATGATATCCCATTGTCACCACAGATAATCACGGCAAGACATACATCAAGTGTTCTCATAAAACTCAATCCGATAAGATAACTTCAAAGGGGAAACTCAATTCATCGTAAGAGAGTAGAGGGGGAGAAACATCACAAGATCCAACTACAATAGCAAAGATCGGGATACATCAAGATCGTACCATAGATGGAACACGAGAGAGAACACGAGAGAGAAAGAGAGAGATCAAACACATAGCTACTGGTACATACCCTCAGCCCCGAGGGTGAACTACTCCCTCCTCATCAAGGATAGCGCCGGGATGATGAAGATGGCCACCGGTGATGGGATCCCCCTCCGGCAGGGTGCCGGAACGGGCTCCCTAGAGGTTTTTGGTTGCTACAGAGGCTTGCAGCGGCGGAACTCCCCATCTATCTTCTGTTCTGGAAGTTTTACAATACGTAGGTATATATGGGTGCAGGGGGTACGTCGGTGGAGCTACGGGGGCCCCATGAGGTAGGGGGCGCGTCCGGGGGGGTGGGCGCACCCCCCACCCTCGTGGGCAGCCCGTATCTCCCCTGACGTGCACTCCAAGTTCCCCGGGTTGCTTTCCTTCCAAAAAAAACTTCTCCAGTTGATTTCGTTCCGTTTTGACTCCGTCTGATATTCCTTTTCCTCGAAACAATGAAATAGGCATAAAACAGCAAATTTGGGCTGGGCCTCCGGTTAATAGGTTAGTCCCAAAAATAATATAAAAGTGGATAATAAAGCCCAATATTGCCTAAAACAGTAGATAAAGTAGCATGGAGTAATCAAAAATTACAGATACGTTGGAGACGTATCAAGCATCCCCAAGCTTAATTCCTGCTCGTCCTTGAGTAGGTAAATGATAAAAAAAGAAATTTTGATGTGGAATGATACTTTGGCATAATTTCAACATAAATCTTCTTAATTGTGATATGAATATTCAGATCCGAAAGATTCAAGACAAAAGTTCATATTGACATAAAAATGTAATACTTCAAGCATACTAACTAAGCAATTATGTCTTCTCAAAATAGCATGGCAAAAGAAAGTTCATCCCTACAAAATCATATAGTTAGGCTATGCTTCATTTTCGTCACACAAAGATGTTCCCAACTTCTATACCCCCGATGACAAGCCAAGCAATTGTTTCATACTTAAATAATCTCAAACTTTTTCAACCTTCATGCAATACATGAGCGCGATCCATGGATATAGCACTATGGGTGGAATAGAATATGATGATGGGGATTGTGTGGAGAAGACAAAAAAGGAGAAAGTCTCACATTGACGATGCTAATCAACGGGCTATGGAGATGCCCATCAATTGATGTCAACATGAGGAGTAGGGATTGCCATGCAACGGATGCACTAGAGCTATGAATACTCAACAAAAGAAAACTAGTGGGTGTGCATCCAACTCGCTTGCTCATGAAGACCTATTGCATTTGAGGAAGCCCATCGTAGGAATATACAAGCCAAGTTCTATAATGAAAAATTCCCACTAGTATAAAAAGACAACTTATGAGACTCACTACATGAAGAACAAGGTGCTACTTTGAAGCACAAGATATGAGACTCGCTACATGAAGAACAAGGTGCTACTTTGAAGCACAAGTGTGTAAAAAGAGATAGTAGCATTGCCCTTTTTATTTATTTATATTTTTTTGTCCCTTTCTTTTTTTTTCTTTTGGCCTTTCTCTTTTTTTCTTTTTTTGGGCAATGCTCTAATAACGATGATCATCACACTTCTATTGATTACAACATAGGGATTACAACTCGAAACTTAGAACAAGATTTGACTCTATATGAATGCCTCCAGCGGTGTATCGGGATGGTGCAATGAATCAAGAGTGACATGTATGAAAATAATGCATGGTGGCTTTGCCACAAATACGATGTCAACTACATGATCATGCAATGGCAATATGACAAAAGTAATGTATGTCATGATGATGATGGAACTTGCATGGCAATATATCTCGGAATGGCTATGGAAATGCCATGATAGGTAGGTATGGTGGCTGTTTTGAGGAACATATAAGGAGGTTTATGTGTGATAGAGCGTATCGTATCACGGGGTTTGGATGCGCCGGCGAAGTTTGCACCAACTCTCAAGGTGAGAAAGGGCAATGCACGGTACCGAAGAGGCTAGCAAAGGTGGAAAGGTGAGAGTACGTATAATCCATGGACTCAACATTAGTCAAAAGAACTCATATACTTATTGCAAAAATTTAGAAGTCATCAAAAATCAAGTACTACGCGCATGCTCCTAGGGGGATAGATTGGTAGGAAAAGACCATCGCTCGTCCCCGACCGCCACTCATAAGGATGCACAAGCCAGGTACACTTCATGTTTCAAATTTGTTACACAACTTTAACCATACGTGCATAGGGATGGCAATGCGTACCCATTACCCGCGTACCCTACGGGTAAAAACCCTATTAGGGTAAGGGTATGGGACAAAACTTTACCCATGGGTACTTAAATGGTAAAAATATCATACCCATCGGGTTGAGAGGGTGCGGGTATGGGATCGTATAACCCATGCCCGCATACCCATGTACCCATCTAAAATGTTGACAAGTGGGTTCCCTTTAATATCCTAATGTATTAATTTTTCTCTCCTAATTGCGCTAGGTAAAAACTCTAATGTGTAGTCAAAGTATCACTATAATTTATCATGATTTTGTGAACTCAAAGTGTATGCCTATGTGTTGTTGTTTAACATTTTTATGTATCGCTATATCGGTAAGTATTTTTTTATGAGAATGTGTTGTTGTTACATTATGTTGCTGTACATTGTTGTTTAAAATGTGTTGCTATTAATAATGATTATATGTAGCTTTTTGCAGCTATTTTCTATGCAACTGATGTGTTGTAAACACGGGTATTTTTACCAGCTGGTACCCATATATCCCAGTCGGGTGACGGGTATGGGAAAAAATTGTACCCTTGATGGGTATGGGTATGGGTGATGGGTAAGTTCAGGGTGGACGGGTAAGGGTATGGGGTGGCTCTACCCGTACCCAAACCCTGCGGGTGCCATCCCTATATGTGCATGCTACGGGACTTGCAAACTTCAACACAAGCATTTCTCAAATTCACAATTACTCAACTAGCACGACTTTGATATTATTACCTCCATATCTCAAAACAATTATCAAGCATCAAACTTATCTTAGTATTCAATTTACTCAAAAGAAAGTTTCACATATCTTGAATACCAAGTATATTAACATTAATTTAATTACCATGCTATTAACAACTCTCAAAATAATCTAAGTGAAGCATGAGAGATCAACAGTTCTTTAAAACAAATCCACGACCGTGCTCTAAAAGATCTAAGTGAAGCACTAGAGCAAAAATTATCACGCTCAAAAGATATAAGTGAAGCACATAGAGTATTCTAGCAATTTCCAATTCATGTATGGCTCTCTCTTATTAAAGAATTTCAGATCTTGGTATCTTATTCAAACAGCAAGCAAAGCTAAAGAAAACTACATTGCAAGGATAGCACAACTCATGTGAAGAAGCAAAAACTTAGGCTCAACCAATACTAACCGATAGTTGTTGAAGAAGAAAGGGGGATGCCTACCGGGGCATCCCCAAGCTTAGATGCTTGAGACTTCTTGAAATATTATCTTGGGGTGCCTTGGGCATCCCCAAGCTTGAGCTTTTGTGTCTCCTTAATTCCTCTCATATCATGGTTTCTCTTTTTATCAAAAGCTTCATTCACAACAAACTCAACAAGAACTCGTGAGATAGGTTAGTATAACCAATGCAAAACCTTATCATTTTCTACTGTAACAAATCACTAAAATAATTATTCAACATTGAATACTAAATGCCTCTGCATATTTAATACTCCTATCACCAAATAGAATCATTAAACAAGCAAACATATGCAAACAATGCAACCATAACAGCAATCTGTCAAAACAGTACAGTCTGTAAACAATGTAGAAGTAACAATACTTCCCTAACTCCAAAAATTATGAACTAAAATTCCCACTGTAATAAATTTATCAGAGCTCATTATGCAAAAGGTTTCAACATTATATCACTCTCTGACTTTTCTACGGAATTTTTGCAACAGCGGTAAACTTTCTGTTTTCAGACAGCAACATTTATATTAGCAAAATAAGCATGGTAAAGGCTATCCTTGACTTCTTTATTGAAACTAAAGATGCAAAACATTAATCTAAATAACAGCAAGCAAATACTAACAAAAGAAAATGACGCTCCAAGCAAAACACATACCATGTGATGAATAAAAACATAGCTCCAAGTAAAGTTACCGATGAACGAAGACGAAAGAGGGGATGCGATCCGGGGCAGCCCCAAGCTTAGGCTCTTGCCACTCCTTATTCCGTAGTCCATCGAATCTTTACGCAAAACTTGAAAACTTCACAACACAAAACTTAACAGAAAACTCGTACGCTCCGTTAGTATAAGAAAATAAAACAACCACTTAGGTACTGTAATGAACTCATTCTAAATTCATATTGTTGTAATATCTATTGTATTCCAACTTATCTATGGTTCATACCCTCCGATGCTACTCATAGATTCATCAAAATAAGCAAACAACACATAGAAAACAGAATCTGTCAAAAACAGAATAGTCTGTAGTAATTTGTATCAAACTTATACTTCTGGAACTCCAAAAATCCTACCAAACTAGGACGTCCTAAGCAATTCGCGTACCAATCCAGAGCAGAACGAATCAGATCAGAAGCACGTTTCTGTGAATTAACAAAACTAATTTACTGGGTGAAAAAGTTTCTGATTTTCAGCAGGATCAACACAACTATCACCGTAAGCTATCCTAAAGGTCTTACTTGGCACTTTATTGAAACAAAAGCTATATGTCGGTGTCAAAACCGGTGGATCTAGGGTAGGGAGTCCCGAACTGTGCGTCTAGGCGGATGGTAACAGGAGACAAGGGACACGATGTTTTTACCCAGGTTCGGGCCCTCTCGGTGGAGGTAAAACCCTACTCCTGCTTGATTAATAATGATGATATGGGTAGTACAAGAGTAGATCTACCACGAGATCAAAGAGGCTAAACCCTAGAAGCTAGCCTATGGTATGATTGTTGTTCGTCCTACGGACTAAAACCCTCCGGTTTATATAGACACCAGAGAGGGTTAGGGTTACACAGAGTCGGTTACAATGGTAGGAGATCTACATATCTGTATCGCCAAGCTTGCCTTCCACGCCAAGGAAAGTCCCATCCGGACACGGGACGAAGTCTTCAATCTTGTATCTTCACAGTCCAGTAGTCCGGCCAACGGTGATAGTTCGGCTATCCGGACACCCCCTAATCCAGGACTCCCTCAGTAGCCCCTGAACCAGGCTTCAATGACGACGAGTCCGGCGTGCATATTGTCTTCGGCATTGCAAGGCGGGTTCCTCCTCCGAATACTTCATAGAAGATTTTGAACACAAGGATAGTGTCCGACTCTACAAAATAAGTTCCAGATACCACCGTAGAGAGAATAATCTTTACACAAATTCAATCTATTGACGTATTCTGCGGTGTGACATCACACCACGGCCAAGCCTTTATTGGAATCGTTTTTACTGTCCCACCTCAGCGTGTTTAGCGAGGCGGTTTCCTTGGCACGTCTTATCAAAGCGGAGATCGTGCCCCCTTATTCCGGGATTCTCATCAATATGGGCGTGGGTAACCCAACCGCGCCATTGATTACAGCGCTTGGGAGATAAGCGAGTTTTACCAGGCTGGTGGGGACGAATAGTTTCGTCCGTCCATATAAGGGGATAAGAATCCACCTTTTTACCTATGCCTTCTTCCTCCTTTGCTTATCCGCGCACTCGAGCTCCAGCGCCCAAGTCCGCACATCTCGCCTCAACCTTCCCCAGCCGTGTCCGGAGCGGGAGGCAAGTGGATGGCCTCCTCTGTCATGGAGGGGCACATCAAAAAGTTGAGGAAAGCCAGATACCCGCACAACGACATTGCGCACCGGCTTCCAGACGAGGGGTAGCTCGTCCCCACCCCCAGGCCCCATGAGAGGGTGGTGTTCCTTCCCCATTTCCTCCGCGGACTGGGCTTCCCACTCCACCCATTTGTCCGGGGGCTCATGTTCTACTATGGCATGGATTTCCACGATCTGGCCCCGAATTTCATCCTCAACATCTCAGCATTTATCATTGTGTGAGAGGCCTTCCTCCGCATCAAACCCCACTTCGGCTTATGGCTGAAGACCTTCAATGTCAAGCCGAAGGTAGTGGGTGGCCGGCTGGCGGAGTGCGGAGGCGCCATGGTGGGCAAGATGCTCAACGTCATATGGCTCGAGGGCGCCTTCATGGAAACCATCAAAGGGTGGCAATCGGGATGGTTCTACATCACCGAGCTGCGTGACCCTGAATGGGCAGCGGCCCCCGAATTCAGATCTGGCATCCCCACACGGCTCACCTCCTGGAAAGAGAAGGGCCTGACATGGGGTGATTTGGAAGAGCTGACCGGACTCCAAACCTGCGTCCAAAATCTTGTGAACAAGAAGATCAAGCTCGTCAACGTAGTCCAGGTCATGCTCATTCGCCGGATCCTCCCGTGCCAACAACGGGCCTTCAACTTGTGGGAGTTTGATCCGGCACAGCACCAAACCTTGAGCAGGCTCTTCGACACTACGTACGAAGATGCCTGGAAGGTGCTGTTCAAGGGTGCCGAGGCTCCCGCATCCGCTACCGAAGATCGCGGATTCAGCTCGCAGTGTCAAGCCGGCGAGGTAAGCTATTTTACCCTTTACAGGACACTTGTTTTTCATAGTTTGACTCTATGCGGGATCTAAACTCCCTTACCTTTGACAGGCCTGATAGAAGAAGTCCGGGCAGGTTAACTGTCCGGCTCCCTTACCAGAAGACCCAGCGGATGCCCGATTGACGGGGCTGCTGGTTCCGGCACCTCACGTGGTGCCGGATAAGAAGGCCAAAAAGAAGGCCACGGGAACCCGAAAGAGTTCCCGGTGTTAGGTATTATCGGACTCATCGTCCGATGACTCCGAGGCGGACTCCTCCCGTGAAGACGAGGAGGAGAAAAAAGAGGCTTCTCCCCCAGCGGGGGGAGAGAAGAAAAGGAAGGCCTCCCCAACTGGGGAGGCCGGAGGGTCCAAGAAGGGAAGGACCCTTCCTCCGGACTACTCCACCAACGCCCGACGACAGCGAAGAGGAGTGGCCATCGAGGGCTAAGCCCCTGGCGACATCGTAAGTGTCCGGATACCAGAATAATTCATGATTTTTCATTTGTCGCATAGTGTCTTCTAACGCCGAATACAACCATGTAGCCCGCCCAAGGACAAGCTCCCCGCTTCATCGAGTGGCTCCCTGGATTCGTCGGATGTGAAGAGCACTTCACTCCCGACCGCCTCCTCCCCTCGTGATGCAGACGACACCGCGGTGGAGTCCCAAAAGGGGCCCGACCAGGAGGTGGTGGTCCTGGAGGCGCCGCAAGGCGACCTCCCGGACTCCAGGCGCAAAGGGGGCAAAACCCCAGAGGGCTCTAAGTCCGGCCCTGTGCCGGACTCCATACCGGAACCTTCAGTGGTTCCGAAGTTCGGCAGGCGGCCCCTTCATAAGAAGGGCGAGACTGCAACGCCGGTGGCCTCCGTCCAACCGGAGGCACCGGACAGCTTGCTGGAGGCGCTTAACGGCGCCTCCATCGACGAGGAGCACCGCACTATCATGAGTGCTGTGATCCAGAAAGTTCAGTCCGCTAAGAGCGGGCTGACTAAAGCCTGTACCAGCCTTCTAACAGGCTTTGAGGTAAGTTTTTAAGATATGTAAGAATATTACCCATAGACAGTAGCCCCTGATGCTTAGTTCGGTGTTCGGAAAAAAAAAGCCGAGCTGAGGATCTAAAAAGATATACGCAGGAGTCTAACATAAATATGTCAATATGGGAATGCAGGCTGCGCTGCTGACCTCTGCCGCACTGACTACGGAGGTCAATGCATTGAAGGAGAGCCTCGAGTGGTCCGAGAACGAGCTCGGCCTTGCCAAGAAGCGGCTCAAGGACAAGGAAGGTAAGTAATACCTTATTAAAGTAATACCTTATAGAAAGGATTTGGTTGCAAAAAATGACAGGAATAACATGAGTATTGCAGGGGCCACGAACGAGGTGGCGACCCTGAAGGAAGCGGTGTCCTAGGCCGAGAAAACTGCGGCCTTGGAGCGCACCGAGCGAGAGAAGCAGGAGGCGCGGGTGGCGGAGGTGCGGCAAGAGCTCCAGGCTCTCGTGGAAAAACACGAGAGTTTGGAGCGTGACTCGAAGACTCGAGAGTCCGATCTCGCCTTGGCTCTTGAGAGTGCCAAAGCCGCTAAGGCCGAAGCCCAGAAGGCCCTCCAGGAGATTGAGGCGATAAAAAAGATAGCGGTGGGTAAGGCATTCTTCATGCAAAGCAAGCATGTCAAAGTGATATCTGTTACTTACCCGGATTCGGAGCTCTCCAGCAGCGTTCGCAGATCTGCCCTGTAGTGTGTCCGATGCTGCCGCATTCCACCGAGCCGAGGAGGGGAGCTTGACGGAGAAGGTGTTCTGGTCTCAATATGCTGAGGCCGGACATCCGGTGCCCCTGAGCGACCAGCTGAAGCAGCTAGTCGAGCTCCACAAGGTGGCCGAACAGGCCATGAGGGGCCTCATAGTTCGGCTATGGCCTAAAGAAGCCATGCCTGGGAGCTACTTCAGTCTGGTGCGGCGGCTGGTGGACACATGACCATGGATTGAAGTCATCAAGTGTTCCGTCTGCATTGAAGGTGCCCGTCGGGCCCTTGCCCGTGCTAAAGTGCACTGGGGCAAGATGGACGCTGAGAAGCTTGTGACGGACGCGCCACCGCCGAGCAGGGAGTATCGCAGGCCCGAGATGTACTATCAGGGCGTCCTGAAGGGTGCCCGCCTTATAGCGGGTGAATGCTCCAAAGATGTAATTTTTGAGTAGACTCGCATCTATTATCATGTACGCTGAAAACTTTGTTCATATGCGCTAAGCAATGCTTGTTAATTTAAAATATTACCTTCTGTGCGGCCGTTTATCAAATTTGAGAGATGGCGAGTCGTTGGCTTCAGCCCCCATGCCACGAGTGCTGGGGTGTTCGGGATAAACTTGAGCGCTCTTGTTCCCATTCTTGGGTCCTTCGAGGGAGGCGTTCAACACGACGAACAAGGCAACCGGACTATAATGCTTGAACACTCTCACTTAGCCATAGAATTCTATAATTTTAAATTTCGGCGAAGCCCCTGGTATTCGGAAGACCGAGTTCGGGGCGCTATCCACGCCTTGGCCGGACAATGCCGACTCCTCGCTCTAAGCGGCATGAGTCTTTAGGGACCCGAAAAACCTCTCGAATAGCGACCGGCTCTTGCCCTATCATGATGGTCAGGTTTAGCTTTCTCCACTGAGGTGCTCAACCCAGCTCAACCGGGGCACAATCATAGTGGTTCTCCCAGCGCTACCTTAGCCGATATAACGGAACGTAAGGTACCAAAACATGGGAGCCGGGCAAACCCAACTATTGACCCAAGACATGATTCGGAGCCGATGCAGATAATGCTATAAGTTCGGGGTGCCGCACTTGTGAAAGTGTTCGTACTTATCACACCATGTTTTGGGGTACTTAAGCCCCTGGTGTATTTGGCCGTACCAAAGCGTACGGGTGCAACATGTCATAAGTGAACATATATAGATAGAAAAAGGAATGCAATAATAAGCAGAAGCTATGTATTGTTTATTCAAAAGATACTGCAATGAAAGCAGAACGATACAAATAGTGTGATAAGCAAGGGATGGGACTATTTAACATGTCCCCCTCCAGGGGTAGGCTGTGGGATGGTATGTAAAACAGGTATACTACTCGTAATAGAGACCACTTGGACACTCGACGTAGCTTTTCTGCTTCCCTGGCTGTTGCATCGTGAGTTCGGTGATTCTACTGCCGGACAGGGCTTCTGGAAAACGGAGTCCTGAGAATAAGGAAAAAAAGAATGACACAATTGGGAGCCCCTGGTGCGGTTGAGCCGCACTCTGGGCATGTCGTGGTCGTGCCCCTCCCCTATGCCCATGGTATCTCTAGAGCATAGTTATGTATGCGTGGTACTGGTTTCGCAATTTCGCGAGGGCTAGGGTTGGGGCCGCATTGCTACGTGTGCTCGGAACGTGCCAGGCGGTCTTGTTGTAGGTTACTCCGGGCGCGCTTGACGGTGTCCGGACGTTTAGTAGTCGGACTCGAGAATTGCCTTAAGAGGCTGCTTTGTACTTCCACCGCGAGGGCCGCCTTATGCTCCTCTGTTTGGAGAGAGCGTTCGGTGTTTCCATTGACCGTGATTACTCCTCGACGGCCTGGCATCTTGAGCTTAAGGTATGCGTAGTGCGGCACCGCATTGAATTTTGCAAATGCAGTTCGTCCGAGCAGTGCATGATAGCCGCTGCGGAACGGGACTATGTCGAAGATTAATTCCTCGCTTCGGAAGTTATACGGGGATCCGAAGACCACTTCGAGTGTAATTGAGCCTGTACAGTTGGCCTCTACACCTGGTATGAAGCCTTTAAAGGTCGTTTTTGTGGGTTTAATCCTTGAGGGGTCTATACCCATTTTGCGCACTGTATCCTGGTAAAGCAGGTTCAGGCTGCTGCCGCCGTCCATCAGGACTCTAGTGAGGTGAAATCCGTCAATGATTGGGTCAAGAACCAATGCGGCGAATCCGCCTTGGCGGATACTAGTGGGGTGGTCCCTTCGATCAAAAGTGATCGGGCAGGAGGACCACGGGTTGAACTTTGGGGCGACTAGCTCCATCGCGTGTACGTCCCTTAGTGCACGCTTCCGCTCCCTTTTGGGTATGTGGGTTGCGTATATCATGTTCACCATCCGCACTTGTGGGGGAAAGCCCTTCTGTCCTCTATTGTTCGGCGGCCGGGGCACCTCCTCACCATTGCTATGCAGCCCCTTGTCATTGTTTTCGGCATCTATCTTGCCTGCCTGCTTGAACACCCAACAATCCCTGTAGGTGTGGTTGGCTGGTTTTTCGAGGGTGCCATGTATCTGGCACGACCGATCGAGTATTCGGTCCAAATTGGACGGGCCCTGAGTATTTCTTTTGAACGGCTTTTTCCGCTGACCGGGTTTAGAGCCTCTGAATCCGGCATTGACTGCCGTATCTTCAGCATTATTGCCGTTAATGCGGCGCTTGTGCTTGTTGCGACGCGACCTGCCATTGCTGTCCTTGGTATCCGAACTACCAGGGTTTTGGTCAGGTTGTTGATACGTCTCCAATGTATCTATAATTTTTGATTGCTCCATGCTACTTTATCTACTGTTTTAGGCAATACTAGGCTTATCCACTTTTATATTACTTTTGGGACTAACCTATTAACCGGAGGCCCAGCCCAGATTTGCTGTTTTATGCCTATTTCAGTGTTTCGAGGAAAAGGAATATCAAAGGGAGTCAAAATGGAACGAAATCAACTGGAGAAGTTATTTTTGGAAGGAAACACACCTGATGGACTTGGACCCCACGTCAGAAGATACGGCAGGTGCTCACAAGGGTGGGGGGCGCGCCCTCCCCCCTGGACACGCCCCCCTGCCTCGTGGGGCCCCCGTAGCTCCACCGACGTTCCCTCTGCACCCATATATACCTACGTACCCTAAAACTTTCAGAACAGAAGATAGATCGGGAGTTCCGCCGCTGCAAGCCTCTGTAGCCACCAAAAGCCAATCGGGACCCTGTTTCGGCACCCTGCCGGAGGGAGATCCCATCACCGGAGGCCATCTTCATCATCCCGGCGCTATCCATGACGAGGAGGGAGTAGTTCACCCTCGGGGCTGAGGGTATGTACCAGTAGCTATGTGTTTGATCTCTCTCTCGTGTTCTCTATCGTGTTCCTCTATGGCACGATCTTGATGTATCCCGAGCTTTGCTATTGTAGTTGGATCTTATGATGTTTCTCCCCCTCTACTCTCTTGTGATGAATTGAGTTTCCCCTTTGAAGTTATCTTATCGGATTGAGTCTTTTATGAGAACACTTGATGTATGTCTTGTCGTGATTATCTGTGGTGACAATGGGATATCATGTGCCACTTGATGTATGTTTTGGTGATCAACTTGCGGGTTTCGTGACATTGGGAACCTATGCATAGGGGTTGGCACACGTTCTTGACTCTCCGGTAGTAGCTTTGGGGCACTCTTTGAAGTACTTTTATGTTGGTTGGATGAATCTGAGATTGTGTGATACATATCATATAATCATGCCCACGGATACTTGAGGTGACAATGGAGTATCTAGGTGACATTATGGTTTTGGTTGATTTGTATCTTAAGGTGTTATTCTAGTACGAACTCTTTTATAGATCGATCCGAAAGAATAGCTTTGTGGTGGTTTCGTACCCGACCATAATCTCTACGTTTGTTCTCCGCTATTAGTGGCTTTGGAGTGACTCTTTGTTGCATGTTGAGGGCTTGTCATATGTTCTATCTATGTTATTATTGTTGAGAGAACTTGCACTAGTGAAAGTATGAACCCTAGGCCTTGTTTCCTATCATTGCAATACCGTTTACGCTCACTTTTACCGCTTGTTACCTTGCTGTTTTTATTATTTCAGATTACAAAAACCTATATCTACTATCTATTTTGCACTTGTATCATCATCTCTTCGCCGAACTAGTGCACCTATACAATTTACCATTGTATTGGGTGTGTTGGGGACACAAGAGACTTTTTGTGATTTGGTTGCAGGGTTGCTTGAGAGAGACCATCTTCATCCTACGCCTCCTACGGATTGATAAACCTTAGGTCATCCACTTGAGGGAAATGTGCTACTGTCCTACAAACCTGTGCACTTGCAGGCCCAACAACGTCTACAAGAAGAAGGTTGTGTAGTAGACATCAAGCTCTTTTCTGGCGCCGTTGCCGGGGAGGCTAGGTAAGTGAAGGTATATCTTTAGATCTTGCAATTGAATCTTTTTGTTTCTTGTTTTAGCACTAGTTTAGTTTATCAAAGAAAACTACAAAAAAATGGAGTTGAGTTTGTCTCATACGCTTCACCTTTTTAATATCTTTCGTGAGTATGATGGAAAGGATAATTTTTCTCAAGTACTAGAAGAAGAAATCTATAGAATGTTTGGTACTAAATCTTTGAATGATGAGCATGATTGCAATGTTGTTAGTATGAATTCCTTGAATATCCATGATGCTAATGATATGCAAAGCCACCAGCTTGGGGAAGCTATGTTTGATGGAGATGATATTTTTTGTCCCCCAAGCTTTGATGTGCAAATTTACTATGATAAAAGCATGCCTCCTATCTATGATGATTATTGTGATGATACGTATGCTATAAAGAAGAAGTTTGCTTATGTGGAAAGTAGTAAATCTTCTATGCTTGTAGATCATGAAAAGAATGTTATAGGTGCTGGTTATATTGTTGAATTCATTCATGATGCTACTGAAAATTATTATGAGAGAGGAACATATGCTTGTAGGAATTGCAATAATGTCAAGTTTCCTCTCTATGTGCTTAAATTCTTGAAGCTATGCTTGTTGTACCATCCTATGCTAGTTGATTATTGTTCCAATAAGTTGTTTGCTCACAAAATCCCTATGCATAGGAAGTGGGTTAGACTTAAATGTGCTAGTCATATGCTTCATGATGCTCCCGTTACGTTTCAATTCTTATCTTTTTTGTGAGCATCATTGTCATCATCATGCCTAGCTAAAAGGCATTAAAGAAAAGCGCTTGTTGGGAGACAACCCAATATGTATCCTTACTGTTTTTGTGTGTCCACTTGATTATGCTACTATAGTAATCATGTTTTATAGCTTTTGTTTCAATAAAGTGCCAAGTAGAACCTTTGGCAAGACTTGGGTGAAGTTTATATGATCTTGCTGTGAAAAACAGAAACTTTAGCGCTCACGCGATTAGCTGCCATTTTTTACTGGAGAGTGATTTTAGGTTTATTATTTTGCAGATTATTAATAGACAAAATTCTCAGGTCCAGCAATTTATTTCATAATTTTTGGGGTTCCAGAAGTATACGTTTTATACAGATTACTACAGACTGTTCTGTTTTTGACAGATTCTGTTTTCTATGTGTTGTTTGCTTATTTTGATGCATCTATGGCTAGTATTAAGTGGTATGAACCATAGATAAGTTGGAGTACAGTAGATATTACACCAATATGAATTTAGAATGGGTTCATTACAGTACCTAAGTGGTGGTTTTATTTTCTTATACTAACGGAGCTTACGAGTTTTGTTTTGAGTTTTGTGTGGTTGAAGTTTTCAAGTTTTGGGTAAGGATTCGATGGACTATGGAATAATGAGTGGCAAGAGCCTAAGCTTGGGGATGCCCAAGGCACCCCAAGGTAATATTCAAGGACAACCAAGCAACTAAGCTTGGGGATGCCCGGAAGGCATCCCCTCTTTCGTCTTCGTTCATCGGTAACTTTACTTGGGGCTATATTTTTATTCACCACATGATATGTGTTTTTCTTGGAGCGTCAATTTCTTTTGTTAGTTTTTGCTTGCTGTTAGTTAGAATTGTGTTTCGCCTCTTTAGTTTCAATAAAACAAGTCAAGGATAGCCTTTGCCATGCTTATTTTGCTAGTTTGCATGTTGCTGTTTGAAAACAGAAAGTTTACCACTGTTGCAAAAATTCCCTAAAAAAGTCAGAGCATGGTCTAACGTTGAATCTTTTTTCATATTGAGATCTGATAAATTTATTACAGTGGGAATTTTAGTTCATAATTTTTGGAGTCAGGGAAGTATTGATACTCTTGCATTATTTACAGACTGTACTGTTTTGACAGATTGCTGTTATGGTTGCATTGTTTGCATTTGTTTGTTTGTTTAATGATTCTATTTGAGGATAGGAGTATTAAATATGCAGAGGCATTTAGTATGCAATGTTGAATAATAATTTTAGTGATTTGTTACAGTAGAAAATGATAAGGTTTTGCATTGGTTTATACTAACCTATCTCACGAGTTCTTGTTGAGTTTGTTGTGAATGAAGCTTTTGATAAAAAGAGAAACCATGATATGAGAGGAATTAAGGAGACACAAAAGCTCAAGCTTGGGTATGCCCAAGGCACCCCAAGATAAGATTTCAAGAAGTCTCAAGCATCTAAGCTTGGGGAGCCCCGGTAGGCATCCCACCTTTCTTCTTCAACAACTATCGGTTAGTATCGGTTGAGCCTAAGTTTTTGCTTCTTCACATGAGTTGTGCTATCCTTGCATTGTAGTTTCCTTTAGCTTTGCTTGCTGTTTGAATAAGTATCAAGATATGAAATTCTTTAATGAGAGAGAGCCTTACACAAATTGGAATTTGCTAGAATACTCTATGTGCTTCACTTATATCTTTTGAGCTTGATAGTTTTGCTCATAGTGCTTCACTTATATCTTTTGAGCGTGATAATTTTTGCTCTAGTGCTTCATTTAGATCTTTTAGAGCACGGTGGTGGATTTGTTTTAAAGAAACTTGATCTCTCATGCTTCACTTAGATTATTTTGAGAGTTGTTAATAGCATGGTAATTTGCTTAATATTAATATACTTGGTATTCAAGATATGTGAAACTTTCTTTTGAGTGAGTTGAATACTAAGATAAGTTGGATGCTTGATAATTGTTTTGAGATATGGAGGTAATAATATCAAAGTCGTGCTAGTTGGGTGATTATGAATTCAAAGAATGCTTGTGTTGAAGTTAGCAAGTCCTGTAGCATGCATGTATGGTTAAAGTTGTGTAACAAATTGGAAACATGAAGTGTACCTGGCTTGTGCATCCTTATGAGTGGCGGTCGGGGGCGAGCGATGGTCTTTTCCTACCAATCTATCCCCCTAAGAGCATGCGCGTAGTAGTTGAATTTTTGATGACTTCTAAATTTTTGCAATAAGTATATGAGTTCTGTTGACTAATGTTGAGTCCATGGATTATACGCACTCTCACCTTTCCACCTTTGCTAGCCTCTTCGGTACCGTGCATTGCCCTTTCTCATCTTGAGAGTTGGCGCAAACTTCGCCGATGCATCCAAACCCCGTGATACGATACGCTCTATCACACATAAACCTCCTTATATCTTCCTCAAAACAGCCACCATACCTACCTATCATGGCATTCCATAGCCATTCCGAGATATATTGCCATGCAACTTCCATCATCATCATCATGACATACATTACTTTTGTCATATTGCCATTGCATGATCTTGTAGTTGACATCGTATTTGTGGCAAAGCCACCATGCATTATTTTCCATACATGTCACTCTTGATTCATTGCACCATCCCGGTACACCGCCGGAGGCATTCATATAGAGTCAAATATTGTTCTAAGTTTCGAGTTGTAATCCTTATGTTGTAATCAATAGAAGTGTGATGATCATCATTATTAGAGCATTGCCCAAAAAAATCAAAAAAAAAAAGAGAAAGGCCAAAAAAAAGGCCCAAAAAAAGAAGAAAGGCCAAAAAGAAAAAAAAGAAAGGCCCAAAAAAATAAAAAAAATAAAAAGGGCAATGCTACTATCTCTTTTCCACACTTGTGCTTCAAAGTAGCTCCTTGTTCTTCATATAGTGAGTCTCATATATTGTGCTTCAAAGTAGCACCTTATTCTTCATGTAGTGAGTCTCATAAGTTGTCTTTTCATACTAGTGGGAATTTTTCATTATAGAACTTGGCTTGTATATTCCTACGATGGGCTTTCTCAAATGCCCTAGGTCTTCGTGAGCAAGCGAGTTGGATGCACACCCACTAGTTTTCTTTTATTGAGCATTCATAGCTCTAGTGCATCCGTTGCATGGCAATCCCTACTCACTCACATCGATATCTATTGATGGGCATCTCCATAGCCCGCTGATACGCCTAGTTGATGTGAGAATTTCTCTTTTTTTGTCTTCTCCACACAATCCCCATCATCATATTCTATTCCACCCATAGTGCTATATCCATGGCTCACGCTCATGTATTGCGTGAAGGTTGAAAAGTTTGAGATTATTTAAGTATGAAACAATTGTTTGGCTTGTCATCGGGGGTATAGAAGTTGGGAACATCTTTGTGTGACGAAAATGAAGCATAGCCTAACCATATGATTTTGTAGGGATGAACTTTCTTTTGCCATGTTATTTTGAGAAGACATGATTGCTTTGATTAGTATGCTTGAAGTATTATTATTTTTGTGTCAATATGAACTTTTGTCTTGAATCTTTCGGATCTGAATATTCATATCAAAATTAAGAAGATTTACATTGAAATTATGCCAAAGTATCACTCCGCATCAAAAATTCTTTTTTTATCATTTACCTACTCGAGGACGAGCAGGAATTAAGCTTGGGGATGCTTGATACGTCTCCAACGTATCTATAATTTTTGATTGCTCCATGCTACTTTATCTACTGTTTTAGGCAATACTAGGCTTTATTATCCACTTTAATATTACTTTTGGGACTAACCTATTAACCGGAGGCCCAGCCCAGATTTGTTGTTTTATGCCTATTTCAGTGTTTCGAGGAAAAGGAATATCAGACGGAGTCAAAACGGAACGAAATCAACTGGAGAAGTTATTTTTGGAAGGAAACCCACCTGATAGACTTGGACCCCACGTCAGAAGATACGGGAGGTGCTCACGAGGGTGGGGGGCGTGCCTTCCCCCCTGGGCGCGCCCCCTGCCTCGTGGGGCCCCCGTAGCTCCACTGACGTTCCCCCTGCACCCATATATACCTACGTACCCTAAAACTTCCAGAACAGAAGATAGATCGGGAGTTCCGCCGCCGCAAGCCTCTGTAGCCACCAAAAGCCAATCGGGACCCTGTTCCGGCACCCTGCCAGAGGGGGATCCCATCACCGGAGGCCATCTTCATCATCCCGATGCTATCCATGACGAGGAGGGAGTAGTTCACCCTTCGGGCTGAGGGTATGTACCAGTAGCTATGTGTTTGATCTCTCTCTCTCTCTCGTGTTCCTCTATGGCACGATCTTGATGTATCCCGAGCTTTGCTATTGTAGTTGGATCTTATGATGTTTCTCCCCCTCTACTCTCTTGTGATGAATTGAGTTTCCCCTTTGAAGTTATCTTATCGGATTGAGTCTTGTATGACAACACTTGATGTATGTCTTGCCGTGATTATCTGTGGTGACAATGGGATATCATGTGCCACTTGATGTATGTTTTGGTGATCAACTTGCGGGTTTCGTGACATTGGGAACCTATGCATAGGGGTTGGCACACGTTCTTGACTCTCCGGTAGTAGCTTTGGGGCACTCTTTGAAGTACTTTTATGTCGATTGGATGAATCTGAGATTGTGTGATGCATATCGTATAATCATGCCCACGGATACTTGAGGTGACAATGGAGTATCTAGGTGACATTAGGGTTTTGGTTGATTTGTATCTTAAGGTGTTATTCTAGTACGAACTCTTTTATAGATCGATCCGAAAGAATAGCTTTGTGGTGGTTTCGTACCCGACCATAATCTCTACGTTTGTTCTCCGCTATTAGTGGCTTCAGAGTGACTCTTTGTTGCATGTTGAGGGATTTTCATATGTTCTATCTATGTTATTATTGTTGAGAGAACTTGCACTAGTGAAAGTATGAACCCTAGGCCTTGTTTCCTATCATTGCAATACCGTTTACGCTCACTTTTACCGCTCGTTACCTTGCTGTTTTTATTATTTCAGATTACAAAAACCTATATCTACTATCTATTTTGCACTTGTATCATCATCTCTTCGCCGAACTAGTGCACCTATACAATTTACCATTGTATTGGGTGTTTTGGGAACACAAGAGACTTTTTGTTATTTGGTTGCAGGGTTGCTTGAGAGAGACCATCTTCATCCTACGCCTCCTACGGATTGATAAACCTTAGGTCATCCACTTGAGGGAAATGTGCTACTATCCTACAAACCTGTGCACTTGCAGGCCCAACAACGTCTACAAGAAGAAGGTTGTGTAGTAGACATCAGTTGTTACTACGAGCTAGCCAGCTGTCCTCTCCCGCGCAGAAGCGGGTCATGAGTGATGTGAGGGCTGCCATGGATTTCGGCTTTTCCTGTCCTAGGTGCCGGGCAAGCCACTCGTCGCGGATGTTATGTTTGAAGGCTGCAAGGGCCTCTGCATCTGGACAGTCAACAATTTGATTTTTCTTGGTTAAGAACCATGTCCAGAATTGTCTGGCCAATTCATCTGGCTGCTGAATTATGTGGCTTAGGTCATCAGCGTCTGGTGGTCGCGCATATGTGCCCTGGAAGTTATCAAGGAATGCGGCTTCCAGGTCTTCCCAACAACCAATTGATTTTGCTGGCAAGCTGTTGAGCCAATGCCGAGCTGGTCCTTTAAGCTTGAGTGGGAGGTATTTGATGGCGTGTAGATCATCACCGCGGGCCATGTGGATGTGAAGGAGATAGTCCTCGATCCAAACCGCAGGATCTGTTGTGCCGTCGTATGATTCAATGTTTACGGGTTTGAAACCCTCGGGAATTTGATGATCCATTACTTTGTCTGTGAAGCATAGTGGGTATGCGGTGCCTTTGTATTGGGCTATATCACGACGCAGCTCAAATGAGCTTTGTCTACTGTGTTCGGCCCGGCCGGAATTGCTGTATCCGGCGTGACGGTTGTCATCACGTGTCGTGGGGCTCCCGCGCGATCCGTAGATCAATCTTATTTGCCTTGCCTCATCCTCCAATATGTCTCGCAAGTCTGGCGCATTTCCCCGTGGCTTTGTACTTTTCGAGCGATGCCGGGGTGCGGCTTTAGTGGAGGGCCCTAGAGGCCTCTTTGTCGCGGCCACGAGGTGGCCGGTTGGCCGTGTCATGCGCTGGTGATGTAGGTTTGGTTGCTTCCTCCTCTAATTGGGGTAGCAGCCTGCGTTTTGGGTAGCTCTTGGAGGGGCGATCGAGTTTGTACTCTTCGGCTGCAAGGACTTCAGTCCATCTGTCAGCTAGCAAGTCTTGGTCAGCTCTAAGCTGCTGCTGCTTTTTCTTGACGCTGCTTGCCGTGGCCATAAGCCTGCGCTTGAAATGCTCTTGTTCGACGGGATCCTCGGGCACGACAAATTCATTGTCGTCGAGGCTTGCTTCATCTTCGGAGGGAGGCATATAATTATCGTCCTCTACCTCTCTGTCTGCCGCTCTATCATGAGGGCTAGCTTCTCCCTCCTCCTGTGCTGAATCCTGCTGGAGGGGGTTGTCTTCGGCACTATCCGGGGTGTTATTATCTCCCGTGCCGGAATCACCGTTTTTGTTGTGGCGGGATTTAGAGCGGCGCCGCTGACGCCGGCGCTTGGGTTGATTCTTGGAGGGGTCATCCTCTGCTGTCCCATTGCCATTCCCGTCTTTTGGGGTGTCCACCATGTATATGTCGTATGACGAGGTGGCCTTCCAGTGCCCTGTAGGCGCTGGTTCTTGGTTGTCTCCTGCATCGTCGTCCATACTGTCAATGTCTTCGGAGTCGAAGTCGAGCATGTCGGTTAAATCATCAATAGTGGCTACTAAGTGGGTGGTGGGTGGGCGTTGAATTTCTTCGTCGTCTGCATACCAACCTTCCTGACCATAGTCCGGCCAGGGTTCTCCTGATAAAGAGAGAGATTTTAGTGAATTCAGGATGTTTCCAAAGGGCGAGTGCTGAAAGATGTCCGCGGCGGTGAACTCCATAACCGACGCCCAATCGGATTTGATTGGCAGGGGCGCAGGAGGTTCGGAGTCCGGAGAGGAGTCCGGCACCTCGGAGTCACGGGCTTTGCAAAGGACAGGGATGGTGTTCGGCTCAATCGCCATAGAGATCATAGCGCCCGAGGCGGTGTCCAGCCACTCGTCCTCGATTGGCGAAGTCGGCTCCGAGCTAAGGGTCAGAGCGGACGCTGGTGCGGCCTCCAGGACACTGTCCGGCGTCAGAGCTAAATCATACCCATCGAGACAGTGCGGCGCGCTTGGCTGTGGCTCGAATCCATCAAAGATCAAGTCTCCGCGGATGTCAGCCGTGTAGTTCAAACTCCCAAATCTGACCTGATGGCCAGGGGCGTAGCTTTCGATCTGCTCCAGATGGCCAAGTGAATTGGCCCGCAGTGCAAAGCCGCCGAATGCGAAGATCTATCCGGGGAGAAAAGTCTCACCCTGGACAGCGTCGTTGTTGATGATCGAAGGAGCCATCGGACCTAAAGATGATGGCACAGAGGAACTCTGAATGAAAGCACCAATGTCGGTGTCAAAACCGGCGGATCTCGAGTAGGGGGTCCCGAACTATGCGTCTAGGCGGATGGTAACAGGAGACAAGGGACACGATGTTTTTACCCAGGTTCGGGCCCTCTCAGTGGAGGTAAAACCCTACTCCTGCTTGATTAATATTGATGATATGGGTAATACAAGAGTAGATCTACCACGAGATCAAAGAGGCTAAACCCTAGAAGCTAGCCTATGGAATGATTGTTGTTCGTCCTACGGACTAAAACCCTCCGATTTATATAGACATCGGAGAGAATTAGGGTTACACAGAGTTGGTTACAATGGTAGGAGATCTACATATCCGTATCGCCAAGCTTGCCTTCCACGCCAAGGAAAGTCCCATCCGGACACGGGACGAAGTCTTCAATCTTGTATCTTCATAGTCCAGGAGTCTGGCCAACGGTGATAGTTCGGCTATCCGGACACCCCCTAATCCAGGACTCCCTCACTATAAAACATGATTACTACAGTAGCATAATCATGTGGACACACAAAAATAGTAAGGATAAGTATTGTGTTGTCTCCCAACAAGCGCTTTCCTTTAATGCCTTTCTAGCTAGGCATGATGATGACAATGATGCTCACATAAAAGATAAGAATTGAAACATAACGGGAGCATCATGAAGCATATGACTAGCACTTTTAAGTCTAACCCACTTCCTATGCATAAGGATTTTGTGAGCAAACAACTTATGGGAACAATAATCAACAAGCATAGGAAGGTAACACAAGCATAGCTTCAAGAATTTAAGCACATAGAGAGGAAACTTGATATTATTGCAATTCCTACAAGCATATGTTCCTCCCTCATAATAATTTTCAGTAGCATCAAGAATGAATTCAACAATATAACCAGCACCTAAAGCATTCTTTTCATGGTCTACAAGCATAGAAAATTTACTACTCTCCACATAAACAAAATTCTTCTCATTCGGAATAGTAGGAGTAAACTCAACAAAGTAACTATCATATGATTGAAAGTTAAGATCAAGATGACAAGTTTCATGGTTATCATTATTCTTTAAAGCATACGTGTCATCACAATAATCATCATAGATAGGAGGCATGCTTTCATCATAGTAAATTTGCTCATCAAAGCTTGGGGGACAAAAAATATCATCTTCATCAAACATAGCTTCCCCAAGCTTGTGGCCTTGCATATCATTAGCATCATGGATATTCAAGGAATTCATACTAACAACATTGCAATCATGCTCATCATTCACATATTTCATGCCAAGCATTCTATGTAATTCTTCTTCTAGTACTTTGGCACAATTTTCCTTTCCATCATACTCACGAAAGATATTTAAAAGGTGAAGCGTATGAGACAAACTCAATTCCATTTTTTTGTAATTTTCTTTTATAGACTAACTAGTGCTAAAACAAGAAACAAAAAGATTTGATTGCAAGATCTAAAGATATACCTTCAAGCACTCACCTCCCCGGCAACGGCGCCAAAAAAGAGCTTGGTTGACGGGGTGTGAGTGAGTACCCTTTACCTAGCCTCCCCAGCAACGGCGCCAGAAAAGAGCTTGATGTCTACTACACAACCTTCTTCTTGTAGACGTTGTTGGGCCTGCAAGTGCACAGGTTTGTAGGACAGTAGCAAATTTCCCTCAAGTGGATGACCTAAGGTTTATCAATCCGTAGGAGGCGTAGGATGAAGATGGTCTCTCTCAAGCAACCCTGCAACCAAATAACAAAGAGTCTCTTGTGTCCCCAACACACCCAATACAATGGTAAATTGTATAGGTGCACTAGTTCGGCGAAGAGATGGTGATACAAGTGCAAAATAGATAGTAGATAAAGGTATTTGTAATCTGAAATAATAAAAACAGCAAGGTAACAAGTGGTAAAAGTGAGCGTAAACGGTATTGCAATGATAGGAAACAAGGCCTAGGGTTTATACTTTCACTAGTGCAAGTTCTCCCAACAATAATAACATAGATAGATCATATAACAAGCCCTCAACATGCAACAAAGAGTCACTCCAAAGCCAGTAATAGCGGAGAACAAACGTAGAGATTATGGTAGGGTACGAAACCACCTCAAAGTTATTCTTTCGGATCAATCTATAAAAGAGTTCATACTAGAATAACACCTTAAGACACAAATCAACCAAAACCCTAATGTCACCTAGATACTCCATTGTCACCTCAAGTATCCGTGGGCATGATTATACGATATGCATCACACAATCTCATATTCATCCAACCAACATAAAAGTACTTCAAAGAGTGCCCCAAAGTTTCTACCGGAGAGTCAAGAACGTGTGCCAACCCCTATGCATAGGTTCCCAATGTCACGAAACCCACAAGTTGATCACCAAAACATACATCAAGTGGCACATGATATCCCATTGTCACCACAGATAATCACGGCAAGACATACATCAAGTGTTCTCATAAAGACTCAATCCGATAAGATAACTTCAAAGGGGAAACTCAATTCATCACAAGAGAGTAGAGGGGGAGAAACATCATAAGATATAACTACAATAGGAAAGCTCGGGATACATCAAGATCGTGCCATAGATGGAACACGAGAGAGAACACGAGAGAGAGAGAGAGATCAAACACATAGCTACTGGTACATACCCTCAGCCCCGAGGGTGAACTACTCCCTCCTCGTCATGGATAGCGCCGGGATGATGAAGATGGCCATCGGTGATGGGATCCCCCTCCGGCAGGGTGCCGGAACGGGCTCCCGAGAGGTTTTGGGTGGCTACAGAGGCTTGCGGCAGCGGAACTCCGGATCTATCTTCTGTTCTGGAAGTTTCATGATACGTAGGTATATATGGGTGCAGGGGGTACGTCGGTGGAGCTACGGGGGCCCCACGATGTAGGGGGCGCGCCCGGGGGGGTGGGCGCGCCCCCCACCCTCGTGGGCAGCCCGTATCTCCTCTGACGTGCACTCCAAGTTCCCTGGGTTGCTTTCCTTCCAAAAATAACTTCTCCAGTTGATTTCGTTCCATTTTGACTCCGTCTGATAATCCTTTTCCTCGAAACACTGAAATAGGCATAAAACAACAAATCTGGGCTGGGCCTCCGGTTAATAGGTTAGTCCCAAAAATAATATAAAAGTGGATAATAAAGCCCAATATTGCTTAAAACAGTAGATAAAGTAGCATGGAGCAATCAAAAATTATAGATACGTTGGAGACGTATCAATAGGCTATGCGATGATATTTGATCTTGGAATTGGAATCGACTAAAATTGGAATTTCACTAAAAAATTATCCTATGCATCTAGTTCATCGTGATTAGAATTATATATATAATTTTTGGCCTCATGAAGGAGAAAGTATCGCTCTAGCTTGGGGGAGGCTTAAGTCAATGTTTTATTCATGCCCCAATCATTAGCTCTCAAGAGAAATTATAATTCAGAACTTTTATGCTCGGCTTTCTCATGATGATCGATCCATGCTCGATACTTATTGTACTGGTTCCTTTATGAAGAATACTATTAACTTCTGGTGGAATCTTTTAGAAAGAACTAAACGCAACTCTGAAGATTGGGAACTCGACGAAGGTCAAGAGTCAGGTATTAAGCTTAAGTATGATTATGTTAAATCTTTTATGAATACTGATGCTTTTCAAAAGTTTAGCACTAAATATGGACTTGACTCTGAGATAGTAGCCTCCTTTTGTGAAGCATTTTCTACTCATGTTGGTCTCCCTAAGGAGAAGTGGTTTAAATATCACCCACCTATCAAAGAAGAGTTTAAAGAACCGATAATAGCTAAAGATGAAACTATAATTTATAATGTTGATCCAGTTATTCCTACTGCTTATATTGAAAAAACACCTTTCCCTTTTAGGATAAAGGAACATGCTAAAGTTTCAACCGTGGTCAACAAAAGTTATATTAGAACTTCCAAACCTGCTGAACAAATCAAAGTAGAACCTAGTATTGCTATGGTTAAACATCTCCTGGTTGAAAATATAGATGGGCATGTTATTTACTTCTATGATGAAGCTGCTAGAATTCCCAAACCCGATGAAAAAGGTAAACATGGACCCGCTGTTGGCATGCCTGTTGTCTCAGTTAAAATAGGAGATCACTGTTATCATGGTTTATGCAGCATAGGTGCTAGCATGAGTGCTATTCCTTTTACCTTATATCAAGAACTTATGAATGATATAACACCCGCTGAAATAGAAGACATAGATGTTACTATTAAACTTGCTAATTAATAGATACACCATCACACCACTTGGGATTGTTAGAGATGTTGAAGTCTTGTGTGGGAAAATAAATACCCTACTGATTTTCTTGTTCTTGGTTCCCCACAAGATGATTTTTGTCCCATTATCTTTGGTAGACCTTTCTTGAACACCGTTAATGCTAAAATAGATTGCGAGAAGCAAACTATTAGTGCTAGTTTTGGTGATGAGTCTCACGAGTTTGGGGATGCAACGCTTATGTCAAAAGGCTTCAGTCTGATAAGCTCAAACCCAAAGCAGAGAAGTGTGTCTTCATAGGATACCCAAAAGAAACTATTGGGTATACCTTCTACCACAGATCCGAAGAAAAAATCTTTGTTGCTAAGAATGGGTCCTTTCTATATGAGGAGTTTCTCTCAAAAGAAGTGAGTGGGAGGAAAGTAGAACTTGATGAGGTAGTTGTACCTTCTCCCGAATTGGAAAGTAGTACGTCAGAGAAAACTATTCTCGTGATGCCTACACCAACTAGAGAGGAAGCTAATGATGGTGATCATGAAACTTCAGATCAAGTTACTACTGAACTTCGTAGGTCAACCAGAGCATGATCCGCACCAGAGTGGTACAGTAATACTGTCCTGGAAGTCATGTTATTAGACCAGGGCGAACCTACGAACTATGAATAAGCTATGATGAGCCCAGATTCTGACAGATGGCTTGAGGCCATGAAATCTGAGATAGGATCCATGTATGAGAACAAAGTGTGGACTTTGGTGGACTTTCCTGATGATCGGCTAGCCATAGAGAATAAATGGATCTTCAAGAGTTTGACTACGATGAGACTTTCTCACCGGTAGCGATGCTTAAGTCTGTTTGAATCCTGTTAGCAATTGCCGCATTTTATGATTATGAAATCTGGCAAATGGACGTCAAAAATGCATTCCTTAATGGATATATTAAAGAAGAGTTGTATATGATGCAACCAAAAGGTTTTGTCTATCCTAAAGGTGCTAACAAAGTGTGCAAGCTCCAGCGATCCATCTATGGACTGGTGCAAGCATCTCGAAGTTGGAATATACGCTTTGATGAGGTGATCAAAGCATATGGTTTTATACAGACTTACGGTGAAGCCTGTATTGACAAGAAAGTGAGTGGGAGCTCTATAGCATTTCTGATATTATATGTGGTTGACATATTGTTGATTGCAAATGATATAGAATTTCTGGATAGCATAAAAGGATACTTGAATAAGAATTTTTCAATGAAAGACCTCGGTGAAGTTTCTTATATATTGGACATCAAGATCTATTGAGATAGATCAAGACGCTTAATAGGACTTTCACAAAACACATACCTTGATAAGATTTGAAGAAGTTAAAAATGATTCAGTCCAAGAAGGGATTCTTGCCTGCATTACAAGGTGTGAAGTTGAGTAAGACTCGAAGCCCAACCACGGCAGAAGATAGAGAGAGAATGAAAGGCATTCCCTATGCCTCAGCCATAGGTTCTATACGATATGACATGTTGTGTACCACACCTGATGTGTGCCTTACCACTTATCTGGCAAACAGGGTACAAGAGTGATTTAGGAGTGGACCACTGGACAACAGTCAAAATTATCCTTAGGTGCCTTAAATAGGACTAAGGAGATGTTTCTCGGTTATGGAGGTGATAAAGAGTTTGTCATAAAGAGTTACATCGATGCAAGCTTTGACACTGATCTAGATGACTCTAAATCTCAATATGGATACGTATTGAACATGGGAGCAATTAGCTAGAGTAGCTCCATGCAGAGTATTGTAGACATAGAAATTTACAAAATATATACGGATCTGAATGTGGCAGACCCGTTGACTAAACCTCTCTCACAAGCAAAACATGATCACACCTTAGTACTCTTTCGGGTGTTAATCACATGGTGATATGAACTAGATTATTGACTCTAGTAAACTCTTCGGGTGTTAGTCACATGGCGATGTGAACTATGGGTGTTAATCACATGACGATCTCGGACAAGTAACATACCGACAGACAAAGGGAATTACGTATATTGTCATAACATTTCAATCGATAAAGATCTTCGTAGAATATGTATGAACCAATATGGGCATCCAGGTTCTTCTATTGGTTATTGACAGGGAGGTGTCTCGGTCATGTCTACATAGTTATTGAACCCGTAGAGTCCGCACGCTTAACATTCGTTGACGATATAGTGTTATATGAGTTATATGATTTGGTGACCAAATGTTGTTCGGAGTCCTGGATGAGATCACAGACATGACGAGGAGCTCCAGAATGATCTGGAGGTAAAGATTGATATATAGGACGATGATATTTGGACACCGGAAGAGTTTTGGAGTGAACCGGGCAGTCATCAGAATACTAGAGGGGGTTCTGGAAACCCCCGGGAGGGTGATGGGCCTATTGGGCCATTTAAGGGGAGCACACCATCCCACAAGGGGCTGGCGCACCCCTCTATGGGAGCCGGCTTGTGGGGAAAAGGAAAGGAGGGGGATTCGGCCTCCCCCTTCCTTCCCTCTCCCCCCTCTCCTTTCCCCCTCCAGCATATATGGTAAGAGGGCGCGGCCAGGGCAGGAGCCCAAGTAGGATTCAGTCCTACTTGGGGCGCTTCCTGGCTACTCCCCTCTCGCCCCACCTATATATATATATATATATATATATATATATATATATATATATATATATATATATATATATACATATATATATATATGTGGGGGGGGGGCGCCATACATAACCACAACAATATCTTAGCTGTGTCTGGTGCCCCCCTCCACAGTTTTGTCCCTTGGTCATATTTTCGTAGTGCTTAGGCGAAGCCCTGCAGAGATAGCATCATTGTCACCATGCCGTCGTGCTGCCGGAACTCATCCACTACTTCGGTCATCTTGCTGGATCAAGAAGGTGAGGATGTCATCAAGCTGAACGTGTGCTGAACGCGGAAGTGTCGTACATTCAGTACTCGATCGGTTGGATCACGAAGAAGTTCGACTACATCAACCGCGTTACTAAACGCTTCCGCCTACGGTCCACGAGGGTACATAGACACACTCTCCTCTTTCGTTGCTATGCATCTCCATGGATAGATCTTGCGTGTGATTACATTTTTTTTGTTTTCCATGCAACATTTCCCAACACTCAATTTTACACATTGCGGGGTTCATGGCCCTTTGTGAAATGCACCTTGGATGTGAAGCGCACTTCGGGATATGGAGAAAGTACTTCTGTGTGATGCCCTGTTCCCGGGCCGGGAAGTTACATAAAGTGGGCGCGGACGAAGTATGCCGAATAGTTGGGACTGACTACCCTGAAGGCACCCCTCGAGAGGATGCAGACACCTGGGTGCCCAAATGGTTTTACATGGATGACGTCCCACCGCACAACCGAATCCCACCGCACAACCGAATCCAGCCAGGGTTTCCAGTATTATCCTTGGAGCCCCCGAAGAAGCACTACAACTGGAGGCCACAAGGCGCCGCACAAGAGGACGATGTCGATGTGGCTGGTGCGACCGATATGTTATTTCAAAGGGAAGGTTGTAACACCCACGATGCGGCTATATCTCCCACGTGTCGAGGCACGGCTTAGAGGCATAACCGCATGGTGGTTTTGTCGCAAGAAGGGTCATCTTCACACAATCCCATGTAATGAACAAGAATGGGATAAAGAGTTGGCTTACAATCGCCACTTCACACAATGAACATATATATCATACATCATTCATAGTACACACATAGTCCAACTACGGACGAAGCCAAAAGAAAAGAAGATAACCCAACTGCTAGATCCCCGATCGTCCCAACTGGGCTCCACTACTGATCAACATGAAACGAAACATAGCAACGACCAAGATCTTCATTGAGCTCCCATCTGAGCTCGGTTGCAACACCTGCACTGGTATCATCGGCACCTGCAACTGTTGTGATAGTATCTGGTGAGTCACGAGGACTCAACAATCTCAAAACCCGCGAGATCAAGACTATAAGCTTATGGGTAGGAAGTGGTAATGAGGTGGAGTTGCAGCAAGCACTAATCAAATATGGTGGCTAACATACGCAAATAAGAGCGAGAAGAGAAGCAACAGAACGGTCAAGAAGCTAGAAGTGATCCTGAAACTACTTATGCACAATCATAACACCAAGACCGTGTTCACTTCCCAGACTTCGCCAAAAAGAGACCATCACGGCTACACACGCAGTTGATGCATTTTAATTAAGTCAAGTGTCAAGTACTCTACAACCGAACATTAACAAATTCCCATCTGCCACATAACCGCGGGCACGGCTTTCAAAAGTTTATACCCTGCAGGGGTGTCCCAACTTAGCCCATTATAAGCTCTCACGACCAACAAAGGATATTCCTTCTCCCGGGAAGACCCGATCATTCTCGGAATCCCGATTACAAGACATTTCGACAATGGTAAAACAAGACCAGCAACACCACCCGACTGTGCCGACAAATCCCGATAGGAGTTGCACATATCTCGTTCTCAGGGAACAACGGATGAGCAATCCGTACAATTAAAACTAAACCTCAAGTTTCCTCGAGGGGGTGCTGCAAAGGGCTCTAGTTTGGACCAACACTCAGAGGAGCACTGGCCCGGGGGGTATAAAATAAAGATGACCCTTGAGTCTACAGAACCCAAGGGAAAAAGGCTTAGGTGGCAAATGTTAAAACCAAGGTTGGGCCTTGCTGGAGGAGTTTTATTCAAAGCGAACTTTCAAGGGGTTCCCATACACCCGGCCACGTAAGGAACGCAAAATCAAGGAACATAACACCGGTATGACGAAACTAAGGCGGCAAGAGTGGAACAAAACACCAGGCATAAGGCCGAGCCTTCCACCCTTTACCAAGTATATAAATGCATTAATTAAATAAGAGATATTGTGATATCCCAAAATGATCCTGTTCCAACATGGAGCAATCTTCAACTTCACCTGCAACTAACAACGCTATAAGAGGGGCTGAGCAAAAGCGGTAACTTAGCCAAACAACGGTTTGCTAGGAAAGGTGGGTTAGAGGCTTGACATGGCAATATGAGAGGCATTGTAAACAAGGGATAGGTAGCTCAACATAGTGACAGAACGAAGCAACTAGCAAGCAAAGATAGAAGTGATATCGAGGGTAATGGTCATCTTGCCTAAAATCCCGCAAGGAAGAAGACCGAATCCATGAAGAAGACAAAAGGACGTAGTCGAACGAATCCTCACAACTCCGGAACGAAGCCGAAGCTAACGAGAGAAGCAAATCAGAAAGAAGCAAACAACATGGTAACAACCATCACATAAACATGGCATGATGTACAATCAAGTATGATGCATGTCCGGTTTAAAGAGGCATGGCAAAGTGCACAAACAATACTACAAGTTAAGTGGAGCTCAATATGCAACGAGTTGCATATTGACGAAACACCACATCAAATTATTGAGTTTACCCTCGGTTAAGATACTCAACAATTATTAAATGTTAATTAACATGGCAAGAGAGCATAATAAAACTAACTATGTAGGCAATTTAAATGAGGCCGCAAACAACAAACAACTATTTCGGTAAATCCCCATATGTCATTTAGGAATTTTAATGCAAACATCAATTTTAGACATTTTAAATGTTGTTATCATGATGCGGATGACATATACAAGTTTTATGCGGTTTTTATGAAAAAGTTGACATGAGCATGTTATGAAGCATTTGGTCACCATGGCGGAACAAAAAGGGTGCCACAGCAACATATCGGTTCTGGTAGCTCATGGAGATGCTGGTGTAGACAGAAGTGGGTGTGAGCGTGTCATGCAAGGATGGTGGGGTGCTCCCGAATTCCGGGTTCCCACGGGACGGCGGCATGGCAAACGAGGAACGTGCAAAGACCTATCTCGGACACGGTGCAAACACAAGCATCTCATACAACACACATGCATTCATTCACGGGCGTCGTCTCGGGGTTATACCTTCGAAGCGTGCATTTCAAAATGGGTTAAGTTCGTTGAGGGAAGTAGTGGTGCACGGGCCGTAGTGGAAGTAGTTGTTCTCGTGACGGTAGTGGAAGTAGTGGTACACGGGCCGTAGTGGAAGTAGTCGTTCTCGCGACAGTAGTGGAAGTAGTGGTACACGACGACCGTTGAGGTACTCGCGATCTTGGCGACGGTAGTTGTTCACGGGTCGTAGACGTCCGGGTCATGGGTAGAGGTACTTGGCGTCGTGGTCGTACACATTTCCATAGATGTCTGGGCGGCGATAGAGGTACTTGACCGTCCATGTAGTCGAACTTGGCGCATTCGAAGGGTACTTGGTGAATCCCCACAGGTGAACAACTTCGCGTCCCCGGGTCGAGGGTAGTGGTTCCCTTGGCGCTGTAGTCGTGCATGGTGATGAACGTCGGGGTACTTGACAGGTTCCACACAGAGATGCGTCGATGGCGCTCGAAGGCAGCAGCGGGAAGCCAACGGACGATGATGTGGTGGCTGGAACGAATGGATCTAGGGTCGATGATGAGGTACATCGGCGAGGCGACAAGGATGGGATCCGGCAACATGCGGCTCTGGCAGATCGATGCAGAGGCGCAGGAAGCAGCTTCCGGCGCGGGGGTGCTCGAGGCAGGGCCGGAACCTGCCGGCGAGGTGGGTGAAGCAGGGCAAGACGCAGGGAGGCGCAGGAGGGCGGAGGACCTTGGGCGCGGGAAGGCGTCCTGGTGGCATTGGCGCTCCTGCGGGCGCGGAGGACGACGACTGCAGGTGCGAAGCAGGGGAGCAGCAGAGGGACTTGGCGCGGGGATGATTGGATCCGAGGCGGGGGAGGCGCGGGGCTCATCTGCTGGGCTGCTCGACGGTGGAGGGAACCCCGGTGGCCTGGAAGGCCGGCGGGGCTGCTCGTTCCCGACCTGCTGCTCAAAGCAGGGGAAGCAGACGAAGGAGGCGAGACGCGGGGTGGCTTCAGGCGATGCAGCGGGGAGACGGGAATGGACGGCGCAGGCGCAAAAGAGGAAGGAGGGCGGCGTCACTGGCAGGGGAGGCGCGCCATGGGGATCGAGCGTGGGCGCTCCTCCTGGCGCTAGCTGTGTGCGTGCGTGTGTGAGTGGCGGCAGAGGAGGAACGAGGTGAGGTATCGAGCAGGGGGTCGGGCTAGGGTTAACAGAGCAGCGACTGGGCTTTGGGAGGCAAATGGGCCAGCGCGGTGCGATTGGGCTGCTGGGTTGGGCTATTTCTCTCTCCCTCTACTCTTTTATTTCCCAGAACAGAAAATACCAAAGAGGAAAAGGAGAGGAAAGGAAGTGTTTGGGATAGCATTTGTGCTTGGGGGTACTTTTCCCGGACTCTTAAAAATGAGCTTGATCCAAGAAAAACTATAAATGAGCATGTGTGCGAAGATTGGATTCGAACTCGTTTGAATTAAATTCAAATGAGTTTGAATAAGAAGTGCGCGTTTGAAAGGTCCAAAAATGTTGAGATTTTTGGTGGGGCTCCGATAAACAGAGAAAGAATTATTGACAAGGTTTTGAGGTCAACTCGGAGCAGAAAAGGCATGGGATTTATTTTGCACGTGTGTTAGGGTTATTCCCAAAAAATGGAATACTTTGATATAGTTCCCTAATAATATTGGAAGGATATGTTATAAAGAGAAAACACCATGTGAATTCCCTCAATTTAAATGGATCGAAGATCCATACAATTTATTTATCTGAGTTTTTTTAAAAAGGGTTGCATGATGACATGATGCAATGCAAGAGATGCAACAAACAAAATAAATCACACGACGAAACTCAGAGTATCTGGAAGTCTTCTGGAGCGTCGGTCTCGGAACGGTCAAAGAAGGCAAGGGGAACGTGGCAACTACGAACGGGTGCGAGTTTTATGAAAACATACAGTTGCAATGCACATGATGCCATGAGATGAGATGCATGACATGAACAAAATGCAAAACAAAAGACAAAAACCCAACCATGAAGGAAAAATATATATCACATAGCCGGAAATGGCAAGAGTTGGAGTTACAAATATGGAAAGTTACATCCAGGGTGTTACAAAGGTGCTCCATGGCCCACTTGGAGATGCGTCCCGTGGCATCCCTGTTGTTAATTATTTCATTTAAGTGCACTTTGGATGCCACAGTCATTGAGCATTCTTGGAAGTAGTGCCGAAGTTTTCTTGATGCCACGAACACGACATAGGCTATCTTCTGATAGTGTGGATATCATGACTTACACGGAGTTAAGACTTCAGAGACATAGTAAATAGGCTTTTGAACCTGAAGCTTATGGCCCTCCATGTCTCCTTCGACCACGAGAACTGCACCGCTGACCTAGTTGGTGGCCGAGATGTATAGTTTCACCATCTCACATGTGCCTGGTGCCGTTAGAATGGGATTTGTGGTGAGGAGGATTTTAATATCTTCTAGGGTGGCGGCTGCCTTGGTAGCCCACTTGAAATTCTTAGTTTATTTCAGCAATTTGTAAAGGGGTGGAGCTTTTTCCCCGAGCCTTAAGATGAAGTGGCTTAGAGAGGACATGCAGCCTGCTAGTTTTTAGATGTGTTTGAGCTCAGTTGGCACCTCTAGTCAGGCCCGCTCTTGAATTTTGGTTGGGTTGGCTTCAATTCCTCGGCTCGACACAATGAAGCTGAGGAGTTTGCCCGCTAGTACGCTGAAGACACATTTCTTGGGGTTGAGCTTGATTTGATACTCTCGTGGTTTGGTGAATGTTTCTCAAAGGTTGTCGACCAGCTGCCCAATGTTTTTGGTTTCGATAACCACATCATCGACATAGGCCTCTACAGTTTTTCTGATGTGTTTTTTCAAACATGTATGCATCATACACTGGTACGCTGCGCCAACGTATTTTAGTCTGAAAGGTATTGTGTTAAAGCAAAATGGCCCGTAGGGCGTAAATATGCGCAGCATGGTCTGATTCCTTCATTTTTTATCTGTTGGTATCTAGAGTAGGCGTCTAGGAAGCACAATGAGTCATGCCCTGCTGTGGCGTCCATGATCTGATCAATGCATGGTAGGAGGAAAGGGTCCTTAGGGCAGGCCTTGTTGAGGTCTTTAAAATCGATGCACAAGCGCCAGGACTTATCTTTATTGGGTACCATGACCAAGTTAGTGAGCCAGTCGGGGTGTTTAATGTCTCTGATGAATTCAGCTTCCAGAAGTTTAGCCAATTCTTCGCCCATTGCTTGATGCTTGGGTTCACAGAACCGCCGAAGTGTCTGCTTGACATGTTTATAGCCTTTCAAGATGTTCCGTCTGTGTTCGACAAGTCTTCGGGGGATCCCCGGCATATCCGAGGGGTGCTAGGTGAATATATCCCAGTTTTCTCTAATTAAGTTGCATAGAGCCTCGTCAATTTCTGGCTCGAGCTGTGCCCCAATCGACGTTGTTTTATTTGGGTTAGTGGGGTGTACTGGAAAT
This sequence comes from Triticum timopheevii, assembly GCA_963921465.1. Classification (NCBI taxonomy): domain Eukaryota; kingdom Viridiplantae; phylum Streptophyta; class Magnoliopsida; order Poales; family Poaceae; genus Triticum; species Triticum timopheevii. The sequence continues at coordinate 532,643,289 of OY997264.1, forward strand.
TTGACTATATCATCGGCCGACTTGAATGAGGTTGACTTCGGACGCTTGTCGAGGATGATATCATCCCGTTCGACCGTAGTTCTCAATGATGCCAACTCTTCGGCCGTGAGGGCCTCAGATAATGATTCTAAGGCGAGCGATGTCATTTTATTTTCGGCTTTAAGTGTTCTATCGGGGTTGCTTGAGATCATAATTATCCCGTTTGGACCCGACATTTTGAGTTTCATGTAGCCGTAATGCGGAACGGCTTGAAACTTTGAGAAGACGGCGCGGCCCAGAAGGGCGTGATAGCCGCTTTTGAAGGGGACGACATGGAATGTCACTTCCTCAGATCGATAGTTCTCGGGTTTTCCAAAAACCACGTCTAAGGTGATTTTTCCAATGAACCGTGCCTCTCGCCCCGGTATTATTCCTTTAAAGGTGGTTTGGCTCTATTTGATGTGCAACTTATCGATTTGCATTTTTTCTAGAGTATCTTCATATATGAGGTTTAGGTTGCTGCCTTTGTCCATTAGTACCTTTCGAAGCCGACAAGCGCTAACGATTGAGTCGAGGACTAGGGCGGCTGGGCATCTACCCGGGGTGCTCCTCGGCTGATCTTTGTGGTCGAAGGTAATTGACATGTCTATCCACGTGCCCCGGGCTGCTACGTGCTGAATGGAGCTAATTTCTCTGAGATCCCGCTTCCTCTAGATTTTCGACATGAAGATCTCATAGATCATCAGGACCTCGTCCTCTTCCAAGGACTCTTTTGCATACTCCCTCCTTCCATCTATATAGGGCCTAATGCGTTTTTCAAGACCGCCTTTGACTATTGATAAAATTAATACTACATGACATGCATAATGTGAAAATTATATCATTGAAAGCTCCTTTCACATACGAATTTGATGATGTGCTTTGTGTAAGTTGCATGTCATATATTATTGCTCTAACATTTGGTCAAAGTTAGCCTCGAAAAACGCATTAGGCCCTATATAGATGGAAGGAGGGAGTACCATTTTTTGCCAGCGAGGAGGGCTTCGCACTCCTTAGCTACTTGCCTTACCACCCAACAATCGCGAAGATTGTGGGTTGGGCTGGTATTTAGCAGAACGGAGTGGATAGGGCATGGCTTATCCAACGGACCATCAAGGGCAGTCTTGGATCCTGCAGCCGGCTTCCTCTTTTTCTGAGGTCGATCGACTGATGGTGGATATGCGCAATGTTTGCGCCGGAGTGTGAGCCTGTCGCACTTCATGTTTTTATCATATTGAGTTTGTTTGTTTTTCCCTGGCCAACCAGGCGTCTTCAATGGTGCAGAATTTTGATACCAGATCAAATAGTCCAGAGAATGTTTGGACGTGATGGAGGGTAAGGGCGTTTGACACGCCTTTATCCTTGCATACATGTTGAAAAGCTGTAATGATATCTGAATCCTGGTAGTTCGGTATGTTGTTCTTGACGAACAGGAACCTGGCCCAGAACTGCCTGATTGATTCGTCAGGTAGCAGTTGCACATAGGCTAAATCCGAGACATCATATGGGCCTGAATTATCCGGGCAGTATTCGATGTGGGGGTGGGTGGGAGAGAAAATTCGACCCCCTTCGAGCGCGGGCTCAAGGCTCCGAAGTCTTTATCGTGTCAAGGACATACCAGTGCTGGGTCGGCCAAGCTAATTTTGAGATCCGATTCCTCGGTTGTTTCCGGTTGGTTGTTATCAGGGTCGCTCTCCAAGTAATACCTCATCCTCTCGCCCTTTACGGGGGGTTTTGGCCGGGGCAGATGGAAAGGCGAAGAGTTCATGGGTCGCTTCTTGCTCGTCACAACCTTGCTCGTAAGGGGAAGGTGCGATTTGATGACGGGGGTATCGAGCGTGGAAAACAGTACCATGAAGGTTGGGATCGGTGACCGACGATCCCATGGATTCTTCTTTGATCACACAATGGAACTCTCAATGAAAGCATCAATGTCGGTGGTAAAACTGGCAGACCTCGAGGTAGGGGGTCCGAGCTATGGATCTCAGATCGATGGTAACAAAAGACAAGGGGCATGGTGTTTACCCAGGTTAGAAACCTCTCAAAGAGATAATACCCTACGTCCTTCTTTGATTGTATTGATGGTTGTGTATTGAGTACAAGCTTGATCTGCCTCAAGATTGTGAGTTGTGTTCTAACCCTAAGGATAGGTGGATGTGATTATGATTGATCTCTTCTACTGGCTAGACCACTTATACACGCCAGAGGGCCACCTAGGGTTACATGGTCGGTTGCTGATCTAGAGATACATATGGCGGCGGCCGAAGATGTCCTTTGAGTACACGTCAAATCTTCGGCACAGGTTGTCTTGATCACGTTGAGGTGCGAGGATCCTAGAGTCCTTCCTTATGAGAATGAGGGCCCATAAGCCCGACTCGAGGACTGTAGGCCAACTAGGTTGGTACCCCCTAATCCATGACACCGTCACTCTACATACAATTTGCAATGTTAAATGATGATTTTGTTTGCAAAAACTGACAAGAAAAATAAAGACAAGGCAATTCGTCAAAAACTTGGATGGTGGAGGGAGGTGAGAGCCGTGGCAGTAGGCGTTGCTGCAACGTCGAGACTATGAGTGGACGGCGGGGCTAAGGGGCTAGCTTGCACGCATGAGCTTGATTCCCGTCCAAGTCGTGCTTGTAGTTCGCCGAGGAAATCCGCCGAGGTTCCGCTTCGGCATTTGGCCGCCGCCGTAAAATTCGAGCGTGAGTGCTCTATGACATTCAACTCCCTCTAACGGTTATGTTCTTGAAGAAATGAGGCGACACGGTAGCTCAAGTCATCGACGAGTTCGTGGCAGCGCGATAAGGAGATGCGGCGAGACTGATGACGGCGGACGACGATTAAAGCAAATTTGAGGTGGGAAGTCAGCGGGCCTGCGGGGGTCACCCGTCACCGGAAGCAAGGATCATGTGGACACCCCCTAATCCAGGACTCCCTCACTATAAAACATGATTACTACAGTAGCATAATCATGTGGACACACAAAAACAGTAAGGATAACTATTGGGTTGTCTCCCAACAAGCGCTTTCCTTTAATGCCTTTCTAGCTAGGCATGATGATGACAATGATGCTCACATAAAAGATAAGAATTGAAACATAACGGGAGCATCATGAAGCATATGACTAGCACTTTTAAGTCTAACCCACTTCCTATGCATAAGGATTTTGTGAGCAAACAACTTATGGGAACAATAATCAACAAGCATAGGAAGGTAACACAAGCATAGCTTCAAGAATTTAAGCACATAGAGAGGAAACTTGATATTATTGCAATTCCTACAAGCATATGTTCCTCCCTCATAATAATTTTCAGTAGCATCAAGAATGAATTCAACAATATAACCAGCACCTAAAGCATTCTTTTCATGGTCTACAAGCATAGAAAATTTACTACTCTCCACATAAACAAAATTCTTCTCATTCGGAATAGTAGGAGTAAACTCAACAAAGTAACTATCATATGATTGAAAGTTAAGATCAAGATGACAAGTTTCATGGTTATCATTATTCTTTAAAGCATACGTGTCATCACAATAATCATCATAGATAGGAGGCATGCTTTCATCATAGTAAATTTGCTCATCAAAGCTTGGGGGACAAAAAATATCATCTTCATCAAACATAGCTTCCCCAAGCTTGTGGCCTTGCATATCATTAGCATCATGGATATTCAAGGAATTCATACTAACAACATTGCAATCATGCTTATCATTCACATATTTCATGCCAAGCATTCTATGTAATTCTTCTTCTAGTACTTTGGCACAATTTTCCTTTCCATCATACTCACGAAAGATATTAAAAAGGTGAAGCATATGAGACAAACTCAATTCCATTTTTTTGTAATTTTCTTTTATAGACTAACTAGTGCTAAAACAAGAAACAAAAAGATTTGATTGCAAGATCTAAAGATATACCTTCAAGCACTCACTTCCCCGGCAACGGCGCCAAAAAAGAGCTTGGTTGACGGGGTGTGTGTGTGAGTACCCTTTACCTAGCCTCCCCAGCAACGGCGCCAGAAAAGAGCTTGATGTCTACTACACAACCTTCTTCTTGTAGACGTTGTTGGGCCTGCAAGTGCACAGGTTTGTAGGACAGTAGCAAATTTCCCTCAAGTGGATGACCTAAGGTTTATCAATCCGTAGGAAGCATAGGATGAAGATGGTCTCTCTCAAGCAACCCTGCAACCAAATAACAAAGAGTCTCTTGTGTCCCCAACACACCCAATACAATGGTAAATTGTATAGGTGCACTAGTTCGGCGAAGAGATGGTGATACAAGTGCAAAATAGATAGTAGATAAAGGTATTTGTAATCTGAAATAATAAAAACAGCAAGGTAACAAGTGGTAAAAGTGAGCGTAAACGGTATTGCAATGATAGGAAACAAGGCCTAGGGTTTATACTTTCACTAGTGCAAGTTCTCCCAACAATAATAACATAGATAGATCATATAACAAGCCCTCAACATGCAACAAAGAGTCACTCCAAAGCCAGTAATAGCGGAGAACAAACGTAGAGATTATGGTAGGGTACGAAACCACCTCAAAGTTATTCTTTCGGGTCAATCTATAAAAGAGTTCGTACTAGAATAACACCTTAAGACACAAATCAACCAAAACCCTAATGTCACCTAGATACTCCATTGTCACCTCAAGTATCCGTGGGCATGATTATACGATATGCATCACACAATCTCATATTCATCCAACCAACATAAAAGTACTTCAAAGAGTGCCCCAAAGTTTCTACCGGAGAGTCAAGAACGTGTGCCAACCCCTATGCATAGGTTCCCAATGTCACGAAACCCACAAGTTGATCACCAAAACATACATCAAGTGGCACATGATATCCCATTGTCACCACAGATAATCACGGCAAGACATACATCAAGTGTTCTCATAAAGACTCAATCCGATAAGATAACTTCAAAGGGGAAACTCAATTCATCACAAGAGAGTAGAGGGGGAGAAACATCATAAGATACAACTACAATAGGAAAGCTCGGGATACATCAAGATCGTGCCATAGATGGAACACGAGAGAGAACACGAGAGAGAGAGAGAGATCAAACACATAGCTACTGGTACATACCCTCAGCCCCGAGGGTGAACTACTCCCTCCTCGTCATGGATAGCGCCGGGATGATGAAGATGGCCATCGGTGATGGGATCCCCCTCCGGCAGGGTGCCGGAACGGGCTCCCGAGAGGTTTTGGGTGGCTACAGAGGCTTGCGGCGGCGGAACTCCGGATCTATCTTCTGTTCTGGAAGTTTTATGATACTTAGGTATATATGGGTGCAGGGGGTACGTCGGTGGAGCTACGGGGGCCCCACGATGTAGGGGGCGCGCCCGGGGGGGTGGGCGCGCCCCCCACCCTCGTGGGCAGCCCGTATCTCCTCTGACGTGCACTCCAAGTTCCCTGGGTTGCTTTCCTTCCAAAAATAACTTCTCCAGTTGATTTCGTTCCATTTTGACTCCGTCTGATAATCCTTTTCCTCGAAACACTGAAATAGGCATAAAACAACAAATCTGGGCTGGGCCTCCGGTTAATAGGTTAGTCCCAAAAATAATATAAAAGTGGATAATAAAGCCCAATATTGCTTAAAACAGTAGATAAAGTAGCATGGAGCAATCAAAAATTATAGATACGTTGGAGACGTATCAATAGGCTATGCGATGATATTTGATCTTGGAATTGGAATCGACTAAAATTGGAATTTCACTAAAAAATTATCCTATGCATCTAGTTCATCGTGATTAGAATTATATATATAATTTTTGGCCTCATGAAGGAGAAAGTATCGCTCTAGCTTGGGGGAGGCTTAAGTCAATGTTTTATTCATGCCCCAATCATTAGCTCTCAAGAGAAATTATAATTCAGAACTTTTATGCTCGGCTTTCTCATGATGATCGATCCATGCTCGATACTTATTGTACTGGTTCCTTTATGAAGAATACTATTAACTTCTGGTGGAATCTTTTAGAAAGAACTAAACGCAACTCTGAAGATTGGGAACTCGACGAAGGTCAAGAGTCAGGTATTAAGCTTAAGTATGATTATGTTAAATCTTTTATGAATACTGATGCTTTTCAAAAGTTTAGCACTAAATATGGACTTGACTCTGAGATAGTAGCCTCCTTTTGTGAAGCATTTTCTACTCATGTTGGTCTCCCTAAGGAGAAGTGGTTTAAATATCACCCACCTATCAAAGAAGAGTTTAAAGAACCGATAATAGCTAAAGATGAAACTATAATTTATAATGTTGATCCAGTTATTCCTACTGCTTATATTGAAAAAACACCTTTCCCTTTTAGGATAAAGGAACATGCTAAAGTTTCAACCGTGGTCAACAAAAGTTATATTAGAACTTCCAAACCTGCTGAACAAATCAAAGTAGAACCTAGTATTGCTATGGTTAAACATCTCCTGGTTGAAAATATAGATGGGCATGTTATTTACTTCTATGATGAAGCTGCTAGAATTCCCAAACCCGATGAAAAAGGTAAACATGGACCCGCTGTTGGCATGCCTGTTGTCTCAGTTAAAATAGGAGATCACTGTTATCATGGTTTATGCAGCATAGGTGCTAGCATGAGTGCTATTCCTTTTACCTTATATCAAGAACTTATGAATGATATAACACCCGCTGAAATAGAAGACATAGATGTTACTATTAAACTTGCTAATTAATAGATACACCATCACACCACTTGGGATTGTTAGAGATGTTGAAGTCTTGTGTGGGAAAATAAATACCCTACTGATTTTCTTGTTCTTGGTTCCCCACAAGATGATTTTTGTCCCATTATCTTTGGTAGACCTTTCTTGAACACCGTTAATGCTAAAATAGATTGCAAGAAGCAAACTATTAGTGCTAGTTTTGGTGATGAGTCTCACGAGTTTGGGGATGCAACGCTTATGTCAAAAGGCTTCAGTCTGATAAGCTCAAACCCAAAGCAGAGAAGTGTGTCTTCATAGGATACCCAAAAGAAACTATTGGGTATACCTTCTACCACAGATCCGAAGACAAAATCTTTGTTGCTAAGAATGGGTCCTTTCTATATGAGGAGTTTCTCTCAAAAGAAGTGAGTGGGAGGAAAGTAGAACTTGATGAGGTAGTTGTACCTTCTCCCGAATTGGAAAGTAGTACGTCAGAGAAAACTGTTCTCGTGATGCCTACACCAACTAGAGAGGAAGCTAATGATGGTGATCATGAAACTTCAGATCAAGTTACTACTGAACTTCGTAGGTCAACCAGAGCATGATCCGCACCAGAGTGGTACAGTAATACTGTCCTGGAAGTCATGTTATTAGACCAGGGCGAACCTACGAACTATGAATAAGCTATGATGAGCCCAGATTCTGACAGATGGCTTGAGGCCATGAAATCTGAGATAGGATCCATGTATGAGAACAAAGTGTGGACTTTGGTGGACTTTCCTGATGATCGGCTAGCCATAGAGAATAAATGGATCTTCAAGGGTTTGACTACGATGAGACTTTCTCACCGGTAGCGATGCTTAAGTCTGTTTGAATCCTGTTAGCAATTGCCGCATTTTATGATTATGAAATCTGGCAAATGGACGTCAAAAATGCATTCCTTAATGGATATATTAAAGAAGAGTTGTATATGATGCAACCAAAAGGTTTTGTCTATCCTAAAGGTGCTAACAAAGTGTGCAAGCTCCAGCGATCCATCTATGGACTGGTGCAAGCATCTCGAAGTTGGAATATACGCTTTGATGAGGTGATCAAAGCATATGGTTTTATACAGACTTACGGTGAAGCCTGTATTGACAAGAAAGTGAGTGGGAGCTCTGTAGCATTTCTGATATTATATGTGGTTGACATATTGTTGATTGCAAATGATATAGAATTTCTGGATAGCATAAAAGGATACTTGAATAAGAATTTTTCAATGAAAGACCTCGGTGAAGTTGCTTATATATTGGACATCAAGATCTATTGAGATAGATCAAGACGCTTAATAGGACTTTCACAAAATACATACCTTGATAAGATTTGAAGAAGTTAAAAATGATTCAGTCCAAGAAGGGATTCTTGCCTGCATTACAAGGTGTGAAGTTGAGTAAGACTCAAAGCCCAACCATGGCAGAAGATAGAGAGAGAATGAAAGGCATTCCCTATGCCTCATCCATAGGTTCTATACGATATGACATGTTGTGTACCACACCTGATGTGTGCCTTGCCACTTATCTGGCAAACAGGGTACAAGAGTGATTTAGGAGTGGACCACTGGACAGCGGTCAAAATTATCCTTAGGTGCCTTAAATAGGACTAAGGAGATGTTTCTCGGTTATGGAGGTTATAAAGAGTTTGTCATAAAGAGTTACATCGATGCAAGCTTTGACACTGATCTAGATGACTCTAAATCTCAATATGGATACGTATTGAACATGGGAGCAATTAGCTAGAGTAGCTCCATGCAGAGTATTGTAGACATAGAAATTTACAAAATATATACGGATCTGAATGTGGCAGACCCGTTGACTAAACCTCTCTCACAAGCAAAACATGATCACACCTTAGTACTCTTTCGGGTGTTAATCACATGGTGATATGAACTAGATTATTGACTCTAGTAAACTCTTCGGGTGTTAGTCACATGGCGATGTGAACTATGGGTGTTAATCACATGACGATGTGAACTAGATTATTAACTCTAGCGCAAGTGGGAAACTGATGGAAATATGCCCTAGAGGTAATAATAAAATGGTTATTATTATATTTCCTTAATCATGACAAAGGTTTATTATTCATGCTAGAATTGTATTGACCGGAAACTTAAATACATGTGTGGATACATAAACAAACACTGTGTCCCTAGTGAGCCTCTACTAGACTAGCTCGTTGATCAAAGATGGTTAAGGTTTCCTAACCATAGACATGTGTTGTCATTTGATAACGGGATCACATCATTAGGAGAATGATGTGATGGACAAGACCCATCCGTTAGCTTAGCATATGATCGTTCTGTTTATTGCTACTGCTTTCTTGAATGTCAAATACATGTTCCTTCGACTATGAAATGATGCAACTCTCGTATACTGAACGAATACCTTGTGTGCTATCAAACGTCACAACGTAACTGGGTGATCATAAATATGCTCTACAGGTATCTCCGAAGGTGTTTGTTGAGTTGGCATGGATCGAGATTAGGATTTGTCACTTCGAGTATCGGAGAGGTATCTTTGGGCCCTCTCGGTAATACACATCATAATAAGCTGGCAAGCAAAGTGACTGAGGAGTTAGGTGCGAGATGATGTATTACGGAATGAGTAAAGAGACTTGCCGGTAACGAGATTGAACTAGGTATGAAGGTACCAACGATCGAATCTCGGACAAGTAACATACCGACAGACAAAGGGAATTACGTATATTGTCATAACATTTCAATCGATAAAGATCTTCGTAGAATATGTATGAACCAATATGGGCATCCAGGTTCTTCTATTGGTTATTGACGGGGAGGTGTCTCGGTCATGTCTACATAGTTATTGAACCCGTAGAGTCCGCACGCTTAACATTCGTTGACGATATAGTGTTATATGAGTTATATGATTTGGTGACCAAATGTTGTTCGGAGTCCTGGATGAGATCACAGACATGACGAGGAGCTCCAGAATGATCTGGAGATAAAGATTGATATATAGGACGATGATATTTGGACACCGGAAGAGTTTTGGAGTGAACCGGGCAGTCATCAGAATACTAGAGGGGGTTCTGGACACCCCCGGGAGGGTGATGGGCCTATTGGGCCCTTTAAGGGGAGCACACCATCCCACAAGGGGCTGGCGCACCCCCCTATGGGAGCCGGCTTGTGGGGAAAAGGAAAGGAGGGGGATTCGGCCTCCCCCTTCCTTCCCTCTCCCCCCTCTCCTTTCCCCCTCCAGCATATATGGTAAGAGGGCGCGGCCAGGGCAGGAGCCCAAGTAGGATTCAGTCCTACTTGGGGCCCTTCCTGGCTACTCCCCTCTCGCCCCACCTATATATATATATATATATATATATATATATATATATATATATATGTGTGTGTGTGTGTGTGTGTGTGTGGGGGGGGGGGGGGCGCCATACATAACCACAACAATATCTTAGCTGTGTCTGGTGCCCCCCTCCACAGTTTTGTCCCTTGGTCATATTTTCGTAGTGCTTAGGCGAAGCCCTGCAGAGATAGCATCATTGTCACCACGCCGTCGTGCTGCCGGAACTCATCCACTACTTCGGTCGTCTTGCTGGATCAAGAAGGTGAGGATGTCATCGAGCTGAACGTGTGCTGAACGCGGAAGTGTCGTACATTCAGTACTCGATCGGTTGGATCACGAAGAAGTTCGACTACATCAACCGCGTTACTAAACGCTTCCGCTTACGGTCCACGAGGGTACATAGACACACTCTCCTCTTTCGTTGCTATGCATCTCCATGGATAGATCTTGCGTGTGATTACATTTTTTTTTGTTTTCCATGCAACATTTCCCAACACTCAATTTTACACATTGCGGGGTTCATGGCCCTTTGTGAAATGCACCTTGGATGTGAAGCTCACTTCGGGATATGGAGGAAGTACTTCTGTGTGATGCCCTGTTCCCGGGCCGGGAAGTTACATGAAGTGGGCGCGGACGAAGTATGCCGAATAGTTGGGACTGACTACCCTGAAGGCACCCCTCGAGAGGATGCAGACACCTGGGTGCCCAAATGGTTTTACATGGATGACGTCCCACCGCACAACCGAATCCAGCCAGGGTTTCCAGTATTATCCTTGGAGCCCCCGAAGAAGCACTACAACTGGAGGCCACAAGGCGCCGCACAAGAGGACGATGTCGATGTGGCTGGTGCGACCGATATGTTATTTCAAAGGGAAGGTTGTAACACCCACGATGCGGCTATATCTCCCACGTGTCGAGGCACGGCTTAGAGGCATAACCGCATGGTGGTTTTGTCGCAAGAAGGGTCATCTTCACACAATCCCATGTAATGAACAAGAATGGGATAAAGAGTTGGCTTACAATCGCCACTTCACACAATGAACATATATATCATACATCATTCATAGTACACACATAGTCCAACTACGGACGAAGCCAAAAGAAAAGAAGATAACCCAACTGCTAGATCCCCGATCGTCCCAACTGGGCTCCACTACTGATCAACATGAAATGAAACATAGCAACGACCAAGATCTTCATTGAGCTCCCATCTGAGCTCGGTTGCAACACCTGCACTGGTATCATCGGCACCTGCAACTGTTGTGATAGTATCTGGTGAGTCATGAGGACTCAACAATCTCAAAACCCGCGAGATCAAGACTATAAGCTTATGGGTAGGAAGTGGTAATGAGGTGGAGTTGCAGCAAGCACTAATCAAATATGGTGGCTAACATACGCAAATAAGAGCGAGAAGAGAAGCAACAGAACGGTCAAGAAGCTAGAAGTGATCCTGAAACTACTAATGCACAATCATAACACCAAGACCGTGTTCACTTCCCAGACTTCGCCAAAAAGAGACCATCACCGCTACACACACAGTTGATGCATTTTAATTAAGTCAAGTGTCAAGTACTCTACAACCGAACATTAACAAATTCCCATCTGCCACATAACCGCGGGCACGGCTTTCAAACGTTTATACCCTGCAGGGGTGTCCCAACTTAGCCCATTATAAGCTCTCACGACCAACAAAGGATATTCCTTCTCCCGGGAAGACCCGATCATTCTCGGAATCCCGGTTACAAGACATTTCGACAATGGTAAAACAAGACCAGCAACACCACCCGACTGTGCTGACAAATCCCGATAGGAGTTGCACATATCTCGTTCTCAGGGCACAACGGATGAGCAATCCGTACAATTAAAACTAAACCTCAAGTTTCCTCGAGGGGGTGCTGCAAAGGGCTCTAGTTCGGACCAACACTCAGAGGAGCACTGGCCCGGGGGGTATAAAATAAAGATGACCCTTGAGTCTGCAGAACCCAAGGGAAAAAGGCTTAGGTGGCAAATGTTAAAACCAAGGTTGGGCCTTGCTGGAGGAGTTTTATTCAAAGCGAACTTTCAAGGGGTTCCCATATACCCGGCCACATAAGGAACGCAAAATCAAGGAACATAACACCGGTATGACGAAACTAAGGCGGCAAGAGTGGAACAAAACACCAGGCATAAGGCCGAGCCTTCCACCCTTTACCAAGTATATAAATGCATTAATTAAATAAGAGATATTGTGATATCCCAAAATGATCCTGTTCCAACATGGAGCAATCTTCAACTTCACCTGCAACTAACAACGCTATAAGAGGGGCTGAGCAAAAGCGGTAACTTAGCCAAACAACGGTTTGCTAGGAAAGGTGGGTTAGAGGCTTGACATGGCAATATGAGAGGCATTGTAAACAAGGGATAGGTAGCTCAACATAGCGATAGAACGAAGCAACTAGCAAGCAAAGATAGAAGTGATATCGAGGGTAATGGTCATCTTGCCTAAAATCCCGCAAGGAAGAAGACCGAATCCATGAAGAAGACAAAAGGACGTAGTCGAACGAATCCTCACAACTTCGGAACGAAGCCGAAGCTAACGAGAGAAGCAAATCAGAAAGAAGCAAACAACATGGTAACAACCATCACATAAACATGGCATGATGTACAATCAAGTATGATGCATGTCCGGTTTAAAGAGGCATGGCAAAGTGCACAAACAATACTACAAGTTAAGTGGAGCTCAATATGCAACGAGTTGCATATTGATGAAACACCACATCAAATTATTGAGTTTACCCTCGGTTAAGATACTCAACAATTATTAAATGTTAATTAACATGGCAAGAGAGCATAATAAAACTAACTATGTAGGCAATTTAAATGAGGCCGCAAACAACAAACAACAATTTCGGTAAATCCCCATATGTCATTTAGGAATTTTAATGCAAACATCAATTTTAGACATTTTAAATGTTGTTATCATGATGCGGATGACATATACAAGTTTTATGCGGTTTTTATGAAAAAGTTGACATGAGCATGTTATGAAGCATTTGGTCACCATGGCGGAACAAAAAGGGTGCCACAGCAACATATCGGTTCCGGTAGCTCATGGAGATGCTGGTGTAGACGGAAGTGGTTGTGAGCGTGTCATGCAAGGATGGTGGGGTGCTCCCGAATTCCGGGTTCCCACGGGACGGCGGCATGGCAAACGAGGAACGTGCAAAGACCTCTCTCGGACACGGTGCAAACACAAGCATCTCATACAACACACATGCATTCATTCACGGGCGTCGTCTCGGGGTTATACCTTCGAAGCGTGCATTTCAAAATGGGTTAAGTTCGTTGAGGGAAGTAGTGGTGCACGGGCCGTAGTGGAAGTATTTGTTCTCGTGACGGTAGTGGAAGTAGTGGTACACGGGCCGTAGTGGAAGTAGTCGTTCTCGCGACAGTAGTGGAAGTAGTGGTACACGACGACCGTTGAGGTACTCGCGATCTTGGCGACGGTAGTTGTTCACGGGTCGTAGACGTCCGGGTCATGGGTAGAGGTACTTGGCGTCGTGGTCGTACACATTTCCATAGATGTCCGGGCGGCGATAGAGGTACTTGACCGTCCATGTAGTCGAACTTGGCGCATCCGAAGGGTACTTGGTGAATCCCCGCAGGTGAACAACTTCGCGTCCCCGGGTCGAGGGTAGTGGTTCCCTTGGCGCTGTAGTCGTGCATGGTGATGAACGTCGGGGTACTTGACAGGTTCCACACAGAGATGCGTCGATGGCGCTCGAAGGCAGCAGCGGGAAGCCAACGGACGACGATGTGGTGGCTGGAACGAATGGATCTAGGGTCGATGATGAGGTACATCGGCGAGGCGACAAGGATGGGATCCGGCAACATGCGGCTCTGGCAGATCGATGCAGAGGCGCAGGAAGCAGCTTCCGGCGCGGGGGTGCTCGAGGCAGGGTCGGAACCTGCCGGCGAGGTGGGTGAAGCAGGGCAAGACGCAGGGAGGCGCAGGAGGGCGGAGGACCTTGGGCGCGGGAAGGCGTCCTGGTGGCATTGGCGCTCCTGCGGGCGCGGAGGACGACGACTGCAGGTGCGAAGCAGGGGAGCAGCAGAGGGACTTGGCGCGGGGATGATTGGATCCGAGGCGGGGGAGGCGCGGGGCTCATCTGCTGGGCTGCTCGACGGTGGAGGGAACCCCGGTGGCCTGGCAGGCCGGCGGGGCTGCTCGTTCCCAACCTGCTGCTCAAAGCAGGGGAAGCAGACGAAGGAGGCGAGACGCGGGGTGGCTTCAGGCGATGCAGCGGGGAGACGGGAATGGACGGCGCAGGCGCAAAAGAGGAAGGAGGGCGGCGTCACTGGCAGGGGAGGCGCGCCATGGGGATCGAGCGCGGGCGCTCCTCCTGGCGCTAGCTGTGTGCGTGCGTGTGTGAGTGGCGACAGAGGAGGAACGAGGTGAGGGATCGAGCAGGGGGTCGAGCTAGGGTTAACAGAGCAGCGACTGGGCTTTGGGAGGCAAATGGGCCAGCGCGGTGCGATTGGGCTGCTGGGTTGGGCTATTTCTCTCTCCCTCTACTCTTTTATTTCCCAGAACAGAAAATACCAAAGAGGAAAAGGAGAGGAAAGGAAGTGTTTGGGATAGCATTTGTGCTTGGGGGTAATTTTCCCGGACTCTTAAAAATGAGCTTGATCCAAGAAAAACTATAAATGAGCATGTGTGCGAAGATTGGATTCGAACTCGTTTGAATTAAATTCAAATGAGTTTGAATAAGAAGTGCGCGTTTGAAAGGTCCAAAAATGTTGAGATTTTTGGTGGGGCTCCGATAAATAGAGAAAGAATTATTGACAAGGTTTTGAGGTCAACTCGGAGCAGAAAAGGCATGGGATTTATTTTGCACGTGTGTTATGGTGATTCCCAAAAAATGGAATACTTTGATATAGTTCCCTAATAATATTGGAAGGATATGTTATAAAGAGAAAACACCATGTGAATTCCCTCAATTTAAATGGATCGAAGATCCATACAATTTATTTATCTGAGTTTTTTAAAAAAGGGTTGCATGATGACATGATGCAATGCAAGAGATGCAACAAACAAAATAAATCACACGACGAAACTCAGAGTATCTGGAAGTCTTCTGGAGCGTCGGTCTCGGAACGGTCAAAGAAGGCAAGGGGAACGTGGCAACTACGAACGGGTGCGAGTTTTATGAAAACATACAGTTGCAATGCACATGATGCCATGAGATGAGATGCATGACATGAACAAAATGCAAAACAAAAGACAAAAACCCAACCATGAAGGAAAAATATATATCACATAGCCGGAAATGGCAAGAGTTGGAGTTACAAATATGGAAAGTTACATCCAGGGTGTTACAAAGGTGCTCCATGGCCCACTTGGAGATGCGTCCCGTGGCATCCCTGTTGTTAATTATTTCATTTAAGTGCACTTTGGATGCCACGGTCATTGAGCATTCTTGGAAGTAGTGCCGAAGTTTTCTTGATGCCACGAACACGACATAGGCTATCTTCTGATAGTGTGGATATCATGACTTACACGGAGTTAAGACTTCAGAGACATAGTAAATAGGCTTTTGAACCTGAAGCTTATGGCCCTCCATGTCTCCTTCGACCACGAGAACTGCACCGCTGACCTAGTTGGTGGCCGAGATGTATAGTTTCACCATCTCACATGTGCCTGGTGCCGTTAGAATGGGATTTGTGGTGAGGAGGATTTTAATATCTTCTAGGGTGGCGGCTGCCTTGGTAGCCCACTTGAAATTCTTGGTTTATTTCAGCAATTTGTAAAGGGGTGGAGCTTTTTCCCTGAGCCTTAAGATGAAGTGGCTTAGAGAGGCCATGCAGCCTGCTAGTTTTTAGATGTGTTTGAGCTCGGTTGGCACCTCTAGTCAGGCCCGCTCTTGAATTTTGGTTGGGTTGGCTTCAATTCCTCGGCTCGACACAATGAAGCTGAGGAGTTTGCCCGCTAGTACGCTAAAGACACATTTCTTGGGGTTGAGCTTGATTTGATACTCCCGTGGTTTGGTGAATGTTTCTCGAAGGTTGTCGACCAGCTACCCAATGTTTTTGGTTTCGATAACCACATCATCGACATAGGCCTCTACAGTTTTTCTGATGTGTTTTTTAAAACATGTATGCATCATACACTGGTACGCTGCGCCAACGTATTTTAGTCCGAAAGGTATTGTGTTAAAGCAAAATGGCCCGTAGGGCGTAAATATGCGCAGCATGGTCTGATTCCTTCATTTTTATCTGTTGGTATCCAGAGTCATGCCCTGCTGTGGCGTCCATGATCTGATCAATGCGTGGTAGGAGGAAAGGGTCCTTAGGACAGGCCTTGTTGAGGTCTTTAAAGTCGATGCACAGGCGCCAGGACTTATCTTTATTGGGTACCATGACCAAGTTAGTGAGCCAGTCGGGGTGTTTAATGTCTCTGATGAATTCGGCTTCCAGAAGTTTAGCCAATTCTTCGCCCATTGCTTGATGCTTGGGTTCACAGAACCGCCGAAGTGTCTGCTTGACATGTTTATAGCCTTTCAAGATGTTCAGGCTGTGTTCGACAAGTCTTCGGGGGATCCCCGGCATATCCGAGGGGTGCTAGGTGAATATATCCCAGTTTTCTCTAATTAAGTTGCATAGAGCCTCGTCAATTTCTGGCTCGAGTTGTGCCCCAATCGACGTTGTTTTATTTGGGTCAGTGGGGTGTACTGGAAATTTGACTATATCATCGGCCGACTTGAATGAGGTTGACTTCGGACGCTTGTCGAGGATGATATCATCCCGTTCGACCGTAGTTCTCAATGATGCCAACTCTTCGGCCGTGAGGGCCTCAGATAATGATTCTAAGGCGAGCGATGTCATTTTATTTTCGGCTTTAAGTGTTCTATCGGGGTTGCTTGAGATCATAATTATCCCGTTTGGACCCGACATTTTGAGTTTCATGTAGCCGTAATGCGGAACCGCTTGAAACTTTGAGAAGACGGCGCGGCCCAGAAGGGCGTGATAGCCGCTTTTGAAGGGGACGACATGGAATGTCACTTCCTCAGATCGATAGTTCTCGGGTTTTCCAAAAACCACGTCTAAGGTGATTTTTCCAATGAACCGTGCCTCTCGCCCCAGTATTATTCCTTTAAAGGTGGTTTGGCTCTGTTTGATGTGCAATTTATCGATTTGCATTTTTTCTAGAGTATCTTCATATATGAGGTTTAGGTTGCTGCCTTCGTCCATTAGTACCTTTCGAAGCCGACAAGCGCTAACGATTGAGTCGAGGACTAGGGCGGCTGGGCATCTACCCGGGGTGCTCCTCGGCTGATCTTTGTGGTCGAAGGTAATTGACATGTCTATCCACGTGCCCCGGGCTGCTACGTGCTGAATGGAGCTAATTTCTCTGAGATCCCGCTTCCTCTAGATTTTTGACATGAAGGTCTCATAGATCATCAGGACCTCGTCCTCTTCCAAGGACTCTTTTGCATACTCCCTCCTTCCATCTATATAGGGCCTAATGCGTTTTTCAAGACCGCCTTTGACTATTGATAAAATTAATACTACATGACATGCATAATGTGAAAATTATATCATTGAAAGCTCCTTTCACATACGAATTTGATGATGTGCTTTGTGTAAGTTGCATGTCATATATTATTGCTCTAACATTTGGTCAAAGTTAGCCTCGAAAAACGCATTAGGCCCTATATAGATGGAAGGAGGGAGTACCATTTTTTGCCAGCGAGGAGGGCTTCGCACTCCTTAGCTACTTGCCTTACCACCCAACAATCGCGAAGATTGTGGGTTGGGCTGGTATTTAGCAGAACGGAGTGGATAGGGCATGGCTTATCCAACGGACCATCAAGGGCAGTCTTGGATCCTGCAGCCGGCTTCCTCTTTTTCTGAGGTCGGTCGACTGATGGTGGATATGCGCAATGTTTGCGCCGGAGTGTGAGCCTGTCGCACTTCATGTTTTTATCATATTGAGTTTGTTTGTTTTTCCCTGGCCAACCAGGCGTCTTCAATGGTGCAGAATTTTGATACCAGATCAAATAGTCCAGAGAATGTTTGGACGTGATGGAGGGTAAGGGCGTTTGACACGCCTTTATCCTTGCATACATGCTGAAAAGCTGTAATGATATCTGAATCCTGGTAGTTCGGTATGTTGTTCTTGACGAACAGGAACCTGGCCCAGAACTGCCTGATTGATTCGTCAGGTAGCAGTTGCACATAGGCTAAATCCGAGACATCATATGGGCCTGAATTATCTGGGCAGTATTCGATGTGGGGGTGGGTGGGAGAGAAAATTCGACCCCCTTCGACCGCGGGCTCAAGGCTCCGAAGTCTTTATCGTGTAAAGGACATACCGGTGCCGGGTCGGCCAAGCTGATTTTGAGATCCGATTCCTCGGTTGTTTCCGGTTGGTTGTTATCAGGGTCGCTCTCCAAGTAATACCTCATCCTCTCGCCCTTTACGGGGGGTTTTGGCCGGGGCAGATGGAAAGGCGAAGAGTTCATGGGTCGCTTCTTGCTCGTCACAACCTTGCTCGTAAGGGGAAGGTGCGATTTGATGACGGGGGTATCGAGCGTGGAAAACAGTACCATGAAGGTTGGGATCGGTGACCGACGATCCCATGGATTCTTCTTTGATCACACAATGGAACTCTCAATGAAAGCATCAATGTCGGTGGTAAAACTGGCAGACCTCGAGGTAGGGGGTCCGAGCTATGGATCTCAGATCGATGGTAACAAAAGACAAGGGGCATGGTGTTTACCCAGGTTAGAAACCTCTCAAAGAGATAATACCCTACGTCCTTCTTTGATTGTATTGATGGTTGTGTATCGAGTACAAGCTTGATCTGCCTCAAGATTGTGAGTTGTGTTCTAACCCTAAGGATAGGTGGATGTGATTATGATTGATCTCTTCTACTGGCTAGACCACTTATACACGCCAGAGGGCCACCTAGGGTTACATGGTCGGTTGCTGATCTAGAGATACGTATGGCGGCGGCCGAAGATGTCCTTTGAGTACACGTCAAATCTTCGGCACAGGTTGTCTTGATCACGTTGAGGTGCGAGGATCCTAGAGTCCTTCCTTATGAGAATGAGGGCCCATAAGCCCGACTCGAGGACTGTAGGCCAACTAGGTTGGTACCCCCTAATCCACGACACCGTCACTCTACATACAATTTGCAATGTTAAATGATGATTTTGTTTGCAAAAACTGACAAGAAAAATAAAGACAAGGCAATTCGTCAAAAACTTGGCTGGTGGAGGGAGGTGAGAGCCGTGGCAGCAGGCGTTGCTGCAACGTCGAGACTATGAGTGGACGGAGGGGCTGAGGGGCTAGCTTGCATGCATGAGCTTGATTCCCGTCCAAGTCGTGCTTGTAGTTCGCCGAGGAAATCCGCCGAGGTTCCGCTTCGGCATTTGGCCGCCGCCGTAAAATTCGAGCGTGAGTGCTCTATGACATTCAACTCCCTCTAACGGTTATGTTCTTGAAGAAATGAGGCGACACGGTAGCTCAAGTCATCGACGAGTTCGTGGCAGCGCGACAAGGAGATGCGGCGAGACTGATGACGGCGGACGACGATTAAAGCAAATTTGAGGTGGGAAGTCAGCGGGCCTGCGGGGGTCACCCGTCACCGGAAGCAAGGATCGCGATGGAGGAGGCGTCGGCATGGACGAGGCCGAGCGAGAGAGAGGGGTGCGGGCAAGCAATTCTTTCACTGGAAATGGATTTGTGTTGCTCAAATTTGAGAAGCCAAGAGCACTTCTCCTCTCTTTTTTTTGGTAGAGTCCAGTCTATTAGGGGTTAGTTAAGGGTTGACTTCTGTTAGAGATGCTAAACCTGTGCCATTTTTAAGATTTTGATCCTGTGAGAGCGATTGGTTCACCGGGTGGCAGATCCAAGGCCCACATCATCCGAAGCTTGCCAAGCAACCATCAAAGGCGTCACTGTCCGCAGTGCCAAAGCTTTCCCTTTTGGATTCTGGAAGAAAATTGGAGGTCTGATTTCGTTAAAGATTACAGTAGAGAGAGTATATGGCTGTTGGTGTTGGGCAAGAAGCCAGCAGGAGCATGGTTGGTAACAAGTACTTGTACGCTTAACATCATCACATATCGAGTTAATTTCTTTTCCGAGCAGACAACATCACATATGACGCGTTGCAAAGCCAACTGGCTGAGATGATGTGCTTTATTACCGCACCGTGGACGAACAGATACCACACGAGATTTCAAAAATGGTATACAGTACAAATGAAAGCAAACGGTCATGTGAAATGTATACGTGCCAACTAACCTGTCACGCTCAATGTTAAACAACATACCAACTCACCAGTTATATGCATAATACATAGCTCCACATCTTGGCCGAAATCCAATTCGGCTTTTAGGAGCATATGCTCTGCCCATCAAAAATGTTTTTTGCAAATGTTAAATTTTTTTTCTTTTGAAAAGATAGATGTGTTCATTGTCACACCAAAACGCTACCTGAAAATTTTTAGGAGGAAAGCTTAAGTATTTGATCTGCGCAAAAAAATGGAAGTCGAACGACAAATGTTACCTCCGAACGTTACACTTATTTTTGTTCTTTCCACCCACAAAGCATCATAATCCGTTTTGCATGAAAATTGGCCATCACACTTGTTACACTAACAAGAACATCTACAAAATAAATAAAAACAAAAAATGTTTTTACTATTTATTTTGAATTTACAGTTCACTAGGGAGCATATGCACCTGAGAGCCAAAACGGCCCTCCCCACATTTTGGTTTTCTAAACATGTACTTATAATGGATCAAACCCCATAACATATCTAGAGATGGCTGCTTCGCATAGAACATATACCGTAGAGTCACTACAAAATATCAAACAAACACATACTACCATGTCGGTTTATTTTGCAACAATGCCTTTAAACTGGATAAGCATCCCTCGTTTCATTGCCATGTCCAGCCGCAGACGGCAAGGACAAGAATTTTCATCTTGGTTGCCGCGGCCAACCGCTGAAGGCCGGCACAACAGTAAGGAACAAACGTCTTTAACAAGATAACGATGCAAGCTTGTCGCTATTGAACTTGGCAAATAAAGGCCAAAACAAGAGTTTTCACCTCGACGTGAAGAGGTTTTCCAATCACCACCCTGATGATGGATCTTGCCAAGGTCACCCCAGCCAGTACTGCATGCTAGGCCGGAGTGGCGCTAGCAGATGGGTGAGATGTAATCCCACCTTAGACCATCAACGCGATCATCGGGGGGTCAGTCATACCGCAGCGCGGATCTTCCCGTTGTCATTCCACATCGGCGTGAACGGACTCCCGCATTCACTACATTCCAGCAGTGGCAGATCTAGAATTTGATCAACGTGGGGGCAACATTACAAAAGGGTAGCAGGTTTTTTATCAAAACACATTACAAATTGTTAATAAAGTACTAAATATACATATGAATGCACTAGTAAAAAAATTATTCAAATTGTTCGTGGGGGCCATGGCCCCCACCACCCCATCCCTACATCCGCCACTGCGTCCCAGGGTTGTAAATATTCCGCTTCACATTCCTTCTTATTCCTCTGCGATTCCTCTTCCCCTTGTCATCCCTTCCTGCACGTTTCCAATCACTTATTCCTAATCGGCGGTTGAATCTATAGTCGCTGTTGCACTTGTTGTATCAATCTAGGATGAAAGCCTCCACATAGTGTTGGTTCTTCCAAAACCGAAGGTCTGGGGATATGTGCAGCATGTGAGCTTTGCAGGGAGATTAACCTATAAAGAATATGAGTGGAGGTTATCATAGCTAGCTAAAACATGCAGCTTGCATATCATCCATACTTAAGAACAATTCTTGCACCATTATAGCTATTAACTTAAATAACCAAATATTTCACAAAACCTTATCTGAGAATAGACGACAACCACAAGTGGAGCCCCGTTCCTCTTGTTCGACCAAACTTTTCTCTGGTGCCAATGACCGATCAAGCGTCCATCTATTGCGCATGTGCGTCATGTTTTCCCATCTAGCATTAGTTTTAGCCTCTAAGGGGTGAACATCGCCCCGAGTCAACCGCCTCCTCCCCTTCTTCCTTGTACTCCCCAGATCACTCCTCCCACCACCTGTCGTGCCTAGGGTACAACCGTGGCCAAAGATTCGCTCAATAGAACATCAACACAAATGTTCGAGATCTAAATATTAGGTTGCATGGTGTTTTACCAGTCATGCAACCTTTTCCTTAGTGGCGGCAGGATGATGACCCCGTGGTGTCGAAGATACACTCATCACGTAGTTTACATAGTTTTAAACTTTTTTTTCTTTTATAAAAATATTAGCATGCATATGAAGGGTTTGCTAAAAGGTTCTAGGCTCAGCTGACCACACATCTACGGGGAGGATTCACCATTGCCGAGGGTATAATCATGGCGAACTGTTTGCACAATAAAACCTCAACATAAATGTTGAACATGCAAATTTGTGATCTACTTTTAATATAAGATGTTTTCTGACAATCTCTTGGGCTTAAAAAACATCTTCTAGAAAGCTAACAGAGGGAGTAAATACAAATTTTCTTTCTGGGATTGACAGAAAGGCTTCTTTTTTTTTTACATGCCATCACTCATGAGACTCCCTTCAGAATAGTTTAAACCTGGCCTGGCTAGCCATCACATGGCCCTACTCTTGCTCAGACATAGCGTCTATAGCGCCACATGACATGAGGTAGTCAAGTGTACTCGATGACGCACGCAATTATGAAGTTAGGGGGCCTCACAGATTTAGGGTCCTGTTGCCCGTACGTCCATTGCCATCATGAACGCACTTATCATCCACGTCCACATAAAACCCAAAGAGGCAAGAGCACTAGAGACCCACAAACTTGCATTGGATGTGATGGTTTAGTCCACAAACTTGCAAAAGGTGATTAACTCATCCACAAACTTGCAAACTATGTGATGGTTTAGTCCACAGCCAATCAGAGATGGCCAATTGGCGCCTAGCTGGCTGCTGCGTGGCACATCTGGTCCGACCGGCGATTTTGCAGAAAACCCCTCAACGTTTCTAGAAATCACGCCCACGGTCCCTGCTGTACTTGTCTTCTTTATCCCTGTCCAAATCCCTAGCTCTCTCCTATTTTCCCCTTTCCCCTGTCCAAATCCCGACGGCGAGAGAATGAGAGCGTCTGGTGGCGGCGACGGCGAGAAGCTGAGCGGTGGCTTACGATCCCATGGAGTAGGCGTCGACGCCGACGGGTTCGTGGGCGGCGGCGGGCCTGGAGAACCTAGCACCAGGGTCACTGCAGTTCTTGACTTCGGTGGCAAGAAGGTAAGTACAGAAATCCCAGGAATAATGAGCTGCAGTGGCAACAAGGCTTATCATTTTTCAGGAGTTCTTGACTTGAATTGCTTATCATTTTTTCAGGAGTGGGCTGGGGAAAGGGATGGCAGAGCAATGAAGTTGGAGGCCAGGATTAAGGATCTAGCCATGAAGAACATGGAGTTGGAGGCCAGGATTAAAGTACTTGAAGCAGAAACTAAAAGAAATGAGAAAGAAAAGAGAGCAATTGTCAAGATGCAGAAGCAAAGAGAGCAATTTAGGGATAAGATTTTTTGTTTTGGAGCTCTTCTGTATGTTGGTCTGTTTGCCATTCTGCTAGCTGTCATTGTTAGCAAGTAGGGTGTTTTTAGTGTGAGACATGTTGATGTAGTACTGATGGAAGATGTTCACAAATGTTGATGTAGTACTGACCAAATAAAGAAATGATGAACTGAAACTGTTTTTCAAAGCACTGAAATTGTGCACATGGTGATGATGATGAAATTGTTTTGCCTCAAGAAGAAATGATGATGAAATTGTTTTTCAGAGAAGTGAAAGTGTGCATTGTGCCAAAATTCAAATCAAGCAAATTTCATTTAACTTAACTGCAAGCAAAATTCAGTTAACTTAACTGCAAGCAAAATTCAGATTAAGCAAATTTCATTTAACTTAACAGTGCAAATTTCAGTTAAGTTAAATTCAAACCATTGTATTTGGCAGAAAGTGAGCACTTGATACATTCTATTTTTGGATGTGTGCACATGGGCAGAACATGGGCAGACATAGCAACACAATATTTGGCAACACTGCAACATAGGCAACATAGATAACATAGGCAACATAGCAGTTCAACAGCAGCTCAAAATAGATAACAGCAGTTCAAAAACATCTTCAGTTCAACATAGGTAACTTATATGCCAATATATAATCAGCATACCTAACTACGCCCTTCTTCTTCTTCTTCAGCTGCTGCTTTTTCAGCTGCTTCTTCTTCTACTCCAACAGATGCAGACATCTTCACTGTTTCTTCATCTGTTGCAGGCGGATGGAGCGGCGCACCTTCACCAGCTCCTTCTTCACTGCCCCTTCTTCTTTTGCTCTGGCTCTGGCTCCTTCACCTGTACTTCTTCTTCGACCTTCACGTCTTCTGGCAGGAGCTCAACGTCCGGCAGGAGCTCAACGTCGATGGGCATGTTTCTGCCACCCTCAATGTCGACCGGCGCAACGAAAGCAACGTCGTCAGAGTCGTCGTCAGAGATGGCAACAACCTCTGTCAGGTCGTCATCGGAGTCGTCGTCCGCAGGGTCGACTGGAGCCGGCAGTGCGAGCACGACGCCGACAACGTCCGCAGGGTCGTCGTCAAGGGGGACCGGGGCCAGAGAGGTGGTGGAGCGGTACATCCACCACCTAGCTCTCTGGTACGGATCCACGCTGAGCGTGGCCTCCTGCATTGCCCAGACGAGGAACAACGGCGGCGGCACCTTGAAGCCTTTGGGGAAGGCACGTGCATTCTCCTCCTCCGTCAGCACCTTGGCCAACCCGCGCGCATGATGGAGCATGAGCTTTGCGCTCGGGAACCAGGTGCATACCTCTCTGATCTGCGCGCGGAACGACTGATCGTTGCCGGCAAGATACTCCAGTGATCTCTTCCATGGCGGCGGCGGCGAGTTGTTCGCCATGGTGGCGGTGGGCGGCGATGGTGAGTGGAGTGGGGAGTGGAGGCGACGCGGTCGATGAGTGGAGTGGTGGGTGGGTGGGTGGGTGGGGGCGGCGGCGGTTTTATTGATGCAGTGGGTGGGAACGCGAAGCGTCCAGTGGAGTGGGGTGGGGAGTGGGCGAGTGGGAGTTGGCCTCTCTGTTATCAGTACAACACACTTGCTATGCCCCTCCCTAACAAGTTCCTACTCATACCGCACTGGCATTGCACTCTACTTCTATAACGACAGGTCCTGGGTTCGAGACCCAGGCCAAACATTTTTTTGTTTTTTTTTTATTTTGGGCACAAATTCAGTTAGTTCATTTAGTTCATTTAGTTCAGTTAGTTCATTTAGTTTATTTAGTTCAGTTAGTACAATTCAACTGGTGCAAATTCATTTAGTTTAGTAAAATTTAGTTAGTTCAGTAAAATATAGTTAGTTCAGTAAAATTCAGTTAGTTCAGTGCAATGGTGCAAATGCCCATCAACTCATAGCAAAATTCAGTAAAATTTAGTCTAACTGAATACAAGATGCCTCAGGTGCAAAATTCAGCAAAATCAACAAGTTACAAGTTTATGACTCTAAAAAGTTCACCCATGAACTAACACCAAGATACAGTTCATCACTAAACTTGCAACAAATATAATTTAAAATGACACAATTCATGCATCAGGTGCTGTATTCAGATCTGGAATCACCATAGGCCTGTCATCTCCACACAACAACCATAAGAAGCCCCTCCCTGCACCTGAAGTTGTGCCAGCTTCACCTGAAGATGTTCCTACAACTGAAATTGCTGCATTTCCTCCTCTGCCCTCCCTTCACTTGAAGATCCTCCAGCTGCAGCATTTCTTCCTCTGCCCCTCCCTACACCTGAAGATGTGCCAGCTGCTGCATTTCTTCCTTTGCCCCTCCCTGTCCCTGAAGATGTGCCAGGTGCTTTTCTTCCTCTACCCCTCCCTGTACCTGAAGATGTGCCAGGTGCATTTCTTCCTCTGCCCCTCCCTGCACCTGCAGTTGTGCCAGCTGCTGCATTTTTCCTTTTTCCTCTGCTAACAGGTTGTGAGCCTTCTCCTCTTTCAGTTCTCCCAATGTTCATCTGTGTTGTGGCTGTTGGCTGTGGAATTGCAGCAGCAGCTGCTGCAACAAATGCTGATTGTTCTGGTAGGGGGCCATGGAACCTTTGTGGAGCCCTGTGAGATCTCTCCCTCCTGGCCATGCTTGAAACCATGCTGTCTGGCAACTGGCTTGGATCCATGCCAGGGTTTGCCAAGTGAGGAAAAATGTTCTGCACAACAAAGTTCAGAAAGATTAATGTAAAATGCAAAGAAGTTCAGAAAGATTAATGTAGTGGAACAAAGTGATGTACTTGTACAAATGTTGGATCATCATAGTCCTCATCTTCTATTTGATCTCTAGGTCCCATTTGAGCTTCCTGGTACTTGTAGTGCCCCTTCCTGTTGTGATCAAGTCTGCCACATATGGAGCAGTGCATTGTCACTCCATTTTTGTTTAGCACTCTAACACCACCTTTCATCTTTTCCTCTGGTGTCTTTTTCCTATTTTTTTGGGCCTTCCTAGTTGTTTAGTGAAGATAGGTGGATACACTTTATCCCCATCCATCTTCTCCCACATTTCAGGGTCTCTAAGAGGCATCAGATTGTATCCATAGGCTTTCAAATAGGTTTGGACAGAGTAGTACTCATGGACCATTTCCTCTGGATCAATCCTCTCCTCTCTCATACATGCAACTCCATGACTACAGGGTATTCCTGACAGCTGCCATCTACCACAGTCACACCTGAACAAGGCAAGATCCACATTGTAGCTGTTAGGACCTGACTGTACCTTGAACAGTTCCTGTCCAGCACCAGCAACATGACAGTTAGCTGCATATTCAATACTTTTTTCAAGCTTTTTGAGAATCTTGGGACAGATTCTATGTCCTGTCCATTTTTCAATTGCTTCTCTTTGTTTGCTCTGCATTCTGTGCATAAGCTTGTAGAAAATATTTTCTAACATTGATAGCACTGCCATTTCCCTGGCATCCAAGATGTAACTGTTGAAAACTTCAGAATTGTTGTTCAACACTATGTCACATTTAGGAAACTCACTAAAGAATGCTTTCACCCATGTCTTTGGATTCAATCTCTCAGTCCAATTAAAAGCTACAGCACTATGTTCATCCATCTTCTGACAATTTGCTCTCCACTTCTGCTTGTTAGTAGATCTTGCTATGGCCCATAAGTCTTGTTTCAGCACTTCTCCTTTGTGCTTCTCATGGAAGTTTTGATAAATGTGCCTCACACAAAACATGTGTTCTGCATCTGGCCACACTTTTATCACTGCATTTATTAATCCCTTTTGCTTGTCACTCGTGATTGTGAAAGGTGAAGTGTTTATGATATTAAGATCATCTCTAAGTGTGGTCAAAAACCATTCCCAAGAACTAGTACACTCAACTTCAACCCAACCCATTGCCAGAGGGAATATGCAGTCATTAGGATCTATGCCAACAGCAGTCAGTAACACCCCTTTGTACTTTGTCTTCATATGACACCCATCAACAAATATAATAGGTCTGCATCCCTGAAGCCAACCTCTTTTGCAAGCATCATAATACCAATACACTGATTTCAAACATTTTCTGCCCATTGGGTACTGTTCATTTGTCACAACATGAGTGGACACCAGAAATGTGGAGCCAGGGTTACATGTCCTCAGTTCATGACCATAGTCCCACAACTTACTAAACTGTTCATCCTCATCCCCATGAATTATCTTCAGAGCTTGTTTCCTAGCCCTAGCTAACTTCCATCTGTTGACAGTAATGTGAAGCTCCTTTGTAACCTTCCTTGAAAATGTGCCAAGCCCCATCTTTTGGTCATCCCTGAATTCATCAATGAAAAATTTTGTAAGGAAATTGGTTGTCAGTGCTTTCAACTCCCATGCCTTCTGACACTTGTGGACTGCAGCATAAACCTTTATCACAAAGCCTCCTGTCCTATTGTCCAATCCAGCTTTCAGAAGCCATGGACAACCAGGCTTGCACACTGCCTCCAATCTGGTTTTTTCATTCTTTACCTTCTTGATCTCAACTCTATTCCTTATTGAATATGCATTCAGAGCTTGCCTCAGTTGCTGGACATCTGCAAAAACCATGCCTACTGTGAATATAGGAGAGTCCATGTCCACCTTTGCATTGAAAGCACTGAACTTGTATTTCAGGTTATCTTCTTCTTCTCTTGACAGATCAAGTTCCTCATCCTCAAGTACATATTCAGGCTCATCATCTATCTCTTCTGGTTCCTCTTCATCCACACAAAAATCAATGTATTCATCAAAGAGATCATCATCTCCCTCATCAATGCTGAAGTCACTATCACTAAAGTCTGAATCTGTCAATTCTCCTACTGTCTCTGCTTGCTCTGAAACTGCAATTTGCAAGTTTGCACTTGATGTCTCTGCTGCTTGAACTGAAACTTCCATGTGCTGACTTCCACTAGCTTCTTTCTCAGAGAGAACAATTTCAACCAATGATCTGGACACTGAGCTGGGTATTGTATATATGACATCATGCCTGCATATCTGAATAAAGTCTGAATGGTCAATCAATATCTCCAGCACCTTATGGTCTGCACTTGCTGTGATCATGTACTGGACATCAACATCTCCTCTAATTGGCACTAGCCCTTCTGACAATAGGCACCCAGGCCTACACCAATAGATGTGGTGCTCCCACACAGGATAGCTCAACCATTGCAGATGCTTCTCAATAAATGAATATGAGAAATTAGCAGCAGAGCAATAATCAAGAATCTCCACACTAGCACTTGCATACTCCAGGTTGCTACTTGGTCCACAAAAAATGCCATTATGCTCAATCTGCAAAGTGAAGAATGTAGATTCCACAGCCATGCCCATTGCTGCATCACACACTGCACAACAAATTCAGAGCATGATCAGCAATATTCAGACAATGAAAATATTCAGCAGTGTCAACATTATTCAGACTTTCAGAGCAGTACAATATCTAGAATAGTAACATCAACTACCCAAAATCACACATTTTCATTTAGCTCTGCCTAAAAACCACACATTTTCATATATCCTACCCCAAAACCCCAACTTTATGGACCAAAACCCCAACTTTATGGCCAAAACCCCAACTTTATGTCCCAAAACCCCAACTGTATGGCACAATCTTCAGAATCAACATGTTCACGATCAACTTCAACATTGCAACCAGTAACTGAACTTCATGACAGAAAACATCAACTTTATGGCCCTAAACCCCTACCTTCCTCTGCTCCAACAACATAAACCCTAGCAACCGAACCGAACCTCCAATCCCACTCCGCAGCAACCTTCTAATCTACCCCGACGACCAACCCCGGCGAGTAACGGTGCCGATCAACCCCGGCGACCAACCACGGCGAGTGCCAAAAAAGCAAACGGAAAGCAGAGGTGAAGGAGGGCGGGCCTTACCGTAATCCGGCGGAAATGCGCCCGGTTCGCGGACGAGGCCGACGGATTCTGGTGGCTCCATGGCCGCCGCGATGGCCGGCGACGTCGCCGCCATCGTTGGCGTCAGGGGAACGGACGCCGTCGCCACTCCCCGCGGCTCCCGTAACTAAAGGCGACCAGGTGATTTCCCGACCAGGGTGAGAGAGGGGCCGCAATATTAAATAGCCAAGGGAGAGCCAGACAGGGACCGCGGGCGTGATTTCCAGAAACGTTGAGGGGTTTTCTGCAAAATCGCCGGTCGGACCAGATGTGCCACGCAGCAGCCAGCTAGGCGCCAATTGACCGTCTCTGATTGGCTGTGGACTAAACCATCACATAGTTTGCAAGTTTGTGGATGAGTTAATCACCTTTTACAAGTTTGTGGACTAAACCATCACATCCAATGCAAATTTATGGGTCTCTAGTGCTCTTGCCTCAAACCCAAAGTCCAAGCAAGAAAAAGAACGGATCCATCCCATCGCTCTCCCTCGACACGAGAAGCATCCCAAGCTAGCTTCCACCCCAATACTACCCCAAAGAATACCACCATCAGCTTAGCTGACACTGTCACACACAACAAAAGGGAGCAGCCAGCTCCCCCAGCAGGCCAGAGGCAGAGAGGGAGATCTCCACCGCAAGGGAAAGAATCACGAAAAGGGGCAGGGAAAGGGAGGAGGGAGCGCCCAAGCACAAACCTTTCTCCCGAGGGCACCAAACCCTACCAATCCGCCGTATAATCCCCCGGGAATTCCTCCCCCATTGCTCCCCGGAGCCGAGCGCGCCGCCGGTGCGGAGCAATGCCGAGGAGACTCGTCAATGCCGTCCTCTTCACGGTCCTGGGCGTCGTGGTCGCGCTCTTCCTCTGCTACTCCGTCCGCTGCTACCGGCGCCGCCGCCGCCGCGGACGCGCGGTGCTGCCCTCGCACGGCGCCAGGGCCGACCGCCTCCAGGCGGGCGGGTCCAGCGCCTACGGCAGCGGCGTCGGGGAGGAGCTGCTCACGTTCCCCGGCGGCGAGGGGCTCACCGTGGCCGCCATCCTCGAGGCGCCCGGCGAGGTGGTCGCCAAGTCGGCGCACAGCACGCTGTACCGCGCCGGGCTCAGCTCCGGCGAGGCCGTGGCCCTGCTCCGGTTCCTCCGGCCCGTCTGCTCCGCGGGCGCCGAGGAGGCCGCGGGCGCCGCGCGGCTGCTCGGGGCCTTGCAGCACCCGAATCTCGTGCCGATCCGCGCGCTCTACGTCGGCCCGCGTGGGGAGAAGCTGCTTGTCCACCCCTTCTACGCCGCCGGCTCGCTCCGCCGCTTCTTGCAAGGTTCGCCCTTTACCTACGTTGCTCCATAGCGTGCAATTACTTCCACTGCTTTGCGTTCGAGCCAAGTTTACCTTGAGTAAGACTAATCATGCGAAATACTCCGTCATAATCAGCTGAAACTGTACTCATTATTGGAGTAGTAAATTTGCTGATTTATGTGCCATCATAATTAGCTCTGCTTCGTCTCTGGTTTCCCAGGAAAATAACTGAAAATCCTCTCCCTTTGATTTGATCGATTATTCCGCTCATCTGATTCAGATTTAGCACGAACGCGTACTTCCAATAATGCTGCAAGGATTGAGCAACGGCCTTGCAGAGTGGTTTTTGTTACTTTTAGCCATGTGTCTTCACTGCTACACTTTGTACTTTTGTCCTGAAGTTTACCAGACCACGGGACAGCTCAATTGTTCATAAAGGTGTTTGTGAACTTTTACTGGTTGGAGTAGTTGGCTGGGACACTTTGGTTAGCATGATCTTCATGTTTCTGAAGGACATATGAACATTGGGTCACCTGTAGCAACCTCATTTGATTTTCCGTGCTGATCTGTGCTGTCCAGTTATATATCAAATCAGTGTTTCTGGGGAAACATTTAATTCCTAGCATATTTAACGATTTATTTCATTATTGAAGAGAAATGCTTTCTTCCCTAAAAAAGAGAAATGCTTTCTTCCCTAAAAAAGAGAAATCCTTTCTTATATGAAGTGTTTGCAAGACTACTTTTATGGCATTTATGAGGTTGGTTTTTCTGAGCTGTTTGTGCTCCCTGCATCTTTCAGCTCTCATTTTCAGCGGAGTTGTTGAATTATATGCTCTTATTGGACATGTTTTATGTGTTGGTCCATCGATTGGTCACTTTGAGAAAGACTTACAAAGATGATAGTTGTCTTTTACACAAAACATTCTTTTGCTGTCAATAACTTTTGAGGTGTATTTGATCTTTGTGAGGGTTTGAAAAGGACATGTCCAAATGGTCCTCTATGCTACTAGTACATTTCTTGTACGGTTGCAAGCTGGTTCCTTACCACGAGGTTCTGGTTTGAACAGTTTCAAATTTTATGACTTTATTGCATTTACATTGTACTGCACGATTGAGTTGAAAATGTGTCGGCCTTAACGTTGGACTGCCAGTCCGGTCTTACCATGAGATTTTCCCACTACTGGTGTCAGCACGTCAGTAACTTTGCTAGTTACTGTCAGATCTCAAATCATGCTAGCATCTAAACAAAACACTCTATGCATCCTCTGCACTACCTGACATTTGCCTTTTAAATTTTACCTGCAGAGGGGATCAATGATTCACAGAGATGGGAGATAATCTGCAAGCTATCCATTGGCATCGTCAAGGGGCTGGACCACCTTCACACAAGATCGCAGAAGCCGATCATCCATGGCAACCTCAAGACGAGCAACATCATGCTTGACGCCGATTTCCAGCCCAGGGTATCAGACTTCGGGCTCTACCTCCTGCTGAACCCCGCAGCCGCGCAGGACATGCTCGAGACCGCCGCGGTGCAAGGCTACAAGGCCCCTGAGCTGATCAAGATGAGGGAGGTCACAAGGGAGAGTGATGTCTACAGCCTGGGGGTGATCCTGCTGGAAATGCTCGCTCAGAAGGAGGCGGATGGCTCGCCGAATGCCCGCGACATCCACTTGCCAGCCTCTTTCAAAGATCTGGTCCTCGAGAGGAAGATCGCCGACGCGTTCGGTTCCGGGCTGACCCAGCAGAGCAAGAACTCGGGGAATGAGGCGAAGCTCAACGCGTTCTTCGAGCTCGCGACGGCTTGCTGCAACCCTTCGCCGTCCTTGAGACCGGACTCGAAACGGATCCTCAAGAGGCTGGAGGAGATATCAAGGTGACCGAATGTCGGATTACTCGCGTACTAATTAGAAGGTGTTAAACTATATACCAGCAGGGTAGTATTAGTATTTATAAGTGTATTACCCGTTTGTTATTTCATAGAGGGTTTGTACTGCCAGGGAACTGGAGAGTGATAGGGGGTTACCGGTCTGTATAGCTTCCGTGCACTTTAAAGCTTAAGCTTTCGACAAATGAGGCGTAAGGTTCTTCTGACTGTATTCTGTAGACCTCACCTGAATTATAGTACTATGTAACCACTGAGTAGAAGGTACCACTATGTGTGGATCCTTCATCTTTTGAACTTGCGGAGGTGGTTGTTTGCACTGGTCACTCACAAGGTCACTTTCCTGGCTGTTGTCTGATACGTGACTCCTTCCTTGTTCCAAATGGGCACCGATCAACGGGGGGTGTCGCCCCTTTTGGCAGCACTAAGCGGCGACATCTTCGTGTCGGCATCTCTTTACTGTTGTTGGATTGCCGGCCTCAAACGTTGGCCTTTTGGCCGGACCCAAACATGCATGCCAACCTCTGCTCTAGTGTCTGTAGGACTGGACGGCTACCTGCAATGTTTGTTGAATCTACCCTCCCATGTCCTTTCAGTGCTGAAACATCTGGTTTTTCACCATTTACACCGGCACTGTTGTCACAAGAAATATGACTCACTAGGCCTGAAAACGCAATTTGGTAATTTCGGCCCAGAGGAGAGTTTGGTAACACCGGCTACAGAAATCCTTGGCTAAGAGCCAAATCTGGGTTCAGCGTTCAGTATGTGAAAGAGACATGCCACAGAAGAGATCAGGCGGCCAGCATGTGGCCCTGGTCATCTTAGCATCACCATCTGATGGGAAAATGCCACCTTGCGATGACAGTGTCAGAGGCTGATTCCGCGTGATCCGTATAGCTTGGATAAACAATTCCGCGATCTTGACTCCGCAACAGCGTTCACAGAATAATAGCAACTGGATTTACCGGGAGCACATGAAGAAATCTACACAACTCGAGAGGCCTCCATGTGCTCGTGTTCCTGGCACGTGCTTTACCACCGTGCATGTTGCACAGTCCCTAAAGTCACTCTGCACTGCAGTACAGCCAACAACTCTGACAATGCACGACAGTTGAGCATGCATACAGTGTAAACGACCAACAGTAGGCGCCCGATGTTCACACGTCGGTGTTTAAAATAGCATTCAGTAGCAAGGCCCGGAGAGAAGATCAGCTCACACATGTATAAATAACAAAATAGTTCAACTCGAAGCCATCCATCATCTGTAGTTTACATACAACAACAAGCAAGATCAAAGCGACTACCAGAAGGGGCTGCACATTGGTTCACTTCACTGGGGCGGGGGATTCTGGGGAGAGATCACAGGTACTCCCGGAGGCTCTCGCCGCTGAGGGTCTCCATCTCCTTGAGTATCTCCTGGGACAGCGTTTTGACAGGAAGCTCGACGTCCTCGAGCAGTTCGCCCAGGAACGGGATGGTTTCCGGGACCAGAGCCACGTACTCCTCCTTCAGGTGCTGGACCATGTACCTCACCACCTTCAGGCCCAGCATCTTAGGGCGGACATTGTCACTCCTTGTCTGCATCAGCACCTGCAGTTTAATAATGACAAAATTAAGCCAGTTTGCACGAGCAAGCCTTTGGTCTGGTCTCTGGTTCAAATATTACTAGTACGAGATTCGAGTATATTATAAGAAAATTACCAAATAACTATCAATTAATTCAGTTAGTGCTGCTATAATTCAAGAAGAAATCGTGTATGGCTTGGTTCCTACCTCATGGTTAAGAGGCTTCCACAGAACATCTGATCGCGCAGTCACTGCCATTTGTCCCAAGCATGAAACAAGAATTTCATCCACTTCCTCAACTGATGGAGCGTCTGGAACTGAATCAAGAGATTCAGGCGGTTCCGCAACAAACTGAGAAACAATGGGCTTCAAAAGAGTCTGCAGATGGACAAAATTGTTACAATCAAAATGAAAAAATTATCAGGAGCAGAGAAGGTAAACGGGCCAAGAATATAAGAACATTTCCTGGTTATATGCTACAAGCAACTTAAAGGATGCCCTTTCTACCACCTGATTATGACATTAAAACAAGACAGAAGGACATTTGCCTAGCACATTATAATTTTTTGTTGGCTGGCAAAAGCATGGAAGATATGAAATTGATCTTGTGCGAACATGTAGACAGTAGACCCATATATAAATAATACAAATAAACTAACCTGGAAATTGGAGGAATCTAGGATCTTCTGATCATTGTCGTAAAGAAAGCACTTGTGCAATGATTTCAGTATCAGTGCTCTCAAGTTCCACAGCTTCTGTCCTGACAAACTATCCTTATATTTGACTATATCGTCTCCAAGTTTAGCTTTCTTCTTTCGCTTGGAACTGACCAAGACACCATCTTCTGATAGATATTGTACTGATCCCTCAAGTAGGTACTTGAAGTAAGGTGTAAACAAGGACCTTCATAGACAAATGATATAAACAAGATAAGAAGCAAATTCTTATGCGCAAATTGAACAAACTAACATCAGGCAAATCATTGACAAGGCTTTCAATATTTCCAGCAAAAGACGCAAGGTTTGAAACCCATTTATGTTGTTCGGTGATTTGCCAATACACAATGTGATAGGAATACCTGTGTTGTTCAGCGAGCTTGTTGACCAACTGGTAGAAAACAATTGCTCGGTCCATACTTCTCTTTGATGTTGACTGATCAACTTCAGACTCTGCCCATTCAAGAGTACGAAGGAAAAGAGGCCTAAAAGTGGACTCGGTAAGCTTCATCGTGAGAGTGATAATGGTGTGGGTGATACTTTGCTCAACTAAATTTATATTCTTCAAGGAATCCAGATTCTGACGACGGAGATCAAGAGCTTCCAAACAGTGTTCATATATTTTTGTATGGTAAGTTCCTACAGCCAGACGATCCATTGTACCAACTACATTTGCAAGCATTTGGAACGACAATGACAGGCTTGCATCTCCACATTTGGTAGCACTGGAATACAAATTCAGTAAAGGTGGAAGAATAAGCCGAACCTACAATACAAATATTTCCATTAGACTCGGAATATAAAGCACATTAATTGTCCATCATATCACTGAGAAAACAATACATGATATGTTTAGAAGGAACATACTGGAACTGTCTCGGTCAGTAGGCCCCGAACATCTGCTGCTTTTACATCCAACTTTCCATCAATTTGAGTAGCACATTCAGGATGCAATATCACGAGATCCAGTATTTCTTCCAGATATGGACTAACAAATTCCCCAAGCTTTTGCACAATCACCTGAATAGTTGCAAGTATGGATAGCAACATACTTACAGATTGGTTTGAAAGGCTGGCATCAGTTCTCGGAGAACCATGGACATATTTTCCACTAGGGCAACATGACACTAGATGTGCTCTTTGCAGCATATTTTTCATTATAAGTGGAAGCTGAGGTAATGCTTTTGATCCTAGCACGTTAATCAGAGACCCTGCGGTATTTATTAACCCGGAAGAAGTGACAGAATCACCAGAGCTGATGTGACTAATGATTGTCGCAAGGCACTTGCTATAGGCAGGATTTTCAGAGGGATGTTCTTTCGCTAGTGTTTCGAGTGAAGAAATAGCAGCAATTTTCACAGATGTGTCCGACTCTCTATCAATCAACTCTAGAATCTTGTAGCACAGCTCGCTGAAATAAGGACAAGAGCTCTTGTCCACTTGGAGTGCCGTAGACAGAGAGCTGCGCTTCAGTTTTCTTTCTTTCCTTTGCTTGTTCTGGACCATGTTATTCGCCCTTGCAGTTTCACACAATATTCCAAGTGTCTGTTTACAAAGTACAGGGGCAGTCAAGTGGGGCAGAGTTGGCTTTAAAGAACATAATCAATGAACAGAACAACAAAGATACCTTTCTTTTCACAAGACCTTCTGGATGTTCTAACAACCGAGTAATTCCTTTGAAATATGTTGAAGCATGCATCCATCCCGTAATTATTTTCAGAACAGTATTTGAATTGTTCCTGACTTCCTTTAGAATATCACCAGAAATGTCCCCTTTTTTGTCTTTGACAGAGACAGTGCACAAGACAACTTCCTCCATGAGTGTTCCAAGAGAATTCTACAACAACCATGAATACAAATAAGGGATGGATAAATCAAGAATACGACTTTTTTAAGGCAAAACACTATCTGATAGAAATGCATAAAACAACAGGAGTTCTAACTGGAGCAGACAGAGCTAAAATAGGAATAATAACAACAGAAAAGCAACAAAGCCACAATTTCAACCAAATGAAATACCTGGATAGAATTAGCAGCTTCCTCAGCTTCAAGCTCAAATCTCAACTCTGTATCTTGCAGCTTAAGTAGAATAAACTGCAACGCCAAATGTAGCATAGGAAGTAAAACTTGTTTCTGATGCACCTTGATTTCTTGTAGTAGCTTACACAGACAAGGAAACCATAATTTATAGGAATATTGGCCCGTCATATTGACTGCCAGACCATATTCCCACTCCTGTGACATGGCACTCAAGGATAGGACACAATGACTCTTCTTGTGTTTCGAAAGAGTGTGTGAACCCCGCTCAATCAACGTGTACAGTAGATACATGATCACGGTACTCAAACTATTTTCTCCTAGGGTCCTCAAAAGGTACATCATGAGGGTCACACGCCTATGTTCGGCAACATCAGTCAAAGATTTAATGAATACCTGCAGAAACATAAATATGCATAATTCATTAAATATTGTTATATTCACAGGAAAATGTATAAGCCAACAGAGAACGTCAAAGAAAAATAGAGAACCTGAAGAAGCTTTTCTATACTTGTGGTCTTTGATAGCCAACATGGCACTAGTACAGATAATAAATCCTCCATAACATGTTGCGAGTGGCTATCCTCCTTCAAAATTGAAATGCAGAAAAAGAGTTTAAGTGTGTACAGGACAGCTAAGTGAGGGATAATGCAAGGAGTATAAAACAACATTAAATTTCAGAAGCTTTTAAAAAAAATAAACAAGTATAGCGAACCTGTTCGATTCGCTTCAAAAAAATAAACCTACGCTAACATTAAGGGCCTCTTTTGATTCACAAGATTGCAAACATATGATTCCAATGTGATGCCCACTTGAATTTTACAGAGTTAAATTTGCAGAAAGTTTGTTTGGTTGCACCATAACAAAAACAATGTATTCTTTGAGGTTTGAGTCAATGGAAATTTTCCTACGAAATGCAGTGCAAAGGAATCCTTGAAAGTACTCCTACACGATACAATCCTACAAACCAAATAACCCCCGTGGGGAAAATTCCTTCAAGCTGAGAGGCTTACTAGTACGAATTGGTTAGCAAAAATTAAGGTGAACCCCCTCCGTCCCAAAATAAGTGTCTCAACATTAGTACTCCCTCCGTCCCAAAATAAGTGTCTCAACATTAGTACTCCCTCCGTCCCAAAATAAGTGTCTCAGCATTAGTACTCCCTCAGTCCCAAAATAAGTGTCTCAACATTAGTACTCCCTCCGTCCCAAAATAAGTGTCTCAACCTTCATACAATTTTGTACTAATGTTAGTACAAAGTTGAGACACTTATTTTGGGACAGAGGGAGTACAACTTTTGACGAAGGGAGTACAAACTAAAGAAATGCTTCAAGAAGGTCCATGGATAGCAAACTGCACTAGGCTCAGATTGCCTCCGGAAAATTGAACAAACCTGTTTCACTGCATCCCCAATAGCAACAAACAGATCAATAATATTTTCTGAAACCAGCTGCGGGAATGCCTTTGCTAAGGATGCAATCAACGACAATCCATGATTACGAGTTCCTACATCCTCCGTGGACCTTATGAAATTGATAAGGAGGTTTACATTTCCATTGTTGAGCAGATTATCCTGCAGAAACACAAATTTTCATGAAATTAAAAAAAAACACAGAAGTCAAGTTTTTACAACATAGCAAGAGTAAGAGGTTATAAATCAGTCTACTAGATTACTTGGTGGCCCGATTGTAGTGTATCAATGATATCTTTGAGTGTCAGCAGTACCAACTGCTGGGTTTCTTTTACAAAACTGGGTACATCAAGAGTTTCAGAAGAGCCTTTGTTATATTGACAAACTATCCCTGAAATCCATTGATCGGAAAGAAGCTTTGATAGAATCTGGCAAAGTGGTTGGAGTAAACATAGCCTGCATGAAAAATGACAGCATATTAGAATTGCATATGAGAACTATAGAACATCGGATTTTTTAAAATTAAGAAGAGAACTATATTTTTAAAAATTAAGTGTTAATAGTACCAGACCTTTCATTCACATTCTTCATAAGAAAAAGAATATCCAGAAGAGAAACAAAAATAGAAGACACAGGGTGTTCTCCAAAATACTCTTCAAAATGGTTATCACGGTTAAGATTCTCTGATCTCTTTATTCTCTTTGGATTTCCTCTCTTATCACCTTGCGCTACAACCAATTCAATAAATTTCACAAAAGTGGAGGCATGAACCTGTCATGAGTTGAATTAGAAATCAGCTAAAAATGATTAAAAGCAATACAAAAAATGTACAAACACCATACACGAAAATACATGCAAACACTTGGGAGAATTGATAACAAATAGCAACTCTGAAAAGAATCCATTCAGGTGTACATAGTTACAAGTCTATGCTCATCTTAAGAAAAGGAAACAGAAGTACAACATTTGGAAAGGCAGTTTGGTGCTGAAAGAATGACAACTGCTGTGTTCAAGCAACCAGATTTAAAATATGTTTTACACCGGATTTCAGAGCATTAGATAGATCTTTTTCGTACATTAATGGGTGTGTTTGGACCTCTGAAACACTTATTTTGCTTGGCCAAAATAAGTAAATAGAAAGAAATAAATAGAATGCAGGATACGGAGACAAACATTAATTCGCAGTAGAGCATCTCGTGTTGCATTTCGAATTTCCAAATTCTCAGCTCGAAACAGAGAAATAAGTAGCCCAAATACTTTATCCTGGAAAAGTGAGAATACATTCAAGTTTAGTTTATCTTAATACCACATGAAGGGAAAGACAATAATAGATCAGAGAGAAAGATATGGACAGAAAGGAATTGAGATCAATCACATGCCAGAACAATACAAGCATGTGAAAGATGATGGTATATACAATCTGTGAACAAAACAAATGTCAAGAAAGATCATGTGACTAGTTAAATAAGAATGCTCTAGTACATGGTCGCAGGCAGAAAGAACTTGTTCAAGCACTGTCTGGAAGAATGGCAGTTCTTGGCAAAGTTCCCGAATTATGTCAGATTTAAACTAAATACCAAAATTTTACCAAGAAATACTCCCCTTCCAAACAGACCCCTAGTGTACTTGTTTACGCAAGAAAATAAGATAGTTCATGTAGAGAGCTTCAATCCAACACTTGGCAAGCAATTTGCTGTCGCATTCAGCAGAAACCCAGGAAACATGATTACTGACTGTTACATCAGCACACCATGATTATTGTAGAGAACTTCTATTTAAGTTAATGTAGGAGCACAAGAAACCAATTTGGTTCACATCAATGATTACACAGATTGGAAGGCCATGAATTTACTGTACCATCTTTTTTTGCAGAACTACCATGTACATGATGCCTATGTTTGTGTGCTCAGTAAATGAAATTCCCGAAATTCCAGTACATGCTCACATGGGTTGGGTAAATGTATAATCCCACCAACTAGGTCCAAGTCCATTCAATGCTGAATGTAAACTAGCCCATTCAATGTTGTCACTATATTTCAACTTAAATGTGTGAATAACTGAAGTTTCACCAAGCAAACAATGGCATACAAAATTATAGGGCAAACATAAACCTTAGTATCGTTCTTCAAATTTTCAAAGAATACTGGTTGAAGATTTTGCAGGGCAGTTAGACATGGCATCACGGCAACAGGATCTTCGTGAGACAAACCATCAACCTGAAGTTGCATAATGTCAAAGTTAATCTAAGCAGATATATTTGTAATTTTCGCTTGATTGAAAGTTTGTTCACCTTTAAAGCTTTCAATAGAGCCTCCAATGTATCAAAACCAAAATTTGTTTGATCTGCCACTGTGAACAAAACCTACAGAATGATACTAATTAACGCACCCACAACAAATATGAACCAAGGCAGTCCTGCTGAACGGATGTATTTATTACCTCCAAAAGCAAGCACAATATTTGTGTTTCATGAGTAGTCAGGATCTGCTTAGAATCATGCCCATTTTGATACTGACTACGACGGTCCAGAAGATACAACAACAAAGACTTCACCTCTTCTGCCTTAAATAAGATGGTTCCTACTCCTTTCAGGGCTGACAGAACCATCAGCTGCAATAACATTATAATATCAAATGACATCCAATCCTAACAGAGACGATTGTTCATATTTACTAGTTTTCAGTTTTTGTGTGGTATTGAGTGACAAGGATGATGTGAGTGAATATTATGGTGTGTGGGGTTTGATACTCAGTTGACATGTATGCCATATCAAGCTGGATCGATTTACCAACACTGCAGAAGAAACTAACCTTTCCATAAGGAGAGAGCTTCAAAGAAGAGTGCAAGATGAAATTAAGGATAGCATCTTTGGTCGGCTGATCAATTCTGAAAAAAGAGACACATGAGCTTATTACACATCCCTATTAAAATATACACAAGTATGCTTCCATTAAATGCAATTAATTCTTGACGATAAACCCATGGGATGCTGTTATAAAAAATGTTAAGTTTAAATCTTCAGAAAATCCTCGCATGTCCGCAGAATGCTACTTTTCTGGTTGCTCCACTTTCTCTCTTGTTACCGCACTTACAGTACACACATGATTTGTCAAATCACATGCTTATGACCTGCTCACTTCACCGTTTAAACAATCCCCCAGGTAATTAAAGCGAGGATACTATCTCGAGGTTGGTTTTAAGAATATACCCATGCCAAAGTTGATTACAGAAGAACATATGACCAATACATCATTTTTAGAGATAATAGGAATTTCATGTGATGAGACAATGTACATTTAATAACATGTGAGATGTTCCACAAAAGATCAAATAACCTTTCATGAAGATTCTCAGGAACCATCAGATCTTGACTTGGGCTAAGCATTGATGAAATATAAGCAGGTAAAAATCTCGCATCTGAGGATATCATGGCCTTTTGGTTGGCCAATGACTCGAGGAAAACACCAAAGGCTGGAGATGACATGGGGAATTTGCCGTTGTTGCCTGTAGATTGTAATTAATGACCAAAAAGATCAGCATCGAATTTCCTCAAGTGGGAATTAAGAATGAAGAAAATATGTGGCTAGCATACCATTTTTGGACACCGAAGTGCTCAAGCGCTGCCACACCAAAGACAGGCCCTCAATAAATTTCATAGCAGAGGACCTTACATCCTACAATATGAGTAGCGAACTTGCTCAATACAATAACCAAGAGAACTCTAGTCAACACAAAAAGGAACTAGCTCACAGATTGTGATGCGATAGAGAAAACATAACAGAACACTGTGTACCTTATTTTCATGGGAAAGAGGGACAATAAGAGAAGGGAACAAAAGTAGAAGCTGCATACACAAGCTCTCATCCATACTGCTACTTTCAGATAAAGCACACGTTGAACAAATTGACGCAAGCACAAGAAGACTCTCTGATTGAACTCCAGCAGACAAACCTACATCAAAATTTAAAAAATATCATAAACAGTGCAGAGAAAGAGAAATGAGTGTGCAATCAAACAACAATCTAACTAGTAAGAAGAGAAATGAGTGTGCAGTCAAACAACAATCTAACTAGTAAGTAACCATTAAAGAAAAACAGGAACATGAATAAACCAACCGAAGTGAGCTAATTATGAAATGTCAAAGAAACTAGGCACTAAAATACAAATTTAGTAAAAGCAAATATTAGGCAACAGAAAATACCAGAAGGAAATGTTGTCTAAACTTTATATCATATGTTTAGCTCTTGTACAGTAACAGGATAATCTAAAAATAGAAATTAGTGTAGCAACCTTCATCCACAAGGTACTTTGAGATAAATTGAATAGGTGCTCCTGTGCAGTTAGCCACCAGATACTGTAGGTGCTTCTGAAAGATATTGTTGTCAGGTGATGTGATGAAAAACATAAACAAATCATCAAGCGCTGTATTTTCACCAGCATCAATCTGCATACACCACAAAGTGAGGACAGAACATGAGATACTCTCAGAAGTCACAACAAGGAAAACAGATGCAGATTTATTCATTTTTGGTAAGCAGTAACACACCATAGGATTCTGCTTAACATAAGAAGACTGGACTCTTAGCAGACCCCAAAATATGCAGACAAGAATTCTAGCATTCAATGCATCTGTGTCATTATTGAAAATATGCTTCACTAGTTCCGTAATGCACTTCTCAAGGTTGTCAATGCTGATCTGCATGATGTAAAACAAAAGGTATGGCATGTAAATATTTGGTAAATCATCCACAAAATGGAATAAACAATAGTAGAGTAAAGCAGTAACACCTCATCACCAATACAATCGCCTTTTGGCTGTATGTGAGACCATTCGTTCTTCAGAGCTGGCAAACAAACTTGGCACAGATTCACCTGCTTATCCAAAACTGAAGAGGGCGAGAAGAAAATAAGTAATTGGTGTGCGCACGTGTGTGTGACAGAAGATTCAGTCATAAAATTTAATTTCAGAAAGAAGTCAGACTGCATCCAACTATCACTTCGAAGAATGCTAATAACTAGCTTGACAAGCAAGAACAACATGAGTATATAGGTCAGTTTATTTGAATACCACAATAATACTCAATAAATACTACTCCCTCCGTCCCAAAAACAACTATGACAAGTTAGTACAAAGTTGAGTCACTTATTTTGGGACGGAGGGAGCAACATTCTTAGTAAAACAACCATGACAAGTCCTACCAGAAATGATAAGAGCAAAGCTGCGAAGATGGATATACCTTCAGTAGGAATAAGCAGAGCTTGCAATACTATGAGTAAGAACAGAGTTCTAGAAAAGCTACTTCGGTTTCCACAGTCAGCCAACCACTCCACATGTTTATTTGGGTTTGATAGAAAAGTTTCAGCAAAAGCTTGGATGTTCTTCATGTTAATAGAGGCTATAGATTCCAAAGGCACGTTCTGCAATGACATAATAAGATATATAGTTATATGAAAAATAGAAAGAATGTAGCATGTCCCAATAGCAATATCTACAGAAAAATATGTTTGTTATTTCATACATGTTTTACATATCTAGCCATATAACTGCAAAGAGCTGAAGATGTGGAAATGGATATATAAAGAGTAAGAATCTATCATGACATATCAGGACAGGTAAGAAATCTCACCTTCGCTTCAGGATCAGTGAGCTCATAAACAAGAGGACTACTTGCATAGAAATCCCACTGTATTTTCTTAGCTAGCTCCAAGGCCTTCAAGTTTACCTTCAAGGTCTGCATCCATTTAAACATTCAAAATGAGGAATATGTGCAGGGAAATAAATGGTGCAAGCAAACAATATAAGATTAAAAAGCTAACCTTTGGGTGAACAATAAGAAGACCAAATACTACTGTAGCGATGTCCTTGGCATGTTCCATGTGATGCACCTGATATTCCATAACCATCTTTTCCAAACATGAAACAGCAACATCACAAGCCTTTGATGTTTTTGAACCACCTAGAGTACCATAGAACAAATAGTATTGTCACTTACTGACTAGTAACTCCTATGGATATAGTATCGAGCATTAGCAACAAGAGGAGGGAAACAGTAAACCCAGTTCCTTTAATATTCCTTGATTTCGTATGCTGGACTGAATTACAAACAATGTTGACTGTATTTTTTCTAAACCTAATTTTTAAACCATACTAACAACCTCATGCGTAAATGGAAGTTCTAGCAGCTAAGCTACACAGCAAATTTCTGCACGAGATAATAAAACAAACTCATCAAGAGGCCAACAAATGAACATTGCCCACCTTTGTGAATGATGTCGGTGCATTTCACGAGCAAATCATTGTATGCTTTTAGAAG
Organism: Triticum timopheevii; assembly: GCA_963921465.1. Taxonomy (NCBI): domain Eukaryota; kingdom Viridiplantae; phylum Streptophyta; class Magnoliopsida; order Poales; family Poaceae; genus Triticum; species Triticum timopheevii. The sequence goes on from OY997264.1 coordinate 532,688,031, forward strand.
GCCACGAGGACTGGCGATAGCGGCTAGTCCTTCTATGGATAAGGCAGCTTGAACAACACTTAGATCATCATCATACAAACTGCGAATTATTGCATCTTGCATATTTATAAACTTCTGCAGGAAAACATAAATAACACAAGCCAACGGATCAACACTCGAGGTTAGTAATAACTTCAAATAGAACAAGTATCATGTACTGCACCAGATACATTTGCAAAAAAGGATGCAAACATTACCTCTGGATTTGCAGTATTTTTCTTTAAAATGTCGGACTTGGCAATTTTCGAGAGAGCAGATTGACGGACAACAGCCTGCATGATGAACAAAATTTGTAGTGCAGAGAAGGGAACAAACTAATTCCCAAAAGATGGTACGTAAACTATGTGGCATTCAATTCATCAAATATGACATAAACAAGGGTTAGCAGTTCTACAAATTTGCATAAAATAAATCCATATCAGACCTTTGGGTGATCCAGACTGAACCAGATGTTAGCATCGGAAATTTCAGCTGGCATGCTCTTGCTTTCATCAAACACTAAGCTGAGCAACTTGGAAGTAGAATCCCCTTTTACTGAGTTAATTTCAGATTCCTGGCAGAATGACGTTCTAGATCAATGACTTCCAAAATTGAAATGAAGAACATTCATAATGAAATAGAGCAGAACAAAAAAAAACTAGGAAATATATGAAGCTGGATAAGCAACAAATTTATACCTCAAGAAATTTACGGATAGCATCACGTAGCTCACATGAATATTTTTTTTCAATTGCAGCGAAGATCTTCTTTGCCCATATACCTGAGTATTATAAAGATAGAACATTGGTAGGGGAAGATGATCTTTCATAATGAAGCACTACTGAGAGTACAATACACACACACATCAATGTATGGATAATTGATCAGTTTAAAACATAATTGCCAGAAATACAATGACTACCTGTGCGGGTTTTATCTGGATTGTCGGTGACCCGTGATGCCTTGATACAGTTTCCAAGAACCTTCCGCACAATCCTTTCAACAAAGTTCTTGATAGGTAGATTCTCCATGGTTTCAATAAGGTGCACGTGGCAGGATTCATCACTAGTACTGTTCACATGTTTCCAGAGTCATGGAATGAAAGTAATATACAAAAATAATCACAGTTATCACATGAGCAAATTACCTGTAGTCAACCAGTGATTCAACATAAAGCCTAACGAAATTCTCAATGTTGAACTCACTTGATAATACAGAAAGGACGCCAGAAAAATCCCTGTAAACAAATTGCCATCAAATAACCAATGCCCAATGCTAAGAAGAAACCAAATATATGGGCCATCTGGTAAACCGAAGCCACAAGTAAGCCTTACCTGATGTCTTTTAGAATCATCAATGGCTTCTTACGGAATTCATGGACAGACTGTGACTGCAACATTAACAGAAAACCTTTATATCATTGATGCATCGAGTTTAATACTTGATATACAGAAGCACATTTTATGGGGGACTTGTGAAAAGAAAGTTGTTATGGACCAACCTGAACTAGACTTATAATAGCCATTACTGTAACACGAAGCCACGGTAAATCAACCGACTCCAATGCATCATGCTGTGCAGCCTTTGCAACAAAGATAATTAAGTCTTGAACAAGTTTTGGTGCCAGTGTTGCTCGTGTTGCCAGTACTCCAACAATCATCAGAGCGCCAGCCTGGTTATAAAATAACCCATCACAATGATATAGCTTAAAGAGCATAAGGTGGATTTCAGAAAATATAAAAAAATTGCATGCAGACTTCATTTTTATTTAGCATTGTAATCATAATGAATATGTAAACAAACATTGAGATGTCAATTTTGCATAAATGGATAACATAAGTTACACGTCTTTCATGCCAACCTTATAATCTCGGTCTGCCCCAATGTCAGGATTAAGGGAGTCGAACACATATCCCACCACCCTCTGCACTATATTTGAATCAAGCTTGGGGATAGCTCCCAAGCACTCCACAATTACTGCAGTGCAAAAGCACACCACTGTCCTTGAATGAAGGAAACCCTTTTTTGGTGCCGCCTGGTAATTGATAAAAACATCAAGCACGAACCTTCAAAGGCAAGGGATAATCCTACAACAAAACATAAGGCAGCCTAACTTACATAGTTGGAAAGGGTCTCCAGCAAAGAAGTATCACGGATGCACTGCTGTACTAGAACACTCCTGGGTGGGGGTGCACCCGAGGATTTCACACCATCAAGAAATGTCCACTTACTGTTCCTGAGAGCGCAACATCAAGCAAACACTGAGTGAATTGAAAAGATAAAGGGAACAAACCAAGCATAAACCAGGACCTCTGACACCCACCCTAAGTTGACCAACTGCACAATCCGAACAAATGCATGTGTATCATGGTACGGCAATGCACACAGCAGCAACTCATCCATGTTGTAGACATGCACCCTGCATGAACATTTCTGTCAGATATAGAAGAACGGGCTAGAGCTTGCGGGGAGGGACGAATGTAGCTGAAGGTTGGTACATACAGGTATCGGCGGATAAGGTATTCGAGCGTCTTGAGGGCAGCTGGAAGCTGCAGATAGCCAGCTAGAAGGCGAAGGTAGGAGGAGATGGACTTGTTCAGCTTGTCATTTTCCTTTTGAGTTTGCTGCTCACGGTTGACCTCAAGGCTAGTCTGGCTGAATAGCGTGCTACTGTACCTCGCAAACCTCTCGTCCACACCAGTAAGATGCTCCAAACCTACATATCACAATTCACGTCAATTACTGCAAGGGAACACAAACGTGAGTGCAGGTCCTCCATATGCAAAACTAGCATAGCTTGATGTGAGAAGTTAGAAGAATACTGAAAATTCAGGAGCAGCTCTGATGTACAGGAGTACAGAGTGCAGTGCAATGTACTCTTATCAGCTGACAAATCGCAGAAAAAATCCTAGGGGCTAGGGTAAGCATGTTTGCAACTATTTGGAATAACCAAGGAGCCTGACGACCAAATCGAAAATGGTTGGTAATACGCGCTTGAGCTAGCGAATAAATATACCAAAAGTAGTGTTGTTCAAGGGAACAGGGAGCTAGGAAACATGGTATCAAAGGAACAGTATGCTTAGATCGATGGAGGAGTTCGTCGGGTGAGGGGTGGGCACCAGAGAGGGCGATGGGAAGGATGGCGCGGAGGTCGATGTCGGCGGCCTCCTTGGCGTCGAAGAGCACGGACGGCCGGGTGATGGGCCGGCGAGTCGACTCCGGCGCGGAGCCGAGGGCCGACTTGATGGCCTGCAGCTGCGACGCGATCGAAGCCATCGCCTGGGGTATGGGGGTGGCGCCGCGGTCGCCGCCGCCGCCGCTAAACCCTAATAAAACCCTGCGCGGCGGGAGGGGAGAGGAGAGGAGAGGCGGCGCCGAGCAGGTCGGGGAGGGAGGGGTGTTAGGCAGCACGCAGCAAGGAAGCGGTCGGTTTTGTGGTGGTGCGCTAAGCGAGAAGGTCATGGGCCGGATCGCTGTGGAAGCCCATCTCACTGCCGTCGGCGAGGCCCGGTTAGCTGTTCCCAGACGATCGACTCAAAAAAAAAAAACAGAGAGAATCGAATTGCTGCCATCAGACATCTAAATCACTAAAAAAAATTGCGGGAAAGAGGATTCCATTAATTAGGTAAGGGAAACGTTTGGGGCCGGAGCACCGGCGGAAGATTGGGCCGGTCTCCCTCTTCCTCGCGTCTCCTTCATCGCAGCTCCTCCACATCTCGCGCAGCTTGCCGGGGCGCGCGCCGCCCTCTTCTTCTGCCCCCTCCTCCCCACCCCTTCCCCATCCCTTCCCCATCCCTCCCCCCCTCCCCCCGGTCGCCGCACCACGCCTCCCCTCCCCGCTCGAAGCTCGCCATGGCTCTGCGCGGTGACCATCCCATCTCGCCGGCGACCGAGGAGGGGGTGACCACGGGAGATGTTGCAACCGGGGCGGCGGGGTGCTACCACGGCGACGCTGATGCAACCCCGCGGAGGCCGGGGTGTGTGACGGTGATGACCGAGGTGACCGTGGGCTGCAACCACGGCTTTTCCATCGTCGGTAGCCGGTTGAAGCTTTTCCTATATACGGTTGAAGCTTTCTCTGCCAATGTTCGCAACTTTTTCTCTGGTCGCAGGTCTGGTTGAAGCCTTTTTTCTTAATGGATGAAGCTTTTTTATACACGATTGAAGCTTTTCCAAACCACAGTCGAAGCTTTCGATGGAAACTTTTTTCGTTTTTTTGTGTTTGCTACAACCACGTCATTTTTTTGCTGCAATCGACAATCACAGAAGCTACATCCGTTTAACATTTTTGCTACAACGACGACTGCGGGCTGCAGCTGTAAGCTTTTTTGCTGGAAGCGATAAACTTTTTTGCTACAACCGTTGACATAAATTTGCTACGAACCCTTGATGAAAAAAGCTTCAACCGAAACGATAGAGAAAGCATTAACCAAGACTGCTACAAAGAAAAATAGTTGCAACCGTTGATAGAAAAGTTTCGACCGTAGATACAAAAAGCTACAACCATTGAAAGAGAAAGCTACAACCATACACTGCAAATCAGAAAAGTTGCATCCGTTGTAGAGAAAGCTTCAATCGTATGTGTGAAAAGCTTCAACCGGCGTGCGTTGCCACCGGAGCTGCAATCACAGTTGATGGCCTGGTAGCCGTCGTCGACGCATTTTCGCGCAGCGACGAGCATCAATGGTGAGTCGCAGCGACGGAGCTACAACCGGGGAGAGCTACAAGCGTCGCCGCTGCAAGCTGCAACCGCAGATGTAGTTTTATTTCATGCGTCGCGGCGACGATGAGGATGGCCGGCGAGGGTTGGAAGCGGCGACGGGGACGGGCGGCGAGGGTGGGGACCGGCGATGGGGATGGCCGGCGAGGGTGCGGACCGGCGACGAGGACGGCTACCAGAAGGGATAGGAGGCGCTGCGCGGCGCAGCCCGAGTGAGGGGATCGAACCCGAGGAAGAAAAAGTTGGGGTGTTCTTTTTTTTGCTTCCAGATCCAACCGCTGTCCGCTCGCATCGAGTGGCTAGGGCTGGACCGGCCGAAATTTTCGGCCGGTGCGCCGGCGCCTAGCGGTGCCCATTAGGTAATGTGCTTACAATCAGCGGCAACAATGCTCACAATCTCGTCAGGGGGGAACACAACCAGCAGGCAGTCCACTGTTGTGTGCGTCCCATTTGAGCAAGAGTTTGACTAGCTACATTTATTTCACACTTTATCTTGATTATTTGAATCTTCCTTTCTTGAGACAATATTGCTCTCATATCTGTAACCATGTGGGTGTTTGCTGAATGGTCCTTCTTGGCATCCGAGATTAGTTGTATTGCATTTGCATTGTTCGTCTCAACTAGGATATCCGAATTAGTCCAGTTGAGAGCCAGTGTAATTCCTTCATGGATCGCCACTAGTTCGGCTTTCAACGCATCTGCGCAGTTTCCAAGCCCTCTAATTGCAGCAAGCATTATAGCTCCCGAGTGGTCACGAAGGATCATCCCCGCTCCTGCAGTACCATTCGTTGGTTGGAAGGATCCGTCGACATTGAGTTTTGCACAGCCAACCACCAGTGGTGTCCACCGTTGCACATGTGGTATGGGGTTGTACTTCTGCACAGGCTTGCCAAAGTAGTCCATCACCTACTTACCTTTGACGGGGTCTGCATCTGGATATTGTTGTACAGACAAGAGGGATGTGACATAGCTGGCAAGGAAACGACGAGAGGCCTCGATTGGAACCGCCGGCTTCTCGTGTGTAATTTCGTTTCTTGCATACCAAGCTCGCAGAGAATCATTAACACCATTATTCGTTGGGTCTCGTTCAGCTTTTCCAGGAGTCTGAATATTCGCTCCAGCTTTGTATCTTGCAAAGTTTCCTCACCCGGAATGTCCCAGATCTCTCTCATAGCATTCCATAGGCCGGCAGCATGGGGGCAACGAACAAGGGCATGATGTGCGTCCTCCATAGCATGCCTACATATGGTGCATTCTTGGTCATTCTGCATGTGCTTAGATTTTTTAGTCGCTTCGGTCGCCAGAGCTTATGTGCAGCTTTCCATGCAAAAATGCGCACCTTAGGTGGCGCTTGATTCCTCCAGATTAAGTCCCACGCAGATCGTTGGCCATCCGGACGTACGCTGGAAGAACCAAGGTCACTTGCATTCATTTTCTCCTCTAAGCCAAGGGAGTATGCGCTCTTTACAGAGAAGTGCCCTTTTTTGTCCAGGAACCAAGCCACGAAGTCTGACTCCAATCTTTGTGATGGTTTGATTTTCACAATCTCCTCAATATCAACTTGGTGGAAAATATTGATGTATGTAACATCCCAAAATTCTAAATTTTGGAATTTTATAATAAATAGATAGATTTGATTGATTTTTGATTGATTGTGTGAAATTGAGTGAAATTCGAAACTTTTTGAAAGTTAAATGAGAGGGAATAAAAGGACTTTCCCAAACTTTCATTTTGCATTCGTGATCTCCGTGAATTCAAATTCTTTTCACCACAAAACCCTGGAGAGAAGATGACATGACTACTTCCATTTATATAAATGAAAAGGGGTGTTGAAAATATTTGAATTTCATTTGGAAAATATTTCCAACCCAGGAACTTTATGCAACTCAATGATTTTCATGAGCGAAGATAAAATGACTTCTTCAAAACATATGAAATATGAGTTGGGAGTTTCAAAGAATTAAATTCAAAGTTCTTTTGAATTTATTTTCAATTTGGAGTTATTTGAGTTTTATTCAAATTATGTTTCTCCAAAAATAAAATATATGAAAAATAGGGTAACATGATTCCCTACATCAAAAAATTGAAGAGAAATAAATTTGAATTAATTTTGGTATTTTTTTAAAATGATTTTACTGGATTTTACTAGAGTAGAAGCACTCTTTGTTTTATTTGAATTTGCGTGTATTTTATTTGACTATAGAAAAATGTTCACGCTGTAGAAAATTTTTTTCTAAAAATTTTGATATATTATATGCCTATATAATGTATCTTTTCTATTCTGTTTTTATTTGTGTGAGAAAACGTTTTATTAAAAAAAACTCCCTCCTCCGACTGGGCCGGCCCAGCTCCCAGGCCAGGCCACGGCCCAGCCCAGCCAGCGCGCCGCCGCCTTCCTCCTCGCGTGCCCCAGCGGGACTCGCCGGAGTCCGCCGCCCCCACGGCGCCCGTCGCCCCCTTCCCCACGCCACCGCCCTCCCCTGCCCCTTAAAAAGGCCAGCCCCGACGCCGCCGCCCCTCTCTTCCTCCTTTCGCCTCGCCTCTCTCCGCATCTCGCGCCGCCACCGCTTCTCACCGCCGCTGCTACCTCGCCGGAAGCCGCAGCCGCCGCCCGCGACGCCGACGACCGCCGCCGACGCCACCACCGCAACCGCCGGACCACACCGCCCCTCCCCGTGCTCTTTGTCGCCTTCCCCGACGCCCGGAGCCACTGCCCTGACCGGAGCCGAGCCGCCGCCGCTGTCCCGCGTCGCCGAACTTCGCCGCCGCCACCGCGGTAACCGCCGCCCTCCCCTCGCCGTTGGATCTGGATCCAACGATCCAGATTCGTTTTAAAAAAACGTTTTTTTATTTGGTGAACGTTCATCAGTTAGGGTTTGCACCGAACGGGTTTTGTTAGTTAGAATTCTGCAGCGAACGTTCGCTCGGTAGAATTTTTCTTTTCTTTTTATTTTTTCGGCCAGGGACCCATCCGTGAATATTTTATTTATAGATTAGTCCCTGTTCTTAAAACGATCACTACTTTTTACTCGTTAGTCCAAATCCAACGAAACCAACGCCCACTTCTTCGTTATGATCTCCTCTATCCAGTAAAACAACTTAAACATGTTTTGAAAGCTTTAAAATTTGATTTCAAACAGAATTGTATTTAAACTTTGTTTGATTGTAACTTGAGTTTTATAACTCCGTTTGAGTTGATTCTTTTTGCAAATCGAAGCTCTTGACCTGAACTTTCTGATAAGGCCAAATTCACATAGTTTTGGTACTGTTAGAAATTGTTTTATGCTGCAAAAGTTATTTGCTTGGTTTTGATGTTTTCCGAATTGTTTTCTTCGTCCTTTCCGATCTTTTGAGTGATTGCTTATGTGTGGTTACTATTGCTTGCTCACGATAGATTGACCGGTGTGTGACGAGTAGAATTATCAAGAGTTTTGTGTGCGAATCATCTTCGTCAACATTGCAGGCAAGTTCACACTTTGATCATACCTTCTTATTACCCAGTTTTATTGCATTGGTTCAATCCTCCAAACAATTGCATGATTAGGATCTGAATTAAATTGTGGGTTTTGGAAAGTAGATGAGGTAGTACCTATTACCTATTTTATTATCAAACCCTTGGGAGTTACTTCTACGTTTGCTTATTATGCCATGCTATGCTCGTAGACGTGGATTGGGTTTGAGTGAATTTCCATGACAGATGTGAGATTATTAATTAATGGTTTATTTAAGGTGGCAACATAAACACACATCTGGGTGGATTGAGGTACTTGGTTTCCAGGATTTGCCTGTTTTTCATCGGGCTGCCACCCAGGCTCAAAGGGATCATGAGATTATTCATGCTAGAAACTTCCGTGTGCAGCCACATGCTACTATGGGCTCTAGCATAGTTGACTAAGTCGTGCGAACTTTTACAGTGGTAGACTAGCTGATGTAGGGGATGTAGGTTGGTACGGTCTACCCGTTCGTAAGGTGCAAGCGCTTCTGAAAGACTATGTCTCGGTCATCCGTTTCTCAAACACCATGTAGTGCGAGAATCCAAACGGAGGAGATCGAGTCATGTGGGGAAAAGTGCGCAACCTCTGCAGAGTGTATAAACTAATCATGATTAACCGTGTCCCCGGTTATGGACATCTTGAGTATCTAGTACTTGGATTATCATGTGAATCTCATCATGTTACTTTAATTAATTTTGTTGGGTTTTAATGATGATGCTTAATTGGGATTGAGAATGCTGTCAACCATTCTCAATGTTTAACAACCACCATGATAGTTAAATAAAATTTATTCCTTTGTAGTAGGGAAAAATTGGCTTTTCGCAAAAACATTATAACCATAGAGCCTCCACCAGCCACATATGCATGTAGTGATAGCCTTTATTCATCATTGCTCTTTGGTGTGAATTTGCCAGTACATTCAATGTACTGACCCTTTGTGGCTGCAATGTCTCATGTTGCAGGATCTTACGACGAGTAAGTGACACGTTAGGGTTACGATTTCTACACTCAACTTTGCCGTTGGTGTTGATGGGAATCCACAACCTTGTTACTTCCGCTATTTGGATTGAGGTAATAGTAATTTACGTTACTTTATACATGTGATTTATCTCTGTTATAAATCCTCGAGTACTGTGTGTGTCAGCATACCGATCCAGGGATGACACTTAAGCACAGAGACTTGATCCATTCGGGTCGGGTCGCTACAAGATGGTATCAGAGCACATGTTGACTGTAGGACATGACCCTAGAAACTGGCAAGCCCATAGGAAAGATTTTTCTCTACAAACTTTCTTTTCAAAAGAATCTTTTACCTCTCTTCTCTTCTGAGCTTATTCAAAAATTCCTTTTAGTGAGACTATACCCCTTTCCCCTTTTGATCACTCGAAGATTCGACTGATGAGACCACTCTAAGAAGTACAAGATATTGGATAACTAAGACTACTTTGGAATGAAGAGGATTTTACCGTGCATTACAATGATGGAAACTACAACGGTTGAAGACTCTGAAGACTAGGAGGAATTAAAGGCTCTGAAGAATTCCCAGATTTTTTTTGACCTAGGAAGGCTACCCTTATGGAACTTGGAAGATTATGGAAGCTGTCAATACCTGAGATCAAGGTGTGTTGGAGAAACAACCGGAACATGGAGCATTAGAACTCAAAGTTTTGTCAAGAAAACCCTAAGGCAGGAGATATCAACTATGGAATGATAGCTCATGGAAATGACAAGAGCAGGAAAATGGACATTCATGATGTTATCGTTCGCCTATGCTATTGTCACCATGCGGAGTTAAGCATGCAGATGCATGAAAAGATTGGATGGTAGAAGGCTGATGGAGCATCTGTCAGCAAAGGATGCAGTTTTAACCTTAGCTGGTGCATCACCAGGATCTGGAGTATTACCTCAAGAATTTTAAGGGTGGACCTTTAGGAAGCTATATTTGACAAGGAAGCAGTTCGTGAAGAACTCAGGACCCAGAAGCTGAAAGTAGCCAAGCTGGAGGAGCTAAACCTCGATATACCAGAGATTTGTCAGGAACTGAAGGACAGTAGGACCATGGCTCATGCCAAGGATGTTGAAACCCAGAAGTTTGGAGTGCAAATTGAGAATATTAAAGGATGTCACGAGAGACTTCTTGTCAATAGAGATGACCCGGCGAAAGAACTTGAGAAAGGACAAGCGTTTGACGACGTTGAAGATTTATTGACCATTAGAAGACCAAATCCCGTTATACCTATGTTAGATGCGACGTTTGTGAGCTATCATTTGTTTGTTGTTTTTCCGACAGCCACAATAAAATCTGTCTTTTAAAAACTTTTGTTTGTATTGTGTGTATCCCTCTCTATCTCTCTCTCACCCCAAAGCCCTTGGACCCAATAGAGGATGAATGGAGATGAGCTCATATTTTCTGGACCGATGAGTCAATTGGAGACGAACCGATGGATTCAGAACATGGAGGATCACATGAAGAATAACCCTATAGCCGGAAAGGATATGGCCCAGCATGCTCTTCAATGCTTTGAAAGAGGTGCTGCTACTTGGTGGAGGATGTACCAAACCATCAATGGATGGCAAGGAGTAACCACTTGGAAAGAATTTAAGTTGACTCTGCTAAAGTCTCGGCTTGTGTCCCAGGAGATGAAGCCTTATGGAAGTCATATTAAGAAACTCTGTGCATGCAAGCTTTGTGGAGAAATAGGACACAACCATAAGGAGCACAAGGATGAATGCCCTAATTGTGAAGGAAGTCACCCAACTAAAGAATGCCCAACTAGGGAGATTACTTGTTTCTTGTGTGAAGGAACTACCCACTACCCTGCTCAGTGTCACATTTACCCTATGGTACAGAGAACCATCCAAAAAAAGAAAGAAGCAATGAAAGGAGCCCTCATGGAAATTTTAGAAGAACCGGTGATCAAGGAAGATGCCGAGGACACACACAAAGGAAACAAAATTAAAGCCTATACCAAGTCATGCTATTCATGTGGAGAAGAAGGACACATCTCCCAAGATTGTCAAATGGAGATCTAGTAGAATTCCTGATAGAGGAAGTAGAGTATGACCCACAAGAAATAGAAGCCCTGATTGGAACGGAAAAATCCAAGAAGAGAAATAGATTGGATACCAGGAAGAACCTGAGCCATATCACCTATTTCAGGTGCAAGGAGTCAGGGCACTACTTCAGCAGTTGCCCAAAAGGAAGTCGAGGATCCAAGGAGGCTATGTAATCACAAGGAAACTTCGAGACTTGTCAGAAGTAATATGTTTTCGTTGTAATGGAGCAGGGCACTTTGCCAGAGATTGTCCCAAAGAGAAGGAGACTTGTGATAAATAGTTGGGTTTGCAACAAAAGAAGCATAGTAGTAGTAGTGAGAACATCTCTTCTGTATTGAGATGTTGAGTTCAGGCATGTAATGGAAATACAGGAGATTGTAGTAAGTGGAGAATCAATAAAGTTATCATCATTGGTACTGATTTGGATTTTTATGAGTTGTTACCCTATGAAGAAAGATTTTGACCAATTTCGAGGATATGAGAAATATGGTCTATGGATAAGTTTGGAGCATTTTAAGGGTGGTAGTACCCTGTGAGGAGATTTGACCCTGAAAGGATAATGATGTTCCACGAAGTGGAGTATGGACTTCATAAGTATAAGTTTTTATCTCGGTATGTGGGATATCCCACGAGGATGAAGAGATGAATTACTATTGGATATAAAGGAGGTATGATGATGGAAATATGGATCAATGGAAATTCCATGATGAGTCTGAGTAATCACGTCTTAGTTTGGTACAAAAAGAAGGAAGAAAGACATTACAATTGGATGGATTTTAAGTATGCTAGGAAGCTGGAAGTTGAAAGTTGGAATAACGATCAGTTGCCCAGAGGATGAGTTCAAGGTTTACAAATGATGAGATGGGCCATAACCCACAGGCCCCAGGACTTGCCAAGAAGCAAGCACACTCTTGCTAGAGGAAAAACCCTTGAAGAAGTTACGATTTCATCGACAGACGATCCTATAGGAGTAACGCAAAACCTGAGAGTTGTGAAGGACCGATAGATGTTTGTTGGCTTGCAGAACCAATGGATTTATCCGAACTTGGTTCGTCGACAAGAGAAATTCTGCAATGCTTGTGAGGATGACCGAGTGTTAGAATGTGAGATTCGCTAAACCGTATACAAGGTAATGATTTGGGTGCGGGATGGATTGATCACCATACCGACTTACTCTTATTATTCGCCTTGCTATATGGGATGGTAAATCTGAGTGACTTACCTATAGTGGAGCGACGACGATGAAAACCTTGTTTGAACCTTAGAATGGTATAAGTATTTTTTTTCCTTGTACAAGGCAGCTTTTGCCAATCGTAGGACATACGGTGAGGTTCAACTCAGACCCGTTTTCTGCAGGAGAATCCATAAATTGTTGACCACCATGAGATATCGATAGCTGTTTAGTATTGGCGCCAGACCCGTGAGCTAAGAAGACCCAGTCATGGAATAACCCTACCAAGATAAATGGACACGAGAATTAAGGAAAAAGGTTATGCCACTACCGGAGGCGCCCCAGAGAAGGAAATTATCCTGAAGATCTGAAGAGATCGACACAGTCAACAATAAGGATGGAGTGTAAGAGTTTTGCTGGAACCGTAACCATATTTCTAAGGGTGGTAGCACCCGAGACCCCCGGAGACGATCGATGGATTTTTGAGAAGACCCCAAACCTAACCTATTTCTTTCTAGCCTCTTCGAATCTCAAGGACGAGATTCATTTTAAGGGTGGTAGGTCTGTAACATCCCAAAATTCTAAATTTTGGAATGATATAATAAATAGATAGATTTGATTGATTGTGTGAAATTGAGTGAAATTCGAAACTTTTTGAAAGTTAAATGAGAGGGAATAAAAGGACTTTCCCAAACTTTCATTTTGCATTCGTGATCTCCGTAAATTCAAATTCTTTTCACCACAAAACCCTGGAGAGAAGATGACATGACTTCTTCCATTTATATAAATGAAAAGGGGTGTTGAAAATATTTGAATTTCATTTGGAAAATATTTCCAACCCAGGAACTTTATGCAACTTAATGATTTTCACGAGCGAAGATAAAATGACTTCTTCAAAACATATGAAATATGAGTTGGGAGTTTCAAAGAATTAAATTCAAAGTTCTTTTGAATTTATTTTCAATTTGGAGTTATTTGAGTTTTATTTAAATTATTTTTCTCCAAAAATAAAATATATGGAAAATAGGGTAACATGATTCCCTACATCAGAAAATTGAAGAGAAATAAATTTGAATTAATTTTGGTATTTTCTTTAAAATGATTTTACTGGATTTTACTAGAGCAGAAGCACTCTTTGTTTTATTTGAATTTGCGTGTATTTTATTTGACTCTAGAAAAATGTTCACGCTGTAGAAAATCTTTTTCTGAAAATTTTGATATATTATATGCCTATATAATATATCTTTTCTATTATGTTTTTATTTGTCTGAGAAAATGTTTTATTAAAAAAAAACTCCCTCCTCCGACTGGGCCGGCCCAGCTCCCAGGCCAGGCCACGGCCCAGCCCAGCCAGCGCGCCGCCGCCTTCCTCCTCGCGTGCCCCAGCGGGACTCGCTGGAGTCCGCCGCCCCCACGGCGCCCGTCGCCCCCTTCCCCACGCCACCGCCCTCCCCTGCCCCTTAAAAAGGCCAGCCCCGACGCCGCCGCCCCTCTCTTCCTCCTCTCGCCTCGCCTCTCTCCGCATCTCATGCCGGCGCCGCTTCTCACCGCCGCCGCTACCTCGCCGGAAGCCGCAGCCGCCGCCCGCGACGCCGACGACCGCCGCCGACGCCACCACCGCAACCGCCGGACCACACCGCCCCTCCCCGTGTTCTTTGCCGCCTTCCCCGACGCCCGGAGCCACTGCCCCGACTGGAGCCGAGCCGCCGCCGCCGTCCCGCGTCACCGGACTTCGGCGCCACCGCCGCGGTAACCGCCGCCCTCCCTCGCTGTTGGATCTGGATCCAACGATCCAGATTCGTTTTTTTTAAAAAACATTTTTTTTATTCGATGAACGTTCATCAGTTAGGGTTTGCACCGAACGGGTTTTGTTAGTTAGCGTTCGGCAGCGAACGTTCGCTCGGTAGAGTTTTTCTTTTCTTTTTATTTTTTCGGCCAGGGACCCATCCGTGAATATTTTATTTACAAATTAGTCCCTGTTCTTAAAACGATCACTACTTTTTACTCGTTAGTCCAAATCGAACGAAACCAACGCCCACTTCTTCGTTATGATCTCCTCTATCCAGTAAAACAACTTAAACATGTTTTGAAAGCTTTAAAATTTGATTTCAAACAGAATTGTATTTAAACTTTGTTTGATTGTAACTTGAGTTTTATAACTCCGTTTGAGTTGATTCTTTTTGCAAATCGAAGCTCTTGACCTAAACTTTCTGATAAGGCCAAATTCACGTAGTTTTGGTACTGTTAGAAATTGTTTTATGCTGCAAAAGTTATTTGCTTGGTTTTGATGTTTTCCGAATTGTTTTCTTCGTCCTTTCCGATCTTTTGAGTGATTGCTTATGTGTGGTTACTATTGCTTGCTCACGATAGATTGATCGGAGTGTGACAAGTAGAATTATCAAGAGTTTTGTGTGCGAATCATCTTTGTCAACATTGCAGGCAAGTTCACACTTTGATCATACCTTCTTATTACCCAGTTTTATTGCATTAGTTCAATTCTCCAAACAATTGCATGATTAGGATCTGAATTAAATTGTGGGTTTTGGGAAGTAGATGAGGTAGTACCTATTACCTATTTTATTATCAAACCCTTGGGAGTTACTTCTACGTTTGCTTATTATGCCATGCTATGCTCGTAGACGTGGATTGGGTTTGAGTGAATTTCCATGACAGATGTGAGATTATTAATTAATGGTTTACTTAAGGTGGCAACATAAACACACATCTGGGTGGATTGAGGTACCTGGTTTCCAGGATTTGCCAGTTTTTCATCGGACCGCCACCCAGGCTCAAAGGGATCATGAGATTATTCATGCTAGAAACTTCCGTGTGCAGCCACATGCTACTATGGGTTCTAGCATAGTTGACTAAGTCGTGCGAACTCTTACAGTGGTAGACTAGCTGATGTAGGGGATGTAGGTCGGTACGGTCTACCCGTTCGTAAGGTGCAAGCGCTTCTGAAAGACTATGTCTCGGTCATCTGTTTCTCAAACACCATGTAGTGCGAGAATCCAAATGGAGGAGATCGAGTCATGTGGGGAAAAGTGCGCAACCTCTGCAGAGTGTATAAACTAATCATGATTAGCCGTGTGCCCGGTTATGGACATCTTGAGTATCTAGTACTTGGATTATCATGTGAATCTCATCATGTTACTTTAATTAATTTTGTTGGGTTTTAATGATGATGCTTAATTGGGATTGAGAATGCTGTCAACCATTCTCAATGTTTAACAACCACCATGATAGTTAAATAAAATTTATTCCTTTGTAGTAGGGAAAATTGGCTTTTCGCAAAAACATTATAACCATAGAGCCTCCACCAGCCATATATGCATGTAGTGATAGCCTTTATTCATCATTGCTCTTTGGTGTGAATTTGCCAATACATTCAATGTACTGACCCTTTGTGGCTGCAACGTCTCATGTTGCAAGATCTTACGACGAGTAAGTGATACGTTAGGGTTACGATTTCTACACTCAACTTTGCCATTGGTGTTGATGGGAATCCACAACCTTGTTACTTCCGCTATTTGGATTGAGGTAATAGTAATTTACGTTACTTTATACATGTGATTTACCTCTGTTATAAATCCTCGAGTACTGTGTGTGTCAGCATACCGATCCAGGGATGACACTTAAGGACAGAGACTTGATCCATTCGGGTCGGGTCGCTACAATGTAGGAGTGTTGTATTCCAAGTTCCATCAATATGCAGTAGTTCAGCAACCCATTTGAGGCGACATCGACCCCTTAGAGTGATGAGCCAACATGAAGGACCACGGGGGATCCATGGGTCTCTCCATATTCGAACTTTTGCTCCATTTCCTATGCGCCATATAATTCCTTTATTAAGCAGTTTGAGTCCATACTCAATTGCTTTCTAGGTTGCCAAAGCATTGTCTGTGAAGACCGTGTCTACAAGCACCCCCATTGGGATAATATTTGGCCCTGAGTACTTGGGCACAAAGGCTATCAAGATATTCAATTAACCTCTTAGCCAACAAGGCCTGATTGAACAATTGTAAATCTCAAAAGCCCATACTGCCACATCTTTTTGGTCTGATCATACAATCCCATGAGACCCAGTGTGTGCGTCGCTGAAGCTTGCTAGCCCACACCAAAACTCTCTTATCATTTTCATAAGATCTTCACACATCCCATCAGGCAGATTGAAAACACCCATAGGGAAGGTTGGCAAGGATTGTGCTACTGCCTTAATGAGAGTTTCTTTGCCACCACTGAAATACTCTCCCCACTGGGCCATTCTTTTCAGCAGCTTCTCTTGAATGCTTTGGAAGTTTCCTCTAGTCATTCGACCCTCTGGGGCAGGGAGACCCAAATATCTGGGTTCAAACTCTCTTGTGTGACATGCAACACAACCTTAACTTCCTCCTGTACCTCAGCCGGGCAAGCCTTACTGAACATCAGAGAACATTTATCGACAGTTAACAGCTGGACGGTACCCTGAGCGTATGTATTGATTACATGTTGTACCCTCCGAGCTTGCTTGGTTTCTGCTTTGAATAATAGCATCATGTCATCCGCAAATAACATATGCGAGATACCAGGGGCTCGACGACATATCCTTAGGGGCTCAATCCGGTTGTTATTGATCTCCTTCTGAAGCAACACCGAGAGGCCATCTGTGATAAACAAAAATAGGAATGGCGACCAGGGGTCGCCTTGGCGGAGACCACGAGATGGAGTGAACAAATCCAGCAAGGTTCCATTAAGTTTAACTGAGTAGCTCGCCATGGTCACACATGACATGATCCAGCCGATCCATCGGTGAGAGAAACCTAAGCCTTTTGTCGCTTTCTCAAGAAATTCCCAGTCCAGACGGTCATATGCCCTTGAGAGATCAATTTTGTACGCAGAAAAATTCTTCCCCAGATTTGTATTCTTCTCAATGAAATGAAAGCACTCAAAGGCCACGAGCGCATTATCAGTGATAAGCCTCCCAGGGATGAACGTACTCTGGTTTACTGAGATTATATCGTCTAGGAAGGGCCTTAGTTTGTTTGCTAAAAATTTCGCAATCACCTTGTATAGCACTGTGCACAAGCTAATGGGTCGGAACTCTCATAAATTTGATGGTTGGTCCACTTTGGGAATGAGGATAATTGCAGTATGATTGATGTTAGCTGGCATGTTACCTGCAGCAAAAAATAACTTGAGACCAGCGATAACTTCCTCCTTTATTGTCCCATTTTCTCTGATAAAACCTGGCAGGAAACCCGTCAGTACCTGGAGCCTTCAAGGGCCAATCTGGAACATAGCATCGGATATTTCTTTGTCAGAGAATTCTTTACAAAGGGCTTCATTCATATCCTCAGAGACATTTTTTATGAAACAAGTTAACAATGTCGCTTGGATTCAAATTAGGATCCTGTGAGAAGAGGTCCTGAAAGAATTGAGTGGTCATCCTTTCCAGGTCGGTCTGAGAGGAGACCCAACTTCCATCAGTCTTTTGAAGTTTAACAATTTTGTTCTTTTTTGCATGCCAAACAACTTTCCGATGGAAGAACTTCGTGTTCCGATCACCCTCTTTCAGCCAACTAACTCCGGACCGTTGCAACCATAGCATTTCCTCCTTATATAGGAGTTCATTTAATTTGTCTGAAATTTGTCCCACCTCCTTATTGTCCGCCCCATGCAGTAGCAGATTATTTAGTTCAGACCGAACTGCTTCAAGTTCACGAAGAATGTTGCCAAACTTGCGACTGCTCCATGCTTGTAAAGACTGCATCACACTTCCTAAGCAGAGCTGGATAGCACCTAGGTCACTCTTATCACTCGCTGCTGCCCAAGTTTGTTTAATGATTTCAGGCAGATCAGATGCTCTTTCCCAAAACAGCTCATACTGCCTACATCTCTTCTTATTCTGGATTGATTGTTCTGCTTTGAGACGGACAAGTAGCACACAATGGTCCGAACAAGAGGAAACTATGTGCTCAACTGATGCATCTTGAAACATATACCTCTAGTTGTTGTTCACCACCACACGACCGAGTCTGACCTTGGCATTCTTTCTCCCTCCCCTTTTATTTTCATAAGTGAATGGTACTCCTCTGAAACCTAGGTCGGTCAACTCACACCCATCCAAGGCATCTCTGAATGTCCCCATTTGCCATTCAACACAAGGTTCAACGAGAACTGTTCGAACTGCCACAATGCTTCATTGAAATCTCCCATCACTATCCAAGGGAGGGCAAATTTAGCTTTGAGTTGACGAAGAGTATCCCACATGAGATGTCTATTTTCTACTTTCGGCTCCCCATATACACAAGTTAATATCCAGGAAGCAGTACCCAGATCAGAGCCAATATGTGCATTGATGTATCGTTCATTAAGATCTTGTATTTCGACATGCATCTTCTCATCCCAGAAGAGGGCCAGCCCTCCACTGAAACCTTCACCACTGACTCCGGCAAAATCTCTCAGCTCAAGCCGGCTACACAAGCGTCTGACCTTCTCCTTGTTCTGCCTCGTTTCACACAAGAATATGAACTGAGGGTGATGTATTTGATTGAGTGACACAAGGTCACGGATCGTTCTGGAACCCCTGATTCCCATGCACACTACTAGGGAAATGCTTATACACAGGAGCTCACCAGTAGCGATGCTACTAAGTAGCAATAGCACTTGGGCAGAACGAGCGCTGGTACTACGCACATAGCAGTAGCGCTGGAGCTAGAAAACACGCTACTACTACAACTACAAGACCGTTGCAGGTAGAGGCTAGGTATACTAGTAGCGCTGATATGCCGCAAGCGCTACTGCTATTGAACTTAGCAATAGCGCTTTTCTCTAAGCAGTGCTACTGCTAAACTCATTCCCCTCCTAATAAGACCAAAGTTTAGTCCCAGCTCGCTCCATGAACAAAATGTTTACCACCTTAAATATGGTGCTTCTCAAACCATCACAACCAGTTGGTCTTCATTGAACTCTATGTGTAGGATCTGTGGATGCAATAAATCGGCGAAATTTAGATTCTAGACAAAAAGATCAGTGATGACCAATGCTTTTTTGTATATGCTAATGATCATAGCCATAGTATACTAGCGCTGCTTCGGCAAAAATGCTACTGCTAATGATCATAGCAGTAGCGCTTTTTGGCCCAAAGCGCTACTGTTACATGGGCTGCAGGGCCCACAGAACAGAAGCCCACTTAGCAGTAGCGCTAGCCCATACCCAGCGCTAATACTATACCAAAAGAAAACCCCGCACGCAGCCCCCCGCACCTTACCTCACTTCGATCGATCCCCTCCGCCCGCGCCGTTGACGTCTACTACGCAACCTTCTTCTTGTAGACGTTGTTGGGCCTCCAAGTGCAGAGGTTTGTAGGACAGTAGCAAATTTCCCTCAAGTGGATGACCTAAGGTTTATCAAAACCGTGGGAGGCGTGGGATGAAGATGGTCTCTCTCAAACAACCCTGCAACCAAATGCATGTAGTATGGAAGATATAGCCATCTCATAGTTGTTGCATTGACAGTGAAAGTATGCCGCTCAAAATGTTATTCCTCTCTATTTTAAAATCGAGCTCTGGCACCTCTACAAATCCCTGCTTCCCTCTGGAAAGGGCCTATCTATTTACTTTTATGTTGAGTCATCACCTTCTTATTAAAAAGCACCCGCTGGAGAGCACACTGTCATTTGCATTCATTACTGTTGGTTTATATTGGGTATGACTTGATTGGATCTCTTTTACCATGAATTACAATGTTTAGTCAGTCCTTGATCTTTAAAGGTGCTCTGCATTTATGTTTTGCGGTCTCAGAAAGGGCTAGCGAGATACCATTTTGTTATATCATATTATGATTGCTTTGAGAAAGTGTTGTCATCTGAGTTTTATTATTATTGCTCGCTAGCTGATTATGCCATTGATATGAGTAAATGTGAGACCTAAGTGTTATTGTGAGTATGGTTAGTTCATAATACATGTTGAAACTTGAATGCTGGCTTTACATATTTTCAACAACAAGAGCAAACAGAGTTTGTAAAAGTTTTTCTTTATCACTTTCAGTTTATCAACTGAATTGCTTGAGGACAAGCAAAGGTTTAATCTTGGGGGAGTTGATATGTCTCCAACGTATCTACTTTTCCAAACACTTTTGCCCTTGTTTTGGACTCTAACTTGCATGATTTGAATGAAACTAACCCGGACTGACGCTGTTTTCAGTAGAACTGCCATGGTGTTGTTTATTGTGTAGAAAACAAAAGCTCTCGGAATGACCTGAAAATCCACTGAGATAAGTTTTGGAAAATATAAAATATTGGCGAAAGAATCAAGGCCAGGGGGCCCACACCCTGTCCACGAGGGTGGGGGCGCGCCCTCCCCCCTAGGCGCGCCCCCTGTCTTGTGGGCCCCCTGACGCTCCACCGACCTCAACTCCAACTCCATATATTCTGTTTCGCGGAGAAAAAAATCAGAGAGAAAGTTTCATCGCATTTTACGATACGGAGCCACCACCAAGCCCTAATCTCTCTCGGGAGGGATGATCTGGAGTCCATTCGGGGCTCCGGAGAGGGGGATTCGTCACCGTCGTCATCATAAACCATCCTCCATCACCAATTTCATGATGCTCACCGCCGTGCGTGAGTAATTCCATCGTAGGCTTGCTGGACGGTGATGGTTGGATGATATTTACCATGTAATCAAGTTAGTTTTGGTAGGGTTTGATCCCTAGTATCCACTATGTTCTGAGATTGATGTTGCTATGACTTTGCTATGCTTAATGCTTGTCACTAGGGCCCGAGTGCCATGATTTCAGATCTGAACCTATTATGTTTTCATGAATATATGTGAGTTCTTGATCCTATCTTGCAAGTCTATAGTCACCTATTATGTGTTATGATCCGACAACCCCGAAGTGACAATAATCGGGATACTTCTTGGTGATGACCGTAGTTTGAGGAGTTCATGTATTCACTATGTGCTAATGCTTTGTTCCGGTTCTCTATTAAAAGGAGGCCTTAATATCCCTTAGTTTTCACTAGGACCCCGCTGCCACGGGAGGGTGGGACAAAAGATGTCATGCAAGTCCTTTTCCATAAGCACGTATGACTATATTCGGAATACATGCCTACATTACATTGATGAATTGGAGCTAGTTCCGTGTCACCCTATGTTTTAGCTATTACATGAGGAATCGCATCCGACATAATTATCCATCACCGATCCAATGCCTACGAGCTTTTCACATATTGTGCTTCGCTTATTTACTTTTTCGTTGCTACTGTTATAATTACTACAAAACTATTATCTTTACTTTTTGATAGAGGCAAAGGTGTCCCGTCTTTCGATGAGATGATGGATATCGCTTTGGTGGAAGTCGACTTTGACGATCCGACTACGAACGTGCGAGGACGTCGCGCCTTAGCAATCGCTAAACCAACTCCGAGAGGTTATTGACCACGCCGGAGCACGATCAACCTGACCACGAGGGTCTGTTTCCTGCGAGCAAACGAAGAACAAGCAAGAAACTAAGATTGCAATCTGGATATTGCGAATATAAGATGAAAGCTTTATTGATCAAGGTGGGGTTCTGTGACGCCTTTGTCTGGTCGTTGAACACAAACGAAGTACGCGAAGTTGCAGCTATGGCGAACTTTTAATCTAAACAAAACCCAAGTCTAAACGGTGCCCTAAGGGCTGTATATATGGAGGAAGAGAGGGGGAATTTCGTGGCCCTTGGTGGAGGGGTCCGAAATCAACCCTATCTCTTGTTTCCCCACACATACGGACTCTAAAAATAGCCTATACTTATGTATTTCGAAATTACATGGGCCTGGCCCAATAAAAAGGTGACGTAGCACCTATAATAGCCTCGGGACGAAATTTATGAAGTGGCATCTTGTATATTTCGTCCAAGGCTTCATGCACCCATTATGGTGGCTTCAAAGTCCTGAAATCATCACTTGTAACTCCGTTCTTGTTCCCCTTGCGCATGGCATCATCTCCATGCTTGTTCTTGCTCCAATGTTCATCCTTCTCCAAGCTAGGCCCTTCATTTGTAAGCAAAACAAATGTATCCAATTTAGGCAGCATCATATTCTCATGAACATTAGAATCATTACCAAGAAACGAAAGTACCTGATAATTTAATTGGCATGCGCGAGCTCTAGTAATTGGTCCCGTATATGTAGCAGTAGGGGTTGTGGGTGTAACAATGGTATTGATGTCCTCATCATCCTCCCCTTCTTGAAATGAAGTCGTCCTCGACGGAAGCTCATCTTCCTCACCCAAATAAGGCTTCAAATCTGCAATGTTAAAAGTGGGACTAACCCCAAAATCTGCAGGCAGTTCAAGTTTATATGCATTATCATTTATTTTCTCTAACACCTTAAAGGGACCATCAGCACGTGGCATTAGCTTTGATTTGCGCAAATCAGGAAATCTATCCTTACGCAAATGTAACCAAACAAGATCTCCAGGTGCAAACACAACATGTTTTCTACCCTTATCTCCAGCAAGTTTATATTTAGCATTCATACGCTCAATGTTTTCCTTAGTTAACTCATGCATTTTTAAAATCAATTCAGCACGTTGTTTAGCATCAAAATTAACCTTCTCCGAAGATGGAAGAGGCAACAAATCAATAGGTGCACGAGGTAGGAAACCATACACAACTTCAAAAGGGCACATCTTAATAGTAGAATGCAATGAACGATTATAAACAAATTCAATATGAGGCAAGCATTCCTCCCACATTTTCTTATTATTCTTCAAAACAGCCCTAAGCATAGTAGACAACGTTCTATTGACTACTTCAGTTTGTCCATCAGTTTGGGGGTGACAAGTAGTACTAAAAAGCAGTTTAGTCCCCAACTTAGCCCATAAACATCTCCAAAAGTGGCTAAGAAATTTAGTATCACGATCTGAAACAATAGTATTTGGCACACCATGCAAGCGAATAATTTCACGAAAGAACAAATCAGCAACATTAACAGCATCATCGCTTTTATGACATGGTATAAAGTGTGCCATTTTCGAGAATCTATCCACGACAACAAATATGCTATCCCTCCCCTTCTTTGTTCGAGGTAAACCTAAAACAAAGTCCATAGATATATCCTCCCAAGGAACACTAGGTACAGGCAAAGGCATATATAAACCATGAGGATTGAGTCGTGACTTAGCTTTTTGACATGTAGTGCATCGAGCAATAAAACGCTCAACATCCCGTCTCATCTTTGGCCAAAAGAAATGTGTAGCAAGTACGTCTTCCGTCTTCTTCACGCCGAAGTGTCCCATTAATCCTCCTCCATGCGCCTCCTGCAACAACAAAAGACGAACGGAGCTAGCTGGAATGCATAGCTTGTTAGCACGAAACACAAAACCATCATTAACGACAAACTTGTTCCACATTCTTCCTTCTTTACAATTCTGCATTACATCTTTAAAATCAGCATCATGCACATATTGATCTTTGATGGTCTCCAAACCAAATATTTTGAAGTCAAGTTGTGAAAGCATAGTATAGCGACGAGACAATGCATCAGCAATAACATTTTCTTTTCCCTTCTTGTGTTTAATGACATAAGGGAAAGTCTCAATAAATTCAACCCATTTAGCATGTCTACGATTCAGTTTAGCTTGACTTTTAATATGTTTCAAAGATTCATGATCAGAATGTATAACAAATTCTTTGGGCCATAAATAATGTTGCCATGTTTCTAAAGTCCGAACAAGAGCATATAATTCTTTATCGTAAGTAGAATAATTCAGACTAGGCCCACTCAATTTTTCAGAAAAGTATGCAACAGGTTTGCCATCTTGTAATAACACACCTCCTAATCCAATTCCACTAGCATCACATTCAAGCTCAAAAGTCTTATTAAAATCAGGAAGTTGGAGTAAAGGAGCATGTGTCAACTTATCTTTCAATACCGTAAAGGCTTCTTCCTGTGCGGTACCCCACAGAAAAGGCACATCTTTCTTTGTAAGCTCATTGAGAGGTGCAGCAATGGTGCTGAAATCTCTCACAAAACGCCTATAGAATCCAGCGAGGCCAAGGAAACTCCTCACTTGTGTGACCGTTTTGGGCTGCGGCCAACTCTCAATAGCTTCAATCTTGGCTTTATCAACTTCAATTCCCTGTGGAGTAACAACATAGCCAAGAAAAGATACTCGGTCGGTGCAAAAGGTGCACTTTCCAAGGTTACCAAACAAACGTGCATCACGTAGAGCAATAAAAACATCACGTAAATGTTCCAAATGTTCCTCCAAAGATTTGCTATAAATCAATATGTCATCA
This sequence comes from Triticum timopheevii, assembly GCA_963921465.1. Classification (NCBI taxonomy): domain Eukaryota; kingdom Viridiplantae; phylum Streptophyta; class Magnoliopsida; order Poales; family Poaceae; genus Triticum; species Triticum timopheevii. Next base: position 532,712,752 of record OY997264.1, read on the forward strand.
AAGTAAACTACCACAAATCGTCCAATGAAAGCACGTAAAACTTCGTTCATTAACCTCATGAAAGTACTAGGTGCATTAGTTAACCCAAAAGGCATGACTAACCACTCATATAATCCAAACTTAGTTTTAAATGCTGTTTTCCACTCATCTCCCAATTTCATACGAATTTGATGGTATCCACTACGCAAATCAACTTTGGAGAATATTGTAGAGCCACTCAATTCATCAAGCATATCATCTAGCCTAGGAATAGGATGACGATAATGAATAGTAATATTATTAATGCCTCTACAATCAACGCACATACGCGACGTACCATCCTTTTTCGGCACTAAAATGATAGGAACAGCACAAGGACTAAGGGATTCGCGTATATAACCTTTGTCGAGCAGTTCTTGTACTTGACGCATAATCTCCTTCGTCTCCTCTGGATTGGTACGGTATGGTGCACGGTTGGGTAATGATGCACCGGGAATTAAGTCAATTTGATGCTCAATCCCGCGAATAGGTGGTAATCCCGGTGGCACGTCTTGTGGAAAGACGTCAGCGAACTCCTGCAAAATGTTAGTGACAGCAGGAGACAAAGAGGAAGGCACGTCCTCGAATGAAAATAATGCCTCTTTGCACACAAAAGCATAGCAAACAGATTTGCTAAAATCTAGATCATCAATATCAGATTTGGTGGCAAGTAAACATGCACTTTTCAATTTAATTTCAGAAGCAACACTAGATTGTTTATTATTATTAGGCTACATTTGTTGCTCAAATTCTTTTGCCACAATCTGATTTTCACTCTTAGTTTTCTCCTGGTTTGCTTTATTAGCTCTATTAATATCATCTTTCAAAATAGAATCAGGAGTCATAGGAAGCAAAGTAATATTTTTATCCTTATGAACAAGAGTATAGTGATTGTTTCTACCATGGTGTGCAGAATTTTTATCAAATTGCCATGGTCTACCAAGTAATAAGGAACATGCTTGCATAGGTGCCACATCACAATCAACATAATCAGCATATGTAGATATACTAAAATGCACACGAACAGTACGTGTTACCTTAACCTTGCCGCTGTTGTTGAACCATTGGATGTAGTAAGGATGTGGATGTGGTCTTGTGGTGAGAGAAAGCTTCTCCACCATCTCCATGCTAGCCAAGTTGTTGCAGCTCCCTCCATCTATAATGACGCGCACAGAACGTTCTTTCACAACTCCCTTGGTATGGAACAAATTGTGCCTCTAATTTTGCTCAGCTTGTGTGACCTGCACACTCAAAACACGTTGAGCAACTAAACATTCATACCTGTCAGCGTCTTCAGGAGCCATGTATTGCGTCTCATGATCAGAATCGTCTCCACCGTGTTCGTCACGTGTAATAAGAGCCAAAGTCTCCTCATCATAGTCACTAGCGGACTCATCCCCACCATCCTCAGTAACAATCATCACACGCTTAGATGGGCATTCTCTCGCATAATGACCTCCACCCTTGCAACGTCGAAAAATAATATCATGTGTTTGCCCTGTTGATGCCATGGATGAAGAAGAGCTCTTTGCAGGCCCAGAAGGTGTGCTCTTGGCAGATAGTGGTGATTGTGCCTGCTTTATTGTATCACGGTTGGAGGTGGCAGCCGATGGAGGCGCCGGTGTAGCAGAACGTGTGGAAGTAGATGATGCACGTGGTGTCCATGATGAAGGTCGACCTGCAGAAAAGTTAGTCCGCGCCAATGCCTGTCGATCCTGCACTTCATGTTCAGCTTTACAAGCAAGATGGAATAAACGAGTGATATTAGTATACTCCTTATAGTCTAGAATGGTCTGAATCTCTCTATTTAATCCACCCAGAAAACGTGCAAGCATAGCTTCATTCTCCTCAACAATACCACATCTAATCATGCCAGTTTGTAATTCCTGATAATATTCTTCTACAGAATTTTTTCCTTGTCTTAAGCGCTGCAATTTTTGAAGTAATTCACGTTGATAATATGGTGGAACCCAACGAGTACGCATAGCAGTTTTCAAAGCAGCCCAAGTAGCTGGAACAGGATATAATCTACAATGTTCAGACCACCAAACACATGCAAAGCTAGTGAAAGCACAAACAGCAGCAGGAACACGTCTCTCCTCAGGATATTGTAAACATGTAAATCGTTGTTCAGTTTCTAACTCCCAAGTAAGATATATATCAGGAACATATCTACCCTCAAATGGTGGAATATTCAATTTCAGTTTAGGGAGATGCTCATGATCTCGTACCTGAGGGGGAGCCCTAACATTGCCATTATTTGCATGTGGACGACCTGGTGGTTGTGGTGCTGGCGGTTGCACGTAGTTCTGATGTTGATCAACCTCATCCTCGTAATCTCCCACATAATCATCCTCCTCGGTACCAGCAGCAGTAGGAGCAGGAGCCAAAGAAGCACCAACAGCAGTAGCAGCGGCACCAGAATTTTGTCCTAGCTCAATAGGAAAACGCTGAGCTCGTCCATACTGATTCGGAAGGGGGCGTAGTTGTTGTCGTTGCAGAGGTGCGATAGGTGCAGCCGGCGGTGGTTGTGGAAAACGCGCGAGCAATTCATCAAACTTGCTATCAAGCTTTGTTTCAAACGTCTTCTCAATGCCATCTATCTTCTCCATGGCCTCGTCAAATCTGTTTAGCACATCTTGCACCTGTCCACTCATCATTTGCTGAAATTTATCATGTAGCTGTTTGTTCGTCAGGTTCTCCCAATCAGTCTCATCGGCTTGTGATCCTACCATGGTTAGCAGCAGATAGAAACACAGAAGAAAATGATCCTACAGAGTACTAAGAAGTGGTGGTGGTGTATCACAAACCCGTCAAGCAAATCTCAAATTCTTACCAGTTCTTACCCAGCAGCAGGTGGTGATCAGCAACCGTTGTAGTCAAAACTCTCAAAGCTTGGATATAGCGATTACCAGGGAGAATCAAACGCACGACGTAGATGTATGTGGAGCTGGGAAGGCTTATAATATGGTAGCAAAAGGGGTAAGCAATAATCAATTCAGAGATGCAAAGTTGAATAAACGCTCAACGACGGTACTGTGCTGGTCCTAGGCTAGACCGTGCTAGAGACGCGAGCCTAGAACACTAACAAAATCACGGCGCTGCACGTAAACAAGGGAAAAGCACACTCTGGATTTTTTTTCGCTCTTTTTTTTGCGCTGCTTTTTTTTTTGCGAAAAATCACTATAATGGCGAGTGTCTCAAAACTCTTCCTAGATCAAACTGACAGGATGGGCACGAAATTTTTTCGACCAATTTTTTTTTTTCGTTTTTTCGACTGCCCGGACCCAAAAACTGGAAACGGGTCAAAAAAAACTTCCTATAATGGCACCTGTCTCAAAACACTCAGAAACACCTAAAAATAGGATAGCCAGAAAATTTTTCGAAAAATGTGTTTTCGAAAAATTTTGGGCCTAAATGGAGCGTGGTTTCCGGACTCTCTCTTTTTTTTTCCGAAACCTACTCCGGCAAGGAAACACGAATCGGAAACTAGATGGATCCCGAAAACAAACCTAATAAGCAAGGAACTCGAATTGGTGGTGGATATATGGTGGTGGTATATGGCAGCGGTGGTGGTAGCGGTGGTAGTATATGGATATGGATCGGTGGTGGTATATGGACACGGATTGGTGGTGGTATATGGATACGGATTCGGAGCGGTGGTGGTAGATGGCAGGGGCGATGATGATGGTGCGGCGGCGGCGTGACAACTTATGACCAGAACTCGAAACTCTAAAAGACTAGACTCTAAGACCAGCAACTTGACACGACGATGCAACCACAAATTCAACAAAGCAAATACAGAAAAGATTATGCAAAGGCTCAGATTGGTTCGGATGGGATGAACTAACCCTAATTTTTTTTGGCTTTTTCGTGGACTATAGGTATGAAGAACAGACTCGATCTAAACTATGAAAAACTGTAAAATCTCACCGAGCAACCTGGAAATCTGATACCACTTGATAGAGGCAAAGGTGTCCCGTCTTTCGATGAGATGATGGATATCGCTTTGGTGGAAGTCGACTTTGACGATCCGACTACGAACGTGCGAGGACGTCGCGCCTTAGCAATCGCTAAACCAACTCCGAGAGATTATTGACCACGCCGGAGCACGATCAACCTGACCACGAGGGTCTGTTTCCTGCGAGCAAACGAAGAACAAGCAAGAAACTAAGATTGCAATCTGGATATTGCGAATATAAGATGAAAGCTTTATTGATCAAGGTGGGGTTCTGTGACGCCTTTGTCTGGTCGTTGAACACAAACGAAGTACGCGAAGTTGCAGCTATGGCGAACTTTTAATCTAAACAAAACCCAAGTCTAAACGGTGCCCTAAGGGCTGTATATATGGAGGAAGAGAGGGGGAATTTCGTGGCCCTTGGTGGAGGGGTCCGAAATCAACCCTATCTCTTGTTTCCCCACACATACGGACTCTAAAAATAGCCTATACTTATGTATTTCGAAATTACATGGGCCTGGCCCAATAAAAAGGTGACGCAGCACCTATAATAGCCTCGGGACGAAATTTATGAAGTGGCATCTTGTATATTTCGTCCAAGGCTTCATGCACCCATTATGGTGGCTTCAAAGTCCTGAAATCATCACTTGTAACTCCGTTCTTGTTCCCCTTGCGCATGGCATCATCTCCATGCTTGTTCTTGCTCCAATGTTCATCCTTCTCCAAGCTAGGCCCTTCATTTGTAAGCAAAACAAATGTATCCAATTTAGGCAGCATCATATTCTCATGAACATTAGAATCATTACCAAGAAACGAAAGTACCTGATAATTTAATTGGCGTGTGCGAGCTCTAGTAATTGGTCCCGTATATGTAGCAGTAGGGGTTGTGGGTGTAACAATGGTATTGATGTCCTCATCACTTTTGCCACTGTTACCATTACTATCATACTACTTTGCTACTAAATACTTTGCTGCAGATACTAAGTTATCCAGGTGTGGTTGAATTGACAGCTCAACTGCTAATACTTAAGAATATTCTTTGGCTCCCCTTGTGTCGAATCAATAAATTTGGGTTGAATACTCTACCATCGAAAGCTGTTGCGATCCCCTACACTTGTGGGTTATCAAGACTAATTTCTGGCGCCGTTGCCGGGGAGCATAGCTCTATTCTTTGAGTCACTTGGGATTTATATCTGCTGGTCACTATGAGGAACTTGAAAGACGAAAGAACTAAGATTTTGCCCTCAACTACGAGGGGAGGTAAGGAACTGCCATCTATCTCTGCACTAGACTCTCCTTACGTTATTGATGATGCCACTTCTGCTATGCATGATACTTATGATGAAACTACTTCTGTGCGTGATACTACTTTGCCATTAGGTGAATTTCTTGATGAACAACTTGCTAGGGTTAGAGAGAATGAAATTATTGAAGATGCTATTATTGATGATAGTGATGATGAAAGTTCTCCCCCTGATTATGAATTACCTGTTGTTCCTGAGGGTTATGTTATGAATGGGGAAGCTGCTAGAGCTATTTTTGCTTGCAAAGATAGATATGATATTAGAAAGTTATTAGCTAAATGGAAGCAGCAATCTCCTAATGCTAGAATGAAACCTGACCCTGCTTTTGCTACTTCACCTATCTGTGTTACTGATAAGGATTATGAATTCACTGTTGATCCTGAAATAATTACTTTGGTTGAATCTGATCCTTTTTATGGCCTTGAATCTGAAACTGTTGTGGCACATCTTACCAAGTTAAATGATATAGCCACCCTGTTCACTAATGATGAGAAGTCTCACTATTATTATATCCTTAAGATATTTCCGTTCTCATTAAAGGGTGATGCTAAGACTTGGTTTAATTCTCTTGATTCTGGTTGTGTGCATAGTCCCCAGGATATGATTTATTACTTCTCTGCTAAATATTTCCCTGCTCATAAGAAACAAGCTGCCTTGCGGGAAATATATAATTTTGTGCAAATCAAAGAAGAGAGTCTCCCACAAGCTTGGGAGACGTATCAAGCATCCTCGAGTAGGTAAATGATAAAAACAGAATTTTTGATGTGGAATGGTACCTAGCATAATTCTCAATGTAATTTTTTTTATTGTGGCATGAATGTTCAGATCCAAATGATTCAAAATAAAAGTTCATATTGACATAAGAAATAGTAAGACTTCAATCATACTAATCAAAGCAATCATGTCTTCTCAAAATAACATGGCTAAAGAAATTTCATCCCTACAAAATCATATAGTTAGGCTATGCTTCATTTTCGTCACACAAAAATGTTCCCAAATTTTACACCCCCGATGACAAGCCAAGCAATTGTTTCATACTTAAATAATCTCAAACTTTTTCAACCTTCACGCAATACATGAGCGTGAGCCATGGATATAGCACTATGGGTGGAATAGAATATGATGATGGGGATTGTGTGGAGAAGACAAAAAAGGAGAAAGTCTCACATTGACGAGGATAATCAACGGGCTATGGAGATGCCCATCAATTGATGTCAACATGAGGAGTAGGGATTGCCATGCAACGGATGCACTAGAGCTATAAATGAATGAAAGCTCAACAAAAATAAAACTAGTGGGTGTGCATCCAACTTGCTTGCTCAAGAAGACCTAGGGCATTTGAGGAAGCCCATCGTAGGAATATACAAGCCAAGTTCTATAATGAAAAATTCCCACTAGTATATGGAGGTGACAACATATGAGACTCTCTATATGGAAAACATGGTGCTACTTTGAAGCACAGTATATGAGACTCACTATATGAAAAACATGATGCTACTTTGAAGCACAAGTGTGGAAAAAGAGATAGTAACATTGCCCCTTTTTATCTATTTTTTTTCTTTTTTTCTTTGGCCTTTCTTTTTTCTTTTCTTTTGGCCTTTCTTTTTTTTCTTTGTTTGGGACAATGCTCTAATAATGATGATCATCACAATTTTATTGATTACAACACATGAATTACAACTCGAAACTAGAACAAGATATGACTCTATATGAATGCCCCCGGCGGTGTACCGGGATGGTGCAATGAATCAAGAGTGACATGTATAAAAAATTATGCATGGTGGCTTTTCCACAAATACGATGTCAACTACATGATCATGCAATGGCAATATGACAAAAGTAATGTATGTCATGATGATAAACGGAACGGTGGAAAGTTGCATGGCAATATATCTCGGAATGGCTATGGAAATGCCATAATAGGTAGGTATGGTGGCTGTTTTGAGGAAGATATAGGGAGGTTTATGTGTGATAGAGCGTATTGTATCACGGGGTTTGGATGCACCGATGAAGTTTGCACCAACTCTCAAGGTGAGAAAGGGCAATGCACGGTACCGAAGAGGCTAGCAATGGTGGAAAGGTAAAAGTGCGTATAATCCATGGACTCAACATTAGTCATAAGAACTCATATACTTATTGCAAAATTTTAGAAGTCATCAAAAAGCAAGCACTACGTGCATGCTCCTAGAGGGATAGATTGGTAGGAAAAGACCATCGCTCGTCCCCGACCTCCACTCATAAGGATGCACAATCCAAGTACACTTCATGTTTCAAATTTGTTACACAACTTTAACCACACGTGCATGCTACGGGACTTGCTAACTTCAACACAAGCATTCTTTAAATTCATAATCACCCAACTAGTATGACTTTAATATCACTACCTCCATATCTCAAAACAATTATCAAGTATCAAATTGATCATAGCATCCAATTCACTTCCTATGATAGTTTTTATTATACCCAACTTGGATGCCTACCATTCTAGGACCAGTTTTATAACCATAGCAAATACCATGCTGTTCTAAAAGACTCTCAAAATAATATAAGTCAAGCATGAGAGACTAGCAATTTCTACAAAATTAAGCCACCACCGTGCTCTAAAATATATAAGTGAAGCACTAGAGCAAAAACTATCTAGCTCAAAAGATATAAGTGAAGCACATAGAGTATTCTAGCAAATTCAAATCAAGTAGGCTTCTCCCAAAAGGTGTGTACAGCAAGGATTATTGTGGTAAACTAAAAAGCAAAGACTAATATAATGCACGACGCTCCAAGAAAAACACATATCATGTGGCGAATAAAAATATAGCTCCAAGTGAAGTTACCAATGAACGAAGACGAAAGAGGGGATGCCTTCCCGGGGCATCCCCAAGCTTAGGCTTTTGGCTATTCTTGAATATCTTGGGGTGCCATGGGCATCCCCAAGCTTAGGCTTTTGCCACTCCTTATTCCATAGTCCATCAAATCTTTACCCAAAACTGAAAACTTCACAACACAAAACTCAACAGGAAATCTCATAAGCTTCGTTAGTGAAAGAAAAAAAAACCACCACATAAGGTACTGTAATAAACTCATTCTTTATTTATTTTGGTGTTAAACCTACTGTATTCCAACTTCTCTATGGTTTATAAACTATTTTACTAGCCATAGATGCATCAAAATAAGCAAACAACACACGAAAGGCAGAATCTGTCAAAAACAGAACAGTCTGTAGAAATCTGTAACTAACGCAAACTTCTGGAACTCTAAAAATCCTACCAAAATAGGAAGTCCTGTACAATTTGTCTATTGATCAGCAGCAAAAATAGTCAAAGCAAAATCACGTTTATGTGATTTAACAAAACTAATTTCATGCGCGCAAAGTTTCAGTTTTTCAGCAGAATCAAATTAACTATCATCATAGGTATCCTATAGGTTCTACTTGGCAAAAACAGTAATTAAAACATAAAAACACATCTAAACAGAAGGTAGATGCAAAATTTATTACTAAACAGAAACAAAAACAAAAAACACAAATAAAATTGGGTTGCCTCCCAACTAGCGCTATCGTTTAACGCCCCTAGCTAGGCATAAAAGCGAAGATAGATCTAAGTAGTGCCATCTTTGGCACTCAATTCATAAGTAGCTCGCATGATAGATTCATAAGGTAATTTGACTTTATTTCTTGGAAAGTGCTCCATACCTTTCTTTAATGGAAATTGGAATCTAATATTCCCTTCCTTCATATCAATAATCGCGTCAATCGTTCTAAGGAAAGGTCTACCAAGAATAATAGGGCAAGAAAGATTGCAATCTATATCAAGAACGATAAAATCTACGGGCACCAAATTTCTGTTTGCAACAATGAGAACATCATTGATCCTTCCCATTGGCTTTTTAATGGTGGAATCCGCAAGGTGCAAATTTAAAGAGCAATCATCAAGATCATGGAAACCTAGAATATCACATAAGTTTTCGGAATCGTGGAAACACTAGCACCCAAATCACACAAAGCATAACACTCATGATCTTTAATTCTAATCTTTATAGTAGGTTCCCACTCATCATTAAGTTTTCTAGGTATAGAAACTTCCAAATTAAGTTTTTCATCATAAGATTGCATTAAGGCATCAACGATATGTTTGGTAAAAGCTTTATTTTAACTATAAGAATGAGGAGAATTAACAACGGATTGCAACAAGGAAATACAACCTTATAAAGAACAATTATCATAATCAAATTCCTTGAAATCCTAGATAGTGGGTTCAATGCTATTTAAAGTCATGACCTCTCCAATCCCACTTTTACCAAATTTAGCATCAAGATCTAAAAACTCTGAATTATTGGGATGCCTTCTAACTAAAGTTGACTCATCTCCAGTCCCATTATTATTAATATTCATATTGCAAAACAAGGATCTAATAGGGGACACATCAATAACTTTAAGATCTTCATCATTATTTTCATTGAAACTAGAAGAACACGCCTTTACAAAGCAATCTTTCTTAGCACGCAATCTAGCGGTTCTTTCCTTGCACTCATCAATGGAAATTCTCATTGCTTTGAGAGACTCATTGATATCATGCTTAGGAGGAGTAGATTTAAGTTTAAGAGAATCAACATCAAGCGAAAGTCTATCAACTTTCCTAGCCAAATCATCAACTTTGAGCAATTTTTCTTCAAGCAAAGCATTAAAATTCTTTTGAGACATCATAAATTCTTTCACACTATTCTCAAAATCAGAGGGCATATTATTAAAATTACCATAAGAATTACTGTAGGAATTTCCACAATTATTAGAGGAATTACTAGGGAACGGTCTTGAATTAAAGTTTCCTCTATAAGCATTGTTTCCAAAACTATTCCTACCAACAAAATTCACATCCATAGATTCATTATTATTCTCAATCAAAGTAGACAAAGGCATATCATTGGGGTCAAGAGGAGTATTTTTAGTAGCAAATAATTTCATTAGTTCATCCATCTTTCCACTCAAAACATTGATTTCTTCTATAGCATGCACTTTTTTACTAGAAGATCTTTTGGTGTGCCATTGAGAATAATTAGCCATAATATTATCAAGAAGTTTTGTAGCATCTCCTAATGTGATTTCCATAAACGTGCCTCCCGCGGCCGTATCTAAAAGATTTCTAGAAGCAAAGTTCAAACCGGCATAAAAATTTTGTATGACCATCCATAAATTCAAACCATGAGTAGGGCAATTGCGAATCATCAATTTCATTCTTTCCCAAGATTGGGCAACATGCTCATGATCAAGTTGTTTAAAATTCATAATATCGTTCCTAAGAGTGATAATCTTAGCGGGAGGAAAATACTTAGAGATAAAAGCATCTTTGCACTTGTTCCAAGAATCAATGCTATTTTTAGGCGAAGACGAAAACCAAACTTTAGCACGATCTCTAAGTGAAAACGAAAATATCTTAAATTTAACAATACCGTTATCCGTATCTTTCTTTTTTTTGCATATCACACAAATCAACAAAGTTGTTTAGATGAGTAGCGGCATCTTCACTAGGAAGGCCGGCGAATTGATCTTTCATAACAAGATTCGGCAAAGCAGTATTGATTTCAGAAGACTCAATATCACTAAGAGGAGAAATCGGAGTACTAAGGAAATCATTATTATTGGTATTGGAGAAATCACACAATTTGGTATTATATTGTGCCATGGCAACAAGTAATCCAACACACAAGCAAACAGAAAAAGGACAAGCGAAAAAGGAGAGGAGAAGATTGGGAAAGAGCGGGCAAATAAAATGACAAGGGTGAAGTGGGGGAGAGGAAAACGAGAGGCAAATGGCAAATAATGTAAATGTGAGGGAGATGAGTTTGTGATGGGTACTTGGTATGTCTTGACTTGAGCAAAGACCTCCCCGGCAACGGCGCCAGAAATCCTTCTTGCTACGTCTTGAGCTTGCATTGGTTTTCCTTGAAGAGGAAAGGGTGATGCAGCAATAGTAGCGTAAGTATTTCCCTCAGTTTTTGAGAACCAAGGTATCAATCCAGTAGGAGGCTCTTCAAAAGTCCCACGCACCTACACAAACAAACAAAGAACTCGCAACCAACGCAATAAAGGGGTTGTCAATCCCTTCACGATCACTTGCAAAAGTGAGATCTGATAGAGATAATATGATAAGATAAATATATTTTTGGTATTTTATAATATAGATGCGAAAAGTAAAGATGAAATAAAAATAGATTGAAAGCTTATATGATGAAAGATAGACCCGGGGGCCATAGGTTTCACTAGTGGCTTCTCTCAAGATAGCATAAATATTACAGTGGGTGAACAAATTACTGTCGAGCAATTGATAGAAAAGCGAATAATTATGAGATCATCTAGGCATGATCATGTATATAGGCATCATGTCCGTGACAAGTAGACCGACTCCTGCCTGCATCTACTACTATTACTCCACACATCGACTGCTATCCAGCATGCATCTAGAGTATTAAGTTCATAAGAACAGAGTAATGCATTAAGAAAGATGACATGATGTAGAGGGATAAACTCAAGCAATATGATATAAACCCCATCTTTTTATCCTTGATGGCAACAATACAATACGTGCCTTGCAACCCTTTCCGTCACTGGGTAAGGACACCGCAAGATTGAACCCAAAGCTAAGCACTTCTCCCATGGCAAGAAAGATCAATCTAGTAGGCCAAACCAAACTGATAATTCGAAGAGACTTGAAAAGATAACTCAATCATACATAAAAGAATTCAGAGAAGATTCAAATATTTCTCATAGATAAACTTGATCATAAACGCACAATTCACCGGATCTCGACAACCACACCGCAAAAAGAGTTACATCAAATAGATATCCACAAGAGAGGGGGAGAACATTGTATTGAGATCCATAAAGAGAGAAGAAGCCATCTAGATAATAACTATGGACCCGAAGGTCTGTGGTAAACTACTCACAACTCAATAGAGGGGCTATGGTGTTGATGTAGAAGCCCTCCGTGGTTGATTCCCCCTCTAGCGGAGCGCCGGCGAAGGCTCCAAGATGGGATCTCGCAGATACAGAAGGTTACGGCGGTGGAAATTGTTTTTCGTTGGCTCCCTGGATGTTTTCGGGGTACATAGGTATATATAGGAGGAAGAAGTATGTCGGTGGCCGCTCGAGGGGCCCAGGAGACAGGGGGCGAGCCCAGGAGGGGTGGGCGCGCCCTCCTATCTCCTAGCCGCCTCGATTGCTTCTTGACTTGCACTCCAAGTCCTCTGGATCACGTTCGTTCCAAAAATCACGCTCCCGAAGGTTTCATTCCGTTTGGACTCCGTTTGATATTCCTTTTCTTCGAAATACTGAAATAGGCAGAAAAATAGCAATACCGGCTGGGCCTCCGGTTAGTAGGTTAGTCCCAACAATGATATAAATATGTAAAATAAAGCCCATAACATCCAAAAGGGGTAATATAATAGCATGGAACAATAAAAAATTATAGATACGTTGGAGACGTATCACCCATCAATTGATGCCAATGCGAGGAGTAGGGATTGCCATGCAACGGATGCACTAGAGCCATAAATGTATGAAAGCTCAACAAAAGAAACTAATTGGGTGTGCATCCAACTTGCTTGCTCACGAAGACCTAGGGCATTTTGAGGAAGCCCGTCATTGGAATATACAAGCCAAGTTCTATAATGAAAAATTCCCACTAGTATATGAAAGTGACAACATAGGAGACTCTCTATCATGAAGATCATGGTGCTACTTTGAAGCACAAGTGTGGAAAAAGGATAGTAACATTGTCCCTTCTCTCCTTTTCTCTCATTTTTTATTTTGGTGGGCTTCTTTGGCCTTTTTTTTATTTGGGCTTCTTTGGCCTCTTTTATTTTTCATAAAGTCCGGAGTCTCATCCTGACTTATGGGGGAATCATAGTCTCCATCATCCTTTCCTCACTTGGGACAATGCTCTAATAATGAAGATCATCACACTTTTATTGATTTACAACTCAATACTTAGAAGAAAATATGACTCTATGTGAATGCCTTCGGCGGTGTACTGGGATATGCAATGAATCAAGAGTGACATGTATGAAAGAATTATAACGGTGGATTTGCCACAAATATGATGTCAACTACATGATCATGCAAAAAAATATGACAATGATGGAACGTGTCATAATAAACGGAACGGTGGAAAGTTGCATGGCAATATATCTCGGAATGGCTATGGAAATGCCATAATAGGTAGGTATGGCGGCTGTTTTGAGGAAGATATAATGAGGTTTATGTGTGATAGAGCGTATCATATCACGGGGTTTGGATGCATCGGCGAAGTTTGCACCAACTCTCAAGGTGAGAAAGGGCAATGCACGGTACCGTAGAGGCTAGCAATGATGGAAGGGTAAGAGTGCGTATAATCCATGGACTCACATTAGTCATAAAGAACTCATATACTTATTGCAAAAGTTTATTAGCACTCAAAGCAAAGTACTACTACGCATGCTCCTAGGGGAAGGGTTGGTAGGAGTTAACCATCGCGCGATCCCGACCTCCACTCATAAGGAAGGCAATCAAAGAACACCCCATGCTTCAAATTTATCACACAACGTTTACCATACGTGCATGCTACGGGACTTGCCAACTTTAACACAAGTATTTCTCAATTTCATAATTACCCAACTATCATGACTCTAACATTATCACCTTTATATCTCAAAACAATTATCAAGTATCAAATTTCTCATAGTATTCAATGCACTTCATATGATAGTTTTTATAACCAAAGAAAATTACCATGCTGTTTAAAGACTCTCAAAATAATATAAGTGAAGCATGAGAGTTCATCTATTTCTTCAAAATAAAACCACCACCGTGCTCTAAAAAGGTATAAGTGAAGCACTAGAGCAAAAGACAAACTACTCCAAAAGATATAAGTGAAGATCAATGAGTAGTCAAATAATTGTGAAACTATGTGAAGACTCTCTAACATTTAAGAATTTTAGATCTTGGTATTTCATTCAAACAACAAGCAAAACAAAATAAAATGACACTCCAAGCAAAACACATATCATGTGGTGAATAAAAATATAGCTCCAAGTAAAGTTACCGATGAACGAAGACGAAAGAGGGGATGCCATCCGGGGCATCCCCAAGCTTAGGCTCTTGGTTGTCCTTGAATACTACCTTGGGAAGCCTTGGTCATCCCCAAGATTAGGCTCTTGCCACTCCTTATTCCATAGTCCATCGAATATTTACCCAAAACTTGAAAACTTCACAACACAAAACTCAACAGAAAACTCGCAAGCTTCATTCGTATAATAATAAACCAGCACTTAGGTACTGTTGTGAACTCATTCTAAATTCATATTGGTGTAATATCTACTGTATTCCAAGTTCTCTATGGTTCATACCCTCCGATACTACTCATAGATTCATCAAAATAAGCAAACAACACATAGAAAACAGAATCTGTCAAAAACAGAACAGTCTGTAGTAATCTGTAACTTTCTAATACTTCTGTCACTCCAAAAATTCTACTTCCTCCGTTCAAAAATACTTGTCATCAAAATGGAAAAAAGGGATGTATCTTGAACTAAAATACATCTAGATACATTCTCTTTTATTCATTTTGATGATAAGTATTTCCGGACGGAGGGAGTACCAAATTAGGAAGTCCTAAGAAATTTGTGTACCAATCCATAGCAAAAAGAATCAGATCAAAAGCACGTTTCTGTGAATTATCAAAACTAATTTACTGGACGCAAAAGTTTCTGATTTTCAGCAGGATCAACATAACTATCACCGTAAGCTATCCCAAAGGTCTTACTTGGCACTTTATTGAAACAAAAGCTGTAAAACATGATTACTACAGTAGCATAATCATGTGAACACACAAAAATAGTAAAGGTAAATGTTGAGTTGTCTCCCAACAATCGCTTTTCTTTAATGCCTTTTAGATAGGCATGATGATTTCAATGATGCTCGTATAAAAGATAAGAATTGAAACATAAAGAGAGCATCATGAAGCATATGAATAACACATTTAAGTCTAACCCACTTCCTATGCATAGGGATTTTATGAGCAAACAACTTATGGGAACAATAATCAACTAGCATAGGAAGGCAAAACAAGCATAACTTCAAGATTTTAAGCACATAGAGAGGAAACTTGATATCATTGCAACTCCTACAAGCATATATTCCTCCCTCATAATAATTTTTAGTAGCATCGTGAATGAATTCAACAATATAACCAACACATAAAGCATTCTTTTCATGATCTACTTGCATAGAATTTTTACTACTCTCCACATAAGCAAATGTCTTCTCATGAATAGTAGTGGGAGCAAACTCAACAAAATAACTATCATGTGAAGCGTAATCCAATTGAAAATTAAAATCAAGATGACAAGTTTCATGGTTATCTTTATTCTTTATAGCATGCGTGTCATCACAATAATCATCATAAATAGGAGGCATGCTTTCATCATAATAAATTTGCTCATCAAAATTTGGGGGACAAAAAAATATCATCTTTATCAAACATAGCTTCCCCAAGATTGTAGCTTTGCATATCATTAGCATCATGGGTATTCAAAGAATTCATAGTAACAACATTGCAATCATGCTCATCATACAAAGATCTAGTACCAAACATTTTAATGCATTCTTCTTCTAGCAATTGAGCACAATTTTACTTTCCATCATTTTCACGAAAGATATTAAAAATATAAAGCGTATCAGGCAAACTCAATTCCATTTTTTTGTAGTTTTCTTTTATATACTAAACTAGTGATAAAACAAGAAACTAAAAGATTCGATTGCAAGATCTGATGATATACCTTCAAGCACTCACCTCCCCGGCAACGGCGCCAGAAAAGAGCTTGATGTCTACTACTCAACCTTCTTCTCGTAGACGTTGTTGGGCCTCCAAGTGCAGAGGTTTGTAGGACAGTAGCAAATTTCCCTCAAGTGGATGACCTAAGGTTTATCAATGCATGGGAGGCGTAGGATGAAGATGGTCTGTCTCAAACAACCCTGCAACCAAATAACAAAGAGTCTCTTGTGTCCCCAACACACCCAATACAATGGTAAATTGTATAGGCGCACTAGTTCCGCGAAGAGATGGTGATACAAGTGCAGTATGGATGGTAGATATAGGTTTTTGTAATCTGAATTTATAAAAACAGCAAGGTAAATAATGATAAAAGTGAGCACAAACGGTATTGCAATGCTAGGAAACAAGGCCTAAGGTTCATACTTTCACTAGTGCAAGTTCTCTCAACAATAATAACATAACTGGATCATATAACTATCCCTCAACATGCAACAAAGAGTCACTCCAAAGTCACTAATAGCGGAGAAAAAACGAAGAGATTATTGTAGGGTATGAGACCACCTCAAAGTTATCCTTTCTGATCGATCTATTCTAGAGTCTGTAGTAAAATAACATGAAGCTATTCTTTCCATTCGATCTATCATAGAGTTCGTACTAGAATAACACCTTAAGATACAAATCAACCAAAACCCTAATGTCACCTAGATACTCCAATGCCACCTCAAGTATCCGTGGGCATGATTATATGATATGCATCACACAATCTCAGATTCATCTATTCAACCAACACAAAGTACTTCAAAGAGTGACCCAAAGTTTCTACCGGAGAGTCAAGACAAAAACATGTGCCAACCCCTATGCACAAGTTCACAAGGTCACTGAACCCGCAAGTTGATCACCAAAACATACATCAAGTAAATCACGTGATATCCCATTGTCACCACAGATAAGCACATGCAAGACATACATAAAGTGTTGTCAAATCCTTAAAGATTCAATCCGATAAGATAACTTCAAAGGGAAAACTCAATCTATTACAAGAGAGTAGAGGGGGAGAAACATCATAAGATCCAACTATAATAGCAAAGCTCGCGATACATCAAGATCATGCCAAATCAAGAACACGAGAAAGAGAGATCAAACACATAGCTACTGGTACATACCCTCAGCCCTGAGGGTGAACTACTCCCTTCTCGTCATGGAGAGCACCGGGATGATGAAGATGGCCACCGGTGAGGGATCCCCACTCCGGTAGGGTACCGGAACAGGGTCCCGAGAGGTTTTTGGTGGCTACAGAGGCTTCCGGCGACGGAACTCCCGATCTATGGTGCTCCCCGATGTTTTCAGGGTATAAGAGTATATATAGGCGAAGGAAGTCGGTCAGGGGAGCCACAAGGGGCCCACGAGGGTGGGGGGAACACCTAGGGGGGTAGGGCGCGCCCTAGACCATCGTGGCCACCTCGTTGCTTCCCTGACGTCTACTCCAAGTCTCCTGGATTGCGTTTGTTCCAAAAATAACTCTCCCGAAGGTTTCATTCCGTTTGGACTCCATTTGATATTCCTTTTCTGCGAAACACTGAAATAGGCAAAAAAAACAGCAAGTTGGGCTGGGCCTCCGGTTAATAGGTTAGTCCCAAAAATAAATATAAAAGTGTATAGTAAAGCCCATTAAACATCCAAAACATATAATATAATAGCATGGAACAATAAAAAATTATAGATGCGTTGGAGACGTATCAGCCGCCGCCGCGATTAGGGTTCCGCCCGATTGACACCGCCACCGCGCGCCACCTCCCACTGCCGCAGGTAATGCTCCTCCCCCTCCGCTACTCCTCCCCCCTCTTGTCGTCCCGATCTGTTGCCGCCCGCCTACCCACTCCCCCTCCTGCCCCAACTCCGTCGCCGCCCCACCTCCCCTTTTGCCCCCTCCTCCCCCAACTCCATCGTAGCCCCCACTCCGATGATGGGGACGTGGAGGGGGATGCGCTGGCCGGGGTGGGGTGAGCTTGAAGGGCCTTGATGCTAACGAGGGAGGGGCGAGCTCCTCTTGCACGTTAAAACCAACCTTTTCTTGTAGTTTTGCACCAAATGGTGATGGGTGTAATATATCTGTTCAACTAGTGCATCAGCTGGAGGGTAGGATGCTTGCTTGCTTCATGCCACGCTACTGTTGTGTTGTTGTCAGAATCTAGTGCAAAATAAGTTGGAACATATTTATTCTAGTCCAAGTATGTACTAAAGTTTGATTGTTTTGTTCAGTTGCATGCGGTGCCACCATCTATGTAAGAAATAAAGAAACAAACTTGAGTTAATCCAATGAAACATATTCATCTATCCATGCATTAGGTTTCTACCTGTTTTCCATTACAAACACAAGTAGAATCAACCCCATGCCCCGCTCCTCAAACCCATGATGATCTTGTTTAATTAGTACTAATGCCAACTTTGTTGACCGATCCAAGTTTTTAGGGATTATAGCTAGCATATCGATGATCTGCTTTAGTTGAGGTTTTTGTGTTCCTCACAGTAGTTGTTTTTTGATGCTATATTGAAGTTGGTGTACCACTGTTTTTTGATTGGGTTAATTCCAGCATCTCTAGATCCTACTGTTAGTATCACATATAAACCTGAATATATTCAGTTTGGCTTGTGTTGAGATATCTTCTGGTTCAGTTTAGGTTAGATGGCGTAACACATTTGTGTGGTTTGGTCTGGTTTAGTTTTCTTGTGGTCCAGCTTAGGTTAGATGGCATAACCTCATATCATCTTATATGCTACTAGATCTTAGGATTGAAAACAGTAGCATGGCAGTTCTTGTTATATGTTAATTTTAGTTACTAAGCCTGAATATTCTGTTTTCCTTGCTCATATTGCTTTAGGAAAATGGCACCACCACCACCGCCACCATGCCGACTGTGCAAGTCAAGGTGCGCCAGCAGCCTTGCAACTGGCACATTGTTCGGCATCTATTTCCAGCCGAGTTTTCTTCATGCGGCGGTAACAAATTATATGAAACTTGTAACAACTATTTTGTTTTTAGTGTTATTGGCATTAATGCATTGTGTCATTTTGCCTTTTTTACATAGATCGTCCCATGAAATATGAGGTTGAAATTCAACAAGCTGAGCGGAGACACTATGACCTTTGAGGCTCCGGGGGGCCCCTACACAATGGAGGTCGAGAAAGGATGCAATATGTCGCAGATTGGAGGAGATGGATGGATCCATTTTCCTCGCCCGCATGGGTATCACTGCTGGTGAGTTGATCAGCTTCTCCTTCAGAGAAGAAAGACCCAAGCTGGCTGTCATTTATGTCAACACGGAGGAAGATGATGAAGATGATGAGGACCCACTTGATGAACATGATGAGGACCCACTTGATGAAGCCATCTATGCTCAAAGAATGAGGCTGGGCGAGGAGGAGGTGTGCAACCTATGAGACACAATTCCGCCACGTGCTGACTTTGTCGGGGTGCCACTCGTGACCCGCCTAACAAGTACCATGGTTGATCGGCTTGTCATGGTATGTCATACTCACTATTGTAATTTGATGATATGCTTTATTGTTATACTTACAAATGCAAATTATCTGATGATATGCTTAGTGAATCCGATGATATGCTTAGTGTACAGTCCGATGACATGCTTATTAGTGTAGAATCCAAGGAACTGTTAATAGTGTAGATAATCCATACTTATTAGTAGAATTCATGCTGAGTAGAAATGTGGTACTGTGTCTTTTGATAGTGTAGAAGTCTATACTTAGTACAAATATATTTGCAATAGTATGTGTGAGGCTCCTTATTAATTGATATGTTTTTCTTATTCAGAAATTGCCAAAGAGCCTATATGTGAGTTATAGTATCGAGCCTGATGAAGAAGGCTCAACTGGAATATGCCTTACCGCAAGAGGCTCCATCACCACCTGTGCGTACGGCGTGGAAACCGACGGTCGCACACACTTAAGCTCGGTTGGATGGAAGAGCTTCCTCATTGGCAAAAATCTTCATGTTGGACAGGCCATCCTAATTACTATAAGGAACACCCACCGCCAAGGCTTGAGGATGATGATCGTCGTCGATATCATCTAGAACAATATATGTTTGTGGTTGTATGACTACCTAGTAGACTGCTATATATGTGTGGCTATATGACTGCTACCTAGTACTGCTTAATTATCATGTATGATACTGTATGAACCATATATGTGTGTGTGAGGATGCATGTTGACTACTATGAGTACCTATAATGCTTAATGATATTGTATGACTACTGTATGACTATATATGAGATTTGATATTGTGGTTAATGATATTGAAACATGTACATCAATAGAAAGCAAAAAAAAAGTTGAAAGATACAACAGCAGTGCGGGGACAAGAAAAGCGCTACAACTACCTAGTATTATCAGTAGCGCTTGTTTAATTCGAGCGCTACTGCTAACTAGGCATGTCAGTAGCGCTTGAGAGCCAGCGCTATTGCTACCAGTTAGCTATAGCGCCTTAGTGGTAGAGCTTGCACGAGCGCTACTGATAGCTCTAATTCTAGCGCTACTACCAGGGTTTTCCCTAGCAATGGCAGTTCCATGTCAAACAAACCATTCCTTCCGGCGTCCCAGTTTTATGCACTAGTGGTAGGAGATTGGTACTATGATTCCTGACAGGGCCGCTGGGATCGAACTGTACCCCAATTGGATCGAGAGTGCTAACTCGATCCCCTCCTAAAACTGTTCCTTCTGCAAATCTGCTTCCATATGATTGGGATTCTGATCTCCCGTTCACAACAACAGGTTCTTGCGAAGGATTCCCCAATCTCCCAAACATGGCGGACGAGGCCGCAGAAGTAGACAGAGTCGCACAGGCAGATGGAGCCGCAGAGGCGGATGAGGCCGCACAGGCGGACGGAGCCACAACATATCCGCCCCGGGGGTAGATTCCCCAAGCGACGCTGGCGCCGTCCTCGTTGGCGGAGGACGTGCGTGGTGGCATCAACGGCTGGGCATCGCCCCTTTTCCGCCAGACCCTAGCGGGAGCTGGACTCATGTTGTCTTAAGGATTTGAAATCACTAATTGAGGAGTACTCCTTTCAAAAAATCACTCCCCCTTCCAGGTTGTGATAAGTGGTGCGCTGCATGTGCGCCACTTGTCGCAATCTGTGAGTTTTCCTTTTTTTCTAGATCTGTTTATTCAAAGTGTTTTATTTCTTAAAACGTGCGTCCAAATCTCAAACCGTTTTCACCGTTGGATTCTTCGCATCGAGATCTTTAAAACTAGATCATATGTTGATAGGCTCTGACGAACTTTTTTTTATGAAAAAAATCAGATGAGAAAACCGAACCGGGAGCACATTTTTTCCCTTTTCGGAAGACGTTTCCGAGAGTCATGGCCGTGCCTCTCGCGGAAGTCAAACTGTGCCTCAAGGAAGAAAATGTGTTTTTTCCTTTTCGAGAGGATCATGCCTCTGGTGGAAGCAAATCCATGCCCCTCACTACAGAAAAAAGAAGAAAGAAAATGTGTTTTTTTACGTTTTCGAGAGGCATGGCCGTGCCTCTCGCGGAAGCAAAATCGTGCCTCTCACGGAATAAGAAAAAGGAAAAAGAAAATGTGTTTTTCCCGTTTCCTCGCGGAAGAAAACTTGTGGCATATTTTTTCATATTTTTTGGTTGAAAAGCTAAGAAAGACAGGTGGAAAACCGAAAAAACATCTAAAAAGCCGAAAACACGTGCGAAAATAAAATAAAATTCAAAGGGAGCGCTCAGAGCGCAACACGTAACGACGGCTGAGATGGCGCGCTCTCAGCCCACCCCACCTGATCGTTGGGGAGGCTCCTGAAGGAGTGCTCCTCAACTAGTTGCTCTCTCGGAACATCTTTGGCATATCCGCAAACCGGGTCGTCCGTTATAATAACCACCGGTTTGGGGGATCCATCCCATATCCCGGCCCGAACAGATCCTTCGAAATGGGCCGTCGCGGATTTTTTTATGGGATCCCGCATCCGCGAGCCAAATCCTTCATATATATGGGATTTTGCTCGATTTTGGTGTGACGCGAGGGAAATTTCAGCACCAGCCGCTTTCCTCGCAGCGGACGCCATGGCTTTTCGAGCTCAATTTCGGGCAAATCTCACCACCACCGATGCCCGTGAGCTGCCGCCCATGAACTGTCACAAGTCGTCGCAAGTGATCTAGCTAGATACTGCTGCTACTGCTGTTGCGTCGCGAGGGAGCAAGCTAGCCGTTCTCGTTTTCCTTGTCTTGCTCCACGGTGATGCCATCACCGACAAGACACGCGCTTCTCTCTGTCCCTGATGAGATCCTCGCAGTGGGAGCAATCAAGACAGATCCAATTGTAATTTAACAGATGTTTTTAAGGGGGTTTGTGCAATTTTACCGAGACAATGAAATATTTTATGCGAAGTGTTCTGTGAAAAAAGTTGGGAAACACTATCAATCAACCCACGGATGTTTGTGCGGGCATCGACCTTCTCCGTAGCCGTCGGATTTTATTTTGATCGAACGACTCAGAAGCAATCTTTGTCCTAGTATAGTTCTTGCAACTTGCCCCTTGTTTTAGTTCGCTTGACCGAAACAAATGGTGTGTTGCGGACCAAGCATTAGCAACCAGCCAGCCAAGGTCGCGAGCCAAGCTGAGCGCCCCTGCCTGTAGGTTGTCGTCACCGAGCGCCGCCGCGTGTAGGTCATCGTCGTCATCGAGCATCGCAGCCTGTAGGCATCGTCACTAAGCGCCGCCACTGATAATCCCAAAGTGCAGGGAATCATCATAGCAATTTTCAAAGGTGGAAGTGATAAGCATGGAGTGTCGAACCCACAAGGAGCTAAATGTAAGATCAATACTCTCTCAAGTCCTATCTGCCACTGATACAACTCTACGTACACCGAACGTTTGCTTCCAACTAGAAACGAGAAATAAAACTATGTTGTGGGTATGAAGAGGATAACTTTGCCTGGTATCAGAGAGCTAAAATATAAAAGTAGGTGCTGTTATCATAAAGTTAGAATATATTACTTAAGTATTAAAAATAGCGAGTGTGGAATAATGATGGGTCGGTGTGCACAATTATCCTAGGCAATTGTTAACAAGACCGGTAATCACCATTGCAATTTCATATGAGGGAGAGGCATAAGCTAACATACTTTCTCTTCTTGGATCATATGCACTTATGATTGGAACTCTAGCAAGCATCCGCAACTACTAAAGATCATTAAGGTAAAACCCAACCATAGCATTAAAGTATCAAGTCCTCTTTATTCCCATACGCCATGACCCACTTATCCGTGTTTGTGTTTCAGTCACTCACGCAACACAGACAATTACAAACCCTACAGCGGGGATCTCTCATGCTTGCGTAACACGGAGGGCACCATAGGACGACAGCAATAATAAAACATACAACTCAAACCAATCTAGATCATCAATCAACCCAAAGAAAAAAGAAATCTACTCAAAACATCATAGGATGGCAACACATCATTGGATCATGATATGTGGCATAAAGCACCATGTCTAAGTAGGTGATTGCAGCGGGGTGTGGGAGAGTGGACCAAGTAAAAGAGATGAGGATGGTGATGTGATGACCCACAAGTGTAGGGGATCAATCGTAGTCCTTTCGATAAGTAAGAGTGTCGAACCCAACGAGGAGCAGAAGGAAATGATAAGCGGTTTTCAGTAAGGTTTTCTCTGCAAGCACTGAAATTGTAGGTGATAGATAGTTTTGTAATAAGATAAATGGTAACGAGTAACAAGTAAATAAAGTAAACAAAGTGCAGCAAGGTGGCCCAATCTTTTATGTAGCAAAGGATAAGCCTGGACAATTTCTAATAATGAGAAAGAAGCTCCCGAGGACACATGGGAATTATCGTCAAGCTAGTTTTCATCACGTTTATATGATTCGCGTTCGGTACTTTGATAATTTGATATGTGGGTGGACCGGTGCTTGGGTACTGCCCTAACTTGGACAAGCATCCCACTTATGATTAACCCCTATTGCAAGCATCCGCAACTACAAAAGAAGTATTAAGGTAAACCTAACCACAACATTAAACATGTGGATCCAAATCAGCCCCTAACAAAGCAACGCATAAACTAGGGTTTAAGCTTATGTCACTCTAGCAACTCATCCTCTACTTATTACTTCCCTATGCCTTCCTCTAGGCCCAAATAATGGTGAAGTGTCATGTAGTCGACGTTCACATAACACCACTAGAGGAAAAGACAACATACATCTCATCAAAATATCGAACGAATACCAAATTCACATGACTACTAATAGCAAGACTTCACCCGTGTCCTCAGGAACAAACGTAACTACTCACAAAGCATATTCATGTTCATAATCAGAGGAGTAATAATATGCATAAAGGATCTGAATATATGATCTTCCACCAAGTAAACCAATTAGCATCAACTACAAGGAGTAATCAACACTACTAGCAAAAAACAGGTACCAATTTGTGGTTTTGATACAAGATTGGATACAAGAGATGAACTAGGGTTTTGAGAGGAGATGGTGCTGGTGAAGATGTTGATGGAGATTGACCCCCTCTTGATGAGAGGATCGTTGGTGATGACGTTGGTGATGATTTCCCCCTCCCGGAGGGAAGTGTCCCTGGCAGAACAGCTCCGCCGGAGCCCTAGATTGATTCCGCCAAGGTTCCGCCTCGTGGCGGCGGAGTTTCGTCCCGTAAGCTTGCCCACGATTTTTTCCAGGGTAAAAGCTTTGATATAGCATAAGATGGACACCGGAGGCCCACCAAGGGGCCCAGGAGATAGGGGGCGTGCCCAGTAGGAGGGGGAGGGGGCGCCCTCCTCTCTCCTGGACAGGGTGCGGCCCCCTGGTGTATTTCTTTCGCTCAATAATTCTTATAAATTCCAAAAACTTGTTTCGTGGAGTTTCAGGAATTTTGGAGCAGTGCAGAATAGGTTTCCAATGTTTGCTCCTTTTCCAGCCAGAATTCCAGCTGCCGGCATTCCCCCTCTTCATGGTAAACCTTGTAAAATAAGAGAGAATAGCCATAAGTATTGAGATATAATGTGTAATAACAGCCCATAATGCAATAAATATTGATATAAAAGCATGATGCAAAATGGACGTATCATGATGATGATGGTGATGTTGATGAAGATGATCACCGCGGTGATGATTCCCCTCCCGATGGCACTCCGGCGCCACCGAGAGAGAGGAGGAGTGGTTCTCCCCTTGTGCTTCCTCCTCCACGGCCTCCCCCTGGATGGGGAGAGGTTCTTCCTCTGGTCCTTGGCCTTCATGGTGATTATGGCCCCTCTGAGATCCTCCCCCATGGCCTCCCGTGATGATGGCCCCCTCCGGCAGGGCGTCGGAGAGGGCCTAGATTGATTTGTCATGGTTCTGGAGGCTTGCGACGGCGGAAGTTCCGATCTCCTTTCTGTCCTAGGGTTATTAGGATTTATAGGAGGGTTGGCGTCGGTTTCACGTCAAGGGGGCCCACTAGGAGTCCATGAGGTAGGGGGCGCGCCCTCCACCCTCGTGGTGGCCTCGGGACTTGCTACCTCTTGAGCACTGCGTTGGTTTTCCTTAAAGAGGAAAGGGTGATGCAGTAAAGTAGCGTAAGTATTTCCCTCAGTTTTTGAGAACCAAGGTATCAATCCAGTAGGAGGCTCCTTAAAAGTCCCACGCACCTACACAAACAAACAAGAACCTCGCAACCAATGCAATGAAGGGGTTGTCAATCCCTTCATGGTAAATTGCTAAAGTGAGATCTGATAGAGATAATAAGATAAGATAGATATTTTTGGTATTTTTATGATATAATTGGAAAGTAAAAGATGCAAATAAAAGTAGATGGAAAACTTATATGATAAAAGATAGACCCGGGGCATAGGTTTCACTAGTGGCTTCTCTCAAGATAGCATAAGTATTACAGTGGGTGAACAAATTACTGTCGAGCAATTAATAGAAAAGCGCATAGTTATGAGATTATCTAGGCATGATCATGTATATAGACATCACATCTGTGACAAGTATATCGAAACGATTCTGCATCTACTACTATTACTACACACATCGACCGACTCCTACCTGCATCTAGAGTATTAAGTTCATGAAGAACAGAGTAACGCATTAAGAAAGATGACATGATGTAGAGGGATAAACTCATGCAATATGATATAAACACCATCATTTT
Source organism: Triticum timopheevii (assembly GCA_963921465.1). NCBI lineage: Eukaryota > Viridiplantae > Streptophyta > Magnoliopsida > Poales > Poaceae > Triticum > Triticum timopheevii. The sequence goes on from OY997264.1 coordinate 532,739,010, forward strand.
ATCCTCGATGGCAACAATACAATACGTGCCTTGCTGCCCCTGCTATCGCTGGGAAAGGATACCGCAAGATTCAACCCAAAGCTAAGCACTTCTCCAGAAAGATCAGTCTAGTAGGCCAAACCAAACTCATAATTCGAAGAGACTTGCAAAGATAACTTAATCACACATAAAAGAATTCAGAGGAGATTCAAATATTTCTCATAGATAAACTTGATCATAAACCCACAATTCATCGGATCTCGACAAACACACCGCAAAAAAAGAGTTACATCGAATAGGTCTCCAAGAAGATCGAGGAGAACTTTGTATTGAGATTCAAAGTGAGAGAAGAATCCATCTAGCTAATAACTATGGACACGAAGGTCTGTGGTAAACTACTCAAAACTCATAGGATAGGCCTCGGAGATGATGTAGAGGCCCTCCATGGTCGATTCCCCCTCCGGCGGAGCGTCGACAAAGGCTCCAAGATGGGATCTCGCGGATATAGAAGGTTGCGGTGGTGGAATTAGGTTTTCGTGGTCGCTTCTGATGTTTTCAGGGTACGGGAGTATATATAGGAGGAAGAAGTAGGTCGGTTGATGCTCGAGGGGCTCACGAGGGTGGGGGGGGGGGGGGGCGCCCACCCCCAGGGGGCGCCGGGCACCCTCGTGGCCACCTCGTTTGTTGCTTGACGTCCACTCCAAGTCTCCTGGTTGGCATTTGTTCCAAAAAGATCGCCCCCGAAGGTTTCATCCCGTTTGGACTCCGTTTGATATTCCTTTTCTTCGAAACACTAAAATAGGCAAAAAAACAACAATTCGGGTTGGGCCTCCGGTTAGTAGGTTAGTTCCAAAAATGATATAAAAGTGTAAAGTAAAGCCCATAAACATCCAAAACGGGTAATATAATAGCATGGAACAATCAAAAATTATAGATACGTTAGAGACATATCAAGCATCCCCAAGCTTAATTTCTGCTCGTCCTCGAGTAGGTAAATGATAAAAACAGAATTTTTGATGTGGAATGCTACCTAGCATAATTCTCAATGTAATTTTTCTTTATTGTGGCATGAATGTTCAGATCCAAATGATTCAAAATAAAAGTTCATATTGACATAAGAAATAGTAATACTTCAAGCATACTAATAAAGCAATCATGTCATCTGAAAATAGCATGGCTAAACAAAGTTATCCCTACAAAATCATATAGTCTAGCTATGCTCTATCTTCATCACACAAAGTATTTAATCATGCACAACCCCGATGACAAGCCAAGCAATTGTTTCATACTTTAGTAATCTCAAACCTTTTCAACTTTCACACAATACATGAGCGTGAGCCATGGACATAGCACTATATGTGGAATAGAATGGTGGTTGTGGAGAAGACAAAAAAAAGGAGAAGATAGTCTCACATCAACTAGGCATATGGCATATCAATGGGCTATGGAGATGCCCATTAATAGATATCAATGTGAGTGAGTAGGGATTTCCATGCAACAGATGCACTTGAGAAACTAAGTGGGTGTGCATCCAACTTGCTTGCTCACGAAGACCTAGGGCATTTTGAGGAAGCCCATCATTGGAATATACAAGCCAAGTTCTATAATGAAAAATTCCCACTAGTATATGAAAGTGACAACATAGGAGACTCTCTATCATGAAGATCATGGTGCTACTTTGAAGCACAAGTGTGGTAAAAAGGATAGTACCATTGTCCCTTCTCTCTTTTTCTCTCATTTTTTATTTGGCCTTTCTTTTTTTTAAAGTACGAAGTCTCGTCCCGACTTATGGGGGAATCATAGTCTCCATTATCCTTTCCTCACTTGGGACAATGCTCTAATAATGAAGATCATCACACTTTTATTTACTTACAACTCAAGATTACAACTTGATACTTGGAACAAAATATGACTCTATATGAATGCCTCCGGTGGTGTACAGGGATATGCAATGAATCAAGAGTGACATGTATGGAATTATGAAGGTGGCTTTGCCACAAATACGATGTCAACTACATGATCATGCAAGAGCAATATGACAATGATGATGCGTGTCATAATAAACAGAACAGTGGAAAGTTGCATGGCAATATATGTCGGAATGGCTATGGAAATGCCATAATAGGTAGGTATGGCGGCTGTTTTGAGGAAGGTATATGGTGGGTGTATGGTACCGGCGAAAGTTGTGCGGCACAAGAGAGGCTAGCAATGGTGGAAGGGTGAGAGTGCGTATAATCCATGGACTCAACATTAGTCATAAATAACTCATATACTTATTGCAAAAATCAACAAGCCATTGAAAACAAAGTATTATGCGCATGCTCCTAGGGGGATAGATTGGTAGGAAAATACCATCGCTCGTCCCCGACCGCCACTCATAAGGAAGACAATCAATAAATAAATTGTGCTCCAACTTCATCACAAAGCGGTTCAGCATACGTGCATGCTACGGGAATCACAAACTTCAACACAAGCATTCTTTAAATTCACAATTACCCTACTAGCATGACTCTAATATCACCACCTCCATATCTCAAAACAATTATCAAGTATCAAATTGATCATAGCATCCAATTCACTTTCTATGATAGTTTTTATTATACCCAACTTGGATGCCCATCATTCTAGGACCAATTTTATAAGGGTTAATTATCCTTTTGCCCTTAGTGGCGTCCATCTGATCAGTTTTTCCCTCAGATGCAAATTGTGCTCAGTTTTGCCCCTAGTCCGTGCACACCGACTCGTTCTGTGAACTTTGGCGTCTCCGTCAGGTCAACATTTTGACTCGGCTCTTACAGGTGGGACCAGGCGGCAGAGGCGGCCAATTTTATTCAGACCGTTGCACGCATGGCTTGCGGGACCCAGCAGAGAGCCATTGAGCATAGAGCCGTTGCGGGTGTGCTATATTAGCGGGCGACAGCAGCGGTGACCACGGCGACAGAGAGCACGACACTGACCACGACGAGAGAGCGAGAGCACGACGGCGGTGGGAAGCTAGCTGTGGAGGGCGCAGCGGTGGGAAGCTAGCTATGGAGGGCGCGGTGGCGTTGTGATCCCGTTCGGCTTTGAGCTCCATGTCTTCCGCAAGCTCCCGTGCCACCTCGCAGATGCAGAGCCGGGCGCGTGTGGAGATGTGTGTCTTCGTCTGTCCGTGGTGCCGGGCGATCATTGATCGGAGGGTTTCTCACACACTGAGGAACCACAATCGTCCGTTCTACGTGTGCAGCGAGAATGGGGTAAGAATCGGGGCAATTGCACCATTTTTGTGGTCGGGATCTTTGAGCAATCAGTTGATCTGTTCCGTGTTCATGCAGGTGACATGCTTCTTTCTTTGGGTCGATGCTCTGGCCAAGACTCTGATAAATGAACTGCAAGAAGAGCATGGCGAATGGTTGCGCATGCTGGCCCAAACCACAGTGGCCGCAACACGAGCTCCGGAAGAAGAGATGGAGGGCGAAGCACGCACTGACAGAGAGCTAGCTGTTGAGCTTAGGATGTTGAAGAAGAAGGTTAGGAAGCTTGAAGATCAAGCACTACCAATACCCATTTGCAAATACTTTTGGGCATTTGTAGGTATGGTAATCGCACTGGTTGTAATGTTGAAAATGTATGGAAAGGCATGAATTATGGAGGAATTTGTAATCTTGAAATTGTATGAGAAATTCACCTAGTTTAAATGTTGGTCAAAGTTGCTTAAATGTTGGAAAAAAAGAGAAGAAGTGACCAACATTTAAATATGTTGAAAAAAAGGAGAAGAAATGAAGAATTTAGAAACTTTTGATCAATGAAATGCAGCTAATGAATTATTCCAGAGCCAAACAATTAAGGTTAGAAATTTTTTGGAGCTGTTAAATATTTAATAGCAATTTAAGTAATCCAATTCAAATACACTGTGATTTAAATCAAAGACCAAAATGTCATGGAAAATGTTCCTCAGCTCTGGTAGATGTTTACACCTAGTGCCAAAATAAATGAACATTCTTAAGGGCATTACATTGAGTAGAAACTAATTTGTCTAAAAAATGAAGGGTGGAAAATGCACAAAAAATTGGTGCGGCTGGGGACTCGAACCCAAGACCGCGTGGGTTTGTGGTGTTTAGGGCTGCGCTGGTAACCGCTAGGACAGATGGCAAGAGTTTGACATGGGTAGGGAAGCAATGTATACATAGTGAGACTGTGAAATTTGTCAAAAAAATGAAGGGTGGAAAAATGCACAATAAATTGGTGCGGCTGGGGACTCGAACCGAAGACCGCGTGGGTTTGTGGTGTTTAGAGCTGCACTGGTAACCGCTAGGACAAATGGCAAGAGTTTGACATGGGTAGGGAAGAAATGTATACATAGTGAGACTGTGAAATTTGTCAAAAAAATGTGAGACCGTGAATGTTTGCACACGCGTGAGAGTGGTTTTCCTTTGTTTTGCACTGAAATTTTGGAGGGTTGGAAGGTTGAAAACGTATGTTTGCACTTCCATGTGGTTTTGGTTAGAGTGGCACTTGGTTTAGTGTTAGAGTGGCACTTGGTTTAGGATTTAAACGGAATAAATTTGCATGTTAGTTCATGACTTATTTTTTTTTGAATAAAACGAAGGGCTTCTCACCCCCTCTTTTGAATGACAACCACAAGTTCTCGAGCTTCATGACTTGGTTTAGGGAAGAAATTATATGCTTGGGCACGGACATTTTTTAACACACATAATAAACCCTAATAAATAATTAGATAAGATGCAACACAAGTACCATTACAATAATAAGTTCATGGACAGTTCACGGACACATGACGAAACATGACACGACACGACACGACATAGAAAAGCAACAAATAAAAAACGAAACAGTCTTCATCTTGATCTCCTCCTTCCACTTTGGCCGCGCGCGCCCCTTCAACACCATCTTCATCTTCACACCTCCTCCTCGTCGTCGTAGGGAAGGGAGTGCATCCTGGCTGGAGTGGGGAAGATGTTCTCGTAGTTGGTGTAGATGTTGTAGACGGTGAAGAAGATGGCCTCGCAGCCGCACCAAAAGACTTGGCCGAGGAGCTCGCGTGCGTCAAACGGGTTGGTGAAGGTGACCGTGAGCAGTAGGAGGATTCCGCCGCGGTCACGAACCTCGTTGAGGGTGAACATCCTCGGCGAGCCCCGTGGGAGGTGGGCATAGCCGGCTCTGAGGAAGGCGCGGGTGAGTTCGACGGAACCCCTCCACCTTGAAAAAGCCCACATGCGGAGCTCCCTCTCCACGAGCACGCCCGGTGGGTAGCGCCGCTCCGGCACGATAGGCGGACGACTGAAGGTTGGCCCGTTGAACTGCATGGTCTCGCTTGGGGAGGGCTCGGTCGATTGGGTGTTTGAAGTTGGAGAGAATGGATCGGATCTGGCTTATGGGTGGGAGAGGAAGATAGGCACCCCATTTATAGGCCTGTGGGTGGGAGAGGAAGAGAGAAAGGGCGAGAATGGTGTGTGTGTGAATCCGAACGCGTGTGTGTATCTGTTACGCTTTGCACTCTCAAATTTTTGCACAAAAATGATGCATGCATGGGGCGCGTGCGTGCATTTGAATCACTGCATAGCTCTTTGACCGGACGGTGCATCTGACTCGTTGAACCACCTAGCTGGCCTTGCTAGCCTAGCGCGCCTAGCACGCCTCGCTTGCCTCGCTCGCATGCATGCACGTCGCAGCCTCCCGCGCATGCAAACCCGCGTCGCAGTCTATGCACGTCGCCGCTTCCCATGCATGCATGCAAGGCCTGGAAAGGCTGAGACGGGCTATTTACTGCGGTCTCAGGCCCAGACAACGAGACGGCCCAACGGTCCATCCAGCGCGCCCGATATTTGTTTTAAAAAAAAGAATCTCCCAGCCAATCAGATTGCATCTCGCGGATCGCCCCCCTCCTCCCCATAGATTCCTTCTAGAAGGGTTAGATCGATGGCCCTTGTTCAGCGCTAGGGTTAGATGAACGGTCCTGGTTCAGCGCTAGGGTTAGCGGGGTTTGGGAGGGGTTTGGAGCAGTCAAAGCTATGTTTGACCAGATTTCAAATGAGCTTAATAAATTAAATAAAAATCAGAAAAATAAAAAACCATCGCACATAGTCTTCTTATGTCATATACTAACGATTTAAGTTGATAAACAAGGTTTACATACATTTAAACGATAAGTTCATTTGTATTGTATGATATCTCGAATATCTCAAACTCTTTTGTATGAAGTGAAGAGAAGTGTTTTGGGGAAATAAACATGAAAATTTCGAAAAACTCACCACAGATTCATTTTAGAGTGACTAAGAAGGATCCAAGCTTAGTTTTTCATTTTGATGTTTTACACTTATTTAAATCTTGGTCAAAGTTAAGTTTGACCAGAATTCAAATGAGCAAAACAAATTTAAAAAAAATCAAAAAAAATGGAAAAACCAGCGCACATAGTCTTCTTATGTCATATACTAACGATTTAAGTTGATAAACAAGGTTTACATACATTTAAACGATAAGTTCATGTGTATTGTATGATATCTCGAGTATCTCAAACTATTTTGTATGAAGTGAAGAGAAGTGTTTTGGGGAAATAAACATGAAAATTTCCAAAAACACACCACAGATTCATTTTAGAGTGACTAAGAAGGATCCAGGCTTAGTTTTTCATTTTGATGTTTTACACTTATTTAAATCTTGGTCAAAGTTAAGTTTGACCAGAATTCATTATAGAATATATGTTTAGGAAAGTTATTTGGCTGATTTAGACAAGGTCGAAAAAAACCTTGCTTAGAGATGAGGCCGTTTACCCTACCTTTGGACCCTCATTTTAGCACATTTTTTATGAAAAGTTCAAAAATCTCACCACAGCTTCATTTTGGATTGACTAAGAAGGATCCAGGCTTAGTTCTTCATTTTGATGTTTTAGACTTGTTTAAATCTTGGTCAAAGTTAGGTTTGACCAGAATTCAAATGAGCAAAACAAAATCCAAAAAAATCAAAAAAAGGAAAAACCATGTGCTCATTCAAACACCATCCAACAGATTTAACCATCATGTCAAACATAGTTCTAACATCATCCAACAGAAATACAACATTATTCATAATGTTTCATAATTATTCACATATAGCGTTCGGGCTTCTATCTGTTCCTTGAGGTTCTTGCCATCACTTTGCTCCTCGTGCACCTTGTGCTCATTGCTTCTTCTCTTCTCCTCTTGGTTGTTGGTACCTTGTGCGTCTTCTTCAAACCTATTATAGAGCTGTGCAAAACATAAAGGGTAATGAGATCATGTCAAGTGACCCATAAATGTACAGTAGTATTTGACCCTTGCAAGATTTACATACCTAGTAGAACTCACAACAACAGAAGGTTGGTCACCATTTAGAGCCTCACTTGGATCATCATTTTAGCCTCACTTGGATCACCAAGATCATCATTTGGAGCCTCACTTGGATCACCAAGATCATCATTTGGAGCCTCACTTGGATCACCATGATCATCATTTGGAGCCTCACTTGGATCACCATGATCACTATTTGGAGCCTCACTTGGATCATCGTCAAAATCATGCGGCTGTTGACCATCATCATTTCGAACCTCGTCAAAATCCTCATCTGATGCAACCGGCTGCTATCCATCATTTTCATAGAAGCCTTCATCGAAACTCTCTCCGAACGCTGGATCTATTGTGTTATCACAATACTTACCGAAATGACCAGACCCACCACATCTTGTGCACTTACGCTTCCTTGCTCCAAGTCCAGCTCCTTCGCTGCGAGGTCTGATTCGACTCTTCCTTGGTCTACCTGCTGCTCTTTTCAGAACTGGAGCACAAAGCTTGAATCCAGGGTCCACCATGTCCCATTGTTGTTTTCCCTCCATAGCAGGCAAGGCATAAGCATATGTGGCTTTGAACCTTGCAACAGAGTAGTAATCATGCACATACTGCTGAATGTTCCCTGCTGGAACAGGGAGAGAAGTGATGAAAAACAAGACATGAATGCATGGCAACCCAGTTATCTGCCATTGCCTACAACTGCAAGTTCTAGCTTCTAAATCCACTAGATATCTCCATTCCCTCTTCTCTTTATCCAAATATGATATCTCTGCTGTGGTACCCGAGCAAAGAGTCATGTTCATTTCCAAGCCTGTTGTTTTCTGCATCAGCTCATTCATCATGACAGGGATGATAATGTGGCCCATGAATTTTGCCTCGGCTATTCCTGCACGATAATGAAATTTCTGCATGTATTCTATCCTTATCCTGTCCAGCAAATCCACCACATAATGACCCTTTAGTTTCCGGATCGTTGAGTTGAAAGACTCTGCTTGATTATTGTGCACATAGTCAACTTTGCTCAGTTCACTGAATTGGCTTCTGGCCCATAACTTGGAGTGGTGTGTTTCCAAGTATTCTTTCACTTTGGGATTCATGTATAACTGCCTCAAGTGGTAGTTGTGCTTCTTCACACTGCAAGTCAAAGATGCTAGCCATAAATTGTCGGTATACACCTTTCCTTTGAATTTCTTCATGAAATTTGCAGCAAGGTGACGCATGCATTCCCTATGCTCTACTCCAGGGAACACATTGTCCACGGCCACTTCTAAACCTTTGCAGGCATCTGTATGAATGACCAACCCATTGGGATGTGCAATAGCCCGGCGCAGATTATGCAAAAACCAAGTCCAGCTCTCCTCAGACTCTGTCTCCAGCACACCGTAGGCAACTGGAAATACAAAACTATGTGCATCAACTGCACAAGCAGCTACTAACTGTTCTTTAAACCTCCCTGTGAGAAAAGTGGCATCAATAGCCAAATAAGGCCTGCAACCTGCCAAAAAACCCCGACAACAAGCCTCAAAGCAGACAAAAACCCTCCTAAAGCATTCCTTGGTCTTTGTCACTCCCCTGAATGTGTACTCCACGGTGTGGTGATCAATATCTACAATACTACCTGGGCTTGTCCTCTCCACTTCACCTTTGAATGAATACAACAATTGAAAACTTTCCTGCCAGTTACCATACATAGAATCCATAGCCTGTTGTTTACCATTGAACAACCTCATGTATGGTAAATCTATCTTGAATTTATCTTTGATGTTCTTCTGCAATTCCTTTGGACCCACTTGCTGGTTTTCTTTCACCCACTTCTTTACTTCTTCTGCCACTCATCTTGACTTGGCTCTACTGATTGTATCCTTCCTAAGGGTTGATTCCTGGCATGTGTGCTTAAAAGGGTTCACTTTGACCTGAACATTAGTGCTATTTTGCATTTTAGATGCGAGCAGCCTCCATGGACAACCCTCAGTCGGACAGTGCACTTTGTAACATACTTGATTGCTCTTGTCAACTTTGAAAGTACATTCTACCTTGGTGCAGTATGTCACAAGTGCATTTCTACACTCATTCATGGATGCAAAAACTGTACCTTCTTCCAAATTAGGGTTCAAAGGGTCCCATTCAATAGCTGCAAGGCCTTCGTCCTCACCCACCGCGTCATCATCCACACGGACTGCATTGTGAGCCTCATCTTGGTTATCAGCCCGAGGTGCCCGTCGTAAATTCTGAATAACATCAGAATATAGCTTCTCTTCATCAACCCCAGAATTGTAGTCATCATGCTCCACTTCAAGGGGGACCCTACTGCTGTTGCCCACACTTGTCGAGCCACCACGTCGCCGTGCACCAACTGAATTGTTCTGGCTAGAGATGCCATTACGATGATGTCGTGGGAAACGAGCACCTATGGGGCAGGGCCCCTTTCGGTCCGGCAGGGAGCGGAGGGCGCACAAAGAGCGGATCGAGGCGGAGCACGCGAGCGATTTTACCCAGCCTCGGAGCTCTCCGGAGAGATAATACTCCTACTGCTGCTTTGTGGTTGTATTATGTTTCTGTTCGAGAACGTGGGAGTGTTCTAGTTTCGAATGAGTCGAACCCCTTCTACGTTGCGTATGGGCCTCCTTTTATAGGCTCAAGGGGTCACCGACAGGTGGCAACGTAGGCAAGGGTACAAATGTAAAAAGGGTGGTTGGTACAACTACCATCTACAGTGGATCCTACCTAACTCTGACGGCAGGGGACAAAGGCATTAAATGCCCGTCCGCGTCGCCCAAACAATGCAGAAAAGCGACCGTTAGGGGTGCCACCGTTCGCCACGTGGCCATCTCGTCATCTCCACTTGCCATCTCGCACCGCTTGGCTGCACAGCTTCTCGCCACGTGTGTCTGGAACGGTCTCAGGGCGACACGTCGAAGGATGCTGGAGTGTGGGCGCAGGGTGGTGGCTTCCCCGCGGCAAGCGCCTTGCCGCGGTCGTTGTCTTGTCGCGCCCGGGAGCTTGTCGCTCGCCGGGTCTTGCCGGGATGCGCGGCGCGTCGCGGCAAGTTTCTTGAAATGCCTTGGTTGGCCTTCCCGGCAAGCTCCTCTTGCCGGGGCCTTGTCCTTCCCGGCAAGCTCCTCTTGCTGGGGTCTTGTCTTCTCAGTTAAAACACTTTGTTCTTGAATGGCATAAATAGGAACTATGGAGGATCTTGGCGGACACCCGGCAAGCCTTGCCGCGGGACGCTGCGACTGCCCGTGCACAAGTTCGGGATATTAAGGTACCCCTACTTTAGTACACCGACAGGAGCCCCCGGGCCTGGGCCACACACGGTGCCGAGCGCTGTTGGGCCAGGCCCAAAATAGGGCACGGGCACGCGCGGCCTGGGGCCACACCATATCTAACTCCGTATCCACCGCGCCCTCCCGTAACGGCACGCGTCGAACGCGGCGTCGTGGGAGAGATCGTGGGTGATTCTTTATTCGGAAAAAGCGTAACGTTCGCCTCCTCCTCTTTATAAGCAGGGGAAACAGGGGCCGTTCCCCCACCTTCGCCACTTGCAGTTGCTTCCTCAGAAATCTCCGCCGCTCCCCTCCGCTTCCCAAAGCCGAAAGAGAGCAGCGCTCCGCCCCCCGTCGCCGCCGTTGCCGCCAACGCCCTCGCTGTTCTCCACCACCTCCGCCATGGCTCCAAAGACCGGGAAGGGCGCGAAGTCGGCCGAGGCGCTGCGGCTTGAGGCGCTGCGGAAGGAGCGGCCGCTCTTCCCCCCTGAGCTCTCCGCGAAGGAGCTGAGGGAATGGTTCTATCTTTTCTGGTCGACGGAGACGCGGGCGCATCCGCGCACGTAGGTACTTTCCGCCGCTGCTTCCACTTCGAAACGGTGCCCAAAAGGATACCCCTTCTTTGCTCTGTTCTTCTATTGCGGGCTCTGCCCGCCCTTCTCCGATTTCTTCTGTGATATCATGAATACCTACGGGTTTCATCTCCTTGATTTCACCACCAACGCCATTCTCACCATGGCGGTTTTCGCACATCTCTGCGAGAACTTTGTCGGGATCCACGCTAACGTAGCCCTTTTCCGCCACTACTTCATGCCCCGGGCCGAGAAAGGAGAGCCCTTAGCTGGTGGGATCGCCTGGATCTCGAGGGTTGGCATGAAGGAGGTCTATCTGGAGGGGGAGCTCCGTAGCAAATGGGAGGAGTGGAGAGCGGATTGGTGTTGGATTGTTGATGAGAACCCGCAGCCATTTACCAACTTGCGCCAAACCCGAGTAGTGCGAGGCGGCGATTGGAGCGCCCTGGCGGTGGACAATGCTAGACTAAAGATCGCCACCACCCGGATCTTGTGGCTTAGGCTTGCCGAGCTCACTGTAGGGGCTGTTGGCGCGGACTTTCTTCGCCGCCGCATCGCCCCTCTGCAGGAGAGGGGGAGACCCGCCTGGCTATTCGGGGGTCCGGCGGATATCATGAGGCTGCGCCCGGGCCTCAATTTTAATTTCACAATTTTGGAGTTGGATGGGACGCTCAAGGAACTGTTCAAGCACGACCCCAACCATCCCGAGTGGTTCAGGCTGCCGCAGGGTGTCGTCCCATTGTGCAACAACTCCCAGCTTGATCGCATCCGCGCAATGATGCCGGAGTGCGGCTCGCATGGGATTATCCCAACCTGGCAGGAGCCTGCCGACGACGTCGTGCAGCAATTTTTCGACGACTTGGTGGAGGTGGCGATCCGCGCCGACGAGCAGAGGAGCCTCACCCGCGACACCACCGACGACGAGATGCGGCGCATTGCCACCAGGGCGGAAGAGGCGGCGGCGGCCGCTGCCGCGGGCGAGTTCGGGTTTACTGTGGAGGAGGCAGAGGCAGCCGAGGCGACAAGCCTTGCCGAGCGGGAGGAGCTTGTCAGGGAGGTCGTCGGCGAGGGAGAGCCCGAAGCCGAATCGAGCGAGCCCGCCGAGGGCGCAAGCGGCCAGTCGTCTTCAAGCAACTTGCCGCAAGCGGAGCCCCCAGTGCAGCCCCCAGCTCAACCAAGAAGGCGCCTCCGCAGGACCGGAGACATAGCAGGGCGGCAGACGGGCCAACAGCCGCAGCGCCGCGGGACACACTCCACCGCGACAAGCACCGTTGCCGCGGGAGCATCTCACGCCGCACCGGCAACTGGAGCGGGGTCTTCTCGGGCCACCGCTTCTGATCCCGCTGCAACTCCCGCCAAGCGTCCAAGGGAGCCTACTCCTCCACCTCGTCGCGCTGAAAGAGTACCGGACTTCGACCTCTCCGCGCTCAGCTCCGACGAGGAGGAAGAAGAGGAGGAGGAGTAAGACTTTCTTTCTGTTGTACTTATATTTCTTCGATTCTTGCTGTTTCTTGTCTTGTATCTGATTTGCTTTCTTCTGAACCCTGTTCCTTTCCAGGACTCTAGCCCAGAGAGCGGCGAAGAGGGCCAAGGTCCCCGTGGTTGTCATCGAGGACGATCCTGCTGTGACAGTAGAGGACGCGTCCGAGACCACCTTGTCGGACCCGGCAACCTCTCCCCGAAGCAGCCCCCAGCGCAGCCCCCAGCGTAAGTTCATAATTTTACTTCCCGCTGTCAGGCGCGCATGGGTGTTCTTTCCTTGTTGATATCTTGATTGTTGGTTTGCTTGTGTAGGAGCAGAGCAGGCCCACCAGGAACAGCCAGAAGCCGCCCCTGAGGTGCTATCTGCTTCCACTATGCCGCCAAGGGAGGATTCCTCGGCAAGGGAGCGCTCTCCGGCAAGGAACGGGACCAGTGATCCCCCGGTGGTGGAGCCCATGATTACAGAGCCCAGCACAGGTAATCCTTCTTATCAGAAAACTTCCCTTGGTTCTTCTTCTTCTGATCTTCTTTTTTGGATATTTGCTTGACTTTTTCTCCCTCTTCCTGTCTTCAGATCCTCCCTCCTCAGAGCCGATGGAGACCGATGCCACCGGCGAGGAGAACATGCGCGGCAATACTGACGATGCCGCTGCTACTAAAGAAGAGGCCGGCGCTGATGATCCCGCCGACGAAGAGGCCGCCAAGGCTGCTGGTGCAGGAGCTGGCGAGGGGCCCGGCGATTGCACTGACGACCCGGGGGCCGCAGGAGCGCAAGGCGCTACACTGGCCGCCAATCCCTCTGTCGCTGACGCAGTGCCAGGCTCCGAAGAGCTCCAGCCCAGCGCCTACTTGAAGGCCGGCGACGGTGTCTTCATCAAGCTCCCCTGGGCGTCAAGCTCCAGGGTGCCGGTCGAGGGAGAAGCTTTTGACGGAGAAGTGCTCGCCTCTGTTGGGCTGACAGTGGTTGACGCACCAAGCAGCAGCAGCGGCGAGTCTGAGGAGGAGCAGCTGCTCCGGAAGTTGGTGTCACTCTACCGTGCCCGGCAAGCAAAACTGGAGTCCTGGGAAGCGCTTGTCGTGCAGGCAGGAGTGGACATTGAGAAGCATGCGGAGGAGCTCCAGAGCCGCAACCAAGAGGCCCTCCGGTCCATTGCAGAGGAGAGGGCACTGCTTGCCGAGGCGCGGAAAGCCTTCCTCCTCGAGAAGGCTGAAGCCGAGGAGCAGCAGCGGCTTGCCGCCGAGGAGATGTCCGTGCGAGAAGGCGAGCTGACGCAGAGGAAGGTCAACTTGGACAGCTATGAGGAGGAGCTCGCTGCACGTGAGGAGACACTTGGCGGGGCTCTCAAGGAAGCGAAAGATGCTGCAGCAGCTGCCGAGGCCACCAAGAAGGAGCTGGAGGTGAAGGTAACGCAGCTAGAGGCTGATATCAAGGCGAAAAATGAAGAGCTTGCCGCGCTCCAGCGCGAGCGCGAGAAGGACGCTCTTGCCCATGGTGAGCTGCAGGGTCGTCTCTCTGAGAAGGGCAGGGAGCTGAATGCTGCCAAGGACGCCAATGCCGATCTTGAGCTGAAGCTGGCTACGCTGACTGGGACGCTGGACGGCGCCAAGAAGCGGGAGGAGGACTTGAAGCAGGAGCTCAAGGCCAACGAGGTGCTGCTGACGAGGGCCGCCGAGACCCAGAACACCTTCAGGGATACCGTGGAGCTCTGGACGGAGGGCCTCGTTAACATTGCCGCAGTTATTGACGAGGAGCTGACGCAGCTGGAACTGGAGGGCTTCGGGTACTCCTCCGACGAGAACCTCCAGCCCAGCGCCAAGCTCACTCTGTTCTTCAAGGGCATGGCGACGGCTCTCCAGCAACTCCGGGAAAGGATCCCAAGGCAACTGGCTGACGAGTCGCACACAATCTGCGCCAGAGTTCTGGAGAAGGTGTTGGTGAAGGTGCTCTTCCGCAATCCGGGCCTCAACCTCACCAACGTCCTCAAGAAGCTGCCGGCGGGTGCTGATCTTGAAGATCTCAGGGCCCTTGTCTGTTGGAAATATGCCCTAGAGGCAATAATAAAAGTATTATTATATTTCTTTGTTCATGATAATTGTCTTTTATTCATGCTATAACTGTATTATCCGGAAATCGTAATACACGTGTGAATACATAGACCACACTATGTCCCTAGTGAGCCTCTAGTTGACTAGCTCGTTGTGATCAACGGATAGTCATGGTTTCCTGGCTATGGACATTGGATGTCGTTGATAACGGGATCACATCATTAGGAGAATGATGTGATGGACAAGACCCAATCCTAAGCATAGCACAAAGATCGTGTAGTTCGTTTGCTAGAGTTTTGCCATTGTCAAGTATCTCTTCCTTCGACCATGAGATCGTGTAACTCCCGGATACCGTAGGAGTACCTTGGGTGTATCAAACGTCACAACGTAACTGGGTGACTATAAAGGTGCATTACAGGTATCTCCGAAAGTATCTGTTGGGTTGACATGGATCGAGACTGGGATTTGTCACTCCGTATGACGGAGAGGTATCTCTGGGCCCACTCGGTAATGCATCATCATAATGAGCTCAAGGTGACCAAGGTGTTGGCCACGGGATCATGCATTACGGTACGAGTAAAGTGACTTGCCAGTAACGAGACTGAACAAGGTATTGGGATACCGACGATCGAGTCTCGGGCAAGTAACGTACCGATTGACAAAGGGAATTGTATACAGGGTTTGATCGAATCCTCGACATTGTGGTTCATCCGATGACAACATCGAGGAGCATGTGGGAGCCAACATGGGTATCCAGATCCCGCTGTTGGTTATTGACCTGAGAGCGTCTCGGTCATGTCTGCATGTCTCCCGAACCCGTAGGGTCTACACACTTAAGGTTCGGTGATGCTAGGGTTATTAGGAAGACTAGTATGTGACTACCGAATGTTGTTTGGAGTCCCGGATGAGATCCCGGACGTCACGAGGAGTTCCGGAAGGGTCCGGAGGTAAAGATTTATATATGGGAAGTTGTCAAACGGGCACCGGGAAGTTTCGGGGTCATACCGGTATTGTACCGGGGCCACCGGAAGGGTTCCGGAGGTCCACCGGGTGGGGCCACCCCTCCCGGGGGACCACATGGGCTGCGTGGGGCAGGGAGCCAGCCCCTAGTGGGCTGGGCGCGCCTCCCCACCCAAGCCCATGCGGCTAGGGCAAGGGGAGGGGAAACCCTAAAGGGGGCGCCCCCCTGGCTTGGGGGGCAAGCCACCCTCTCCCCCTCTCCCTTTGGCCGCCGCCCCCCCTAGGGTTTTCCCTAGAGGGCCAGCCCCCCTTGCCCCCTTCCCCTATATATAGAGGGGTGAGGGGAGGGCTGCAACACACAAGTCAAGGCGCAGCCCCTCCCCTCCCCAACATCTCTCCTCCTCCGCGTGTGCTCGGCGAAGCCCTGTCGGAGTACTACTGTACTAACTGCACCACGCCGTCGTGCTGCCATTGGAGCAATCTTCCTCAACCTCTCCTCCCCCCTTGCTGGATCAAGAAGGAGGAGACGTCTCCCGTCCCGTACGTGTGTTGAACGCGGAGGTGCTGTCCGTTCAGTACTTGGTCATCGGTGATCCGAATCACGTCGAGTACGACTCCATCATCACCATCCCCTTGCAAGCTTCCGCACGCGATCTACAAGTGGTATGTAGATGCAAACTCACTCCCTTGACTCGTTGCTTAGATGAACTCATAGATGGATCTTGGTGAAACCGTAGGAAAATTTTTAATTTTCTGCAACGTTCCCCAACAGTGGCATCATGAGCTAGGTCTATGCGTAGTTCTCTTTGCACGAGTAGAACACAATTTTGTTGTGGGCGTGGATCTTGTCAACTTACTTGCCTCCACTAGTCTTTTCTTGCTTCAACAGTATTGTGGGATGAAGCGGCCCGGACCAACCTTACACGTACGCTTACGTGAGACTGGTTCCACCGATTGACATGCACTAGTTGCATAAGGTGGCTGGCGGGTGTCTGTCTCTCCCACTTTAGTTGGAGCGGATTCGATGAAAAGGGCCCTTATGAAGGGTAAATAGAAGTTGATAAAATCACATTGTGGTTATTCATAGGTAAGAAAACATTCTTGCTAGAACCCAATTGCAGCCACGTAAAAGATGCAACAACAATTAGAGGACATCTAACTTGTTTTTGCAGCGATTGATCATGTGATGTGATATGGCCAGAAGTTGTGATGAATGATGAATTGTGATGTATGAGATCATGTTCTTGTAATAAGATTCACAACTTGCATGTCGATGAGTATGACAACCGGCAGGAGCCATAGGAGTTGTCTTTATTTTTTGTATGACCTGCTGTCATTGAAGAACGCCATGTAACTTAATTTACTTTATTGCTAAACGCGTTAGCCATAGAAGTAGAAGTAGTCGTTGGCGTGAAAACTTCATGAAGACACGATGATGGAGATCATGGTGTCAAGCCGGTGACAAGATGATCATGGAGCCCCGAAGATGGAGATCAATGGAGCTATATGATATTGGCCATATCATGTCACAACTATATAATTGCATGTGATGTTTATTATGTTTATGCATCTTGTTTACTTAGGACGACGGTAGTAAATAAGATGATCCCTTACAAAATATCAAAAAGTGTTCTCCCCTAACTGTGCACCGTTGCTACAGTTCGTCGCTTCTAAGCACCACGTGATGATCGGGTGTGATGGATTCTTACGTTCACATACAACGGGTGTAAGACAGTTTTACACAGCGAAAACACTTAGGGTTAACTTGACGAGCCTAGCATGTGCAGACATGGCCTCGGAACACGGAGACCGAAAGGTCGAACACGAGTCGTATGGAAGATACGATCAACATGAAGATGTTCACCGACGATGACTAGTCCGTCTCACGTGATGATCGGACACGGGCTAGTCGACTTGGATCGTGTAACACTTAGATGACCAAAGGGATGTCTAATCTGAGTGGGAGTTCATAATTTGATTTGAACTTAATTATCATGAACTTAGTCTAAAACCTTTGCAAATATGTCTTGTAGATCAAATGGCCAACGCTCATGTCAACATGAACTTCAACGCGTTCCTAGAGAAAACCAAGCTGAAAGATGATGGCAGCAACTATACGGTCTGGGTCCGAAACCTGAGGATTATCCTCATAGCTGCCAGGAAACAATATGTCCTAGAAGGACCGCTAGGTGACGCTCCTGTCCCAGAGAACCAAGACATTATGAATGCTTGGCAAACTCGCGCTGATGATTACTCCCTCGTTCAGTGCGGCATGCTTTACAGCTTAGAACCGGGGCTCCAAAAGCGTTTTGAGCATCACGGAGCATACGAGATGTTCGAAGAGCTGAAACTAGTTTTTCAGGCTCACGCCCGGGTCGAGAGATATGACATCTCCGACAAGTTCTACAGTTGTAAGATGGAGGAAAACAGTTCTGTCAGTGAGCACATACTCAAGATGTCTGGGTTACACAACCGTATGACCCAGCTGAATATTAACCTCCCAGATGAGCGGCCATTGACAGAATCCTCCAGTCGCTCCCACCAAGCTACAAGAGCTTTGTGATGAACTACAACATGCAGGGGATGGAAAAGACCATTCCTGAAGTGTTCTCGATGCTGAAGTCAGCAGAGGCTGAAATCAAGAAAGAACATCAAGTGTTGATGGTCAATAAGACCATTAAGTTCAAGAAGGGCAAGGGTAAGAAGAACTTCAAGAAGGATGGCAAGGAGGTTGCCGCGCCTGATAAGCCTGTTACCGGGAAGAAGTCAAAGAATGGACCCAAGCCTGAGACTGAGTGCTTTTATTGCAAGGGGAAGGGTCACTGGAAGCGGAACTGCCCCAAATACTTAGCGGATAAGAAGGCCGGCAACACCAAAGGTATATTTGATATACATGTAATTGATGTGTACCTTACCAGTACTCGTAGTAACTCCTGGGTATTTGATACCGGTGCCGTTGCTCATATTTGTAACTCACAGCAGGAGCTGCGGAATAAACGGAGACTGGCGAAGGACGAGGTGACGATGCGCGTCGGGAATGGTTCCAGAGTCGATGTGATCGCCGTCGGCACGCTGCCTCTACATTTACCCACGGGATTAGTTTTGAACCTTAATAATTGTTATTTAGTGCCAAGTTTGAGCATGAACATTGTATCTGGATCTCGTTTAATACGAGATGGCTACTCATTTAAGTCTGAGAATAATGGTTGTTCGATTTATATCAGAGATATGTTTTATGGTCATGCTCTGATGGTCAATGGTTTATTCTTAATGAATCTCGAGCGTAATATTACACATGTTCATAGTGTGGATGCCAAAAGATGTAAAGTTGATAACGATAGTCCCACATACTTGTGGCACTGCCGTCTTGGTCACATTGGTGTAAAGCGCATGAAGAAGCTCCATGCTGATGGACTTTTAGAGTCTCTTGATTATGAATCGTTTGACA
Source organism: Triticum timopheevii (assembly GCA_963921465.1). Taxonomy (NCBI): domain Eukaryota; kingdom Viridiplantae; phylum Streptophyta; class Magnoliopsida; order Poales; family Poaceae; genus Triticum; species Triticum timopheevii. The sequence continues at coordinate 532,758,061 of OY997264.1, forward strand.
CATGCGAACCATGCCTCATGGGCAAAATGACCAAGACTCCGTTCTCCGGAACAATGGAGCGAGCAACCAACTTGTTGGAAATCATACATACCGATGTATGCGGTCCAATGAGCGTTGAGGCTCGCGGAGGATATCGTTATGTTCTCACTCTCACTGATGACTTAAGTAGATATGGGTATGTTTACTTAATGAAACACAAGTCTGAAACCTTTGAAAAGTTCAAGGAATTTCAGAATGAGGTGGAGAATCAACGTGACCGAAAGATAAAGTTCCTACGATCAGATCGTGGAGGAGAATACTTAAGTCACGAATTTGGTACACACTTAAGAAAATGTGGAATCGTTTCACAACTCACGCCGCCTGGAACACCTCAGCGTAACGGTGTGTCCGAACGTCGTAATCGCACTCTATTAGATATGGTGCGGTCTATGATGTCTCTTACCGATTTACCGCTATCATTTTGGGGATACGCTCTAGAGACAGCTACATTCACTTTAAATAGGGCACCGTCTAAATCCGTTGAGACGACACCGTATGAATTATGGTTTGGAAAGAAACCTAAGCTGTCATTTCTAAAAGTTTGGGGATGCGATGCTTATGTCAAGAAACTTCAACCTGAAAAGCTCGAACCCAAGTCGGAAAAATGCGTCTTCATAGGATACCCTAAGGAAACTGTTGGGTATACCTTCTACTTAAGATCCGAGGGCAAGATCTTTGTTGCCAAGAATGGATGCTTTCTGGAAAAAGAGTTTCTCTCGAAAGAAGTAAGTGGGAGGAAAGTAGAACTCGATGAAGTACTACCTCACGAACGGGATAGTGGTGCAGCTCAGGAAAATGTTCCTGTGATGCCCACACGAACTGTAGAGGAAATCAATGATGATGATCAAGGTACTTCGGATCAAGTTACTACTGAACTTCATAGGTCCACAAGGACACGTTCCGCACCAGAGTGGTATGGCAACCCCGTCCTGGAAATCATGTTGTTAGACAACGGTGAACCTTCGAACTATGAAGAAGCGATGGCGGGCCCAGATTCCAACAAATGGCTTGAAGCCATGAAATCTGAGATAGAATCCATGTATGAAAACAAAGTATGGACTTTGACAGACTTGCCCGATGATCGGCGAGCGATAGAAAACAAATGGATCTTTAAGAAGAAGACGGACGCGGATGGTAATGTTACCATCTATAAAGCTCGGCTTGTCGCTAAGGGTTATCGACAAGTTCAAGGGATTGACTACGACGAGACATTCTCTCCCGTAGCGAAGCTAAAGTCCGTCCGAATCATGTTAGCAATTGCCGCATACTATGATTATGAGATATGGCAGATGGACGTCAAAACGGCATTCCTTAACGGGCATCTTAAGGAAGAGCTGTATATGATGCAGCCGGAAGGTTTTGTCGATCCTAAGAACGCTAACAAAGTATGCAAGCTCCAGCGATCCATTTATGGGCTGGTGCAAGCATCTCGGAGTTGGAATATTCGCTTTGATGAGATGATCAAAGCGTTTGGGTTTACGCAGACTTATGGAGAAGCCTGCGTTTACAAGAAAGTGAGTGGGAGCTCTGTAGCATTTCTCATATTATATGTAGATGACATACTCTTGATGGGGAATAATACAGAATTTCTGGACAGCATTAAGGCCTACTTGAACAAATGCTTTTCAATGAAGGACCTTGGAGAAGCTGCTTATATATTAGGCATCAAGATCTATAGAGATAGATCGAGACGCCTCATAGGTCTTTCACAAAGCACATACCTTGATAAGATTTTGAAAAGGTTCAAAATGGATCAGTCCAAGAAAGGGTTCTTGCCTATGTTACAAGGTGTGAGATTGAGCGCAGCTCAGTCACCGACCACGGCAAAAGATAAAGAAGAGATGAGTTTCATCCCCTATGCTTCAGCCATAGGATCTATTATGTATGCCATGCTGTGTACCAGACCTGATGTAAACCTTGCCATAAGTTTTGTAGCAAGATACCAAAGCAATCCCGGTAAGGAACACTGGACAGCGGTCAAGAATATCCTGAAGTACCTGAAAAGGACAAAGGACATGTTTCTCGTTTATGGAGGAGACGAAGAGCTCGTCGTAAAGGGTTACGTCGACGCTAGCTTCGACTCAGATCCGGATGACTCTAAGTCACAAGCCGGATACGTGTATATGTTGAATGGTGGAGCAGTGAGCTGGTGCAGCTGCAAGCAGAGCGTCGTGGCGGGATCTACATGTGAAGCGGAGTACATGGCAGCCTCGGAGGCAGCGCATGAAGCGATTTGGGTGAAGGAGTTCATCACCGACCTAGGAGTCATACCCAATGCGTCGGAGCCGATCAAACTCTTCTGTGACAACACTGGAGCTATTGCCCTTGCCAAGGAGCCCAGGTTTCACAAGAAGACCAGGCACATCAAGCGTCGTTTCAACTCCATCCGTGAAAATGTTCAAGATGGAGACATAGAAATTTGCAAAGTACATACGGATCTGAATGTCGCAGATCTGTTGACTAAACCTCTCTCGCGAGCAAAACATGATCAACACCAGAACTCTATGGGTGTTCGATTCATCACAATGTAACTAGATTGGTGACTCTAGTGCAAGTGGGAGACTGTTGGAAATATGCCCTAGAGGCAATAATAAAAGTATTATTATATTTCTTTGTTCATGATAATTGTCTTTTATTCATGCTATAACTGTATTATCCGGAAATCGTAATACACGTGTGAATACATAGACCACACTATGTCCCTAGTGAGCCTCTAGTTGACTAGCTCGTTGTGATCAACAGATAGTCATGGTTTCCTGGCTATGGACATTGGATGTCGTTGATAACGGGATCACATCATTAGGAGAATGATGTGATGGACAAGACCCAATCCTAAGCATAGCACAAAGATCGTGTAGTTCGTTTGCTAGAGTTTTGCCATTGTCAAGTATCTATTCCTTCGACCATGAGATCATGTAACTCCCGGATACCGTAGGAGTACCTTGGGTGTATCAAACGTCACAACGTAACTGGGTGACTATAAAGGTGCATTACAGGTATCTCCGAAAGTATGCGTTGGGTTGACACGGATCGAGACTGGGATTTGTCACTCCGTATGACGGAGAGGTATCTCTGGGCCCACTCGGTAATGCATCATCATAATGAGCTCAAGGTGACCAAGGTGTTGGCCACGGGATCATGCATTACGGTACGAGTAAAGTGACTTGCCGGTAACGAGACTGAACAAGGTATTGGGATACCGACGATCGAATCTCGGGCAAGTAACGTACCGATTGACAAAGGGAATTGTATACAGGGTTTGATCGAATCCTCGACATCGTGGTTCATCCGATGACAACATCGAGGAGCATGTGGGAGCCAACATGGGTATCCAGATCCCGCTGTTGGTTATTGACCTGAGAGCGTCTCGGTCATGTCTGCATGTCTCCCGAACCCGTAGGGTCTACACACTTAAGGTTCGGTGACGCTAGGGTTATTAGGAAGACTAGTATGTGACTACCGAATGTTGTTCGGAGTCTCGGATGAGATCCCGGACGTCACGAGGAGTTCCAGAAGGGTCCGGAGGTAAAGATTTATATATGGGAAGTTGTCAAACGGGCACCGGGAAGTTTCGGGGTCATACCGGTATTGTACCGGGGCCACCGGAAGGGTTCTGGAGGTCCACCGGGTGGGGCCACCCCTCCCGGGGGACCACATGGGCTGCGTGGGGCAGGGAGCCAGCCCCTAGTGGGCTGGGCGCGCCTCCCCACCCAGGCCCATGCGGCTAGGGCAAGGGGAGGGGAAACCCTAAAGGGGGCGCCCCCCTGGCTTGGGGGGCAAGCCACCCTCTCCCCCTCTCCCTTTGGCCGCCGCCCCCCCTAGGGTTTTCCCTAGAGGGCCGGCCCCCCTTGACCCCTTCCCCTATATATAGAGGGGTGAGGGGAGGGCTGCAACACACAAGTCAAGGCACAGTCCCTCCCCTCCCCAACATCTCTCCTCCTCCGCGTGTGCTCGGCGAAGCCCTGTCGGAGTACTACTGTACTAACTGCACCACGCCGTCGTGCTGCCGTTGGAGCAATCTTCCTCAACCTCTCCTCCCCCCTTGCTGGATCAAGAAGGAGGAGACGTCTCCCGTCCCGTACGTGTGTTGAACGCGGAGGTGCTGTCCGTTCAGTACTTGGTCATCGGTGATCCGAATCACGTCGAGTACGACTCCATCATCACCATCCCCTTGCAAGCTTCCGCACGCGATCTACAAGTGGTATGTAGATGCAAACTCACTCCCTTGACTCGTTGCTTAGATGAACTCATAGATGGATCTTGGTGAAACCGTAGGAAAATTTTTAATTTTCTGCAACGTTCCCCAACATTGTCGCACCCATTGTGGACAAGGTGAATGAAGTCAGGAGGGTCGACGGTGATCGCGTAGATTAGGCCGCCTTTTTCCTCCTTTTCTTGCCGCTGCTGATCATGTTGCGAGAACCTTTTATTAGAGCTGCGACAAGTTCTTTTTGTAATATAACTTTATCTTGGGCAGTATTTGCTATGTTATTTCCTTTACTTGATTCCTTCCTTTGTATGTTTTTACCCTACGCTTTTAGGGAACTTGCCGGCGCAGGCACATTTACCGTGAGTGCTGAGTGCGGAACATCAGCAGCCTGCTGGCGGTGCTGCTTCCGGCAAGAAACCTTGTCGCAACTAGTCGCAGCACACTTAAGTTGTTGAGCGGACTCGAAACAAAGTAAGGGCGCAACTAGCTACGAGTTGGTTCCTCCGCGCACAGGTTTTCCATACAAAGCACGGTCGTTCAAGGAAGATAACTTAAATTTTTTTAAAACTGATTGTGCTCAAACTTTGGCAACTTAGCTTTTCTGTCGTTTGCGTCCCGGCAAGGCTATACTTCTTTGAACGACACCTGGTCCACACCACTATCTTCTCCTTCCCCCCCGGTGAACTTGTGGGCGAAGGAACCTTCTTTTTGAGAAAAAGAAAGAAGAGAAAATAAAGATATGGAGCCTTAAGGCTCGTTATTGCTTACCGGGGGCAAGTGCTGCACAAAGTGTCAGATAATACATGCAAAAAAGAAAAAGGCATGAAATTTGACAAGATGTGCGAAGCACATGAGCTTTATTTATGCACGGGATCTGTGCCTGGCTTTGTACAAAGGGTTATATGCAACAGCGGCAAGGCTTGTACAAAAGGTGGTTGCCGAAACAGGTTCCGGCAACCGCGCCTTATGGGTAAAACTTACGAAGATGCTCAATGTTCCAGGAGTTGCTCACCGGAAAGCCATCTTCGGTCTGAAGGCGGACAGCGCCAGGCCTAGTGACTCGCTTCACCCGATAAGGGCCTTCCCACTTTGGCGTCAACTTGTTGGAATTCTTGGCGGATTGAACGCGCCGAAGAACAAGGCCGCCTTCCTCGAGACTTCTGGCATTGACTTTGCGGCTATGGTAGCGGCGCAAAGCTTGCTGGTATCGAGCAGCTCGTACAGTAGCCTGAAGACGATCTTCCTCAAGGAGCAGCACGTCATCTTGTCGCAGCTGCTCTTGCTCAAGCTCATCATAAGCGAGCACTCGAGGCGATCCGTATATGAGTTCCGTGGGGAGAACTGCCTCTGCTCCATAAACTAGAGCGAAAGGTGTCTGGCCAGTGGCTCGATTTGGCGTCGTTCTGATCGACCAAAGAACCACCGGCAGCTCCTCAATCCAATTTCTTCCGCACTTGTGCAGCCTGTCGAAAGTTCTGGTCTTGAGCCCGCGCAGCACTTCAGCGTTTGCCCTCTTCGCTTGACCGTTGCTTCTCGGGTGAGCAACAGAAGCGAAGCAGACCTTGGAGCCAAGATCTTGGACGTACTGCATGAAGGTGCGGCTCGTGAATTGTGTGCCATTGTCGGTGATGATCCTGTTAGGGACTCCGAAACGGCAAACAGTTGACCTGAAGAACTTGACTGCTGACTGTGCTGTCACCTTCCTCACTGCTTCCACTTCCGACCACTTTGTGAACTTGTCGATTGCAACGTACAAGTACTCAAAGCCCCCGACAGCTCGGGGAAAGGGGCCGAGGATGTCGAGCCCCCAGACCGAAAATGGCCAGGATAAAGGGATCGTCTGGAGAGCTTGAGCTGGTTGGTGTATCTGCTTGGAGTGGAACTGGCACGCTTCACACTTGGTTACTTGTGCAGTTGCATCCTGGAGGGCTGTTGGCCAAAAGAAACCTTGCCGGAAAGCTTTGCCGGCAAGTGCTCTTGCGCCAATGTGATGACCACATATGCCTCCATGTATCTCCGCCAACAGCTTCTATCCATCTTCCCGGGGAATGCACTTCAATTTCACTCCGTTGAATCTCCTTCTGTACAGTATGTCGTCGACAAACTGGTACATACTTGATTGCCGGGCTACTCTCTCCGCTTCTTCTTGCTCTTCGGGAAGTTCTCCTGTTTGAAGGAAACGGACAATCTGCTGTGCCCATGCTGGAGCTTGCGGCTCAACAACAAGGACTAAAGGCACAAATGCTGCTGTGGGAACATCTGCTTCTACGGCAAGAACCTGTGGTTCAGCCGGAGCTTGATGTTCCCCAGCAAGCTTGCTGGAGCGAAACTTGTCGGGAGCGTCTGCTTTAACGGAACAAACCCTAGGGCTTGTCGGAGCAGACTGCTCCTCAGCACTCTTGGTGTTGATCTTGGGGACCTTCTTGGCGGCGGCTCCGGGGAGCTCAGCCGGGAAGTAGTCACCGGAAATCAACTTTCTCTTCTTGGTCTGTCTAGTTGATGGTATCACAGATGGCTGAGTCAGCCTGAGCACAAAGATCCCTGGTTCCACAGGTAACTTTAATGCAGCGCATTTTGACAGGCCATCGGCAAGATCGTTCTGGGCTCTTGGAACATGTTCCATCTGTAAGCCGTCAAAATGCTCTTCTAACTTTGTCACTTCATCAATGTAAGCTTCCATCAACGGACTCTGATAATCTTTGTTCACTTGGTGGACGACAAGCTGCGAGTCACCCCTGACAACAAGCTTCTTGATCCCAAGGTCTGCCGTGATCCTAAGTCCGGCAAGCAAACCTTCATACTCTGCAGTATTGTTTGTCGCTTGCTCCTTGGGAAAGTGCATCTGGACCACGTACTTGAGGTATTCTCCGGTGGGTGCGACAAGTAACACACCCGCACCGGCGCCTTGCAGCGAGAAGGCACCATCAAAGTACATGATCCATTCTTTGCTTGCTTCCTTGACGGGGATGCTCGTCTCTAGAGTTTCTTCATCAGGTGTTGGCGTCCATTCTGCTATAAATTCTGCCAAAGCTCGGCTCTGGATAGTTGAAGTGCTCTCAAACTTGAGGCCAAAGCTTGACAATTCCAGTGCCCACTCGACAATCCTGCCTGTTGCTTCTGGATTCTGCAATATCCTCTTCAACGGAAAGCGAGTGACGACTGTGATCTCATGTGCTTGAAAGTAATGGCGCAGCTTTCTCGAGGCCATGAGAAGGCCGAAAAGCAATTTCTGCACACCAGAGTACCTTGATCTAGCCCCCTGCACAAGGGAACTGACAAAGTAAACTGGGCGCTGCACCATTTTCTTCTGCTTCTCTTCTTGTGGCTGCACAGATTCATCCTTGCCGGGACCAGAGCTTGTCGGGGAAGCCCCCTGCTCGTCGCTGGACGCGCTTGCCGCGGCCGCTGGATCATCATTCGCCTCCCTTTCCGCCACTAACGCAGCACTAACCACTTGATTGGTTGCCGCTAGATATAGCAACAACTTCTCTTGTGGTTTAGGTGCGACAAGTATTGGAGTGGAGGACAGGTATCTCTTCAAGTCCTACAGCGCAGCCTCCGCTTCCGGAGTCCATTTCATTAGACCTGCCTTTTTCAACATTTTGAAAAATGGCAGGGCGCGCTCAGCAGACTTAGAGATAAACCTGCTGAGAGCAGCCACGCAGCCGGCAAGCCTTCGTACATCCTTGACGCGCTTCGGTGCTTCGATCTGCTCAATGGCCTTGATCTTGTCGGGATTAGCTTCAATCCCCCGCTGAGACACAAAGAACCCGAGAAGCTTGCCGGAAGGGACTCCAAACACGCACTTCTCGGGGTTGAGTTTGAGATTGATCTTGCGCAGATTTGCAAAGGTCTCGTCTAAATCTTGGATCAGAGTTGCTCTGTCTTTGCTTTTGACCACTATGTCATCCATGTAAGCTTCTACATTTCTGTGCAACTGTGGCTCAAAAGCTTCGTGAACTACCCTTGCAAATGTTGAACCAGCATTCTTTAGTCCGAAAGGCATCCGTACAAAGCAATATGTGCCACATGGAGTAATGAATGCGGTTTTCTCCTCATCCTCTTCTGCCATGAAGATCTGATGATAGCCTGAATATGCATCAAGAAATGAAAGCAAATCACACCCTGCCGTGGAGTCGACAATCTGGTCAATGCGCGGCAAGGGAAATGGATCCTTGGGACAAGCTTTATTAACATCAGTGAAGTCTATACAAAGCCTCCATTTTCCGTTCGCCTTGCGCACGACTACAGGATTGGCCAGCCACGTTGGATGGAGCACTCCTCTGACCAGGCCTGCTGCTTCCAACTTCTTGATCTCTTCTGCAATGAATTCTTGGCGCTCCACTGCTTGTTTTCTGACTTTCTGCTTGACGGGCCGCGCGTGAGGACAGACGGCAAGGTGGTGCTCAATTACTTTCCTGGGAACACCGGGGATGTCAGAGGGTTGCCATGCAAACACATCAACATTCGCCCGCAGGAAAGCAACGAGCGCGCTTTCCTATTTAGGATCAAGCATGGCACTGATGGTGAAGGTACCACCAGTGCCGTCCTCCTTGGCGGCCACTTTCTTGGTCTCTGGCGGAGCTGCCTTCGTCTTCTTACACTTGCCGGTGGAGCTCGACGGTGCGTCCTCGACGGTAGCGCAGCACTCCGAAGAGGTGCGCTTGCCGGAGTGGGCATCAGAGCTCCTGCCGGACTTAGTCTTCTTCTTCCCCCCGGGAGCTTCAGCGGCAAGTGGCTTGCGTTCGGCTGCGGCTGTTGCTTCTCGGTAGATCTTGTCGGTGCAGATAAGAGCATCCTTCTTGTCGCCAGGGACAGAGATGACACTTATCGGATCCGGCATCTTGAGCACGTTGTATGCATAATGAGAAGCTGCCATAAACTTGGCGAGTGCTGGACGGCCGAGTATCCCATTGTAGGGCAATGGGAAATCAGAAACGTCAAAAGTAACTTTCTCTATCCTAAAGTTCAGTTCGCTACCAAATGTCACTGGCAATGTGATCTTCCCCTTCGGCTTGCTCCTTCCCGGATTGATTCCCTGGAAAGTACCGGTCTCTTCGAGCTCGCCGTCGGGGATTTGGAGCTTGTGGAGTACCGCGGAGGAGATCAGATTCAAGCCGGCCCCGCCGTCAACTAGCATCTTTGTGACCTTGAGGTTGCGGATAGTTGGTGAAACCAACATCGGCAAGCACCCGACCGCAGTGATGCGATCAGGGTGGTCCTCAATGTCAAAGATGATAGGCGTGCTGGACCACTTCAGGGGCTTGCGTGACTCAACTGATGGTTCTGCTGCATTAACTTCCCGCACCCACTGCTTGAGCTGGCGGTGTGAAGTATGTAGAGAAGCACCACCGTCAACGCACAGAACCTCTGTTGCTTTCTGAAACTCCTGCTCGTCGGCCTCATCATCATCCATGTCCTCATCTTCATCTTCATCTTCATCCTTGTCGCGGCCGCGGGGAGGTCTGTCTCCTTGCCGCTGCTTGGCCTTGCCGCAGCGTCCTCCCCGGCCGGGACGCTTCTTGCCGGACCCGCTAGTACCTTCCTGGGCTTTTTCCTTGTCGCGTCGTTCGTACTCAGCCTTTTGTAGCTCAACGAGCTGCTCGACCTTTTTGCAACTTTGGAGATCATGGCCCTTGGTACGGTGAATCTTGCAGTACTACTTGTCGGAGCCGCCCTGCTTGTCGGCGGCCGCCACAGGTTCTGCTTCCTTGGCGCCACCTCCGTTGCCGGACTGCTCGACAGCTGCCACATCTTTGCCTTTCCTTCTTCTGTTGTTCCGCCGCTGGTTTTTCCTTGCCGGGGCAGCATCCTCACTGTCAGACCCCCCTGCTCCTGTGTTCTCTCCGGGGAGTTTCCTTCCTTCTTCAGCACGTGCACACTTGTCGGCCAGGGCATAGAGCTCACTGATGTCTCTTATCTTGCACATCGCCATCTCCTCCCGCATCCTGCGGTTACACACATTCTGATGGAACGCGCTGATGACCGCAGTGGGGTGGACGTCTGGGATGTTGCGCTGCACCTGGCTGAATCTCTGAATGTACTTGCGCAGAGGCTCTCCTTCCTTCTGGGCGAGCAGATGCAGATCGCTCTCCTGGCCATGAGGCTTGTGGCCGCCTGTGAAGGCGCCGACAAACTGATGGCACAGATCCGCCCATGAGGAGATGGAGTTGTCCGGCAAGTGCATGAGCCAGGATCTAACGTTAGGCTTGAGCACCAGTGGGAAGTAGTTGGCAAGGATCTTCTCGTCGCGCCCCCCGGCAGCTTGCACCGCAATGGTGTAGATGCTGAGGAACTCCGACGGATGCAACCTGCCATCGTACTTCTCCGGTACATCTGGCTTGAAGTTCTTTGTGCTGGGCCACTGGACTTGCCGTAGCTCACGAGTAAACGCAGGGCAACCTACCGCGCACGGCAAGTCGCCTGGTTCCCCTGGCGCATGCATGTCAACAACAGGCCCAGCGCGCTGGTCTGACTGACGCCGCGCTTCTCTTCGACGCTCGATGCGGGTGCGAGCGTCTTCATGTTGTCGTTCTTGAAGAACTTGGCGTTGATCGCGACGAGCTCGTGGATCCGACGACGCCATGGAGTCGGTGTCATGGTTGACCCGGCGAGTCGGCGATCTTGGCCTTCGGGGCGGGGAGTGCACGGTGGTTGCACCTCCACCGGTCTTGTCGCCATCGGCTCGCGTCCGGCAATCTTGCCGCGGCTGCGATGTAGCTGGCTGCCGCGGAGTGTCGCCGTTGGCGAAGCCGATGAGGCTCTATATGGTGGCCCTCCAATCATCGATCTTGTCCGCCGTTGGAGGGTAATCCAGGAGCAGTTGAGCTCGGGCCAACGCTTCTTCTGGAGTCTTCGGTGGCGGCGGTGAACGGCGCGAGGAGCGGGATATGCTCGGACTTCCAACTGGGTTGGAAGGAGCAGTACCCCGTCCAGGCGACCGTACCTCACTCGTGCCAGCATGCTGGCGTGCATGCTGGTCTTGAACGCCCCGAGATCCACCAGCTTGGCCTTGCTCTAACGCAAGTATGGTGCCGCGAGCACCATGATGCTGTCGATCCCGCGCCTCCTGAGATGGTCGCGGTGCGTGTATGGACGCCGAAGTTTGCGGGGCCTTGTCCTTGGATCTGGTAACGATGTGAGCTCCCTCGTCGGTGCCCGCTCCTCCGCCGGCGTCTACCCCACTGCCCATCTGCTCCGGTGGCGGTGGGATCGACGCGGACGGAGCAGCCACCTCCGAAGCCTTCTTCTTCGGTGGCATGTCGATGAAGATGATGATGAACTAGCTCGCGTGAACGCCGGATCGGGTTCACACAACCTCGACAGCCCCTACCTGGCGCGCCAAAGATGTCGTGCGAAACGAGCACCTATGGGGCAGGGCCCCTTTCGGTCCGGCAGGGAGCGGAGGGCGCACGAAGAGCGGATCGAGGCGGAGCACGCGAGCGATTTTACCCAGCTTCGGAGCTCTCCGGAGAGATAATACTCCTACTGCTGCTTTGTGGTTGTATTATGTTTCTGCTCAAGAACGTGGGAGTGTTCTAGTTTTGAATGAGTCGAACCCCTTCTATGTTGCGTATGGGCCTCCTTTTATAGGCTCAAGGGGTCACCGACAGGTGGCAACATAGGCAAGGGTACAAATGTAAAAAGGGTGGTTGGTACAACTGCCATCTACAGTGGATCCTACCTAACTCTGACGGCAGGGGACAAAGGCATTAAATGCCCGTCCGCGTCGCCCAAACAGTGCAGAAAAGCGACCGTTAGGGGCGCCACCATTTGCCACGATGGCCATCTCGTCATCTCCACTTGCCACCTCGCACCGCTTGGCTGCACAGCTTCTCGCCACGTGTGTCTGGAACGGTCTCAGGGCGACACGTCGAAGGATGCGCTGGAGTGTGGGCGCAGGGTGGTGGCTTCGCCGCGGCAAGCGCCTTGCCGCGGTCGTTGTCTTGTCGCGCCCGGGAGCTTGTCACTCGCCGGGTCTTGCCGGGACGCGCGGTGCGTCGCGGCAAGTTTCTTGAAATGCCTTGGTTGGCCTTCCCGGCAAGCTCCTATTGCCGGGGCCTTGTCCTTCCTGGCAAGCTCCTCTTGCCGGGGTCTTGTCTTCTCAGTTATAACACTTTGTTCTTGAATGGCATAAATAGGAACTACGGAGGATCTTGGTGGACACCCGGCAAGCCTTGCCGCGGGACGCTGCAACTGCCCGTGCACAAGTTCGGGATATTAAGGTACCCCTACTTTAGTACACCGACAGACGACTTGGTTCTCCCTGAGATGTTGCACCCGTCATCCTAGGTCCAAATGCCTGCTCAAGCACATCAACTTGTAGCCTCACATGAAAATTATCTTTCTCTTTATGCCTAACAAACATGGTAGCTAGCTCTTCATCATTACTAACTGTCACCCATTTCTTTTCCCCATCATAGTGTTTGTATACCACTTCATCAAGCAAACCCCAAGGATATTGGCTACAAATTACATCCCCAAATTGTCTGAAACTCCAATTACTAGCCATTGGCAACCAATAATCAAAACCTCCTTGGTATTTCTTCTGATCCTTTGCATCGAACGTGTACCGGTCCCTTCTAATGTGCATCAAGAAAGCAAACTGCAACTCCATCCTAATCGGCGAAAAACAGAGACGCAATCATCACACTAATTGGGCAAACCTACTCGAATCGAGTGTTCAAATGCACAACTAAGCTCAATCTAAATAGGAGGCAAGACTTACCCCTCGGGAACCCAGTCGTGGACGCGACGGATCTCCGGCCCGATGCCCGCCTCGCCAGATACTCCGGGGTCGCTGCTGCTCTCCATTTTGGCCTAGGGTTCTTCCTCCTAGTTCAAATAGCTCCACCAGCCCCCCACCTTTGAGCGCTCCGGCCGGGCGCACGGAAGGAGGCCGCGCCGCGGGTCGAGCAGGTGTCGGGCGCCCCACCCGTGGCGTCGTAGGAAGGCGGCGGGCGTCGCAGGCAGCCGTGGAGCGTAGGCGCAAAAAGGTAGCGGTGGAGTAGGTGTGCAGCTGGTGGCGGGGAAGGTCCTGGCCGCGGCGCAAGTTCTGGCGGCGGCGCAGGTCAGCCGGCCGACGGGGAAGCGGATGGGCAGAGTGAGCTACGAATGATTTGGGGATTTAGTTGCACGGGCGTACATGTCAGCTCCGGACCCACGTCCACGCGGTCCCACGTGTAAGCTCTGGACCCATAACTTAACGCTGGCGGACGGAATGGACTCAAATATGGCCGTCTGGCCTCGTCATAGTAGCTGTGCATGGACTAGGGGCAAAACTGAGCACAATTTGCATCTGAGGGCAAAACTGAGCACAGAGACACCACTGAGGGCAAAAGGATAATTAACCCATTTTATAACCATAGCAAATACCATGCTGTTCTAAAGACTCTCAAAATAATATAAGTGAAGCATTAGAGAACAAAAATTTCTACAAAATAAAGCCACCACCATGCTCTAAAAGGTATAAGTGAAGCACTAGAGCAAAACTATCTAGCTCAAAAGATATAAGTGAAGCATGAGTATTCTAATAAATTCTAAATCATGTGGGTCTCTCCCAAAAGGTGTGTACAGCAAGGATGATTGTGGTAATCTAAAAAGCAAAGACTAATATCATACAAGACGCTCCAAGCAAAACACATATCATGTGGTGAATAAAAATATAGCTCCAAGTAAAGTTACCGATAGACGAAGATGAAAGAGGGGATGCCTTCCGGGGCATCCCCAAGCTTAGGCTTTTGGTTGTCCTTGAATATCTTGGGGTGCCATGGGCATCCTCAAGCTTAGGCTCTTGCCACTCCTTACTCCATAGTCCATCAAATCTTTACCCAAAACTTGAAAACTTCACAACACAAAACTCAACAGGAAATCTCATAAGCTCCGTTAGTGCAAGAAAGAAAAACCACCACATAAGGTACTGTAATGAACTCATTCTTTATTTATATTGGTGTTAAACCTACTTTATTCCAACTTCTCTATGGTTCATACCCCCCCGATACTAGCCATAGATGCATCAAAATAAGCAAACGAAACAACACACGAGAAACAGAATCTGTCAAAAACAGAACAGTCTGTAGCAATCTGTAACTTCAGAATACTTCTGGAACTCTAAAAATTCTACAAAAATAGGAAGTCCTGGGAAATTTGTCTATTGATCTACATAAAAAGAATCAACGCAAAATCACATTTCTGTCATTTACTAAAATTATTTTCGTGCGTGCAAGAATTTCTGTTTTTCAGCAGAATCAAATTAACTATCACCGTAGGTTATCCTATAGGTTCTACTTGGCACAAACACTAATTAAAACATGAAAACACATCTAAAAAGAAGCTAGATGAAATATTTATTACTAAACATAAGCAAAAAGTAAGAAACAAAAATAAAATTGGGTTGCCTCCCAACTAGCGCTATCGTTTAACGCCCCTAGCTAGGCATAAAAGCGAGGATAGATCTAAGTAGTGCCATCTTTGGCATTCAATTCATAAGTAGCTCGCATGATAGATTCATAAGGTAATTTAACTTCCTTTCTAGGGAAGTGTTCCATGTCTATCCTTAATGGAAATTGGAATCTAATATTCCCTTCCTTCATATCAATAATTGCACCAATCGTTCTAAGGAAAGGTCTACCAAGAATAATAGGAAATGAAAGATTGCAATATATATCAAGAACGATAAAATCTACGGGCACATAATTCCTATTTGCAACAATAAGAACATCATTGATCCTTCCCATGGGTTTCTTAATGGTGGAATCCGCAAGGTACAAGTTTAAAGAGCAATCATCGAAATCATGGAAACCTAGCACATCACATAAAGTTTTCAGAATCGTGGAAACACTAGCACCCAAATCACATAAAGCAGAGCACTCATGATCTTTAATTTTAATCTTTATAGTAGGTTCCCACTCATCATAAAGTTTTCTAGGTATAGAAACTTCCAAATTAAGTTTTTCTTCATAAGATTGCATCAAGGCATCAACAATATGTTTGGTAAAAGATTTATTTTGACTATAAGCATGAGGAGAATTCAACACGGATTGCAACAAGGAAATAAAATCTATTAAAGAACAATTATCATAATTCAATTCCTTGAAATCCATAATAGTGGGTTCGATGCTATGTAAAGTCTTGACCTCTCCAATCCTACTTTTACCAAATTTAGCATCAAGATCTAAAAACTCCAAATTATTGGGACGCCTTTTAACTAAAGTTGACTCATCTCCAGTCCCATCATTATTAAGATTCGTATTGCAGAACAAGGATTTAATAGGGACACATCAATAACTTTTAGATCTTCATCATTATTTTCATGGAAACTAGAAGAACACACTTTTACAAAGCAATCTTTCTTAGCATGCAACCTAGCGGTTCTTTCTTTGCACTCATCAATGGAAATTCTCATGGCTATGAGAGACTCATTGATATCATCCTTAGGTGAATAGATTTAAGTTTCAAAGAATCAACATCAAGCGAAATTCTATCAACGTTCCTAGCCAAATCATCAACTTTAAGAAATTTTTCTTCAAGCAAAGCATTAAAATTCTTTTGAGAGATCATAAATTCTTTAACACTATTCTCAAAATCAGAGGGCGTCTTATTAAAATTTCCATAAGAGTTGTTGTAGGAATTACCATAATTATTAGAGGAATTACTAGGAAACGGTCTAGGATTAAAGTTTCCTCTATAAGCTTTGTTACCAAAATTATTCCTACCAACAAAATTCACATCTATAGATTCATTATTATTATCAATCAAAGTAGACAAAGGCATATCATTAGGATTAATAGGATCACTCTTAGTAGCAAATAATTTCATAAGTTCATCCATCTTTCCACTCAAAACATTAATTTCTTCTATAACATGCACTTTTTTACTAGTAGATCTTTTGGTGTGCCATTGAGAATAATTAGCCATAATGTTATCAAGGAGTTTAGTAGCTTCTCCTAAGGTGATTTCCATAAAAGTTCCTCCCGCGGCCGAATCTAAAAGATTTCTAGAAGCAAAATTCAATCCAGCATAAAAAATTTGTATGATCATCCATAAGTTCAAACCATGAGTAGGGCAATTGCGAATCATTAATTTAATTCTTTCCCAAGATTGGGCAACATGCTCATGATAGTTGTTTAAAATTCATAATATTGTTTCTAAGAGAGATGATCTTAGCGGGAGGAAAATACTTAGAGATAAAAGCATCTTTGCACTTATTCCATGAGTCAATACTATTCTTAGGCAAAGACGAAAACCAAGTTTTAGCACGATCTCTAAGTGAAAACGGAAATAACTTCAGTTTAACAATATCATTATCCGTAGATTTCTTCTTTTGCATATCACACAAATCAACAAAGTTGTTTAGATGAGTAGCGACATCTTCATTAGGAAGGCCGGAGAATTGATCTTTCATAACAAGATTCAGCAAAGCAGCATTGATTTCACAAGATTCAACATCATTAAGAGGAGCAATCGGAGTGCTAAGGAAATCATTATTATTGGTATTGGAAAAGTCACACAATTTGGTCTTATCTTGCGCCATCATGACAAGCAATCCAACACACAAGCACACAAAAAGGCAAGCGAAAGAGAGAGGAGATTGGGAAAGAGAGGGCAAATAAAACGGCAAGGGTGAAGAGGGGGGAGAGGAAAACGAGAGGCAAATGGCAAATAATGTAATGCGAGGGAGATGAGTTTGTGATGGGTACTTGGTATGTCTTGACTTGAGCGAAGACCTCCCTAGCAACGGCGCCAGAAATCCGTCTTGCTACCTCTTGAGCATTGCATTGGTTTTCCTTGAAGAGGAATGGGTGATGCAGTAAAGTAGCATAGTATTTCCCTCAGTTTTTGAGAACCAAGGTATCAATCCAGTAGGAGGTTCCTCAAAAGTCCCACGCACCTACACAAACAAACAAGAACCTCGCAACCAACGCAATAAAGGGGTTGTCAATCCCTTCACGGTAAATTGCTAAAGTGAGATCTGATAGAGATAATAAGATAAGATAAATATTTTTGGTATTTTTAGGATATAGATTGGAAAGTAAAGGATGCAAATAAAAGTAGATGGAAAACTTATATGATAAAAGATAGACCCGGGGGCCATAGGTTTCACTAGTGGCTTCTCTCAAGATAGCATAAGTATTACGGTGGGTGAACAAATTACTGTCGAGCAATTGATAGAAAAGCGCATAGTTATGAGATTATCTAGGCATGATCATGTATATAGGCATCACGTCCATGACAAGTAGATCGAAACGATTCTGCATCTACTACTATTACTCCACACATCAACCGACTCTTGCCTGCATCTAGAGTATTAAGTTCATAAAGAACAGAGTAACGCATTAAGAAAGATGACATGATGTAGAGGGATAAACTCATGCAATATGATATAAACCCCATCTTTTTATCCTCGATGGCAACAATGCAATACGTGCCTTGCTGCCCCTGCTGTCACTGGGAAAGGACACCGCAAGATTGAACCCAAAGCTAAGCACTTCTCCCATAAGAAAGATCAATCTAGTAGGCCAAACCAAACTGATAATTCGAAGAAACTTGCAAAGATAACTTAATCACACATAAAAGAATTAGGAGGAGATTCAAATATTTCTCATAGATAAACTTGATCATAAAACCACAATTCATCGGATCTCGACAAACACACCGTAAAAAAAGAGTTACATCGAATAAATCTCCAAGAAGATCGAGGAGAACTTTGTATTGAGATTCAAAGAGAGAGAAGAAGCCATCTAGCTAATAACTATGGACCCGAAGGTCTGTGGTAAACTACTCACAACTCATAGGAGAGGCCTTGGAGATGATGTAGAGGCCCTCCGTGGTCGATTCCCCCTCTGGCGGAGCACCGTCGAAAGCTCCAAGATGGGATCTCGTAGATACAGAAGATTGCGGCAGTGGAATTAGGTTTTCGTGGTCGCTTCTGATGTTTTCAGGGTACGGGAGTCTATATAGGAGGAAGAAGTAGGTCGGTTGACGCTCGAGGGGCCCATGAGGGGGGGGGGGGGGGGCGCCCACCCCCAGGGGGCGCATCGGGCACCCTCGTGGCCGCCTCGTTTGTTGCTTGACATCCACTCCAAGTCTCCTGGTTGGCATTTGTTCCAAAAAGATCGCTCCTGAAGGTTTCATCCCATTTGGACCCAGTTTGATATTCCTTTTCTTCGAAACACTGAAATAGGCAAAAAAACAGCAATTCGGGCTGGGCCTCCGGTTAGTAGGTTAGTCCCAAAAATGATATAAAAGTGTAAAGTAAAGCCCATAAACATCCAAAACGGGTAATATAATAGCATGGAACAATCAAAAATTATAGATATGTTGGAGATGTATCAGGACTCCCCTTCGGTAGCTTTTTGTTCCAGTATTTTTTATATTTTCCAAAAATATTCTTCGTTGATTTTCAGCGCATTCCTAGAACTTTTATTGCACAAAAACAAGACCATGGTAGTTCTGCTGAAAACAACGTCAGTCCGGGTTAGTTCTAATCAAATCATACCAAAATCATGTAAAATTATTATAAACATGGCATGAATACTTCATAAAGTATAGATACGTTGGAGACGTATCAACATTCCCCAAGCTTAATTCCTACTTGTCCTTGAGTAGATAAATGATAAAAGAAGTAATTTATGAAGTGTGAGTGCTAGCAAGTGCACAAGTTTGATCAATGATAATTTCAATCACCTTTACTGGCATCATGATATATCATAACAATAGCTCAACTCATAAAACTTCTCATGATCAAGTAACAAGCTATTCACATGTTAAAGAATAGATCATAAACTTTCTTGAAAACTAACAAACTATGTTCTTAGTCATCAAACAATTGCAATTCATCTTATTTTTAGGAAGGGTCTATGTAAGAGCTTTGATTTAGCAAATCTCACATACTCAACTATCATTTAGTCTTTTGCAATTGCTAACACTCACGCGATACTTATGGGTTCAAAGTTTCAATCAGACACAGAGAAATATAGGGGCTTATGGTTTCGCCTCCCAAACTTTTACCTCAAGGGTAACGTCAACAACAATACTTTATGAAAACCTACATCCGAGTGGATATATATATCTGGATCTCTCCAACACATAGCACTTGCCAAAGGAAAAAAAGTGTAAAAAGGAAAGGTGAAAATCATCATGACTCTTGTATAAGGGTAGAAGATAAAAGTAAAAGATAGGCCCTTCGCATAGGGAAGCAGAGGTTGTCATGCGCTTTTATGGTTGGATGCACAAAATCTTATTGCAAAAGAACGTCACTTTATATTGCCGCTTGTGATAAAGACCTTTATTATGCAGTCCGTCGCTTTTATTTCTTCCATATCACGAGTTCATATAAAGCTTATTTTCTTCACACTAATAGATCATACATATTTAGAAAGCAATTTTTATTGCTTGCACCGATGACAACTTACTTGAAGGATCTTACTCAATCCATAGGTAGGTATGGTGGACTCTCATGGCAAAACTAGTTTAAGGGATGTTTGGAAGCAATAGTATTTCTACTTGGTGCAAAGAATTTGGCTACCATGAGAGGGAAAGGCAAGCTCAACATGTTGGATGATCCCAGACAATATAACTTCTATTCAGATATAATAAAACGTAACCCATTAAGTTGTCTTCCTTGTCCAACATCAAATTTTTAGCATGTCATATTTTAATGAGAGCTCACAATTACAAAAGATGTCCAAGATAGTATATTTATATGTGAAATCTCTCTTTCTTCAATATTATTTCATGAATTGTTCAAGTGACCAATATTGTGTTTGCTAACTTTCAATAAATTTACCACCTATACTTTTTACTAGATGATACCCCGCGCGTTGCTGCGGGACTTATTACGTGTTTTTGAGGTTACAATAGGTATATCGATATTTTTGTAATTAGGGGTGCGTTTGGTTCGCCCTATAGATTAGGTGTTTGTGGGTATCTCCAACCTGGATAGCCGTTTTTAGTGTTTGGTTGAGAGGATAGGAAGTGGTTATAGATAGGCAACTTTGTGTTTGGTTGGAAGGATAAAAGATGGATAGATTGTTGAGATGATCTCTTCACTATGTAATCATGAGGTTACCACCCTACGTAGATGCACTTTCTACTGCTATGAACTATTTGGAATATTTTGACAATCACTTTGAGAGTGTCAAAAATAGCTAAATTACAAAGATTACACGCGACAGTAAGATACAGTCAGGCATGCCCACAGAACCCGTGGCTTTCATTCATAATCTGGAATTCACAATCTGTTGACTCTTCAGAGGATTAACAGATAGAGAGAGTTAATAGAGAGATGAGAGATAAAATATATTCATAGGGAGAGAGACGGACGGAATTAACCGAGAGAAATTCTCCAGTCAACCACCGCCTAGTTCCTGGTTGTGGCCTCACTTTTGTGAACCTGCAATCAAAGAAGGATTAGTATAGTGCCCATGCAATCAACTGGGAGAGAGGATTAGCACCAGCACAACCGGCCGGCGCATGCACACTTCCGTCCGGCACACAACACACACATGCACGCACGCTCACCTGGCCAACGAACACCACGCACGCCACACATGGCCAGCGCGGAGCACCGACACCATCTAGAGAGAGGATCTGGAGAGAGAGTCGGAGATGGAGGCTCACATCGATCCGGTGCCGCCGCCCTCAATCTGCTGCGGATGTGTACGCACGCTCTGTAGCCGCCGCGAGTCTCGAGAGAGGAGGGACGAAGAGCGCGCGCTAGGTCTTCCGTGAGGTGTGGGAACCGCCCCGTCGTCCCCAGGCCTTCGTTGTCCGATTCTGTTAGGCCGCCACCACATCTCTTTTTCTCGATCCACGGACGCTGCCAGGGAGAATCCGGGTTCGTGTGATTTGTTTCGGGGGAGGTAACAGCCAGAAAAACGATTGGACGCGAGGGTAGTGCGCGAGCGAATGGTCTCATCCGCCATGGATTGCATCATATAATCGTCAAGCGAGCATGACGGTTGATCGAGTATTCCTACCTGAGGTGGTCTGCATGCACAATGAGAAGGAGATTTAGAGGATGCCGTTGTCACAGGAGGATATAAGTACATCGGGAAGGGGAACTGTTTTGAGACAAAGGGGTAGATGGAAATAATCATCAATAGTTTTTGATTCGTTTTGTGGGTGGAATTGCAGGAGACGAAGAGGAGTGTAATAATGGAAGAGTGACCGACAATCCAGCCACAACAAATTGAGTCGGAGGGGAGGCAGCGAGGAAAGATGGGATGATGGGTTGGGCTGATGACCTTCGAGGGCAGCCTTTCTTGTGGGTCCTATCTGCTGTAACTGAAGCTAATGTTGTTGTTTCCTACTGTCGTGAGACCCACATGTAAACCTCTAAGTAAACGCTGATGTGGCTATGTTGATGATGTGGATAGGCTGCATGTCAAGAGAAATAAGAAAGTGGGGATGAACTATTTAGGTATTATAGATGTATGAAGTCATTACTCCCCATGGTATAATCATATGAAACATATATAAATTCAGATTTATGATATTCAATTCATTCAACCATTTACTCATAGGATATACGTGAAGCATGTGAGTAAATGTCAAACTACTCCAAAAAGATATAAGTGAAGGACAATGAGTAGTCAAATAATTAACTAGCCATTAGAGGATTCTCTCTCATTCAGGATTTCAGATCCAATTGTTTTATTCAAACAACAAGTAAAATTGAAAATAAGCTCCAAGCAAAACACATATCATGTGACGAATAAAAATATAGCTCCGAGTAAGGTATACGGATGGTTTTGAAGACGAAAGAGGGGATGCCTTCCGGGGCATCCCCAAGCTTAGGCGCTTGAGTCTTCCTTGAACATTACCTTGGGGTGCCTTGGGCATCCCCAAGCTTAGGGTCTTTCCACTCCTTATTCTCCTCATATCGATATCTCACCCAAAACTTGAAAACTTCAATTACACAAAACTTAACGGAACTTCGTGAGATGGGTTAGTATGATAAAGAGTAAATCATTCACTTTGGCACTGTCAAAGACAAGATTCATAATTGTTCTCACACAATGCCTACTGTGCCATATCATTTCTATAATTTATATTGAGCAATATAAGCCATAGAAACTAGAAAACAAGCAAACTATGCATTGGAAACAGAATATGCCAGAAAGAGAATGGTTTGTAATGATTTGAACAGCAACCATACTTATGCTACTCCAAAAATTCTAAAAAATCAGGACAACCCGGGCAATTTTATATCAATCTTGTGTAAAAATTTCAGATCAAAAACATGCTTCTGTTATTTTTTAAAATTCTAGCAATGAGTGCAAAAGTTTCTGTTTTTCAACAAGATCAAATCAACTATCATCGTAAGCCATCCCAAAGGTCTTACTTGGCACTTTATTGAAAAAAGCTATAAAACATGATTACTACAGTATCTTAATCATGTGAACACACAAAAATATTACGGATAAATATTGGATTGTCTCCCAACAAGCGCTTTTCTTTAATGCCTTTCTAGCTAGGCATGATGATGTCAATGATGCTCGTATGAAAGATAAGAATGAAAACATAATGAGGGCATCATGAAGCATATGACTAGAACATTTAAGTCTAACCCACTTCCTATGCATAGGAATTTGTGAGCAAACAATTTATGGGAAAAAGAATCAACTAGCATAGGAAGGCAAAACAAGCATAACTTCAAAACTTTAAGCACATAGAGAGGAAACTTGATATTATTGCAATTCCAACAAGCATATATTCCCCCCTCATAATAATTTTCAGTAGCATCATGAATGAATCCAACAATATAACCATCACATAAAGCATTATTTTCATGATCTACAAGCATAGAAATTTTACTACTCTCCACATAAGATAAGTTCTTCTTATTCGGATAGTGGGAGCAAACTCAACAAAATAACTATCATGTGAGGCATAATCCAATTGAAAATTAAAATCATGATGACAAGTTTCATGGTTAACATTATTCTTTATAGCATACATGTCATCACAATAATCATCATAGATAGTAACTTTGTTCTCATAATCAATTGGAACCTCTTCTGAAATAGTGGAATCATTACTAAATAAAGTTAAGACCTCTCCAATTCCACTTTCATAATTATCACAAGAAGATTCAACATCCTCCAAAATAGTGGGATCATTACTTCCTAAAGTTGACACTCTTCCAAACAAACTTTCGTTGATAGTCTTATTCATACTCCAAAAGATATAAGTGAAGTTCATGGAGCATTCTACAATTAATATGGATTAACCAATGTCCAAGCTCAAAATATATAAGTGAAGCACACGAAGCATTCTATAAAACCGTACTCAAATGATTTAAGTGAAGTACAAAGAGCATTCTACAAAAGATATAAGTGAAGCACATGAAGCATTCTATAAATCAATGAAGGGCTATCTCATACTAGCATGGTTCATAAATAAAAAGAAGAATACAAAGGACACAAATCGTGTGAACAAAGCAAAAACTGAGGTATATTGATAATTGTTGAAGAAGGAAGATGGGATGCCAACCGGGGCATCCCCAAGCTTAGATGCTTGAGTATCCTTGAAATATTTACTTGGGGTGCCTTGGGCATCCCCAAGCTTAAACTCTTACCTCTCTTTATTCTTCTCATATCGGTAACTCCTCGTTCTTCGAACACTTCATCCATACAAAACTTAACAAAAAGTTTATGAGATCTGTTAGTATAATAAAGCAAATCACTACCTTTAGATACTGTTGTAAAATCATTCCAATTTCATATTAGAATTATATCTACTGTATTCCAACTTCACCATGGTTCATACCCCCCGATACTACCCATAGGTTCATATTTTTATACTACAATGAATATATACAAGGGGATAGTTATTTTTGAGAAACTTTCATGAAAAATTCTACATTGTTTCCATGAGCATGAACACAAGTGTTCAAGGTCGACCCTCACTTCTCCAATGCATAACTTTCCAATCACTTCTCTTTTTGAAAACACTTTTTAGGCATAAGAGGCAAGTAATTTTTTTTGTATTTTCATTTTTAATTTTTTTTGTATGTTTCACCCACAACTAAGCAAAATAGAAAGGGAAAACAAAAACTACTTAGTGAATAAAGCAAACAAGCACACACGAGAATATCAACCCCACGCTATTGCTCCCCGGCAACAGCGCCAGAAAAGAGATTGATAACCCCCAAGTGCAGGGAATCATCATAGCAATTTTCAAAGGTGGAAGTGATAAGCATGGAGTGTCGAACCCACAAGGAGCTAAAGGTAAGATCAATACTCTCTCAAGTCCTATCTGCCACTGATACGACTCTACGTACACCGAACATTTGCTTCCAACTAGAAACGAGAAATAAAACTATGTTGTGGGTATGAAGAGGATAACTTTGCATGGTATCGGGGAGCTAAAATATAAAAGTATGTGTTGTTATCATAAAGTTAGAATATATTACTTAAGTATTATAAATAGCGAGTGTGGAATAATGATGGGTCATTGTGCGGAATTATCCTAGGCAATTGTTAACAAGACCGGTGATCACTATTGCAATTTCATATGAGGGAGAGGCATACGCTAACATACTTTCTCTTCTTGTATCATATGCACTTATGACTGGAACTCTAGCAAGCATCCGCAACTAATAAAGATCATTAAGGTAAAACCCAACCATAGCATTAAAGTATCAAGTCCCCTTTATTCCCATATGCCATGACCCACTTATCCGTGTTTGTATTTCAGTCACTCACACAACACAGACAATAAGCAAACCATGAACATATTACAAACCCTACGGTGGGGATCCCTCACGCTTGTGTGATACGGAGGGTACCATAGGACAACACCAATAATAAAACATACAACTCAAACCAAACTAGATCATCAATCAACCCAAAGAGAAAGGAAATCTACTCAAAACATCATAGGATGGCAACACATCATTGGATCATAATATGTGGCATAAAGCACCAAGTTCAAGTAGGTGATTACAGCGGGGTGCGGGAGAGTGGACTGTGAAAAAGAGATGAGGATGGTCATGTTGATGAAGACGATCACTGAGCGATGATTCTCCTCCTGATGGCACTCCGGCGCCACCGAGAGAGAGAGAGAGGAGGAGAGGTTCTCCCCCTTGTGCTTCCTCCTCCATGGCTGATACGTCTCCGTCGTATCTACTTTTCCAAACACTTTTGCCCTTGTTTTGGACTCTAACTTGCATGATTTGAATGAAACTAACCCGAACTGACTCTGTTTTCAGCAGAACTGCCATGGTGTTATTTTTGTGCAGAAATAGAAGTTCTCGCAATGAGCTGAAAATCCACGGAGCAACTTTTCAGAATTAATAAAAAATACTGGCAAAAGAAATAGCATTAGGGGGCCCACACCCTGTCCACGAGGGTGGGGGGCGCGCCCCTGCCTCATGGGCCCCCTGAACGTCCACCGACCTCAAATCCAACTCCATATATTTGCTTTCACGGAGAAAAAAATCAGGGAGAAAGTTTCATCGCGTTTTATGATACAGAGCCGCAGCCAAGCCCTAATCTCTCTCGGGAGGGCTGATCTGGAGTCCGTTCGGGGCTCCGGAGAGGGGGATTCGTCGCTGTCGTCATCATCAACCATCCTCCATCACCAATTTCATGATGCTCACCGCCGTGCATGAGTAATTCCATCGTAGGCTTTGCTACGTCTTGAGCTTGCGTTGGTTTCCTTTGAGGAAAGGGTGATGCAGCAATAGTAGCGTAAGTATTTCCCTTAGTTTTTGAGAACCAAGGTATCAATCCAGTAGGAGGCTCCTCAAAAGTCCCACGCACCTACACAAATAAACAAAGAACTCGCAACCAACACAATAAAGGGGTTGTCAATCCCTTCACGGCCACTTGCGAAAGTGAGATCTGATAAAGATAGTATGATAAGATAAATATATTTTTGGTATTTTATGATATAGATTGGAAAAGTAAAGATGCAAATAAAAGTAGATTGAAAGCTTATATGATAAAAGATAGACTTGGGGGCCATAGGTTTCACTAGTGGCTTCTCTCAAGATAGCATAAGTATTACGATGGGTGAACAAATTACTGTCGAGCAATTGATAGAAAAGCGAATAATTATGAGATTATCTAGGCATGATCATGTATATAGGCATCACATCGGTGACAAGTAGGCCGACTCCTGACTCCATCTACTACTATTACTCCACACATCGACCGCTATCCAGCATGCATCTAGAGTATTAAGTTCATAAAGAACAGAGTAACGCATTAAGAAAGATGACATGATGTAGAGGGATAAACTCATGCGATATGATATAAACCCCATCTTTTTATCCTCGATGGCAACAATACAATACGTGCCTTGCTGCCCCTACTATCACTGGGAAAGGACACCGCAAGGTTGAACCCAAAGCTGAGCACTTCTCCCATTGCAAGAAAGATCAATCTAGTAGGCCAAACCAAACTGATAATTCGAAGAGACTTGCAAAGATAACTTAATCACACATAAAGAATTCAGAGGAGATTCAAATATTTCTCATAGATAAACTTGATCATAAACCCACAATTCATCGGATCTCTACAAACACACCGCAAAAAGAGTTACATCGAATAGATCTCCAAGAAGATCGAGGAGAACATGGTATTGAGATCCAAAAAGAGAGAAGAAGCCATCTAGCTAGTAACTATGGACCCGAAGGTCTGTGGTAAACTACTCACAACTCATCAGAGGGGCTATGGTGTTGATGTAGAAGCCCTCTGTGGTCGATTCCCCCTCCGGCAGAGCACCGGCGAAGGCTCCAGGATGGGATCTCGCGGATACAGAAGGTTGCGGCGGTGGAATTAGGTTTTCGTGGCTTGCTCTGATGTTCTCGGGGTACATAGGTATATATAGGAGGAAGAAGTAGGTCGGTGGCCGCCCGAGGGGCCCACGAGATAGGAGGCGCGCCCTATAGGGATGGGCGCGCCCTCCACCCTTGTGGGCGCCTTGGCTGCTTCTTGACTTGCACTCCAAGTCCTCTGGATCACGTTTATTCCAAATATCACGCTCCCGAAGGTTTCATTCCGTTTGGACTCCGTTTGATATTCCTTTTCTTCGAAATATTGAAATAGGCAAAAAAAACAGCAATACGGGCTGGGCCTCCGGTTAGTAGGTTAGTCCCAAAAGTGATATAAATGTGTAAAGTAAAGCCCATAAACATCCAAAACGGGTAATATAATAGCATGGAACAATCAAAAATTATAGATACGTTGGAGACATATCAACCATCCCCAAGCTTAATTGCTGCTCGTCCTATGATAAAAACAAAATTTTTGATGTGGAATGCTACCTAGCATAATTCTCAATGTAATTTTCTTTATTGTGGCATGAATGTTCAGATCCAAATGATTCAAAATAAAGGTTCATATTGACATAAGAAATAATAATACTTCAAGCATACTAATCAAAGCAATCATGTCTTCTCAAAATAACATGGCCAAACAAAGTTATCCCTACAAAATCATATATTCTGGCTGTTGATCTATCTTCATCACACAAAGTATTTAATCATGCACAACCCTGATGACAAGCCAAGCAATTGTTTCATACTTTAGCAATCTCAAACTTTTTCAACTTTCGCGCAATACATGAGCATGAGCCATGGACATAGCACTATATGTGGAATAGAATGGTGGTTGTGGAGAAGACAAAAAAGGAGAAGATAGTCTCACATCAACTAGGCATATCAACGGGCTATGGAGATGCCCATTAATAGATATCAATGTGAGTGAGTAGGGATTGCCATGCAACGGATGCACTAGAGCTATAAATGTATGAAAGCTCAATAAAGGAAACTAAGTGGGTGTGCATCCAACTCGCTTGCTCACGAAGACCTAGGGCATTTTGAGGAAGCCCATCATTGGAATATACAAGCAAAGTTCTATAATAAAAAATTCCCACTAGTATATGAAAGTTACAACATAGGAGACTCTCTATCATGAAGATCATGGTGCTACTTTGAAGCACAAGTGTGGTAAAGAGGATAGTAGCATTGTCCCTTCTCTCTTTTTCTCTCATTTTTATTTTATTTTTTCTTTTCTTTTTTTCTTTTTCTTTTTCTTCTTTTTTGGACCTTTTTGGCCTTTCTCTTTTTAAGTCCGAAGTCTCATCCCGACTTTTGGGGGAATCATAGTCTCCATCATCCTTTTCTCACTGGGACAATGCTCTAATAATGAAGATCATCACACTTTTATTTACTATTACAACTCAATACTTAGAACAAGATATGACTCTATATGAATGCCTCCGGCGGTGTACCGGGATATGCAATGAATCAAGAGTGACATGTATGAAAATTATGAAGGTGGCCATGCCACAAATACGGTGTCAACTACATGATCATGCAAAGAGCAATATGACAATGATGATGCGTGTCATATAAACGGAACGATGGAAAGTTGCATGGAAATATATCACGGAATGGCTATGGAAATGCCATAATAGGTAGGTATGGTGGCTATTTTGAGGAAGGTATATGGTGGGTGTATGGTACCGACAAAAGTTGCGCGGCACAAGAGAGGCTAGCAATGGTGGAAGGGTGAGAGTGCGTATAACCCATGGACTCAACATTAGTCATAAAGAACTCATGTACTTATTGCAAAAATCTACAAGTCATCAAAAACAAAGTACTACGCGCATTCTCCTAGGGGGATAGATTGGTAGGAAAAGACCATCGCTTGTCCCCGACCGCCACTCATAAGGAAGACAATCAATAAATGAAATTGTGCTCCAACTTCATAACAAAGCGGTTCACCATACGTGCATGCTATGGGAATCACAAGCTTCAACACAAGTATTCTTTAAATTCATAATCACCCAACTAGCATGACTCTAATATTACCACCTCTAATATCTCAAAACAATTATCAAGTATCAAATTGATCATATCATCCAATTCACTTCCTATGATAGTTTTTATTATACCCAACTTGGATGCCTACCATTCTAGGACCAATTTGATAACCATAGAAAATACCATGCTGTTCTAAGAGACTCTCAAAGTAATATAAGTGAAGCATGAGAGACTAGCAATTTCTACAAAATTAAGCCACCGTCGTGCTCTAAAAGATATAAGTGAAGCACACAGCGTATTCTAATAAATTCTAATCAAGTGGGCTTCTCCCAAAAGGTGTGTACAGCTAAGATGATTGTGTAAATCTAAAAGCAAATACTAATATCATACAAGACGCTCCAAGCAAAACACATATCATGTGGCGAATAATATAGCTCCAAGTAAAGTTACCGATGAACGAAGACGAAAGAGGGGATGCCTTTCGGGGGCATCCCCAAGCTTAGGCTTTTGGCTATTCTTGAATATCTTGGGGTGCCATGGGCATCCCCAATCTTAGGCTCTTGCCACTCCTTATTCCATAGTCCATCAAATCTTTACCCAAAACTTGAAAACTTCACAACACAAAACTCAACAGGAAATCTCGTAAGCTCCGTTAGTGAAAGAAAGCAAAACCACCACATAAGGTACTGTAATTAACTCATTATTTATTTATATTGGTGTAAGACCTACTTTATTACAAGTTCTCTATGGTTCATACTACTTAATACTAGCCATAGATACATCAAAATAAGCAAACAACACACGAAAAACAGAATGTGTCAAAAATAGAACAGTGTATAGAAATCTATAACCCTCGAATACTTCTGGAACTCTAAAAATCCTACGACAATAGGAAGTCCTGGGAAATTTGTCTATTGATCTACAGCAAAAAGAATCAACAGAAAAGCACGTTTCTGTGAATTAACAAAACTAATTTCGTGCGTGCAAAGTTTCTGTGTTTCAGCAGAATCAAATTAACTATCACCATAGGTTATCCTATAGGTTCTACTTGGCACAAACACTAATTAAAACATAAAAGCAAATCGAAACAGAAGGTAGATGCAAAATTTATTACTAAACAGAAGCAAAAACAAAAAACACAAATAAAATTGGGTTGCCTCCCAACTAGCGCTATCGTTTAACGCCCGTAGCTAGGCATAAAAGCGAGGATAGATCTAAGTAGTGCCATCTTTTGCACTCAATTCATAAGTGGCTCGCATGATAGATTCATAAGGTAATTTAACTTTCTTTCTTGTAAAGTGCTCCATGCCTTTCCTTAATGGAAATTGGAATCTAATATTCCCTTCCTTCATATCAATAATCGCGCCAATCGTTCCAAGGAAAGGTCTACCAAGAATAATAGGGCAAGAAAGATTGCAATCTATACCAAGAACGATAAAATCTACGGGCACCAAATTTCTATTTGCAACAATGAGAACATCATTGATCCTTCCCATTGGATTTTTAATGGTGGAATCCACCAGGTGCAAATTTAAAGAACAATCATCAAGATCATGGAAACCTAGAATATCACATAAAGTTCTCGGAATCGTGGAAACACTAGCACCCAAATCACATAAGGCATAACACTCATGATCTTTAATTTTAATCTTTATAGTAGGTTCCCACTCATCATTAAGTTTTCTAAGTATAGAAACTTCCAAATTAAGTTTTTCATCAAAAGATTGCATCAAGGCATCAACGATATGTTTGGTAAAAGCTTTATTTTGACTATAAGCATGAGGAGAATTCACAATGGATTGCAACAAGGAAATACAACCTTCTAAAGAACAATTATCATAATTAAATTCCTTGAAATCCAAGATAGTGGGTTCAATGCTATTTAAAGTCTTGTCCTCTCCAATCACACTTTTACCAAATTTAGCATGAAGATCTAAAAACTCCGAATTATTGGGACGCCTTTTAACTAAAGTTGACTCATCTCCAGTCCCATCATTATTAAGATTCATATTGCATAACAAAGATCTAATAGGGGATACATCAATAACTTTAAGATCTTCATCAATATTTTGGAAACTAGAAGAACACGCCTTTACAAAACAATCTTTCTTAGAACGCAATCAAGCGGTTCTTTCCTTGCACTCATCAATGGAAATTCGCGTTGCTTTGAGAGACTCATTGATGTCATGCTTAGGAGGAGTAGATCTAAGTTTCAAAGAATCTACATCAAGCGAGAGTCTATCAACGTTCCTAGCCAAATCATCAACTTTGAGCAATTTTTCTTCAAGCAAGGCATTTAAAATTCTTTTGAGAGATCATAAATTCTTTCACACTATTCTCAAAATCAGAGGGCATCTTAATAAAATTACCATAAGAATTATTGTAGGAATTCCCATAATTATTAGAGGAATTACTAGGGAACGGTCTAGGATTAAAGTTTCCTCTATAAGCTTTGTTTCCAAAACTATTCCTACCAACAAAATTCACATCCATAGATTCGTTGTTATTCTCAATCAAAGTAGACAAAGGCATATCATTGGGATCAATAGGAGCACTCTTAGTAGCAAAAAATTTCATAAGTTCATCCATCTTCCCACTCAAAACATTAATTTCTTCTATAGCATGCACTTTTTTACTAATAGATCTTTTGGTGTGCCATTGAGAATAATTAGCCATAATATTATCAAGGAGTCTAGTAGCTTCTCCTAAGGTGATTTCCATAAACGTGCCTCCCGCGGCCGAATCTAAAAGATTTGTAGAAGCAAAATTCAAGCCGGCATAAATTTTTTGTATGATCATCCATAAATTCAAACCATGAGTAGGGCAGTTGCGAATCATCAATTTCATTCTTTCCCAAGTTTGGGCAACATGCTCATGATCAAGTTGTTTAAAATTCATAATATCGTTCCTAAGATTGATGATCTTAGCGGGAGGAAAATACTTAGATATAAAAGCATCTTTGCACTTGTTCCAAGAATCAATACTATTCTTAGGCAAAGACGAAAACCAAACTTTAGCACAATCTCTAAGTGAAAACGGAAATAACTTCAATTTAACAATATCATTATCCGTATCTTTCTTATTTTGCATCTCACACAAATCAACAAAGTTGTTTAGATGGGTAGTGGCATCTTCACTAGGAAGGCTGGCGAATTGATCTTTCATAACAAGATTCATCAAAGCAGTATTGATTTCACAAGACTCAACATCATTAAGAGGAGCAATCAGAGTACTAAGGAAATCGTTATTATTGGTATTGGAGAAATCACACAATTTGGTATTATCTTGCGCCATGGCGACAAGTAATCCAACACTCAAGCAAACAAAAAGGCAACGAAAGAGAGAGGACATTGGGAAAGAGAGGGCGAAGAAAACAGCAAGGGTGAAGTGGGGGAGAGGAAAAGGAGAGGCAAATGGCAAATAATGTAAATGCGAGGGAGATGAGTTTGTGATGGGTACTTGGTATGTCTTGACTTGAGCGAAGACCTCCCCGGCAATGGCGCCCGAAATCCTTCTTCCTACGTCTTGAGCTTGCGTTGGTTTTCCTTGAAGAGGAAAGGGTGATGCAGCAATAGTAGCATAAGTATTTCCCTCGGTTTTTGAGAACCAAGGTATTAATCCAGTAGGAGGCTCCTCAAAAGTCCCACGCACCTACACAAACAAACAAAGAACTCGCAACCAACGCAATAAAGGGGTTGTCAATCCCTTCACGACCACTTGCGAAAGTGAGATCTGATAGAGATAGTATTATAAGATAAATATATTTTTGGTATTTTATGATATAGATTGGAAAAGTAAAGATGCAAATAAAAGTAGATTGAAATCTTATATGATAAAATATAGACCCGGGGGCCATAGGTTTCACTAGTGGCTTCTCTCAAGATAGCATAAGTATTACGGTGGGTGAACAAATTACTGTCGAGCAATTGATAGAAAAGCGAATAATTATGAGATTATCTAGGCATGATCATGTATATAGACATCACGTCCGTGACAAGTAGACCGACTCCTGCCTGCATTTACTACTATTACTCCACACATCGACCGCTATCCAGCATGCATCTAGAGTATTAAGTTCATAAAGAAAGGAGTAACGCATTAAGAAAGATGACATGATGTAGAGGGATAAACTCATGCAATATGATATAACCCCCATCTTTTTATCCTCGATGGCAACAATACAATACGTGCCTTGCTGCCCCTGCAGTCACTGGGAAAGGACACCGCAAGATTGAACCCAAAGCTAAGCACTTCTCCCATTGCAAGAAAGATCAATCTAGTAGGCCAAACCAAACTGATAATTCGAAGAGACTTGCAAAGATAACTTAATCACACATAAAAGAATTCAGAGGAGATTCGAATATTTCTCATAGATAAACTTGATCATAAACCCACAATTCATGGATCTCGACAAACACACCGCAAAAAGAGTTACATCAAATAGATCTCCAAGAAGATCGAGGAGAACATGGTATTGAGATCCAAAAAGACAGAAGAAGCCATCTAGCTAGTAACTATGGACCCGAAGGTCTATGGTAAACTACTCACAACTCACCGGAGGGGCTATGGTGTTGATGTAGAAGCCCTCCATGGTTGATTCCCCCTCCGATGGAGCGCCGACGAAGGCTCCAAGATGGGATCTCGCGGATACAGAAGGTTATGGCGGTGGAATTAGGTTTTCGTGGCTTGTTCTGATGTTCTCGGGGCACGTGGGTATATATAGGAGGAAGAAGTAGGTCGGTGGCTGCCCAAGGGGCCCACGAGATAGGGGGCGCGCCCTATAGGGGTGGGCGCGCCCTTCACCCTCGTGGCCGCCTAGGCTGCTTCTTGACTTCCACTCCAAGTCCTCTGGATCACGTTTGTTCCAAAAATCACGCTCCCGAAGGTTTCATTCTGTTTGGACTCCGTTTGATATTCCTTTTCTGCGAAATACTGAAATAGGCAAAAAAACAACAATACGGACTGGACCTCCGGTTAGTAGGTTAGTCCCAAAAATGATATAAATGTGTAAAGTAAAGCCCATAAGCATCCAAAACGGGTAATATAATAGCATGGAACAATCAAAAATTATAGATACATTGGAGACGTATCAGGCTTGCTGGACGGTGATGGGTTGGATGAGATTTACCATGTAATCAAGTTAGTTTTGTTAGGGTTTGATCCCTAGTATCCACTATGTTCTGAGATTGATGTTGCTATGACTTTGCATGCTTAATGCTTGTCACTAGGGCCCAAGTGCCATGATTT
Source organism: Triticum timopheevii (assembly GCA_963921465.1). Taxonomy (NCBI): domain Eukaryota; kingdom Viridiplantae; phylum Streptophyta; class Magnoliopsida; order Poales; family Poaceae; genus Triticum; species Triticum timopheevii. The sequence continues at coordinate 532,792,338 of OY997264.1, forward strand.
CAGATCTGAACCTATTATGTTTTCATGAATATATGTGAGTTCTTGATCCTATCTTGCAAGCCTATAGTCACCTATTATGTGTTATGATCCGACAACCCCAAAGTGACAATAATTGGGATACTTGTCGGTGATGACCGTAGTTTAAGGAGTTCATGTATTCACTATGTGTTAATGCTTTGGTCCGGTCACTACAAAAAAAAGACACATCCGTGACATTTTGGGCCGAACGAATTTTTTTTTCTGTCATACATATGACACTTCTATGATGATAATTGTGACAAAACCCGGTATCGTCATAGATGTGGTGGGCTCCTACTTCTATGACAAAAAATCATGACAGAAAATGGGCTTTTCGTCCTGGGCGGGCCGGAGACGCAGCTGCATGACATTCTTTGGGCCGTCCATGACGGAAAAAACCGTGGTAGAAGCGAGGGGGAGGAAAATTTCGGGGAGTTGCCGGTTACGGTGGGAGGTCGGGGGCGGAGCGATGCGCGTTTCTCTGGTACACGGACGTGCGTGTGTGCGAGGCGTTGGCTCTAACTGAACCCGAGCAAGGCGTTGGGCTCTAACTGAACCCGAGCGATTGCACTGCAGGCTACGCGTTACTGAACCCGAGCGATCGATCGATGGCTGTTAACTGAACCCGATGGAGCGATTCCTTCGCTACTGCTGCTAACTGAAGCCGATCGATTGGATGAACAGTGAGCGTTGCGGGGGAGGGGGGGGGGTTGGATGAACAATGAGCGGTGGCATTACCTCTGGATGAACAGGACCCCGTGGTGTGGAGGGCTGGATGAATAGTAGATGGTGGAGGGGTGGCCATGGAGGGGTGGTTGAACAGGACCCCGTGGTGTGGAGGGCTGGATGAACAGTAGACGGTGGAGGGCTGGATGAACAGTAGACGATGGAGGGGTGGTTGAACAGTAGCCGGTGGAGTAGCGCGCGGTGGAGGCTGGATGAACAGGAGCCCGTGGAGGCTGGAGGAGGTCGACGGTGGAGATGAACAGTATCCCGTGGAGTCCCGTTTTGCGGTACGCCACACCCCTCCCGATGAATAGGACCCCTGTTTCGGCCGTAGGAGGTTCGTTTCGTCCGTTTTGTAGTACGCCACACCCCTCCTGATGAACAGGACCCCCGTTTCGACCGTAGGAGGTCTGTTTCGTCCGCTTTGCGGTACGCCACACCCCTGCCGATCAACAGGATCCCCGTTTCAACCGTAGGAGGTCCGTTTCCTCCGTTTTGCGGTACGCCATACCCCTCCCGATCAACAGGACCCCGTTCCGAACGTAGGAGGTCCGTTTCCTCCGTTGTGCGGTACGCCAGGCCTCGTTTCCATCGCATGTTCCGTCCAAGCCGGTTGGCTCCCACGCGTTCCGTTGCCTCCCGATGAACACGACGCATTCCGTTGCCTCCCCATGAACACGACGACGACGCTGTTTCTTCGTTCCGACCCAGCCATGTAGGTATGCGCGAGTAGGTGTTCGAGACCTTGCCCGTATGTACGTACGTGGCCGTATTTTCTTTCTTGCACCCTCGCCGCTGTACGTACGTGTACATGCTACGTGCGCGCCTCTACATCGACACGTGCGTGCCTCTACTACGACACGTGCGTGCCTCTACATCGACCAGTATGTACGTACACTTTTGCGACCAGAATGACAACGCTACGTACGCTTCGACCAGGTGGGTCCCGACTGTCAGGCACTTCCTTGCCTGCGAAGATGTAGCTGGTGGGTCCCAGCAGTCAGGGGGCGAATCGTTTTGGGTTTTTTTTATTTTTTGCCCGGACGCACTTCCTTGCATGCGAAGATGTAGCTGGTGGTCCCAGCAGTTAGGGGGGAAACGTTTTTTCGCAAAATACTGGTGGCCCGTCCGGTGGGTCCCTGCTGTCAGGTGGAGGAATAATTATTTTGCGCGTAATAAGGAGGCAGTTCCTTGCGGCCGCCGTGGACCCAGCTATCAGCCTCTCCACGCACAGTACTCTTCCGATGGAAGTCAGTCGTTGACCACATTGACCATGCTGCGCTGAGAGCACTACGGCAGTGGACGACGGCGAGGCCTAGGAAGGGGACGACACAGAGCCGGGGAAGACGCAGCAGTGGATGCCCTCGCGAAGAGGAGTACGAGGGTGAGGCTGCCGTCGCCGCAGAATAACAGGGGGTGTGGGTGAGTAAAGGGATGGCCTGGCCAGCGGTGGGAGTAGTAGGGGGCGGTGAGGCCTCCGCCGCATCGCAGCCGGCTACGGGAGGGAGGAGCACGAGGCATGGCCGGCGCTGGTTTGGGCAGCTGGAGCAAGAAGACCAGAGGTTGAAGAAGCACTACGACCGTTGGATGGACATCGTACAGTCACTGGAGCTAGAATCATGCATATTATTGACTAAGTTGACAAAGCCCTCCATCCCCGTCAACTTAGTAGGCCCACAAGTCAGCCTGCCACTATACTGGGTCCCAGCTAACAGGCGGAGTATTCATTTTTTTGTGCGTAATAAGGAGGCACTTCCTTGCGTGCGAAGATATAGCTGGTGGGTCCGAGCTGTCAGCGGCGGTAATGTTTTTTTCGCGAAATACAGAGGCCCTTTCGGTGGGTCCCTGATGTTAGGTGGAGGAATCATTATTTTGCGCGTAATAAGGAGGGCATTTCCTTGCGTGCGGCCGTGGACCCAGCTGTCGGCCTCTCCACGTACAGTCCACTTCAGATGCATGTCGGTTGTTGACCACGTTGACCAGGCCGCGCCGAGAGCACCAGGGCGGTGGACGACGGCGAGGCCTAGGAAAGGAACGACACGGAGGCAGGGAAGACTCGGCAGTTGTTTCCCACGCGGAGGGGAGTACGACTGTACGAGGGTTTACTGGTTCGTCTGCCATCGCTAGAGAATAACAGCAGGTGTGGGTGAGTAGAGGGATGGCTAGGCCAGCGATGGGAGTACGATGGGGCGATGAGGCCTGCGCGGCAGCAGAGCCGGCCGCGGGGAGGAGGGAGCAGGCAGTCCCGCCGGCGCTTGTTTGAGCGGCTGGAGCAGGAAGAACAGAGATTGAAGAAGCACGACGGCCGTTGGATGGCAATCCAACAGTCACTGCTTGTGCGTCAACCTTTTTTTTAGAAAAGCCTCAAATCTGTGGAAAACAGCATACAACCCATCTGCCATTATTTCTAATAATTTACAGCTCATTTGCTAATTCTTAAGGTTTTTTTGGAGCCCATATTCTTTTTGTTAGCATTACAGCCCATACTGTGGCCACGGTTAAAAAATTATACGAAATTTTGCATATTTCGGCGTGGTCTGAACTGTTTTTAATCCCGAAATTTTGACTCACATTCAAACTGATTTTTAAAATAAATGTATATCAATATAAAATCCAACAAATTCTCCACGCATAAAAATTAATGTAATTTAAAATCTCGAAATGAAAAAAAAGATATTTAAAACTAATTGCTGGTTTGATGTGTTTTAAAAATGTACAACCCATTTCTCATTACTGATGGGCCATTTTCTCGGCCAACCGAATGAAAGCTCTCCTCGTCTTGAAAGATTTGCAGCCTAACAGGCTTGACAAAGTGACTTACTTGGCAAATCACAAAAAAACTGGGTTGTGGCCGTGGACCCAGCTGTCAGCCTCTCCACGTACAGTACTCTTCCAATGGAAGTTGTTCCTTGACCACGTTGACCACGCCGCGTGGAGAGCACCACCGCGGTGGACGACGGCGAGGCCTAGGAAGGGGACGACGCGGAGCCGGGGAAGACGCGGCAGTGGAAGCCCGCGCGGAGAGGAGTACGATGGTTCACTGGTTTGGCTGCGGTGTGAGGCTGCCGTCGCCGCAGGGCCTGGCCAGCGGTGGGAATAGTAGGGGCGGTGAGTCCTCCGCGGTAGCACAGCCGGCCATGGGAGGCAGGAGAATGAGGCACGACTGGCGCTAGTTTGGGCGGCTGGAGCAAGAAGACCAGAGGTTGAAGAAGCAGTACGGCCGTTGGATGGACATTGTACGGTCACTGGAGCTAGAATCGTTCATATTGACTAAGTTGACAAAGCCCTTCGTCCCCGTCAACTTAGTAGGCCCACAAGTCAGCCTCCCACCAAGGTGGGTCCCAGCTAGTAGGGGGAGTATTCATTTTTTTGTGCGTAATAAGGAGGTACTTCTGGTGGGTCCGAGCTGACAGCGGGGGGGGGGGGGGGGGGACGTTTTTTTTGCGAAATACGATGGCCCGTCAGGTGGGTCCCAATAGTCAGGGGGCAAACGTTTTTTTAGCAAAATACGGTGGCCTGTCCAGTGGGTCCCTGCTGTCAGTTGGAGGAATCATTATTTTCCGCGTAATAAGGAGGCACTTACTTGCTGCGGCCGTGGACCCAGCTGAGACTCTCCACGTACAGTATACTTCCGATGGAAGTCGTTCCTTGACCACGTTGACCTCGCCACGTTCTGTTGCATGCATGAGTCCATGGGTGTGGTGCGACCCCACTGTCAGCCTCTCACGTATAGTCATCTTCCGATGACTCTTGGTTGTTGACCGTTGACCACACCGTGCCGAGCGCACCCAGACTGGAATGACCCGGAGATGGGGAAGACGGGGCAGTGGAGTCGCAGATGGAGAGGAGTGGGAAACTTCACTGGTTCGGGTGCGCGGCAGCATAGCTGCGGTGCCGCCCACGGGAGATAGGAGCAAGAACAGAGGTTGAAGAAGGAGCACGGCTGTTAGATTAACATCCAACGGTCCAGCTGCTAGAATCATTTGTTGATTAAGTTGACAAAGCCGTGCGTACACGTCCGCTTAGCAGGCCCACAAGTCAGTCACCAAATCTTACGGGGCCTAGCTGTCAACGGGATGAATAATTTTTTCGCAAAACAAGGAGGCACTTCCTTCCGTGCGAAGATACAGCCGGTGGGTCCCAGCTGTTAGGTGGAGGAAACATTTTTTTCCAGCTTAATAAGGAGGAACTTTCCTTGCGTGCGACCATGGACCTCGTGGGTCCCAGCCGTCAGGCTCTCCACGTACAGTCCTCTTCCGATGACTCTCGTTTGTTGACCACGCCGCACCGAACACAGCGAGGTGGTGGACGACGGCGAGGCCTCGGACGAGAGCGACTCGGAGATGGGAAAACGCGGCAGTGGAGTCGCAGATTGAGAGGAGGAGAAGGGTTATAACTGGTTCTATTGCAATTCATATCAAACTCAGGTTCACAGGACACGTTCATATTCATAGCCAACATTCACTATCAACAACTCAAAAGATTCATATATACACAAGCTCAGCATATCTATGCATCCAAATGATTGATAGATCACACGACAATATTCATACATAATTCACAAAAAGATTCAGATATACACATGTTTAGTATGTTTATGCATCCAAATAATTGAGATCACAGCCAATATGATCCATGGACGAACTTTAATTACCTAGGGTACATACTGGTAAATGGTGTTCAATCAGAGGTACTTCTTGCTAAAATTAGTTCTTGTACGAGTAAACTTTCGAGTACATAAGAGGCAACACAGACAATCTGAACTTTGCTTGTAGGTTTATCCTCAAATAGTGGCCTTGTGCCGAGGGAGGTTTGAGCAACTTGGCCACTACTTTCATCCAACTAGTTTACTGGCTCATCTTGGTCCTGTATCTCGCCAAAATTCTACATTGCAGACGAGAAAGGAGGCGGGTGAGAAAATGAACCACCCAAATTTTTTGTGCAGTTCAACTGCAATGGAGCATCCTTGGCGTGCAGACTGATTAAGTGCCAGATGAATATATGCGTCAACCAACTTGTCTGGAATCTTTAGACTCCATGCCATATAGTTCCCTACCATATGTGCGATAACCAAAAGGTACAAGTTGGGACCAAAGACTGGACTGCGTTTTTCTGGGCTATGCACCAAGCAATATTTTTGGCGTTCACTCTCCTAATACTTGGAGTTTGACAATTGGTTGACACTGGTTGATTCTCGGATGAATATAGGCACTTCTTGTCAACATCGATGCTTGTCTGAGTGAACTTTGGAGTACATAGCAACATCATAAGTACCTGTCCATCTGATCATTTTGTGCAGTTCTACTGAAATCACCCGATGTAATGATTTGCCTGCGAGTTCAGGCTCCAAATTACTCCTTTATGAAATCGGCAAACAGTAGCACAATACCAAATTACCAATACATATGATAGGCACAATAATCAGGATAAAGACCAGTACCAACCTGTGTGAGGTAGCATATCAATTACTATTTCCTTTGACTGGAAGCCGAGATAAGCCAAGCGACTGACGACAAAGGAAGAAAGCAAGCGGAGATTAGCGACTGACAGGAAATGACGGAAGCTGTCGAGGCAATGAAGCACCCAAAGTTTTTGTGCAGTTCCACCAAAATCGAGCATCCCTGTTGGCACATATATTGAGAGAGTGAGATTACTATAATAGCGGGACTAGTTGATGAAACATACACTAACAAATAGAAGCACCCTCATTATCTTAATGGGTAAAGTTAGCAACATAGTAGTCTTGCTTAAAGAGAGGTATTAGTTTATTTAATCAGTGCAAAGATAAAGGAGTTTCTCATGACAGTAGCACGATACAAATAGAGATGACAACAAACTAATATGGATGAAGGCCTTAGGCCCGTACCAACCTGAGAAAAAAAGTTTATTCATGTAGTCCCATAAGAGATGATAAAGCACTCACTGGAATCACACAATAGTATATATTTTTGTGCACTTCAAATGTATTGTTGAAATCACTCTTGTTTACCAGTGCTGAGATTATATCAAAAGATTATCAAGAACTTCCAGCAGAGTTAAAGCACTGGCTGGGATACAGTTTATTGTATTGTCTTATGTAGTTCCACTAAAATGTATGATTGGCACAACATGATCCCTGTTTGCACAAGTAGGAACAAGGTGAAACCTTCATTAGCTTAGTGAGAAAGGATAGGAAGACATTAGCATATTACTCAAACAGTAGCATCAAATTCATGATGGACAATACGCAAAACATTGCCTCATTGAACCAATGGCAATAAATTGACATGCAAAACAATAGCACTATTATGTCATGACACTAATAATATTCCCTCCCTGCTCCACCACATGATTCACCTCCATAGACAAACATTCACACGTACATGATTCAGCATAGGGTTCTACTAAAGATTTGTTTAACTCCAATAGGAAAATTAGGCAGTAATAAATTAGTGGTACTTAAGTACTCCTAATTAATTAAGTGAGACAGCAGAAGTGGAAGGGCTCCCTGGAGGATCGTCTCACATGTAAGGTAGTCGTTGCCAGAGCCCTTGAATAGCCTCGACTAAGGCCTCTGGCTTCAGCAAGACCGCCTTGGCACTGTTTATTCTTCTTCTTCTTCCTCTTCATGCTCCGTTTCTCTTTCTCCTCACCAGTTGGTGAAACCAAGTACATGATTGGCCTTCTAATTCAGAATTGGTTTTGTCAGTGAGGGAGTACAAGTATACTAGTAAAAAACAGCATTATTTTCTCATGGCAGTCGGAAAATAGAGATGAACACATGCATTAAATATCATTCTTACCTAAAGGAAGGTTATGGCGCCAATATGGATGATGAGGATTGGAACACAAATCTCCCTTTGTGCAGTTCCACCAAAATGAACCAACTATTCCATCTGACATTCCAGTTAAACAGCACAAAAGTCACATCTTTTAAGAAGAGTTTTGTGCAGTGCACCAAAAGGCACAACAACAACCAGGTGAATTGGATATCCCTGTTTGCACAAAAAGGCACAGAGGAAACAGTCAGAGTCTCGAACAATGACAGGCAAAAACATTTGGCTAAACTTGTCAGAGTCTCAAACAATTACAGGTAAAAACAGTGGCATGGCTTCATTTTTACCAGGGACATTATATTAAGAACAACTAAGGCTGCGTTCGGTTCACAGGTTTGGTGCAGGATTTTCGTAGGAACATGATTCCTACGGTATTATTTCCCTTCCAACCGTCCGGAACACGGGAAATGTGAATAGTGTTTCATAGGAAAGCTGGTCTGGTAGTACTGATTCCATCAGATTAGAAACATCCACGCGCTGCTCATTTTTTGGGCGGAAGCCCGAGGCAGGCGCTCGCTGCCTTGCGTTAGACAGGTTGCTGTGCTGTGTTTGCCGGAATAAAAAAATCAACCTATGTGTGGTACGTGAGGTGAGGACAAGAGTAGTCACTGTGCAGTTGAATAAACAAATAGCATCTCATACTGCCAAGCATGCTACTCTAAAAAAACAAATCTGTACATTTCGTAGTCCATCCGAACACATTCTCCTTAGAGTTTCCTCCAGTTCGCTGTTCCCTAGTTTTATACCTACATTCCTTTCCTATTCCTCTATTTTCATCAAGACCTATGTTTTCTGCCCCTTTATTCTGACCGGAGCCTAAATATTTGGTATAAGGGCATGGGACAGTGGGTGCACCAGCAGTATAGCACCATGTACATAAACAGGTGCATAAAGTGGTGATTCATAGTTTGTTTCCCCGAGAAACAAACATCCAAGAAACATGTCTGGGTTGGTCCCATTTTTGTTCACTCTAGCCACCTACTCCTATGTGTGGATAGCAAATCTAGTCCTGGTCATACCACTGTGTACAGCGTTACCCCTATATTTCCCTTCTCGACCAAGAGACTAGTTGGATGACCAGTCTGTACTACTTTCATCCCCTTTCCTTCCTGTTTGTACCAAGTCCGATGTACATACTAAATTCCCCCACCCCCACTTTATTTCAATGACTAGTATTTTCGGACGGAGGAAGTACAAGATTCGACTCCATGAAGTAGCTTTACCTCTAACAATAGAAGAAAAAAATAGGTGACATTGGACCATCCGATCGAGAGGGGCTGAGAGGTAGAAAATGATGCACATGCAGCGACGTAGCGAGCTGGGGAAGTAGAGCTAAGGCGGTTTCGAACGAAGATATACCTGAAGGTCGTCGGGATGTGGATAGGTGGGCGGCGGGAGGCCGGATCCGCCCACAGGCAACGACGAAGGGATCGGAGGACCTCCCGCGCCGGCGCTCGGCCAGAGATAACGGTGCGGCCGGCAGTCAGTCTCCTCCCTCGCTGTTGACGACGGCCTAAATGCTGCCCCTCCTTCCCTTCACCGGCAGAGGGGGATACGTCCGGATCTGTATGCAGCGGTGAGGATAGAAAGCCAGTGTTTTTTGAAGGGAGAAAGACAGTGTTACTACCCCTATCTTGTTTAGATCTGTAGAGGATGAGAGTGTGTGAATAGAGCAGCCCTAGCAAGCAAGCGCGGAGGCTCCGGCCTATATATAAGTAGTGGGGCAGTTTTCCTTTTTCACTCCATCAAAACAATCATTTAAAATTGTGTACTACTACATGCCAGGTTGCGGTTTTTTTAGTTGTGATTGTTTTTTGAGATAGCTACCCGCTTGTTCCAAGTGGTGTTACGGTGTGCCAGGTCGCACTTTGTATCTTTCAAATCTGGTACTACAAGTCCCTCCATTAAATGAACAACCACCCCCTCATAAAAATTGTGAACAGCCCCACGGCTAAAATTAGCGGAAACGTGGGTTGCCCCAACATGCATTATTATTTATATTTTCTACTCCCTCTGTTCCTAAATATAAGTCTTTTTTATTAGCCACACCTAAGACAAGATTTTTTTTATTAGCAGTGAACCCCACATGTCATAGACACAAAAATTGTGGCAAGATTCCCTTAGGCAAGCCAAAGTGTGTCTAACAATTTGAGCAACTCAGGTTAGGCAAGTGTGGCAAGTGTGGGAAAAATAATGTGGCAACATAAGACAAACATAGTCACAATCCAAACAGCGCCGTGATTTTTTGTGACATGCATGAAAATTTGGTTAGTTAAATTTATAGTCAAAATTTGGCAAGGTGCATCAAATCAACACATGCAAGTATCAAAAGGAAAGTCACGGCATGCATGCATGCATTGTACTCCCTCCATTTCCAAATATAAGTCTTTTTAGAGATTGCAACAAGTGACTACTCCCTCCGTTCCTAAATGTAAGTCTTTTTAGGGATTCCACTACAAACTACATACGGATGTATATAGACATATTTTAGAGTGTAGATTCACTCATTTTGTTTCGTATGTAGTTCATAGTGAAATCTCTAAAAAGACTTATATTTTGGAACGGAGGGAGTACATACGAAGTAGAATATGTCTACTCCTACATACGAAGTAGCCCATTTGAAATGTGTAAAAAGACTTTTATCGAGTGCAGTGCTTTGATGTGTCACGTCAACTCGTACAAGACCGAGAAATTTGATTACTATGACGCCCTCTCCCTCGCGGACTGAGCTCCGATGCCTTAACTGCACCTGCATTTGGCTACATGACAGGTGGGCCAACCACCTGTTGGGCCCACCTGTCATGGATGCAAAGGCAGGAGCAGTAAGTAGAAGCTTTCGCTACATGCTATCCCTCCCGCACGAGGTGGACGGACATGCAGTAGTGGATTCGATACTGTAGAATTAGGAGTAACATCATTGTTCGTCTTCTCGAAGAGGCGAAGAGCCAAGCGCAAACCGAACGTGGCAGTTGCGAACGCTCGCGTGGTGCGGCTCCTTGGAGTACTAGCCAGGCTCTTGCATGAGACAAAATTGCTATTGTTTAACGATTAAAATCCATTATCCATTGGTTGATACTCATTCTGCATAGGTCCACGTGCTTAGCACCATTTCCTCCTGGGGTCACCAATGTTTATTTGCTAATTAATAGCATTCCATGCAATGAACTAGCCATTGCAAGTCATTAAAAGCATGCACACCTCTCATCTTTTATTGGTTGATACGTATGTCAAGAAACAAGAAACAAGGTAGAAGTTAATGCACCGCGCCTAAGTGTTTTGGGACTATTTGGTTTTCGTAAGATGACTTACACACCTAGACGGAGGGAGTAGTATAGACCTGTAAACCAGAAAGGAGTATTTGCCTTTCTAGAGATTTCAACAAGTGACTAGACTTCGGCTAAAAAAACAAGTGACTAGACTACACCGTGTGCAGTACCCCCTCCCTTCCGGTTTATAGGGCTCAAATCTCAAATCTCATGAACCAAGGCATTTTGTGATTGGAGGAATGTATCTCGTACTTTACAAGACTACCCTAATTAAACTCATGCATTAATTACGTAGTTCTCTCGTTTTCCTCTCCGCCTTGGTCGCGGTGCACAATATTGAGAGAGTGCTTGGATACGTTTTAGTCTCATGACTAAAAGTAGTGGGACTAAAACTTGTTAGCCTCATCCATGCTTGGATCCAAAATAAAGAGACTAAAATCATGTTAATGACATTTCAAAGCATCCGGGCCCGCGTGCCATCCACCAAATCACAGCGAGGTGCTACAGTCGAGACTCACCTGTCACCCCGGTGTGGCCGTCATGACCCGTCATATCACAAAACCCACACCTTTACCAGCAGTGGTAAGGTGGCCTCCAAGTTGGACTGGGCGAAGCAACCATCATTTCATTGGAACGCTCGTTCAAGCCCTTTCTTCCCTTTCTTGAAGAAAACCTCACTCCAGACTACTCACTTCCGCCATTTTTCTTCTCTACCGACGAAGGAAAGGTGGGCGAATCAGTTATGCTGCTATATTTTCATTCCAATAATCTTCTTTTTGCGAAGCACCGACCGATTCTTACATCCTATTCTTTTCCCGTTTTCATTGCGATTGTGGTTTGCTTTCGATTGCTTTTTGTTTGTCAGTTCATTGATGGATCCTGGAGCACTAGGCAAAGAGTTGCTGGTGGACAACCCACTGGAGACAGCGATCTCCAGGAAGCGAGCACCGACCAATGAGTTGACCATGTTGGCGGGCCAACCCATGGAGACGAAGAACTCCAAGAAACAAGCACTGGACAAAGAGTTGAGGACGTTGGCGGACGAACTCCTCAAAGAAAGTTGGAAGAACAGCAAGGGCCCCACCGTGCCTACCCCAGGAACTCTGATTGCCACCTATGTGAGGCTCAAGACCGAGTTTGAGGAGATATTCGCTATTGAGAAGTAGTATTCCCCTGGCAAGGTGATGGCCCCCATCGAGGACGAGGAGATGGCCCCAGGAGGGATGAGATCCCCCGGTGAGCCGCACAAGGTAAAAAATAATGGCTTATTACCATAGTTGTGGTTTTTGATTATTTGCAATGTGCTTGCTTTTTGATTATTTGCAATGTGCTTGCTAATATGTTAGGGTTGTGCAGGTGCCGGTGGTTGTCCTTGATGATTCCGATGTCGTGGCCCGTCCTATTGGCATCGCCCCGGAGATCGATTCCGATGCCGCTGTCCACCCTGTGGACCTCACCCCAGAGATCGATTCCGATGTTGCGGTCAGTCCTGTGGACATCGCCCTAGAAATCGATTCCCATGCCGCTGTCCGTGCTGTGGTCATTGCCCGAGAGATCGATGACAAGAAATAGTTGGTCGCGCTAATCCTTCAGGGTAGTTTGCATTGCCCTGTTTTTAATTACCAGAACGATGCGTTTTATCAAACCATCTTAGGGCTAGTGCACTGTCTTGTGTGGGTGGATCTTGCTACTTTTGTTTGATAGTGAATCATGCGATGAATCATGCGAACCCTCTCCGAGTTATGGAAACAGATGTATCCTCACCAGCTTTTGATGTAATATATGGCATGCTTAGATGTAAGTTTGAACTGTTTATCATATCAACAGGGCTTGTTTGATGATTCTGTTGGAAATATGCCCTAGAGGCAATAATAAATGGTTATTATTATATTTCTGTGTTCTTGATAATTGTCTATTATTCATGCTATAATTGTGTTATCCGGAAATTGTAATACACGTGTGAATATATAGACCACAACAAGTCCCTAGTGAGCCTCTAGTTGACTAGCTCATTGGTCAACAGATAGTCATGGTTTCCTGACTATGGGCATTGGATGTCATTGATAACGGGATCACATCATTAGGAGAATGATGTGATGGACAAGACCCAATTCTAAGCATAGCTCAAAGATCGTGTAGTTCGTTTAGCTAGAGCTTTTCCAAATGTCAAGTATCATTTCCTTAGACCATGAGATTGTGCAACTCCCGGATACCAAACGTCACAACGTAACTGGGTGCCTATAAAGGTGCACTACAGGTATCTCCGAAACTGTCTGTTGGGTTGGCACGAATCGAGACAGGGATTTGTCACTCCGTATGACGGAGAGGTATCTCTGGGCCCACTCGGTAATGCATCATCATAATGAGCTCAATGTAACCAAGTGTCTGGTCACGGGATCATGCATTATGGTATGAGTAAAGTGACTTGCCGGTAACGAGACTAAACGAGGTATTGGGATACCGACGATCGAGTCTCGGGCAAGTAACGTACCGATTGACAAAGGGAATTGAATACGAGGTTGTTTGAATCCTCGACATCGTGGTTCATCCGATGAGATCATCGAGGAGTATGTGGGAGCCAACATGGGTATCCAGATCCCGCTGTTGGTTATTGACCGGAGAGGCGTCTCGGTCATGTCTGCATATCTCCCGAACCCGTAGGGTCTACACACTTAAGGTTCGGTGACGCTAGGGTTGTAGAGATATTAGTATGCAGCAAATCGAAAGTTGTTCGGAGTCCCGGATGAGATCCCAGACATCACGAGGAGTTCCGGAATGGTCCGGAGGTGAAGAATTATATATAGGAAGTGCTGTTTCGGCCATCGGGAGAGTTTCGGGGGTCACCGGTATTGTACCGGGACCACCGGAAGGGTCCCGGGGGTCCACCGGGTGGGGCCACCTATCCCGGAGGGCCCCATGGGCTGAAGAGGGAGGGGAACCAGCCCCTGGTGGGCTGGTGCGCCCCCTCTTGGGCCCCCTGCGCCTAGGGTTGGGAACCCTAGGGGAGGGGCGCTTCCACTTGCCTTGGGGGGCAAGTTCCCCCCTTGGCTGCTGCCCCCCTAGGAGATCCAATCTCCTAGGGCCGGCGCCCCCCCTGGGGACCCTATATAAAGAGGGGGAGGGAAGGCAGCCACACCCTGCATCTTGGCGCCTCCCTTTCCCCTTGCTACACCTCTCCCTCCCGCAGACGCTTGGCGAAGCCCTACCGGATCCCTGCTACATCCACCACCACGCCGTCGTGCTGCTGGATCTTCATCAACTTCTCCTTCCCCCTTGCTGGATCAAGAAGGAGGAGACGTCACGCGGACCGTACGTGTGTTGAACGCGGAGGTGCCATCCGTTCGGCGCTAGGATCTCCGGTGATTTGGATCACGACGTGAACGACTCCCTCAACCCCGTTCTCTTGAACGCTTCCGCTCGCGATCTACAAGGGTATGTAGATGCACTCCCCTCTCTTGTTGCTGGATGAACTCATAGATTGATCTTGGTGAATGTAGGATTTTTTTTATTTTATGCAACGTTCCCCTACAGTGGTATCAGAGCTAGGTCTATGCGTAGTTCTCTTTGCACGAGTAGAACACAATTTGTTGTGGCGTAGATGTTGTTAACTTTCTTGCCACTACTAGTCTTATTTTGCTTCAGCGGTATTGTGGGATGAAGCGGCCCGGACCGACCTTACACGTACGCTTACGTGAGACAGGTTCCACCGACTGACATGCACTAGTTGCATAAGGTGGCTAGCGGGTGTCTGTCTCTCCCACTTTAGTTGGAGCGGATTCGATGAAAAGGGTCCTTATGAAGGGTAATAGAAGTTGACAAATCACGTTGTGGCTTAAACGTAGGTAAGAAAACGTTCTTGCTAGATCACCTATAGAAGCCACGTAAAAACTTGCAACAACAATTAGAGGACGTCTAACTTGTTTTTGCAGCAAGTGTTTTGTGATGTGATATGGCCAAAGTTGTGATGAATGATGAATGATATATATGTGATGTATGAGATCATGTTCTTGTAATAGGAATCACGACTTGCATGTCGATGAGTATGACAACCGGCAGGAGCCATATGAGTTGTCTTTATTTTTTGTATGACCTGCGTGTCATTGAAGAACGCCATGTAAACTACTTTACTTTATTGCTAAACGCGTTAGCCATAGAAGTAGAAGTAGTCATTGGCGTGACAACTTCATGAAGACACGATGATGGAGATCATGATGATGGAGATCATGGTGTCATGCCGGTGACGAAGATGATCATGGAGCCCTGAAGATGGAGATCAAAGGAGCTATATGATATTGGCCATATCATGTCACTATTATGATTGCATGTGATGTTTATCATGTTTTTCATCTTGTTTACTTAGAACGACGGTAGTAAGTAAGATGATCCCTCGTAATAATTTCAAGAAAAGTGTTCCCCCTAACTGTGCACCGTTGCGAAGGTTCGTTGTTCCGAAGCACCACGTGATGATCGGGTGTGATAGATCCTAACGTTCGAATACAACGGGTGTAAGCCAGATTTACACACGCAATACACTTAAGTTGACTTGATGAGCCTAGCATGTACAGACATGGACTCGGAACACGGAAGACCGAAAGGTTGAGCATGAGTCGTATAGAAGATACGATCAACATGAAGATGTTCACCGATGTTAACTAGTCCGTCTCACGTGATGATCGGACACGGCCTAGTTGACTCGGATCATGTTTCACTTAGATGACTAGAGGGATGTCTATCTAAGTGGGAGTTCATTAAAATAAGTTGATTAAGATGAACTTAATTATCATGAACTTAGTCTAAAATCTTTACAATATGTCTTGTAGATCAAATGGCCAACGCTCATGTCCACCTGAACTTCAACGCGTTCCTAGAGAAAACCAAGCTGAAAGACGATGGCAGCAACTATACGGATTGGGTCCGGAACCTGAGGATCATCCTCATAGCTGCCAAGAAAGATTATGTCCTAGAAGCACCACTAGGTGAAGCACCATTCCCAGAGAACCAAGACGTTATGAACGCTTGGCAGTCTCGTGCTGATGATTACTCCCTCGTTCAGTGTGGCATGCTTTACAGCTTAGAACCGGGGCTCCAAAAGAATTTTGAGCAACAAGGATCATATGAGATGTTCGAGGAGCTGAAAATGGTTTTCCAAGCTCATGCCCGGGTCGAGAGATATGAAGTCTCTGACAAGTTCTTTAGCTGTAAGATGGAGGAAAACAGTTCTGTTAGTGAGCACATACTCAAGATGTCTGGGTTGCACAACCGCTTGACTCAGCTGGGAGTTAATCTCCCGAATGACGCGGTAATTGACAGAATTCTCCAGTCGCTCCCACCAAGCTACAAGAGCTTTGTGATGAACTTCAATATGCAGGGGATGGAAAAGACCATTCCTGAGGTATATTCAATGCTGAAATCAGCAGAGGTAGCGATCAAAAAGGAACATCAAGTGTTGATGGTGAATAAAACCACTAAGTTCAAGAAGGGCAAGGGTAAGAAGAACTTCAAGAAGGACGGCAAGGAAGTTGCCGCGCCTGGTAAGCCAGTTGCCAGAAAGAAGTCAAGCAATGGACCCAAGCCTGAGACTGAGTGCTTTTATTGCAAGGGAAGTGGCCACTGGAAGCAGAACTGCCCCAAGTACTTAGCGGATAAGAAGGCCGGCAAAACCAAAGGTATATGTGCTATACATGTAATTGATGTGTACCATACCAGTGCTCGTAGTAGCTCCTAGGTATTTGATACCAGTGCAGGTGCTCATATTTGTAACTCAAAGCAGGAGCTGCGGAATAAGCGGAGACTGGCGAAGGATGAGGTGACGATGCGCATCGGGAATGGTTCCAAGGTCGATGTGATCGCCGTCGGCACGCTACCTCTACATTTACCTACGAGATTAGTTTTGAACCTCAATAATTGTTATTTAGTACCAGCTTTGAGCATGAACATTGTATCAGGATCTCGTTTAAGTCGAGATGGCTACTCATTTAAATCCGAGAATAATGGTTGTTCTATTTATATGAGTGATATGTTTTATGGTCATGCCCCGCTGGTGAATGGTTTATTCTTAATGAATCTCAAGCGTAATGTTACACATATTCATAGTGTGAATACCAAAAGATGTAAAGTTGATAACGATAGTCCCACATACTTGTGGCACTGCCGCCTTGGTCACATTGGTGTCAAGCGCATGAAGAAGCTCCATGCTGATGGACTTTTAGAGTCTCTAGATTATGAATCGTTTGACACATGCGAGCCATGCCTCATGGGCAAGATGACCAAGACTCCGTTCTCCGGAACAATGGAGCGAGCAACCAACTTGTTGGAAATCATACATACTGATGTGTGCGGTCCAATGAGCGTTGAGGCTCGCAGAGGATATCGTTATGTTCTCACTCTCACTGATGACTTCAGTAGATATGGGTATGTCTACTTGATGAAACACAAGTCTGAGACCTTTGAAAAGTTCAAGGAATTTCAGAATGAGGTAGAGAATCAACGTGACCGAAAGATAAAGTTCCTACGATTAGATCGTGGGGGAGAATATTTAAGTCACGAATTTGGTACGCACTTAAGAAACTGTGGAATCGTTTCACAACTCACGCCGCCTGGAACACCTCAGCGTAATGGTGTGTCCGAACGTCGTAATCGCACTCTATTGGATATGGTGCGATCGATGATGTCACTTACTGATTTACCGCTATCATTTTGGGGATACGCTCTAGAGACAGCTACATTCACTTTAAATAGGGCACCGTCTAAATCCGTTGAAACGACACCGTATGAATTATGGTTTGGGAAGAAACCTAAGTTGTCGTTTCTAAAAGTTTGGGGATGCGATGCTTATGTAAAGAAACTTCAACCTGAGAAGCTCGAACCCAAGTCGGAAAAATGCGTATTCATAGGATACCCTAAGGAAACCATAGGGTATACTTTCTACTTAAGATCCAAAGGCAAGATCTTTGTTGCCAAGAACGGGTCCTTTCTGGAGAAAGAGTTTCTCTCGAAAGAATTAAGTGGGAGGAAAGTAGAGCTTGATGAAGTACTGCCTCTTGAAACGGTGAGTAGCGCAACTCAGGAAAATGTTCCTGTGGTGCCTGCACCGACAAGAGACGGAGTTAATGATGATGATCAAGATACTTCGGATCAAGCTCCTACTGAACTTCGAAGATCCAGAAGGACACGTTCCGCACTAGAGTGGTACGGCAATCCTATCTTGGAAATCATGTTGT
Organism: Triticum timopheevii; assembly: GCA_963921465.1. Lineage (NCBI taxonomy): Eukaryota > Viridiplantae > Streptophyta > Magnoliopsida > Poales > Poaceae > Triticum > Triticum timopheevii. Next base: position 532,810,383 of record OY997264.1, read on the forward strand.
TGGACAATGGTGAACCTTCGAACTATGAAGAAGCGATGGCGGGCCCAGATTCCAACAAATGGCTTGAAGCCATGCAATCCGAGATAGGATCCATTTATGAAAACAAAGTGTGGACTTTGATAGACTTGCCCGATGATCGGCGAGCGATAGAAAACAAATGGATCTTTAAGAAAAAGACAGACGCAGATGGTAATGTCACCATATATAAAGCTCGACTTGTCGCTAAGGGTTATCGACAAGTTCAAGGGATTGACTACGATGAGACTTTCTCTCCCGTAGCGAAGCTAAAGTCCGTCCGAATCATGTTAGCAATTGCCGCATACTATGATTATGAGATATGGCAAATGGACGTCAAAACGGCTTTCCTTAATGGTCACCTTAAGGAAGAACTGTATATGATGCAGCCGGAAGGTTTTGTCGACCCTAAGAATGCTAACAAGGTATGCAAGCTCCAGCGCTCCATCTATGGGCTGGTGCAAGCATCTCGGAGTTGGAACATTCGCTTTAATGAGATGATTAAAGCATTTGGGTTTATGCAGACTTATGGAGAAGCCTGCGTTTACAAGAAAGTGAGTGGGAGCTCTGTAGCATTTCTCATATTATATGTGGATGACATACTTTTGATGGGAAATGATATAGAACTCTTGGACAGCATAAAGGCCTACTTGAATAAGTGTTTTTCAATGAAGGACCTTGGAGAAGTTGTTTACATATTAGGCATCAAAATCTATAGAGATAGATTGAGACGCCTCATAGGTCTTTCACAAAGCACATACCTTGATAAGATATTGAAGAAGTTCAATATGGATCAGTCCAAGAAGGGGTTATTGCCTGTGTTGCAAGGTGTGAAATTGAGCTCGGCTCAATGCCCGACCATGGCAGAAGATAAAGAAGAGATGAGTGTCATCCCCTATGCCTCAGCCATAGGGTCTATCATGTATGCCATGACCTGTACCAGACCTGATATAAACCTTGCCGTACGTTTGGTAGGAAGGTACCAAAGTAATCCCGGCAAGGAACACTGGACAGCGGTCAAGAACATACTTAAGTACCTGAAAAGGACTAAGGACATGTTTCTCGTATATGGAGGTGACAAAGAGCTCGTCATAAGGGTTACGTCGACGCTAGCTTCGACACAGATCTGGATGACTCGAAGTCACAAACCGGATACGTGTTTATTTTGAATGGTGGGGCAGTAAGCTGGTGCAGTTGCAAGCAGAGCGTCGTGGCGGGATCTACATGTGAAGCGGAGTACATGGCAGCCTTGGAGGCAGCACATGAAGCAATCTGGGTGAAGGAGTTCATCACCGACCTAGGAGTCATACCCAATGCGTCGGGGCCGAATACACTCTTCTGTGACAACACTGGAACTATTGCACTTGCCAAGGAGCCCAGGTTTCACAAGAAGACCAGGCACATCAAGCGTCGCTTCAACTCCATCCGTGAAAATGTTCAAGATGGAGACATAGATATTTGTAAAGTGCATACGGACTTGAATGTAGTAGATCCGTTGACTAAACCTCTCCCTAGAGCAAAACATGATCAACACCAGGACGCAATGGGTGTTCGATACATCACAATCTAACTAGATTATTGACTCTAGTGCAAGTGGGAGACTGTTGGAAATATGCCCTAGAGGCAATAATAAATGGTTATTATTATATTTCTGTGTTCATGATAATTGTCTATTATTCATGCTATAATTGTGTTATCCGGAAATCGTAATACACGTGTGAATATATAGACCACAACAAGTCCCTAGTGAGCCTCTAGTTGACTAGCTCGTTGATCAACAGATAGTCATGGTTTCCTGACTATGGGCATTGGATGTCATTGATAACGGGATCACATCATTAGGAGAATGATGTGATGGACAAGACCCAATTCTAAGCATAGCTCAAAGATCGTGTAGTTCGTTTAGCTAGAGCTTTTCCAAATGTCAAGTATCATTTCCTTAGACCATGAGATTGTGCAACTCCCGGATACCGTAGGAGTGCTTTGGGTGTACCAAACGTCACAACGTAACTGGGTGGCTATAAAGGTGCACTACAGGTATCTCCGAAAGTGTCTGTTGGGTTGGCACGAATCGAGACTGGGATTTGTCACTCCGTATGATGGAGAGGTATCTCTGGGACCACTCGGTAATGCATCATCATAATGAGCTCAATGTGACCAAGTGTCTGGTCACGGGATCACGCATTACGGTACGAGTAAAGTGACTTGTCGGTAACGAGACTAAACGAGGTATTGGGATACCGATGATCGAGTCTCGGGCAAGTAACATATCGATTGACAAAGGGAATTGAATACAGGGTTGTTTGAATCCTTGACATCGTGGTTCATCCGATGAGATCATTGAGGAGTATGTGGGAGCCAACATGGGTATCCAAATCCTGCTGTTGGTTATTGACCGGAGAGGCGTCTCGGTCATGTCTGCATATCTCTCGAACCCGTAGGGTCTACACACTTAAGGTTCGGTGATGTTAGGGTTGTAGAGATATTAGTATGCAGCAAACTGAAAGTTGTTCGGAGTCCCAGATGAGATCCCGGACGTCACGAGGAGTTCAGGAATGGTCCGGAGGTGAAGAATTATATATAGGAAGTGCTGTTTCGGCCATCGGGAGAGTTTCGGGGGTCACCGGTATTTTACCGGGACCACCGAAAGGGTCCCGGTGGTCCATCGGGTGGGGCCACCTATCCCGGAGGGCCCCATGGGCTGAAGTGGGAGGGGAACCAGCCCCTGGTGGGCTGGTGCGCCCCCCCTTGCCCCCCCTGCGCCTAGGGTTGGGAACCCTAGGGGAGGGGGCGCCTCCACTTGCCTTGGGGGGCAAGTTCCCCCTTGGCCGCCGCCCCCCTAGGAGATCCCATCTCCTAGGGCCGGTGCCCCCCTGGGGACCCTATATAAAGAGGGGGAGGAAGGGCAGCCACACCCTGCATCTTGGCGCCTCCCTTTCCCCTTGCTACACCTCTCCCTCCCGCAGACGCTTGGCGAAGCCCTGCCGGATCCCTGCTGCATCCACCACCACGCCGCCGTGCTGCTGGATCTTCATCAACCTCTCCTCCCCCATTGCTGGATCAAGAAGGAGGAGACGTCACGCTGACCGTACGTGTGTTGAACGCGGAGGTGCCGTCCGTTTGGCACTAGGATCTCTGGTGATTTGGATCACGACGTGAACGACTCCCTCAACCCCGTTCTCTTGAACGCTTCCGCTCGTGATCTACAAGGGTATGTAGATGCACTCCCCTCTCTTGTTGCTGGATGAACTCATAGATTGATCTTGGTGAACGTAGGAAAATTTTTATTTTATGCAACATTCCCCTACAGATTCTTGGTGTTAGTAGGCTAGCTACAGTGCGAGCTATAGTACTTGCAAAACACTCACCGAAGAGAGACGTTGGGGCTGATGAGCTAGTGGTACGCTTATACTTATCCCTCATCGATCGACCAATAGCCCTAGCTCCTAAAATTGTAGGCTTAGCGATCGATTAGACAATAGTCGACATACATTCAGGCCTCATTTGGTTCATAGGGTAGGAAAATCATAGCAAAAGTACAGAGAAGGTGCAACACAAAATCATAGCAGTGCAGAGACGTACTCCCTCCGTTCCAAAATAGATGACCTAGGTGGGCTAGTTTGGCCTAGTGGGTTTCAGTGATATGACGTGGTACAGTGCCGTCCAGTCTTCGCGTGTGGTAGCAGTATTGCGGGTACAGTAAGTTTTCTTGAAGAAGCGGAATTCAACGAAGTCATGATGGTTCCTTCATCCGAACAACTTACAGTGGGAAAGGTTGGGCCTGCGATACGACCGGGGTAGACCAGGATAATTTTGTGCATGGTAGGTGGACCAGGATGGTCGACGTCCCACTTGTCGGCGAATGAAAGTATTCTTTCTGATATAGAGGACGAGCAACGAGTATTCATTATTTATTTTTGATGAAAGCTATTGTCTCCACTGTTACTCCTTGACTTTGTCAATGCCTCTCTCTCCTCCACATAAGCGGGGACTACTTGCTATGCATGCAGCGGGAAGCTGGCGTCTCGAGGGGCCAGGGCGGTGAGAGCGGGCTCCGGGAGCGGTCCGGACTCCAGCATGTCCCACCTCACATTATCACCATATATTTCTTGGAGTCCGTGTGCGGCGGGCAGGCGATCTCTTCTCCCTCCCTCGTTTCTCTCTTCTCAGCCGACGCCCATCGAGTGATTAGATTTCGGCTATCGACGGTTTATTCAATTACGGTCCCACATGTCAGTGAAATTGCAAGACAACGCGTGTCCCCTCTGGTGAGCGGCGTGCGAGCCGGACTGTCGGGGTTGTGACGCGTACGAGTTGTAAGTGTGCCGCCTTTTCGCGCGATCAATCGATAGAAATCCAGAACAAAATGACGAGGGCGGTGCTTTCCCGCTCGTTAGGCGGGCTAGTTCGAGTGATATGACGTGCTACAGTGCCGTCCACTTGCTCCATTTTTATGTAAGCAAGAGTTTACACTCTTACGCGGGAGGAGTGCGAAACACCGCGGATCTGATTTTGATCGAGGGATAACTATTCCCTGCCAAATAATGGAGGATTCAGCTCAAAAAAAATAATGGAGGATTGTTAGCGATTATAGCATGATAGTTAGGGCATCTCCAGCGCTGGCCCGCAAATTTACACCGGCATATGTCCGAGGACACTGATGGATGCCATCCGATGCTGCCCGCATACCTTTCGACAACTATATGAACTAACCAGACGAAATTCGTGCAAACAAAGCAAATTTCAAATTAACCGGATGAAACTAACCGGATGAAATTCATTACATTTCGAAAACTTTTCCTACAAACTGGACGAAATTCATTACATATTTCGCACAAACCATACTAAACCTACTGTAAACCTAATCTAAACGATCTCCGGCGCCCGACCACCATGTCCGGCCATGAACCGGAGAAAGCCGGCCATTGCCTTTGCCTCCTCCTCATCCGCCTCGATAACCTCCTCCTCCGGCCGGAGCAGAAGGTTATGAAGATTTCCACCTCCACGTCGCCGTCAAGCGGCTAATCGGCCGTCGATGTTTACCCCACCAAGCTTGGCATCGACTGAGTGGAGTAGCGGTGGCCTTCCCGGGACCAGAGCAGCGGCGACCTACCGTGTACTACTCTTCCTCGCTGTCGGCTGCGCCCACGCACGCGCGCCGGCTTCGTGGTCATGGCGGCGGAGGGCGGCCCGGGGGTGCCGGCAATCTCCTTCGTTTGCTCCTGCGATAGTATGTCAAAGAGAGCTTTGGAGCGCGCCCGGAGCGGAGCCGCCGATGTCCCTCGTCTGCTCCTACGATAGTACGTCCAAGAGAGCTTCAGAGCGCCAGGAGGCCATGGTTGAAGTGGTGCTGACAGAAGGAAGGGACCGGAGGAGAATAAGTGTGGGTCTTTGGCTATGGCTGGGAGCTAGGGCTCAAGTTAATATAGCGGGCGAATGGCAATGAGCCGCGGCAGACGGATGGACAACTGGCGCCGGAGTAGGTTCGTCGGGCGTGAATGCGGACGCTGCTTCAGTGACTTAACTGCAGATGCGTTTGGGTTACTGACATGTGGGCCCAACGGGCGTCTAGCCCGCATGTCAGTGACACACCAATTGCACATGCAGTTAAGTCCGATGAATGCGGCATTGACATTCTGGAGAGACGGCGACAGTTTCAGGCAGGAAGCGTGCGCTAGCGCTGGAAGGGGTTTCGGTGTGCAGTGGCACTAAGATCGGTCCTCGCGATAGTACATACTCCGTACCATACTACCATAGTACCCTCTCTAGCTTAGGCTGTTTTATAGATTGTCGTTGTGATGGACGATATACATGAGCAAGGCGGTTCGAGTATGACCGTTGGTGTTGAGCCAGGTGAATACATGCTCGGCGTTCGCATGGGCCTCCATCAAACGTCTAAACAGTAATGTCTGGCACCACCGGGGCGCGCAGGTGATGGGCTCGCCGTTTGCGTTGCGCCATGAGCAGGACTTTGATTTAGAGGGCGACATGCATGCATTAGCATGCTTTGACAGCGTGAGCGTGAGTGTCTGACGCAAAGTATTTCATTTTCATTTGGCTGACGAGGGTGTGTTGCAGCGACGAGTCCGTGGTTTGATTCCCCACATACGCATAATTTTGGTTTTTACAGTATTTCTTTCTCCATTCACAGGTAGGCCCGCGTAGATAGATAAAGAACACGAGCTGATCAGGTGCATGCGGACTGTTTGACTGGTCAACCATACAAATACGGAGCTATACGCTGAGCCAGCGACTGTATAATCACCATATCTCGTATACAATGATCAAAGTGAGCTATCAAGACAAGTTCTATGACCGCCAATGCATTTTACTCGGTAATAAATGACCAGGATTGAAGGGGAATCCTAATTTGCTTCGTCTTCTGTCCCTGAGCTCTTGACAAACCAATGCACTATACGGTTGTCCGGCCACTCCACCCCAGAGCTCTCACCAAGCGTCGTTCATGCCACCGCGCCGCACACTAACCGGTAAGGCAGCGATGGCATCCCGCCGCGCCGAGTTCCTCGCCGCCCACGAACGCACACAAAATGGTAAGGAAGCGATGGCATCCCGGCGTGCCGAGTTCATCGCCGCTCGCGACCTCACAACTATGTGGGAGGAATTTGAAGATGCCAAGGCCGAATGGGCGGTAGAGCAAGAGGTGGCCAAAGCCGCACAGAGGGAGCGGAAAAGTCAGAAAGCACTCAAGAAAAGAGAGGCCCGCCGCCACAAGAAAGAAAAGGACGCACGCGCTGTTGTGGAGAGGTTGGCGGAGATCCAAGCACGGTGGGGTGTCGCCGACAAAGCCGGGAAGGAGAACGACGACGTCTGGCCAGCATGTGAGAAGTAGTAGTACTAGTAGTTAGTGTGTGTGTCTATGTCTGAGTACGAGCATGTACCAGTACTACTAGTTACTACTGTAGTTTTTAGAGGAAATTACCAGTACATTAGCCTAGACTAAATGGAAAAATTCCTATCCTATGCATCAAATGGCATCTCTTTCTCTACAGGAATTGAGATGCATGTCATCTCACTTCCTATGATTTTCATATTCCTACCCTATGAATGAAAGGAGGCCTCTGTTAGAGTAAATACTGTAGCAAGCAGTACTGCTGGTACAGTAGTTTTCTTCAAGAAGCGGAATTCAACGAAGTCATGATGGTTCCTTCGTCCGAGCAACTTCAAAGTGGGAAGTGGGCCTGTGATTTGACGGCTCATTAGTCATTGTTACTGCGGCGCGACGACCTGGGTGACTCTCCCTTGGAGTTCTGCGTGCATGGAAAGTGGACCAGGATGGTCGACGTCCCACATGTTGGCGAACGGAAGTACTCCCTCCATCTAGGTGAATAAGTCATCTTAGATTGTGCACCATGACCAAGGTGGAGAGGAAAACAAGAGAACTGAATGTTTATTTGCTAATTAATATCATTGCATGCAACAAACTGACCGCTGCATGTCATGTTTGATAGTCTCAAGTCATTAAAAGCATACATGCCCCACATCTCTTGTTGGTTGATTCCTTTATTTATGTCAAAAAATAAGAAACAACGTGAGAGTTAATGCACCGCACCTATGTGTTTTGGGACTATTTGATTTTCATAAGATGACTTACTCACCTAGACGGAGGGAGTATTGTTTCCGATATCGAGGAGCAAGGAAACCACGTGGTATAGTATCACTGCTGATTGGTTCGCAAAAAAATAGTATCACTGCCGATTTAGAATTATTTTTTATTTCTGATGAATGCTAGCGTTTCAACTCTTACGACGAAGGGTGCCAAACACGGCACGTGCTGGATGTCCCACACGTCAGCGAAAGGAGTGGGACATGAACAGCGTGGTAGAGCCCAGCGTAAAACAACAGCGTGGTAGAGCGTCTCCACTTCTTCCACTTTTGGGTCGGGGACCACACATAGTAGTACTTAGTGGTACAAACGATAGAAAGTGCGACCTGGAGAGAAAGACACGTCAAGTTGGAAGGTCTCGCGGCATACACGTAAACAAATATAAAAGTTAATATGTGCCTCCAACTAATATAGTAGTAGTAGAGTACTTAGGCACGTACTCCATAACATCACCGTGCATTGCACGTACAACATTTAGTGGTAGTACGTAGTAAGAGACAAATGCCGCCCAAGAGTTCTCTTCTCGACCTACTTTTGGGTGTTTGGTAGAGTGTATGGAGGGTGCATGAGTCCACACTAGTTTAGCACAAATACACTAGAAGCATGCATGAAGAGAGCGTGCATGAAGAGGGGTGTTGAGTTGAGCATGCATGAAGAGGGAACAACTATGCTGAGATGAGAACGCAACCAAACACACCCTGTATGCCACGCATGTTCATACCATTTGTGCCTTTCTACTTCACTTACTGCGCTACATTACTCAGGTTCATACGTCCACTCCTGGGTACATGTCCGTCTCATAGTTCCAGTGCCACGTGTTCTTCATATAGATGGAACAATCATTGCATAACATGTGCGCCTTGATGCTAGATGTCTCGCGTGTTGGTAAAAGGATGAACAAAGCTCACGTAAAAAAATAGAGTGGAAGAACATAGATTCCGGACGATCGAGAAGGAGCAAGGAACCTCGTGGTGGAGCGTCTGCACTCATAATATTTAATATTATTCAGCGATATAAAATTAACCAATCATCTCCATAGTGGACTGGAAGAGTATGAAAAACGGCAGCCCAGTATAGTTACATCATACTAGTACATGGCTAACCCATGCTATCACCATATTTCTTGGCTTCCGTGCGACACCTATCTCTAGTTAATCCAGCAGCCTGTATCGCCTCTCCCTCCTCGTCTCTATCAAAGTGCGGCGGGCTGGCGTTTCTGCCGTCTATTGAGGTCGGTTAACTATCACATGTTAGCGACATGCCAAGAGCATTCTAAGAAAAATTCCTTTCACGTTCCATTTTCAAAAAGAAAAAAATCCTTTCACGTACTAATTTGCCTGTATGCTTTGAGCAACTTGCATGTCCTATACTGCTCCTGTTTGATACTCTAACTTAGCAAGAGGTTAGACTAACTCATGACTAACCCTGAACTAACTATAGCCAAAGAGGTGTTTGGGTGACAAGGTTAGATTGACAATAAATGCACTTCATGGAGAGAGAAAAGTGATTTTTCAGTGGTCACAATGATAACTATCTCCAGTTAGCACCTCTTGGGTGGGATAATTTTTTTTGGTGGGTTCGGTGCAACTTGCTCCAATTTAAACCCTCATGCTTGGATACTTTAGGGCTATTTGAGCCCCAACTAGCTCAAACTAACTCTAACCCATGGATCCAAACAGGGCCTATGGCCAGTCTCGACGCAGAGCAGTCGCGTGCAGCGGGAAGCGGCGCTCTCTCGGCCGTCGTGCCACTTCAAAGCCGGCGCCAGTGAGAGGTCGCCTCCGCTCTGGCCGGGCATTAATGCGGCACTGGCGCTCCAGGGCGACGCAGACCGTTTCACGCGGGAAGCGCGCGCTGGCAAGGGAGTATAGGTTTTGAACCGTTTCAGGTGTAGTAGTAATGGTAGTTTGCAAAACTACTCAATTATTGCACTCAGTTTCCTAAGAAATTGTGGTAAAAAAAGTTACTCCACAGCCCGCTTCCCTTCTCCTTCCTGCTCGTGATTTACGTTGCCATGTTAACGTGGTTGTGTCAAAAAAATGTCACTTCCTGCTCGTGATTTGCGTTATATAATTACAAGCAAGATTCTCGTGCATTGCACGGAACATCAATATGTATTTTTTTACAAAACACCTGTTGTGATTGACCCATGCAGGAGTAATCCCATGTGTAAAAACTAATGATATCTCGAGAATTTTATCGGAAAACTGGTATCTCGAGAATGTCATCGAAAAAATGAAAGATGAGAGATAAGGCGAGGAGGAGTGGAGCGTGGTGGTGACTGGTGGTCGGAATGGGCGGAGGCGTGGGGATGGACGGCGCCGGCAGGCGGCAGCGGCCACCATGCATGGTAGATTGTTCCAGAGACTTATTCCTTTTTTAATTGCTGAGCAATGAGGTTGCGGGAGATAATGATGTGGAGAGAGGTGCGGGTATCTTTTGTAAAATTATCATAGTTTGCTTCCTATCCGTCAGATATAGATCATACGGTCTGTATTACAAGATGGCAGGCACACCATCATCGCCAACTCATTTTTTATAAGGATACAAATGATACGTTTGCTGACTACTAAAGTAAAGTGGAATCTGTCCATGTTATGCAAGTAAATAAAGGTGATTGTTTATCATACGGGTAAGGTTGGATGAAGGGTGGTAGGAACAAATGCTCCGCCTAGAGCATGTGTGTGTGAGATGGAGTCTTAGTGTGTGTGTGGTGTGTGTGTACATGTGTGTGTGTGTGTGTGTGAGAGAGAGAGAGAGGAGAGAGAGATGGAGTCTTAGTTTGTGTGTGTGTGTGAGAGAGAGAGATAGAGAGGAGAGAGAGAGATGGAGTCTTAGTTTGTGTGTGTGTGTGTGAGAGAGAGAGAGAGATGGAGTCTAAGTGTGTGTGTGTGGGGGGGGGTGCGTGTGTGTGTGTGTGTGTTTGTGTGTGTGTGTGAGAGAGAGAGAGAGAGAGATGGAGTCTTAGTGTGTGTGTGTGGGGGGGGTGCGCGCGCGTGCATGTGTGTCGCGGGGTCCTCTGTGGCAGATGTAATTTAAGTGTGCATGGCTTCATCATAGAGAGGTGATGTGTGTGGCAGAGGCCACCAACGATGGGGTGCGAGAGAGAAAATGCCCGTAGGGAGGGAAGAGAAGGTGCGTGCGTGTGAGAGGAGTCGACATCGAGAGAATGTGTTTGTTCGGGAGACACCAAGGAAGACTACTATATATTGATGGTGCATGTAGGCGGGAATTAAACAAAGGGATGGTCTTATTGGTTTCGGGGATATAGGGGAAGAGTGAGAGGCGCGCGCGGGGGGGGGGGGGGGTGTAGCTAGAAGGAGATTGTTAAGTGTGAGTGTGTGTTTTGCCCATCCAGGAGGAAGTTATGTGCACAAAAGAGGAGAACGATTTGATGTGGCGTTAGGATTGAGGGTAATTAACTACGTATGGAGACATAGAGACCTTGAACGTGCATGTGTGAGAGGTATACATGTATACGTGGGATGTGTGTGTGTGTGTGTGTGCGCGCACATGATCAAGATAAAAGAAAGAAGACATAAGTCCTAAGATCAATGACATGGGAGAGACGGATCGGTATGACAATATGCATGCATGTGAGAATGCAGGGAAGAAGGCCCGACAATTGAGCATGTGTTTTTGTCTTAAGAGATAGTGGCGTGGGCTGGAGCATGCATCTATGGCGAGCAGAGGGGGTGAGGCGCAACGATTGTGCAAAAGAGATCAACCTATAAATGCATATGTATGGATAGACATATATAGTGTGGGTGATAGAAAGCAAGACTCCGCGCGAGAAAGAAATGTTGACGGAGAAACTACAGATAGATACAGAGTTGGAGATGCTAGCTAGAGAGACATCCGTTAGTTTGGGTGTCAGAGATGACCGTCGGGTGGTTCAAAGGGTAAAGTTATATGTGTGTGTGAGAAGGCACTTGACTGCATGTAGAGAGAAACATATGTAGTGTGCGTGAGAGGAATCAAGAGTGAGGGCGAGAAAGAAGGTTGATGGAGAAACAAATAAATAGAAAGATAAAGATGCTAGCTAGTGTGCGCTAGAGATAGGAGTCGAGTGGATCAGAAGGCTGGGTTATGTGTGTGGGTGTGAGAGAGATAGAGAGAGGGTGCATGTGAGTCACATACAAACATATATCAGAGAGAAATGAGATCCAGAGAGACGGAGTTTTGTGTCTGCGAGAGAGAAAGATATTTCACAACAAGAGTGATAGCTAGAGAGACATATGAGGGAACGCAAGATATCTCTAGGGAGAGAGGGTGTGTTTGAGCGACATACAAGAGAACAATGGAGAAATATGAGACCCTGGGAGACAGAGTTTGTGTTTGTGTGTGAGAAAGAGATATTGAAGAGCAAGAGTTGTAGGTTCTCATATCTAAGGAGCGAAAGACATCTCTGTATGAGGGGTGTGCGAGTGGCACACATGGGAATAGTTGAGAGAAATGAGACCCCGGGAGACAAAGTTTTGTGTTTGTGTGAGAGAAAGAGATTCCACATGGAGAATCATAGCTAGAGACACATAGCAGGGAGTGAGATATACTGAGAGAGAGATAGAGTGATGAATGTCGAGGGAGAGAGTACCGTCAGTGTGTTACGAAGATAAAAGATCATTGTCGACATACAGGTAGCACGAGAGATGCCTAAGAGACAATGAACACGTATAGGTCCAGAGAGATAGTCCTATATAAGCATGAGTGATAGCTATATGAGACGAATATCTGGATTAAAGGGGATTCAAATATTTAAACTGGAGATCACGACATCGATAATATCATAACACAAATTGGTGTATCAAACATGCATATTCATTTGAATTTGGGCACACGTGTAATGTTATATAGTTTATCAATATTGGTGATCCATAGATTCTTCAATTACAAACAATGCATGGTTTATATGCAATTAATGTCTAAACGGGATTACACTATATGTTGCGTGTGTGAAACACATTATACATGTTTGAGAAGTTAAAAAAAACCGCATGAAACACACATTAATTGGAGACAGTTAGCGAGGAATGCATACATTGGATTTCAACATAAAGTGGTTTCAAATATTTGAAAATCCAAATTGATGGATACAACCTTATGAATCTGAGATCATGCCATTTGTAAACCATATTTATGTATAAATGGTGTTGTGCTTTTGGAAGTATATATAAAAAAATGATGTATATAGAATGTAATTCCAATTGAAAATGGATCCCGCCCGAAAAAATAGTAGAATACAGACGGATTCGAATTGAGTTGGCACGGTAAATGTGCACTGTGCAAAATTTGAACGAAGCGGGGAAAGTCGCAGTAACCGCCCGAAACCAAAATTTGCGAGATGGAAATCACTACTGCCTATCCCTGCCGCGCAAAGCCTATCTGCTGGATTTCTATAGGTTTCGATAGGGGTAGGTTTGTAATTTCACCCAAATGTGACGTAACCGCCTCTCACCCGGATTCATACACGGTGGGCACCAAAATACAATGTGCCCTCGGCCGAAATCGACTCCCTCCCCGATTCATAGTCATACACGGTGGGCGCCAAAAACAAACTCTCGTCGGCAAATATTCGGTGTATGCGAGATTACCATCCTATGCCCAACCGACTAATGTTGCTGTGATGTAGTAGAAATTTGAAACGGGGGCTAAGTTTGTAAATTTCCTCGCATTTGAGACAAGCGCGCCCTGAATACATGGTTTCCCCCTTCCTCTCTACCTCCCTTTTCCCCATTCGTACTCCGTGGGCGCCAAAACACCCTCTCCACCCCACCCTCCTCCATCCGCCGCCGTCCGCCACCCCATCGACCACCGTCCTCCTCCACCATGCCGGAGCTGATACCCCGACGCCGCCGTCCATTACAAGAGATCGACCTCTCTCATCCACGCCTTCAGACCGGGATCCTTGCATCTCGTCCTCTCGCTTCATCCCCGCCATCGTCCACCTTGCCAGCACCGCTCCTACGACCATCTCGTCCACCGCACCCCGCCGCCATCGTCTGCCCTCCTAGATCTGCTTCCACGCCGCCGACAGCTATCGCTACCGCAGCACCGTCAAATTCTAAGCAGATGCGTACACGGCGCCGCACCAGAGGCGGTACTCTTTCGTATCTGCTCAACTTATTTATTGTAGCAAGAAAATAGATCGCCACTGCTTTACTCTGATTTCTTGTCTTGGTTGCGAAGTTGCCTTTGTCCGGTTTGCACCTTCAGATTCGCCATGGCACGCTCAACACTATACTCCCAATGCTTATGGTTTTCCCCTTTTATATTCCACACTAGTTAAATCACAGTAGACTAAATTTCAAAATTGGGTCAGTCGATTTTTCAGAGCTCGCCGGAGTTTGCCGGTGCGATCCAAGGGGCTCGGGTGGTTGTGGGGCCTCATAGAACGAAGAAAACTCGACACGGGTGGGGGTTGGGGGTGGCGGAGGAACACAGGCGGTGGGGGCCGGTGGTCCGGCCGGCGGCCCGTGCGGTGTTCTGTATGGGAAGAATCAGAAACGAGGAAGAAGAAGGGTTAGGAAACGTAGGATCTTCATCCAACCGCCTGAAATGGTCCAGAGATAGTTGGGAGTTGCATTCTTAATGCGCTCTGGTTCATCATGTGTGGGCACTGCGCAACCAACATTTTATTATCCACCCCACCCTCCTCCATCCGCCGCCGTCCGCCACCCCATCCACCACCGTCCTCCTCCACCATGCCGGAGCTGATACCCCGACGCCGCCGTCCATTACAAGAGATCGACCTCTCTCATCCACGCCTTCAGACCGGGATCCTTGCATCTCGTCCTCTCGCTTCATCCCCGCCATCGTCCACCTTGCCAGCACCGCTCCTACGACCATCTCGTCCACCGCACCCCGCCGCCATCGTCTGCCCTCCTAGATCTGCTTCCACGCCGCCGACAGCTATCGCTACCGCAGCACCGTCAAATTCTCAGCAGATGCGTACATGGCGCCGCACCAGAGGCGGTACTCTTTCGTATCTGCTCAACTTATTTATTGTAGCAAGAAAATAGATCGCCACTGCTTTACTCTGATTTCTTGTCTTGGTTGCGAAGTTGCCTTTGTCCGGTTTGCACCTTCAGATTCGCCATGGCACGCTCAATACTATACTCCCAATGCTTATGGTTTTCCCCTTTTATATTCCACACTAGTTAAATCACAGTAGACTAAATTTCAAAATTGGGTCAGTCGATTTTTCAGAGCTCGCCGGAGTTTGCAGGTGCGATCCAAGGGGCTCGGGTGGTTGTGGGGCCTCATAGAACGAAGAAAACTCGACACGGGTGGGGGTTGGGGGTGGCGGAGGAACACAGGCGGTGGGGGCCGGTGGTCCGGCCGGCGGCCCGTGCGGTGTTCTGTATGGGAAGAATCAGAAATGAGGAAGAAGAAGGGTTAGGAAACGTAGGATCTTCATCCAACCGCCTGAAATGGTCCAGAGATAGTTGGGAGTTGCATTCTTAATGCGCTCTGGTTCATCATGTGTGGGCACTGCGCAACCAACATTTTATTATCCAAAATCTGCTTGCTCTTCTTTACCATGTTCGATAGTGCTGGCCTGTACGTGATCGATAGGCTTTCAATTACTAGCGGCAATACAACACCATATTTTCAAGCCAGTTCCACTTTCCCGATTTATATATCGTGGTTATGGTGTACCCCTGTTATGTACACTATGATCTGCCTAGTTGCTGTGTGCTCTTGTTATCATGGTTTGGCAATAAACTCTCTATACAGTATATTATGAACCTATCATCTGCCAACTATCCTTACTTCTGGAGCCTATTTTTTGTGTACTTGTGCCAGATTATATAAATGCACGCACGATATTACAGCACACATGAGCTCTCTCATCAGAATCCAGTGATAGCACATAAGTGTTTACAGGGGCGCCCCTATATTAGAATATCATCTGCATTACAAAGATAATCTCACAACTATTTATGTTTTCATGGTTCTCAGATATTATACGCAATTACAGTGAATATCAGAATCCGCGCATCAGAAGAATATTGTGGAACACCGCAATGACTTACAAAATTGGCACCAAGGGATTGAGTGCCATTCTGGAAGCAATGAAACTCGTACGCTCCCCACCTGTTGATTCTTGTTCAGAATATCATCCTAATGACTATTCTAACCTCGAGGAGTCAAAGGCAGATGGCCTGTCCTGTTCACCCATCAAGGTGCCTGTTCTAATTTGGCAAGGTTTTATTGATTGCGCGTATCTTGCATATGTTGTCTTGCATTTCTTCTACTTTGTTGCACCACCATCTACTTAGTTTACTCATCGTATAACTCGAGATGCCATGCCCATCCATTATCAATACATATTCCATCTGTCGTCATACCATATTTTTCCACTCAAATGCTGTTCTTGTGCATCAGACATCAAAAAGGAAGAGGGTGATTGCCGAACCTGAAGGAGCACCAGCAAAGTCCTTGAAGAACGTGGTGGTGCCGGAGAAATCAGACAGCGCCCCACTTATATTGGTTGTACAACTAGTGACACAAACATAGGACTGACTCCAGCAGACTGTACCCATACTTCACTGGCCACACCACTAGCCCCACCACACAGGACCTGCACTCCAGCAAAAGTTATACCGATTTCATTTGCCATAGCACCAGCCATACCACAGAAAAATCCCACTCCAGGAAAAATAACAGCAAGTCCACCAGCCGAAGACCTATCCCAACTACAGAGACGGCCAATTCCTGCAGATTGGAACCCCATTCCATTTATTCCCAGTTTAAAATACAATGCTTTCAATGTTGTTAGGGACTACGTGCATATATTCCCATCATGGGAAGATTATAGTGAAGACAAACACCATTTTCACATCTTCCTGTCCAACTTACGTGTAAGTGCTATTATTCATGGTTATTATTTTCCTGTTTTCTGCTGATCGAACACATCAATGATTTACATTACATTGTTGTAACTAGGTGAGGGTCAATCTGGATAGTCATGACGAGCAAAGCTTGCTTGTGCTTTTCAAGGAAGCATTGCAGCAGTATCGGTGTTACCTGAGGAAATCACACTTTGATGGCAAGTCTATAAACGAATTTCCGGTGAAGTCTCCTGTGCTAAATTTAGAAGACATTGAATGGAAAAACCTTGTTATGCACTGGTCTCATTCCTAGGATGAGGTACTGTCTATGAAATCACATGACAATTTGAACTTCTACTTTTCCGCATGTGCCTTACGGATCTTTTTTGCAGGAAATCAGCTCGAAGAAGAATTCCGGTTTGAAAAGAACGACAGGATATCGCAAATATGCTGCCCGCTGCTTTGCTCTTGTTAGTACCTGTTGTCCTGTATCACTGTACTTGCATACATACCTGGTTCATTATGTGATAGCAGTTTGCATGATAGCTTACTTATCAATTGTTCACTCCAAATTATCTGATCTGTATGAATGGTTACATTAGTGTAGAATATATCCAATGCAAATGAATTTTTTTAGCTCTGCATTGTTCTTGTAAGTACATGCTGTCCTTTATCAGTGTACTTATATTGACAGGTAGTTGTTCATGTACCATCACTCTGCAGCTTATTTTCCTTTGCCCTCCATTTTCTACACATCAGATTTATATTTACTCTAACCATAAGGTTGGTACTGAAGAAGTTTAGCTGTGCATTGCTCTTGGTTGTGCCCTTTTGCCTGTATCACTGCACATACATTTATAGCTACTTGGTTATGTAGCATCACTCTTCATCTTATCTTAAATATTCTCCATTTTTTCGTATATTATGACATCTATATTTACTCTTAACAAAATGTAGAATAAAGGCAATGCTTATGAAGAAGATTCTATGCTAAACTTCTTGAATTGCCCCCCCCCCCATCAGCATGGACAAGGGCTTTATAGAGCCTGTCTTCACCAGTAATGTAAGTTTGTCCTTCTCAAGCCTTCAAACTTTGTTGTGTATATTTGGTTAGGCATGACTGCAACAGCTGTTTATTTTTGGTGTTTGCATCAAATTGCATGTTTAAAGTTTATTATGTAGTTCATAAACAAAAGTTTGTCCTTCTCAATTTAAGTTTTCAGTTGTACAACCAAGTTCCTTCTTCATACCGTGTAAATTAAACTATACAAAGCAAGTGATCTTCTTTTTCACTGCATGTATGCTTCTGTTCTTCATCCGTAATACAGTGGTGTGGCGAACCTACCCACTACAGCACAATGTCATATTCTGCAATGTCTTAACTATGAACAATGTCATATCATTCTACTATTATTTAAACCGTCTCTTTATTTGCCAATCTGAAATGGGATAAATTGACAGCACACTAACCATTGATACTTATGAGTTCTTGATCTGTAATCCAGTGGTGTCGTGAAGTTGCCAACTCCTTCACAATGTCATTTCCTACCATGTCTTGACCTGCACAATACCATATTGTGTTAATGCAATTTTAAACTGTGTCACTTTATTCGTCAGTAAGAAATGTGATGAATTGTCAGCACTGATACTTTTATGTGCAAAACCTGTCATCTGTCTGCTTGTTTATCTTTCAGAGTGAGGAAGATATAAGTGTTGAACAAGCGCAGTCTCATCATCTTGCTCAGCTGCTTGCGCTGCAGTTCCCCAGTAGGGCTAACCTTTCTTGAACTCTATTGAAGTGTTGTCGGTTTTGTATATTATTTTGTCGGCGTGTTTATTTGCACTGGTGGCGATCTTTGATGCCCAGTGTATGTAATCTGCTGTCTGCTTGTGCTTTATTATCATAGTGGCGAACTTTGATGCCCAGTGGATGTAATATGCCGTAATTTCTTTATTGTATAGTCTAGGTTTTTTTCTTATTCACGATGCTGCAGTTATTTTACTGTATATATATCATGTCTTCGCAGTAAACCGGCCAAATCGTAAAATTACGGTACATAATCGAGCCGTCATGCAATCACGATGTATGATCCGCATCATGGGCCCCGTCAAACTGTCCCACTAGTAGATTTGGGCCTTTAATAGGCCGAGTAAACCCCGACCCTCTTTTTGCAAGAAAACTCAATGGGCTTTTAGGAGGCTGAGAAGTAGGCTGGGCCTGAAAATAGCTCACGGGCTGGCGGCAGCCCAAAATGGACCCCGGCCCATGATTGTGCAAATCAATTCACGGGCTTTTAACAGGCCAAAGTTGTCTCGGTCCTTGTTTGGCCCAATCAGATATCGGCTGCGAGCAGGCCGGATGCAAACCGGGCCTTAGTTAGGCCCAACTATATGACGGGCTTTTAACAGGTCAAAATTAATATAGGCCCAAAATGTTAAATGGGCCCTTAACAGGCCGAAACTAATATCAGGCCAAATTACTAAATGGGCCTTTAGCAAGTGGGACCAAAAGCATAGCGTCCAGTCAACGGGCCGAATCTGATATGGGCCATAATTGAGCCTAAAGCCTCTTAAAGGGCCGGGCCTGATCTGGGCCGTGATTTGGCCCAGAAAGTGGGAGGCTTTTAACGGGCCGGATCTTATATGGGCCATTATTAGGCCCGGAATGTGGTAGGCCATTAATGGACTGGATCAATTATGGGCCGACATTTGGCCCAAAACATGGCAGCTAGTTAATGGGCCAGCCTACTAGGGTCCTCAAAATCTTGTGGGCCTACAGCTGGGCCGGCCCATTAATGTCAGCGAAATCTCGTGGGCCTTTAGCTGGGCCGGCCCATTATGATCCGCAAGAATTTTGTGGGCCTATACCTGGGCCGGCCCATTATGGCACACAAAAATCTTGTGGGCCTTTACCTGGGCCGGCCTATTATCGCCCGCGAAATCTTGTGGGCCTTTAGCTGGGCTAGCCCATTATAGTCCACAAAATCTCGTGGGCCTTTAACTGGGCCGGCCCATTATGGGCCGCAAAATCTTGTGGGCCTTTAGTTGGGCCGGCCCATTTAAACTTGATTGGCCGTGCCACGTGTCGACGTATCATAGGCGCCTTCTGTCCAATGAGTGGATGACATCTGTCCCAACGATGAGCCGACACGTGTTTCCACCAGCCAATGATGATTTTACATGTGGAAAATCCCCATTGGTCGGGGCTGTTAACGGGTTATCGGATCCAAAACCCGAGCCGATAGCTTAACGACGTTCCGTTATGGTGGATGCCACGTGTCGGTCACCCTTGACGAAAGCACTTCTGTGACGTGCGATTTATCGTCATGGAAGTGGACACTTCCGTGATGACAATTTTAGTAATGTCATGGAACACTTCTACGACAGCACATGTATGACTATCTTGATTCTGTCTTAAATTTGTCATGGATGTACATGCATGACAAAAAACGCGACCTACTGTGACAAACACGTATCATCACGGAAGTGTATTTTTTTGTAGTGGGTACTCTATTAAAAGGAGGCCTTAATATCCCTTAGTTTCCAATAGGACCCCGCTGCCACGTGAGGGTAGGACAAAAGATGTCATGCAAGTTCTTTTCCATAAGCACATATGACTATATTCGGAATACATGCCTACATTACATTGATGAATTGGAGCTAGTTCTGTGTCACCCTATGTTATAACTATTACATGAGGAATCGCATCCGACATAATTATCCATCACTGATGCAATGCCTACGAGCTTTTCACATATCGTGCTTTGCTTATTTACTTTACCGTTGCTACTGTTACAATTACTACAAAACTGCTATCGTTGCTTTTGCCACTATTACCGTTACTACCATACTACTTTGCTACTAAATACTTTGATGCAGATACTAAGTTATCCATGTGTGATTGAATTGACAACTCAACTGCTAATACTTGAGAATATTCTTTGGCTCCCCTTGTGTCGAATCAATAAATTTGGGTTGAATACTCTACCCTCGAAAACTGTTGCGATCCCCTATACTTGTGGGTTATCAAGACTATTTTCTGGCGCCGTTGCCGGGGAGCATAGCTCTATTCTTTGAGTCACTTGGGATTTATATCTTCTGATCACTATGAGGAACTTGAAAGACGAAAGAACTAAGATTTATCCCTCAACTACGAGGGGGGGGTAAGGAACTGCCATCTAGCTCTGCACTAGATTCTCCTTCTGTTATGAGTAAACTTGCGACACCTAAACCTGCTTCTGCTATTAATTCTGATATGTCGCATGTTATTGATGATGCCACTTCTACTATGCATGATACTTATGATGAAACTACTTCTGTGCTTGAAACTACTGTGCCATTAGGTGAATTTCTTGATGAACACCTTGCTAGGGCTAGAGAGAATTAAATTCTTGAAACTGATATTATTGAAGATAGTGATGATGAAGGTTCTCCCCCTAAGTATGAATTGCCTGTTGTTCCTGAGGTTTATGTTATGGATGAAGAAACTACTAGAGATATTCTTGCTTGCAATGATAGATCAGATCTTAAGAAGTTATTAGTTAAACTGAAACAGAAATCTCTAAATGCTAGAATGAAATATGACCCTGCTTTTGCTACTTCACATATCTTCGTTACTGACAAGGATTATGAATTCTCTGTCGACCCTGAGATAATTACTTTGGTTGAATCTAATCCTTTTTATGGCAATGAATCTGAAACTGTTGTGGCACATCTTACTAAATTAAATGATATAGCCACCCTGTTCACTAATGATGAGAAATCCCGCTACTATTATATCCTTAAGATATTTCCATTCTCATTAAAGGGTGATGCTAAAACTTGGTTTAATTCTCTTGATCCTGGTTGTGTGCGTAGTCCCCGGGACATGATTTATTACTTCTCTGCTAAATATTTCCCTGCTCATAAGAAACAAGCTGCCTTAAGGGAAATATATAATTTTGTGCAAATTGAAGAAGAGAGTCTTCCACAAGCTTGGGGGAGGCTTCTCCGGTTACTTAATGCTTTGCCTAATCATCCTCTTGAGAAAAATGAAATACTTGATATCTTTTATAATGGACTAGCTGATGCTTCCAAGGACCACTTGGATAGTTGTGCTGGTTGTGTTTTCAGGGAAAGAACAGTCGATCAAGCTTAATTGCTATTGAATAATATGTTTACTAATGAAAATAATTGGACTCTTCCTGAACCAATTCCTGAGCCAATTCCTGAGCAAACTCCTAAACCAACTCCGAAGAAGAGGGGTGTTCTATTTCTCAGTCCTGAAGATATGCAAGAGGCAAAGAAATCTATGAAAGAAAAAGGTATTAAAGCTGAAGATGTTAAGAATTTACCTCCTGTTGAAGAAATACATGGTCTTAATTTACCATCTATTGAAGAAACACATGGTCTTGATAACGCGACACTGGTGGTAAAGGTAAATTCTATCTATAGATATGATAAGGTTGAAATCCCGTCTACTAAGTTTCCTAGCCAATGTTTAGATGAATTTGATGACTTTATGGCCAGACAAGAAAATTTCAACGCTTATGTTGGTAGAGAATTAAAGAGTAATGCTTACATGATTGGACACTTGAATGATTATATGGCTAGAGTTAAAGGTGAACTTAAACTCATTAGTAAATATGCTTCTATGGTTACCACTCAAGCAGAACAAGTACTTAAAGCTCAAAATGATTTGCTCGATGAATTAAATAATAAACATGATTTTGCTGTTAGAGTGGCTACTAGAACGGGTAAAATGACTCAGGAACCTTTGTATCCTGAAGGCCACCCTAAGAGAATTGAGCAATATTCTCAGAGAAATAATTTAGATGCACCTAGTCCCTCTAAAAAGAAAAAAAAGAAAAATGATAGGACTTTGCATGCTTCTAGTGAACCTGTTGTAGACACACCTGAGGATCCCAATGATATTTCTATTTCTGATGCTGAAACACAATCTGGCGATGAACATGAACCTAGTGGTAATGTTAATGCTAATGTTCATGTTAATGCTCAACCTAGCAATAATAATGATGTAGAGATTGAACCTGCTGTTGATCTTGATAACCCACAATCAAAGAATCAACGTTTTGATAAGAGAGATTTTGTTGCTAGGAAGCATGGTAAATAAAGAGAACCATGGGTTCAGAAACCCATGCCTTTTCCTCCTAAGCCATCCAAGAAAAAGGATGATGAGGATTTTGAGCGCTTTGCTGAAATGATTAGACCAATCTTCTTACGTATGCGCTTAACTGATATGCCTAAAGCAAACCCTTATGCTAAATACATGAAGGATATCATCACAAATAAAAGAAAGATACCAGAAGCTGAAATTTCCACCATGCTTGCTAATTATACTTTTAAGGGTGGAATACCAAAGAAACTTGGAGATCTAGGAGTACCAACTATACCATGCTCCATTAAAAGAAATTATGTTAAAACTGCTTTATGTGATCTTGGAGCCGGTGTTAGTGTTATGCCTCTCTCTTTATATCATAGACTTGAATTGAATAAGTTGACACCTACTGAAATATCTTTGCAAATGGCTGATAAATCAACTGCTATACCTGTCGGTATTTGTGAGGATGTGCCTGTTGTGGTTGCAACAAAGGCAATAGTATGTTATTCTTTGTTATTCTTGATATTCCCAAGGACGATAGTATGTCGATTATCCTTGGTAGACCCTTTTTGAATACTGCAGGGGCTGTTATTCATTGCAACAAAGGCAATGTCACTTTTCATGTTAATGGTAATGAGCATATGGTACACTTTCCGAGGAAACAACCTCAAGTTCATAGCATCAATTCTATTGGAAAAATTCCAACTATTATCATTGGAGGTTTTGAGTTTCCTCTTCCTACTGTCAAGAAGAAATATGATATTCTTATTATTGGGGATGTGCATATCCCTGTTGAGGTAACCTAGTGTTATTCGAAATTTCTCCGGTTCCATGTTATTCGGAATGAGTTTGTTAACAAGACTTGATCAACCTTGTTAGTGGATTCCTTTTGATGATCATGAGATGGATGAAGTTAGAAGGCACAACCTTCTGTACCCTCTTTTTACTTTCTGTTATTTAGAATAAATAAAGCAAAAATAGTATTTTCCGTCTGTTTTCTGAATTATCCTTGCAATAAAAAAATGTTGGGGAACGTAGTAATTTCAAAAAAATTCCTATGCACATGCAAGATCATGGTGATGCATAGCAACGAGAGGGGAGAGTGTTGTCCACGTACCCTCATAGACCGAAAGCGGAAGCGTTAGCACAACGCGGTTGATGTAGTCGTGCGTCTTCACGATTCGACCAATCAAGTACCGAACGTACGACACCTCCGAGTTCAGCACATGTTCAGCTCGATGACGTCCCACGAACTCCGATCCAGCAGAGCTTTGTGGGAGAGTTACGTCAGCACGACGGCGTGATGATGGTGTCGATGATGCTACTGCCGCAGGGCTTCTCCTAAGCACCGCTACGATATTACCGAGGTGGAATATTGTGGAGGGGGGCACCGCACACGGCTAAGAGATCAAGAGATCAATTGTTGTGTCTAGAGGTGCCCCCTGCCCCCGTATATAAAGGACCAGGGGGAGGGGGCGGCCGGCCAGGAGGAGGGCGCACCGGGGAGGAGTCCTACTCCCACTGGGAGTAGGACTCCCTCTTTTCCAAGTTGGAGTAGGAGGGGGAAAGGAAGGGAAGGAGAGAGGAGGAAGGAAAGGGGCGCCCCCCCTCCTTGTCCAATTCGGACTAGAGGAGGAGGGGGCGTGCGGCCAGCCCTAGCTGCCCCTCCTCTTCTCCACTAAGGCCCATCTTGGCCCATTAAGCTCCCTGGGGGGTTCCGGTGACCACCCGGTACTCCGGTATATGTCCGAAACTCCCCGAAACCATTCCGGTGTCCGAACATAGTCGTCCAATATATCAATCTTCACATCTCGATCATTTAGAGACTCCTTGTCATGTCCGTGATCATATCCGGGACTCCGAACTACCTTCGGTACATCAAAACGCAAAACTCATAATACCGATCGTCATCGAACTTTAAGCGTGCGGACCCTATAGGTTCGAGAACTATGTAGACATGACCTAGACACGTATACGGTCAATAACCAATAATGGAAGCTGGATGCTCATATTGGCTCCTACATATTCTACGAATATCTTTATTGGTCAAACCGCATAACAACATACGTTGATCCCTTTGTCATCGGTATGTTACTTTCCCGAGATTCGATCGTCGGTATCTCAATACCTAGTTCAATCTCGTTACCGGCAAGTCTCTTTGCTCATTATGTAATGCATCATCCTGCAACTAACTCATTCTCTACATTGCTTGCAAGGCTTATAGTGATGTGCATTACCGAGAGGGCCTAGAGATATCTCTCCGACAATCGGAGTGACAAATCCTAATCTCAAAATACGTCAACTCAACAAGTACCTTTGGAGACACCTATAGAGAACCTTTATAATCACCCAGTTACGTTGTGACGTTTGGTAGCACACAAAGTGTTCCTCCAGTAAGTGGGAGTTACATAATCTCATGGCCGTAGGAACATGTATAAGTCATGAAGAAAGCAATAGAAACATACTAAATGATCAAGTGCTAAGCTAACGGAATGGGTCAAGTCAATCACATCATTCTTCTAATGATGTGATCCCATTGATCAAATGATAACTCATATCTATGGTTAGGAAACTCAACCATCTTTGATCAATGAGCTAGTCAAGTAGAGGCATACTAGTGACACTATGTTTGTCTGTGTTTTCACACATGTGTTATGTTTCCGGTTAATACAATTCCAGCATGAATAACAAACATTTATCATGATATGAGGAATAAATAATAACTTTATTATTGCCTCTAGGGCATATTTCCTTCAGTCTCCCACTTGCACTAGAGTCAATAATCTAGATTACACAGTAATGATTCTAACACCCATTGAGCCTTGGTGCTGATCATGTTTTGCTCGTGGAAGAGGCTTAGTCACAGGGTCTGCAACATTCAGATCCGTATGTATCTTGCAATTCTCTATGTCTCCCACCTGGACTTGGTCCTGTATGGAATTGAAGCGTCTCTTTACGTGCTTGGTTCTCTTGTGAAATCTGGATTCCTTTGCCAAGGCAATTGCACCAGTATTGTCACAAAAGATTTTCATTGGACCCGATGCACTAGGTATGACACCTACGATCGGATATGAACTCCTTCATCCAGACTCCTTTATTTGCTGCTTCCGAAGCAGCTATGCACTCCACTTCACATGTAGATCCTGCCACGACGCTTTGTTTAGAACTGCACCAACTGACAGCTCCACCGTTCAATATAAACACATATTCGGTTTGCGATTTAGAATCGTCCGGATCAGTGTCAAAGCTTGCATCAACATAACCATTTACGACTAGCTCTTTGTCACCTCCATAAACGAGAAACATATCATTAGTCCTTTTCAGGTACTTTAGGATGTTCTTGACCACTGTCCAGTGATCCACTCCTGGATTACTTTGGTACCTCCCTGCTAAACTAATAGCAAGGCACACATCAGGTCTGGTACGCAGCATTGCATACATGATAGAGCCTATGGCTGAAGCATAGGGAACATCTTTCATTTTCTCTCTATCTTCTGCAGTGGTCGGGCATTGAGTCTGACTCAACTTCACACCTTGTATTATAGGCAAGAACCCTTTCTTTGCTTGATCCATTTTGAACTTTTTCAAAACTTTATCAAGGTATGTACTTTGTGAAAGTCCAATTAAGCATCTTGATCTATCTCTATAGATCTTGATGCCCAATATATAAGCAGCTTCACCGAGGTCTTTCATTGAAACACTTTTATTCAAGTATCCTTTTATGCTATCCAAAAATTCTATATCATTTCCAATCAATAATATGTTGTCCACATATAATATTAGAAATGCTACAGAGCTCCCACTCACTTTCTTGTAAATACAGGCTTCTCCAAAAGTCTGTATAAAACCATATGCTTTGATCACACCATCAAAGCGTTTATTCCAACTCCGAGAGGCTTGCACCAGTCCATAAATGGATCGCTGGAGCTTGCACACTTTGTTAGCACCTTTTGGATCAACAAAACCTTCTGGTTGCATCATATACAACTCTTCTTCCAGAAATCCATTCAGGAATGCAGTTTTGACGTCCATTTGCCAAATTTCATGATCATAAAATGCGGCGATTGCTAACATGATTCAGACAAACTTAAGCATCGCTACGGGTGAGAAAGTCTCATCGTAGTCAACCCCTTGAACTTGTCGAAAACCTTTCGCAACAAGTCAAGCTTTGTAGACAGTAACATTACCATCAGCGTCAGTCTTCTTCTTGAAGATCCATTTATTCTCGATGGCTTGCCGATCATCGGGTAAGTCAACCAAAGTCCACACTTTGTTCTCATACATGGATCCCATCTCAGATTTCATGGCCTCAAGCCATTTTGCAGAATCTGGGCTCATCATTGCTTCCTCATAGTTCGTAGGTTCGCCATGGTCAAGTAACATGACCTCCAGAATAGGATTACCGTACCACTCTGGTTGACCTACGAGGTTTGGTAGTAACTTGAACTGAAGTTTCATGATCAATATCATTAGCTTCCTCACTAATTGGTGTAGTCGTCACAGGAACCGATTTTTGTGATGAACTATTTTCCAATAAGGGAGCAGGTACAGTTACCTCATCAAGTTCTACTTTCCTCCCACTCACTTCTTTCGAGAGAAACTCTTTCTCTAGAAAGGATCCATTTTTAGCAACGACTAATTTGCCTTCGGATCTGTGGTAGAAGGTGTACCCAACAGTTTCCTTTAGGTATCCTATGAAGACACATTTCTCCGATTTGGGTTCGAGCTTATCAGGTTGAAGCTTTTTCACATAAGCATCACATCCCCAAACTTTAAGAAACGACAACTTTGGTTTCTTGCCAAACCATAGTTCATAAGGCGTCATCTCAACAGATTTTGATGGTGCCCTATTTAACGTAAATGCAGCCGTCTCTAAAGCATAACCCCAAAATGATAGCGGTAAATCAGTAAGAGACATCATAGATCGCATCATATCTAGTAAAGTACGATTACGATGTTCGGACACACCATTACGTTGTGGTGTTCCGGGTGGCGTGAGTTGCGAAACTATTCCGCATTGTTTCAAATGTAGACCAAACTCGTAACTTAAATATTCTCCTCAACAATCAGATTGTAGAAACTTTATATTCTTGTTACGATGATTTTCCACTTCACTCTGAAATTCTTTGAACTTTTCAAATGTTTCAGACTTATGTTTCATCAAGTAGATATACCCATATCTGCTCAAATCATCTGTGAAGGTGAGAAAATAAAGATACCCGCCGCGTGCCTCAATATTCATCGGACCACATACATCAGTATGTATGATTTACAACAAATCTTTTGCTCGCTCCATTGTTCCTAAGAACGGAGTTTTAGTCATCTTGACCATGAGGCATGGTTCGCAAGTACCAAGTGATTCAAAAAGTCCATCAGTATGGAGTTTCTTCATGCGCTTTACACCAATATGACCCAAATGGCAGTGCCACAAATAAGTTGCACTATCATTATCAACTCTACATCTTTTGGCTTCAACATTATGAATATGTGTATCACTACTATCGAGATTCAATAAAACAGACCACTCTTCAAGGGTGCATGACCATAAAAGATATTACTCATATAAACAGAACAACCATTATTCTTAGATTTAAATGAATAACCGTCTCGCATCAAACAAGATCCAGATATAATGTTCATGCTCAACGCTGGCACCAAATAACAATTATTCAGGTCTAAAACTAATCCCGAAGGTAGATGTAGAGGTAGCATGCCGACAGCGATCACATCGACTTTGGAACCATTTCCCACGCGCATCGTCACCTTGTCCTTAGCCAGTCTTTGCTTAATCTGTAGTCCTTGTTGTGAGTTGCAAATATTAGCAACAGAACCAGTATCAAATACCCAGGTGCTACTGCAAGCTCTGGTAAGGTACACATCAATAACATGTATATCACATATACCTTTGTTCACCTTGCCATCCTTCTTATCCGCCAAATACTTGGGGCAGTTCCGCTTCCAGTGACCAGTCTGCTTGCAGTAGAAGCACTCAGTCTCAGGCTTAGGTCCAGACTTGGGTTTCTTCTCTTGAGCAACAACTTGTTTGCCGTTCTTCTTGAAGTTCCCCTTCTTCTTTCCTTTACCCTTTTTATTGAAACTGGTGGTCTTGTTGACCATCAACACTTGATGCTCCTTTTTGATTTCTACCTCTGCAGCCTTTAGCATTGCGAAGAGCTCGGGAATTGTCTTGTTCATCCCTTGCATATTATAGTTCATCATGAAGCTCTTGTAGCTTGGTGGCAGTGATTGAAGAATTCTGTCAATGACACTATCATCCGGAAGAATAACTCCCAATTGAGTCAAGTGATTGCAATACTCAGACATTTTGAGTATATGTTCACTCAAAGAACTATTCTCCTCCATCTTGCAGGTGTAGAACTTATTGGAGACTTCATATCTCTCAATCCGGGCATTTGCTTGAAATATTAACTTCAACTCCTGAAACATCTCATATGCTCCATGATGTTCAAAACATCGTTGAAGTCCCGGTTCTAAGCCGTAAAGCATGGCACATTGAACTATCGAGTAGTCATCAACACGCGACTGCCAGACATTCACAATGTCTGCAGTTGTTGGCGCAGGTGGTACACCTAGCGGTGCTTCCAGGACGTAACTCTTCTGTGCAGCAATGAGGATAATCCTCAAGTTACGGACCCAGTCCGTGTAATTGCTACCATCATCTTTCAACTTTGCTTTCTCAAGGAATGTATTAAAATTTAACGGAACAACAACATGGGCCATATATCTACAACAACATAGACAAGCAAAATACTATCAGGTACTAAGTTCATGATAAATTTAAGTTCAATTAATCATATTACTTAAGAACTCCCACTTAGATAGACATCTCTCTAATCATCTAAGTGATCACGTGATCCAAATCAACTAAACCATAACCGATCATCACGTGAAATGGAGTAGTTTTCAATGGTGAACATCACTATGTTGATCATATCTACTATATGATTCACGCTCGACCTTTCGGTCTCAGTGTTCCGAGGCCATATCTGCATATGCTAGGCTCGTCAAGTTTATCCCGAGTATTCTGCGTGTGCAAAACTGACTTGCACCCGTTGTAGATGGACGTAGAGCTTATCACACCCGATCATCACGTGGTGTCTCAGCACGACGAACTTTGGCAACGGTGCATACCCAGGGAGAACACTTTTACATTGAAATTTAGTGAGAGATCATCTTATAATGCTACCGTCAATCAAAGCAAAATAAGATGCATAAAGGATAAACATCACATGAAATCAATATAAGTGATATGATATGGCCATCATCATCTTGTGCTTGTGATCTCCATCTCCGAAGCACCGTCATGATCACCATCATCACCGGCGCGACACCTTGGTCTCCATCGTAGCATCGTTGTTGTCTCGCCAACTATTTCTTCTACGACTATCGCTACCGCTTAGTGATAAAGTAAAGCAATTACAGGGCGATTGCATTGCATACAATAAAGCGACAACCATATGGCTCCTGCCAGTTGCCGATAACTTTGCTACAAAACATGATCATCTCATAAAATAAAATTTAGCATCATGTCTTGACCATATCACATCATAACATGCCCTGCAAAAATAAGTTAGACGTCCTCTACTTTGTTGTTGCAAGTTTTACGTGGCTGCTACGGGCTGAGCAAGAACCGTTCTTACCTACGCATCAAAACCACAACGATAGTTCGTCAAGTTAGTGCTGTTTTAACCTTCTCAAGGACCAGGCATAGTCACACTCGGTTTAACTAAAGTTGGAGAAACTGACACCCGCCAGCCACCTATGTGCAAAGCACGTCGGTCCGGGCCGCTTCATCTAACAATACCGCCGAACCAAAGTATGACATGCTGGTAAGCAGTATGACTTGTATCGCCCACAACTCACTTGTGTTCTACTCATGCATATAACATCTACACATAAAACCAGGCTTGGATGCCACTGTTGGGGAACGTAGTAATTTCAAAAAGTTTCCTACGCACACGCAAGATCATGGTGATGCATAGCAACGAGAGGGGAGAGTGTTGTCCACGTACCCTCGCAGACCGAAAGCGGAAGCGTTAGCACAACATGGTTGATGTAGTCGTACGTCTTCAGGATCCGACCGATCAAGTACCGAACGTACGGCACCTCTGAGTTCAGCACATGTTCAGCTTGATGACGTCCCACGAACTCCGATCCAGCAGACCTTTGCGGGAGAGTTCCGTCAGCACAACAGGGTGATGACGGTGTCGATGATGCTACCGACGCAGGGCTTCGCCTAAGCACCGCTACGATATTACCGAGGTGGAATATTGTGGAGGGGGGCACCGCACACGGCTAAGAGATCAAGAGATCAATTGTTCTGTCTAGAGGTGCACCCCTGCCCCCGTATATAAAGGACCAGGGGGAGGGGGCGGCCGGCCAGGAGGAGAGCGCGCTGGGGAGGACTCCTACTCCCACCGGGAGTAGGACTCCCTCTTTTCCTAGTTGGAGTAGGAGGGGGAAAGGAAGGGAAGGATAGAGGAGGAAGGAAAGGCCCCCCCTCCTTGTCCAATTCATACTAGAGGGGGAGGAGGCGTGCGGCCAGCCCTAGCTGCCCCTCCTCTTCTCCAGTAAGGCCGATCTTGGGCCATTAAGCTCCCCGGGGGGTTCCGGTAACCCCCGGTACTCCGGTATATGTCCGAAACTCCCCGAAACCATTCCGGTGTCCGAACATATTCATCCAATATATCAATCTTCACATCTCGATCATTTCAAGACTTCTCGTCATGTCCGTGATCATATCCGGGATTCCGAACTACCTACGGTACATCAAAACACGAAAATCATAATACCGATCATCATCGAACTTTAAGCGTGCGGACCCTACGGGTTCGAGAACTATGTAGACATGACCTAGACACGTCTACGGTCAATAACCAATAGCAGAACCTGAATGCTCATATTGGCTCCTACATATTCTACGAAGATCTTTATCGGTCAAACCGCATAACAACATACGTTGTTCCCTTTGTCATTGGTATGTTACTTGCCCGAGATTCGATCGTCGGTATCTCAATACCTAGTTCAATCTCGTTACCGGCAAGTCTCTTTACTCGTTATGTAATCTATCATCCCACAACTAACTCATTAGTCACATTGCTTGCAAGGCTTATAGTGATGTGCATTACCGAGAGGGCCCAGAGATACCTCTCCGACAATCGGAGTGACCAATCCTAATCTAGAAATACGTCAACTCAACAAGTACCTTTGGAGACACCTGTAGAGCACCTTTATAATCACCCAGTTACGTTGTGACGTTTGGTAGCACACAAAGTGTTCCTCCGGTAAGCGGGAGTTACATAATCTCATGGTCATAGGAACATGTATAAGTCATGAAGAAAGCAATAGCAACATACTAAACAATCAAGTGCTAAGCTAACGGAATGGGTCAAGTCAATCACATCATTCTTCTAATGATGTGATCCCATTGATCAAATGATAACACACACACACACACACACACTGATATATATATATATATATATATATATATATATATATATATGGTTAGGAAACTCAACCATCTTTGATCAATGAGCTAGTCAAGTAGAAGCATACTAGTGACACTATGTTTGTCTATGTATTCACACATGTATTATGTTTCCTGCTAATACAATTCTAGCATGAATAATAAACATTTATCATGATATGAGGAAATAAATAATAACTTTATTATTCAAAAAATACCCAAAAATAAAAGTTCTCCAAATGCCCTGCTAATTTAGTATGATTTTTCCTGGAATATTTGAGAATATCTGGCACTGAGAACACATCAGGGCGAGCTGGCACCTGGCCACGAGGGTCTGTGGCGCTCCCACCCCTATAGGGTGCGCCCCCTGCCTCGTGGGCCCACGGTGGCCCCCCTCCACTTATTCCTACACCCACATAATTCATCTTCCTCCCAAAAAATCACCATCCAGCTCTAGCACGAGTTCTAGCTCATTTTGCTGTGATTTTCGATCTCCTCAAAGCTCCAGTCACAAAACTGCTTTGGGAGATTGTTCCTTGGCATGTGACTCCTCCAATGGTCCAATTAGTTTTCGTTCTAGTGCTCTATTCATTGCAAATTTTTGCTGCCTAGGTGACCCTGTTCTTGAGCTTGCATTTCAAATTTATGAGGTCCCAAGTAATTCTAATGCATGATATAGGCTCTAGGCACTTGTGGGAGTAGTTGCTATCAGTTTTGTTGAGTTTGATTCACTTTTATTTTGAGTTACTAAAAATTTCAGAAATTTTCAGAAAATGATTAAGAGATTTTTGAGGGGCTCTTCTAGCCAAGGCTCCAAGGAAAAGCAAGCTAAGGAGAAAGAAAAGGACAAGTATAATCTTCCTCGTGTGGTGGAAGTACAGCCGTGTGAATGGCCTTGTGATGATTTCTTGAGAGCAGCCGGGATTTATGAAGACTGTTATTCTTTGGCTGATAATACGGGCCTCATCGACTTCCTCCACAACCGGATCGAACCGTATCTCTTACTCACCAATACTTTCATGCAAAACTTCTACTATTATCCTAAGAATTCACCTCCTTCAGTAGCTTTCCATTTATATGATGTGGCTAGGGAGATGTCATTACGTGATTTTTGCGCGGTCTGCAGAATACCCTTCGAGGGCAGCTTAGAGGAACCACATCGTAGATATGTGGATGGTTTTATTTATACTATTACTATAGGGGAATCGAGGAAGGTTTCCGATGCAAGAATTACTAGCATACATTTTCCTATTTTACGCTACTTTGCAATATTTGCTAGTCGATGCTTAATTGGTCGTGGAAACTGTGGAAACCTCGGTGTTCCTGATATTAATATTTTGCTCCATGCTTTATTTCATGACAACTCTGTTAGTATGGGTGCTATTATTGCTGAATGATGTCTACTACACAACCTTCTTCTTGTAGACGTTGTTGGGCCTCCAAGTGCAGAGGTTTGTAGGACAGTAGCAAATTTAAAGGTTTATCAATCCGTGGGAGGCGTAGGATGAAGATGGTCTCTCTCAAGCAACCCTGCAACCAAATAACAAAGAGTCTCTTGTGTCCCCAACACACCTTCGGCGAAGAGATGTCGATACAAGTGCAATATGGATGGTAGATATAGGTTTTTGTAATCTAAAATTATAATAACAGCAAGGTAACTAATGGTAAAAGTGAGCGTAAATGGTAATGCAATGCTAGGAAACAAGGCCTAAGGTTCATAATTTCACTAGTGCAAGTTCTCTTAACAATAATAACATAATTGGATCATATAACTGATACGTCCATTTTGCATCATGCTTTTATATCAATATTTATTGCATTATGGGCTGTTATTACACATTATATCTCAATACTTATGGCTATTCTCTCTTAATTTACAAGGTTTACCATGAAGAGGGGGAATGCCGGCAGTTGGAATTCTGGCTGGAAAAGGAGCAAACATTGGAAACCTATTCTGCACAGCTCCAAAAAGCCTGAAACTCCACGAAACTTATTTTTGGAATTAATAAGAATTATTGAGCGGAAGAAAAACCTCAGGGGGCCCACATCCTGGACAGGAGGGTGGGGGGCGCGCCCACCCCTACTGGGCGCGCCCCCTATCTCCTGGGCCCCCTGGTGGCCCTCCGGTGTCCATCTTCTGCTATATGAAGGCTTTTACCCTGGAAAAAATCAGAGGCAAGCTTACGGGACAAAACTCCGCCGCCACGAGGCGGAACCTTGGCGGAACCAATCTAGAGCTCCGGCAGAGCTGTTCTGCCGGGGACACTTCCCTCCGGGAGGGGGAAATCATCACCATCGTCATCACCAACGATCCTCTCATCGGGAGGGGGTCAATCTCCATCAACGTCTTCACCAGCACCATCTCCTCTCAAAACCCTAGTTCATCTCTTGTATCCAATCTTGTATCCAAACCACAAATTGGTACCTGTGGGTTGCTAGTAGTGTTGATTACTCCTTGTAGTTGATGCTAATTGGTTTACTTGGTGGAAGATCATATGTTCAGATCCTTTATGCATGTTATTACTCCTCTAATTATGAACATGAATATGGTTTGTGAGTAGTTACGTTTGTTCCTGAGGACATGGGTGAAGTCTTGCTATTAGTAGTCATGTTAATTTGGTATTCGTTCGATATTTTGATGAGATGTATGTTGTATTTTCCTCTAGTGGTGTTATGTGAACATCGACTACATGACACTTCACCATTATTTGGGCCTAGAGGAAGGCATTGGGAAGTAATAAGTAGATGATGGGTTGCTAGAGTGACAGAAGCTTAAACCCTAGTTATGCGTTGCTTCGTTAGGGGCTGATTTGGATCCATACGTTTAATGTTGTGGTTAGGTTTACCTTAATACTTATTTTGTAGTTGCGGATGCTTGCAATAGAGGTTAATCATAAGTGGGATGCTTGTCCAAGTAAGGGCAGTACCCAAGCACCGGTCCACTCACATATCAAATTATCAAAGTACCGAACGCGAATCATATGAGCGTGATGAAAACTAGCTTGACGATAATTCCCATGTGTCCTCGGGAGCTCTTTTCTCATTATAAGAAATTGTCCAGGCTTATCCTTTGCTACAAAAAGGATTGGGCCACCTTTCTGCACTTTATTTACTTTCATTGCTTGTTACTCGTTACAATTTATCTTATCACAAAACTATCTATTACCTACAATTTCAATGCTTGCAGAGAAAACCTTACTGAAAACCGCTTATCATTTCCTTTTGCTCCTCGTTGGGTTCGACACTCTTACTTATCAAAAGGACTATGATAGATCCCCTACACATGTGGGTCATCAATAACTATCCCTCAACATGCAACAAAGAGTCACTCCAAAGCCACTAATAGCGGAGAACAAACGAAGAGATTATGGTAGGGTACGAAACCACCTCAAAGTTATCCTTTTTGTTCTATCTATTCAACAGCCCGTAGTAAAATAACATGAAGTTATTCTTTCCATTCAATCTATCATAGAGTTCATACTAGAATAATACCTTACGACACAAATCAATCAAAGCCCTAATGCCACCTAGATACTCCATTGTCACCTCAAGTATCCGTGGGCATGATTATACGATATGCATCACACAATCTCATATTCATCTATTCAACCAACACAAAGTACTTCAAAAAGTGCCCCAAAGTTTCTACCGGAGAGTCAAGACAAAAACGTGTGCCAACCCCTATGCATACGTTCATGGGCGGAACCCGCAAGTTGATCACCAAAACATACATCAAGTGGCTCACGTGATATCCCATTGTCACCACAGATAAGCACGACAAGACATACATCAATTGTTCTCAAATCCTTAAAGACTCAATCCGACAAGATAACTTAAAAGGGAAAACTCAATCCATTAAAAGAGAGTAGAGGGGGAGAAACATCATAAGATCCAACTATAATAGCAAAGCTCGCGATACATCAAGATCGTATCACCTCAAGAACACGAGAGAGAGAGAGAGAGAGATCAAACACATAGCTACTGGTACATACCCTCAGCCCCGAGGGTGAACTACTCCCTCCTCGTCATGGAGAGCACCGGGATGATGAAGATGGCCACCGGTGAGGGTCCCCCCCTCCGGCAGGGTGCCGGAACGGGCTCCCGAGAGTTTTTGGTGGCTACAGAGGCTTGCAGCGACGGAACTCCCGATCTATTGTTGTCTTCGATGTTTTTAGGGTATATGGGAATATATAGGCGAAAGAAGTCGGTCAGGGGAGCCTCGAGGGGCCCACAAGGGTGGAGGGTGCGTCCAAGGGGGGTGGGCGCGCCCCCCTACCTCGGGGCCTCCTCGAAACTTCCCTGACTTGCACTCCAAGTCCACCTGGATTGCTTCCGTTCCAAAAATAACGCTCCCGAAGGTTTCATTCTGTTTGGACTCCATTTGATATTCCTTTTCTTCGAAACACTGAAATAGGCAATAAAACAACAATATGGGCTGGGCCTCCGGTTAATAGTTTAGTCCCAAAAGTAATATAAAAGTGTATAATAAAGCCCGTAAACATCCAAAATAGATAAGATAATAGCATGAATACTTCATAAATTATAGATATGTTGGAGACGTATCAGCATCCCCAAGCTTAATTCCTTCTCGTCCTCGAGTAGGTAAATGATAAAATCAAGAATTTATGAAGTGTGAATGCTAGCAGGTGCACAAGTTTGATCAATGATAATTTCAATCACCTTTTCTAGCATGATTATATGTCATAACAGTAGTTCATCTCATAAAACTTCTCAAGATCAAGTAACAAGCAATTCACATGTTAAAGCATAGACCACAAAATTTCTTGAAAACTAGCAAACTTCATTCTCAATCATCAAACAATTACAATTCATCTTATTTTCAGGAAGGGTCTATGTCAGAGCTTGATTTAGCAAACTCCACATACTCAACTATCATATAGTCTTCTACAATTGCTAACACTCATGCAATACTTATGGTTATGGAGTTTTAATCGGACACTAAGAAAGATAGGGGCTTATAATTTCGCCTCCCAACGTATTCACCTTTGGGTGATGTCAACAATAATAGTTCATGCTAACTTACATCCAATTGGATACATATATATATCAGGATCTTTCCAACACGAGGGGCTTGCCAAAGGATAAAATGAAAAAGGGGAAGGTGAAAATCACCTTGACTCTTGCATAAAAGTAAAAGATAGGCCCTTTGCGGAGGGAAGCAGGGATTTGCAGAGGTGCCAGAGCTCGATGTTGAAATAGAGATGAAAATAATTTTGAGAGGTATGCTTTCATTGTCAACACAACAACCAAGAGTTCCCAATATCTTCCATACTACATACATTATAGGCGGTTCCCAAATAGAATGGTAAAGTTTTTACTCCCCCTCCACCAACAATCACACTCCACGGCCATCCGAAACAACGGGGTACTGTCCTTACCAACAACAGTCCTGTGGGAGCTTTGTTTGCAATTATTTTTGATTTAATTTTGATCTTTTGATCATGGGACTGGGCATCCCGAATACCAGCCATTTTTCTCGTGAATGATGACTGGAGTCCACTCATCTTGAGAATAACCCACCTAGCATGGAAGATACTGACAGCCCCTAGTCGCTACATGAGCGATTCGGGCATAAAACAGATTATTATTTGAAGGTTTAGAGTTTGGCACATGCAAATTTACTTGGAACGACATGTAAATACCGCATATAGGTAGGTATGGTGGACACTCATGGCAAAAACTAGGTTTAGGGATATTTGGAAGCACAAGTAGTATCTCTACTTGGTGCAAGGAATTTTGGCTAGCATGAGGGGGAAAGGCAAGCTCAACATGTTTGAATGATCCATGACAATATACTTTAACTGAGATGTGAGAAAACATAACCCATTACGTCGTCTTCCTTGTCCAACATCAACTCTTTAGCATGTCATACTTAATGAGTGCTCACAATTATAAAAGATGTCTAGGATAATATATTTATATGTGAAATCTCTCTTCCTTAAATATTCTTTCATGAATTGTTCAATACAATGTTTACTAACCTTCAATAAATTTACAACCTCTACTTCTTAGATGTGAAGTCATTACTCCCAGCAGGGTAAGCATATGAAACATATATAATTTCAGATTTATGACAATCTACTCATTCAACCATTTACTCATAGGATACAAGTGAAGAACACGAGTAAATGACAAACTACTCCAAAAAGATATAAGTGAAGATCAATGAGTAGCTAAATAATTATATAACTATGTGAAGACTCTCTCTCATTTAAGAATTTCAGATCTTGGTATTTTAACAGCAAGCAAAGCAAAATAAAATGACATTGCAAGGATAGCACAACTCATGTGAAGAAGCAAAAACTCATGTGAAACAGCAAGCAAGTAGTATCTCATAGTTGTTGTGTGGACAGTGAAAGTATACCGCTCAAAATGTTATTCATCTCTTGTGACGCCTGGATAATTAAGCTACAGTGAACCTATGATAATGATGCCACATCACCTCCGTTACTGTTGCCAATCTCGCGTTAGTTCAAGAAATCGATTCAAATTCAAATTCAAAATATGGCAAACAGCAAAAGTTTGCAAACATTAAAACTAAAATGTTCGGAGTGAGCCAAATAATGCATAGTTAATTATGGTGGAGAAACCACACCTTTATAAAATATTTAAATACTATTATATAAAATAAAATAGTAGCAAAACAATTAATTAAATGTCCTTTTGCAATTAAAAAAATGTTAAGATATTTTATTTAGTTGCTCAAAATTAATGGGGCAGTAGCATAACTTTAATACTAAATTAGGACTATTGCTTTTATATTTTATAAAACTAGTAAATAGAAAATAAAAATAAACAGTAAAAAAGAAACTAAATAAAAGGAACAGAAAAGACAGAAAAGTAAAACAAAAAATGTAAACCCCTCTGGCCCAACTGGGCCGCGACCCAGCCAGGCTGGCCCGCTTGGCCCAACCGGCCGACCCCAACCCACTCACCTCATCCCCCACTCCCATCTCGAAACCCTAACCCTCTGTTTTTCCCCTTTCGGGTTTCTCTTATCCTCTGGCGACCTCGTCGGAGTCCACCAAATCCTCCCGCTCGACCGGCGACGTTCGCTGGGGGACGGGAGTCCACCAAATCTAAGGAAGCAGAGACGACGCGTGAATGGCGGAACCATCCCTTCTGGGCGGCGGCGGAGAGGAGGTCAGCAGGAAGGAGGAAGTAGTGGGCGATTTAGGGAAGACAGCGGATGAGGGGAAGACACCGACGGGTGAGGCAGGAGGAGGGAGTAGCGCTAGCGGGGGTCGAGAAGAAGATGAGAGGGAGGACTATACTTGGGGCCCCATGCCAAATCTTGAGGACAGATTCGAAGGCCTGAATCTCTGTGGTGAAGAAGAAACTGATCTAGATTTTTCTGCAGAACTTGAGGACCTAATAAGGGAGGTCAGATGGCTGGCAATCTTCAAGGTTCATACCACATGTCAGTTCAGTCACTCGGCGCTATTTAATTCGATGCGTAATGCTTGGTCACCGGCCCAACAGATTACTTTCAAGTCGAAGGGGGCAAATTTATTCATAGTGCAGTTTAGCTGTTTGGGGGATTGGAGAAGGGTGATGGACGACGGCCCGTGGCTATTTCGCAACGCGGCTGTCGTGATCCAAGAATATGACGGCTTCAGTAATGTTAGTGACTATAAACTGGACAAAATTCCAGTGTGGGCAAGAATTCAGGGGGTTCCAGAAGGCTTGATGAAGAAGAAATAATTGGCGGAGAAGGTAGCAAGAAAGGTTGGGGAACCGCCCATAACAATGGTAGTTAACGAGGGGTTCATCAATACCACTAAGTTTTTGAGAGCAAGGGTGTTTCTGGATGTTCGAATCCCTTTAATAAGGTTCGTACCTATCTCTAAAGGAGAGGAAGAAGTACCCAGTGTTCTATGAGAAATTGCCGGATTTTTGTTACCACTGTGGTCGGATGGGGCATGTTGTGGAGGAATGTGGAGATGGGGGTCCATGACCCAGCTAAATGCGAGTGGGGAGAATGGCTCCTTTCGAGCTTTGTTGGACCCACCGGGGGACAGACCCATGGCAGGGGAGGAGGGAGAAGCGGTGTAGACAGGGGTGGGCGTTTTGGTGGAGGAGGAAGAGGAAGTTGGGGGAGAGGTGCTGGAGAGAGAGGTAAGGATGATTTCGATCGGGACGGGCATGAAATGAATGAAGATTACTCTTCCCAAGATGCAAGATCGTGCAATGAACTAGTTTCTAGGACAGCTAGGAAGAGGCTAGTGAACAATGATGGTACAGTGAATGTATAGGCGACTTTGCCGGTTCTTCCTAGTACAGTTGCGGGCAAGGTTTTGCAGATTGAGGGTGTACTACCAACAAGTGAAATTAATGTCTTGTCAACTCCGGGCAAGGTACCTGTTGTGAAACGAAGGAGATATGGAGAGGGAGAAGTGGAGATAGCTGATGATATGATGAATGAGGCGGCCTCCCTTGCGAGGGCCGCCTGGCCCAATGAGGACCTTGTGCTGGAACTGTCGCGGGATTGGCGACCCCGCGACAGTGAGGGAGCTCCGGGAGCTCATCAGGGAGTGTGCGCCATCGGTGGTTTGCATTGTGGATACACAACTGTCAAAACAGCGAGTGGAGGGTCTGACAGCGACGTTAGGCTTTGAGGGAGGTTTTGCAGTGGCTAGCTCTGGAAGGAGCGGAGGTTTGGCAGTATTCTGGAAGGACGGTTTAAATCTCAGAGTGAAAAATTTCTCACGTTATCACATTGATGCGTGGGTCGCTGAGCCAGGGAAGGAGGATTGGAGGCTGACTTGTTTTTATGGGGAGGCTAATAGAAGTCTGAGACAAAATACGTGGGACACGATGGCAAGACTCCGTGGAGAATCTACACTTCCATGGGTTTGCATCGGAGACTTTAATGAGGTTTTGAGAAGAGAAGAACAGATGGGTCCCAACGAGAGAGACGTTGCTCAGATGGCTGGTTTCCGTGAAGCGGTTGATATTTGTGGCTTGAGTGATCTAGGGTACGTTGGCCTAGACTGGACATTCGAGAAAAAGATAAATAATGACCAATATTGCAGGGTGAGATTAGACAGGGCTCTCGCTACAGCGGAATGGTGTTCTATGTTCCCTTTTGCAATAGTCAGACATCTATTTTCAACTAAGTCTGATCACAGACCCATAGTCTTAATG
The DNA here is from genome assembly GCA_963921465.1 of Triticum timopheevii. Classification (NCBI taxonomy): domain Eukaryota; kingdom Viridiplantae; phylum Streptophyta; class Magnoliopsida; order Poales; family Poaceae; genus Triticum; species Triticum timopheevii. The sequence goes on from OY997264.1 coordinate 532,851,614, forward strand.
AATGAGGTTGATAGTGCTAACTGGAAAATTGGTCTTGGGAAGATCTTCCGCTACGAAAAGATGTGGGAGCAGCATGAAAGCTTTTTCCCAATGTTTGAAAGGGTTTGGAAGGCTGATGGCCATTGTGTCGGAGTTCAGGATATGCATGAAAAATTAATTAAGCTAGCTGCGTCTCTTACAGAGTGGGGGTCACGTGAGTTTGGGTGTGTGAGGAGGGAGTTGAGGCAGCTCAAGGCTCATTTGCAAGTGTTGAGGGAAGTTGTAGGCCGTGTTGGCCCATCATATGAAGAGAGAAAAATTGAAAGCCGTATAGTTGAACTCAATTACAGAGAAGAAATAATGTGGCGTCAGCGCTCCTGGATCCAGTGGTTAGCAGAGTTTGATGGCAATACAAAGTTTTTTCATCAAAAAGCAACAACCAGGAGGAGGAGGAATCGTATTTCATAGCTCACACGACCTGATGGTTCAATCTGTACGGATGAGAATGAAATAGGCTCAATGGCTACCGAGTTCTATAAGAATCTCTATAATTCTGAACCGACGGTGGGCATGGAGGAGGTGTTGTCTCATATACCGTGTAAGGTCAATCATGAGATGAACAGGATGTTGATGGACACATATACAGAGAAGGAAGTTAAGGAGGCTCTGTTCCAGATGTTTCCTACCAAGTCGCCTGGTCCAGATGGGTTCCCTGCGCATTTCTTTCAGAAGAACTGAGATGTCAGTGGTGATGAAGTCACTAGGGTAGTACTGCGTGTTCTGAATGGGGAAGACTCTCCGGAGGTCATTAATATGACGTTCATTGTTTTGATTCCTAAGGTACAGAATCCGACCTCTCTGTCATAGTTTCGACCAATAAGTTTGTGCAACGTAATCTTTAAGATTATTTCTAAAGTGCATGCTAACCGGTTGAAACGAGTTTTGCCGGAGATTATTTCACATGAGCAATCCGCATTTGTACCCGGTAGACTGATTACGGACAACATCATTGCTGCTTATGAGTGCCTCCACTTTATGAAACGGTCGAGAAGCAAAAATAATTCTCACTGTGCATTGAAGTTGGATATGATGAAGGCCTATGATCGCGTTAAATGGAACTATTTAGAGGCTGTTATGATCAAGCTTGGATTTAACTCACAATGGGTGAATAAAATTATGGCTTGTGTGTCAACGGTATCTTTCTCTGTTTTGGTTAACGGTGTGAAGATGGACGAGTTCAAACCATCGAGGGGCTTTAGACAGGGAGACCCTATATCTCCATACCTGTTTCTGTAGCTGCGGAAGGTCTATCATGTTTACTGAAAGCTAGCAGTCACAATATGAATGTTCGTGGTGTTGTGGTAGCACGTACTGCTCCTCCCGTTAATCATCTTTTATTTGCTGATGATTGCTTATTAATGTTCAAGGCAAATGAGGAGGGGGCCACAATTATCAGAAATGTTGTCCGCACTTATTGTGGTGCTTCTGGTCAGAGGGTTAACCTTGCAAAATCAAGTATCTTTTTTGGGAAGGGTTGCCCTAATAGTATGAGAACTGTGATAAAAAATCTTCTGGACGTCCCAAATGAATCGCTGGTTGAACGGTACCTGGGGTTGCCGTCTGATGTTGGGAAGTCAAAAAAAGGTGTTTTCAAATATTTAAAAGACAGAGTTTGGGCCACGGTGCAAGGGTGGATTGAGAAGTGCATGGCGTCCACAGGGAGAGAAGTTTTGATAAAATCAGTGGCTCAAGCTATACCTACTTTCTCAATGTCTTGTTTTCTGCTACCTCGTGGTTTATGCAAACATATAGATACAATGTTGAGGAAGTTTTTTTTGGGGCAGTAGGAATGGAGAAAGAAAGGTTGCTTGGGTATCCTGGGAGACTTTAACAATGCCCAAGTACTTGGGTGGTTTGGGTTTTCGGGATACACATGTCTTTAATTTGGCAATGTTGGCAAAACAGTCATGGAGATTGTTGCAAGACTCAGAATCGCTTAGTGCTAGAATTTTAAAGGCAGTGTACTACCCTCAATCAGATCTGCTTGAGGCGGAGCTTGGAAGCCATCCTTCTCAGGTATGGAGAGCAATTTTTGAAGGCACAAATGTCCTGAAGCAGGGCTTAATCCGGAGAATTGGAAACGGACATAGCACACACATTTGGAATCAGAACTGGATCCCGAGGGATCATATGCTTCGAGCGCTGCACCCGCGGTCTCAAAACCCGCCAGAGTTGGTATCCGATTTGATGGATCTTTCTATTAGAAGCTGGGACAGAATTGCTTTGAGGGAACATCTCCAGGAAATTGATATGCAGAAAATTTTAGAAATCCCTTTGAGTTCCTATAACAGACCTGACACATGGGCATGGCACTATGAGCGGTCTGGAAATTTTTCTGTACGTTCAGCATATAGATTGCTAATGGAGACTAAGAGGAACAGAGAAGCTTGGCTCTATGGGGCTCCTGGAAACTCTAATACCGAGGGTGACAAGAAGCACTGGAAGAATCTCTGGAGTATGAAAGTTCCAGCTAAGTTGAGAAATTTCGCCTAGCGCCTTGCGAGAAACTCGGTGCCAACGGAAGAGGTCAGAGCTCATCGGAATATGACTGAGTCGAGTGTATGCCCAATATGTAACTCAACAGAGGACACCTGGAAACATGCTTTGGTTCAATGCTCTATGGCAAAGTGTGTATGGTCCTTGGTGGATGAAGAGCTTGTGGAACACATGATTGCATGCAACCACAGTGATGCTAAGCGTTGGTTAATTGAACTTCAGGACTCAATGGGACAAGACACGTTTGTGAAGCTGCTAGTTTCTCTCTGGTCCATATGGTGGGTCAGGAGGAAGGCTGTTCATGAAGAACAATTTCAGTCACCACTAACTACCTACTCCTTCATTCTGAGATACCTCGCTGATTTGGAGAATCTGAAAGCGGAAAAACCAGTTCAAAAATCATCTGTTATTCGCCATATGCCTAGATAGACTGTACCTCCGGAGGGTTTTGTTAAAATAAATGTTGATGCAGCTATTGGTAGGAATGGCGATCGTGGTGCAGTGGCTGTTATTTGTCGAGATGAAACGGGTGCATATCGGGGAGCCTCAGCCATCTCAGTTTCTGATATGGTTGATCCAGGAATTTTTAGAAGCTATGGCAAGTGGCGAGGCTCTGTCTTTAGCTACCAGAAGATACAAGTTTCAACTGACTGTGCCGCAACGATCACACACCTAAAAGGCAACTACAATGGCTCGTCTGCAGCTGTTATTCAAGACCTGAAGAGAAGGACGCTTGATTTTGTTTCCGTGGAATTTATCCATGAGAAGAGGGAGTTTAATCTTGAGGCTCATAAGCTCTCAAAGGCAGCAACTACTTTACCTTTCGGTCGTCATGTATGGCTCAAGTCTTATCGGACATCATTTGTATCCCCGAACATATTAGTTAAATATAGTTGTTGCTCTAAAAAAAAATCTCGAAACCCTAACCACCACGCACTCCCCCCACTCGCTCTCTCCCTCTCCACCCACCCGATCCGATCTGGATCGGGGGCACGAACATCGCCGCCGACCGGGACGACCACGCCGGATGCCATCGCCGCTCCTCCCCTGCGTCGCCTCGTCCTCGGCCCCCTCCTCGCCGACCACCTCTTCCCCCGCCCGTCCTCTGTTAGTTCCTGTTTGGATCGGGGGGAGGCAGCCCCGACGTCACCGACACCCAATGCCGGCACCCCGACGCCTGCCATCGCCAACCGTGCCTCCGCTGCGGCCACCTCGTCGTCGACCACGTCGCCGTCGTCCCCGACCTCCACCCTGCGCCCCACTGCCCTTTCCCTACAAACCCCCGTGAGCGCCTCCCTCTCCTCCTCTCTCCCCCACCGAGCCGTGCCCGCGCCCGTCTACGCTCTCGCGCGCCCCTGTGGTCGAGCCCCTCGCTCGCGCTCGTCCCCTCCCGCCGCTGCCGCGCCCCGTATCTCCTGCGCATGCCCACGCCCCACCGCTCCCGCTCACACCAGCGTACCTCGCCGTGCCGTCCCGCTCCGGCCACTGTCGCCGGCGCCGGGCCATGCACCGACCCCCTTCACCCGCTGGCCGCAGCGTCCTGTCGGGCGGGCTGGCGCCCGTCGCCCGGTTCCGCTCGGCGCCCGAGAACCGCCACCCGCGACCCGTTAAGGCCCCTGGCCGAATGACAAGTGGGACCCGCCCCAGAAAACGATAAAATAATAAGAATAAAAGAATTAAAATTAATTAATTAATTAAGCTGCTTAATTAACTTAACTTTAGTTAACTTGCTAGTTAACTAATTAAACTATAATTAGGTAAATCAGAGAATGACAGGGGCCCCCACCCCTGTTGACCAGTCAATCTTTAACCGGTCAACTGGGTCCCCCTTGGCCCACCTGTCAGCCTCTGGGTACACATCTGTGTACCCAGAGCTGGGTACTTTAGCATTTAGCTTCTATTTCGAATTAAAATAAATTCAGAAAATGATTAAAACTTTGAAAATTAATAATAAATAATCCGTAACTCGGATGAAAATACTTTGTACATGAAAGTTGCTCAGAATGACGAGACGAATCCGAATATGCAGCCCGTTCATCAGCCACATGTCCCTAGCATAGCAAACCTGCAACATTTCACCTCCGGTTCATCTGTCTGAAAACGCGAAACACCGGGGATACTTTCCCAGATGTTTCCCCCTTTCGCTGCTATCACCTACTACCGTGTTAGGGCACACCTAACACCGCTCGTTGTCATGTCGTGCATCATCATGCATATGTTTGCATTATATTTATTGTTCCTTCCTCCTCTTCTCTCGCTAGACATCGAGACCGACGCCGCTACTACCCAGTACGACTACGGAGTTGACGACCCCTCCTTGCCAGAGCAACCAGGCAAGCCCCTCCCCCCCCTTGATCACCAGATATCGCCTATTCTTCCCTCTACTGCTTGCATTAGAGTAGTGTAGCATGTTACTGTTTTGATTAATCCTATTCTATTGCATAGCCTGTCATTGTTGCTACATCTGTGGATACCTTACCTGCAATCCTAAATGCTTAGTATAGGATGCTAGTTTACCATTAGTGGCCCTACATTCTTGTCAGTCTGCAATGCTATACTATCGGGCCGTGATCACTCGGGAGGTGATCACGGGTATATGCTATACCTACATACTATTCAGGTGGTGACTAAAGTCGGGTCGGCTCGTTGAGTACCCGCAAGTGATTTCGATGTGGGGGCTGGAAGGACAGGTGGCTCTATCCCGGTAGAGGTGGGCCTGGGTTCCCGATGACCCCCGACTGTTACTTTGTGGTGGAGCGACAGGGCAGGTTGAGACCACCTAGGCGAGAGGTGGGCCTGGCCCTGGTCGGCGTCCGCGGTTACTTCATAATAACACGCTTAACGAGATCTTGGTATTTGATTTGAGTCTGGCCATTGGCCTATACGCACTAACCAACTACGTGGGAACAGTTATGGGCACTCGACGTCGTGGTATCAGCCGAAGCCTTCTTGACGTCAGCGACTGAGCGGCGCGCGCCAGGTTGGACCGCGTAACGCAACTTCCTTTGTAATGGAGGTTGCTAGGTCTGCTCACCGGCCGCGTACGCAACGTGCAGGTGTGTAATGGGCGATGGGCCCAGACCCCTGCGCGCTTAGGATTTAGACCGGCGTGCTGACCTCTCTGTTGAGCCTAGGTGGGGCTGCGACATGTTGATCTTTTGAGGCCGGGCATGACCCAGGAAAGTGTGTTCGGCCAAAGGGGATCGAGTGTGTTGGGTTGTGTGGTGCACCCCTGCAGGGAGGTTTATCTATTCGAATAGCCGTGTCCCTCGGTAAAAAGACGACCCAGAGTTGTACCTTGACCTTATGACAACTAGAACCGGATACTTAATAAAACACACCCAGACAAGTTCCAGAGACAATCCCGGTGATCACTTTCCCACAGGGCGACGAGGGGAGGATCGCCGGGTAGGATTATGCTATGCGATGCTACTTGGAGGATTTCAATCTACTCTTTTCTACATGCTGCAAGACGGAGGCTGCCAGAAGCGTAGTCTTCGATAGGACTAGCTATCCCCCTCTTATTCTGGCATTCTGCAGTTCAGTCCACCGATGTTGCCTCTTTACACATACACCCTTGCATATGTAGTGTAGATCCTTGCTTGCGAGTACTTTGGATGAGTACTCATGGTTGCTTTGCTCCCCCTTTTCCTCTTCTTCCCGGACATCGCAACCAGATGTTGGAGCCCAGGAGCCAGATGCCACCATCGACGATGACTCCTACTACACTGGAGGTGCCTACTACTACGTGCAGGCCGCTGATAACGACCAGGAGTAGTTTAGGAGGATCCCAGGCAGGAGGCCTGCGCCTCTTTTGATTTGTATCCCAGTTTGTGCTAGCCATCTTATGGAAACTTGTTTAACTTATGCCTGTACTCAGATATTGTTGCTTCCGCTGACTCGTCTATGATCGAGCACTTGTATTCAAGCCCTCTGGCTTGTATTATGATGCTTGTATGACTTATTTTATTTTTAGAGTTGTGTTGTGATATCTTCCCGCGAGTCCCTGATCTTGATCATACACGTTTGCGTGTATGATTAGTGTATGATTGAATCGGGGACGTCACAAGTTGGTATCAGAGCCGACTGCCTGTAGGAATCCCCCTTCCACACTCCTTGGCCGAAGTCGAGTCTAGACATTGCAAAACTTTTACTAACATGGCTATGTGTCTTACGGACCCACGTTGCCATTGGGTGGTATTAGGATATTTTACTTTTCATTTATACTTTGGGACTCTGATCTCTCTTCTATTCGGGTTAAATGATTTTGCTAACTCTAACTCTAGGTTCTCGTAACTACTTTCTCCCAGAGAGCCCCTTGTTCTGGACGGTCATTTGCTTCACCAGAAGAGTCAGAAGATACTCTCCGAGGTTTTCCCGAGACCCCTGTTGACGGTGTCCTAGACTAGGGGGTACTCACCACGTCATCTCCCGATCAATTAGATTGGGCCGAGGACCCCCATAGCCGTATACTCATGGGTCGGTTCGGACAGTTCCTGCCGCATACAAGGAAGACTCCACAAGACTTGGCACCCAAGACAAGGACTTTCCTAAACCCTAGGCCTCCGGTGTCTTATATAAACCGAGGCCAGGCTAGTCAATAGACAATCTCATATTCATTATTATCATCTCGTGGTAGACATATGTACTCTGTACTATCCTCATATGAATACAATCAAGAGCAGGACGTAGGGTTTTACCTCCATCAGGAGGGCCCAAACCTAGGTAAAGTCCGAGTCCATGTTACCATCGCTCCAAGACGCCTAGCTTAGGACCCCTACTACGAGATACGCCGGATATTGAACTGACATTGGTGCTTTCATTGAGAGCCTGCTGGGCGATCATCGCGGATTGACGGGATAATCAGGTTACATTTTTTCAGTTGGATCTGTTTTGTAGATATCTATTTCTTGCAAATTATTCTCTGTCAATTTGTGAATTTTTCTTCGCAGACGTATTCTAGATTGAAACCTACAGGAATAACCGATATACTCTGCCGTTCCGATTTGTTATGCGGCGGCCGCCATCTGATATTTTGATGTTTCTGCGGCTGCTAGCCGAACGGACGCGCACACACGCCGATCTAATCACGCATCGGCGTGCACCAGTCGCGCGTCTACTGGTTCCTTGGGAGCTGAGTACTACTGAGGATAGTCCATATTTATCTAATCGTTTAATAGTCCACCTCGATCTTGTTGATTCCTCCTCACGTGGGAGCCTAGTACTCAATACTAGGAAAAGTAGTACACATGACGTGACCCATACATGCTTGACAACGCCGGTTGTCATTTTCTCTTCGGATCATTGCATCCGCCATTGAGCAAATCAAGTGCTATTCTTCCTCATAATTTCATATAGCATAAATTATCCGTGCCTCATATTTTTGCCAGTCTGCACTATTTTGTGTATACAGATCGCAGTACAACCGGTTTCATGTCCGTGGTCCGTCGAACAGCGCGTCTGGAACTCGGACCGCCCTGCGAAATCGGATTTTATCGTGTCTTCACCGCATCACGCGTACGCCCTGCATCGACATGAACTTCGACCCCAGGCCGCATCCTTTCACTAAATCATTTTTTCGCATAAAATAATTACATAGAAGTGGCCAGTCTAACCTGCACAGGTCTTTTGACTTGGCCATTCATTGGTCCATGACATGAAAGGAACAAGTACTAGTGAAAGTGCTAGTATCGACTAGAGGGGGGGGGGTGAATAGGCAATTTTTATGAAAGTCTTCAATACTTAGAAGTTTCGAAGACAAACAACAGAAATGACCTAATTAATATGCAGCGGAAGATAAACTACCCTAAGCAAGCCATAGTCAAGTATGCAATAATGTGAAAGTACAGGACTAATAGCAGCTAGGTAGTAAGGATCAGGATGGAAGATAGTATGAAGCCAATCAACAGTAGTAGTCAAGCAATGAAGTCAAACAGATACACAGATAGGCAATGACTTCACGAAGACAAACTCAAGTAAGGTTGGGAAGGGATAGAACCAGTCGCTTGTTGAAGACACATGATTTGTTAGACCAGTTCCAGTTGTTGTGTCAACTGTACGTCTGGTTAGGGAGGCTGAGATTTAACTCAGAAGACCGTGTCTTCACCTTATTCCCCTTGAGCTAAGGACACCCAGTCCTCGCCCAATCACTCTGGTAAGTCTTCAAGGGAGACTTCCAAACCTTCACAGACTTCGTTCACCGGCAATCCACAATGACTCTTGGATGCTCAGAACGCGACGCCTAACCGGCTGGAGGATTCACAGTCCTCAAGTGTAATAAGTCTTCAGGTCACACAGACAGAAAGACTTCAGTGATGCCTAACACTCTTTGGCTCTGGGTGTTTGGGCTTTGTCCTCGCAAGGATTTCTCTCTCTCTCAAATGCTTCGAGGTGGGTTACTCTCAAACGACAAAAGCCGTGCACAAACACTGAGCAGCCACCAATTTATGGTGTAGGAGGTGGGCTATTTATAGCCACTAGGCAACCTGACCTGATTTGTCCAAAATGACCCTGGGTCACTAAGGAACTGACACGTGTTCCAACGGTCAGATTTCAAACACACACGACAGCTTTACTTGGGCTCCAAGCAAAGCTGACTCATCCAGCTCTGGATAAGATTTGCTCTCATTGTCTTCGCTCGAAGACATAGGATTTGAGTTGAGCATCACTTCAGTCACTCTGACTTAGTTCACTTGGACCCCACTTAACAGTATGGTGGTTCCTATGACTCAACAAAGAAGAAAAGGAAACAACGAAACCACACAGTCTTCGCGCACCATAGTCTTCACTTAATGTCTTCTCATGTCATAGTCTTCAATATGAATATCTTCTCATACCACCATTGTCTTCAATGTCTTCATACATTTTTAGGGGTCATCTCCGGTAGGTAAACCGAATCAATGAGGGACACTACCTGCGTTATCCTGCAATTCTCACAAACGCATTAGTCCCTCAACCAACTTTGTCGTCAATACTCCAAAACCAACTAGGGGTGGCACTAGATGCACTTACAATCTCCCCCTTTTTGGTGATTGATGACAAACTGGTTGAAGTTTTCAACGGGGATAAAATATGTGAAATTGTAAGGATAGGGAATTGGGAATTGTCTTCATAAGTTGCAAGGGCTCCCCCTAAAGATGTGCATATAAGTAATTTGCTTTTGGAATGCAAATGCACATGGCAGGTTGTATTTGTGGAGATCCACTTCAACTTATGAAGATAATTCATCATGCATGAAATGATATAGAAAGTAGAATGACATGCATAATAAAAAATGGACGTCTGCAGAATGATCTAAGTGCGGAAGTTATCATCGCACATGCGGAATTTATCATCGCATCATAGTGAAGCAAATAAGTAGCAGACGACCATCAAGTTTAAGTGTTACAACTCAAAGAACCAAATGTTTCAAAAGCAAGAGTTGTAAGCACGAGGCAAAATATAGTGCAACCGCCCATATGAACCCGCTTGAAGACTATCAACTCATACGCTTCTCCCCCTTTTGTCAGTAAGGACCAAAAAGGTTTGAAGACATAGAACATCTACTCATCCTCATGAGTAGGTGAAGCAGCAGGGTTGTCGTCGTTAGTTGGCGGTGCAGATGAACTTGGTGCAGCGTCGATGCGCGCAGTAGTAGGAGGTGGTGAAGTAGCATCATCTTCATCATCGATCACTCTGGCATTTTCCGTTGCTGCAGAGGAAGAATATTCAGAGTCTTCAAGAGATGGAGTTCGACGCAGGGTAGCAGTCCATGGAGGAGTGGAGTCGAACTGGAATCTTTCATTGAAGCCATCGTCTTGAAGATCTGCTTCAGCACTAAGCAGGGTCAAACTCTTCCATGATCGTCGGCAAGTTTCATGAGCAACAAAGGCATTCTTGGTGGCAAGGTTGCGAATGCGATTGACATCCACCAAGAGGCTTTGCATCTGTCTCTTGAGCCAAAAATGATGCTTATCCTATTTTTGATAAAGGGCCACAAGAAGTTCTCGGTCATTGAGAACGCGAGAGCGCTTCCGAGGCCTTTGCGCAATGGTGCTTTCAGTGGCTTCAGTAGGTGCTCGATGAGGCAGACGAGTGTTTCCAGCCAATGGATAGAATCGTGTCGCTGCTTGAACACCTTCAATGGGTTGAGTGAAGCTTTGGTGCTCGGCATTCTGAATACAAAGAGGCCTCTTGGCAGGGTCAAAGTATATAGCTTTAACTGACACATCAACCTCTAGCAAAAAGATCATATGATTGCGAGTAGAGGGCTGATAGTTGACAGATGAGTGTCTCTTGATGAGGCGCGTGACCCATGGAGCATAAAACTTCAGACCAAATAGGTCAGAGCCAGAAGCAGCAAGTTGCCTGATGAAGAATTCTTGAGTGTTGAAGTTGATGCCATTGAGAATATAGAAGACCAAAGTCTTCATAGCTCCTTCAAGCTTGGCCGCTGATGAATGTCCTTTGACAGGCCATAGAGTTCGCCTGATGATATGATATATGGTGCGAGGCAGATACTCAAGGTCTTCAACAAAGAACTCTGTTGGATATTCAGCGTCAGATGGCAAGGGCTTCATCATGCTCAACATCCGGCTCATATTGGGTTCTGGCTTATGGAAGATACTCTCCACAGCCTTGCAGTGTAGCTGACAGTCAGGTTCATATAGTTCTCCAGGAGTGGCTAGCCCTGTGAGCTCGATGATATCCATAGCTTTGGCTTCATGCTGAACATTTCCAGTCATCCACTCGAGAACCCATGTCTTGATGTCTCTGTTGTAGCCGCGAATGTGTAGAGTAGCATAGAATTGAAGCAATAGCTCTTCATTCCAACGTTCTTTGTCTGTCACAAAGTGGAGCAGACCAGCATCACGAAAGCAATCAAGTGCTTCTTCTAAGCACGGCAGTCTAGCAATGGCTTTAGTGTCAAGGCGCATATGAGGGAAAATGCGCCCTTGATCATATAGAACGCATGAGTAATAGCTTCTCTGCTGATAGCTCCAGAACCGATCTGATGATATTCTTGGCTTGGTGTATGGGTTCTTGGCGCTGTCAAAGAAGGTACTGTGGCTTTTGAAGCCATTTGCATTGAAGGACCCTGGTGAGTTTGCAGTACCTGGAAACCTTGGCAGCCTAGGCTTTGGCTTCTGGACCTGAGGCCTATGCTCAACATGATAGTTAAAATGTGGACCAGAGGCAGTAGGCGGAGGTACCAGAATGGGCCATCGGACAGTGGTTAGCTGACGATGACTATATGCTTGCTCAATTGTATGGGGCCTTGGTGGCGGAACAGGAGCAGGGGCAACAGCTGAGGCATCAGGCTGCACAACAGGTGCTTCGAGAGCAGTTGTCACATTAGCTTCAGGTGCATCAGCCTCATTGGTTTCAGGTTTAGTGGCCACATTTGCTTCAGGCACACTGGTTGGTGCAGGCTCCACATTAGCGTGAGCCATGACTACGTCATTGGCTTCATTGGCGTTGGCGGTGGTAGCTTCAACATTTTCAACCTCCTCTTGACGAACAGGAGGGTCGGGCACAGGCACGTTCACATCAGGAACTGCTTCTTCAATTACTGGGGGAGTAGGGACACGTACTTCTTCTTGATTTTCCTCGGCTGATGCAGCCGGAATGTCTTCAGCAGCTTGTGCTTCAGACGCGGAGACATTCACAGTTGGAGTAGGTTCAGAAAAGACTTGGCGAGCAACAGGTGAACGTTGCACATCTCCTTCTGGAACGCTCGATAGAGGGACTTGAGGCCTTTGTCCTTTGCGAAGCCTGCGAAATGCTGGCAACGCCTTAGGAGATGGAGTTGGCTGGGCCTCAAAGTCTTCATCCTCTTCTTGCACGGGGGGTGTAGCTTGTTGTTGTTGTTGGGGAGTACTGGGGGAGTCTTGTAGCTGTGGGTGATCAGCCCACGATGCATCCTGAGCAATTGGCGTCAGAGGACGACCAATGCTGATGAGTTCGCTGTTCGTATGAACAGGCGATGATACCACGTCATGTTCGATCTGAGGAAGAACTTCATCATCAGCTACATTGTCATCATGACCAATGTGTTCAGCAGCGGTGGGTTCAGCTGCTGGAATATCTTCAGCTTCATGAGCCTCTGTGGGAGCAGGCTCATGGACTATCATCCGTCGTTCTTGATGTTCTGATGCTGGGCGAACCACTGAAATGGGTTCAACAACTAAGAGCTCTGTGGAAGCAGCCCTAGTCTTCTTGGTCTTGCGCTTCTTCTTGGAGGGAGCGGCATCAGAGGCTTCAGTATTCTTTCTCTTTCTAGCTTCAGCCTCGGCAGCCCTCGTCTTCTTCTGTTCTGAAGTGGTTGTGGTGACCTTTGGCTTCGAGCCAGTCATGCTGCTTGGGAAGATAATGCGAGGGGCTTCTTGGCTTGAAGGTTTAGGCTGGTCAATAGGAAGCTTCTTCTTTTTCTTTGCAGCCATCCTGGGGTCAATGCCAGGACGACCAAGTGACTTGCGCTTCTCAGCCTCATTGTAGGCGAGCACACACTTATCAGCCAAACTCTTCATGCGCTCTCGAGAGCCCTGAGCTTCTTGACGCTTCTTCAGAAAAGCTTCTTTAAGCTCATGTAGCATGACTTTGAAGTTTCTGACGTCTTGAACACTTAGCTTGGCCACATGCTTCTTGAATTGAGCCTTCTCATAATCAATCTTGTTCTTGAGCTCAACAATGCGCTGAGTGAGAGCTAGCTCAGAAGCAACGGCGCCATTGAAGGCGACACTGAGGCATATGGGAAGCTGCAAATCTTCAAAGCTGAGATTGGGGGTGTCGAACCACTCATCAATGAAGTTGTGGATGATTGCCACATCAAAGAGAGGCAAGTTGTTGAAGATTTCTGCTTCTTCCTTGCTCTTTATCAGCTGCTCAAGGGCATCATCAGCAAGATCTTCATCACTTGACAGATCAATGGGTTCTTCGCACAGAATGGCGACAGGAGTCAAGGCTCTTTGATCAGTTGGTCTGACAAGTTGCTTTTTCTTCTCCGTTCTCTTGGAGACACGGGATTGATCTTCAGGCTGCACACTGGCTTCAGGAGGTGCAGTGGCCAGTGGCTTCGCACGAGAAGTCTTCGGAGGTGCAGTTGATCTTGAAGCCTTTGGCTTCTTCTGCTTCTGCGGCTTTGGAGGAGGAGCTGGGGCTTCATCGGAGTCAGCATCATTTTCAGAATGATCTACTCGGGTACCTTGGACCACTATGTAGGTGATGAGGCCGTCAAGGTTGGAGAATGGGCCGATAACATTGGGATTAGCATCACGGGAGCCGTCAGCACGGGGAGCAGAGGGACCTGGGTTGAAGTCCAATCCCAACGACTTCTTGTTCTTCTTGGCCGAAGCCACAAGAAACTGGTAGTTGCGCTTGAAGAGAGAGTCGTCACGACACCAGAGTAGTGAAGTGGGATCGGCGTTCTCAGGCTGTGGTCCATGGACCATGCAAGGATAGAAGCCTTGAGCAATAGCTTCAGCTCTGTTCTTGGGTTGAAGGCCTCGATAGAGGATATCACCCCAAGGTCTCTTTATGGCATTCTTCTCTGCATATTCCTTCGTCACGAACTTGTACTTGAACCATTCCTCAGCCCAATAGCGTCGAATCCATTGAATTTGTGTCTTTCTCTGATGATAATTCTCTTCGGGATCTGTCTTGTAGAGTTCTGCTAAGTCATCAGGCAGATCTTTGGATGTTCCTTCTCTGCGCTGTCTGCCACCCTTCCTTGCTGATTTTTCTGCAGCCATGAACTTCAAACTGAATGGCTTCAATACGTTCAAAGGCTTCAGAGACTTACGCTTGCTGGTCAAGCAGGAACTGGCTTCAGGAGAATTAATATGATGCTGTAAGTATTCTGCAAACGAATGCAGACTATGAGAACCAAGGGATTCTCCCACGGACATGTACCTGTGACAGCATTAGAGATGCGAGGGAAAGGGAAGAGGTCATATGCATTCTCAGAAGATTTTGAAGATAAATCAGTTTGAAGACATTGACCTCATGATGCGAAGACATTCACTTATATAGGTGAGTTGGTTCCAGATTTGTACCAATCCGTGAATAAGTACAAGTGAGGAATCAAACTAGACAGGAAATCTAAGTGAATTGACTAGGCACTATGAGATGCAAACAGAATAGATCTAACATTGAATAGGCAGAAACCACTTTCGGTAAACAGGATAAATCTTGAAGATCAAAAAGGTGGTAAAAATAGAGTTATAATTACCGCACGAAGAACTGCTAGATGGGATGAATAGGAGACCGAGCAGTTCAGCCCACCGTGCCCTAACTTGGCGACGGAGGACACCTACGGCAACGGCGGAGAGGACGATGTCCGCGGGCGGCGTGAGGACGGCGTCGGAGAAGTCGCGGCAGCTAAGCGCTTCGTCGCCGGCGTCGTCGAGAGCTAGCGGTGGCGCTAGGGTTTTGACAGAGGTGGAGAGGTGGAAGAAGGATTTCTTTACCGCAGGGGACAAGTATTTATAAGTAGGTGAGCGACACAGTGCAATTACGCTGGTGCCCCTGGCCGTTCACATCTGAGGGGTATGTGGCAAGCATGCAACATACTCAGAGTTGTCCCACGTTTCCAAGCCCGCCAGGCATGTCGGAGAGTTGTTCCGGCTTCTCCGGATTTCAACAATAAAGATAAGTCATTTAAAATAGATTTAATGTTTGTCTCTTTGCCTTCTGCTGACTAGGACGCAGAGAAGACATTTGACAGTTTCAATAGAATGCATATGATTTGGACAGATAGAGTTTGAGATAGGAAGCATAGAGAGGTTAGGGTCCGATCACATTCACTTAGTTCAAAAGATCCAATCTTGAAGACATAGCTATAAGTGAATGTTGTAGAACAGAACACTAGTATATATATCTCAGAAAGCAATCAAATCATCATAGTGTAGAAAATCATGAAGACAAATTGAAACTGAAGACAAACCAAATGCGAAGTCATTGCAATATAACGCCATGAGTGAAACACTTCAAACAGAGAAATTTGGTGGTGGCGTTACCCACCGTATAGGAAGTATTAGACCCAGACACGGCGCACAATTATCGTGGCGCTCCGAAGTCAAATTCCATGTTAATGTATTCACACTCAGAGTGTAAATCTTCATTGATTGAAGATATACATTACTTTGTGTGTTGCACATCTAAGTCATCAACATGCATAAGTGTTAGGATGTGTGCCTGATCACAGGACATTAGAGGATTCCAAGATCTTTAGCTCACACTGTAACTTGCAAAACCTTTTCTCATCCAAGGGCTTTGTGAAGATATCTGCCAGTTGCTCTTCAGTGTTGACGTGAATGATATCGATATCTTTCTTCATAACATGATCTCTGAGAAAGTGATGATGAATTTCAATGTGCTTTGTCTTCGAGTGCTGGACTGGATTGTTGGCTATCTTGATGGCACTTTCGTTGTCGCAGAAGAGAGGTACTTGTTTCAAGTTGATGCCATAATCCTTGAGAGTTTGCTTCATCCATAGAAGCTGAGCACAACAGGATCCAGCAGCAATGTATTCAGATTCAGCAGTTGAGAGTGATACACAGTTCTGCTTCTTTGAAGACCAACAGACAAGTGATCGACCAAGAAAATGACATGTGCCTGATGTAGACTGTGATCCACCTTGTCACCAGCATAATCAGCATCCGAGAATCCAACCAAATCAAATTTTGAGCCCTTGGGATACCATAATCCGAGTGTTGGGGTGTAAGCGAAATATCGAAGAATTCGCTTCACAGCTAAGTGATGCGATTCCTTTGGTGCCGCTTGGAATCGAGCACACATGCAAACACTAAGCATAATATCTGGCCTAGATGCACATAGATAAAGCAAAGAACCAATCATGGAGCGGTATACCTTTTGATCGAACTCTTTACCATTGTCGTCGGGACCAAGATGGTGTTTGGCTGGCATTGGCGTCGTGTAGCCTTTGCAGTCTTCCATTCCAAACTTCTTCAGACAATCTTTGAGGTATTTTTCTTGAGATATGAAGATGCCATTTCTTTGCTGACGAATTTGAAGACCGAGGAAGAACTTCAGCTCACCCATCATGGACATTTGATATTGCTCTTGCATCATGTACCCAAACTCATCACTATACTTCTGGTTGGTGCAACCGAAGATTATGTCATCCACATATATTTGGCACACAAACAGTTTGCCATCATATGTCTTCGTGAAGAGTGTGGGATCGAGGGATCCAGGTTTGAAGCCTTTGTTCTTCAGGAAGTCTTTGATTGTATCATACCATGCACGAGGAGCTTGTTTGAGGCCATACAATGCTTTGTTTAGCTTGTACACCATATCAGGATGTTTTGGATCTTCAAAGCCAGGTGGTTGTGCGACATATACTTCTTCTTCAATCTTGCCATTGAGAAATGCACTCTTTACATCCATTTGATATAGCAAGATGTTGTGATGATTAGCGTAGGCTAGCAGTATGCGAATAGCTTCAAGCCTAGCAACAGGAGCAAATGTTTCATCAAAGTCAATTCCTTCAACTTGAGTATATCCTTGAGCCACAAAACGTGCTTTGTTTCTGACGAATTAACCATGCTCCTGGCCACCAGGTCAGGTTCGGAAACTTGAAATACACGGCCGATATCCGTGGAGACTTGATCTTCAACGGGTTCGGGCCTGCGCCAGGAGCGCCGGACAGTTACGATGAGCACGGCTTAGACCTGCTGTCGAACAATGCTCGGGACATCGCCCCTGTAGGAGCCCCGGACCTAAATCCGGAGCAGATTGCGTCGCGCGAGGACGGGTGGGTGGACCCCGCCCCGGAGGCCGCACACTCATCGGCGGTAGAGCTGAACATAGGCTTCACCCCCAAGGAAGCCTGTGACGCCGAACCCCCGGACTCGTATCCGGCTGTAGGTTCCAGTCCGCGCACTCCCGAGCCCGCCGAATCTGGTTGGGCTCCGGTAATGGAGTTCACCACTGCAGATATCTTCCAGCACTCGCCCTTTGGCAATGTATTGAACTCGTTAAAATCTCTCTCTTTGTCAGGAGACTCTTTGCCAAACTATGTCCGGCTCGAGTGGGAAGCAGGCGACGAAGGAATTCGTTGCCCACCCACCACCCATTTCATTGCCATGATCAATGATTTAACTGACGTGCTTGACTTCGACTCTGAAGACATCGACGGTATGGACGACGATGTAGGAGAAGAACAGGAACCACCGCCCATGGGGCGGTGGACAGCCACCTCCTCATATGATATATATATGGTGGACACTCCAAAGGAAACCAATGGCGATGAGGCAATGGAGGATAACCCCTCAGGGAAGAAAGCAAAGCATGGGCGTCGTCGGCGCTGCTCCAAACCCCGCCACAGCAATACCGGCACAGGAGACAAAAACAATCCGGATGGTGCCGAAGATGAATACAACCCCGATCAGCCTGCCTTCGAGCAGGCCGAGCAGGAAGACGGGCAGGTCAGCCTAGACGAACAAGCAACGGACGGATATCCGGAGGACGAAAACTACATGCCCCCCTCCGAAGACGAGAGCAGCCTCGGTGATGACGAGTTCGGCGTGCCTGAGGACCCCGTGGAGCAGGAGCGCTTCAAGCGCCGGCTTATGGCCACTGCGAGGAGCCTAAAAAAGAAGCAGCAGCAGCTCCAAGCTGATCAAGACCTGCTCACAGACTGATGGACTGAAGTCCTGGCACCTGAGGAATACGGACTCAAGCGCCACACGGCTGACCGGCCACCCCGTGGCCGGGATAAAATGGCATATCAGCCCGAATACCAGCCCGCACCCCCACGCAAATATACTACGGCCCAGGGCAATAGGAAGGACCTGCAAGATATACTGGAAAACAAGGAAGGACAGCCAAGATCGATCTATGGATCGCGGGGGCGCGCCCCAATACGTGACGATGATCGTCACACCGGATACACTATCAACAAGTCCGGCCGGGCCGAATACAGCCAACCAGAATCATTCGAACTGCGTAGCCACATAGCCCAGCATAGGGGCGCCGCACACCCCGTCTGCTTCACTGAGAAAGTGATGGATTATGAATTCCCAGAAGGGTTCAAACTCGTAAACATTAAATCATACGATGGCACAACAGACCCCGTAGTATGGATCGAAGATTTCTTTCTCCACATTCACATGGCCCGCGGTGACGATCTACACGCCATCAAGTACCTTCTCCTTAAGCTCAAAGGACCGGCACGGCACTGGTTAAACAGATTGTCGGCAAATTCCATTGGCAGTTGGGAAAACCTGGAGGACGTGTTCCTCGACAACTTCCAGGGCACATACGTGCGACCACCGGATGCCGATGACTTGAGCCACATTACCCAACAGCCCGGAGAGTCAGCCAGGAAATTCTGGACTCGGTTCCTAACCAAAAAGAACCAAATAGTCGACTGTCCGGACGCCGAAGCCCTGGCGGCATTTAAGCATAATATTCGTGACGAATGGCTCGCCCGACACCTCGGCCAGGAAAAACCAAAGTCCATGGCGGCCGTCACGACACTCATGACCCGCTTTTGTGCGGGCGAGGATAGCTGGTTGGCTCGCAGTAGCACCACGCTGATAAATTCAGGCACCTCAGATGTCTGCGACAATAAAGGCAAGCCACAGCGCAACAGACATAAGCGACGAAACAATGGCGACAACACTAAAGACACGGCAGTCAATGCCAGATTCAGTGGCTCAAAATCCGGTCAGCGGAAAAAGCCGTTCAAAAGAAACAATCAGGGACCATCCAGTCTGGACCGCATACTTGAACGCCCGTGCCAAATTCATGGCACCCCGGATAAGCCAGCAAACCACACTAATAGAGACTGTTGGGTGTTCAAACAGGCTGGTAAAATAAACGCCGAAAACAAGGACAAGGGGCTGCACAGCAACATTGACGAGGAGCCCCGGCGTCCGAACACAGGGGGACAGGAGAAATTTCCTTCCCAGGTGAAAACGGTCAACATGATCTACGCCACCCATATTCCCAAATGGGAACGGAAGCGAGCACTACGGGACGTCTACGCGATGGAGCCAGTCTCCCCAAAATTCAACCCATGGTCAGCCTGTCCGATCACCTTTGATCGTAGGGATCACCCTACCAGCATCCGTCACGGCGGTTCAGCCGCATTAGTCCTAGACCCAATCATCGACGGATTCCACCTTACGCGAGTCCTTATGGATGGCGGCAACAGCCTGAACCTGCTTTATCAGGACACAGTGCGCAAAATGGGCATCGACCCTTCGAGGATCAAGCCCACCAAAACCACCTTCAAAGGTGTAATTCCAGGAGTAGAGGCCCGTTGCACGGGCTCTGTAACATTGGAAGTGGTCTTTGGATCTCCGAATAACTTCCGAAGCGAAGAGTTAATCTTCGATATCATCCCTTTTCCGTAGTGGTTATCACGCACTGCTTGGATGAACCGCATTCGCTCGATTCAATGCGGTACCACACTATGCATACCTCAAGCTCAACATGCCAGGACCTTGCAGGGTCATAACAGTCAACGGAAACATGGACCGCTCTCTCCGTACAGAAGAGCATACTGCAGCCCTCACAGCGGAAGTACAATGCGGCCTTCTCCGGCAAACCACCAATCCGGCGACAACAACCCCGAACACCGTCAAGCGAGTCCGGAGTACCCCGCAACAGGATCGCCAGGCACACCAAGAGCGCGACTAGCAGTCCGGCCTCCGCTCCAGCCCCATCAAGGCAGCATCCGTGCCGCGCATACACAATTACACACTAAAAATACCATGGGCATAGGCGGAGGAACAATGGGGACTCAGTCAACTATGCGGCTCAGCCGCAACATATTTTAATAACCCCCCTTTTATCTTTCAGGATATTGCTTTCGGGCAGCCTCTTCAGAAGAGCCGGATTATCGGACTTGCACAGGAGAGGAAACCAAGGAGGCAAAAAGGCTTTGCGCACAAAGGGAATACCCAGGTGGAATCTGTTCACGATCGTTATACCTGTTTTATATACCTACATGCAGCCCGCCCTTGGATGGGAAATGTCAAATAGTCCTATTTACTTCTACTTAACGCATTCATTGTAAACATACGCTTAGACGTATTATTTATCAATGGGAGATAATATATAGCGTTAGCTTATTATTCCTATTTGCACATTTTTTCTATAAATGTTTATTTAATATTGCATCGGTGCACCTTGGTACGTTCAGTTTTCCAGGGGCTCCTTATGGCGCCCCATAACACGGCAAGACAAGTCCGAACACTTTCAACAGTGCGACACCCCAAACTTATAGCATTATATGCATCAGCTCCGAATCATGTCTTGGGTTAATAGTTGGGTTTGCCCTGCTCCCTTGTTTTGGTACCTTACGTTCCGTTATATCGGCTAAGGTAGCGCAGGGAGAACTAGCGATTGTGTCCCGGTTCTTCCGGACGAGCACCTCAGTAGAGAAAGCCGAAAACTGACCGGCATAATGCGGCGAGAGCTGGTCGCTGTTCGAGAGGTCTTAAAATCCTTAAAGATTTTTTTCGCTTTAGGCGAGGAATCGGCCTCGTTCGATTTAGGTGTATATAGCGCCCCAATTCGGCTTTCCGAATTCTAGGGGCTTCACCAAAATTTAAAATTGTAGACTTCTATGGCTAAGTGAAACTTATAAAGCCGCATAGTCCGATTGCCTTGTTCGCTGCGCCAAACACCTCCTTCAGGGACCAAAAATTTGGATAAAGAGTGTCTGGTTTTTCCAGGAACACCCCGGTACTAGTTATGTGGGGGCGGAAGCCGACGACTGGCCTACTTTCAGAATTTTCCAAATAGCCGCACAGAAGCTAATATTTTAAATCAAAAAGCGCTATATAGCACAGGTAACTTCGTCTTTATATTACAATAACGGCAAGAGTACATTCACTCAATGATCTTGTCCTTGGTACATTCATCGGCCATGAGACGAGCGCCTTTCATAACGCCATCATAATATTTTTCGGGACAGCGATGTGCCTTGCCCTCCAGCGGTCCATCCTTTACCAACTACTTCGCATCCAGCTTGCCCCAATGCACCTTCGCACGGGCAAAGGCCCGGCGGGCACCCTCAATGCAAACGGATCGCTTGATCACTTCAAGCCGCGGACATGCATTTACCATCCGCTTTATCAGGCCGAAGTAGCTAGCGGGCAGGGGCTCACCAGGCCACATCCGGACTATGAAATCTTTCATAGCCACTTCGACCGCCCTGTGGAGTTCAACCAACTGCTTCAGTTGGTCACTTAGAGGCATCGGGTGTTCGGCTCCAGCATACTGGGACCAGAACAGCTTCTCTGTTGAGCTCCCCTCCTCGGCACGGTAGAACACCACAGCATCAGATACGCTGCATGGCAGATCTGCGAATGCCCGTGGAGAGCTCCGAATCCGGGTAAGTAAAAGAAACGTCTCCTCCACATGCTTGCTTTGCATAAAGAATGTCTTACCTGCCGCTATCTTCTTGGCCGCCTGGATTTCCTGCTGGGCTTTTTCGGCTTCGGCCTTGGCATCTTTCATACTCGCAAGGGCCTGCGCAAGCTCAGACTCCTTCGTCTTGAGGTCACGCTCCAAGGACTCGAACTTCTTGCCGAGCTCTTGGAGCTCTTGCTGTACTTCGCCCACCCTAGCATTCAGCTTTTCGCGCTTAATGCGCTCCATGGCCGCCTTGTCTTCGGCCTCGGATGGTGCTTTCTTCACGGACGCCACTTCGGTTGTGGCCCCTATTACAAAGTCACGACGCTTTGTCATTAGAATCACCAATTTTGTCTATTCTTTATAATATGCGAACGGGGTATCACTCATCTTTGTTCTCTTCGAGCTGCCTCTTCGTGAGGCCGAGCTCTCCTTGTACCTGCTCCAGGTCCCTTTTAAGTCCGGCGACCTCGGCCATGCGGGCAGCAGCGGCAAGAAGCACTGCCTGCTTATTCACATGCACACCTACTATTAGACTCCTGCAGATTATAATCGACCCTCCGTTTGGCTTTTCGTTTCGAACACCAAACAGAGTATCAGGGGCTACTACCTATCGGGTGATAATTTCACACATTTTTGATTACTTACCTCAAAGCCTGTCAGGAGGCTGGTGCAGGCTTCGGTTAGTCCGCTCTTGGCAGACAGAACCTTCTGAATCACCGCACTCATAAGAGTACGGTGCTCTTCATCCATGGAAGCGCCGCGAAGCGCTTCCAGCAGACTATCCGATGCCTCTGGCGTAACGGAAGTGATTGGCACGGATGGCTCGCCCTCCTTAGCGAGGGGCCGCCTGCCTGAATCCGGAACCATTGGAGGTTCCGGTACAGTGTCCGGCTGGGAGCCCGGCTTGCTGCGGCTCTCGTCGGCACAATCCGCGGGGATCTTACGCCCCGTATACCCGACGTCTGGGATTTCGCCTTGGGGCGTCTCCAGAGTCACCCCCCCTGCTCGGGGAACCTTTGGGACAACACCTCCGTGTCGTCCGCAGGCCGAGGGGTAGTGGCCGTCGGGAGCGAGTTCATCGCCGAATCACTCAAGGACCCATCCGAAGAGGATACCTCGGGATGGACCCTGGCCGGACTGCATATACGTGTTCGGCGTTATAACAGACTATGAAGCTTTGTCGTACTAAAGTATAATAGAGTGCGCATACTTACGATCTTACTAGGGGCTTCCCCCTGGGCAGCCACTCCTCCTCGCTATAGGCTGTCGTGGTGGAGTAATCCGGAAGGGACGCCTTTCCCTTCTTGGGCGTCCTAGCCTCCCCCTCCGAGGCGGCTTTCCTCTTCTTCTCCTCCCCAGTGCGGGGAGGCAAAGTTTCCTCGTGTTTCCCCCCGCCTCCGTGGGAGGAATCTGCCTCGTCGTCTTCAGACAACGAGGGTATGACGGCCTTGCACCGGGGACCCTTCCTGGTCCCCTGGGCCGCCTTCTTAGGCCCCTCGTCCTTTCCGGATGGGACGGCCCTTGGCCTAACCATATGATCCAATATATGAATATTTACCTCCAGACCATTCTCGAGCTCCTCGTCATGTCCGTGATCTCATCCGGGACTCCGAACAACATTCGGTCACCAACATACATAATTCATATAATACTATATCGTCAACGAACGTTAAGCGTGCGGACCCTACAGGTTCGAGAACTATGTAGACATGACCGAGACACCTCTCTGGTCAATAACCAATAGCGGAACCTGGATGCCCATATTGGCTCCTACATATTCTACGAAGATCTTTATCGGTCGAACCGCATAACAACATACATTGTTCCCTTTGTCATCGGTATGTTACTTGCCCGAGATTCGATCGTCGGTATCTCAATACCTAGTTCAATCTCGTTACCGGCAAGTCTCTTTACTTGTTATGTAATGCATCATCCTGCAACTAACTCATTAGTCACATTGCTTGCAAGGCTTCTAGTGATGTACATTACCGAGAGGGCCCAGAGATACCTCTCCAACAATCGGAGTGACAAATCCTAATCTCGAAATACACCAACTCAACATGTACCTTTGGAGACACCTGTAGAGCTCCTTTATAATCACCAAGTTACGTTGTGACGTTTGGTAGCACACAAAGTGTTCCTCCAGTAAACGGGAGTTGCATAATCTCATAGTCATAGGAACATGTATAAGTCATGAAGAAAGCAATAGCAACATACTAAACGATCAAGTGCTAAGCTAACGGAATGGGTCAAGTCAATCACATCATTCTCCTAATGATGTGATCCCGTTAATCAAATGACAACTCATGTCTATGGCTAGGAAACTCAACCATCTTTGATCAACGAGCTAGTCAAGTAGAGGCATACTAGTGACATTATGTTTGTCTATGTATTCACACATGTATTATGTTTCCGGTTAATACAATTCTAGCATGAATAATAAACATTTATCATGAAATAAGGAAATAAATAATAACTTTATTATTTCCTCTAGGGCATATTTCCTTCATACACCCTGTCCACGAGGGTGGGGGCGCGCCCCCTTCCTCGTGGGCCCCCTGAACGTCCACCGACCTCAAGTCCAACTCCATATATTTGCTTTCGCGAAGAAAAAAATTAGGGAGAAAGTTTCATCGCGTTTTACGATACGGAGCCGCCGCCAAGCCCTAATCTCTCTCGGGAGGGCTGATCTGGAGTCCGTTCGGGGCTCCGGAGAGGGGGATTCGTCGCCGTCGTCATCATCGACCATCCTCCATCACCAATTTCATGATGCTCACCGCCGTGCATGAGTAATTCCATCGTAGGCTTGCTGGACGGTGATGGGTTTGATGAGATTTACCATGTAATCAAGTTAGTTTTGTTAGGGTTTGATCCCTAGTATCCACTATGTTCCGAGATTGATGTTGCTATGACTTTGCTATGCTTAATGCTTGTCACTAGGGCCCGAGTGCCATGATTTCAGATCTGAACCAATTATGTTTTCATGAATATATGTGAGTTCTTGATCCTATCTTGCAAGTCTATAGTCACCTATTATGTGTTATGATCCGACAACCCCGAAGTGACAATAATCGGGATACTTCTCGATGATGAACGTAGTTTGAGGAGTTCATGTATTCACTATGTGTTAATGCTTTGGTCCGGTACTCTACTAAAAGGAGGCCTTAATATCCCTTAGTTTCCAATAGGACCCTGCTACCACGGGAGGGTAGGACAAAAGATGTCATGCAAGTTCTTTTCCATAAGCACGTATGACTATATTCGGAATACATGCCTACATTACATTGATGAATTGGAGCTAGTTCTGTGTCACCCTATGTTATAACTATTACATGAGGAATCACATCCGACATAATTATCCATCACTGATCCAATGCCTACGAGCTTTTCACATATTGTGCTTTGCTTATTTACTTTACCGTTGCTACTGTTACAATTATTACAAAACTGCTATCGTTACTTTTGCCACTCTTACCGTTACTACCATACTACTTTGCTACTAAATACTTTGCTGCAGATACTAAGTTATCCAGGTGTGGTTGAATTGACAACTCAATTGCTAATACTTGAGAATATTATTTGGCTCCCCTTGTGTCGAATTAATAAATTTGGGTTGAATACTCTACCCTCGAAAACTGTTGCGATCCCCTATACTTGTGGGCTATCAATGGCGTCCCTCCTGGATGGGGAGAGGTTCTCCCTCTGGTCCTTGTTCTTCATGGCGATGATGGCCCCTCAGAGATCCTCCCCCATGGCCTCCGGTGATGATGGCCCCCTCCGGCAGGGCGCCGGAGAGGGCTAGATTGATTTCTCGTGGTTCCGGAGGCTTGCGGCAGCGAAACTTCCGATCTCCTTTTTGATCTGGATTTTTTAGGAATTATAGGAGGGGTTGGCATCAGTTTCACGTCAAGGGGGGCCGCATGGAGTCCACAAGGTAGGCGGGCGCACTCTAGGGGGTGGGCGCTCCCTCCACCCTCGTGGTGGTCTCGGGACTCCCCTCCGGTAACTTTTCGTTCCAGTATTTTTATATTTTCAAAAAATATTCTTCGTTGATTTTCAGCACATTTTGAGAACTTTTATTTCTGCACAAAAACAACACCACGGTAGTTCTGCTGAAAATAGCATCAGTCCAGGTCAGTTCTAATCAAATCATACCAAAATCATGTAAAAATATTATAAACATGGCATGAATACTTCATAAATTATGGATACATTGGAGATGTATCAGCCACCTATAGGTCGTTCTCGTTAGTGCATCCATGCTAGATCTCCACCACCAAATGCCTACCGGTAACCAAATCAACGGATCCGCCATGCCAGCGTGGAGCGCCATCCACCCCATCACTGTCCTGGCACCACTAGCACTAGCAGTAGCAGCATCACCATGTCGTGCATCTACTCCAAGTTTATGCAACAACGACGTTGTTGCAGAACTGTGTTAGTGCATGATGAGGCCGGAGACGTTGCTACATTTTTTGTACCAAGGGTCTTGTTACAAAAAACTAGATGCGGCGAGAGATGTGTTTGCAATTTTTGCAACAAGGGTCTTGTTGCAAAAAGTTAAAGAAGCAACAGGGGAATTGTTGTAAGAAATTAAAGAAGAGGATGTTTCACAACAAAGGTCTTGTTATTTCAATGTACGAAGGCAGTGGAAGTTTGGAAACTGCTGGGAATCTATGATGTCATGAAGAAGGCATGCCAAGTTGACCGTTCAGGAGAAGTGGTTCTGGAGCATCTTCTGTGCCTCCCAGACCCGGATGTGCACATCCTTGGCCTAGCAAATCTTAGAGAAACTATTGCTACCACGACATGGTACTTATGGTTTGAGCGAAGAGAGCTTACCCATGGAGATCAGACCCAGAATGCTGCCCAAATTCAGTTAGCTGTGAGGGCCCTTGCAGCAAACTTTGTGACTACTTGTAAACCCAAGGCAAAGCGAGCTGCAACCTGGACTAGACCAAGAGCAGGCTACATAAAGCTTAACATGGATGACGGCTTTGATAATGATCTCTTAGAAGGATCGGGTTCTCCGGGACCACAAGGGCAAATTTGTGGCAGCAGCAAATGAACGGTTGAGTCTCTGTTATGATCCTTTTTCGGCTGAAGCAATTGCAGTCAGATTTGGATTAAATCTAGCTAAGATGGTGGGGTGCGGTAAATTAGAAGTGATGTCAGATAATGTGGAAGTGGTCTCGACCTTGAAAGATGGTACTTCTAGCGCCGTTGCAAGTGCCATTTTTGATGACTATTATTATATGTCATTAGATTTTAATCATGTTGTGTATGATCATTGTAATAGGGAGAGCAACCACGTAGCTCATGAACTAGCTAGGCTAGCTAAGTACTCTCCCCCTAGTATCTGGATGGATTCTCCTCCGAATGAGGTGGTTCCCTTGGTTGTAAATGATGCTACTCTATTGACTGAATGAAGGGGGAACCAGGTTTAGAAAAGGGTCTTGTTGCAGGAAATTAGAGAAGAGGAGGTTTCGTAACAAGAGTATTGTTGTAGAAAATTTGAGAAGGAGAACTAAGGGCTCGTTCAGAAGCAGTCCATGAGCTGGCTTTCGAAAATTGCTTCGAGAAGCCACATCGAACGCCTCCGCTTCGAGAAGCTGGCTCTGCGGAGACGGGGATTCGACAGTGCAATTATCATGAAGACGAGAAGCTGGGCTGGCGCAGCTTCACAAAAAGCAGAATCGGGAGTTGCTCAAAATTACGGTGCTAATGCCACCATGAAGTATACCGAGTCGAATCATTTCCCTCGACCTGGTGGCCCGCTCCTCTGCTCATACAGAAACAAACACCCACGCTCCTCCTCTGCTCTCGCAACCCTAGCCACCGCCCCGTCGCCGGCGCGCCAGCGCGCCGCCGTCCGCCGTTGCCCCTCGGATCTACGCATCGTCCCGCAAGTCTCCTTCCATCGCCGCTCCCAGCAGCCGCCCACCGTCCCCGTGTTCTCGTCTCCCCATCGGCCGCCATTTCCTCCGTTGGTCGCCACCGGCAACCGCACGAAGGAGAGCTCCTGGACGGGCCTGGCCGCAATATCCGCAGCAGAGAAGCCGTTCTCCCAGCTCAAGGTGAGCAGCCACCTCCCCCGTCTTGTAGTACTCTGACTCAGTCTAGTTCGTGTTCAGTTTATAGCCCCAATTTCTTGTGATATGAAACTGATGTGTGCACCTTTTTCGTATATATGTGTAGTGCAGTCTGTAGTGCTATGAATTGATTTCAGATCAAGTCAAGAATTTCCTTATGTTGGTAGTACATGTTGATGCTGGTTACTGTGTATTTTCCATGTAGTTGGGCACATGATTATATACTGATGGATGTCGATTCTTTGCTACATATTCATGCTGCTAGTGATTGTTTGAGAGATGGTAGTGATTGTTTGGACACATGACTATATACTAATGGACGTTGATTGTTGCTACATGTTCATGATGCTACTGATTTTGGTATCTATTTGTGAGATGCTACTGGTTGTTTGGCATATATCTCAAGGAAATATGTGTCCGTAAAGTAACATCATTTTTGTATAGAAATGTCAAATGGGTCTGCCAAATGGACCGATGAGAATACTCGGATTAGAGTGGAGTTGTTTGTGAAACAAGTGAAGGCTGGAAACATGCCAAGCACTCATTTGACACCCAATGCACATGATGACGTGGGAAAGGATTCTTGCTGAGAACTGGACTTGAGTACACACCAAAGCAAGTGAGGAACAAATGGACCAAGTTAAAACATGAGTTGAACACATTCAAGAAGCTCAAGTTGCGTGAGACTGGAGGGGGCTGGGACTTTGAGAAAAACACTGTGAAACAAGATAATGAGTGGTGGAAAAAGGCGAAAGTTGTAAGTTCTCATGCTTATGTTTCTCATAAAATAAAATCTAAACTTGTCATGCTTTATGTACTAATGTCTCTCTTTCATACAATAGGACCTCCCTGGTTGTGGCAAATTCAAGAAGCATGGACTTCGTAATGAAGAAGGCTTGCGCATCTTGTTTGAGGATATCAGAGTTGATGGCACTGACCATTGGAACCCTGCATCTGGTCTACCTCCCCCCTCTAGTTCGGCATGGAAAACTGCCTTGAATGTTGATGAAATCACCGATCTTGATTTGGAGGATGATATCAAAGAGCAACCTTCTCCATCAGTAGCTAGTTCATCTAAAGTGAGGCTTGGGGTCACGATTCCGGAGAAGAACAAGAAACCGAAGACCGCAAGTGATGCAAGAGGAGATTAGAAAGATTAGTTCTATTGCCAACGCTTCACACACATCATTTCAATCTTTCTTGAAGAAATATGAGACCGTTTCTATTGCCTCTACCATGGATTTAGTTCGTGATTGTGGCGCAATAGACGACACTGATGAGCATTTCATTGCTACTGAGCTTTTTCCGAAGAGAGAGCAAAGAGAGATGTTCTTGCACATGGCATTCGACTCTCGAAAGGGTTGGTTGCGTAGGAGGTTTGACCTCAAGTATGGGAACTAGTTTGTTCTATCTTATCTTAGCTATGGGAACAATATTTATGCATATGTTGGCGAACCTATTATTATCTTGTGTTATTGGTTCAATATTTATGCCTATGTTGGCGAACCTATTATTATCTTGTGCTCGGAACAATATTTATGCCCATGTTGGTGAATCTATTATTATCTTGTCGGTCAACATATTTATTCTTATGTTGGTGAACATATTATTTTGCTTGATGCTAACTATTTTTTGATATGGCAGATGTCATCGGATAGTGATAGTGAGAATGACAATAGTTATGAAACAATGATGAATTTGGTTATGCATCAACAACATAATATGAACATTCTTTGTTCGGGTGCAGCAGTCATATTTGGCAAGTAGTGTGAAAGTTGGGTGATGAAAGCCGAGCCTCGGAAATCTATCTTGAGTGGATTTGGATGGCTTCAAGAGACTATTGCCACACCGGGAGAGACCTACACAATGTTGAGAATGACGGCAAGTGTGTTCTTTGATCTTCATGACTTGTTGGTACGTGACTATGGTCTCAAGGAAACAATCTTTGTTAGCACTTACGAGTCTCTTGCCTATGTTCTTGTGGACATTGGGAGGTTGTGAATCAAATAGAAGAACTCAAAATTGCTTCAAACATTCAGTGGATACAATCCATCATAAATTCCATGAGGTTCTACAGTGTGTAGTGAACACGGCATCTCACTACCTTAAGCCACAAGACCCAAACTTCCACATTGTGCATGATCTAATTAAAAAGGATAGGAGGGCTTATCCTCATCTCAAAGATTGCATTGGTGCAATCGATGGGACTCATATAAGAGCTTCTATTCCCGATGGCCCACCGAAAGTTAGGTACATTGGGAGGACGGGCATGACAACTCAAAATGTGATGGCAATATGTGACTTCGATATGCACTTTACTTATGCTTCAATTGGGTAACATGGTTCTATGCATGATACAAATGTGTTATACCATGCAATTGAGAAGGACAGGCCCTCCTTGCCCCATCATCCAAAGGGTGAGCATTTCTTTTCATTACAAGTTTACACATGATGTACTTTATCCTCCAACTAACATGTATGTGTGTTGTCAATTTAGGCAAGTATACCTTGTAGATGCCGGGTATCCTAATAGAGATGGATATCTAGCACCATACAAAGGAGAACGGTATCATGTCCCACACTTTCAAAGAGGTGCACCTCCAAATACTCCTAAGGAGAAGTTTAACAAGATTCACTCCTCCAAACGCAATTGCATAGAGAGAACCTTTGGAGTGTGGAAAATGAAATGGAAAATTCTCCTCAAGATGCCAAACTACTCATTCCAAACACATATGCAGATTGTTGCAGCTACTATGACATTGCACAACTATGTTCTCCTCCATGACAAAGATGATCTCCACTTTATTCGATGTGAAAGAGATCCGGATTATGTTCCAACAATTCTGGATAGATACAAGAAGTATGTTATTCCTTCCAGTGCATCAGATGCTTCCACTTCGGAGGCAAGTGCTCCTGATATGGATAGGTTTAGGAATGAAGTAGCTATCACCATTGCTTTTGGTTGGTGAAATCATGCTCATGGGGCAATTTTTAGCTCTTTTGATTTGCAAACATATGCATATTTGATTAAGCTTTTGTTGTACGACATATGTTAACAAACCTTGTTGTTCTTCATCTAAAATCTGATGAAATTAGAAAACTTGAATGTTTTGTCTAGTTCTTGGACTTGTACTATCATAAATTGCTCTCTGTACATGTAAGAACTGCTCTTTGTACAGAAAAAATCGCAACAAACAAAGCAGAAAAAAAACAGTGTGCTATCCAAAATCTGGCCCGCACTTCCCCATCAAACTAGGCCTTGAAATAAGGCCCACTGTATGGCCGAGCAGGACACAACAGCCTGGTTTCGTGGGCTACAAGCCTTGCCTACGATAGGAGCCACAACGAGCAGCCAGACGGATCACTCCTCCTTCGAGAAGCCAGCTCGCTCGATGAGAAGCTGGAGCCAACAATTTTTGGAAGCTGGGGCGCTTCCGAACGGGGTCTAAGAGCATCTCCAGCCGTTGGCCCCCTAGGGGGCGCGTAAAATCGCTGCCTGGGGGCGAGCCGACGCTAAAAATCTGCGTGGGGGCGAGTGGGTTCCCAGCCGTCGATCCC
Organism: Triticum timopheevii; assembly: GCA_963921465.1. Taxonomy (NCBI): domain Eukaryota; kingdom Viridiplantae; phylum Streptophyta; class Magnoliopsida; order Poales; family Poaceae; genus Triticum; species Triticum timopheevii. Next base: position 532,883,173 of record OY997264.1, read on the forward strand.
ATGCCGCCCCCCAGACGCCGTTTATGTTTAAAAAAAGAGTATTCGACAAAGTTCGGCATAGACAAATTAGTCAGCTAAATTTCGGCAAACTGGGCATATATTCGACATGTTCGACATTTTACATAGCAAAGTTATTTTAAAAAGGCCGCAACTACAACTAAGGGGCGAAGAAGTCACCGAGCGCAGCGAAGTCGCCGACGTCGCCGCCATCCTCGCCGTCGTCATCGGCGTTCTTCTCGTCCTTGACATGGCCGCCCCTACTGGACCCCTGCACGGCGTCGCCCTGGCGGACCGGTGGCGGCGGCGGCAACGCGTCGTTGTCGTCGTTGTCGTCGATGACGATGACGCCTCCCTCGTCGCGGCCCCGGTGCCGAGCTTCAAACTGCTCTAGGGCGCGGCACTGGCGCTCCATCTCCATGTGCACCCAGTCATCGCGCGCCCATTTCTAGGCCGTCGCGTCGTCGAGCTCCGTCTTCACGGCGGGGAGCCCCGGCTTCATTTTCACGATGGCGAGCCCTGGCTCCGTCTTCGGCTTGACGTAGCGCGGAGGAGCCGAGGAGGAGGCGCGCCGGCCGCCCTCATTGATGACGATGCCGGTGCTGCGAGTGCGGCAACTGAGCAGCGTCTCTGCTGCGGGCTCGGCCTTGACGCCGAACACCGCCGGCGAGCCGGAGGAATGGGAAGAGAAGCGGGGGAGGAGTAAGAGGAGGAAGTCGAGGAGGAGCCAAACCTCCTGGGCATCCATTGCCCGACGCTCCGGTGGGGGACCAGGGCGGCCGCCGTAGCAGGGTATGCCAGCGGCGGGTCATTGCCGCCCTCAAGGTACTCCAGCACATCGTGGAGCGTGCGGGGGGGGGGGGGGGGTGCTACGTCTTGAGCTTGCGTTGGTTTTCCTTGAAGAGGAAAGGGTGATGCAGCAATAGTAGCGTAACTATTTCCCTCAGTTTTTGAGAACCAAGGTATCAATCCAGTAGGAGGCTCCTCAGAAGTCCCACGCACCTACACAAACAAACAAGAACTCGCAACCAATGCAATAAAGGGGTTGCCAATCCCTTCAAGGCCACTTGAAAAGTGAGATCTGATAGAGATAATATGATAAGATAAATATATTTTTGGTATTTTATAATATAGATTGGAAAAGTAAAGATGCAAATAAAAGTAGATTGAAAGCTTATATGATAAGAGATAGACCCGGGGGCCATAGGTTTCACTAGTGGCTTCTCTCAAGATAGCATAAGTATTACGGTGGGTGAATAAATTACTGTCGAGCAATTGATAGAAAAGCGAATAATTATGAGATTATCTAGGCATGATCATGTATATAGGCATCACGTCCGTGACAAGTAGACCGACTCCTACCTGCATCTACTACTATTACTCCATACATCGACCGCTATCCAGCATGCATCTAGACTATTAAGTTCATAAAGAACAGAGTAACACATTAAGAAAGATGACATGATGTAGAGGGATAAACTCATGCAATATGATATAAACCCCATATTTTTATCCTCGATGGCAACAATACAATACGTGCCTTGCTGCCACTGCTGTCACTTGGAAAGGACACCGCAAGATTGAACCCAAAGCTAAGCACTTCTCCCATTGCAAGAAAGATCAATCTAGTAGGCCAAACCAAACCGATAATTCGAAGAGACTTGCGAAGATAACTTAATCACACATAAAAGAATTCAGAGGAGATTCAAATATTTCTCATAGATAAACTTGACCATAAACCCACAATTCATCAGATCTCGACAAACACACCGCAAAAAGAGTTACATCAAATAGATCTCCAAGAAGATCGTGGAGAACATGGTATTTAGATTCAAAGAGAGAGAAGAAGCCATCTAGCTAATAACTATGGACCCGAAGGTCTGTGGTAAACTACTCACAACTCATCGGAGAGGCCTTGGAGATGATGTAGAGGCCCTCCCTGATCGATTCCCCCTCCGGCGGAGCACCGACGAAGGCTCCAAGATGGGATCTCGCGGGTACAGAAGGTTACGGCGGTGGAAATAGTTTTTCGTGGTCGCTTCTGATGTTTTCGAGGTACATGGGTATATATAGGAGGAAGAAGTAGGTCAGTGGACTCCCGAGGGGCCCACAAGGGTGGGGAGCGCGCCCAGCCCTAAGGGCGCGCCGGGCACCCTCATGGCCGCCTCCCTTGTTTCTTGACTTCCACTCCAAGTCCTTTGGACCACGTTTGTTCCAAAAAGATCGCTCTCGAAGGTTTCATTCTGTTTGGACTCTGTTTGATATTCCTTTTCTTCGAAACACTGAAATAGGCAAAAAAAACAGCAATACGGGTTGGGCCTCCGGTTAGTAGGTTAGTCCCAAAAATGATATAAAAGTGTAAAGTAAAGCCCATAAACATCCAAAACGGGTAATATAATAGCATGGAACAATCGAAAATTATAGATACGTTGGAGACGTATCAAGCATCCCCAAGCTTAATTCCTGCTCGTCCTCAAGTAGGTAAATGATATAAATAGAATTTTTGATGTGGAATGCTACCTAGCAAAATTCTCAATGTAATTTTCTTTATTGTGGCATGAATGTTCAGATCCAAATGATTCAAAATAAAAGTTCATATTGACATAAGAAATAGTAACACTTCAAGCATACTAATCAAAGCAACCATGTCTTCTCAAAATAACATGGCTAAAGAAAGTTCATCCCTACAAAATCATATAGTTAGGCTATGCTTCATTTTCGTCACACAAAAATGCTCCCATCTTGTACACCCCCGATGACAAGCCAAGCAATCATTTCGTACTTAAATAATCTCAAACTTTTTCAACTTTCATGCAATACATGAGCATGAGCCATGGCTATAGCACTATGGGTGGAATAGAATATGATGAGGGAGATTGTGTGGAGAATACAAAAAAGGAGAAAGTCTCACATTGACGAGGATAATCAACGGGCTATGGAGATGCCCATCAATTGATGTCAACATGAGGAGTAGGGATTGCCATGCAACGGATGCACTAGAGCTATAAATGTATGAAAGCTCAACGAAAGAAACTAGTGCGTGTGCATCCAACTTGCTTGCTCACGAAGACCTAGGGCATTTTGAGGAAGCCCATTGTAGGAATATACAAGCCAAGTTCTATAATGAAAAATTCCCACTAGTATATGAAAGTGACAACATAAAAGACTTTCTATATGACGAACATGGTGCTACTTTGAAGCACAAGTGTAGAAAAAGATAGTAACATTGCCCCCTTTTTTTATTTTTTTTCTTTAGCCTTTCTTTTTTTCTTTTTGGCCTTTATTTTTTTATTTGGGGACAATGCTCTAATAATGATGATCTTTATTTACAACTCATGAATTACAACCCAAAACTAGAACAAGATATGACTCTATATGAATGCCTCCGGTGGTGTACCAGGATGGGCAATGAATCAAGAGTGACATGCATGAAAAAATATGCATGGTGGCTTTGCCACAAATACGATGTCAACTACATGATCATGCAAGGCAATATGACAATGATAATGTGTGTCATGATGATGAACGGAACGGTGGAAAGTTGAATGGCAATATATCTCGAAATGGCTATGGAAATGCCATAATAGGTAGGTATGGTGGCTGTTTTGAGGAAGATATAAGGAGGTTTATGTGTGATAGAGCGTATCATATCACGGGGTTTGGATGCATCGGCGAAGTTTGCGCCAACTCTCAAGGCGAGAAGGGGCAATGCACGGTACCGAAGAGGCTAGCAATGATGGAAGGGTGAGAGTGCGTATAATCCATGGACTCAACATTAGTCATAAAGAACTCATATACTTATTGCAAAAATCTACAAGTCATCAAAAACCAAGCACTATGCGCATGCTCCTAGGGGGATAGATTGGTAGGAAAAGACCATCGCTCGTCCCCGACCGCCACTCATAAGGATGCACAATCTAAGAACACCTCATGTTTCAAATTTGTTACACAACTTTTACCATACGTGCATGCTACAGGACTTGCTAACTTCAACACAAGCATTCTTTAAATTCATAATAACCCAACTAGCATGACTCTAATATCACTACCTCCATATCTCAAAACAATTATCAAGTATCAAATTGATCATAGCATCCAATTCACTTCCTATGATAGTTTTTATTATACCCAACTTGGATGCTCATCATTCTAGGACCAATTTTATAACCATAGCAAATACCATGCTGTTCTAAGAGACTCTCAAAATGATATAAGTGAATCATGAGAGATTAACAATTTCTACAAAATTAAGCCACCGCCGTGCTCTAAAAGATATAAGTGAAGCACTAGAGCAAAAACTATCTAGCTCAAAAGATATAAGTGAAGCACATAGAGTATTCTAATAAATTACAGTCAAGTGGGTTTCTCCCAAAAGGTGTGTACAGAAAGGATGATTGTGGTAAACTAAAAAGCAAAGAGTAATATCATACAAGACGCTCCAAGCAAAACAGATATCATGTGGCGAATAAAAATATAGCTCCAAGTAAAGTTACCGATGAACGAAGACGAAAGAGGGGATGCCTTCCGGGGCATCCCCAAGCTTAGGCTTTTGGCTATTCTTTAATATCTTTAGGTTCCTTGGGCATCCCCAAGCTTAGGCTCTTGCCACTCCTTATTCCATAGCCATCAAATCTTTACCCAAAACTTGAAAACTTCACAACACAAAACTCAACAGGAAATCTCATAAGCTCCGTTAGTGTAAGAAAGAAAAACCACCACATAAGGTACTGTAATAAACTCATTCTTTATTTATATTGGTGTTAAACCTACTGTATTTCAACTTCTCTATGGTTCATAACCCTACATACTAGCCATAGATGCATCAAAATAAGCAAACAACACACGAAAAGCAGAATCTGTCAAAAACAGAACAGTCTGTAGCAATCTGTAACTCTCGAATACTTTTGGAACTCTAAAAATCCTACAAAAATAGGAAGACCTGGGAAATTTGTCTATTGATCTACCTCAAAAAGAATCAACGCAAAATCACGTTTCTGTGATTTACTAAAATTATTTTCGTGCGTGCAAAGTTTCTGTTTTTCAGCAGAATCAAATTAACTATCACCATAGGTTATCCTATAGGTTCTGCTTGGCACAAACACTAATTAAAACATGAAAACACATCTAAACAGAAGGTAGATGCAAAATTTATTACTAAACAGAAGCAAAAACAAAAAACAAAAAATAAAATTGGGTTGCCTCCCAACTAGCGCTATCGTTTAACGCCCCTAGCTAGGCATAAAAGCAAGGATAGATCTAAGTAGTGCCATCTTTGGCACTCAATTCGTAAGTAGCTCGCATGATAGATTCATAAGGTAATTTGACTTTCTTTCTTGGAAAGTGCTCCATGTCTTTCCTTAATGGAAATTGGAATCTAATATTCCCTTCCTTCATATCAATAATCGCACCAATCGTTCTAAGGGAAGGTCTACCAAGAATAATCGGACATGAAAGATTGCAATCTATGTCAAGAACGATAAAATCTACGGGCACCAAATTCCTATTTGCAATAATGCGAACATCATTGATCCTTCCCATTGGCCTTTTAATGGTGGAATCCGCAAGGTGCAAATTTAAAGAGAAATCATCAAGATCATGGAAACCTAGGATATCGCATAAAGTTTTCGGAATCGTGGAAACACTAGCACCCAAATCGCACAAAGCATAACACTCATGATCTTTAATTTTAATCTTTATAGTATGTTCCCACTCATTGTTAAGTTTTCTAGGTATAAAAACTTCCAAATTAAGTTATGCATCAAAAGATTGCATCAAATCATCAACAATATGTTTGGTAAACGATTTATTTTGACTATAAGCATGAGGAGAATTCACAATGTATTGCAACAAAGAAATACAACTTTCTAAAGAACAGTTATCATAATTAAATTCCTTGAAATCCAAGATAGTGGGTTCAATGCTATTTAAAGTCTTGACCTCTCCAATCCCACTTTTACCAAATTTAGCATCAAGATCTAAGAACTCCAAATCACTGGGACGCCTTTTAACTAAAGTTGACTCATCTCCAGTCCCATCATTATTAAGATTCATATTGCAAAACAAATATTTAATAGGGGACACATCAATAACTTTTAGATCTTCATCATTACTTTCATGGAAACTAGAAGAACACGCCTTTACAAAGCAATCTTTCTTAGCACGCAATCTAGCGGTTCTTTCCTTGCACTCATCAATGGAAATTCTCATAGCTTTGAGAGACTAATTGATATCATGCTTAGGAGGAGTAGATCTAAGTTTCAAAGAATCAACATCAAGAGAAAGTCTATCAATGTTCCTAGCCAAATCATCAGCTTTAAGCAATTTTTCTTCAAGCAACGAGTTAAAATTCTTTTGAGAGATCATAAATTCTTTCACACTATTCTCAAAATCAGAGGGCATCTTATTATAATTACCATAAGAATTATTGTAGGAGTTTCCATAATTATTAGAGGAATTACTAGGGAACGGTCTAGGATTAAAGTTTCCTCTATAAGCATTGTTATCAAAATTATTCCTACCAACAAAATTCACATCCATAGATTCATTATTATTCTCAATCAAAGTAGACAAAGGCATATCATTGGGATCCATAGAAGCACTCTTAGTAGCAGACAACTTCATAAGTTCATCCATCTTTCCACTCAAAACATTAATTGCTTCTATAGCATGCACTTTTTTACTAGTAGATCTTTCAGTGTGCCATTGAGAATAATTAGCCATAATGTTATCAAGGAGTCTAGTAGCTTCTCCTAAGGTGATTTCCATAACGTGCCTCCCGCGGCCGAATCTAAAATACTTCTAGAAGCACAATTCAATCCGGCATAAAATTTTTGTATGATCATCCATAAATTCAAACCATGAGTAGGGCAATTGCGAATCATCAATTTCATTCTTTCCCAAGATTGGGCAACATGCTCATGATCAAGTTGTTTAAATTCATAATATCGTTCCTAAGAGAGATGAGCTTAGAGGGAGGAAAATACTTGGAGATAAAAGCATCTTTGCACTTATTCCATGAACCAATACTATTCTTAGGCAAAGACAAAAACCAAACTTTAGCACGATCTCTAAGTGAAAATGGAAATAACTTCAAATTAACAATATCATTATCCATGTCTTTCTTCTTTTGCATCTCACACAAATCAACAAAGTTGTTTAGATGGGTAGCGACATCTTCACTAGGAAGGCCGGAGCATTGATCTTTCATAACAAGATTCAGCAAAGCAGCATTGATTTCACAAGACTCAACATCATTAAGAGGAGCAATCGGAGTACTAAGGAAATCATTATTATTGGTATTGGAAAAATCACACAATTTGGTATTATCTTGCGCCATCGTGACAAGTAATCCAACACACAAGCAAACAAAAAGGCAAGCGAAAAAGAGAGGAGACTGGGAAAGAGAGGGCGAATAAAACGGCAAGGGTGAAGTGGGGGAGAGGAAAACAAGAGGCAAATGGCAAATAATGTAAGTGCGAGGGAGATGAGTTTGTGATGGGTACTTGGTATGTCTTGACTTGAGCGAAGACCTCCCCGACAACGGCGCCAGAAATCCTTCTTGCTATGTCTTGAGCTTGCGTTGGTTTTCCTTGAAGAGGAAAGGGTGATGCAGCAATAGTAGCGCAAGTATTTCCCTCAGTTTTTGAGAATCAAGGTATCAATCCAGTAGGAGGCTCCTCAGAAGTCCCATGCACCTACACAAACAAACAAGAACTCGCAACCAACGCAATAAAGGGGTTGTCAATCCCTTCAAGGCCACTTGCAAAAGTGAGATCTGATAGAGATAATATGATAAGATAAATATATTTTTGGTATTTTATAATGTAGATTGGAAAAGTAAAGATGCAAATAAAAGTAGATTGAAAGCTTATATGATAAGAGAAAGACCCGGGGGCCATAGGTTTCACTAGTGGCTTCTCTCAAGATAGCATAAGTATTACGGTGGGTGAACAAATTACTGTCGAGCAATTGATAGAAAAGCGAATAATTGTGAGATTATCTAGGCATGATCATGTATATAGGCATCATGTCCGTGACAAGTAGACCGACTCCTGCCTGCATCTACTACTATTACTCCACACATCGACCGCTATCCAGCATGCATCTAGAGTATTAAGTTCATAAAGAACAGAGTAACGCATTAAGAAAGATGACATGATGTAGAGGGATAAACTCATGCAATATGATATAAACCCCATCTTTTTATCCTCGATGGCAACAATACAATACGTGCCTTGCTACCCCTGCTGTCACTTGGAAAGGACACCACAAGATTGAACCCAAAGCTAAGCACTTCTCCCATTGCAAGAAAGATCAATCTAGTAGGCCAAACCAAACTGATACTTCAAAGAGACTTGCAAAGATAACTTAATCACACATAAAAGAATTCAGAGGAGATTCAAATTTTCTCATAGATAAACTTGATCATAAACCCACAATTCATCGGATCTCGACAAACACACCGCAAAAAGAGTTACATCGAATAGATCTCCAAGAAGATCGAGGAGAACATGGTATTGAGATTCAAAGGGAGAGAAGAAGCCATCTAGCTAATAACTATGGACCCGAAGGTCTGTGGTAAACTACTCAAACCTCATCGGAGAGGCCTTGGAGATGATGTAGAGGCCCTCCGTGATCGATTTCCCCTTCGGCGGAGCGCCGGCGAAGGCTTCAAGATGGGATCTCGCGGATACAGAAGGTTATGGCGGTGGAAATAGTTTTTCTTGGTCGCTTTTGATGTTTTCGGGGTACATGGGTATATATAGGAGGAAGAAGTAGGTCGGTGGACTCCCGAGGGCCCCACGAGGGTGGGGGGGGGGGCGCCCAGCCCTAGGGGCGCGTCGGGAACCCTCGTGGACGCCTCCCTTGTTTCTTGACTTCCACTCCAAGTCCTCTGGATCACGTTTGTTCCAAAAAGATCGCTCCCGAAGGTTTCATTCCGTTTGGACTCCGTTTGATATTCCTTTTCTTCGAAACACTGAAATAGGCAAAAAAAAAATAGCAATACGGGTTGGGCCTCCGGTTAGTAGGTTAGTCCCAAAAATGATATAAAAGTGTAAAGTAAAGCCCATAAACATCTAAAACGAGTAATATAATAGAATGGAACAATCAAAAATTATAGATACGTTGGAGACGTATCAGGGGGGGCACCATCCGTGGCACCCCTCGGTGTTCTTGACGTCGCCCACCACCGGCGCCCCGTTGGTGGACGCCAGCCTCTGCGCCTGGCGGTGCTGGAAGTACGCCACCCACGACGTGTGGTTATCGACGGCATACTGGGGGAGGGCGCGCTGCTCCTCCGTCAGGGACGCTCGCACGCGGTCGACCTCGGCGGCGAAGATGGCGGGGCGCGCTTCGACGTCGGGCGCCGGGAGAATGGGGACGCCCTCGTTGCTGAGCCTCCACCCCGTCGGCCCGGCGCGCATGTCCGGTGGCGCCGGGATGTTCACCTCGAAGAGCAGCGAGGACTCCCACTCATGGAGCGAGCGGCGGCCGAAGCCGTTGGCCGCCGCCGCGTCGCCGGGAATCGCGCGACCATCGGGCGGCTTGGAAGAGAGGGGAGGGAAGAAACGTCGGCGGGGCGGCTGCGCATGGGGAGAGAGGCAGAGCTCGGCGGCGGTCGGCGATCGGCTGTGGGCTGGTGTGGGCAGAGGCGAGGGAGGCCACCGGTTTATATAGCCCCGCGCCGTATGTACGCATGGAGGGAGGGGAGGCGTCGCTGCGCCGCCCGTGATGAGGAATCAATGGCAAGGCTGCCGCCTCAGCCTTGCCATTGATTCCACGCGGGAAACCGAGGCGTTCCGACGACGACGAGGCGCGCGTCGCTGACTCGACCGGCCCGCGGCTCTTTCGCGCCAAAACCGCTCGCCCCAGTGCCCCCGGAAGCCCCCAGCGCGCCGGGTTCGATCCGCCGGCTATAATTTCGGCCCAAGCCGGCGAAAAAGGACTCCTGGGGCACGACTGAGCCGTTTTTCCGGCGCCGGCGCGAAAAAATCGCTGGGGGGACCATGTCGGGGGCGCGGCTGGAGATGCTCTAACGGCTCACGTCACATAATCGACGCTCTTGAGGCGGCCGCCGGCCTACGCGTAGCATATGCCCCAAAAAAGTTATACCATAAAAGTAGAAAAAAATAATGCTTTGCGGTATCCTTTGAACCGATTTTTGCGCGACGGCCGACGGGTATACCGGATGTGGTAGAGATGCTCTTAGTCGTAGAGAATCGCTGACTTTCTTTCTTGACCAGGGCAGCACTTTCTCGGCCACACCACGCAGCTCGCCTACGGCGAGGCCATGGCGGAGATGATCGCGATATCGCTCTCGGCGAAGGTCGCCGCAACGCTGTCGCGTGGTACGACCGCCGACATCTCTTCTCTCGTGGCCGTCCGCTCGGGCATCGCCGCCGCGGCGCGGGACCTGGAGCTCCTCCGCGCGTTCCTCCGGTTCGCCGACTCCCGCAGCGGCGCGGACGCGCTCGCTTCCGCCTGGGTGGACCAGATCCGGGACGTCGGCTTCGAGCTGGAGGACGTCGCGGACGAGTACGCCTTCCTCTCCGGCGGCGGCTTCGTCCGCGCCTGCGCTAACTTCGGCGCGTGGCTCGCTCTGGCCAGACGGCTAGGCAAGGCGCGGGTGAGGCTCCGCGACCTGTCGGACGCCAAAGAGCGGTACGGCATCCGGCCGGCCGAGGCCTCCGCGTCCAGCTCCGCTCCGGCCGGCGGCACCGGGGCCGTCATAGGCCGGAAGCTAGCGGAAGCAGCGCATTTCTTGCAAGATGGGGAGATCGTCGGCTTTGCGGCGCACAGAAGGTCACTGATGAAATGGCTCACGGAGGACCTCGACCCCCGGCGCTCTCTGGTCGCTGTGTGCGGGATGGGCGGCGTTGGCAAGACCACTCTGGTCACCAGCGTGTACAAGGAGGTCGCCGCAAGCCGCCACTTCGACTGTGCTGCGTGGGTGTCCGTCTCCAAGAACTTCATGACGGATGACCTTCTAAGGAAAATTGCCAAAGAACTGCACCGGGACGCCCGCGCCGGCATGCCAGACATTGACGAGATGGACTACCGGTCGCTGGTGGAAGCTTTGCGTGGGCATCTCGCCAAGAAGAGGTACTTGTTATTGCTGGATGATGTCTGGGATGCCGATGCGTGGTATGGAATACGCAATGCGTTGGTTGATGATGGAAAAGGGAGCAGGATAATCATCACAACACGCAGTCAAGATGTTGCCTCTCTGGCAGCATCCACCAGGATCATCATGTTGGAACCGCTCCCTCAGCAAGAAGCATGGTCCCTGTTTTGTAACACCACATTCAGGGAAGATGCCAACGGTGAGTGCCCGCATCATCTGGAGCATTGGGCTTTGAAGATTCTGGGCAGATGTTGTGGTCTACCATTAGCAATTGTATCAGTTGGCAACCTCCTTGCATTGAAGAGTAGAACGGAATTCTCTTGGAAGAATGTCCATGACAGCCTTCACTGGAATGAAAGCAGTGTTCATGGAATTGGGCAAGTGTCAAGCATACTGAATCTGAGCATTGATGATCTGCCTTATCACCTGAAGAGATGTTTGCTGTATTGCAGTATATACCCTGAAGATTTCTTGATCAAAAGGAAAATTCTGATCAGGTTGTGGATTGCAGAAGGCTATTTTGAGGAGAAGGGCCAGGGCACAATGGAGGAGATTGCGGATGATTACCTGCACCAGCTCGTGCAACGTAACCTGTTGCAGGTCACGTTAAAGAATGAGTTTGGACGAGCGAAACGGCTCTGCATTCATGACCTGATCAGGGATTTGATTTTGCAAAGGTCAGCAAAGGAAGGGTTCACTGTATTCTCAAAATGTCAGCCAACATTGGAGTCAAGCAAAAAAATCCGTCATCTTATACTTGACAGATGGGCAAGTGATCATCGACCAGTTCCAAAGATGACATTGCTTCGCTCCTTCAGCGCATTTAAGTCAGATATGGATTCTTCAGTCTTGTCTGGCTTTAGGTTATTAACCGTATTAAACTTATGGTTCGTTCAGATAGATAAACTGCCTAGCTCACTGACCAAACTTCTTAATCTGCGGTATCTTGGCATCCGTTCCACTCTCATTGAAGAGCTTCCACAGGATTTGGGACTGTTACATAACTTGCAAACTTTAGATACAAAGTGGTCCAGGGTCCAGAGACTACCACCAAGCATAAGAAAGCTCAATAACCTGCGCCACCTGATAGTGTTTAGACGCCAATCTGCAGAGTTCGGGCCTGCGTTCCCTGGTACAGCAATTGAATTTCCAGATGGGCTGCAAAATCTTACTTGCCTGCAGACTCTAAAATACATTGAGGCTGATGAGAAGATGGTCAAATCCTTAAAAAGCTTAAAACATATGAAGAGCTTAGAGCTATCTGGTGTGCATGAGAGTAATCTTATTCATTTACCCTCATCCATCTCCACAATGAGCGGCCTTCTGTGCTTGGGGATTGTCAGTCGGGACACTAATGTAATATTGGACCTGGAGCCATTTTATCCACCCCCACTAAAGCTACAGAGACTTTCATTGACAGGGATGTTAGCCAAAGGTAAGTTGCCTTCATGGTTTGGGCACCTTGATAACCTCATGCAGTTGCGGTTGTGTTCATCTGAGCTCAGAGGAGATTCAATTGGATTGCTCTCATCACTTCCCAGGCTGTTACATCTTACCCTAAAGAATGCATACACCGACAAGATCTTAACCTTTCCAGAAGGCAGTTTTTCAGTTCTTAAGAAGCTGAGCTTACATGAGTTGCCTAACCTTTCTCACGTCGAGTTTCGAAAAGGGAGTCTTGTACATCTAAATGTGTTAATCCTAGGCCGTTGTAATGAGCTAACGGAAATACCCCAAGGCATCGAGAACCTCATAGAGCTCGACAACCTGGAGCTTTTTGAAATGGCAAGTGCGATAATAGAAAAGATTCAAGACGAGGAAACATTAGAGGGAGATTATAAAGATTCTCAACGTACTACAACTGTTAAGACCACCAGCTGGTATAATGGACAATTGTTGCAGAAAACAATTTACACCAACCTATTCACTGTTCAAATGTAGGACACTGAAAGATGGATGCAGCATTGTGTGAAGTCTACTGAATTTGTTGGGCATTAAAAGATGGACGGCCATCATTCACCTTCTCGGAGGCGTCATTTTGAGGTTTTCGCACTGCTTTTCCACTTTGTTCCTTCTCCAGCCAGCTTTCACGGTTCAGGCAACGGCCATAGAGGCGTTCTCTCAGAGTTTCGGACCCTCACCTCTTCGTCGGTGGTAAAGAACCTGTTGGTTAGGAATGTGCATTGCCATGAAACAAGGAGGCGCTAGCCGCTAGGTGGATTGAAGATGATGTGTATGTTCTTCTCGGCTTTTCTGTTCTTAAGCATCGTGTTGGTGTGTGTGTGCATCCTCAATGCTTCGCCACGTGTTGTTGTAGAGGCCGGGTTCATCTATTTGTATCAGCCTGATTCTTCAATAAAATAGCTGGTTCCCAAGCAAAAAAAGCGAATCATGCCCAGATGTTGTAAAGCATGCATTGATATACAAATTCAATTAGTGAATGAAGTTGATCCTGAACTGTGGACTTAAAACCCTCCTTGTTTTATCTTGTGGATTTTAAAGCATTTGTGGCCACATTGGCAGTGATCTAGGGTGATAATGCAGATGGGGCTGCATATATTTTAATACAGGAGAAGTTAGTCGCTGCATTTCACAGGAAAAATATATATTCACTGGATCACGGATATCAGTGCTTTATAACATATACTTTCTGTAGTTATAGTAAATTTTAGATGCTCATCAGTTGGTTTACCACATGTTCTCGAAACGATGGTGATGCTTTCTATACTCTGAGATACTACAAGGAGCACAATGGATTTGTCAGCAGATTGCTACAAGGAGCACAATGGATTATAACAGATAAATGAAATAAGATTAACATGGTGACATTCTGAGATACTACCTCTTTACACATAACATTATAACTGAAGACGGAGCAAACTGAATTCATGCTATTACACGAGATTCTGGTATTATGTCATACGGAGACGTTGAAGGGAACAATTATTAAGTCCACTTAGAACAAGTCCACTTCTAGCAGTAAGAAAGACTTCACGAAATCGTCGACCACGAAGTTCCTAACAGGCTTTACATCCACTGCATCAGATGATATGAGCCAAGCGTGTGCAACTGTACGTACATTTCTCCAATCAATTGCCGTTTGCACCTAATGATTCCAGTGAAAAAATATATATAACCATCAAACCCTCTGGAGTAGCACACGAAAAATCAATCTGGCACATACACTAGATTTTCTCTAATACAGTAAAGCTACTGTAATATGTACTCCCTCTGTCCCAAAATATAAGAACGTTTAAACGTTCTTATATTTTGGGACAGAGGGAGTATAAAAGAGAGTTCTGAAAGCGCAGTTACAACGCCAGCAATAGACACGGCAGAAACCCCCCAAAAAAACAAAAAATATATTACAATATACGGATTTAAGATTACATGTACTCATTTGTCACAGCATATTCTGTGGCCGTACAAGCACTGCGCTAGACCAGGGTTTCAAGCTTGCTCTAATATGACCACGGCATGCTGCCAATTCAGATATTCATCACAACATCAGACCATTGAAGCGGAGGATGACAACATTTGCCTGGGCCTGGCAGCATACGAGAACACATGACACTGATCCCTGAACAACTATGCAACAACTGAGCGAAGGAGAAAGAGTTGCAAAATCACTTCTTTACCAGACAATTCCTATATGCGTACACAGCAAAACTCGTTGGAAAAGAATCAATACAATCAACATTCAACTATACTTGCATATCACACAAGCTGGCGAAGTACGAACGTTAAACTGCAGCAGGGAACCCAAATGGTAGGATAATTCAAGCGAGATCTTTCGATAGCTTTGGTGACACGACTATGGATTGAAGGTCGGTGCCTGCGGCTGGTAGCAGGTGCTGGTCCAGGTCATCCCTATCACTGTCCCCATTAAGGGATGAACCTGATGAATCGACGTCATTATCTAGCAGATAATCAAAAACAGCTAAATGTTAGTACGTAGCTTTTTTGGTAAGAAAGAGAGGAAGAATGAGAGTAATTAGTCAATACAGAAGTTCGAAAGGAAAATCTAGCTATTAGAACAAGTGACACACCGTCTATAAACTCTCTTCCATTCTGGACAAGTATCAGCATTCAGCGAAAATGTGAAGTGGCTTAAAAGAGTGTAGTAACAAATCAGTAGAAATCAATAATTTCTCATGTTGTTCCCTCTACAGCTCTACTTCATCTAAGTTTCCCTAACAAGAGAAACAGCACGACTTATTCTCTTTTCACGATGAATATGTAAATATGACTAGCATACTATGAAGAATAAAGCTCACCAAATGGACAGGGGAGTGTTTTTTCGATGGAAGATGGCAGGGCGGAAGACAACGTACAACACAAAGCCAAACAGATTTACTGTGAAGATGGCATTGCACATGACCGGAATGTCCTCTTATTATTTCTTAGTAAAGATTTCTGAGGCACGCATCATTCAAAACATACAACAAACAGTATAACACTCAAATGGCTGTTAACTTTTTGAAGCATACAGGTCATTTAGAATGTGAACTACAAATACACAGCAAGCTGTAGCTTGCAACTGCATGCAATTTACTCAAAATTATGATAGACAGCTATCTTCCCAAATTATAAGCAAAATGCAGGCACTAGAAGCAAACTCACCAGAGAATGCAGGATGGGTTGCTCCGTGAGTAACAGTAGAGACTTGAATGCTTTTTGGTAGGAGGCGATTGAAAAAGTAACCTAGGAATTTCACAAAATATAATCAGTCACCTATCGTTCCGAGCAAGTCAGAAAGAGAAGACATAAACTTATAATACTGACCCACTCTTGCTAACCGATTTACCCATCCAGGGGCTGGTTTTTTGGTAATGTTCTTACAGACATCATCTGTAAAATGGTTGCAGTTCTTTGAAATCAAATGATATGTATTCCCATTGTACTTTCCTGCAAGGGTTTGAATGAATGAGCGGAACTCTGCCCTAGACATCTCAGTTGTACCCATCCATACCGACCTTCTATAGACATAGCCAGGGCAACGTTTTGGTTCAACCTCAAAAACCCCACTGGTTGAGAGATCATGGGCTCCAAAAGCGTATTCCAAACCATGAACTGTAGATTCCAATTACAACAAAACAATGAGTTAAAGATCACACCTCTAGCACAGAGAATCCACAAAATGCATGTCTGGAAAAAACAAAGAAACTGCTACACATAAAAGCATCAGCCAAAAACCCTAATGTACAGTAAATATTTTGACATGACTAGCAACCTCAGTCCATAAAATGTACCCCCTCCGTCCCAAAATAAGTGACTTAACTGCCCTGTTTGGATCCCTATGTTAGAGTTTGTTTTAGTTAGTTGGGGCTCAAATAACCCAAAAGTATCCAAACATGATGGGTTAGTTTGGGTTAGTTGGATCTAACCCACCCCAAAAAACTAGCCCACGCTAGAGGAGCTTATTTGGGTTAGTTCTCTTGGACCCACTAGAAAAAATAGTAAAAAAAGTTACCCCTCCCATTCAAACAAGGTCCAAAGTAGTCAAATGATTGAGAAAGAATATTTTATTGTCAATCTAACCCTACCATCCAAACAGCTTTTTGGTTAGAGTTAGTTTACGGTTAGTTTAGAGTTAGAATCTAACTCTAACCTCTAACTGAGTTTGAGTATCCAAACAGGGCCTTTTGTACTAGCTTATTTTGGGACGGAGGGAGAAGATTGCTACAATGAACATATCATGTATGACTAAGACTACCATTTTCATCAGCTGCAAACATTCAGTTATGCTAGCTCAATATCAAAGCCAAAAAAAGTGCTAGGCATTAATTGTGTGTTTTGCCACCACCTTGCACTTTCCTGAAGCACACACTTAAGCACAATTATGCCGCACACATAGAGCGCTAGGTGTTTTGCTATTGCCTAGAGCCTAGGCGCGCGTTTTTTTTAACAATGCTCAATATCCACCTGTTCTTCGAACAAGAACATGACTGCAACATCACACATAAACTCTGCCGAGGGATTTGCCGCCAACCCTGTCAATCAATAGATACAGCCATACATCGTTATAATTCACCACCGTTCTTCAATTTTTAGTTTTCTCCTACATCCCATAACTTCCTCATACAACTGAAAACTACTTTGTCCTGGCAGTTAGTTTAAGCTGCTTGTTTCCTAATTACTGGTCATTAGAAGTTCAGACCACGATCAGTCCATCACCCCTCAATTCTTCCCTTGTACCAGTACTAACCTGTTATCCTGCCTCTTTCCAAGCACTAACCTCCACGGCCTACGGCAGCATGTATCCCAGTATAACCCTTTACAAGCTCAACAAAGCAACTACCCATATACGTACAGTACAACGTCCATGTAGGTAGCTACGAACCAGATCAAGCTCCAGCGAGTAGGAAGGGAGAAGGCGGGGAGTCAGAACCTTCGATCCCGGAGTGGAAGATGCCGAGGCCGAACCAGTAGAGGTAGTCGTTTATGGGCGTCAGGTCGTACACGTTGAGAACCACCGCCGCGCCGCCGCCGTTCTGGGCCTCCATGCCAATCCACGGGCGCAGCAGATCGCTTAGCGGCGCCGCATTAGGGTCACCCGCCGGATCAGTGCCTGGGGTAGCCCATGCGGAGCCGGATTTCGGTCAGCTTCGATTCGATTTTGCTTGGGTTGGGCTCGGAGAGGGGAAGGGAAAGCGTGGTTAGCGTCGAGGATTATCTAGGAGAGTACTATAGTACCACGCCTCGTGTCTCTCTCGATGGTCTTAACCATTAAATTATGGTTCCGTTACGCGCTGCAGTTGATGGGGGATTCTTTAGGGTGGCCGTCATGTGGGACCGTTTGCGGGCGGGTCCGCATTGTCATGGGTATAGTTGGGTTATTCTGTGGGTGGGGGAAGCTTCAGTCATGCTTGGTGATGGAGAGAGCTGTCTGATTTTTAGTGGGGAGTCACGACTCACAGCCCGCAAAGGCACGCCCACGGGACGGGTGGGCTACGTCGGGCTCGTGGGTCCCGGCGGGAAGAGAAGGATGGCTTTGACTCTTCTGGGAAGAGAAGGCTGGCCGCTCCTCGTCCGACACCGTTACCAGCAAGCCAGCAAAGCTTGTTCCACCTGGGACTTGGGAGTTTCCGGCGTTCTCCCATGGTGCATCCAGCCACGATGCACTTTCTGAGGCTAGTGAATGTCTCCATCCTCACAGGAGACTCCATGTAACTGAATAGCTTCTCAACAGGAACTCTTTAGGCGTATTCTTAGGGTTAAGCTTTATGCTGAATTTTTTAGCAAGATTTGCCGACATGTTCTCCTTCTTTCGGATCTTGATTACCGCGTTGTCGACATAGACCTGTATCTTTATTTTGATTTCCTTCTGGAAGCACTTCTAAGTGCATTGTTGGTAAGTGGCGTCCACGTTTTTCAAGCCAAAGGACATAGAGGGGCGCCGAAAGGGGTGATGACGTCTTCAAATTCCGCCACCACAACCGACGCATAGGCATGTTGGATGCTTTCTTGATCCCACCGACATGCGTGCTGAATGTTGCCCTTCATCATGATGACTTCGCTACGGTCTGTTATCTTGAGCTGGAGGTAAACGTAGTGGGACATCACCATAAACTTGGCATAGCAGGGGCATCCTAGGAAGGCATGGAAGGAACCCGACAAATTGATGACCATGAAACATAGGGTTTCCGCCTTATAGGTATCGGGGATGCTGAAAGTGATAGCTTGGTCGATCTGTCCGAGTGACATGGCATGTTGTCCAAGTATGATCCCATAGAAGAGTTTCGGTCTGCCTAAATAGAGAGTGAGGGATCTCCATACTGCGAGGGTGTCGACATAGAGGATGTTGAACTTGCTCGCCCTATCCATAAATGCCTTCCTAAGCCGAACTCCAGCAATGAGGGCGTTAAGGGACAATGTCAACTTGCTTGATTGGGGAACATGCCTCTAGTGATCGGCCGACCCGAAAGCGATTGGGACTCTGACCACTTTAGGAAGTGAGGCGTGTCTGGTTTCCACCGCACAAACCTCACATGTCGTGAGCTTGGTGTAGTGTCGGTCTTCATGGCTGCTCAAGCCGCCATGGATCAGGTAGCCACTAGATGGCCTCATGCACGCTTCCTTTGGAGGGACATCCGAGTTATCGTTGTCCCCGACTTGAGTCTCCATGGGGGCGCCTCCAGTGGATGCCCCTATGAAGAAAACAAAGCCTTCTATAGTCTGCGAAGCAAATCTCCGCCTTGGAGAAGAAAATGTGATAAGAGTCTGTAAAAACTCCAAGACCACAAAAGCTGACCGCTCCCCAAGGATCCGCCGGAGATATGACTCCACACAACCTTCGTCGGCGATAAACACATCAACGTAACTGGGAAAAAGCGAGAAAAACATTATTTCTACATTGGGGCAAAGCCATGTGCCCCAAACCAAACACGATGACTCCCTAAAAAAGCAAGAAAAAACCCACCCATGTTCCGAGATTGATATCGAAGTTGTTGCATGCCAGTTCCGAGAATGATATCGAGGTTGCCGCCGTCCAGGACCATGCGCTGACACTCTCTTCTTTGATGACCTAGCTAGGTCAGGTCTACGCTGAAGATCGCCGCGCTGCAACACCAACGTCGCCGTCAAGCATTGCTTGCCGAAGACCGCAACTTAGCCACACATCTCCGTCGCTGACCCACGGCAGTCCACCGAACCCTCCATAGCAGGCCCCCACGATCAGCAGCCTACCCCTGGCAGCGGCGAGAGGGGAGGTGATGGAGTGGCGGCTAGGGTTTAGTCGCCCCCCTGGAGCCTCTCCCGCGAAAACGTTTCGAGCCTGCGTTTGTTTCGAGTCGTTTGTATCGAAGTTATGTCATTTTTCTGTCGGTCAGAGTCACCGGCGAGAGCAAAACGAAGCGCCAACTGCAGAAGAAAACTGAAAGGGTTCATTTAAAAGAACCTTTTGGCTTCGCATCCTCGTCGCTGGCGATTCGTATGCTAAGCATGAATGCGCCGGCCACACTCAATTGATGTAGTAGTACACGTATGCGTCTCCTCGATCGCCGGACGCTCGTGCGATCGAGTAAATGCAGCAGCGGCCATCGTCGTGTATAAGAACCTCACGAGCGCAACACTAGTCCGGCGCTCCCTATCTCCCATTGCTGTAACCTGATACACACTCCATGTCCAACTCGCGCGTGTCCTCCCACGGAGCAAGCGGCGGCGTGGCCGTAACGCCGTCCATGTCCGCGTCGGCCATCGTCGCCAAGGCCGCGTCCGGGTCGCACGTCCTCAAGATCGACGGCTACTCCCGCACGAAGGGGCTCGGCGTCGGCAAATTCATCACGTCGAGGTCGTTCCAAGTCGGAGGCCCTCGCTGGTGCCTGCGATACTACCCCGACGGTCATTACAACACAACAGCCTATGATAACAGTATATCCATCGTACTCTGTCTTGATCCCAGCGAGGCCGGCGAAGTCAGGGCAGAGTACAAGATCAGCTTGCTTGACAAAGAAGGCCACCCAGTGCCCCCCTACGCCCGGGAAATCCGTCCGTGCTGGGCATTCTCCGGAAAACGAGAGCCACCCGTTTCCAAGCTCTTCATCGCTAAGGCAGAACTGGAGAGTCTACCTTACCTGAAGGATGATGCTTTCAGCGTGAGGTGCGATATCACCGTGGTGATGGATATCGTCACGGAGGACCTTGTGATTCCCTCCGCCGAACGTGGTATCAAGAAAGAGACCTTCTCATAAGCGCCTGCTTGCTGCTCGGTCGCCCGACAGTAGCGCACCTGCGTGCCCTCGCCAACGGTGGTAGCTTCCCACCATCATCTCGCGCTATCGTTGCTGTTTTGGTGGAGTATTACTATAGTCTAATGCAGAGTCTTATGTGCCAATGTTGTTCTGAACATGTGAACATCAAATGATTTGGATGCTGGATCTTGCCATGTTCTATGAGTACTCAACTATTAGTACTCCCTCCATTTTTGTATACAAGGCCACAAACCCATATTACAGGTACCAAGATAAAAATCAAGGGATTGTCTAATTGACATCTGACTGTTTTCCTTTTTGAAAACAGTCAAATTTCTTGTCCAATGACAACGTTACAGCTGTACTACCAGGACAGCCATCAAAAAAGGAGAAAAACAACACGCTAACGGGTCCGCCAACCATCCGACCCGCTTTCTCCAGGAAAACAAGACCTCCACCTATTCAGAGACCACAAACAGTACTCCCGAAGCTTGCAAACCACGCAACATGTCAAAAACGCTATACAAGACCCCCACCTCCAAAAAAACGCTACACAGATCTCACCTAACCGGATCTGGCGACACCCCATGGGAAAGGGAGAGGCGAACATGACAGATTGGGGAGGAGGAGAGCTCCCGGGAAGAGAAGAATGGAGAGGAAATGCAGAGATCACAGACGGGGATGAACCTGCTGATCACGAAAAAGCTGAAGACCATGATCCACAGGTCAGCAACTCCTCTGCATCATCTCTTCTTTTCACCCCCCCCCCTCTTATGTCTCTTGCGTTGACAGTTTCACAAAGATTTTCCTTCGATCTACTCTGAAACATAGGAGAGAGATCAACATCAGAACCACAACAAAAAATTGCACTGTAAATTCCTCTAAAAATCACTATGTAACTAGTCTTGTATCCTCTAAATTTACAGTGTAACTTTCTCTTAAATTCCAGAGTAAAAGTAGTTGCAAAAACAAAATGAAGTAATTAAAAAAATGCAAGAACATATACACTACAAAAAACACAGTAAGTACAGTGAAAAAAATAGTTGCAAACAAAAAGAAGTAATTACAGAGCAAAAGAACATAGTAAATTACAGTACAGAAAACACAGTAAGTACACTCTAGATTCCTCCTAAATTACAGTAAAAAAACAAAGTAAGTACACTGTAAATTCCTCATAAAAACGTAGTAAGTTACACAGAAAAGTACACTGTAAATTCCTCCTAAATCCCAGAGTAAACTACTAGTTACAGACAAAAATGCTTGAAAAATTCAGACAAACTAGTCGCATAGTAAGCCATATTCAGTGAAAAAAAAAGCTAGAGAAATACAGAATAAAACATGTCAAAAACTAGACTTGAAATTGCATTGTAAGTACACGAGAAATTAGAATGTAAAAAATACATTGAAGCTACCTAGAAAATTCCACTGTAAAATGCTTGGTAGCTGATGCTTCTTACTGTAGTATTGCATTTCTCAGTAACATGTCATACAAACATTCAAAATTTACTCTGATGCTACCTTGAAAATTACAGAGCAATACCAAAAATTCACTGTTATTCTTCTTTCATTTAATTCTTATGGAAAATTTACATTGAAAGTACACGAGACATTACACTGAAAAAAATGCAGTGTAAAAACCCCTCATGATTGTGTTCTTTCTATTGCTATGTTCTTTGCTGCTCATCGTTATGTTAACACTGACATTGAACTGTCCAAAATGTTTAAGGAGAGGAGCATGATGAGGGCAGTGATTGAAGAGGATCTACTGAGATTATCACAGGAAGAACTCATACTGAATGTGAGATGCAATTGCAAAAACTTTTTTAATATACATAAAAGGGTAAAAAGCTAACACAATGATCATGCAGGAATCATTTTCTTTCACTGCGCTCCTTCATTCCGACATTATATACAAGGTAAACATCTAAAAATCATTAAATACACAGTACATTTCACGTGAATGGTTGAAAAAAAACTTGTGATGAACCTTGCAGGTACATTCAGCAGATGGATCTATGAACATTGCCGAAACTATGTACGAAAACTCCAGGAGCAAAACAAATGACAGTATGATCACAACAAATGATGGCCATGTAAGCAGACCTACATCTGAATACCTATTACAAAAGAAAATGCTGAATAAAAACATGTTGGAAATATGCCCTAGAGGCAATAATAAAAGGATTATTATTATATTTCCTTGTTCATGATAATTGTCTTTATTCATGCTATAATTGTATTATCCGGAAATCGTAATACATGTGTGAATACATAGACCATAATATGTCCCTAATAAGCCTCTAGTTGACTAGCTCGTTGATCAACAGATAGTCATGGTTTCCTGACTATGGACATTAGATGTCGTTGATAACGAGATCACATCATTAGAAGAATGATGTGATGGACAAGACCCAATCCTAAGCATAGCACAAGATCGTGTAGTTCGTTTTGCTAGAGCTTTTCCAATGTCAAGTATCTTTTCCTTAGACCATGAGATCGTGTAACTCCCGGATACCGTAGGAGTGCTTTGGGTGTACCAAACGTCACAACTTAACTGGGTGACTATAAAGGTGCACTACAGGTATCTCCGAAAGTGTTTGTTGGGTTGACACGGACCGAGACTGGGATTTGTCACTGCGTATGACGGAGAGGTATTTCTGGGCCCACTCGGTAATGCATCATCATAATGAGCTCAAAGTGACCAAGTGTCTGATCACGGGATCATGCATTACAGTACGAGTAAAGTGACTTGCCGGTAACGAGACTGAACGAGGTATTGGGATACCGACGATCGAGTCTCGGGCAAGTAACGTACCGATTGGCAAAGGGAATTGTATACGGGGTTGATTGAATCCTCGACATCGTGGTTCATCCGATGAGATCATCGAGGAGCATGTGGGAGCCAACATGGGTATACAGATCCCGCTGTTGGTTATTGACCGGAGAGCCGTCTTGGTCATGTCTACGTGTCTCCCGAACCCGTAGGGTCTACACACTTAAGGTTCGGTGACACTAGGGTTGTAGAGATATGAGTATGCAGCAAACCGAAAGTTGTTCGGAGTCCCGGATGAGATCCCGGACGTCACGAGGAGTTCCGAAATGGTCCGGAGGTAAAGAATAATATATAGGAAGTGCAGTTTCGGCCACCGGGAGAGTTTCGGGGGTCACCGGTATTGTACCGGGACCACCGGAAGGGTCCCGGGGGTCCACCTGGTGGGGCCACCTATCCCGGAGGGCCCCGTGGACTGAAGTGGGGAGGGGACCAGCCCCTGGTGGGCTGGTGCGCTCCCCCTAGGCCCCCCACTGCGCCTAGGGTTGGGAACCCTAGGGGAGGGGGCGCCTCCACTTGCCTTGGGGGGCACTCCACCCCCCTTGGCCGCCACCCCCCTAGAGATCCCATCTCTAGGGCCGCCCCCCTGGGGGCCTATATAAATGAGGGGGGAGTGATGGCAGCCGAAGCCTGAAGTCTTGGCGCCTCCCTCTCCCCTGCTACACCTCTCCCTCTCGCAGAAGCTCGGCGAAGCTCTGCCGGAACTCTGCTGCATCCACCACCACGCCGTCGTGCTACTGAATCTTCATCAACCTCTCCTTCCCCCTTGCTGGATCAAGAAGGAGGAGATGTCATCCGCTCCGTACATGTGTTGAACACGGAGGTGCTGTCCGTTCGGCACTTGGTCATCGGTGATTTGGATCACGGCGAGTACGACTCCTTCATCCCCGTTCTCTTGAATGCTTCCGCTCGCGATCTACAAGGGTATGTAGATGCACTCCTATCAATCGTTGCTAGATGAACTCATAGATGGATCTTGGTGAAACCGTAGGAAATTTTTTATTTTCTGCAACGTTCCCCAACAGTGGCATCATGAGCTAGGTCTATGCGTAGTTCTCTATTGCACGAGTAGAACACAAATTTTTTGTGGGCGTAGATGTTGTCAACTTTCTTGCCGCTACTAGTCTTATTTTGCTTCAGCGATATTGTGGGATGAAGCGGCCCGGACCGACGTTACACGTACGCTTACGTGAGACAGGTTCCACCGACTGACATGCACTAGTTGCATAGGGTGGCTAGCGGGTGTCTGTCTCTCCCACTTTAGTTGGAGCGGATTCGATGAAAAGGGTCCTTATGAAGGGTAAATAGAAGTTGACAAATCACGTTGTGGCTTTTTCATAGGTAAGAAAACGTTCTTGCTAGAACCCTATTGCAGCCACGTAAAAGATGCAACAACAATTAGAGGACGTGTAACTTGTTTTTGCAGCAATTGCTTTGTGATGTGATATGGCCAAAAGTTGTGATGAATGATGAATGACATATTGTGATGTATGAGATCATGTTCTTGTAATAGGAATCACGACTTGCATGTCGATGAGTATGACAACCGGCAGGAGCCATAGTAGTTGTCTTAATTATTGTATGACCTGCGTGTCGATGATTTAACGCCATGTAATTACTTTACTTTATTGCTAAACCGTTAGCCATAGTAGTAGAAGTAATAGTTGGCGAGCAACTTCATGGAGACACGATGATGGAGATCATGATGATGGAGATTATGGTGTCATGCCGGTGACGAAGATGATCATGGATCCCCGAAGATGGAGATCAAAGGAGCTATATGATATTGGCCATATCATGTCACTACTATATAATTGCATGTGATGTTTATTATGTTTATGCATCTTGTTTACTTAGAACGACGGTAGTAAATAAGATGGTCCCTTATAACAATTTCAAGAAAGTGTTCTCCCCTGACTGTGCGCCGTTGCTAAAGTTCGTCGTTTCGAAGCACCACGTGATGATCGGGTGTGATAGATTCTTACGTTCACATACAACGGGTGTAAGACATTTTTACACATGCAAAAACACTTAGGGTTAACTTGACGAGCCTAGCATGTACAGACATGGCCTCGGAACACAGAGACCGAAAGGTCGAGCATGAGTCGTATGGAAGATACGATCAACATGGAGATATTCACCGATGATGACTAGTCCGTCTCACGTGATGATCGGACACGGCCTAGTCGACTCAGATCGTGTAACACTTAGATGACTAGAGGGATGTCTAATTTGAGTGGGAGTTCATTAGATAATTTGATTAGATGAACTTAATTATCATGAACTTAGTCTAAAACCTTTGCAAATATGTCTTGTAGATCAAATGGCCAACGCTCATGTCAACATGAACTTCAACGCGTTCCTAGAGAAAACCAAGCTGAAAGATGATGGCAGCAACTATACGGACTAGGTCCGGAACCTGAGGATCATCCTCATAGCTGCCAAGAAAGCATATGTCCTAGAAGGACCGCTAGGTGAAGCACCCATCCCAGAGAACCAAGACGTTATGAACGCTTGGCAGTCACGTGCTGATGATTACTCCCTCGTTCAGTGCGGCATGCTTTACAGCTTAGAACCGGGGATCCAAAAGCGTTTTGAGCAACACGGAGCATATGAGATGTTCGAGGAGCTGAAAATGGTTTTCCAAGCTCATGCCCAGGTCGAGAGATATGAAGTCTCCGACAAGTTCTACAGTTGTAAGATGGAGGAAAATAGTTCTGTCAGTGAGCACATACTCAAAATGTCTGGGTTGCACAACCGCCTGTCCCAGCTGGACATTAACCTCCCGGACGAGGCGGTCATTGACAGAATCCTTCAGTCGCTCCCACCAAGCTACAAGAGCTTTGTGATGAACTACAATATGCAGGGGATGGTGAAAACTATTCCTAAAGTATTTTCAATGCTGAAGTCAGTAGAGGTAGAAATCAAGAAAGAACATCAAGTGTTGATGGTCAATAAAACCACCAAGTTCAAGAAGGGCAAGGGTAAGAAGAACTTCAAGAAGGACGGCAAGGATGTTGTCGCGCCCGGTAAGCCAGTTGCCGGGAAGAAGTCAAAGAATGGACCCAAGCCTGAGACTGAGTGCTTTTATTGCAAAGGGAAGGGTCACTAGAAGCGGAACTGCCCCAAATACTTAGCAGACAAGAAGGCCGGCAACACTAAAGGTATATGTGATATACATGTAATTGATGTGTATCTTACCAGTACTCGTAGTAACCCCTGGGTATTTGATACCGGTGCCGTTGCTCATATTTGTAACTCACAGCAGGAGCTGCGGAATAAGCGGAGACTGGCGAAGGACGAGGTGACGATGCGCGTCGGGAATGGTTCCAAGGTCGATGTGATCACCGTCGGCAGGCTACCTCTACATTTACCTACGGGATTAGTTTTAAACCTCAATAATTGTTATTTAGTGCCAAGTTTGAGCATGAACATTGTATCTGGATCTCGTTTGATACGAGATGGCTACTCATTTAAATCCGAGAATAATGGTTGTTCTATTTATATGAGAGATATGTTTTATGGTCATGCCCCGATGGTCAATGGTTTATTCTTAATGAATCTCGAGCGTAATGTTACACATATTCATAGTGTGAATACCAAAAGATGTAAAGTTGATAACGATAGTCCCACATACTTGTGGCACTGCCGCCTTGGTCACATTGGTGTCAAGCGCATGAAGAAGCTCCATGCTGATGGACTTTTAGAGTCTCTAGATTATGAATCGTTTGACACATGCGAGCCATGCCTCATGGGCAAGATGACCAAGACTCCGTTCTCCGGAACAATGGAGCGAGCAACCAACTTGTTGGAAATCATACATACTGATGTGTGCGGTCCAATGAGTGTTGAGGCTCGCGGAGGATATCGTTATGTTCTCACTCTCACTGATGACTTGATTAGATATGGGTATGTCTACTTAATGAAACACAAGTCTGAGACCTTTGAAAAGTTCAAGGAATTTCAGAATGAGGTAGAGAATCAACGTGACCGAAAGATAAAGTTCCTACGATCAGACCGTGGAGGAGAATATTTAAGTCACGAATTTGGTACGCACTTAAGGGAATGTGGAATCGTTTCACAACTCACGCCTCCTGGAACACCTCAGCAAAATGGTGTGTCCGAACGTCGTAATCGCACTCTATTGGATATGGTGCGATCTATGATGTCTCTTACCGATTTACCGCTATCATTTTGGGGATACGCTCTAGAAACAGCTACATTCACTTTAAATAGGGCTCCGTCTAAATCCGTTGAGACGACACCGTATGAATTATGGTTTGGGAAGAAACCTAAGCTGTCGTTTCTAAAAGTTTGGGGATTCGATGCTTATGTCAAGAAACTTCAACCTGAAAAGCTTGAACCCAAGTCGGAAAAATGCGTCTTCATAGGATACCCTAAGGAAACCATTGGGTATACCTTCTACTTAAGATCCGAGGGCAAGATCTTTGTTGCCAAGAATGGATCCTTTCTGGAAAAGGAGTTTCTCTCGAAAGAAGTAAGTGGGAGGAAAGTAGAACTCGATGAAGTACTACCTCTTGAACCAGAAAGTAGTGCAGCTCAGGAAAATGTTCGTGTGGTGCCTACACCGAATGGAGAGGAAATTAATGATGATGATCAAGGTACTTCGAATCAAGTTGCTACTGGACTTCGTAGGTCCACAAGGACACGTTCCAAACCAGAGTGGTATGGCAACCCTGTCCTGGAAATCATGTTGTTAGACAACGGCGAACCTTTGAACTATGAAGAAGCGACGGCGGGCCCAGATTCCAACAAATGGCTTGAAGCCATGCAATCCGAGATAGAATCCATGTATGAAAACAAAGTATGGACTTTGACAGACTTGCCCGATGATCGGCGAGAGATAGAAAACAAATGGATCTTTAAGAAGAAAATGGACGCGGATGGTAATGTTACCATATATAAAGCTCGACTTGTCGCTAAGGGTTATCGACAAGTTCAAGGGGTTGACTACGATGAGACATTCTCTCCCGTAGCGAAGCTGAAGTCCGTCCGAATCATGTTAGCAATTGCCGCATACTATGATTATGAGATATGGCAGATGGACGTCAAAACGGCATTCCTTAACAGACATCTTAAGGAAGAACTGTATATGATGCAGCCGGAAGGTTTTGTCGATCCTAAGAATGCTAACAAAGTATGCAAGCTCCAGCGATCCATTTATGGGCTGGTGCAAGCATCTCGGAGTTGGAACATTCGCTTTGATGAGATGATCAAAGCGTTTGGGTTTATGCAGACTTATGGAGAAGCCTGCGTTTACAAGAAAGTGAGTGGGAGCTCTGTAGCATTTCTCATATTATATGTAGATGACATACTCATGATGGGAAATGATATAGAACTTTTGGACAACATTAAGGCCTACTTGAGTAAGTGTTTTTCAATGAAGGACCTTGGAGAAGCTATTTACATATTAGGCATCAAGATCTATAGGGATAGATCGAGACGCCTCATAGGTCTTTCACAAAGCACATACCTTGATAAGATTTTGAAGAAGTTCAAAATGGATCAGTCCAAGAAAGGGTTCTTGCCTGTATTGCAAGGTGTGAGATTGAGCTCGGCTCAATGCCCGACCACGGCAAAAGATAAAGAAGAGATGAGTGCCATCCCCTATGCTTCAGCCATAGGATCTGTTATGTATGCCATGCTATGTACCAGACCTGATGAAACCTTGCCGTAAGTTTGGTAGGAAGGTACCAAAGTAATCCCGGCAAGGAACACTGGACAGCGGTCAAGAATATCCTGAAGTACCTGAAAAGGACAAAGGACATGTTTCTCATTTATGGAGGTGATGAAGAGCTCGTCGTAAAGGGTTACGTCGACGCTAGCTTCGACACAGATCTGGATGACTCTAAGTCACAAACCGGATACGTGTATATGTTGAATGGTGGAGCAGTAAGCTGGTGCAGCTGCAAGCAGAGCGTCGTGGCGGGATCTACATGTGAAGCGGAGTACATGGCAGCCTCGGAGGCAGCGCATGAAGCAATTTGGGTGAAGGAGTTCATCACCGACCTAGGAGTCATACCCAATGCGTCGGGGCCGATCAAACTCTTCTGTGACAACACTGGAGCTATTGCCCTTGCCAAGGAGCCCAGGTTTCACAAGAAGACCAGGCACATCAAGCGTCATTTCAACTCCATCCGTGAAAATGTTCAAGATGGAGACATATATATTTGCAAAGTACATACGAATCTGAATGTCGCAGATCCGTTGACTAAACCTCTTTCGCGAGCAAAACATGATCAATACCAGAACTCTATGGGTGTTCGATTCATCACAATGTAACTAGATTATTGACTCTAGTGCAAGTGGGAGACTGTTGGAAATATGCCCTAGAGGCAATAATAAAAGGATTATTATTATATTTCCTTGTTCATGATAATTGTCTTTATTCATGCTATAATTGTATTATCCGGAAATCGTAATACATGTGTGAATACATAGACCATAATATGTCCCTAGTAAGCCTCTAGTTGACTAGCTCGTTGATCAACAGATAGTCATGGTTTCCTGACTATGGACATTAGATGTCGTTGATAACGGGATCACATCATTAGAAGAATGATGTGATGGACAAGACCCAATCCTAAGCATAGCACAAGATCGTGTAGTTTGTTTTGCTAGAGCTTTTCCAATGTCAAGTATCTTTTCCTTAGACCATGAGATCGTGTAACTCCCGGATACCGTAGGAGTGCTTTGGGTGTACCAAACGTCACAACGTAACTGGGTGACTATAAAGGTGCACTACAGGTATCTCCGAAAGTGTTTGTCGGGTTGACACGGATCGAGACTGGGATTTGTCACTCCGTATGACGGAGAGGTATCTCTGGGCCCACTCGGTAATGCATCATCATAATGAGCTCAAAGTGACCAAGTGTCTGGTCACGGGATCATGCATTACGGTACGATTAAAGTGACTTGCCGGTAACGAGACTGAACGAGGTATTGGGATACCGACGATCGAGTCTCGGGCAAGTAACGTACCGATTGACAAAGGGAATTGTATACGAGGTTGATTGAATCCTCGACATGGTGGTTCATCCGATGAGATCATTGAGGAGCATGTGGGAGCCAACATGGGTATCCAGATCCCGCTATTGGTTATTGATCGGAGAGCCATCTTGGTCATGTCTACGTGTCTCCCGAACCCGTAGGGTCTACACACTTAAAGTTCGATGACGCTAGGGTTGTAGAGATATGAGTATGCAGCAAACCGAAAGTTGTTCGGAGTCCCGGATGAGATCCCAGACGTCACGAGGAGTTCCGAAATGGTCCGGAGGTAAAGAATAATATATAAGAAGTGCAGTTTCGGCCATCGGGAGAGTTTCGGGGGTCACCAGTATTGTACCGGGACCACCGGAAGGGTCCCGGGGGTCCACCGGGTGGGGCCACCTATCCCGGAGGGCCCCGTGGGCTGAAGTGGGGAGGGGACCAGCCCCTGGTGGGCTGGTGCGCCCCCCCTGGGCCCCCCCTCTGCGCCTAGGGTTGGGAACCCTAGGGGAGGGGGCGCCTCCACTTGCCTTGGGGGGCACTCCACCCCCCTTGGCCGCCGCCCCCTAGAGATCCCATCTCTAGGGCCGGCGCCCCCTGGGGGCCTATATAAAGGAGGGGGGGAGGGAGGGCAGCCGAAGCCTGAAGTCTTGGCGCCTCCCTCTCCCCTGCTACACCTCTCCCTCTCGTAGAAGCTCGGCGAAGCTCTGCCGGAACTCTGCTGCATCCACCACCACGACGTCGTGCTGCTGGATCTTCATCAACCTCTCCTTCCCCCTTGCTGGATCAAGAAGGAGGAGACGTCATCCGCTCCGTACGTGTGTTGAACGCGGAGGTGCTGTCCGTTCGGCACTTGGTCATCGGTGATTTGGATCACGGAGAGTACGACTCCTTCATCCCCGTTCTCTTGAACGCTTCCGCTCGCGATCTACAAGGGTATGTAGATGCACTCCTATCACTCGTTGCTAGATGAAATCATAGATGGATCTTGGTGAAACCGTAGGAAATTTTTTATTTTCTGCAACGTTCCCCAACAAAACACACTAACAATCATTAAACTTACTTGGCAGACAATGGAGGTAGATTTGCATCGAGAAATGCCAGTGGCCGAAGATGGGGCAGGAGAATCCGATCCATGGGACACAAACCTGAATGACAACATCAATCTGCAACAGGTACACACCACACAATTCAGAAAAAAAGTACATAACGTTTCAGAAGAAAAGTAACTAAAAATAAAAATCTATAAATGTTGGAGGAGCCTAAAGAAGTTGATCCCAGTGTAGCAGCGGCTAACACGAACTCTAGTACAGGAAGGGATGAAGAAGAAAAAAAAGAACCAGAACACTCACTATAACAAGAGGGAGAAGATGAATTCCTCGACGAAGAAGACATTGAAAGATTCCTGCAAAATGAAGAAGAAGCTGCATCAGAGGGAAATCTGATGAACACTAGCAGTAATTTCAAGCCTCGATTAGGCATGCAGTTCAAAACAAAGGAAGAAGCTCAGGAATATTTCAATTTCTACTCGAAAGTGGCAGGATTTTCAGTGGCTACAGTAGCAATCTCAAGAACATCGAGAAAAAAAAGGAACAGTGAGGTGACAAGGATCACAATGAAGTGCAACAAGTGGGGCAAGACAAAGGAAATAGATAAGGAATGCATAGTGCCCATGAGAAAATCTACAGTTATAGCTAAAACAGATTGTAAAGTCGTCATGGTCATATCAGAAAAAGGAGGCATGTGGGAAATCACAAGACAAGAACTAGAACACAACCATGAGTTAACACCAAACAATAGATTCTTCAGGTCGCATAAGTACATGTCGGATGAAGAGAAGTGCTTGATAAGGGTGCTGAAGCATACAAACCTGGAAATAAGAAGGATTGTAGCTGTCTTGGCTTACTTGAGAGGAGGAATGGCTCATCTGCCCTACACAAAGAAACATGTCACAAACTATGCAGCAACAATTAATAGAGACATCACAAACTCTGACATGATGGAAGTAGTGCAAATGTTCAACAAGAAACAAACAGAAAATCCTGGCTTTTGCTACTCGTTTGAACTAGATGGAGAGAATAAAGTGAGGAGCTTATTCTGGACAGATGTGAGGTCAAGAATGATGTATGACATATGTGGAGACTGCATCTGTTTTGACACTACATTCCTAACAAACAAGTACAACTTGCCATTTGCACCCTTTGTTGGCATATCCCCACATGGCAACACATACTTGTTTGCTTGTGCATTCATCATCAATGAGACAAAAAAACATTTGCTTGGTTGTTTGAACAATTCCTGATGGCTATGGGAGGAAAGCATCCTATATCAATCATTACAGACCAGGACAAGGCAATGCAAGCAGCAATTGAAAAAGTTTTTCCTAATGCTACCCATAGGATCTGCCTCTTCCACATAAAGAAGAAGGCAGAGGAAAAAGTCGGGCCCTGCTTCCAAGCTAATGAGGGACTCTACGAAGATTTCCAGGACATTGTGGACAACTCCTTGACAGTTGAAGAATTTGAAACACAATGGCAAGAAATGATAGAAAAATACCAAGTTCATCACATCAAGTACTTTAATGACATGTGGGAAAACAGGAAAAAGTTCATCCTAGTGTACTTCAAGGACAGATTCTTCCCATTCATACAAACTACAACAAGAAGCGAAGGGACAAACGCCCTTTTCAAAAAAGGGGTTGGAGCTAAATTTAGTGCTACAAGCTTTTTGAGAGAGTATGACCGGATACTTGATGTTGTGCATGACAGGAAGAAGAATGCGACCATGTTTCTAGAAACAAGAAAGTTGCACAGAAAGCATTTTGGTCGAAATATAGCATAGAAAGGCAAGCACATGAGCTATACAACATCGGAATTTTTAGGAAATTCCAGTTTAAAATGGCAGACACAACAAGGCTACATGTCTTTGAGCAAGAAAAGGACAAATACTACATTGTGACACAAGCTGAAAACTACCCTATAAAAGAACTCCGGAAAAGGTTGTACCTAGTGCAAGTTGGACTAAAAGAAGAAGAATACTCTTGCATCTGTTGCGCATTCCAAAAAGATGGCCTGCTATGCTCGCACATACTTCGAGTGATGATCCATCTCAACATCGAAAAGATACCAGAAAAATACATCATTGACAGATGGAGGAAGACTGACTACAAGCTTGATATTACAAAAACACCAGCTGTTGCAGCTGAAAACTCCACACTAAGGGACAATGTGTTAGCAAGGAAATTGGTGCATGTGGCATCAATAGCTTCGAAGAAGAGGAGGAAATATGAGTATCTGTTGGGAGAATTAGACAGGATACAGTAAAGGTTACGGGAAATGGAAGATGAAGAAGAAACAATGGATGAGGGGCAAAGTGCAACAACAAGAATAGTTACATTTGTGCCAACAGCGGGAGAGGGAGAAGGAACAACAACATCATTCACAATTCAAGACCCAGATGTAGCAAAAACAAAAGGCAGACCGAGGATGCTAACTATTCGTGAAGCAATAAAGCAGAACAAGTTCTACAAATGTTCACACTGTGGATCGCAGAAACACACAGTAAAGAATTGCACGAACCTTGACAAGGTGTACAACAAGCCTAAAGGGAAACAACCTAAGCAGTCAAACCCAAGGAA
Source organism: Triticum timopheevii (assembly GCA_963921465.1). Classification (NCBI taxonomy): domain Eukaryota; kingdom Viridiplantae; phylum Streptophyta; class Magnoliopsida; order Poales; family Poaceae; genus Triticum; species Triticum timopheevii. The sequence goes on from OY997264.1 coordinate 532,917,462, forward strand.
TGTCAAGAAAGGTAAGTAAAAAAATTGAAATGAGCTCTACTTGATTGCAAGTATATATTTTAATACCACTCATTGGACACAGGTGGAGAAAACAAGCAAAGTAGCTAGAGCAGCAACGGTAAGAAGAAGAGCAAACCAACAACACAACACAACCCTGGAGCACAACCCTCCGGAAGAAGTGAAGAAAACAATTGACCATGACGTGAGGGAAATGTGAAAAGATAAGATGACAAGGCAGGAAAGTGAAGATGAGTAGGAGGGAAAAAGTGATAGGGAAAACTAGTAGTGAACAAGGAATGTACTGTGATGGAAAAGCAGTGTTTCTACCTATTTTTGAATTCATTGTTGGTCATCAACAATTATCACTGTTGCTACCTAATTTGAAAAATCGTTGTTTTACTGCAATTTAGAGGAGTGTTGCTACATAATTTCGATCTGTTTTGACCGAATTACACTACAATACATACATTTCAACGAAAATGTAAAAAAGCCTATAGTACATTTCAGAAAAATGTGGGAGAGGGGAATGTACCTGACGAAGACTGAAGAGAACAAAGACGGGGAGTTAAAATCGACGAGATGATCCACAAAAGAACAAATGAGGATGGAGATTCTTCATCTACAAAACACATATCAACATCAAAACTATAAATTTAGGGTAATTATAGTGTCGACACCAAAACATTAGCAACACTTTGAAATCCCTTGACCTTGTAGTGATTGTTAAATACATTGAAAATCAATGTACAAAAAGACAAATGGAATTTACATTAATCTATTAGGCATCTTAAATTGAAACTTCCCAGGAGTTACAACATAAAACCCAAGTATTTACACCGAGCTTACACTGTAAAAAACGCATAAACTTACAGTGTAAATTTCATAGGACTTACACTGTAACTTCCAAAAAGTTTACAGTGTAAGTCCTAGCAAGCCTCTGAATTTACAGTGTGGGAAAGAAACATAAGAAATGGAAAACCTACATAAATTCATGGGAATAAACATAGAAAAAACTACGGTAAACTACACTACTAAAAAATACAGTAACAAGGAACCAAAATTACACTGCAGAACAAAAGAAACTAGCTAGAACGATGAAAAGGCACGCCCAAAATTAAACACAAAGGGAAAAATGAAAAAGCCCAGCAAGCATTCTTTTACCTGAAAACAAAATGAACTAGTAACTTTAACAATCTGAGTTTAAGTGTTGGGGGGCTTCAGAAAAGAATTAAGCCAACCCTGCAACAACAAACAAAGAGATAAAAAATGATTAGAATATACTAAACACCCCAAAAAGGAAAAAACAAAAGCAAAAATAAATTGTTGGGAGGAAATTAACCTTGATAACCCAAGAACGTCCAACTGCCACTGAAGCAACCATGCTTAATAATGCATTAAAAAATAAAAAGTAAAATCAAACAACCACAAAAGGAACAAAAAAACAACATATAGAACAAAAAGAGACAATGAAACCATCCTCCTCATACTACTCTGTAAAAAAAGTCACTAAATCACAACATTGAAAATCAAACAACCGTCCAATACACCATACATGACATGTAGGCCAAAAGTGTACAAAATTGTCGCATTTAATCACACTATTGAAAAAAAACAAGGCCAACAGTACTACTATCTAAAAATCTCTCGAAATGCCTAGTTTTAAGCAAAGCCTTCAAATGCCGGACATGCATCTTCTAGGAACACCTAAGCCTTGACCTGTACAAAAAAATAGACTTTAAACTACTTCAACAAGAATAAAACACATCAAACCAAAAATCAAAAGAAAAGCATACAAAAAAACTCACATCATCAAAGAAGTGTGTGACAAAAGTCGTGTTGACACTGTTGAATCCACTGAAGTACAACTCATTTGCCAATCTGATTCTTATGTTGTCAACATCAGATGCGCCAAACATATTGCCAATTGGGGTCCTAGGAGTCCAGTGCTTCAGGTACATGACAGTAAAAACACCACAATCATCCCTGGAAAAGAAGAAAAACCGTGAAGATAAATGGACAAAAGACACCCCCAAAATGGAAAAAGGAAAAAAACATACCAATTATTTTGCTGTGGAAGAGTAGGATACACAATGTCAAAATTCTCAAAGTCGATGCGCTTACGCAAAAAAGGAGTCACAAATTGATGCCATATTGTTATGAAGTTTGCAATCTAGATTGAAAAGGATGGAATAATAATGAGTGCAACAACACAACTAGAAAAAGTAAAACTCGTGAATAACTAAAAGGGAAAAATATGTTTGATTACCAATTTGTCACGGATTCCCAGGTGAAAATGATCCTTTGCCCCGTACAGAGAATCAAGAAATGCAAAGGCCCTCTCCTTCAAGCAAACAACAAAGGTAAACCAATGGTTCTCCTGTCCAATGGGAAAGAATAACTGCAGACCAAAATCCAGACCAAATTAGACTTCAACAAATGAAATTAAAAATAACTAAAAGAACAAAATACAATAACAAGACACACGAACTAAAAAATGAAGCAAAAAAGAACTAACCATATTACTTCTCCACATTGGGAAAGCACTGTTAGCACCAGTAAAAGCGTTGCCTACAATATCAACATCAGAGCCTCTCAGGATGGTTTCCTGAAAAAAGAGGAAAATATAACTACAAAACTGAAAAACAAAAAGGAAGATAAAACCACAGTTAAAATGCTTAAAAAATGCCACAAAATAACAAAAGAATGACACAATACAACATACCCCGATATAAGAGAAGAAGAAATGTTTCTTTGATACTGACGGGTGAGCTTGTTTGAACAGATAACGACAAATGCACAAAATCAAGAAATTATCCACATGTTCTCTTGACTTCAAAGTTGCAAGATTATGATAGCTACAGTAGGCTCGGTCATATCGAATTGCTTCATACCTATGAAAAAAACCCAAAGAAGAAATAAATTCACATTGGGAAAGGAGGTAAAAATAAGAACCTACTAAAATGACAGCTACAAACACTACCAGTCTAAAAAGAAATTCATACATTAGCATTTGATAAAGCATATAGAAAAAAGGAAAAGTACACAAGGCCAGCAAAACGTACTTGCACCAACTTGCATGATTTCCAATTTGCACCATTGCTAGGTGGTGTCGCCTTTCTTTGACAGTGACAGGAAACTTGTTACCCTGAGCAACATAAGGATCTGAGTTAAATCTACCCGGTAAAACCATCCTGCGAGGTTGATGACCACCAGATGAACCACTAGGGAAAACGAAAGATGCGCCATCAGCTTTAGGAACTTGAGCAGGAGAGAGATCTCTAGAGGCATTCCCGGAAGACAAGATTTCTACTTCTAGACTAGCAGCAGCCTGAAAAACATCACAAAAAAGAAGCAGAAGGAAAATAAAAAAGGATGAAAACAAAAGGAAACAAGATGACTAAATTATGAAAAAGATGAACACAACAGAAAAAGCAAAGAGAAAATGCCATTACTTTTTGATTCTTAGGGAAACGACTAGTTGATTGAGCTTCTACCAAGTTGAAGTTGTTAAGCTTGTTGTAAGCAGCATCATTAGATCTTGAAAGGTCCTTGCATCTATCAACAAAACTGGAACTCCCCACAATTTGAACATCGTCTACTGCCTTCTAAAAACATTGAAGAAAAACCATTAGATTAAGAGATGCAATAACTAATTGTGCTGCAACTACCAACAGGGACACCAAAAACTATTGTGTAAAAAACTCTACTCAATTACTATAAGCTCATAAAAATTACGGTGTAGAACTGTACACAATTACAGCGTAAACTCTATGCTTAATTACAGTGCAAAACTCTAAGAAAATACACTATCAAAAAGTCTAGGAAACATACACTGTAATCCCCACCGAAAATACAGTCCACACAAAAAACAGGGCATAAAATTCTGCTGATTTTTACACTGTAAGCCCTAGGGATAATTACATTTCAAAAATACAGTGTAAACCTCTACCAAACTACAGTGTAAAAGCCTCAGAAATTACATTGCAGAATTACAGTATTCAAACACACAACTTACAGTGTAAAACTCTACTTAATTACAGTGTAAAATTCTGAAAAACTACATTGTCAGCCATACTCAAATTACAGTACTAAAACACACAACTTACACTGTAAAACTATGGATAATTACATAGAAAATAATGCAAAACAAACAGCCCCCAAACCATACATTTCAAGGAAAAAATACAGTGTAAACCTCTACCAAACTACAGTGTAAAAGCATCAAGAATTACATTGCAGAATTACAGTATTCAAACACACAACTTACAGTGTAAAACTCTACTTAATTACGGTGTAAAATTCTGAAAAACTACATTGTCAGCCATACTCACATTATAGTACTAGACACACAACTTACATTGTAAACCTATCGATAATTACATAGAAAGTAATGCAAAACAAACAGCCCCCAAACCATACATTTCAAGGAAAAACTATAGGTGATTACATTACAAAAATTCTGGAGATTTACACTCAACAAAATAGCAGACATTCAATATCATGCTAGCTACAATATAAAACTCCATCGAGCTAAGTCAACCACACAAATGCAAAGTCAAACATACTTACAGTGAACTTCACACATACAATACAGAGTCATCATGCAAAAAAAACAACACTCAAAATAGGGGGAATACAAATTAAACACAGAGATAAACTGAGAATCATAGACCAAAAGCATACAAAAAAACATGGCAGAAAACAATCAATGAACAAAAATCATAAAAGGGAAAACACCAAACCTGATCATTAATGTGGCTTGAGGAGAAATTTGACTTTGAAACTACAGAAGGAGGCAACTTCACCATTTCAATGCAATCCTGTTAACAAAAAAATGAAGGGACAAACATAAAATCAGAAGTAAAAAACAAAAAACTTCTACTAAACGAGAAGACAAGACTTAAAATTCAGAAATAATTACCTCATCATTCGCATGATCAATCGAACTGAAGAATCGTTCAACAACATACTGAGAGAACTCAACATCATCTACCTGATATAAAAACAAATGAAACATACAAAATCAATACTGAAAAAAAGGAAAATCGAATGAAACAAAAGAATAGCATAAAACGACAACACAAAGAGGTAGATGCTAACCACGTTACGGAACCGCCGCGTCAAACGAGTAGGAACCAGAGGCGACAGTCCATTAATAGAAGAGATACCCTCTTTAACTTTCGGCTGTTCAATGGAATCTTCAGGATGCGATTGGACACAAGAGAGCGACTGAATTCAGCAGAACATGGTTTTGGGAAATCATTGACAACAACCTTGGGCTCACACTTCTTATCAAGACCGGCTGCACAAAAAACACAAAAAAGATGGTCAGCTACAGACAAAAACAAAAATGAAAACTATGCCCCGGAAATAATTAAACAAAAAATTACCTGATTGCATCAACGAAGAACCGACAACAGGAAGTGGACACTGCATTGTTGAAGGGGATACACCTACAAAATGAAAACAAACAGGAAAACATGAACAACAATAAAAAGAAGAACCCACGAGAGAACACCAAAAAAAAGAAAAAAGAAACAGAAGTGGAAAGATCAAACCTATAGCATCAGAAGCACTTTTTGCGCAAGATAGAGGAGCTATTGGAATTGCACCTTCAGTATTAGCTTCATTCACCACACTCTGTCAAACAAAAACACAAAAATGATTAGTAAAAAAATGCATCACACAAATAAAAAACATAAAACTGTTGTTACTAGACAAATACCTCAACACACACCTTAGGAGCTGGAGATGAGCTAGATAATACTACTGGATTGACAAAATCCCCATCCGAAATAACACCAGCAGCAAAAATAGAAGCTTCGTTCAAATTGGGGATTGGGGACTGAACTTGAGAAGACAGCTTTTCGACAACATTTTCAAAGTTTCTTTCAGCAATGAAAGAATGAATAGAAACAGACTTTTTGCCTTCAAAAGGATAAAGAAACAAACACTAAACATGAGCAAAAAACAAACAAATCATATAATAAAAAATTACATAAAAATCAGAAAATAAAGACAAAATCAAACAGAAACATTAAGAAAAGAAACTAACCAAAAGAGAAGTTGCTCAGAGATTGAAATTCGCTTGGAGAAAATTTTGGTGTAGCAATAGATTTCGCAATCAATGGTGAGTTTGCTATGCAATCAAGAATATCAATTACAAGAGATTCTGACCATTCTACAAATAGCTTAGGCTTGTCCTTGTTCCTATCTTTAACAAGGTCTATAACTACCTGAGCAGCCTGAAAAGGAAAAAGAATAGAGTAAACACGCAAGAATAAAACAAAAGAAAAGTATAAAAGGCAAAAAGGAGCGTAACTAATCATAACTATGCTAACCTCTAACCCAAAACGAGCACCAAATGATATCTGGACATTCTTTTTGAAAAGTTTGGCATTGCAAAAGGGAACATCACCATCCTTGCTTGCTGAAGATTTGTCGATAGACTGCTACAATGACAAAAAAAAGTTGTCATCGCAACATACAGAAAAACTAACATAAAAAACAACAAAAAAGAGAAATCAAAAAACCAACCTGTGGATGAACTGAAGCACACAGCTGCTTTAGAGGCCTCCTACCAAAAGAGCGGCTATTGTTTCTATCAAGCTCTGAAAATTGCTTAACTTTGTTGCCTCTCCAGGCTAGGATGCGAGGCTTTACATCAGAGACAGAGTGAAGACCGGAATTGAGTTGGTCAAGGTAGCAAACCTGGAAACATAAGAACAAAAGAAAAGATTAAAATGACTATAACATCACAAATCAAACTAAAAAAGAAAAAAAGAGAAAAACAATAACAAGACTTACAGCAAAAGCGTAGTGACAACCGCCAAACGTCACTGATCTTTTGGAAGCAACTTTAGTGGAATCCTTGAACTTTTTTATGCAACTGAACAGCCACTCATAAACAAATTTTGACAGATCATAGTTACGCACAGAAGGACAATCCCGGAAGATGTGAAGGTACTTTGGGCTAGGACTGAGGCTAGAGTTGGGAGAAAGGAATGATGAAAAAGCAACAATCATGAAACAGATAAAGACATCTTCATCAGGCAACTCGACTTCGGTTGATTTTAGCTTGTTAGCAAAGAAGGACACGGGAGGAATACTGGTCAAGTTGAAGTGAGAGAGGATAAAATCACGGCCGGATTCAGCATCACACACAAGTGGCTCACCATCTACTGGAAGGTTAAGGATGTCATGAATATCATACTTGGTCATTGGGATAAATTTCTTTTTGAGCTGGAATTCAGATGAAAGGACATCAAAGCTACTGGCGAGCCACTTCACTAACCTAAGGGGCACCTCGGTCCTAAAAAACTCTAAGAGACAGCCCATGCCATATCTCTGGACAACGTCTCGATACCTAGAACATAGACCGTCAACAGCACTAGAGAAGAACTTCCCAGAATATCTAGTGAAAGTAGCACAAGTAGGGTAATCACTGGAGCGTTTCTGCCTCTACAAAAATAACAAAATAGAAACACCATATCAACCACTCAAAAAATAATTACTTCACATTACTATTACTAAGTACAAAAAATACTTTACAAATACATCAAAAAATACAGCTACTAAAATAATTGGACTTACACTAGAAAATAACAAAAAACAACATGAGTGAAAACACATATCAAACTAGACAAAAAATAGCTTCAGATTACTATTACTTAGTACAAAAAGAACATTGCAATGCATTGAAAAAATGCAGTTACTAATAATTGGACTAGCACTACAAAAAAAATCATTAAGATAGAACTTCAAGCATTTTTCTTTCAGAAAGTAAAAACTGCTGAAAACAAAAAAGAAAATATGAACTAACCACATTCCTCCTTGAAGCAGATGATAATTTCCTCTTGAGGCATTTTACTTTCTAAAAACATAAGAAAAACACACACTATCACGCATCAGAAAAAATGTAAAAAAATGATAAAAAGTCCTAGATAAAATAGAACATACTTGGTTGAGATAGAACTTCAGAAGAGCTTTGTCAAGCCCTCCTTCATCACCAGATAATTCCTGCAGAAAAAATCAATAAAAAAAATAAAACAACCCAAGAAAAAACTAAAATAAAAAGAAGCAGAAAATAAATAAATACAATAGACACAGGGAAAGAACCATCTTCTGCAAAATTATTAGGCACAAATGCTTCACCTCCAGAATCATCACTATCTAAAGATGATACTACGGGGACATCCCAATGACAAGCTTTCCGTAGCTTGCCCATTTAAACCTAAAAAAAAGGAAAAAGCAAAAACATAAGTAACAGTGAAAAAGCATCCAGTTAAAACTCAAAAATACAATGTAAGTATACAACATAATGCACTATCATTACACTGTAAAAACTAGCACAACTACATTAAAAGCATTGGACGAAAAATATACTGTAATTACAGTATAAACCTAGCACAATTACACTGCAAAACCAACATAGCTGCACTATAAGTATTGAACAAAAATCACACTGTGATTGCACTGTAAAAACTAGCACAAGTACAGTGTAAAACCTAACAGAAATTGCATTGTAAACACTAGCACAACTGCACTGTGTATTGGACAAAAAATACACTGTAATTACAGTGTACAACTAGCACAACTACACTGTAAGTAAGGGACAAAAAAAACAATGTAATTACAGTGTAAAACTAGCACAAACTACATTGTAATTGAACAAAAAAACACTGATATTATACTGTAAAAACTACCACAATTATAGTGTAAAAACAAACAGGGATTACACTGTAAGACTAGCGCCATTATACTGTAAAAATGAGTGGATTTGCAATGCAAAACTAGCACAACTACACTGTGATTATTGGACAAAAAATGCACTGAAATTACAGTGTAAAACTAAGCACAACTACACTGTAATAGAACAAATAAATACACTGAGATTACACTGTACAAACTAGCACAATTACATTGTAAAAGGCTAGCACCATTATAATGTAGAATGAGTGCATTTACACTGCAAAACTACCACAAAAAAACACTGGAAAACCTAAGAGATATTACATTGTAATACTGGGACAAAAAGGACACACAATGTCAGAAAAATACACTATAATTACACTAAAAAGGGGAAATACTGAAACTATGACATGAACTACAGAACAAAACAACAACACTCGAATATACTAAACCAACAGTCAACACTGGCATGACACAAAAAAACACTAAGAAAATAAACTCAAAAATCATCACATCCCTGAAAAGTAAACAATCATGGCACACAATGGGGATGAAAACCTACATATAGCAGGCAATTCCCAACCTGCAGAAAAAGCTTGACAAGAGCAACAAACAATAGACAACATCAAAAAAGACGAGAAACGTTACAAGATGACCAAAATTCAGAGGCTACAAAAACTACAAACAACAACTCGGTCTTCAGAAACATCAGCTTTAGGATCCATCGCTGAAACCTATTGCCTACCACGCCTACTCCCACATCGTTGAAAACATTTGGGCTGGGTCCACAACAAAAACATAAGGCAAAGGCATGGCACAAATGGTAGCAAATTAAACTCTACAGGACAAGATGCAGTGAACAAAAAAAGGCCAACTAATAGGTTGCAAAAACATACATCTTCAGGACAACATGCAGTGAGAAATAGTGCACAGCAAAACTTCATGCGCATACTGCAGCCCCTTGATCTTAGATACACTCACATAATGGTGGAAAAACATAAAAACAAGCATCAAAATACATGAAAGTGCACAGCAAAAACATAAACAAAAATACATATAGATGACTTAATAAATCACCGGAATGGACAACATGGGACAAAAACAACACAAAACTAGATAAAATTCAGGCGCTATGACCACAACTCGAACTACAGCCACAAGCTACAGGATCCACCGCTGAAAACTAACAACAACTACGCGTACATCCACAACATCTACAGAAAACTAACCTCTGCGCCTACCTACACATCAACAACTAGAACGCATGCCGGACGCTCCTCCACAAAATCTGCAGGAACACATAGATCACGCGCGTGGAAACCTACGGGTGACACAACTAGATCCTACAAGATACCACGCGCGCGCCCATGGCGAACTAGAAAAACCACGGCAGCAACATACACATCCCGCGAACCCCAAAAATCACATAGATCTGAAGCTACAGGGCCACAAAAAGCAAGGGCAAACGGCGCGAGAAGGCAAGGCAACATACCAGCGCAGCTACGGACGACGAGAATGAAGCGGCTGCCGTCAAAATCCTGCGGCGGCTGAGCTCCAAATCGCCATGAAATGGGGAATCGCCTTCAGGAATCGCCTCGCCCTCTGCAACCGCTCGAGCTCTCACTCCCTCTACCTTATCCAAATGGGAAAGGGGAACGACACCCCGCTCCAAATTCAAAAGCGACAAAAACCTACAGTGCCCACCGGTTCGGCCGGGTCGAGGAAAAACGGGCAGATCCAGAAAACCACGCCCGATAAACAAAACCGACCCGAAAACCAGCACAAAAAAAGCAGGACCGAGAACGAATCTCAACGCGAGATCAAACGGACAGAAATTCAAACGTCAGCGAATTACAAAACAGCCGACTATAAATTAGCAAAACTGAAAATCAATGCATGTTTAAGTCAATGTTGCAAGCTAGCTTGTCATCTTGTTTGTCGTATTAATTAATGTGGTTTATCTCTCCCACGTGCAACAAGACAACCCTTTTACTCCTCATTGGTTGATTAATGTTGGGAATGCAAGCCAACCTTTCTCACTCCCGCATGCATGCAAGGGATATTAATGTCCTCCGGATCTAATACGAGGCAAACACCATCAATTTTGTCTCGATTAATGTTAGTGGCCTTGTATAGTTGTAAATTGTAATTTTGATAGTGGCCTTGTATACAAAAATGGAGGGAGTATTAGTCAATGGAAACAAACAGATGAAAAAAGTCTATTATTATAGTCGTTCAAACATTAGTTAAATTTAGCCTTGGTTGCTAAACTTGAAAACGGCACCAAAACTTTGACAGATTTTGTGCCTTGCTCGACTCCAAGGGGGTTCAATGAATGACATGACATTGTTTTGGCACGACAGCAAACTCAATCAACACAAGAATTACATAGAAAAGATCCAGAAAACTAACGGACAAGGGAAAATTATTTTAATATGTTAAGCGTTGAAATCCCAAAACCTATAGGAAAATTATTGGAAAATTCCAGAATATTTGAAGTGGAAAAGAGGAAAGGAAGCAAGACATGCATGTAAATTATAACCATAATGTGTGCTTTGAATGTTTTTGAAAATTTTAAGTTTTTCCATTTATATCAGAAACCAATTTGGAATATTGATCCCTTTTCACTATTTTCTCCTTGGAGACATTTGTTGATTATTTTTAGTTAGTCAGAATTTGAAATAAAACTATATTTTCTCTGAAAATATGTATGTTATTTATTTCTATAAATCACTATGTTCATAGAAACGGATATTGTTCCCACACTTTATTTTAGTGACTTGTCGAATTATTGTGTTAGGATGTCACAAACAACAGCCACATCATCGATCAAACTGTGTAACAAGGGACAAAGTATATGACTTTGAATGTTATACGTGAATTTTATAAGAATTTAGTGTTTGAACAAACCCTAAACCTAGCCAAATAGCGGGTACAAACAATAAACTTTTTCACCAATGGATTATTGATGTGGAGCAAAGGTCAAACTTTTTTATGCTACTACCTCCGGATGGGTTTATAAGTTGGATAGGTTTTTAGTTCTACAATTTAAATAGCAAAATATGTGTTATATGTCATACCAAAAATACATTTAGAAACTTAATTCGTATCTAAACATACCTTCTATGCACATGTAACAAACGTTTTGTCAAACAAATTGAAGACCTAAAAATCTATGCATGACTTACAAAACCAGATGTAGGGAGTACTCAAATTTGAGGTAATAGATCTTCCTCTTTGTATATTAGATGATTTAAGTTACTTATTTTGAAAAGGAGGTGATACCCGGTCCCTGCATCATTGTGATCCACACATGCATCTTTATTGAAGTGGATGCAACAAGGGAACAAGATCAAAATCATCAACAAGCATAATACATATATGGCATAGACAACTATAGAGGATTCATCACAATATGTGAATTATACACCTATGACTACGTGGACTTGTTCTACAACAATGCCTTCAAGAAGTGATACATGCCCTCACGCTGTCTTTACACCGTGCAGCCAAAGACTACAAGGATAAGGATTTTTGCATGGTTATCAAGAGCATTCAACAAAAGTAAGAACATTCTTAAACAGAGAATGCCTTCAACAAGGTAATGACGCAACATTGTCGTTGTTGAGTCCTACTAATAAAGGGCAGAACAAGAGTATTCACCTCGGATATGAGGCGGTGCTCCGGTCACAATTTTGAAAATGGATCGTAGGATAGTCGTGCCAGCCAATACTCCTCATCAGGACAGAGTGGTGCTAATGGAAGGATGGGGCATCTTCCCACCTTAGACCACACCACGGCTGTTGGGGACATGAAATGGCATGGATCTGGCTGCCGCTACTCCACAATGGTGCGAACTACTTCGAGGCTGTTGGCCCGGTGTCCCATATGTGAACTAGCTTGCCGAAGAACAAGCTCACAGAACATGCACGACCTTGACATCCTCCACGAGAAGTTGGCTGGCACCCATGGTGTTGAGATCCTCCCCGTGCGCAAGTTGCTGCCCGCGCACAAGACGTCCGATGCATAACCGCAGATAGTCGCTTGGGCCTAGGTCTGGCCTGACTGCTCCACCATGAAACCTCGAGAAGCCTTACCCCCGAGGAGGCCTGCACATCCGACATCTATGAGGTGGTGATTGCCTTCGCCTCTACAGACTCCTACATCACCAACCTTGCCTCTATCACACACAACTTATGGTGAAGCAACATGTAAAATTGAGTCTTTCGGGCTCATGCGCATATACGCGTTTAGGACCAGGAAGGAGCAACCTTGTCTGGAGACAACTTTTTTATCGAACTCCTGTGTGACGTGTTCTGCATCAAATTGCTGCTGTTTTGCGCAGAGCACGTAGTTTGCGGGCTTAGTGGGCAGCACACACGTGTTTCTGTTGTTTTCTCTTTAGCGCGAGCAAACATGTTCGAATTATTTCAGTACCATTTCCAGCGCGCGCTTTAGGTTCGAACTGTTTTTGTTGTTTCCCCGGTTTTCGTTGTTTGAACTATTTCCGGTGTAAAACATTATGTAAAGCTTAGAAAAAAGGCCGTTTCTGCCAATTCTAAACAGTATGTAAAGCTTAGACAAAGACTGTTTCTGTTATTTGAACCTTCTTTACAACTGAAATCTATCTTTGTAAAAGTAAGCAGGAAATTATCACTAGGACAACATGGAAAAACATAAAATATATTGTTGACTCGTATTAAAATGGATGAAACATTTTACCATGGAACTATTTCTTTCACTTGAAAAATGTTCTTTGCAGTGGATTTTCCTTGAAGTTGAAAGTAATAATTGCGATGATACATGCACAATAAAAGGAAAATATGTTAGTTAGAAATAGGGAAAAGTTGGCTAAGAGACAATGCAATTACATGTTCATAGGTAAACATAGTGAATATTTTTCAAGAAATGTTCATATGTAAAAATTGAGGAAAAATAAATGTGGAAATACATGTTCCTTGCAAGATAAATATAGGTGCAAACATTTGTCCATTTGGAATTCTTTAGGTGAAAGCAGTTACACTATCCAGTATTATTTAGTAAGAGAAACTGCGGATCATGAAATTACCTAAGCTGAGTTCATATGCAAAATGAAAATGATTAGCCTTGAAAGCTTCACTTGAATATTCGAAAACCCTATTGAAGAACAAATGTGATTACAGGAAATTAATTTCACTGTTCAATACAAAGAACAAGGTCTAAGGAAGTAATATTTCTCTCCTATCCTTGGATGAAAAGAACTAGAGAACCTACATGTTTCTGGAGGAAAGAATTTATGAATGGCAACTGAATTTCATTGTCCTTGCAAGTGACAATCTCAAAAAGGAATTTCTCACGTAGAGCTTGTAGATCGTCCTTCGGTTTTAAATAAGTTGCAGTTTCTTTTAGTGCTAGTTCTTCAGGAGGTTATGTTTCAAAGATTGACAAAAAGGAAAAAAGTGCCTTCAATCAAGAAATAGTTTCGAAGATTGTAGGTACTTACATTAGAGAAACACTCCATTCTGAGACCTTTGTAGTTGCTAACATGTTGAAGAAGGAAAATTCCCGAGTCATAGCTGAAAAAACCGTGATAGAAATTTCGATGAATTTAAAATAATTTCTATTAGTTGTTTGAGGAGATAGAACAAAGAAGTTGGTTATCAGTCATATAAGGACAGGGAAGAGTTCCATGGAAAATGCACCTGAAATTGACATTGGGAACTGGTATAAATCTTGACTCAAAATTTCCTATATTCAAAGAACTAGAAGTTCCATATGTAGCACCAAACAAAGCCCTAAAGTTGTAGATTACTGCACTAAGTGTTAGTAAAAATGTATAGCCACTGTAGTAAGGGTTCATAATATCAAAAAATTGGCTCTGAAGTTAGCAATGATTAATACCCATTGTTTTTCCTTGAATACAAATGTTTTTACCTACATATTTTTAGAAAGGAACAAACTATTAGTCGAACCTCTATCAAAATCAAATTATATGCTAGTACTTTTGATAAAATCTGTACTTACCAAGAAAGCATTCAATAAACTGAAGCCAACCTTAGTTTACTGTAAGATTAGTTGGTTTCAAGGATCTAAATGATTTAGCATTAGTTTCTTTTGCATGTTTGTTTTCCGAAAAATGATTGATAGTTAGAAAAAGGAAAAGATCATTGAAGTGAAAAAGAAAACTGAGGAAAAGAAAACAAAATATATGTTGACCATGTCCTCGATGCTAACTATGTGAAAGAACATGCGGTGCCCCCATGTTTGGTTTTGGTAATTGATGACAATCTGTGTGGACTAATGGTTGTCTTGAGTTATATTTTAAGGATTTTTCCATAAGCTTTTCTTGAAGTCCATGTGTTGGTTTAAAGGAGTTTATGAGTTGACCAAAGTGCTATTAAGGAATTATCCAAAGATTGGTCATGTGAGTGTTGAGCTTATTGCAAGCATGTCTTGAAGAAGAAGATTGTGTGATCATTCATGTTTAACTTCAATACATCATCCAAATGAAGAGAGTTGGAAAGATTCAAGGTTGATCAAGACTAAGTCAAGAGTGAATCAAGTTGATCAAGACTATATCAAGAGTGAATCAAGTTGATCAACTCACAATGCGTAGAAGATGTACCTAGAGGGATCAAGTGATCCCATGGTATGGTAAGCTTTGTCCATTGCACTTTGTGTACTAACCCATGGTCTATGTGAGAGTTCTATGTGGGGTTAGGTACGTGTCCACGGGCTTGCGTCAAGAGGAAGATATCATACAACCCATGGAAAGGATGACATCAAGTGGTGATCGTCATCAAGATTGCCGTGTGCAAGTTCAAGTGGAGCATCACGAAGAGATCAAGTGCTTGAATCTTGCCATCCATTATGGTGTCAATGGACTTGTGAAGATGTGCCGAAGAGTGGCTCATCCATAATGAACTATGGGGGAGCAATCATCTAGTCTTCATCGAGCCAACACAATCAAGAAAGGTGGTCCATCTTGAGGGAGTCAAGATCGTCATCATGTAGCTCAAGTGGACCATGTGCAAGGCAAAGGTTTGGCCTTGATAGGTTTTCTATTTTACCGGTCTCGTGGTGGTAGTTGGGAGATCGGATTATAGGATCGTTTGCCATACTATCAAGGGGGGCTCTCAAGTTGGTAGCTTGATCGTATCGTTAGTAGAGAGCTCAAACCATTGCATCCTTGCATCATGTTTCTTGGTTCTTGTTTGGTTATCTTTGTGAGTCTTAGAGCTTATGGTCATCTTGATGACAAGCTTGAGTTCATCGAAAATAGAGTTCGCATGCGTCTTCTATGATGTTTTCGGTGTTGGAGGTTTTACCGGTCTTTTCCGAGGAAGGGTTCTCACCATTTTCTTATGGGCCTTTTCTCATTGGCTTCTTTTTGATATTTCTATCAAAATTGTGTTAGCCCATGTCGTTAGCTTTCCAACAAACTTGGTTTCGTTGAATTTGGAGTCCGTTTGCAAAAGTTGTGGCTGTTTTGGTAAAGGCTACAGCGGTACTACCGCGACTAGAGCGGATGTAATTTTTTACTACCGCTCCAGAGCAGTACTACCGCGGCTCCTGAGCGGTAGTACCGCTCCAGAGCAGTACTACTGTGGCTCCTAAGCGGTAGTACCGCTCCGGACCAAAATCTCGTGTTTTGATCAGCGGAAGTAGGCACGGAATTATTTTTTTAGTACCGCTCGCAAGCAGTAGTACCGCTACCACTTGCGGTAGTACCGTGAGGTCGAGCGGTAGTACCGTGAGGACGAGCGGTAGTACCGCTCCGGCGGTTCTACTGGCCTTTTGCCTCCTCTCTATTGTTTTTCAAAGGGGTACTACCGCCCTAGCAGTAGTACCGCTCCTTGGAGCAGTAGTGCCGCTCCTTGGAGCAGTAGTACCGCTCTGTGCGGGCTGTGAGCATAATGGTTGGATTTTTTCCCACCTATAAAAGGGGGTCTTCTTCCCCAATGAACCTTATCCCTTGAGCTCGTGTTCTTCCCCCATTGTTGACTTTCTTCGAGCTTGCTAACTCTCAATCCCTCCAATGATTCTTGCTAGTTCTTGAGGGAAAAGAGAGAGGAGATCTAGATCCACGTTTCCACCAATCACTTTCTCCTCTAAGTGAGGGGAACCCCTTGGATCTAGATCTTGGAGTTCTTCGTGTTCTTATTTCATTCTTCCTCCCATTTTCCTCCCTAGCATTAGTTGCTTTGGTGGGATTTGGGAGAGAAGGACTTGGGCACTCCGTGTGCCCTTGCCATTGCATTTGGTGCATCAGTTTGAGTTCTCCACATGATACGTTGAAGTTACAAGTTGAGAAGCTTATTACTCTTGGGTTCTTGGTGCCCTTGAGCTTGTTCCTCTTGGGTGCTTGGGCGCCCTAGACGGTTAGTGGTGTTCGAAGCTCAATCATTGTGGTGTAAAGCTCCGGGCAAGCGTCGGGGTCTCCAATTAGGTTGTGGAGATCGCCCCGAGCAATTTGACGGGTACCGGTGACCGCCCCCAAGGGTTGCCAACGTGTACGGGTTCGGTAACCGCCCGCAAGGGTCGCCATTTGTATGGGTTCGGTGACCGCCCTCAAGGGTCCCTTAGTGGAATCACGGTATCTTGCATTGTGCGAGGGCGTGAGGAGATTACGGTGGCCCTAGTGGCTTCTTGGGGAGCATTGTGCCTCCACACTGCTCCAAACGGAGATTAGCATCCACAAGGGTGTGAACTTCGGGATACATCGTCATCTCCGCGTGCCTCGGTTATCTCTTACCCGAGCCATTTACTTATGCGCTTTACTTTGTGATAGCCACATTATTCTTTGTCATATATCTTGCTATCACATAGTTGCTTATCTTGCTTAGCATAAGTTGTTGGTGCACATAGGTGAGCCTAGTTGTTTTAGGTTTTGTGCTTGACAAATTAACCGCTAGGTTTATTCCACATTTGTTCAAGCCTAAACCATAATTATTTTAAAGCGCCTATTCACCCCCCCTCTAGGCGACATCCTCGATCTTTCAATTGGTATCAGAGCCTCGTCTCTCTTTGTTGGGCTTAACCGAGTAAAGATGTCGACTAGGGGATTAGGATTCTATGACACTCTTAGTTTCGATGGAACAAATTTTGATGTTTGGGTAATTCTCATGCTTAATCTCTTTAGGGTCATGGACCCAAATTTAGAGCGAATTGTAGATATGGGTTTTTCTCCTCCAAAGGATCCCCAAAGCTTATCTTTAGAGGATGAGAAAAACTCTTATCTCAATGCTCAAGCTTCTAATGTGCTTTTCGATGCTTTGAGCACTATAGTTATATTTGAACTCATGCCGTTCCAGGATGCTCATGAGTTGTGGACAAAGCTTCAAGATAAATATGGTGTGTCCAAGATTTGTAAGGATGATCGTTCTCCCTCCACCTCCGGTCGTGTTGCCTTCTCAACTTCTTCTACTTCACCGACATGTGGATTGCCACAAGGTAATGTTATGGTGAGTAGTGTTGGTCATTGCAATGATGATAGTGTGCTTATCGTTGATGACTCTTCATCACTATCTTGTTGCGATGCTTCATCTTTGGACTCTAGCACTTCGAGCACTCCAAATGTTCCACATGCTTGTGTTGATAGTCCTTGCATATCATGTAGAAATTGCTTGACTAAATCTCATGATGAAATGCTTGCTATGTCTTGTTTCCATGATAAAAATGCATCTATTTCCTCGAATTGTTGTGCTAACAATGTAGAGGAAACCAAACACTCCATGGAACAAGATGTGGTGTTTAATGGTGCCTCAAGGGATCCTACATCATCATCTATTGCTTTTTCCTTATGGCTAAGGCGTCAAAGGTATCTCCTACTTTGTACCCCAATATGTCTCTTGATGATGATGTTGATGCTAATGATGATGAGGATAATGATGAAGAGGATGATAATGTTGCCTCCTTAAAAACTAAGGGGGAAATGATTTTTAAAGCTCTTCATAAAAATAAAATTGCTCGTTCCAACTTCATGGAAATAATGTCCATTGCCATTGATGGCAAGAAATACATTGAGGAGTTGGAATCTCATCTAGAGGAACATGAGGCCACCATTGAGAAAATGGAAGCTCATGCGCGTGATTATGCAAATGAGATCGCGGAGCTATCTCAAGCTCTTGAACATGAACAAACCACCTCCGAATCTCTTGAGGAGACTTTTGCTCTAGAATTATCTAGAGTGAGGGAATCTCATGATAGAGCTCTTGAGCTGGCCAATGATTTCAAAACTGAAAATGCTAAGCTTGAAGTTTCTCATGCTAGACTCCTTGAGGATTTTGAGCACCTCGAAAATGGCTCAAGGGTCATCAAGGGTGAGTTCATCAAACTCACCGAGTCTCATGCCCAACTTGAAGCTTCTTATTTAAAAGAGCTTGCCAAGTTGTCCTCTCCTATTGTTGTAAATGATGATGCTTGTGCTACTAACTCTATTACTTGTGAAGCATCCATTTTGAAGGAGAATGTTGAGCTACGGGCTCAACTTGAGGTGCTATCTAGTAATTATGGGAAATTGGAATAAAGTCATGAAAATCTCTCAAGCTCTCATGATGATCTTCCAGTATCCCATAGTGTGCTAAAGATAGCTCATGAGTCCATGATTGTTAAGGTAACATCTAGTGAGCCTCATGTGGATACTAGCACTACTTCTTGTCAAAATAGTATATTGCCATGTGCTAGTTCTTGTAATTCATCTACTCACAATGTTGGTATATCTTGTGATGAATTGCTTTCCTTGCCTTGTTGCTCTAACGATGAAGCTTATACTTCCTCTAGTACTTGTGTTGAGACTAACCATGTAGAGGAAATCAAAGAGCTCAAGGCCCAAGTCACTTCTTTGAAGAAAGACTTGGAAAAGAGTCATGTAGGAAAATTCACACTCAACAATATCTTGAATGTGCAAAAATCCCCCAATGACAAAGGTGGACTTGGATTCAACTCCAACAAGAAGAAGAAGTCCAAGATCAACAAGAAGAAGGGCCAAAAACAACTCAAGAATTCGGCCAAAATTATTTGCTTCAAGTGCAAAATTGAAGGGCATCATGTTAGATCTTGCCCATTGAAGAAGAAGGCCATTAGTGACAAGCAACAAGGGAAGCGGCTACAAATGCATTCTCATGCTCAACCTCAAGTTGAAGAAAGGCCTCTTCCCAAGAAGACTCAAGCTAATGCTTCTCAAGTTGAGAAATCAAGTGAGAAGAAAGTGAAGAGTAGACGTTGCTATCTATGTCGTGAGAAAGGTCACCTTGCTTCTTCATGCACTAGTGGTAACTTATCCAACCCAATTGTTAATGATGATGTCTATTCTCTTGGGAAGGATAAGGTTGGAAATGTGGTTGCTAAGTTTGTTGGTACTCAATGTGGTTTGAAGCAAAGAACCATTTGGGTAGCCAAGCCTATTGTGACTAACCTCTCAGGACCCAACTTGGTTGGGGACCAACTAGCTCAAACTTGATCAATAGGTGTTGTTGGAGGGCGTTGGAGACTTGGCTACATTATGAAGAATTAAGGGGACTCCATCACTCTTATTGTCTCAAGCCAAGTCAATTGAATCATCCAGTTTATATCTTATATCCAATGTGCCTCCTTGCGGTAACTTGTACTTAAAATTGCTTACATTGAAAGTTATTTGCCCCCTTGCATGTTTTGGTTTTGTTCCTTGCATGTGTTTGTACATGTTGTGCTTCCAACTTGCTTATCTTGAGCAATCAAGTATGTGTGTGTTGGTTTGCACATCATGTACGTGTGCGTCGTGCGTTGAGCCTTTTTGCTTCTTGTTTATTTCTTAGTTGGCTCTTGTGAGAGATTAATGGAATATCCATTATGGGGTAGTGGTGTGCTTTGTGCACCTCACAATCCTATAAATGTGTGCACATGAGTAATACCATCTAGTATTGATATTTCAAGATTATCTAGTCGCTAGGTGGTATATCTCTCATGAGAAATTCAAATTCTAAAAATTCCATTGATTATCTCGTGTTGGATCCTCTTATTGCCTCTTGTTAAGTTTTCTTCATTGGTATCACATTATGGGGGAGTAATATGCTATGTATATTACTAGCCTAGAAAATGTGTACATTTGAGATGTTGTCACCTAGTGTTGATATTGTAGATTATCTTGTTCCTAGGTGGCATGTTAGCTCTACAAGTTGCAATTTGCTTGTGTGTGGTGTGAAGATGATGTTGGATATCCTTGCTATCTACCACCGGGAATTCTTTCCATCTACTTCTTGTCTTTTGACAATTGGTAGTCATTTATGTGTGGTAGAATTTATTGATCATCTTTACATTGGTTTTTGTTTTACTTGCCTTTTATCTTGCCAAGGATTGTGTCAACTCCCGTTGTCTTCCATACCACTTGTGGATCTTGTTTATTTCTTGTTCTTGTCTAGTGTTTTCTAGATATAGTGAAAGCGGTGATCCCACCTTGTGCATTTTGTATTCAAATACAAATCCTATATAATGCACAACTCGTGGGGGAGCTATTCTATTTTCTTCAGAACACTCTTCTTGTGATCCTTATCAAGTGTGTTTTGGTGGAAGGCAAGCCATTTCTTTTTGGTACTTTGTGCCATCTTGAAACTTTGTTGAGAGCTTGGTTTGTTTGGAACCATCTTCTCCTTTGGGAGTTTGACATCTTTTTTTGTGTGTTCCAATGGATATCTCATTCCTTGATTGTAACATCCCAAATTTTCAATTTGGAATGTTATACATTAGATCATCATGCATTACATATTTTCTTGCATTTGTTGATCCTAGAAATTTCACGCAACTCAAGGACCCACGGAGAGAGTTGGAGATTTCGAAATTTTCATATTTGAGTTCTCTCAAATTTTGAAAAAAAGAGGATCATTTGATTTTATTTATTTTATCTTCAAATATTTTTCCAATATCAAAAATAAGAGAGGGAATAATATGACTTTCCCAAAATTTAGGAAAAATGAAGATTTAATAAATAAATCAAATTTTGGATTTTCTCGGAGTTTATTTGCCTTAGGGAAAAATATGTGTTTTCAAAAATTGCATTTTGGGCCCCGAGTAAAAGTTCATTTTGTTCGACTCATTTTTTTAGGAGTCGGGGAAAATTTACTTTATAAATTTTGGAGTTCGTTTAGATTTTATTTTATTCATTTTTCTGCGCGAGATATTTAAAAAAAACTGCAGCGCCCCGCCTGGGCCAAGGCCCAGCTGGCCGAGCCGGCCCAGCCGCCCGCCTCCCCTCGCGCGCTCGCGCGCAGCGCGCCTGCCGCCGCCACCGCCGAGTCCTACTCGGACTCCGCCGCCGCCGCCCCTTGCCTTGCCCCCTCCCCCAAGCAGCACCTCCCCCTCCTATAAATACCCAGCACCCCCCCTCCTCCCCAACCCGCAGCCGCCGCCGCCCCAGCAGCAGCAGCCGCAGCCGCCGCCGCCGCCGCAGCCGCCGCCGCCCCGCCGCCAAGCCGCCGCCCTACCGGAGCTCCTAGCCGCCGAGGTAGCCGCGCCGCGCCGCCCTCCCCTCGGTTCGGTTTTTTTCGAAAAACCCTAGATCGGTTTTTATTTCCGGTTTTGTTGTTTAGCGAGCGTTAGCCGGACCGTTCGTCTTAACGAACGTGATCACCGGTTATTCCCGGTTAACGAACGTCCGTTCGTTTAACCGTTCGTCGTTTTTCTTTTAATCGGATTTATTCCGCTATTTTCTGATAGCGATTTCGGATCCGATCTTCGTTCTAGTTTATCTTCTCGCTCATTTATCGGAATCAGGTGATTCAAGCGCCTGGAGTTTCATTTCGAAACCTCCATTCCGACTAACCAACTTAAATAACGTATTGCTACTGTCAAATTTGACTTAGTTTCAACGTGCTAGAACCGAGTTGTTTCTTTCACCGTTTGACTTTTGTTGCTTTATTTGATTTGATTCTTTTGCCACCAGTGTTCTTAAGTTGAACTTTCTGGTTAGATCTTTCATTCGAGTTTTACCTGTGCATTAGATGATTACTTATTGTATGCTTGTTGTTTGTCTGCGATAGATCACCCGGAGTGCGCCGCTTGTTACTTCGAATCTCTAGGTTTCGCGGATCATCAGCAAGGCAAGTAACACTTGATCATACTTTTTCTACTACCCAGTTTTTATGCATTAGATCAATCCTCAAACATTGCATGATTAGGATCTAATTAAATTTTGGGATGGGAAGTAGATGAGGTAGTACCTATTACTTGTTTTACTTATGAAACCTTTGGGAGTTACTTTCTGCGTTTGCTTATTATGCCATGCTATGCTTGTAGACGTGGATTGGGTGAGTGAATATCCATGACAGATGTGAGATTGTTAATTAATGGTTTATCTAAGGTGGCAACTTAAATACACATCTGGGTGGATTGAGGCACCTCGGGTATCCAGTGATTGCCTGTTTTTTTGGAAATCCCGGGGGTACCGTGTGATTTTCCTATGGACCGCCACCTAGGCTCAAAGGGATCATAAGATAATTCATGCTAGTAACTTCCGTGTGCAGCCACAAGCCATTATGGGCTCTGGCATAGTTGACTAAGTCGTGTGAACTCTTATAGTGGTGGACTAGCAGATGTAGGGGATGTAGGTGTACGGGTCTACCCATCGTAAGGTGCTAGCGCTTCTGAAAGACTATGTCTCGGTCATCCGTTTCTCAAACACCATGTACTGCGAGAAACCAAACGGAGGCGATCGAGTCTTGTGGGGAAAAGTGCGCAAACCTCTGCAGAGTGTACAAACTAATCATGATTAACCGTGTCCCCGGTTATGGACATCTTGAGTATCTAGTACTTGAATATTCTGTGAATCTCAACATGTTACTCTAATCAAATATTGTTGGGTTTGTTAATGAGTACTTTTTAATTGGGATTGAGGATGCTGTCAACCATTCTCAATGTTTAACAACCACCATGATAGTTAAATAAATTTATTCCGTTGCAGTAGGGAAAAACTGGCTTTATGCAAAAACTGTAACCATAGAGCTTTTCCACCAGCCATATATGCATGTAGTATAGGCTTATCATCCATTACTCTCTATGTGTTATATTGCCAGCATATTCCATGTGCTGACCCGTTTTCGGGCTGCAACTTTCATGTTGCAGACTTTTCAGACGACGAGTAAGGTGCTTTTAGGTCGTGGTTCTATACTCAGTGATGCCGTTGGAGTTGATGGACTCACTTATCTTCCAAGTCTTCCGCTGTTATCGTATTTAGATGGCCTTAAGCCATGATTTTTGTAATAAGTCCTCTTTTGGACAAACGATGTAATAAGTGTGTGATTGCTACTCTGTTATAAATCCTTCGAAGTACTGTGTGGTGTCAGCATTACTGATCCAGGGATGACACCTGAGCACAGAGACTTGACCATCTGAGGTCGGGTCGCTACAAAGATGGTATCAGAGCACACGCTGACTGTAGGACACGACCACTAAGTTAAAGCCATAGATCACTATTCTCTTCTCATTTTCTAACTCCTCATCTTTTCTACTCTTTTAGGATGACGGACGCAAAGATCAAGTACGCTCAACCCGATGAAGGCACACCTTTTGGATTCCACTTGAAGGAAGTCGCCAAGTACCTGAACATTGGACTACCAAGCTTCACTGAGACTTTCAATGCCACTCTGCCTGAAGAGGAGCGCTGGAAGATTCAAGCTCATGTTCCGGGAAGGACATTTGCACCAATCACCAAGCCCATAGATAGTGTTTTCAGTGCACCAACCTGGAGTCTGGGAAAGAGCATGGCAGCTCATATCACCATGGGACGCATTGGAGAAGTTTATCAAGAAGACCTCAAGGACACTATCTACCAAATTTGCGGACGCCGAAATGAAGACTGGGAGATAGTCAGCACCAAGAAGGATAGATCCATTGCAGCTTTCATCCAGGAGTTAAACCAGCACATTCGACGCCAGGAAAACCAGATGTGCAATGATATGATAGAGTTGAAGAATGCGAAGGGAAGGATCATTGAACTTGAAGGAGAACTGAATTCTAAACGCAAGGAATACATGGACGAGATCGTAGCTATCATAAGGAACAATAGCGATCTTAAGTATGAGATTGGAGAACTCAAGAAGAAGTTAGCACTCAAGAATGAAGACAAGTACGACGACTATCCGAGCAACTACATCATCATCGACGACACCGATTCGGATCCAAGTGAACCCGACTTTGAAGACGAAGCTGGAGCAGACATCATGGAGTCTTCCACCAGTTCAAATTAATAGATGACCACCACTAGTAGTGTTCCCTCCATGTAAACATTATAGTACAAGCACTTTTGCGATAGTTAGACCGTTGTATGCCCTTTGTTTGAAATGAATGAAGTGATTTTGTGTGCATTTGTCTCATGAGCATTTGGGTAGTGTTTTCTCCTTAGACCTCACTCTATTCTTAATTCCTCGTCTTTTATAAAACCCTTCAGATGCCTCTGAGACGCGACCCCGAGTTTGTTTTCCCGCCAGAGATCACTCAGCTGATTCAGTAGCAGAATACTTTGATCCAAACATTGGTACAGAACCAAGGCAACAACAACAACAACCCACCACCACCACCACCTGCGGATCATTTGACTCGTTTCCTTAGGCTGAATCCGTCGGTGTATTCCAGTAGCACCGAGCCGATCGTAGCAGATGATTGGCTCCGCAAGATAGGAAGGGAGTTGACCACTGCAGGATGCACAGATGGTGAGAAGGTGAAGTTTGCTGCACATCAGCTTGACGGACCTGCAGCAGCATGGTGGGAGAATTTCACAGCCACTTACCCTGTAGACACTGTCACATGGGATTAGTTTCAGCAAGCTTTCTGCACTGCCCATGTTTCAACAGGAGCTATGGCCATGAAGAAGCATGAGTTTCGCAACTTACGCCAAGGAGGAAGGACTGTTGGTTAGTATGTGGATGATTTTAGCAAGTTAGCACGTTATGCCCCAAATGACGTTGCTACGGATGCAGCTAAGCAGGAGAAGTTTCTGGAAGGACTGAATGATGAGTTAAGCATGCAGTTGATGGTAGCAAGATTCAATAACTACCAGGGGTTGGTAGACCGCGCCCTTATGATTGAAGGAAAGCAGCAGCAGATTGAGAATCGCAAGAGGAAGTATGGACAGGGGAAGTATAACTCTGGAGCCCAGCAGAAGCCCCGTTATACACCTAAACAGGGAGTTTAGTTTCAGCATACCCATGGAGGAGGTAGTTCGCACAACCATAATGGCCACAAGAGTGGTAATGGGAATGGAGGAAGCAACGGCCAGAACCGTACCACCCCATCAACCCCAACCAAGAAAGACCTGAGCCATGTCACCTGTTACAAGTGTTCCAAGACCGGACATTATGCAAATGACTGTCCCGAAGGCCAAGGTGGAAATGGAAGCTCTGGAAAGAAGCCAAACCCTTTCAACAGGGGACAGGTGAGCCACATTGATGTGGAGGAGGTTGAAGCTCAGCCCGATGCAGTAATCGGTAAGTTTTTGGTTAAGTCATTTACTGCACTTGTTCTTTTCGATACTGGTGCATCGCATTCATACATATCAAGGGGATTTGTAGAAAAGTATAGCCTGCCCACTAAGATTCTTATAACTCCTATGCTAGTAAGCTCACCAGGAGCAGAGTACATGGCCAGACAAGGATGTTTTCAAGTGCCATTGAGTATAGGAAGGCATGTATTCCCATCGGATTTGATCGTTCTAGAATCCCAAGGTTTGGATGTGATTCTCGATATGGATTGGCTGTCGATGTATGGAGGAAACATCGATTGCGCAAGTAGGACGATTTTGCTCACAACGCCAGAAGGAAGAAGGATCAGGTATGTATCACGACATGGACCAAAAAGGAATCAAGTAAATTCCTTATCAGGAGTTGTGCAGGATGAGGTACCAGTGGTGAAGGATTATCCTGATGTATTTCCTGAGGAATTGCCAGGAATGCCACCGGATAGAGACATTGAGTTTTTGATTGAGCTTTTGCCAGGAACAGGCCCAATATCGAAGCGACCATACAGGATGCCCGCACAGGATTTGGCGGAAATCAAGAAGCAGATCAAGGAGCTATTGGATAAAGGTTATATACGCCCAAGTTCTTTGCCTTGGGGATCACTCGTACTCTTAGTGGAGAAGAAGGATGGATCGTTAAGGATGGTTGTTGATTACCGTGGATTGAATGCAGTAACAATCAAGAACAAGTACCCACTACCAATGATAAATGATCTGTTTGATTGTTTCAAGGAGCTAAAGTGTTTTCCAAGATCGATTTGCGATCAGGGTACCATCAGTTGAAGATTCGAGAGCAGGACATACCTAAGACAGCATTCACCACAAGATATGGACTGTATGAGTATGCCGTTATGTCATTTGGACTGACTAACGCACCTGCCTATTTCATGAACCTGATGAACAAAGTGTTTATGGAGTTTTTGGATAAGTTCGTCGTGGTGTTCATTGATGATATTTTGGTTTACTCGAAGAATGAAGAGGAACATAAGGAACATTTGCGATTGGTTTTGGAGAAACTGAGGGAACATCAGTTATATCCGGAGAGGGTATAGCAGTTGACCCCACAAAGGTTGAGACCGTAACCAAATGAGAAGCACCAACGACAGTTGGAGAGATCTGGAGTTTTCTTGGACTCATAGGATATTACCGGAGATTTATTGAGAATTTCTCAAAGATTGCAAAGCCTATGACGGAGTTGCTGAAAAAGGATACCAAGTTCATATGGACTGAGGATTGTGAGGCAAGTTTCCAGGAGTTGAAGAAAAGATTGGTTACCTCACCAGTGTTAATTTTGCCAGATCAGACCAAGGATTATGAGGTGTATTGCGACGCTTCACGTCGAGGACTTGGAGCAGTGCTTATGCTGGAAGGAAGAGTTGTTTCGTATGCTTCGCGACAACTAAAACCTCATGAATTAAATTATGCCACACATGATTTAGAGTTAGCAGCCATAGTGCATGCCTTGAAGACATGGAGACATTTCCTTATTGGAAATCATTGTGAGGTGTACACTGATCACAAGAGTTTGAAGTACATTTTCACGCAGAAGGAGTTAAACCTTAGACAAAGGAGATGGTTGGAACTAATCAAGGATTATGATATGAGATTGCATTATCATCCCGGAAAGGCTAATGTAGTAGCTGACGCATTGAGCCGCAAGAGCCATGTCAATACACTGATGACGGGAGAGATACCAAAGGAATTAGCAGAAGATCTTCGTGAGCTATGTTTAGAAATAGTTCCGAGAGGTTATGTAGCAGCATTGGAGATTCAGTCTACCTTGATGGATAAAATCAGGGAGGCTCAGAAATATGACAAAGAGATCGCGGATATAAAGAAGAAAATGAGCGAAGGAGAAGCAAAGGGATTTTGTGAGGATGAACACGATACCCTATGGTTTGAGGACCATGTTTATGTGCCAAATGATCCGGAGATCAGGAGGTTGATTTTGCAAGAGGCACATGATTCACCCTATTCGATTCATCCAGGAAATACCAAGATGTATTTGGATTTGAAGGAAACGTTCTGGTGGACCGGAATGAAGAGGGATATTGCGGAGTATGTAGCAGTTTGTAATGTATGTCAGAGAGTGAAGGCAGAACATCAGAAGCCAGCAGGATTGTTGCAACCATTGCCGATACCCGAATGGAAGTGGGATAAACTAGGCATGGATTTCATCACGGGTTTGCCAAAGACTCGTTCAGGCTATGACTCGATTTGGGTTATAGTCGACCGCTTGACGAAGGTAGCGCATTTCATTCCAGTCAAGACTACCTATAGCAGTGCTAAGTTGGCAAAGATATATATGACTAGAATTGTGTGTTTGCACGGAGTTCCGAGGAGTATCGTATCAGATAGAGGAACCCAATTTACCTCCAAGTTTTGGAATCAGTTGCATGAAACGTTAGGGACCAGGCTGGAATTCAGTACAACTTTTCACCCACAGACAGATGGACAGACTGAGAGAGTCAATCAGATTTTGGAGGATATGCTGGGAGCTTGTGCACTAGATTATGGATCTAGTTGGGACGATAACTTGCCGTATGCAGAGTTTTCGTATAACAACAGTTACCAAACCAGCTTGAAGATGGCACCGTTCGAAGCTTTATACGGAAGAAGGTGCAGGACGCCTTTGTCATGGGACAAAGTTGGAGACCGTCAGTTGTTTGGACCAGATTTGATTAAGGAGTCTGAACAGAAAGTTAAGATGATTCGCGACAGGCTCAAGGTAGCCCAGTCCAGACAGAAGAGCTATGCGGATTCAAAATGCAAGGCGATTGAGGGAGTCCTGGACTAGGGGGTGTCCGGACAGCCGGACTATCATCGTCCGCTGGACTCCAAGACTACGAAGATACAAGATTGAAGACTCTGTCCCGTGTCCGGATGGGACTTTCCTTGGCGTGGAAGGCAAGCTTGGCGATACGGATATGTAGATCTCCTACCATTGTAACCGACTCTGTGTAACCCTAGCCTTCTCCGGTGTCTATATAAACTGGAGGGCTTTAGTCCGTAGGACACAACATACATTACAACAATCATACCATAGGCTAGCTTTAGGTTTAGCCTCCTTGATCTCGTGGTAGATCCACTCTTGTACTACCCATATCATCAATATTAATCAAGCAGGACGTAGGGTTTTACCTCCATCAAGAGGGCCCGAACCGGGATAAAACATCGTGTCCCTTGTCTCCTGTTACCATCCACCTAGACGCACAGTTCGGGACCCCCTACCCGAGATCCGCCGGTTTTGACACCGACATTGGTGCTTTCATTGAGAGTTCCTCTGTGTCGTCACCGATAGGCTCGATGGCATCTCCAATCAACAATGCTGTCCAGGGTGAGACTTTTCTCCCCGGACAGATCTTCGTATTCGGCGGCTTCGCACTGCGTGCTAATTCACTTGGCCATCTGGAGCAGATCGAAAGCTACGCCCCTCGCCATCAGGTCAGATTCGGAAGCCTAAACTTCACGGCCGACATCCGCGGGGACTTGATCTTCGACGGGCTCGAGCCACAGCCAAGCGCGCCGCACTGTTACGATGGGCATGATCTAGCTCTGCCGCCGAACAGTGCCTTGGTGGCCGCACAAGAATCCGCTCCGGCCCTTAGTCTGGAGCCGATCACCCAGATCAAGGGTCGGTGGTTGGACACCGCCTCGGGGGCTGCAACTTCTACGGTGATGGAGCCGAACACTAACCTTGTCCCTTGCGAAGCTCGTGACTCCGAGGTGCCGGACTCCTTGCTGGACTCCGGACCTCCCACGCCCCTTCCAATCGAATCTGATTGGGCGCCGGTTATGGAATTCACCGCCGTAGACATCTTCCAACACTCGCCCTTTGGCGACATCCTAAATTCGCTAAAGCATCTCTCGCTATCCGGAGAGCCCTGGCCGGATTATGGCCAGGATGGTTGGGATGCGGACGACGAAGAAATTCTGAGCCCACCCACCACCCAGTTTGTAGCCACTGTCGACGATCTAACCGACATGCTAGACTACGACTCCGAAGACATCGACGCTATGGACGACGATGCCGGAGACGAACAGGAACCAGCACCTACAGGGCACTGGAAGACCACCTCGTCATACGACATATACATGGTGGACACCCCAAAAGATGGGGACGACAAAGAAGCAGCGGAGGCAGATTCCTTAAAGAAACAGCCCAAGCGCCGGCGTCAGCGGCGCCGCTCTAAATCCCGCCACAGCAAGAATGGAGATTCCGGCACAGGAGATAATAATACCCCCGAGAGTGCCGAAGACAATCCCCTCCAGCAGGACTCAGCGCAGGAGGATGCAGAAGCAAGCCCTCACGAGAGGGCGGCAGACGAAGAGGTCGAGGAATATAACTCTACACCTCCCTCCGAAGACGAGGCAAGCCTCAACGACGACGAATTCGTCGTGCCTGAGGATCCCGTTGAACAAGAGCGTTTTAAACGCAGGCTTATCGCCACGGCAAATAGCCTAAAGAAAAAGCAGCAGTAGCTTCAAGCTGATCAGGACCTGCTGGCCGATCGATGGACCGAGGTCCTCACGGCCGAAGAGTATAAGCTCGAACGCCCCTCCAAAAGCTATCCAAGACGCAAGTTGCTCCCCCGATTAGAGGAAGAAGCATACATACCTTCATCACCAGCACACGATACGGCCGACCGACCACCCCGTGGTCGCGACAGAGAGGCATCCAGGCCCTCCACCAAGACCGTACCCCGGCATCGCTCCAAAAGTACGAAGCCAAGAGGGAACGCGCCGGACTTGCAAGATGTATTGGAGGACAAAGCAAGGCAATCCAGATCCATCTACGGATCACGTGGGCGCCCCACGACCCACACGAATACCGTCGCGCCGGATACAATAACCCCGGCCGGGCCGAACACAGCAGACAACGCTCTCTCGAGCTATGTCGTGATATTGCTCAATATAGAGGCGCCGCACACCCGCTATGCTTCACTGACGAAGTAATGGATCATCAAATCCCTGAAGGGTTTAAACCCATAAACATCGAATCCTACGATGGAACAACAGACCCCGCGGTTTGGATCGAAGATTATCTCCTTCACATCCATATGGCCCGCGGCGACGATCTCCATGCCATCAAGTATCTCCCACTCAAGCTTAAAGGACCAGCTCGGCATTGGCTTAATAGCTTGCCCGCAGAGTTAATTGGGTGTTGGGAAGACCTGGAGGCCGCATTCCTCGACAACTTCCAGGGCACGTATGTGCGGCCAACAGACGCCGATGACCTAAGCCACATAATTCAGCAGCCAGACGAATCGGTCAGACAATTCTAGACACGGTTCTTGACAAAGAAAAACCAAATCGTCGACTGTCCGGATGCAGAGGCCCTTGCAGCCTTCAAACATAACATCCGCGACGAGTGGCTAGCCCGGCACCTGGGACAGGAAAAGCCGAAATCCATGGCAGCCCTCACATTATTAATGACCTGCTTTTGCGCGGGAGAGGATAGCTGGCTAGCTGCAGCAACAACCTCAGTAAAAATTCTAGCAGTCCGGATACTAAGGACCACAACGGCAGGTCGCGTCGAAGTAAAAATAAACGCCGCATTAACGGCGACGACAAGGAGGATACGGCAGTCAACGCCGGATTCCGAGGCTCTAAACCCGGTCAGCGGAAGAAGCCATTCAAAAGAACCATTCCGGGTCCGTCCAATTTGGACCGAATACTCGACCGCTTATGCCAGATACATGGCACCCCTGAAAAGCCAGCTAATCACACCAACAGAGATTGCTGGGTGTTCAAGCAGGTAGGCAAGTTAATTGCCGAAAACAACGACAAGGGGCTAAACAGCGATGACGAGGAAGAGACCCGACCGCCAAACAATAGAGGACAGAAGGGTTTCCCCCCACAAGTGCAGACGGTGAACATGATCTACGCGACCCATATACCCAGGAGGGAGCGGAAGCGTGCACTAAGGGATGTATACGCGATGGAGCCAGTCGCCCCGAAGTTCAATCCATGGTCCTCTTGTCCGATCACTTTCGATCGAAGAGACCATCCGACCAGCATCCTCCATGGCGGATTCGCCGCATTGGTTTTAGACCCAATCATCGATGGATTTCACCTCACGAGAGTCCTGATGGACGGCGGCAGTAGCCTGAACCTACTTTATCAGGATACAGTGCGCAAGATGGGCATAGACCCCTCAAGGATTAAACCTACAAAGACAACCTTTAAAGGCGTCATACCAGGTGTGTAGGCCAATTGTACAGGCTCAGTCACACTAGAAGTGGTCTTCGGATCCCCGGATAATTTCCGGAGCGAGGAGTTAATCTTCGACATAGTCCCATTTCGCAGCGGCTATCACGCTCTGCTCGGACGAACCGCGTTTGCAAAGTTCAACGCGGTGCCGCATTATGCATACCTCAAGCTCAAGATGCCAGGACCTCGTGGAGTCATCACGGTCAACGGAAATACGGAACGCTCCCTCCGAACGGAGGAACATACAGCGGCTCTCGCGGCAGAAGTACAGAGCAGACTTTTAAGGCAATTTTCGAGTCCGGCCGTTAAACGGCCGGATACAGCCAAACGCGCCCAACGCAACACCAACCAAGACCACCTGGCACGATCCGAGCACGCGTAGCAATGCGGCCCTAACCCCCGCCCTCACATGATTGCAAGGACAACCCTCCGCGTACATCATTACGCTTTGGAGGTACCATGGGCGAGGGGAAGGGGCACGACCACAATGGACCCAGAGTGCGGCTCGACCACACCAGGGGCTCGCAAGTGTGCCACTCCTTTTTATTATTTTCCTTCTTTCTGTACACAGGACTCCGTTAGCCAGAGGCCCTGTCCGGCGGTGAACCTGCCGAACTCATGATGCAACAGCCGGGGAGTAAAGAATGCGTTGACGAACACTCAGGTGGTCTCAATTACGGCATTAAATTTGATTATATACACCAAGTCCGCAGCCCATCCCTGGAGGGGGACATGTTTAATTAGTTCAAAACCCTTGCTTACCACACTATTTGTATCAGTCCGCACTCATAGCAGACTTCCTTTAATAAATGATGCAACACTTTTTTTTGCCTTTTATTACATATATATGTTCATTACATGACATCTTGCACCCGTATATTTTGATACGGCCTAATACACCAGGGGCTTACGTTCCCCACATTATGGTGTGATAAGTCCGAACACTTTCACAAGTGCGGCACCCCGAACTTATAGCATTATATGAATCGGCTCTGAATCATGTCTTGGGTCAATAGTTGGGTTTGCTCGGCTCCCACGTTTTGGTGCCTTACGTTCCGTTCCGTCGGCTAAGGTGGCACTAGGAGAACCACTGCGATTGCGCCCCAGTTGAGCCGGGCTCAGTGGAGAAAGCTAAAACTGACCGGCATGATAAGGCGAGAGACTGGTCGCTGTTCGAGAGGTCTTTTCGGGTCCTTAAAGACTCACGCCGCTTCGAGCGAAGTTCCGGACAATGTCCGACGAAAGGCGTGGATAGCGCCCCGAATTCGGTCTTCCGAATACTAGGGGCTTCGCCGAAATTTAAAATTATAGAATTCTATGGCTAAGTGAGAGTGTTCAAGCATTATAAGTCCGGTTGCCTTGTTCGTTGTGTTGAGCGCCTCCCTAGATGGACCCAAAAATGGGAACAAGAGTGCTCAAGTTATCCCAAACACCCCAGCACTTGCGGCTTGGGGGATGAACCCAACGACTTGCCATCTCTCAGATTTTATAAACGGCCGCACAGAAGGTAATATTTTAAATTAAAAAGAGTTGCTTAAAGCGCACATGAGCAAAGTTTTCAGCGCATAGGATAATACATAGCAGGTTTACTCAAAAATTACAGCTCTAGGGCACTCATACGCAATATCGCGGGCTCCCTTCAGGACAGTTTTATAATACATTTCGGGCGTACGATACTCCTTGCCCGGTGGCGGCGGGTCAGTAAGAAGCTTCTCCGCATCCAGCCTGCCCCAGTGCACCTTTGTGCGGGCAAGGGCCCGACGAGCACCTTCAATACAGGCGGAGCGCTTGATGACCTCCACCCAGGGGCACGCATCCACCAGCCGCCGCACAAGGCCGAAGTAGCTCCCAGGCATGGCCTGTCCAGGCCACAGCCGGACTATAAGGCCCTTCATGGCCTCCTCGCTTGGGGGCACCGGATGGCCGGCCTCAGCGTACTGAGACCAGAAGACCTTCTCCGTTGAGCTCCCCTCCTCACCACGGTAGAGCGCGGCAACATCGGACACACTACGCGGCAGATCTACAAACGCCCCTGGAGAGCTCCAATGCGGGTAAGTGTCAGGTAGTTTACATTAACATGCTTGCTTTGCATGAAAAATGCCTTACCCGCCGCTATCTTCTTTACATCTTCAACCTCCTGAAGGGCCTTACGGGCCTCGGCCTTGGCGGACTTGGCACTTTCGAGAGCTGAGGCAAGCTCGGACTCTCGAGTCTTGGAGTCGCGCTCCAAGCTCTCATGCTTCTCCATGAGAGCCTGGAGCTCTTGCCGCACTTCCGCCACCTGTGCCTCCTGCTTTTCTCGCTTTGCCCGTTCCACGGCCGCACTGCGTTCGGCCACGGACACAGCCTCCTTCAGGGCTGCCACCTCGTTTGTGGCCCCTGCAATACCCATATTATCCCTGTTAATTTTATTGCGACCAAAATCCTTTTCTGTAAGGTAACAATTCAAAATGGTGCTACTCACCTTCTTTGTCCTCGAGCTGCCTCTTGGCATGGCCGAGCTCTCGCTCGGACCGCTCGAGATCTTGCTTTAATGTACCAACCTCCGCAGTCAGTGCGGCAGAGGTCAGTAGCACAGCCTGCAAACCCATATTGACATAATTTATTAGCAACCTGCGAATATCTTTTTAGATCCTCAGTCCGGCTTTTCTTTCCGAACACCGAACCGAGCATCAGGGGCTACTGTCTATGCGGTATTACATTACACAATTTTAACTTCTTACCTCAAAGCCTGTTAAAAGGCTACTGCAGGCTTCGGTCAGCCCGCTCTTGGCGAGCTGGACCTTCTGAATCACCGCACTCATAATAGTGCGGTGTTCTTCCTCGATGGAAGCGCCTTTGAGCGCCTCCAGCAAGTTGTCCGGCGCCTCCGGTTGGACGGAGGCCGCCGGAGTCACGGTCTTGCCCTTCTTTCGAAGGGGCCGCCTGCCGGACTCTGGAACCACTACAGGTTCCAACGTAGAGTCCGGCGCAAAGTCCGGGAGGCTGCCTTGCGGCACCTCCGGAGCCTCCTCCTGATGGGTCCCTTTCTGGGATCCCACCTCGACGTCCTCATCGGCGCGGGGGGTAGAGGCAGTCGGAAGTGAATCCACATCCGACGGGGCCAACGACCCGCTCGATGAAGCGGGGAGATCATCATCGGCCGGACTGCGGACAGTATGCGGCATTAGTAGGACACTATGTGACACGAAAGAAATTGCTTATCAGGGATCCGGATACTTACGATCTCGCCGGAGGCCTGGCCCTTGAAGGCCACTCCTCCTCGCCAACGTCGGTGTTGGCGGAGCTGTCCGGGGGAATAGTTCTCCCCCTCTTGGACCCTTCGGCCTCCCCTATTGGGGAAGCCTTCCTCTTCCTCTCTCCCTCCTCCGGGAAAGAGTCTTCTTCCTCCTCCTCATCTTCGGGGGAGGAGTCCGCCTCATCGTCGGACGCCTGATTACGGGAACTCTTTCGAGTGCCCGTGGCCGCCTTCTTGGCCTTCTTCTCCGGCACCACGTGCGGTGCCGGAACCAGCAGCCCCGCTAGACGGGCGTTCACTGGGTCTTCTGGCATGGGAGCCGGGCAGATGAGATGCTCGGCCTTCTCCATCCATTCTTGTCAAAGGAACAGGGAGATTGAAACCCTCTTAGAATCAATCTATTTACAACAAGTGTCCCGTAAAGGGGTTGAATCACTTACCTCGTCAGCTGGATGCTGCGAGCTAAATCCGCGATCTTCCATCGCGGATGCGGGGGCTTCGGCGCCCTTAAACAGCACCCTCCAGGCGCCTTCGTACGTCGTGTCGAAGAGCCCGCTTAGCGCCTGGTGCTGTTCTGGATCGAACTCCCACAGATTGAATGCCCGTTCCTGGCATGGGAGGATCCGGCGGACGAGCATGACTTGGACCACGTCGACGAGCCTGAGCTTCTTGTTCACCAGCTTCTGGATACAGGCTCGGAGTCCCGTCAGCTCCTTCGGATTACCCCACAGCAAGCCCTTCTCTTTCCAGGAGGTGAGCTGCGTAGGGATACCAGATCTAAACTCGGGGGCTGCCGCCCACTTAGGGTCGCGTGGCTCGGTGATATAGAACCACCCCGATTGCCACCCCTTGACGGAGTCCACGAAGGCCCCTTCGAACCAGAGGACGTTGGGCATCTTGCCCAACATGGAGCCTCTACACTCCGCCTGCGTGCCCTTCACTACCTTCGGCTTGACGTTGAAGGTCTTGAGCCACAAGCCGAAGTGGGGCCGGATGCAGAGGAGGGCCTCACACATGACGATGAACGCCGAGATGTTGAGGATGAAGTTTGGCGCCAGATCATGGAAATCCAGGCTGTAGTAGAACATGAGCCCCCGGACAAAGGGGTGAAGTGGAAAGCCCAGTCCGCGGAGGAAGTGGGGAAGGAAAACGACCCTCTCATGGGGCCCGGGGGTAGGGATGAGCTGCCCCTCGTCGGGCAGCCGGTGCGCGATATCGCCGGAAAGGTATCCGGCGCTGCGCAGCTTGGTGATGTGCTCCTCCTTGACGGTGGAAGCCAACCATTTGCCTCCCCCTCCGGACATGGTCGGGGAAGGTTAAGACGAGATGCGCGAGCTTGGGCGTTGGAGCTTGAGTGCGCGGAGGTGGATAAGCAAAGGAGGAAGAAGGCGTGGGTGAAAAGGTGAATCCTTATCCCTTATATATAGGCGGGCGAAGACTATGCGCCCCCCACCGGCCTGGTAAAACTCGCTTATCTCCCAAGCGCCACCATCAATGGCGCGGTTGGGTTACCCACGTCCGTATTGATGAGAATCCCGGAATAAGGGGAACACGATCTCTGCTTTGACAAGACGTGCCAAGGAAACCGCTTCGCTAAACGTGCTGAGGTGGTATAATAAAAAACGATTCAAGTAAAGGCTTGGTAGCGGTGTGAGGACATGCCGCAATATACGTCAGTAGGTTGGACTTGTGTACATTTTATTCTCTCTACGGTGGAATGTGGAATTTATTTTGCAGAGCCGGACACTATCCTGGTGTTTATGATCTTCTCTGGATTATTCAAAGGAGGAACCCGCCTTGCAATGCCGAACATTATGCGCGCCAGACTTATCGTCTTTGAAGCCTGGTTCAGGGGCTACTGAGGGAGTCCTGGACTAGGGGGTGTCCGGACAGCCGGACTATCATCATCCGCCGGACTCCAAGACTATGAAGATACAAGATTGAAGACTCCGTCCCGTGTCCGGATGGGACTTTCCTTGGCGTGGAAGGCAAGCTTGGTGACACGGATATGTAGATCTCCTACCATTGTAACCAACTCTGTGTAACCCTAGCCTTCTCCGGTGTCTATATAAACCGGAGGGCTTTAGTCTGTAGGACACAACATACATTACAACAATCATACCATAGGCTAGCTTTAGGTTTAGCCTCCTTGATCTCGTAGTAGATCCACTCTTGTACTACCCATATCATCAATATTAATCAAGCAGGACATAGGGTTTTACCTCCATCAAGAGGGCCCGAACCTGGGTAAAACAGCGTGTCCCTTGTCTCCTATTACCATCCGCCTAGACGCACAGTTCGGGACCCCCTACCCGAGATCCGCCGGTTTTGACAACGACAGCGATAGAATATGAAGTTGGAGACAGAGTTTATCTTAGAGTATCCCCACTTCGAGGAGTTAAGCGTTTTGGAGTTAAAGGAAAATTAGCACCACGTTTCGTTGGACTGTATAAGATCTTGCAACGCATGGGAGAAGTTGCTTATAAATTGGAATTACCTGAAGGACTGTCAGGAGTTCATGACGTATTCCATATTTCTCAGCTGAAGAAATGTCATGCCGAGATGGCAGAGGTACCGCTAAGGGATACAGTGCCACTGGAAGCAATTCAGTTGAAGGATGATTTAACATATGAGGAGAAACCAGTCAAGATTCTCGAATATGCCAGCAGAGTTACTCGCAGCAAGGTTATCAAGTTTTGCAAAGTTCAGTGGAGCCACCACACTGAGGATGTAGCCACCTGGGAGAGAGAAGAAGATTTGCTCAAGGACCACCCTCACCTATTTTCTAGCCAACCCGAATCTCGAGGGCGAGATTCATCTTAAGGGGGGTAGGTTTGTAACATCCCAAATTTTCAATTTGGAATGTTATACATTAGATCATCATGCATTACATATTTTCTTGCATTTGTTGATCCTAGAAATTTCACGCAACTCAAGGACCCACGGAGAGAGTTGGAGATTTCGAAATTTTCATATTTGAGTTCTCTCAAATTTTGAAAAAGAGGATCATTTGATTTTATTTATTTTATCTTCAAATATTTTTCCAATATCAAAAATAAGAGAGGGAATAATATGACTTTCCCAAAATTTAGGAAAAATGAAGATTTAATAAATAAATCAATTTTTGGATTTTCTCGGAGTTTATTTGCCTTAGGGAAAAATGCTTGTTTTCAAAAATTGCATTTTAGGCCCCGAGTAAAAGTTCATTTTGTTCGACTCATTTTTTTACGAGTCGGGGAAAATTTACTTTATAAATTTTGGAGTTCGTTTAGATTTTATTTTATTCATTTTTCTGCGCGAGATATTTAAAGAAAAACTGCAGTGCCCTGCCTGGGCCAAGGCCCAGCTGGCCGAGCCGGCCCAGCCGCCCGCCTCCCCTCGCGCGCCCGCGCGCAGCACGCCTGCCGCCGCCGCCGCCGAGTCCTACTCGGACTCCGCCGCCGCCGCCCCTTGCCTTGCCCCCTCCCCCAAGCAGCACCCCCCTCCTATAAATACCCAGCACCCCCCCTCTCCTCCCCAACCCGCAGCCGCCGCCGCCCCAGCAGCAGCAGCCGCAGCCGCCGCCGCCGCCGCTTGCGCCGCCGCCCGTTTGCGCTGCCGCCGCCCGCGCAGCATGCCGCCGCCCCGCCGCCAAGCCGCCGCCCTGCCGGAGCTCCTAGCCGCCAAGGTAGCCGCGCCACGCCGCCCTCCCCTCGGTTTGGTTTTTAAAAAAAAAAACCATTCCGGTTTTTCTTTTTGTCGGTTTGGTTTTTTTTTCGAAAAACCCTAGATCGGTTTTTATTTCCGGTTTTGTTGTTTAGCGAGCGTTAGCCGGACCGTTCATCTTAACGAACATGATCACCGGTTATTCCTGGTTAACGAACGTCCGTTCGTTTAACCGTTCGTCATTTTTCTTTTAATCAGATTTATTCCTCTATTTTCTGATAGCGATTTCGGATCCGATCTTCGTTCTAGTTTATCTTCTCGCTCGTTTATCGGAATCAGGTGATTCAAGCGCCTGGAGTTTTGTTTCGAAACCGCCGTTCTGACTAACCAACTTAAATAAAGTATTGCTACTGTAAAATTTGACTTAGTTTCAACTTGCTAGAACCGAGTTGTTTCTTTCACCGTTTGACTTTCGTTGCTTTATTTGATTTGATTCTTTTGCCACCAGGGTTCTTAAGTTGAACTTTCTGGTTAGATCTTTCATTCGAGTTTTACCTGTGCATTAGATGAATACTTATTGTATGCTTGTTGTTTGTCTGCGATAGATCACCCGGAGTGCGCCGCTTGTTACTTCGAATCTCTAGGTTTCGCGGATCATCAGCAAGGCAAGTAACACTTGATCATACTTTTTCTACTACCCAGTTTTTATGCATTAGATCAATCCTCAAACATTGCATGATTAGGATCTAATTAAATTGTGGGATGGGATGTAGATGAGGTAGTACCTATTACCTATTTTACTTATGAAACCTTTGGGAGTTACTTTCTGCGTTTGCTTATTATGCCATGCTATGCTTGTAGACGTGGATTGGGTGAGTGAATATCCATGACAGATGTGAGATTGTTAATTAATGGTTTATCTAAGGTGGCAACTTAAATACACATCTGGGTGGATTAAGGCACCTGGGGTATCCAGTGATTGCCTGTTTTTTTGGAAATCCCGGGGGTACCGTGTGATTTTCCTATGGACCGCCACCCAGGCTCAAAGGGATCATAAGATAATTCATGCTAGTAACTTCCGTGTGCAGCCACAAGCCATTATGGGCTCTGGCATAGTTGACTAAGTCGTGCGAAC
Organism: Triticum timopheevii; assembly: GCA_963921465.1. Classification (NCBI taxonomy): domain Eukaryota; kingdom Viridiplantae; phylum Streptophyta; class Magnoliopsida; order Poales; family Poaceae; genus Triticum; species Triticum timopheevii. The sequence continues at coordinate 532,957,845 of OY997264.1, forward strand.
TCTTATAGTGGTGGACTAGCAGATGTAGGGGATGTAGGTGTACGGGTCTACCCATCGTAAGGTGCTAGCGCTTCTGAAAGACTATGTCTCGGTCATCCGTTTCTCAAACACCATGTAGTGCGAGAAACCAAACGGAGGCGATCGAGTCTTGTGGGGAAAAGTGCGCAAACCTCTGCAGAGTGTACAAACTAATCATGATTAGCCGTGTCCCCGGTTATGGACATCTTGAGTATCTAGTACTTGAATATTCTGTGAATCTCAACATGTTACTCTAATCAAATATTGTTGGGTTTGTTAATGAGTACTTTTTAATTGGGATTGAAGATGCTGTCAACCATTCTCAATGTTTAACAACCACCATGATAGTTAAATAAATTTATTCCGTTGCAGTAGGGAAAAACTGGCTTTATGCAAAAACTATAACCATAGAGCTTTTCCACCAGCCATATATGCATGTAGTATAGGCTTATCATCCATTACTCTCTATGTGTTACATTGCCAGCATATTCCATGTGCTGACCCGTTTTCGGGCTGCAACTTTCATGTTGCAGACTTTTCAGACGACGAGTAAGGTGCTTTTAGGTCGTGGTTCTATACTCAGTGATGCCGTTGGAGTTGATGGACTCACTTATCTTCCAAGTCTTCCGCTATTATCGTATTTAGATGGCCTTAAGCCATGATTTTTGTAATAAGTCCTCTTTTGGACAAACGATGTAATAAGTGTGTGATTGCTACTCTGTTATAAATCCTTCAAAGTACTGTGTGGTGTCAGCATTACTGATCCAGGGATGACACCTGAGCACAGAGACTTGACCATCTGAGGTCGGGTCGCTACATTGATGTATCTTTTAATGATATCTTCCAAGTGATGATTTCTCCATTTGGTATCCTTTTCACTTGGTTTTTCCTTGTATTTTGGTATCGATTCTTGAAAGTCTTGAGCATGCATTTTAACTTCATGTAGTTCCTTTGGCATGTTTTCTTTCTTTGACCCAATATATAGGGGAAACTCCACCAAGTCTCAAATTGGATGAGATGTGCATGAGATTCATTTTCATATCTATATGCACATATCTACGTGGAGTTTGTCCTATGTATTGTTGGTTCTCTAACTCTTTGGTCCCAATGAGTTTGGGTGCCATTTTGTTTGTGTTGTTGTTCTAGGAACAATTGGAGATGCATTGGATACTCGGCTCATTCAAAAGGAAGGTGTTGTCACCATGTGCTTATTGGAGTCAAGCTAGGATGATCAATGAACTACTTTCTACCTTCAATTGGTATCTACTACATCCTTCCAATGCTATCTCGGTAACAAGTATCATCATCTACTACATGCACACATTATTGCATCAATCGTGTGTGGGTTGTATCATGGCATGTTATTTCTTTTCTTTCTTGTGATACTTGTTCCCTTTCTCAAAGCATCCCAACAATGATCTCTTGTTGCTAGTTGTGATGTCTTTGATGTTCGTGCGGTAGGAATTCATTTATATACAATAAGACCATATCTAGCCATGTGCTATGCTTCTAGGCAAATATCTTATTGGTATATGTATGACTTCCTTTTGGGTATCTTGTTCCTTCGTGTTGTAACTATTTCGAGTGTACATCCTTCCTTGTAGATATATATCATCATGATTTCGTCTACCTAGAACCCTATACACTTGAGAGAATTTACATCTCTAGTTGATATCCTTTCTTTCACGTCCACCTTGTCTTTTTCTTATGTTATTTCTTTGGTGGCTCCGTGAAAGCTTTTGTCTTGAGTGCGTGTCCTCTATTGTAGCATCTTGATGCACTCTTGTGTGGTGAAGACTATTTTCCTCATGCTTGTCTTTACGAGGCTTTTGCCATCTTAATTGGTATCCCTCGTCTTGATGAGGCTTTCATCTTCTATCTTCACCACGGGTTGTCACAAGCGTAGGTTCTTTATATGCTTATTAGTAAGCTTGTGAACCCATTTGCTAGTTGTGTGTGGGAATGATAGGCCTTGCACCGTGTGCCTCATTCTTTCAAGACTTTATTGACGCTTTATGCTCATCCGTACATTAGTCTTCTCAAGTGCATTGCCTTGACTCACACACATCTTTTTGGTTGAGCCCATTCTCAAGTTGCCTCTTTTACTTGTTGCTCAACCTTGTGTTTGTTGCAAGTACTAGGCTTAATTTCCTATATGCTCACATGCACTTGTTGTAATTTTCTATTGATTTTGGGGGAGCTATGATCCTATTTTATGTACTTTGTATCCGAATACAAAATTTTTTGATGTGCACAAATCATGGGGAGCTTCTCTAATTTCTTTAGAACACTCCTCGGCTCATATCATAATATCCTTCATTCATGTGGCTCATAGGATCTTTGGTCTAGTTGGTTCAATTGATATCCTTTGATTGCTTGCTTCAATTTGTATCTTTTGATTGCTCGATTTCTTGTTTCTCTCTTTGTTATGTCTTTGTGGCATATCATTCTTTTGCAATCTTTGGGCCTCAATATAGTTTATCTTCCTCCAAGTATTTACCATTGGATATGTGTATTGCATTCCACACTCTTTTTGAGAGATACACAATTTATGGAGGAACACTCTTTATATTGGCATTCTAAGCTTTTCACCCATTTTGGCAATCGATGCCAATGGGGGAGGAGTTTCAGAGAGTTTTGTGGAGAAGTTTAGAGAGTTATCTCCTCTTGCTTTGGTTTTGTTCCTTAGCATTTGCATCTCATATGCATGCACTGTTGGTTGTTGCATTGCATAGTGAGGCATAATTCCTTATATAAACTGTCTTGAAAGTGATTGTCATCAATTACCATAATGGGGGAGATTGAAAGAACATGTGGTGCCCCCATGTTTGGTTTTGGTAATTTATGACAATCTCTATGGACTAATGGTTGTCTTGAGTTATATTTGAAGTATTTGTCCATAGACTTTTCTTGAAGTCCATGTGTTGGTTTCAAGGAGTTTATGAGTTGACCAAGGTGCTATTAAGGAATTATCCAAAGATTGGTCATGTGAGTGTTGAGCTTATTGCAAGCATGTCTTGAAGAAGAAGATTGTGTGATCATTCATGTTTAACTTCAAGACATCATCCAAATGACGAGAGTTGGAAAGATTCAAGGTTGATCAAGACTAAGTCAAGAGTGAATCAAGTTGATCAAGACTAAGTCAAGAGTGAATCAAGTTGATCAACTCACAATGCATAGAAGATGTACCTAGAGGGATCAAGTGATCCCATGGTATGGTAAGCTTTGTCCATTGCACTTTGTGTACTAACCCATGGTCTATGTGAGAGTTCTATGTGGGGTTAGGTACGTGTCCATGGGCTTGCGTCAAGAGGAAGATATCATACAACCCATGGAAAGGATGACATCAAGTGGTGATCGTCATCAAGATTGCCGTGTGCAAGTTCAAGTGGAGCATCACGAAGAGATCAAGTGCTTGAATCTTGCCATCCATTATGGTGTCAATGAAGTTGTGAAGATGTGCCGAAGAGTGGCTCACCCATAGTGGACTACGGGGGAGCAATTATCTAGTCTTCATCGAGCCAACGCAATCAAGAAAGGTGGTCCATCTTGAGGGAGTCAAGATCGTCATCATGTAGCTCAAGTGGAACATGTGCAAGGCAAAGGTTTTGCCTTGATAGGTTTTCTATTTTACCGGTCTCGTGGTGGTAGTTGGGAGACCGGGTTATAGGATGGTTTGCCATAATATCAAGGGGGGCTCTCAAGTTGGTAGCTTGATTGTATCGTTAGTAGAGAGCTCAAACCATTGCATCCTTGCATAATATTTCTTGGTTCTTGTTTGGTTATCTTTGTGAGTCTTAGAGCTTATGGTCATCTTGATGACAAGCTTGAGTTCATCAAAAACAGAGTTCGCATGCGTCTTCTATGATGTTTTCGGTGTTGGAGGTTTTACCGGTCTTTTCCGAGGAAGGGTTCTCAACATTTTCTTATGGGCCTTTTCTCATTGGCTTCTTTTTGATATTTCTATCAAGATTGTGTTAGCCCATGTCATTAGCTTTCCAACAAACTTGGTTTCGTTGAATTCGGAGTCCGTTTGCAAAAGTTGTGGCTGTTTTGGTAAAGGCTGCAGTGGTACTACCGCGACTAGAGCGGATGTAATTTTTTACTACCGCTCCAGAGCAGTACTACCGCGGCTCCTGAGCGGTAGTACTGCTCCAGAGCAGTACTACCGCGGCTCCTAAGCGGTAGTACCGCTCTGGACCAAAATCTCGTGTTTTGATCAGCGGAAGTAGGCACGGAAGTATTTTTTTAGTACCGCTCGCAAGCAGTAGTACCGCTACCACTTGCGGTAGTACCGTGAGGTCGAGCGGTAGTACCGTGAGGACGAGCGGTAGTACCGCTCCGGCGGTTCTACTGGCCTTTTGCCTCCTCTCTATTGCTTTTCAAAGGGGTACTACCGCCCTAGCAGTAGTACCGCTCCTTGGAGCAGTAGTACCGCTCCTTGGAGCAGTAGTATCGCTCTGTGCGGGCTGTGAGCATAACGGTTGGATTTTTTCCCACCTGTAAAAGGGGGTCTTCTTCCCCAATGAACCTTATCCCTTGAGCTCGTGTTCTTCCCCCATTGTTGACTTTCTTCGAGCTTGCTAACTCTCAATCCCTCCAATGATTCTTGCTAGTTTTTGAGGGAAAAGAGAGAGGAGATCTAGATCCACGTTTCGACCAATCACTTTCTCCTCTAAGTGAGGGGAATCCCTTGGATCTAGATCTTGGAGTTCTTTGTGTTCTTATTTCGTTCTTCCTCCCATTTTCCTCCCTAGCATTAGTTGCTTTGGTGGGATTTGGGAGAGAAGGACTTGGGCACTCTGTGTGCCCTTGCCATTGCATTTGGTGCATCGGTTTGAGTTCTCCACGTGATACGTGGAAGTTACAAGTTGAGAAGCTTATTACTCTTGGGTGCTTGGGCGCCCTAGACGGTTGATGGTGTTCGAAGCTCAATCATTGTGGTGTAAAGCTCCGGGCAAGCGTCGGGGTCTCCAATTAGGTTGTGGAGATCGCCCCGAGCAATTTGACGGGTACCGGTGACCGCCCCCAAGGGTTGCTGTCGGTGTCAAAACCGGCGGATCTCGGATAGGGGGTCCCGAACTGTGCGTCTAGGCGGATGGTAACAGGAGACAAGGGACACGATGTTTTTACCCAGGTTCGGGCCCTCTCGATGGAGGTAAAACCCTACTCCTGCTTGATTGATATTGATGATATGGGTAGTACAAGAGTAGATCTACCACGAGATCAAGGAGGCTAAACCCTAGAAGCTAGCCTATGGTATGATTGTTGTAATGGTTGTTGTGTCCTACGGACTAAAACCCTCCAGTTTATATAGACACCGGAGAGGGCTAGGGTTACACAGAGTCGGTTATAATGGTAGGAGATCTACATATCCGTATCGCCAAGCTTGCCTTCCACGCCAAGGAAAGTCCCATCCGGACACGGGACGGAGTCTTCAATCTTGTATCTTCGTAGTCTTGGAGTCCGGCGGACGATGATAGTCTGGCTGTCCGGACACCCCCTAGTCCAGGACTCCCTCAGTAGCCCCTGAACCTGGCTTCAATGACGATGAGTCCGGCGCGCATAATGTTCGGCATTGCAAGGCGGGTTCCTCCTCCGAATAATCCATAGAAGATTGTGAACACCAGGATAGTGTCCGGCTCTGCAAAATAACTTCCACATTCCACCGTAGAGGGAATATCATGTACACAGGTTCAATCTGCTGATGTATCTTGTAGCGTGACGTCACGCCACTACCAAGCCTTTACTTGAATCGTTTTTATTACACCACCTCAGCGCGTTTAGCGAAGCGGTTTCCTTGGCACGTCTTGTCAAAGCAGAGATTGTGTTCCTCTTATTCCGGGATCCTCATCAATACGGACGTGGTAACCCAACCGCGCCATTGATGGTGGCGCTTGGGAGATAAGCGAGTTTTACCAGGCCGGTGGGGACGTATAGTATTCGTCCGCCTATATATAAGGGGATAAGGATCCGCCTTTTTACCTACGCCTTCTTCCTCCTTTGCTTATCCATCTCCGCTAACTCGAGCTCCAGCACCCAAGTTCACGCATCTCGTCTCAACCTTCTCCGACCATGTCCGGAGCGGGAGGTAAATGGTTGGCCTCCACCGTTAAGAAGGAGCACATCGGCAAACTGCGCAGCGCCGGATACCATTCCAGCGACATCGCGCACCGGCTGCCCGACAAGGGGCAGCTCATCCCCACCCCCAGGCCCCATGAGAGGGTCGTATTTCTCCCCCACTTCCTCCGCAGACTGGGCTTTCCACTTCACCCCTTTGTCCGGGGGCTCGTGTTCTACTACGGCCTAGATTTCCATGATCTGGCGCCGAACTTCATCCTCAACATCTCGGCGTTCATCGTCATGTGCGAGGCCTTCCTCTGCATCCAGCCCCACTTCGGCTTGTGGCTCAAGACCTTCAATGTCAAGCCGAAGGTAGTGAAGGGCACGCAGGCGGAGTGCGGAGGCGCCATGTTGGGCAAGATGCCCAACGTCCTCTGGTTTGAAGGGGCCTTCGTGGAGTCCGTCAAGGGGTGGCAGTTGGGGTGGTTCTACATCACCGAGCCGCGTGACCCTTCATGGGTGGCGGCCCCCGAGTTCAGATCTGGTATCCCTGTGCAGCTCACCTCCTGGAAAGAGAAGGGCTTGCTATGGGGTAGTTCGAAGGAGCTGACGGGACTCCAAGCCTGTATCCAGAAGCTGGTGAACAAGAAGCTCAGGCTTGTTAATGTGGTCCAAGTCATGCTCGTCCACCGGATTCTCCCATGCCAAGAACGGGCATTCAACTTGTGGGAGTTCGATCCGGCACAGCACCAGGCGTTGAGCGGGCTCTTCGACACGACGTACGAAGGCGCCTGGAGGGTGCTGTTTAAGGGCGCGGAAGCCCCCGCATCCGCGATGGAAGATCGCAGATTTCACTCGCAGCGTCCAGCTGACGAGGTAAGTGATTCTACCCCTTTACGGGACACTTGTTGTTAATAGTTCGACCCTAAGCGGGTTTCAATCTCCCTTTTCCTTTGACAGGACTGGATGAAGAAGACCGAGCAGCTCATCTGCCCGGCTCCCCTGCCAGAAAACCCAGTGGACGCCCGTTTAGCGGGGCTGCTGGTTCCGGCACCGCACGTGGTGCCGGAGAAGAAGGCCAAGAAGGAGGCCACGGGAACTCGAAGAAGTTCCCGGCGCCAGGTGGTATCGGACTCATCGTCCGATGGCTCCGAGGCGGACTCCTCCCCCGAAGACGAGGAGGAGAAGGATGGCTCTCTCCCAGAGGAGTGAGAGAGAAAGAGGAAGGCCTCCCCGACAGGGGAGGCTGAAGGGTCCAAGAGGGGAAGGACTATTCCCCCGGACAGCTTCGCCAACACCAACGTTGGCGACGAAGAGTGGCCCTCAAGGGCCAGGCCTCCGGCAAGATCGTAAGTATCCGGATTCCTGAACGGTTTGTAATTTCTTATGTGTCACATAGTGTCCTTCTAATGCCACACTCTGCCTGCAGTCCGGCCGATGATGATCTCCCCGCTTCATCGAGCGGGTCGTTGGTTCCGTTGGATGTGGATTCCATCCCGACTGGCTCCACCCCTCGCACCGCTGAGGACGCCGAGGTGGGATCCCGGGAAGGGACCCATCAGGAGGAGGCTCCGGAGGCGCCGCAAGGCAGCCTCCCGGACTTTGCGCCGGACTCCATGCCGGAACCCGCAGTGGTTCCGGAGTCTGGCAGGCGGCCCCTTCGCAAGAAGGGCAAGACCGTGACGCTGGCGGCCCCCGTCCAACCGGAGGCGCCGGACAACTTGCTGGAGGCGCTCAAAGGCGCTTCCATCGAGGAAGAACACCGCACTATCATGAGTGCGGTGATTCAGAAGGTTCAGCTCGCCAAGAGCGGGCTGACCGAAGCCTGTAGCAGCCTTCTAACAGGCTTTGAGGTAAGAAGTTAGAATTATGTAATGTAATACCGCATAGACAGTAGCCCCTGATGCTCGGTTCGGTGTTCGAAAAGAAAAGCCGGACTGAGGATCTAAAAAAGATATACGCAGGGTTGCTAAAAAATTGTGTCAATATGGGTTTGCAGGTTGCGCTGCTGACCTCTGCCGCAGTGACTGCGGAGGTCGGTGCTTTGAAGGAGGACCTCGAGCGGTCCGAGCAAGAGCTCGGCCGTGCCAAGAAGCATCTCGAGGACAAAGAAGGTGAGTAACACCACTTTGAATAGTTACCTTACAGAAAAGGATTTAGGTTGCAATAAAAATAACAAGAATAACATGGGTACTGTAGGGGCCATGAATGAGGTGGCAACCCTGAAGGAGGCTGTGTTCGCGGCCGAACGCAATGCGGCCGCGGAACGGGCAGAGCGAGAGAAGCAGGAGGCGCGTGTGGCGGAAGTGCGGCAAGAGCTCCAGGCTCTCATGGAAAAGCATGAGAGTTTGGAGCGCGACTCAAAGACTCGAGAGTCCGAGCTTGCCTCGGCTCTCGAAAGTGCCAAAGCCGCCAAGGCCGAGGCCCATAAGGCCCTTCAGGAGGTTGAGGATGTGAAGAAAATAGCGGCGGGTAAGGCATTTTTCATGCAAAGCAAGCATGTTAGTGTAAACTACCTGACACTTACCCGAATTCGGAGCTCTCCAGGGGCATTTGCAGATCTGCCTTGCAGTGTATCCGATGCCTCCGCATTCTACCATGGCGAGGAGGGGAGCTCAACGGAGAAGGTCTTCTGGTCTCAATATGCTGAGGACGGCCTTCCGGTGCCCCCTAGCGACCAGCTGAAGCAGCTGGTCGAGCTCCACAAGGTAGCCGAGCAGGCCATGAAGGGCCGAGTTTGGGGCGCTATCCACGCCTTGGCCGGACATTATCTGGTTCTTCGCTTGAAGCGGCATAAGTCTTTAAGGACTCGAAAAGACCTCTCGAACAGCGACCAGTCTCTCGCTCGCCCAGCTCAACCGGGGCGCAATCGCAGTGGTTCTCCCAGTGCCACCTTAGCCGACAGAACGGAACGTAAGGTACCAAAACGTGGGAGCCGGGCAAACCCAACTATTGACCCAAGACATGATTCAGAGCCGATTCATATAATGCTATAAGTTCGGGGTGCCGCACTTGTGAAAGTGTTCGGACTTATCACACCATAATGCGGGGAACATAAGCCCCTGGTGTATTCGGCCGTACCAAAATATACGGGTGCAAGATGTCATTAGTGAACATATACGTAAAGTAATGCAATAACAGGCAAAAAGTGCTGCATTATTTATTCAAGGAATTCTGCTATGAGTGTGGAATGATACAAATAGTGCGGTAAGCAAGGGATTGGACTAATTAAACATGTCCCCCTCCAGGGGTGGGCTGCGGACTAGTGTATATAATCAAATTTAATGCTCGTAATGGAGACCACCTGAGTGTTCGTCGCAGCCTTCTTCCCTCCCTGGCTGTTGCATCGTGAGTTCGGCGGGTTCACCGCCGGACAGGGCCTCTGGTGAACGGAGTCCTGTGTATACAAAGAAGGAAAATAATAAAAAAGAGCGACACACTTGTGAGCCCCTGGTGTGGTCGAGCCGCATTCTGGGTCTGTTGTGGTCGTGCCCCTCCCCCTAGGCCCATGGTATTTCCAGAGCGTAATGATGTACGCGGAGGGTTGGTCTAGCAATTATGCAAGGGCTGGGGTTGGGGCCGCATTGCTACGCATGCTCGGAACGTGCCAGGTGGTCTTGGTTGATGAACGGCCGGACTCGAAAATTGCCTTAGAAGGCTGCTCTGTACTTCTGCCGCGAGAGCCGCTGTATGTTCCTCCGTTCGGAGGGAGCATTCCGTATTTCCGTTGACCGTGATGACTCCACGAGGGCCTGGCATCTTGAGCTTGAGGTATGCGTAATGCGGCACCGCGTTGAACTTTGCGAACGCGGTTCGTCCGAGCAGAGCATGATAGCCGCTGCGGAACGGCACTATGTCGAAGATTAACTCCTCGCTCCGGAAATTGTCCGGGGATCCGAAGACCATTTCCAGTGTGACTGAGCCTGTACAATTGGCCTCAACACCTGGTTTGACGCCTTTGAAGGTCGTCTTTGTAGGTTTAATCCTTGAGGGGTCTATGCCCATCTTGTGCACTGTATCCTGATAATGGAGGTTCAGGCTACTGCCGCCGTCCATCAGGACTCTCGTGAGGTGAAATCCATCGACGATTGGGTCTAAAACCAATGCGGCGAATCCGCCATGGCAGATACTTGTCGGATGGTCTCTTCGATTGAAAGTGATCGGGCAAGAGGACCATGGATTGAACTTAGGGGCGACTGGCTCCATCGCATATACGTCCCTTGGTGCACGCTTCCGCTCCCTCTTGGGTATATGGGTTGCGTATATCATGTTCACCGTCCGCACTTGTGGGGGGAAACCCTTCTGTCCTCTACTGTTCGGCGGTCGGGTCTCTTCCTCGTCGTCGCTGTGCAGCCCCTTGTCGTTGTTTTCGGCAATTAACTTGCCTGCCTGCTTAAATACCCAACAACCTCTGTTGGTGTGGTTAGCTGGCTTTTCGGGGGTGCCATGTATCTGGCATGAGCGGTCGAGTATTCGGTCCAAATTGGACGGACCCGGAGTGGTTCTTTTGAATGGCTTCTTCCGCTGACCGGGTTTAGAGCCTCGGAATCGGACGTTGACTGCCGTATCCTCCATGTCGTCGCCGTTAACGCGGTGTTTATTTTTGCTTCGACGCGACCTGCCATTGTGGTCCTTAATGTCTGGACTACCAGCATTTTTGCTGAGGTTGTTGCTGCGAGCTAGCCAGCTATCCTCTCCCGCACAGAAGCGGGTCATTAATGATGTGAGGGCTGCCATGGATTTCGGTTTTTCCTGTCCTAGGTGCCGGGCTAGCCACTCGTCGTGGATGTTATGTTTGAAGGCTGCGAGGGCCTCTGCATCCGGACAGTTGACGATTTGATTTTTCTTTGTTAAGAATCGTGTCCAGAATTGCCTGGCCGATTCGTCTGGCTGCTGGATTATGTGGCTTAGGTCATCGGCATTTGGTGGTCGCACATATGTGCCCTAGAAGTTGTCGAGGAATGCAGCTTCCAAGTCCTCCCAACACCCAATTGACTCTGCGGGCAGGCTGTTAAGCCAATGCCGAGCTGGTCCTTTAAGCTTGAGCGGGAGATATTTGATGGCGTGGAGATCGTCGTCGCAGGCCATATGGATGTGAAGGAGATAATCTTCGATCCAAACCGCGGGGTCTGTCGTGCCATCGTAGGATTCAATGTTTACGGGTTTAAACCCTTCAGTGATTTGATGATCCATTACTTCGTCAGTGAAGCATAGCGGGTGTGCGGCGCCTCTGTATTGAGCAATATCACGACGTAGCTCAAGGGAGCGTTGTCTGCTGTGTTCGGCCCGGCCGGAGTTGTTGTATCCGGCTCGACGGTATTCGTCGTGGGTCATGGGGCGCCCACGTGATCCATAGATAGATCTGGATTGTCTTTCCTTATCCTCCAAGTTCCCCCGTGGCTTCGTACTTTTCGAGCGATGCCGGGGTACGGTCTTGATGGAAGGCCTGGATGCCTCTCTGTCGCGACCACGGGGTGGTCGGTCGTAATGTGCGCTGGTGATGAAGGTATGTATGCTTCCTCCTCTAATCGGGGGAGGAACTTGCGTTTTGGGTAACTCTTGGAGGGATGTTCCAGTTCATACTCTTCGGCCGCGAGGACCTCGGTCCATCTATCGGCTAGCAGGTCTTGATCAGCTTGAAGCTGCTGCTGCTTTTTCTTTAGGCTGTTTGCTGTGGCCATTAGCCTGCGTTTGAAACGCTCTTGTTCGACGGGATCCTCGGGCACGGCGAATTCGTCGTCGTCGAGGCTTGCCTCGTCTCCGGAGAGGGGTATGTAATTATCATCCTCAACCTCTTCGTCTGCCGCTCTCTCGTGGGGGCTTGCTTCTGCATCCTCCTGCACTGAATCTTGCTGGAGGGGATTGTCTTCGGCACTTTCTGGGGTGTTATTATCTCCTGTGCCGGAATCTCCATTCTTGCTGTGGCGGGATTTAGAGCGGCGCCGCTGACGTCGGCGCTTGGGCTGTTTCTTTAAGGAATCTACCTCCGCTGCTTCTTCGCTGTCCCCATCTTTTGGGGTGTCCACCATGTATATGTCATATGATGAGGTGGTCTTCCAGTGCCCTGTAGGCGCTGGTTCTTGTTCGTCTCCGGCATCGTCGTCCATACCATCGATGTCTTCGGAGTCATAGTCTAGCATGTCGGTTAGATCGTCGACAGTGGCTACAAAGTGGGTGGTGGGTGGGGTTTGAATTTCTTCGTCGTCCGCATCCCAACCATCCTGGCCATAATCCAGCCAGGGCTCTCCGGATAGCGAGAGATGCTTCAGCGAATTTAAGATGTCGCCAAAGGGTGAGTGCTGAAAGATGTCAGCAGCGGTGAACTCCATGATCGGCGCCCAATCGGATTCGATTGGCAGGGGCGCAGGAGGTTCGAAGTCCGGCAGGGAGTCCGGCACCTTGGAGTCATGAGTTTTATAGGGGACAAGGCTAGTGTTCGGCTCCATCGCCGTGGAAGTTGCAGCTCCCGAGGAGGTGTCCAGCCACCCGTCCTCGAGCTGCACGATCGGCTTCGGACTATGGGTCGGAGCGGATTCATGTGCGGCCTCTGAGGCGCTGCCCGGCGGCAGAGTTTGATCATGCCCATTGTGACAGTGCGGCACGCACGGCTGTGGTTCGGATCCATCGAAGATCAGGTCTCCGCGGATATCCGCCGTGAAGTTTAGGCTTCCAAATCTGACCTGACGGCCAGGGGCGTAGCTTTCGATCTGCTCCAGATGGCCAAGTGAATTGGCCCGCAGTGCGAAGCCGCCGAATATGAAGATCTGTCCGGGGAGAAAAGTCTCACCCTGGACGGCGTTGTTGTTGATTGAAGAAGCCATCAAGCCTATCAGTGACGACACAGAGGAACTCTCAATGAAAGCACCAATGTCGGTGTCAAAACCGGCGGATCTCGGGTAGGGGGTCCCGAACTGTGCGTCTAGGCGGATAGTAACAGGAGACAAGGGACACGATGTTTTTACCCAGGTTCGGGCCCTCTCGATGGAGGTAAAACCCTACTCCTGCTTGATTGATATTGATGATATGGGTAGTACAAGAGTAGATCTACCACGAGATCAAGAAGGCTAAACCCTAGAAGCTAGCCTATGGTATGATTGTTGTAATGGTTGTTGTGTCCTACGGACTAAAACCCTCCAGTTTATATAGACACCGGAGAGGGCTAGGGTTACACAGAGTCGGTTACAATGGTAGGAGATCTACATATCCGTATTGCCAAGCTTGCCTTCCACGCCAAGGAAAGTCCCATCCGGACACGGGACGGAGTCTTCAATCTTGTATCTTCGTAGTCTTGGAGTCCGGCGGACGATGATAGTCCGGCTGTCCGGACACCCCCTAGTCCAGGACTCCCTCAGTTGCCAACGTGTACGGGTTCGGTGACCGCCCCCAAGGGTCGCCATTTGTACGGGTTCGGTAACCGCCCTCAAGGGTCCCTTAGTGGAATCACGGCATCTTGCATTGTGCGAGGGCGTGAGGAGATTACGGTGGCCCTAGTGGCTTCTTAGGGAGCATTGTGCCTCCACACCGCTCCAAACGGAGATTAGCATCCGCAAGGGTGTGAAATTCGGGATACATCGCCGTCTCCGCGTGCCTTGGTTATCTCTTACCCAAGCCCTTTACTTATGCGCTTTACATTGTGATAGCCATATTATTCTTTGTCATATATCTTGCTATCACATAGTTGCTTATCTTGCTTAGCATAAGTTGTTGGTGCACATAGGTGAGCCTAGTTGTTTTAGGTTTTGTGCTTGACAAATTAACCGCTAGGTTTATTCCGCATTTGTTCAAGCCTAAACCATAATTATTTTAAAGCGCCTATTCACCCCCCTCTAGGCGACATCCTCGATCTTTCACTATGTGTTCTACTAATTCGCTGTTTGGTAGAAGGCCTTTTCTTCCTCGGTTGGGCTGGTCTTTATTCTTTTGCTTTGCAAAATAGGCAACGACACAAGGATTTATCCAATCACCAGTCTTGAATGATAGATTTATAGTTTTTTGGTCCACCCAAGCTCCTTCAATCTCGAATATCCTTTGGTTGTTCATGGCAGAACGACAACATAAAGAAAGTAAAATAAAGCATGAAAATAGCATGGATATCATGTATTTTTTTACCTTGGAATGATGTAGTACATATCAGAATTTGGATACGCTAGTGCTACATACCTGTAAGTTAACTTGGAAAGAAGTCCAACCAAGGATTTGTAGAAATCATCCTCTATTTCATTTGAAAAAATGACCTGTTTACTTGCCTTTTTTTGTTCTTGAAGTAATAGTGTCCCATATTTGAAAGTTTTATTCACAAGTTGTTGCCAATTTGAACTTCCTGGTTTTGAACTTATTGTAATGCACTTCATACTGTTTGAGTGCTTCGACTAGGAAAGGATCTTCAATAGGTGTGATAATATTGGTTGGGTACAGTTTCAGTGATAGGAAATCCATTATCCTTATTGGGCTCTCATTCGGAGGAACGTTGGGGTTAACATGAATATTATATTGGCTATTATACCGAATTGTTGAGAGGCTAAATTGAGTAGAAGAAGCAGATGCAAAGGGTTTAGGGGGTTCTAATGTAATTCTCTCATAACTGAGAGGCACAATCCCTACTATGTCAATTGAATTGGTAATTGCATCAAAAGAAGGACAATTTGCGTCTGCGTCCTGAGTGCTTGTACCAAGTTCTCCATTGCCATGCAATTTATGTTCAGCGAGCAACCGGCCTTTATCTAGCTCATGGTCAACATAATCTGGTAGCAAAGAAAAAGCAGAATAGAACTTTAAAATGATAAATTTAACACCTCAGTTCGTCTGCATGCCCATAAAATTCTTTGGACACAAGAAAATTGCTAAGAAGAATAACCTTGCAAGCGCTCTCCTGGTAATAAAAATTCTTTAGGGTTTAGTGCTTACAATATATGTTACTCATGTAGTCAACATAGCGATCTTACTTTAGGGATTACACCAAAGGGTTTAGGGTATCATGTATTGTATCTAGCGATCTTACTTTGGGATTTGCAACTTAATATTTAGGGTTTACATTTCTTTTTTTAATTTAGCAAAAGTTTCGATGACATTGCAAATTATACATTATAGATTATTAGGTTTACTGTTTACTATTAGAGTTTAGGGTTTTGGATTTAGGTTTCCTTTATTAATTTGCGATCAGTTGCAATCCCATTACTATTTGTACCTTGTAGATTATTAGGGTTCAGGGGTTTGGGGGGGGGGGGGGGGTAGGGTTAGTTTTGTGAACTACTTCCAAAGATTGTCCTCTCAAAAGTTTTGACCTTCAAATATAAAATTATTTTCAATCACTCAACACATCTATTTTTATTGACAATGTGTAAGTGCATCTAGTGCCACCCCTAGTTGGTTTTGGAGTATTGATGACAAACCTGGTTGAGGGACTAATGTGTTTGTGAGAATTGTAGGATAACACAGGTAGTAGTCCCTCATTGATTTGGTTTACCTACCGGAGATGACCCCAAAAAATGTGTGAAGACATTGAAGACAATGGTGGCCTCTGAAGCTATTTACGTTGAAGACTATGACATGAGAAGACATCGCATGAAGACTATGGAGCGCGAAACTTAGTTGTTTCGTTGTTTCCTTTTCTTATTTTTTGAGTCATAGGAACCACCGCACTGTTAAGTGGGGTCCAAGTGAACAAAGTCAGAGTGACTAAAGTGATGCTCAACCGAATCCTATGTCTTCGAGCGAAGACAATGAGAGCAAATCTTATCCAAAGTTGGATGAGTCATCTTTACTTGTAGCCCAAGTCAAGCTGCCGCATGTGTTTGAAATCTGACCGTTGGGACACATGTCAGTTCCTTAGTGACCCGGGGTCATTTCGGACAAATCAGTTCGGGTTACCCAGTGGCTATAAATAGCCCACCCCCTACACCACAAATTGGTGGCTGCTCAGAGTTAGTGCACGGCTTTTGTCGTTTGAGAGCAACCCACCTCCGAAGCATTTGAGAGATAATCCTTGTGAGGACAAAGCCCAAACCATCCAGATCCCAAAAGAGTGTTTGGCATCACTGAAGTCTTTATATCCGCGTGATCTGAAGACTTGTTACACTTAAGGACTGTGAATCCTCCAGCCGGCTAGACGTCGCATTTTGAGCATCCAAGAGTCATTGTGGATTGCCAGTGAACGAAGTCTGTGAAGGTTTGGAAGTCTACCTTGAAGACTTATCAGAGTGATTGGGCGGGGACTAAGTGTCCTTAGCTCAAGGGGAATAAGGTGAAGACGTGGTCTTCTGAGTTGAATCTCAGCCTCCCTAACCAGATGTACAGTTGTCACAACAACTGGAACTGGTCGAACAAATCTCTGTCCTCTCCAAGCTACTGGTTCTATCTCTCACTTCTCTTTACTTACAGTTTGTCTTCGTGAAGTCATTGCCTGCTTGCATTATCTGTTTGACTTCACTGTGTGACTACTTGTTCTGATTGGCCTTATACTATCTCCCATCCTGATCCTTACTTCCTAGCTGCTAATAGTCTTCCTGCTTTCACTTCATCGAATACTTGACTATGGCTTGCCTAGTGTAGTCTACCTTCCGCTGCATACGAATAGTGTCATTTCTATTGTTTATCTTCAAAACTCCCATGTTTTGAAGACTTCCAAAAAAATCGCCTATTCACCCCCCTCTAGTCGATAACCAACTCTTTCAATTGGTATCAGAGCAAGGTACTCGCTTGTTCTGTGTGATTCGGTTTAACCACCTGAAGTTTTAGCTATGTCGACTGCAGGGATAATCAAAGTCTCCGCTGCGTGCCCCATCTTTGATGGAACTGAATACCCCTACTGGAAGAATAAGATGCACATGCATCTTGAAGCCATTGATGTCGATCTGTGGTATGTCGTCAACAACGGCGTTCCCAACGGTGAAGGTGTCACCCTTGCTGATGTCAAGAAGTTCGTTCAACTGGACTCTACTGCCAAGAACATCATCTATGGTCATTTGACCAAAGGACAGTATGGCCGTGTGAGTGCTCTGGAAACATCGAAGCTAGTCTGGGACTGGCTCTCTAAGGTCAATGAAGGCGTCTCAACTCAGCAAGATCAAAGGATCAGTGTTCTCTGCAACCTCTTCAACCGCTTCAAGAGGCACGACAATGAGAACGTCTAGCTCACATTTGATCGCCTCACTGATATCACAAATGAGCTCCAAGCACTCGGCATCACTAAGATCACGAAGCATGAAATAGTCAAGACACTATTGAGATCACTTGACAGCTCATTTGACACCTTAGCCCTAATGAATCAACAACACCCTGACTTCGAGACTCTCGAACCATCTAACATACTTGAGAGGCTCAACACACATGAGTTTCAGTTATCTGAGAAACAATATATCTATGGGCCCAACTATGGCCGAACTCGTGCTTTGAAGGCAAAGGCTGTTTCCTCATCTGAAGAAGAATCTGACTGCAGTTCTGGTGATCCTGAAGACATTGACAAGGAGCTTGCTATGCTTGTGAAGAAGTTCTAGAAATTCACTAAGAAGAAAGGCTTCTGAAAGTCTTCACGATCCAGCTCAAGAAATGATGAAGCTTCCACCCATGACCACAAGAAGAGAACATGCCACAAGTGCAAGAAACCTGGTCACTACATCTTTGATTGTCCATAGTGGGACAATGAGAAGAAGAAGAAGAAGAAGAGCAAAGAATATCATTCTAATGACAAGAAGAAGAAATCCTCAAAGTCTTCTTCCAAGTCTTCTTCCAAGTCTTCTTCCAAGTCTTCATCACACAAGAAGAGCTCATCTGGCAAGGCTCGTGCTTTTGTTGGCAAGGAGATGGATTCAGAGGAGGAGTCTGCTTCTGAGGAGGCAGAGGTGGAGTATGAGGAGGAGTCCGACTCTGGTGTTGTGAGTCTGGCTCTAGCTACAGCCTACGTTGCCAAGTCCATCTTCAACACTGAAGACAATGGCTCAATCACCAACGCCGATGATAATGACAAGGACGACTCGGCTCCCACCTAATGCTTCATGGCACGTGGTGCCAAGGTAAAATCACGCAATGCCTACTTTCAAACATCAAGTGAAGATGACTCTGATTGTGAATCCAAACCTAGTTACAAAACACTTGCTAAAATTGCAACTGAACAACAGAAAGCTATGGAACATATTCAAAAACTGTTAGACAAAGCGATGACCTGTTGGACGCGGAAATGACCCGATCTCAGTCCTTAATAGAAGATATCAAAAATCTTCATGTTAAGTACGAAGAACTTGAAAGTCGTCATGAAACGCTCTCAACAACTCATGAAAAGCTTTCCTATGATTATCTTCAAAGGAAGCAAGATCTTGAGAAATTGAGAGCGATTCATGAAGATCTTCAAAAAGAGAATGAGTCACTTCGCGCTCAAGGATCAGTCCCGCTTAGGAAGGATTTGAACCACCATGTCTAAAATGCATTGAGCGTGATAACGCTGCCTCTGTTGCTGAATGTTCTACTACTGCTACTATTGCAATATCTTCAACTGCTGATGTGGTAATTAACCCCTCTGCTGAGGATACCACTACTATTGCTGATGAGAATGCTAGGTTGAAGACACTGCTTGAGACAGGATGTACAAAAGTCTCAAAGGGCATCAGACATTATGTGATGTCCTCAAAAAGCAGATTCTGAACCGAAACCGTAGGAAAGAGGGTGTTGGATTCGAGAGGAAAATGAATGTTGATGGGTCTTACTGGAAGCCTGACCAGTACCCCAAAACCACATGGGTTGCTGCAAAGGAACCTTCAGTAGATCCATCCACCTTATCTTGTTTCACTTGTGCTAACTCTATTATCATTGATGAATCCTTTGATGCAAACTATAAACTGTTTAAGAATCAGAATGGCGAAGTGTTTGCCAGGTATATTGGTACTAACTACAGGAATGGGCCACCTATGAAGAAGACATGGGTACCCAAAAGTTGTCTTGAGAATCTTGCTGTGAATGTCGTCATGACACCACCTGGGAAGAAGACAAAACCCCATGACAAAGGCTTCATATGGTCCAAAAGCTTCATACAGACCGAGGACTCATCTGAGTCACCCTAACGTCAATGTTTTGTAGGGAAATCATACTCAGACCCATGAATATGAGCGTGTTTCTTCAAACCGCTATGTTCATCGAACAAAGAACTTTTTTGCTTATTCTTATGAGTATTATTCACCTCCTGCAAGGCTATTTACTAGGTCTCCAAAGTCGAAGTTCTCAGATGCTGCACTTAGACTCATTGCTTCTAAGCCACCCCTGAAAATGTGGGTGGTTAAGAAAACTTAACTCTCTTTTGCAGGGAAAGGTCTCCAGCCGGAAATCAAAGGCATCCGATGCTAATGCTGGGGACCTTAAACATCTTGTGGGGCGCAAGATAAAATGCCCAAATGGTCTTACTATATATTTCGTTTCGGGATTCCTTGACACTCATCCTATCTACCCTAACCAAGATCTGAATTTCCATGTTCCACTTGTTCGTCAAATGTTTATGCTTCACAACTTGCTTGGTGAAGCCTATCCCCCAAACTGCACTGTAGGCTATGACACCTCGTACTTCAGAATGGATTATGGACAGTGGATGCACTAACCACATGATTGGCGATCGAAGTCTACTGATGGATTCAACGCTATGTCCATCAGACAAGAGTCACATCACATTTGCTGGCATTGGTAAAAGCAAGGTATTGGGTCTAGGTAGAGTTGCAATATCAAGGGATCAACACATGGATAAAGTGATGCTTGTTGAATCCCTTGGTTTCAACTTAATGTCTGTCTCAATTCTTTGTGACTTAAACATGATTGTGCTATTTGGAAAATACCGTTGCCTTGTTCTAATGGAATCGGACAAGTCTCTAGTCTTTGAAGGGTATCGGAAAGTTGATCTGTATATGGTAGATTTCTCACCAAGACCATAGATGGCCGTATGTCTTCTAGAAAAAGCTTCAGAATGCTGGTTTTGGCATCGAAGGCTAGGGCATGCTGGCATGAGGAACTTGCACACTCTTTAAAGTGCTAGTTATCGACTAGAGGGGGGGGGGGTGAATAGGCGATTTTTATGAAAGTCTTCAAAACGTGGAAGTTTCGAAGACAAACAATAGAAATGACCTAATTGATATACAGCGGAAGATAAACTACAACAAGCAAACCATAGTCAAGTATGCTATAATGTGAAAGTACAAAGACTAATAGCAGCTTAGTAGTAAGGATCAGGATGGAAGATAGTATGAAGCCAACCAACGATAGTAGTCAAGCAATGAAGTCAAAGAGGTATGACAAATAGGCAATGACTTCACGAAGACAAACTCTAAGTAAAGGGAGGGAGAGGATATAACCAGTCACTTGTTGAAGACACCGGATTTGTTGGACCAGTTCCAGCTGCTGTGACAACTGTATGTCTGGTTAGGGAGGCTGAGATTCAACTCAGAAGACCGCGTCTTCACCTTATCCCCCTTGAGCTAAGGACACACAGTCCTCGCCCAATCACTCTGGTAAGTCTTCAAGGTAGACTTCCGAACCTTCACAGACTTTGTTCACCGGCAATCCACAATGACTCTTGGATGCTCAGAACGCGACGCCTAACCGGCTGGAGGATTCACAGTCCTCAAGTGTAACAAGTCTTCAGGTCACACAGACAGAAAGACTTTAGTGATGCCTAACACTCTTTGGCTCTGGGTGTTTGGGATTTGTCCTCGCAAGGATTTCTCTCTCTCAAAGGCTTCGAGGTGGGTTGCTCTCAAACGACAAAAGCCGTGCACTAACTCTGAGCAGCCACCAATTTATGGTGTAGGGGGTGGGCTATTTATAACCATAAGGCAACCCGACCTGATATGTCCGAAATGACCCTGGGTCACTAAGGAACTGACATGTGTTCCAACGGTCAGATTTCAAACACACACGACAACTTTACTTGGGCTACACGCAAAGCTGACTCATCCAGCTCTGGATAAGATTTGCTCTCATTGTCTTTGCTCGAAGACATAGGATTTGGGTTGAGCATCACTTCAGTCATTCTGACTTTGTTCACTTGGACCCCACTTAACAGTACGGTGGTTCCTATGACTCAACAAAGAAGAAAAAGGAAACAGCGAAATGACACAGTCTTCGCGCTCCATAGTCTTCACTCAATGTCTTCTCATGTCATAGTCTTCAATATGAATAACTTCACATAGCACCATTGTCGTCAATGTCTTCATACATTTTTAGGGGTCATCTCCGGTAGGTAAACCGAATCAATGAGGAACACTACCTGCGTTATCCTGCAATTCTCACAAACGCATTAGTCCCTCAACCAAATTTGTCGTCAATACTCCAAAAGCAACTAGGGGTGGCACTAGATGCACTTATAATCTCTCCCTTTTTGGTGATTGATGACAAACTGGTTGAAGTTTTCAACGGCGATAAAGTATGTGAAATTGTAAAGGATAGGGTATTGTCTTCATAAGTGGCAAAGGCTCCCCCTGAAGATGTGCATATAAGTAATTTTCTTTTGGAATGCAAATGCACATGGCAGGTAGTACTTGTGGAGATCCTCTTCAACTTATGAAGATAATTCATCATGCATGAAATGATATAACTAAGAGAATGACATGCATAATGAAGAATGGACGTCTGCAGAATGATCTAAGTGCGGAAGTTATCATCGCACATGTGGAATTTATCATCGCATCACAGAAAAGCAAATAAGTAGCAGACGACCATCGAGTTTAAGTGTTACAACTCAAAGAACCAAATGTATCAAAAGCGAGAGTTGTAAACACTAGGCAGAATATAAAGCAACCACCCATATGAACCCGCTTGAAGACTATCAAACTCATATGCTTCTCCCCCTTTTGTCAGTAAGGACCAAAAAGGTTTGAAGACATAGAGCATCTACTCGTTCCCATGAGGAGTAGGTGAAGCAGCAGGGTTGTCGTTGTTGTTTGGCGGCGCAGACGAACTTGGTGCAGTGTTGATGCGTGCAGAAGTAGGGGGCGGTGAAGTAGCATCGGCTTCATCATTGATCACTTTGGCATTCATAGTTGCCGCGGAGGAAGAATAGTCAGAGTCTTCAAGGGATGGAGTTCGACGGAGGACAGCATTCCATGGAGGAGCGGAGTCAAACTTGAATCTTTTAGTGAAGCCATCGTCTTGAAGATCTACTTCAACACTGAGCAGTGTCAAACTCTTCCATGTTCGCCGACAGGTCTCGTGAGTGACAAAAGCATTCTTGGTGGCAAGATTTCGAATGCGATTGACGTCCACCAAGAGGCTTTGCATCTGTCGCTTGAGCCAAAAGTGATGCTTGTCTTGTTTCTGATGCAGTGCCACAAGAAGTTCTCGGTCATTTAGGACGCGAGAGCGCTTCTTAGGCCTTTGGGCAATTGTGCTCTCAGTAGCTTCAGTTTGCGCACGGTGAGGTAGACGAGTGTTCCCAGCCATTGGATAGACACGAGTTACTTCTTGGACTCCTTCCATGGGTTAGTGAAGCTTTGGTGATCAGCGTTTTGAAGACAAAGAGGCTTCTTGGCAGGCTCAGGGTATATGGCTTCAACTGACATATCAACCTCTGGTAGAAAGATTAGATGATTGCGAGCAGAGGGCTGATAGTTGATAGTAGAGTGTAGCTTGATGAGGCGCATGACCCATGGAGCATAGAATTTCAGGCCAAAAAGGTCAGATCCAGACGCAGCCAGTTGCTGGATGAAGAATTCTTGTGTATTGAAGCTGATGCCATTGAGGATGTAAAAGATCAATGTCTTCATGGCTCCTTCAAGTTTTGCAGCTGATGAATGCCCTTTGATAGGCCATAGAGTTCGCCTGATGATGTGATATATTGTGCGAAGCAGATACTCAAGGTCATCAACAAAGAACTCCTTTGGGTATTCAGTGTCAGGTGGCAGAGGCTTCATCATGCCCAACATCTGGCTCATGTTGGGCTCTGGCTTGTGGAAGATGCTCTCCAGTGCATTGCGTTGGAGTTGACAATCAGGTTCGAACAGCTCTTCGGGAGTGGGTAGGCCTGTAAGCTCAATGACGTCAAGAGCTTTGGCTTCATGGTGAACATTTCCTGTCATCCACTTGAGAACCCATGTCTTTGTATCCCTGTAGTAGCCGCAAATGTGGAGGGTAACATAGAATTGAAGCAAAAGTTCCTCATTCCAATGTTCTTTGTCTGTCACAAAGCTGAGCAGACCTGCATCACGAAAGCAGTCAAGTTCTTCTTCTAAGCATGGCAGTCCAGCAATGGCTTCAGTGTCGAGGCGCATATGAGGGAAAATGCACCCTTGATCATACAGAATGCAGGAGTAATAGCTTTGCTGCTGATAGCTCCAGAAACGATCAGATGATATTCTTGGCTTTGAGTAGGGGGTTCTTTGCTCTGTTAAAGAAGGTGTTGTGGCTTTTGAAGCCATTTGCATTGAAGGACCCTGTAGAGGTGGCAGTACCTGGGAACCTTGGCAGTCTTGGCTTTCGTTTCTGGACCAGAGGCCTATGCTCAACATGATAATCAAACTGAGGACCAAAGGCATTAGGCGGAGGGACCAGAACGGGCCATTTGACAGTGATCAGCTGACCATGGCTGTATGCTTGCTCAATTGTATGGGGCCTTGGTGGCGGAACAGGAGCAGTGGCAACAACAAAGGCGTCAGGCTGCACAATAGATGCTTCAGGAGCAGTTGCATCATTGGCTTCTGGCACATTGGTTGGTGCAAGCTCCACATTTGCTTCAGCCAGGACTACGTCATTGGCTTCATTTGTGTTGGTGGTGGCAGCCTCAAGATTTTCAACCTCCACTTGATGAGCTGGAGGGTCAGGCACTGACACGTTCACTTCTGGAATAACTTCTTCAGTAATGGGGGGAGTAGGGACACGATCTTCTTGTTTGTCATCGGATGATGCAGCCGGATTGTCTTCAGCAGCTTTGGCTTCAGACACGGAGACATTCACAGTTGGAGTGGCTTCTGGAAACACTTGACGTGCAACAGATTGGTGGTGCACTTCTCCTTCTAGAACGCTCGAAAGAGGGACTTGAGGCCTTGGTCCTTTGCGAAGCCTGCATAATGCTGGCGACGCCTTTGGAGATGGAGTTGGCTGGGCCTCAAAGTAATCTTCTTATTCTTGCACAGGTGGTGTGACTTGTTGTTGTTGGGGATCAGCCCATGATGCATCCTGAGCAATTGGCGTCAGAGGACGACAATGCTGATGAGTTCGCTGTTCGTGAGAACAGGCGATGATACCAAGTTGTGTTCGATCTGAGGAAGAACTTCATCATCTTCAACATTGTCATTGTGACCAACGTCTTCAGCAGCGGTGGGATCAACTGCTGGAATGTCTTCAGCTTCATGAGCCTCTGTGGAAGCAGGCTCATGAACTATCATTCGTTGTTCTTGGTGTTCAGATGCAGGGCGAACCATTGAGATAGGTTCAACAACTAAGGGCTCTGTGGGAGCAGCCTGATTCTTCTTGGTTTTGCGCTTCTTCTTGGAGGGAGCAACATCAGAGGCTTCAGTATTTTTCCTTTTTCTGGCTTCAGCCTCGGCAGTCCTCGTCTTCTTCAGTTCTGAAGCGGTTGACCTGACCTTTGGCTTCGAGCTAGTCATGCTGCTTGGGAAGACTATGCGAGGTTCTTCCTGCCTTGAAGGTGCAGATTGGTCAGTTGATAGCTTCTTCTTCTTTGCAGCCATTCTGGGGTCAATGCCAGGACGACCAAGAGCCTTGCGCTTCTCAGCCTCATTGTAGGCTAGCACACACTTGTCAGCTAGACTCTTCATGCGCTCACGAGAGCCTTTAGCTTCTTCGCGCTTCTTGAGAAAGGCTTCTTTGAGCTCGTGCAGCATGATCTTGAAGTTTTTGACATCTTGCACGCTGAGCTTTGCCACATGCTTCGTGAACTGAGCTTTCTCATAGTCGATCTTGTGCTTCAGTTCAACGATGCGCTGAGCAAGAGCTAGCTTAGAAGCAATGGCGCCATTGAAGGAGACGCCGAGGCCAATGGGAAGTTGCAGATCTTCAAAGCTGAGATTTGGGGTGTCAAACCACTCATCAATGAAGTTATGGATGATTGCCACATCGAAGAGAGGCAAATCATTGAAGATCTCTACTTCTTCCTTGCTCTTAATCAGTTGCTCAAGAGCATCATCTGCAAGATCTTCATCATTGGACAGATCAATGTGCTCTTCTCGCAGAATGGCAGCAGGAGTCAATGTTGATCAGTATTTTTGATGATTTGCTTTTTCTTCTCCGTCTTCTTGGAGATACGTGATAGATCTTCAGACTGCACACTGTCTTCGGGAGGTGAAGTGGCCAGTGGCTTCGCACGTGAAGCTTTTGGAGGAGCAGCTGATCTTGAAGCCTTAGCCTTCTTTGGCTTCTTCAGCTTTGGAGTAGGAGATGGGGCTTCATCAGTGTCAGTATCATCATCAAAATGATCCACTTGGGCACCTTGGACCGAGATGTGAGTGATGAGGCCATCAAGGTTGTAGAAAGGACCGATGACATTGGGTTCTGCATCACGTGAGCCGTCAACACGGGGAGCAGAGGGACCAGGGTTGAAGTCTAATCCCAATGACTTGTTGTTTTCCTTGGCCGATGCCTTTGCGTGCTGGAAGTTGCGCTTGAAGAGATTATCGTCACGACACTAGAGCAATGACGATGGGTCGGCATTTTCAGGATGAGGTCCACGGACCATACAAGGATAGAAACCCTGTGCAATAGCTTCAGCTCTGTTCTTGGGTGGAAGGCCTCGATAGAGAATATCACCCCAAGGACTTTTGATAGCATTCTTTTCAGCGTATTCCTGGGTCACGAACTTGTATTTGAACCATTGTTCAGCCCAATATCATCGAATCCATTGGATTTGTGTCTTGCGCTGATTATAATCCTCTTCAGGATCTGTCTTGTAAAGCTCTGCGAGGTCATCAGGCAAATCTCTTGATGTTCCCCCACGACATTGTCTGCCACCCTTCCTTACTGATTTCTCTGCAGCCATGAACTTCAAACTGAATGGCTTCAACACGTTCAAAGGCTTCAAAGGCTTTCGCTTGCTGGACAAACAGGAACTGGCTTCGGGAGAGTTAATGTGATGCTGTAAGAATTCTGCAAACGAATGCAGACTATAAGAACCAAGGGATTCTCCCACGGACATGTACCTGTGACAGCATTAGAGATGCGAGGGAAGGGGAAGAGGTCATATGCATTCTTAGAAGATTTTGAAGATAAATCAGTTTGAAGACATTGACCTCATGACGCGAAGACATTCACTTATATGTTGAGAGTTGGTTCCAGATTTGTACGAATCCGTGAATAAGTACAAGTGAGGAATCTAACTAGATATGAAGCTTAAGTGAATACTAGGCAGTATGAGATGCAGACAGAATAGATCTAACATTGTATAAGCAGAAAACAATTTTGGTAAATAGGATGAATCTTTGAGGATCAAAAAGATGGTAAAAATAGAGTTGTATTTACCACACGAAGAACTACTAGATGGGATGAATAGGAGACCGAGCAGTTCAATCCACCGTGCCCTAACTTGGCGACGGAGGACACCTACGGCGGCGGCGGAGAGGACGATGTCCGCGGCCGGCGTGAGGACGGCGTCGGAGAAAATGCGGCAGCTAAGCGCTTCGTCACCGGCGTCGTCGAGAGCTAGCGGTGGCGCTAGGGTTTTGACGAGGTGGAGAGGTGGAAGAAGGTTTTCTTTACCGGAGGGGATATGTATTTATAAGGAAGTGTGCGGCACAGCGCAATTACGCAGGTGCCCCTGGCGGTTCACATATGAGAGGCACGTGGCAAGCATGCAACATACTCAGAATTGTCCCACGTTCCCACGCCCGCCAGGTTTGTCGGATGGTTGTTCCGGCTTCTCCGGATTTCAAACAATAAGGATGAATCATTTAAAACAGACTTAATGTTTGTCTCTGTGTCTTCTGCTGACAAGGACGCAGAGAAGACATTCGACAGTTTCAATAAAATGCATATGATTTGGACAGATAGAGTTTGAGATAGAAAGCATAGAGAGATTAGGGTCCAATCACATTCACTTAGTTCAAGAGATTCAACTAGGAAGACATAGCTATAAGTGAATGCTGTAGAGGACGGAACACTAGTATATATTTCAGAAAGCAATCAAATCAACATAGTGAAGAAAATCATGAAGATAAGTTGAAATTGAAGACAAACCAAATGCAAAGACATTGCAAAAATAACGCCATGAGTGAAACACTTCAAATCAAAAAATTTGGTGGTGGCGTTACCCACCATATAGGAAGTATTAGACCCAGACACGGCACACAATTATCGTGGCGCTCCGAAGTCAAATTCCACGTTAATGTATTCACACTCAGAATGTAAGTCTTCATTGATTGAAGATATACTTTACTTCGTGTGTTGCACATCTAAGTCATCAACATGCATAAGTGTTAGGATGTGTGCCTGATCACATGGCATTTGAGGATTCCAAGATATTTAGCTCACACCGTAACTTGCAAAACCTTTTCTCATCCAAGTGCTTTGTGAAGATATCTGCCAGTTGCTCTTCAGTGTTGACGTGAATGATGTCAATATCTTTCTTCATGACATGATCTCTGAGAAAGTGATGACAAATTTCAATGTGCTTTGTCTTCGAGTGCTGGACTGGATTGTTGGCAATCTTGATGGCGCTTTCATTGTCGCAGAAGAGAGGTACTTGTTTCAGATTGATGCCATAGTCCTTGAGAGTTTGCTTCATCCATAGAAGCTGAGCGCAGCAAGATCCAGCAGCAATGTATTCAGATTCAGCAGTTGAGAGTGATACATAGTTCTGCTTCTTTGAAGACCAACAGACAAGTGATCGTCCCAGAAAGTGACATGTGCCTGATGTAGACTTGCGATCCACCTTGTCACCAGCATAATCAGCATCCGAGAATCCAACCAGATCAAGTTTTGAGCCCTTTGGATACCATAATCCGAGTGTTGGGGTGTAAGCCAAATATCGAAGAATTCGCTTCACAGCTAAGTGATGCGATTCCTTTGGTGCCGCTTGGAATCGAGCACACATGCAAACACTAAGCATAATATCTGGCCTAGATGCACATAGATAAAGTAAGGAACCAATCATGGAGTGGTATACCTTTTGATCAAATTCTTTACCATTGTCGTCGGGACCCAGACGGTGTTTGGCTAGCATTGGCGTCGTGTAACCTTTGCAATCTTCCATTCCAAACTTCTTCAGACAATCTTTGAGGTATTTTTCTTGAGATATGAAGATGCCATTCCTTTGCTGACGAATTTGAAGACCAAGGAAGAACTTCAACTCACCCATCATGGACATCTGATATTGCTCTTGCATCATGTATCCAAACTCATCACTATACTTCTGGTTGGTGCAGCCGAAGATAATGTCATCCACATGTATTTGGCACACAAACAGTTCACCATCATATGTCTTCGTGAAGAGTGTGGGATTGAGGGATCCAGGTTTGAAGCCTTTGCTCTTCAGGAAGTCTTTGATCGTATCATACCAAGCGCGAGGAGCTTGTTTGAGGCCATACAATGCTTTGTTTAGCTTGTACACCATATCAGGATGTTTTGGATCTTCAAAGCCAGGTGGTTGAGCGATGTATACTTCTTCTTCAATCTTGCCGTTGAGAAATGCACTCTTCACATCCATTTGATATAGCAAGATGTTGTGGTGGTTAGCATAGGCTAGCAGTATGCGAATAGCTTCAAGCCTAGCCACAGGAGCAAATGTTTCACGAAGTTAATTCCTTCAACTTGAGTATATCCTTGAGCCACAAGACGTGCTTTGTTTCTGACGACTTGACCATGCTCATCTTGCTTGTTTCGATATATCCATTTTGTGCCAATAATGTTATGCTTGCGAGGGTCAGGACGCTTGACAAGTTCCCAAACATTGTTCAGTTTGAACTGTTGAAGTTCTTCTTGCATAGCTTGTATCCATTCAGGTTCCATAAAGGCTTCAGCAACTTTCTTGGGTTCTGATATTGACACAAAAGAAAAGTGCCCATAGAAATTTGCTAACTGTGTTGCTCTTGAGCGAGTAAGTGGACCAGGTGCATTGATGTTATCAATTATCTTCTCAATTTGTACTTCATTTGCAACTCAAGGATGAACTGGACGAAGACCTTGCTCTTGCTGATCATTGTCATCATTGGGAGGATTGTCTTCAGTCTGAGCATTGTCTTTAGGTTGGTTAGGTGCAGAAATGATAAGTTCCTCTTCAGGCTGTGCTTCAGAAGGCATGATTTCACCAGTTCCCATCAGCTTGATAGATTCGCTGGGCGGAGCTTCGTCTAGTGTACTTGGCAGGAGCTCTCTTTGTGAACCATTTGTTTCATCAAATCGCATGTCCACAGTTTCGACGATTTTGTAGAGATAGAGGTTGAAGACTCTGTAAGAGTGCAAGTCCTTTCCGTAACCGAGCATGAAGCCTTCGTGAGCTTTAGGTGCAAATTTTGACTTGTGATGGGGATCCTTGATCCAGCACCTAGCTCCAAATACTCTGAAGTAGCTTACATTTGGCTTCTTGCCAGTAAGGAGCTCATAGGATGTTTTGTTCAGAAGCTTATGGATGTAAACACGGTTGATGACGTGACATGCTGTATCAATAGCTTCAGGCCAGAACTTTCTTGGTGCCTTGTACTCGTCGAGCATTGCTCGAGCCATCTCAATGAGGGTTCTGTTCTTGCGCTCTACAATGCCATTTTGCTGAGGTGTGTATGGAGCAGAGAACTCATGAGTGATTCCCATTGTATCGAGATAAAGATCAAGTCCGGTGTTCTTGAACTCAGTGCCGTTGTCACTTCTGATATGCTTGATCTTGACGCCATAATTGTTCATGGCTCGATTGGCGAAGCGTCTGAAGACATCTTGCACTTCAGTCTTGTAGAGAATTATGTGCACCCATGTATATCTTGAGTAGTCATCAACAATGACGAAGCCATAGAGACAAGCAGTTTGTTGTGAGGGTAGAGTAGTGAGTAGGGCCAAATAAGTCCACGTGTAATAGCTCGAAGGGTTGAGATGTCGTCATGATTGTATTCGAGGGATGCTTGGCCCTAGTCATCTTTCCAGCTTCGCAGGCACCACACAAATGATCCTTCTTGAACTTGACACCCTGGATGCCTATGACATGCTTCTTCTTGGCGAGTGTGTGCAAGTTCCTCATGCCAGCATGCCCCAGCCTCCAATGCCAGAGCCAGCATTCTGAAGCTTTTGCAAGAAGACATACGGCAAGCTGTGGACCTGCTGAGAAATCTACCATGTATAGATCATCTTTCCGATACCCTTCAAAGACTAGAGACTTGTCAGATTCCATTAGTACAAGGCAACAATATTTTCAGAATAGCACAATCATGTTCAAGTCACAAAGCATCGAGACAGACATTAAGTTGAAACCAAGGGATTCAACAAGCATCACTTTATCCATGTGTTGATCCTTTGAGATTGCAATACCCAATACCTTGCTTTTACCAGTGTCAGCAAATGTGATATGACTTGTCTGATGGACGTAAGGTTGAGTCCATGAGAAGACTTCGATCACCAGTCATATGATTAGTGCATCCGCTGTCCATAATCCATTCTAAAGCATGAGGTGTCATACCCTACAGTACAGTTAGGAGGATAGGCTTCACAAAGAGAGTTGTAAAGCATAAGCATTTGACGCACACGAGGATTATCATAGCTTAGATCAAGGTTAGGACTCATAGTATGACTGGTAATCGATTCAGATGTGAAATACATTGTAAGACCATTTTATCATGCGTCCCTTAATGTGTTTTAGGTCCCCAGCAATAGCATCGGACGCCTTTGATTACAGGCTGGAGACCTTTCCCTGCAAAAGAAAGTTAATTCTTCTTCACCACCCACATCTTCAGGGGTGGCTTAGAAGCAATGAGTCTAAGTGCAGCATCTGAGAACTTCGGCTTTGGAGCCCTAGCAAATAGCCTTGCAGGAGATGAATGATACTCATATGAATAAGCAGAAAAGTTCTTAGTTCTATGAACATAGCGGTTTGAAGACACACGCTCATATTCATAAGTTTTAGTATGGTTTCCCTGCAAAACATTGACGTTAGGGTGACTCAGGTGAGTCCTGTATCTGTATGAAGCCTTTGGGCCATATGAAGCCATAGGTCTGGGGTTTGTCTTCTTCCTTGGTGGTGTCATGATGACATTCACAGGAAGATTCTCAATACACTACTTAGGTACCCAGATCTTCTTCATAGGTGGTCCATTCCTGCAGTTAGTACCAATATACCTGGCAAACACTTCACCATTCTGATTCTTGAACAACTTATAGTTTGCATCAAGGGATTCATCAATGATAATAGGATTAGCACAGGTAAAGCCAGATAAGGTGGATGGATCCACTGACGGTCCCTTTGCAGCAACCCATGTGGTTTTGGGATACTGCTCAGGCTTCCAGTACGACCCATCAACATTCATTTTCCTCTCGAACCCAACACCCTCTTTCCCAGGGTTTCGGTTCAGAATCTACTTTTTGAGGACATCACAAAGTGTCTGATGTCCTTTCAGACTTTTATACATCCCTGTTTCAAGCAATGTCTTCAACCTAGCATTTTCATCAGCAATAGTAGTGGTATCCTCTACAGAGGGGTTAGTAACCACATCAGTAGTTGAAGACAATGCAACAGTAGCAGCAGTGGAACATTCAGCAATAGAGGTAGCATTATCACGCTCAATGCATTTTAGACATGGTGGTTCAAATCCATCCTGAGCAGGACTAATCTGTTGAGCGCGAAGTGACTCATTCTCCTTTTGAGGATCTTCATGAGCCACTCTCAATTTCTCAGGCTCTTGCTTCCTTTAAAGATAATCATAGGAGAGCTTTTCATAAGTGGTTGAGAGCGTTTCATGACGACTTTCAAGTTCTTGGTACTTAGCATGAAGATTTTTTATGTCTTCTACTAAGGACTGTGAACGTGTCATTTCCGCGTCCAACAGGTCATCGCTTTTGTCTAACAGTTTTTGAGTGTGTTCCATAGCTTTTTGTTGTTCAGTTGCAATTTTAGCAAGTGTTTTGTAGCTGGGTTTGGATTCACAATCAGAGTCATCTTCACTTGATGTTTGAAAGTAAGCATCACGTGATTTTACCTTGGCACCACGTGCCATGAAGCAGTAGGAGGGAGCAGGGTCGTCCTTGTCATCAGCTTCAGCGTTAGTGTGGAAGTCATTGCCTTCAATGTTGAAGATGGACTTGGCAACATAGGCTGTGGCTAGAGCTAGACTTGCAACGCCAGGGTCAGACTCCTCTTCAGACTCCACCTCCGCCTCCTTAGAAGCAGACTCCTCCTCTGAATCCATCTCCTTGCCAACAAAAGCACGAGCCTTGCCAGATGAGCTCTTCTTATGAGATGAAGACTTTGAAGATGACTTGGAAGAAGACTTTGAAGATTTCTTCTTCTTCTTGTCATCAGAATCATATTCCTTGCTCTTCTTCTTCTTCTTCTTCTTCTCATTGTCCCACTGTGGACACTCAGAGATATAGTGTCCAGGTTTCTTGCACTTGTGACATGTTCTCTTCTTGTAGTCATGAGTGGAAGCTTCATCATTTCTTGAGCTAGATCGTGAAGACTTTCTGAAGCCCTTCTTCTTAGTGAACTTCTGGAATTTCTTCACAAGCATAGCAAGTTCCTTTCCAATGTCTTCGGGATCATCAGAATTGCAGTCAGATTCTTCTTCAGATGAGGAAACAACTTTTGCCTTCAAAGCGCGAGTTCGGCCATAGTTGGGACCATAGATATCTCTTTTCTCAGAAAGCTGGAACTCATGTGTGTTGAGCCTCTCAAGTATATCAGACGGATCAAGTGTCTTGAAGTCAGGGCGTTCTTGTATCATGAGGGCAAGGGTGTCTAAGGAGCTGTCAAGTGATCTCAGTGGTGTCTTGACGATTTCATGCTTGGTAATTGTAATGCCCCGGATTCGATGCACCAGGTGTCTGCCAGTTATTCGCCGCCATTGCCATGTCATTTGCTTGCATGTTGCATTTTTGTCATGCCATCATCTACATTTCATCTGCATGTTTTTCAAACTTGCATCCGTTCGGGTTCCCCGGTTCTATCCGTTGTCCGTTCTGAGTCCAACCACACTCGCACGCGCCCGCGGCACCTCCAAAATATTATTTTATAAGTGGAATAAAAATGTTCTCGGAATGGGTTGAAACTTGGCGTGCGGTCTTATTATAGTGTAGACAGAGCGCCTGTCAAGTTTCGTCGCATTCGGAGCTTGTTTGTTAGCCCAACCATTATTCATATAGCCGCAATATAGCCGGTCTAACATCGGACGTTTTCGGTCTCCAGAAACTGTTGCCGGGCTGCCGTCCTCCCTCTCTTCTCAGCTCACAACCATCTACACAACTCAGCTGCAGCCCACCTAGACCTGCCTAACCCCCCTCGCGATCGGATCCGTCGGATCGCGATCGGAGGTTCCGAAACCCCCTCCTAACCCCCTCAAACCCTAGCCCCTACTATATATGGACCCCCTAGTCCAGTTTGGGCATCCCCTAGCCTCCACCTACCCCCTAGCCCTTCCCCTACCCGCAGCCGCCACCCTTCCTCGAAATCCGTGCAGATCCTGCACGCCGCCGCCACTTGTCGCCGGCCCAGAGGCCGCGCCGCCACCTGAGGCGTCGCCCCGGCCAACCGGGCGCCTCCACGTCGCCTCCCCCGCCTCCCGCACCCACTCACACGCCTCTACCTGGCCTCCCGCGCCTCCCCTTCGCCGCAAGCCCGCCAGGACCCAGATCGGGCCCTGGGAAGCCCGCTCGAGCACATCTGGGCCCGAGCGCTCCTCCGTTGCCCAGCCCCGAGCGCCTCCCGCTCCGGAGCCCCACTGCCCGACCTCAACCCCGCTGCCGGGACCCGCCATGTCGCCAACGTCGACCCTCCGCGGTCTGCCTCCTCCTCGTCGTGCCTCGGCCCGCCGGATCTCCGCCGCCGTCGCCCCGCACCATGTCGCCCGCTCTCCGCCTCCCGTCGCCGGACTTCCCCGACCCCGCGCTCCGCCCCGCCGCCATGGGAGCTGAGCTCCACTGCGCGTGGCCGCGCTTCCCCATCGCCGCCCGGCCCCGTCATCGCCGGATCCGGCCGGGGACGAGCTTCCCTCGCCCAAATCCGCCGTCTCTGACGTCCCCTGCCGCCTCTGGATCGAGCTCGAGCTCGAGGACGACGCCGTGGGCCCGCTCATCAGCCTCCCACGCCGGACGTGTCCGGTTGGGCCATGTCCGCCCAATTTTCTGCCCGAGGTTGACCTCCAAATTTTTCATAAGTCCCGAGATTGTTGCATATTTTCATGCCATGTTCAACGCGTCATAACTCTGTGCATACTGCTCCATTTTGTGCGTGTAATATGTCAAATTGTCCGTCTCGACGATTACTTCATTTCATTCCATTGCATCATTTTCATTTGAGCTCATATTGTTGCCCTAAATGCTGTTGGAAGAGTGCTATGTGATGTTAATCTGCTGAAACTGTTATAACTTGCTCATTTGTCATTTTTGCCATGTTCGATGTGTGCATCCTATGAACATGAGCTCCACATGTGTTTTGATTTATGCTATGCCATCTTTACAGGGGTGCTATCCATGTATTTTTGTGAGTCTTGGACTGAGTGCATCAAGCTTGTTAAGTAGGGTACTTACTGTTGCGGTTTTCCTGACTGATTCTGTTATATTTTGTTGCTATGTAAACCTGCTGCTACAAGTCATTCCATGCATAATCTGGAGATGTTCACTAAGGATGTTTTGTTCTACATGTCATGCTCTATCCATTCATGCCCCTGGTTGCATTTATATCCTAATGTAACTTGTTGTAATCTTACTCCAAAGTTGCTAAATAATGTTGCTGTCAGCCTGATTAACATTAAGTTCAATGTTTCCATGATTGTTGTTAGTGATCCAAGCATGCTATGAACTTGATCTTGCCATGCCTAGCTTCATAAACATGTATTCTTACTGTTGGTTGCCTTGCCATGCCATGTATTGCTCTGTGGTGAGTGGTTCAAGCTCACCAACATGCCTACGTATTGTTGTTCCTGCCATGTATGAATCTGTCATATAACTTGCCATGTTTACATGGATGCCATCCTATTTTCTGTGCCTTTTTGGCTCATGGTCATTAAGGGACTTTTGTTCTATGCAATTAGTAGATTCATGCCATGCCTTTGTTTGCCATGATAAGTTCCTGTAACATGTTGTTTGATAGTTCTAAACATTGCAACCTGATGTTATTTCT
Organism: Triticum timopheevii; assembly: GCA_963921465.1. NCBI lineage: Eukaryota > Viridiplantae > Streptophyta > Magnoliopsida > Poales > Poaceae > Triticum > Triticum timopheevii. Next base: position 532,993,147 of record OY997264.1, read on the forward strand.
GCCAAGCCTGAAACTGTTATTATTTGCAATCTTTCCATGTCTTTTTGAGCATGATTTATTGATTTCTGGAGATAGTTCAGTGTTCATGTTTTGTCATGCTTTAAATGTAATTCATGCCCATGGCTTTTGTTCTTACGTTGAGATGCTGTAGCATGTTGTTTTGATGCTTGCAATATGCCTAGTTGCTGTTTTGGACAGATTGTTGTTATGACTTGTATAGTGTATGTGTTGAACCGTTGCTCCGTTTTGAGTGTGCTCTATATGAAACTTGCTTGATTTTGCATGTTGTTTCATATTACCATGTTGCATCCTTGTTTTGAGGTGTTTGCTTGATGTTTGGGTGCATTTTGCATCAATGCCATGTTTAACTTGTTTTGCTCATATCTTCTAGGCCGTAGCTCCGAATCTACTGAACTTTATATGTAACTTGACTAGAATTTTGTGTAGATCCTCTTGGTGCTCTTTAACTTTCTGTTTAACAACTTCAACTTAATGTTTGTTCAGTTCTGGACCAATTTCGAAATTAGCATATGAGGACTTACAGGAATTGTTATATGTTGTTTCCGGCCTCATTTAAACTTGCCTTGATGTGTTGTTCTTGTTTGCATCATCTCTTGTCATGAGTAGCTTCATGTAGCCTTTTCATGCATCATGCTTGTTGTGCATCATCTCTTGTTCATGTGTGGTGTGTTCACTATGTTGTGTGCTTCTTCTCGATAGTTCCCGTTTCGTTGCGATCGTGAGGATTCGTTCGTCTACGCTTGGTTCGTCTTCGTGGCTTCGTCTTCTTCATGGACTCGTTCTTCTTCCTTGCGGGATTTCAGGCAAGATGACTGCTACCCTGGATCTCACTACTATCATTTCTATGCTAGTTGCTTCGTTCTATCGCTATGCCGCGCTACCTATCATTTGCTCTTCAAGCCTCCCATATTGCCATGAACCTCTAACCTTTGACACCCTTCCTAGCAAATCGTTGTTTGGCTATGTTACCGCATTCCTCAGCCCCTCTTATAGCATTGTTAGTTGCAGGTGAAGTTGAAGATTGCTCCATGATGGACAGGGTTATGTTGGGATATCACAATATCTCTTATATTATTAATGCATCTATATATTTGGTAAAGGGTGGAAGGCTCGGCCTTATGCCTGGTGTTTTGTTCCACTCTTGCCGCCCTAGTTTCCGTCATACCGGTGTTATGTTCCCGGATTTTGCGTTCCTTACGCGGTCGGGTGATTTATGGGACCCCTCTGACAGTTCGCTTTGAATAAAACCCCTCCAGCAAGGCCCAACCTTGGTTTTACCATTTGCCTCACCACCACCTACCTTTCCCTTGGGAGTAATTAACCCAAGGGTCATCTTTATTTTAGTCCCCCCCGAGCCAATGCTTATCTAAGTGTTAGTCCGAACTAGAGTCCTTTGCAGTGCCCCCTCAGGGAAACTTGAGGTCTGGTTTTAGTTGTACGGAGTGCTCATCCGGTGTTGCCCTGAGAACGAGATATGTGCAGCTCCTATCGGGATGTCGGCGCATCGAGCGGTCTTGCTGGTCTTGTTTTACCATTGTTGAAATGTCTTGTAAACCGGGATTCCGAGATTGATCGGGTCTTCCTGGGAGAAGGTATATCCTTCGTTGATCGCGAGAGCTTATCATGGGCTAAGTTGGGACACCCCTGCAGGGTATAAACTTTCGAGAGCCGTGCCCGCGGTTATGTGGCAGATGGGAATTTGTTAATGTCCGGTTGTAGATAACTTGACACCAGATCCAAATTAAAACACATCAACCGCGTGTGTAGCCGTGATGGTCTCTTCTTGGCGGAGTCCGGGAAGTGAACACGGTTTCTGGGTTATGTTTGACGTAAGTAGGTGTTCAGGAACACCTGTTGATCATTGCTAGCTTCACGATCGTTCCGCTTGCTCTCTTCTCGCTCCTCTTTGCGTATGTTAGCCACCATATATGCTTAGTTGCTGCTGCAACCTCACCACTTTACCCCTTCCTTACCCATTAAGCTTTGCTAGTCTTGATACCCATGGTAATGGGATTGCTGAGTCCTCGTGGCTCACAGATTACTACAACAACAGTTGCAGGTACAGGTTATGCGATGATCATGACGCGAGAGCGATGTTTGCTTGTTTTGGAGTTCTTCTTCTGCTTCTTCTTCGATCAGGGGATAGGTTCCAGGTCGGTAGCCTGGGCTAGCAGGGTGGATGTCGTTTGAGTTTCTGTTTGTGTTTCATCCGTAGTCGGATGATGCTCTTATGTATGATGTTGTATTCATGTGGCATTGTATGCCTTGTGTATGTATCCCCATCTATTATGTAATGTTGATGTAATGATATCCACCTTGCAAAAGCGTTTCAATATGCGGGTCTATCCTTGGTGGGACCTTCGAGTTCCTTTTGGATAGGGTCGCATATTGGGCGTGACAAGTTGGTATCAGAGCCTCGACCGACCCTAGGAGCCCCCTTGTTTGATCGTGTAGTTTGGCCGTTGTTGAGTCTAGAAGAAAACTATTTTCGGAGTCTAGTTATATCGGAGAGTAGGAATTCTGTTTACTCCTCAGCCCCTTCGTCGCTCTGGTAAGGAATCTTGATGTAGGTGTTTTGAACTACTTCTCTTCTCCTTCAAATTTTTCTTTAGGATCACGTGGTTAGTTTTCGTTCGTTGTCCATCCTCTTTTATCCGGCGCATTTCTCGTCAAGTTGACTCGAGCCTCTTCTTCTTCGCCAAGTTCAATCCTCAATTGTTTTCTTTTTCCCACCTGCCCACCCCTTTTTCTTCTCGGAACCGGAGTCCGTAATCGAGTACCCATCCTACTCGTGCGAAGTCTTTGCTTTCTTTCCTCAATGATTTCAACCGGTGTTTTCTCTTCAAGATATTCGTCGGTCCCCCCTTCCATGTTTCCTTTGTTTTCCCGCCCTCCCACCCTCTTCTTCCCGGAGCCTGAGTCTGTTTCGAGCATCAATTTCATCCGTGCGGAGCCTCTTCAGTCTTTCGTCATTTGTTTCAACCGGTGATTTCTTGTCTAGTTCATCATTCTTCGTCTCCTTTTCTTTTTCGGTGGACTCAATTCAAGTTTCTCGATGTTTATTGTATTCTTTCCTTGGATAAAGTGTTTTCCCTGCTCGTTCGCCTCTCGCCAGTTTATCCTTCCGGAGTGTTCAAGATATCTCAGGAGATTTGTCTGTGTTTGAATTAATTCGAGGTTGTCACCTCATTCAAATATTTCAATTGTTCCGGTGCATCATCTATCTGTTCAACATCCCTTTCCAATGGTGTTTTCTTTTAATGGGCCCTAACCCACAGTTCTTTTCCCAGGATCTTACCTGACTCTTCTAATTCCCCGGAGTTTTTCTCAATTCTTTTCAAGTGTGATGTAAGAATGGATCACATCAGTCACATGCCTTCTCCAAGATCTCTTTCAAATTCTTTTAATTGTTGGCTCAACCTTTTCAGTTTTCATTCTCTCGAAGTATCTCAGAAGACCGAAGAAGAGTTTTCCCCTAAATTCTGCCCGTTCTCTCGAAGATTCGCGGTTCTAGCTTCATGTTATCCTCGCAAAATATTCCAGTTGTCAGATATTCTTTTCATCCATCCGGAGTATTTCAGGAGTTGTGTTCCCGTTTCTTTTTACCGGAGGCCATCATTCCAGTTATCGTTCTCTATTTATCTCGATGCTTTGTTCAAGTGTTCTTTAATCAGCTCGAGTTCTTCCTGTTCTTTGGCATCTAAATCCCCTCAAGCATATTGGTTCTTCTAATTCTTCCCGGTGATTCAGTCTCTTTCATCAGTCTTTTTCGAATTCTTACGGTGGTTCGTTCAAGATTATTTTCCTTCATTATCATATTAATTCATTCGTTCTTTTCAATCCTACCGGTGGTTCATCAAGACCTTCTCAAGTTTGCGATATGTCACTTCTCAATCCCTTTTCAAGAAGAATAAGTAGCATGCAAAATCCATTGCTTGTCATCAATTAAATTTGAAGAAGGATAAGCATACAATAAATCTTATTCTTATTTAATCCAAGTGAGTAATCCCATCCTTCGGAGTTTGTTCTTGATGAATAAATTCTAGTTTCAAGTGTTTTCATCTTTACTTTTCCGGAGTTCAAATTTCCTCGACCATCTCGTCGGAACCTCCATCTAAATCACTGCAAGGCTCATCTTATTCTTTCATCCTTCATTTCTATCTTATCATCCTTTTGTCACTGGAGTTCTTCATGGTGGATCGTCATGATTTAACTCATTCTTCAAAGAGTTCATCAAGATTCTAATCGAAGGAGCTCAAGTATCCTTCTTCTTGCTTTTCGAGGTGCTATTAATTCTCCGTATTCTTTTGTAGTCGAGTTTTGCATTTCTTCATTCTTCTTAGCTATTCAATCTTTTTCGTTTATGGTTGGTTGTCACCTCACAATTTTGAGATGTTTTTCTTAAGTCCACGACAAGCTTATTCTTTTCGTTGTTGATTTTCTCAACAACTCCGTTCAATCCTTTCTTCTAAAGATGCTTTCAATTTCATTCGTGGCACAAGTTGTCATATTCTTATCCGTTCTTTTCATTCAACTCTTTCAATTCTTTCCGGGGGTTTTGTGTCACGTCTTCATCAAGTATCATTCCATCCTCTCAAGTTCATGATTCTATTCTTTCCATGTTCAGTCAGAGTACAGCCTAAATCCTTTTAGTCTTATTCGTTTCTTATCTCGTTATAACCGGAATGGTTTCATAGTCTATCTGATCCCGTGAGCTTTCGATTCTCGTCATTCTTACCGTCTCTCTCTTCTTCTCGAGTCCTCTCGACTCTTTGCTTCTTCTCTTGAGTTCTTGTTTCACCCCATCCCTTTTCCCTTCCGTCTCGGTCCTAAGATCTCGGGACGAGATCTCTTGTTAGTGGAGGAGAGTTGTAACGCCCCGGATTCGATGCGCCAGGTGTCTGCCAGTTATTCGCCGCCGTTGCCATGTCATTTGCTTGCATGTTGCATTTTGTCATGCCATCATCTACATTTCATCTGCATGTTTTTCAAACTTGCATCCGTTCGGGTTCCCCGGTTCTATCCGTTGTCCGTTCTGAGTCCAACCACACTCGCACGCGCCCGCGGCACCTCCGAAATATTATTTTATAAGTGGCATAAAAATGTTCTCGGAATGGGTTGAAACTTGGCGTGCGGTCTTATTATAGTGTAGACAGAGCGCCTGTCAAGTTTCGTTGCATTCGGAGCTCGTTTGTTAGCCCAACCGTTATTCATATAGCCGCAATATAGCCGGTCTAAGGTCGGACGTTTTCGGTCTCCGGAAACTGTTGCCGAGCTGCCGTCCTCCCTCTCTTCTCAGCCCACAACCATCTACACAACTCACCTGCAGCCCACCTAGACCTGCCTAACCCCCCTCGCGATCGGATCCGTCGGATCGCGATCGGAGGTTCCGAAACCCCCTCCTAACCCCCTCAAACCCTAGCCCCTGCTATATAGGGACCCCCTAGTCCAGTTTGGGCATCCCCTAGCCTCCACCTACCCCCCTAGCCCTTCCCCTACCTGCAGCCGCCGCCCCTCCTCGAAATCCGTGCAGATCCTGCACGCCGCCGCCACTTGGTGCCGGCCCAGAGGCCGCGCCGCCACCTGAGGCGTCGCCCCGGCCAACCGGGCGCCTCCACGTCGCCTCCCCCGCCTCCCGCAGCCACTCACACGCCTCCACCTGGCCTCCCCTTCGCCGCAAGCCCGCCAGGACCCAGATCGGGCCCTGGGAAGCCCGCCCGAGCCCATCTAGGCCCGAGCGCTCCTCCGCAGCCCAGCCCCGAGCGCCTCCCGCTCCGGTGCCCCGCCGCCCGACCTCAACCCCGTCGCCGGGAGCCGCCATGCCGCCAGCGTAGACCCTCCGCGGTCCGCCTCCTCCTCGTCGTGCCTCAGCTCGCCGGATCTCCGCCGCCGTCGCCCCGCACCATGTCGCCCGCTCTCCGCCTCCCGTCGCCGGACTTCCCCGACCCCGCGCTCCGCCCCGCCGCCATGGGAGCTGAGCTCCACTGCGCCTGGCCGCGCTTCCCCATCGCCGCCCGGCCCCGTCATCGCCGGATCCGGCCGGGGACGAGCTCCCCTCGCCCGGATCCGACGTCTCCGACGTCCCCTGCCGCCTCTGGATCGAGCTCGAGCTCGAGGACGATGCCGTGGGCCCGCTCGTTAGCCTCCCACGCCGGACGTGTCCGGTTGGGCCCGGACATGTCCGCCCGATTTTCTGCCCGAGTTTGACGTCCAAATTTTTCATAAGTCCCGAGATTGTTGCATATTTTCATGCCATGTTCAACGCATCATAACTCTGTGCATACTGCTCCGTTTTGTGCGTGTAATATGTCAAATTGTTCGTCTCGACGAGTAATTCATTTCATTCCATGGCATCATTTTCATTTGAGCTCATCTTGATGCCCGAAATGCTGTTGGAAGAGTGCTATGTGATGTTAATCTGCTGAAACTGTTATAACTTGCTCATTTGTCATTTTTGCCATGTTCGATGTGTGCATCCTATGAACATGAGCTCTACATGTGTTTTGATCTATGTTATGCCATATTTACAGGGGTGCTATCCATGTATTTTTGTGAGTCTTGTACTGAGTGCATCAAGCTTGTTAAGTAGGGTACTTACTGTTGCTGTTTTGCTGACTGATTCTGTTATATTTTGTTGCTATGTAAACCTGCTGCTACAAGTCATTCCATGCATAATCTCGAGATGTTCACTAAGGATGTTTTGTTATAAATGTCATGCTCTATCCATTCATGCCCCTGGTTGCATTTATATCCTACTGTAACTTGTTGGAATCTTGCTCCAAAGTTGCTAAATAATGTTGCTGTCAGCTTGATTAACATTAAGTTCAATGTTTCCATGATTGTTGTTAGTGATCCAAGCATGCTATGAACTTGCTCTTGCTATTCCTAGCTTCATAAACATGTATTCTTACTGTTGGTTGCCTTGCCATGCCATGTATTGCTCTGTGGTGAGTGGTTCAAGCTCACCAACATGCCTACTTATTGTTGTTCCTGCCATGTATGAATCTGTCATATAACTTGCCATGTTTACATGGGTGCCATCCTATTTTCTGTGCCTTTTTGGCTCATGGTCAGTAAGGGACTTTTGTTCTATGCAATTAGTAGATTCATGCCATGCCTTTTTTTGCCATGATAAGTTCCTATAACATGTTGTTTGATAGTTCTAAACATTGCAACCTGATGTTATTTCTGCCAAGCCTGAAACTGTTATTATTTGCAATCTTTCCATGTCTTTTTGAGCATGATCTATTGATTTCTGGAGATAGTTCAGTGTTCATGTTTTGTCATGCTTTACCTGTACTTCATGCCCATGGCTTTTTTTCTTACGTTGAGATGCTGTAGCATGTTGTTTTGATGCTTGCAATATGCCTAGTTGCTGTTTTGGATAGATTGTTGTTATGACTTGTATAGTGTATGTGTTGAACCGTTGCTCCGTTTTGAGTGTGCTCTATATGAAACTTGCTTGATTTTGCATGTTGTTTCATATTACCATGTTGCATCCTTGTTTTGAGGTGTTTGCTTGATGTTTGGGTGCATTTTGCATCAATGCCATGTTTAACTTGTTTTGCTCATATCTTCTAGGCCGTAGCTCTGAATCTAATGAACTTTATATGTAACTTGACTAGAATTTTGTGTAGATCCTCTTGGTGCTCTTTAACTTTCTGTTTAACAACTTCAACTTAATGTTTGTTCAGTTCTGGACCAATTTCGAAATTTGCATATGAGGACTTACCGGAATTGTTATATGTTGTTTCTGGCCTCATTTAAACTTGCCTTGATGTGTTGTTCTTGTTTGCATCATCTCTTGTCATGAGTAGCTTCATGTAGCCTTTTCATGCATCATGCTTGTTGTGCATCATCTCTTGTTCATGTGTGGTGTGTTCACTATGTTGTGTGCTTCTTCTCGATAGTTCCCGTTTCGTTGCGATCGTGAGGATTCGTTCGTCTACGCTTGGTTCGTCTTCGTGGCTTCGTCTTCTTCATGGACTCGTTCTTCTTCCTTGCGGGATTTCAGGCAAGATGACTGCTACCCTGGATCTCACTACTATCATTTCTATGCTAGTTGCTTCGTTCTATCGCTATGATGCGCTACCTATCATTTGCTCTTCAAGCCTCCCATATTGCCATGAACCTCTAACCTTTGACACCCTTCCTAGAAAAACGTTGTTTGGCTATGTTACCGCATTGCTCAGCCCCTCTTATAGCGTTGTTAGTTGCAGGTGAAGTTGAAGATTGCTCCATGATGGACAGGGTTATGTTGGGATATCACAATATCTCTTATATTATTAATGCATCTATATATTTGGTAAAGGGTGGAAGGCTCGGCCTTATGCCTGGTGTTTTGTTCCGCTCTTGCCGCCCTAGTTTCCGTCATATCGGTGTTATGTTCCTGGATTTTGCATTCCTTACGCGGTCGGGTGATTTATGGGACCCCTCTGACAGTTCGCTTTGAATAAAACTCCTCCAGCAAGGCCCAACCTTGGTTTTACCATTTGCCTCACCACCACCTACCTTTCCCTTGGGAGTAATTAACCCAAGGGTCATCTTTATTTTAGCCCCCCGGGCCAATGCTTGTCTAAGTGTTGGTCCGAACTAGAGTCCTTTGCAGCGCCCCCTCAGGGAAACTTGAGGTCTAGTTTTAGTTGTATGGAGTGCTCATCCGATGTTGCCCTGAGAACGAGATATGTGCAGCTCCTATCGGGATGTCGGCACATCGGGCGGTCTTGCTGGTCTTGTTTTACCATTGTCAAAATGTCTTGTAAACCGGGATTCTGAGACTGATCGGGTCTTCCTAGGAGAAGGTATATCCTTCGTTGATCACGAGAGCTTATCATGGGCTAAGTTGGGACACCCCTGCAAGGTATAAACTTTCCAGAGCCGTGCCCGCGGTTATGTGGCATATGGGAATTTGTTAATGTCCGGTTGTAGATAACTTGACACTAGATCCGAACTAAAACGCATCAACCGCGTGTGTAGCCGTGAGGGTCTCTTCTCGGCGGAGTCCAGGAAGTGAACACGGTTTCTGGGTTATGTTTGACGTAAGTAGGTGTTCAGGATCACCTCTTGATCATTGCTAGCTTCATGATCGTTCCGCTTTCTCTCTTCTCGCTCCTCTTTGCGTATGTTAGCCACCATATATGCTTAGTCGCTGCTGCAACCTCACCACTTTACCCCTTCCTTACCCATTAAGGTTTGGTAGTCTTGATACCCATGGTAATGGGATTGCTGAGTCCTCGTGGCTCACAGATTACTACAACAATAGTTGCAGGTACAGGTTATGCAATGATCATGACGCGAGAGCGATGTTTGCTTGTTTTGGAGTTCTTCTTCTGCTTCTTCTTCGATCAGGGGATAGGTTCCAGGTCGGCAGCCTGGGCTAGCAGGGTGGATGTCGTTTGAGTTTCTGTTTGTGTTTCATCCGTAGTCGGATGATGCTCTTATGTATGATGTTGTATTCGTGTGGCATTGTATGCCTTATGTATGTATCCCCATCTATTATGTAATGTTGATGTAATGATATGCACCTTGCAAAAGCGTTTCAATATGCGGGTCTATCCTTGGTGGGACCTTCGAGTTCCTTTTGGATAGGGTTGCATATTGGGCGTGACAGTAATCTCAGTGGCGCCGAGAGCATGAAGCTCATTTGTGATGTCGGTGAGGCGATCAAACGTGAGCTGGACATTTTCATTGTCGTTTCTCTTGAAGTGGTTGAAGAGGTTGCGAAGAACACTGATCCTTTGATCTCTCTGGGTTGAGATGCCTTCGTTGACCTTGGATAGCCAGTCCCAGACTAGCTTCGACGTTTCCAGAGCACTCACATGGCCATACTGTCCTTTGGTCAGATGACCACAGATGATGTTTGTCGGTGTCAAAACTGGCAGATCTCGGGTAGGGGGTCCCGAACTGTGCGTCTAGGCGGATGGTAACAGGAGACAAGGGACACGATGTTTTTACCCAGGTTCGGGCCCTCTCGATGGAGGTAAAACCCTACTCCTGCTTGATTGATATTGATGATTTGGGTAGTACAAGAGTGGATCTACCACGAGATCAAGGAGGCTAAACCCTAGAAGCTAGCCTATGGTATGATTGTTGTTGTTCGTCCTATGGACTAAAAACCCTCCAGTTTATATAGACACCGGAGAGGGCTAGGGTTACACAGAGTCGGTTACAATGGTAGGAGATCTACATATCCGTATTGCCAAGCTTGCCTTCCACGCAAAGGAAAGTCCCATCCGGACACGGGACGAAGTCTTCAATCTTGTATCTTCATAGTCTTGGAGTCCGGCCGATGATGATATTTCGGCTATCCGGACACCCCCTAGTCCAGGACTCCCTCAGTAGGCCCTGAACTAGGCTTCAATGACGACGAGTCCGGCGCGCATATTGTCTTCGGCATTGCAAGGCGGGTTCCTCCTCCGAATAATTCATAGAAGATTGTGAACACCAGGATAGTGTCCGGCTCTGTAAAGTAAATTCCACATACCACCGTAGAGAGAATAATATTTACACAAGTTCAATCTTCTGACGTATTTTGTGGCGTGACGTCACACCACTACCAAGCCTTTACTTGAATAGTTTTTATTATACCACCTCAGCTCATTTAGCGAAGCGGTTTCCTTGGCACGTCTTGCCGAAGCAGAGATCGTGTTCCCCTTATTCTGGGATCCCCATCAATACGGACGTGGGTAACCCAACCGCGCCCATTGCCACGCCCCCTCCATCGAAGGCGAGTTCCAAACGGTCACGAGGATGGCTCTTGGTATTCTCCCTCTTTATAATGAGACCAAGGCTCGTTCCTTTTCTTCAATCCTCAATCGAATCCGCCCCTCGCCCCGAGTTCCAACACTCAGGGTTCCAGATTCGAGCGCTTCAGACCTTCGACAATGTCCGGCTCCGAACTGCAGGGCTGGTGGATGCCCTCCTCCGTCACGGAAGAGGACGTGCTAAAGCTGAGAGAAGCCAGGTACTTAACCTACGAGATTTCACATAGGTTGCCTGCCCAAGGGCGAGTCATTCCTACTCCCGATCCAGGCAAGAGCGTCGTGTTCATGTCTCACCTCCGTCAGGGTTTAGGCTTCCCGATGGATCCTTTTGTGAGAGAGCTCATGTTTTACTATGGGCTGGAATTTCATGACTTGGCTCCGGAGTCCATCCTCCATATCTCATCATTTATTGTCGTCTGCGAAGCCTTCCTCCGCACTACCCCTCACTTCGGTTTGTGGCTCAAAACCTTCAACGTGGAGCCGAAGATGATTGAGGGGCGTCAGGAAGAGTGCGGCGGGGCGGTTATAAGAAAGAGGGCTGATGCTCCATGGCCCGAGGGCTGTTTTCAGGAGGAGCTCGGTTTGTGGCAACAGGAGTGGTTCTATATCACCACTCCCAGGGGCAGAAGGCAGAGGCCGCCGCCCGTCTTTTGCTCAGGCCCTCCACAACGGCTGACGTCTTCGGATCACAAGAGATGTGTTCGGACTTGACCGAGGACGCCGGCCTAAGCTGCAATCGCCCGGATACTCAAGTAAGTAACCCTGTGTCCAGACATATCGTCCATTTGTTTATCATGGATTTGCCTTTTAACCAGCTATCCCTTGGACAGGAGTGGATAGCGCAAGCAAAACTGATACGGTGTCCGACCCCCCTCCCGGAGACCACGCCGGATCCGGTGTTAGTCAATATGCTGGAGGTTGCGCCTTCAGATGAGGGCGAAGGGGAGAACAGGATAATTACCACCTCTACTGAGGAGGCTCTTAAGAAAGGGGGGATCTAGAATCCCTCCTTCCAGGGGGAGAAGAGGACCGCTTCCGAAGATCCGGAGGTCAAGGCCTCAAAGCGGGGGAAGAAATCTTCACCAGGGGGTCCTGCGCCAGGAGAAGCCCCGGCCGCACCATCTCCCCAAGGGAATCAGCTCTCCAGTGAGCCGTGAGTGGAAAAAGGGGAGTTTTTTAATAAGGAACATCCCTGTCTTTATTTCTGAGGATAACCGAAGCTTTTTACCTTGTAGTTCGGATCTCCGCCCTTCTCAGCTGAGCTCATCTTTGGGGGATCTTCGTCCGGAGATGATGGAGAGTGAGACGCCTCCATCTGCCGCGCCGTCAGGCGGTGCGGATGACCCTGAGGTGTCGTCGCGGAGGGTCTCCCCGAGTCCGGCGGGGCCGGAGAGTTCGGCACCAACTGGTGTACGGCCGGGGGATCTGAAGGATCTGCTCGAGAGGGCGTCTATCTCAGAGGATCACCGTACTTTAATGAGTGCGGTGATTGAAAGGATTTCATCCGCTGAGAGCGGGTTGCACGAGGCCATCAGAAGTTTACTGACGAGGTTTGAGGTACGTAAAAATGACATACCTTTTGAAAGTTTTGCACATAGAGTGCGCCCTGTATAGATAGTAGCCCCTGAGACTCGTTATGTTGTCGAAAGCGACAGCGTGCCAAGGATCATAATCTCAGTTATAAATTCTCGCCTTTCCTATGCAGGTGGCAGATCGTCCGGTGGCCAGCCGGACGGATAGAGTTGCCGAGCCGAAGCGGCAACTCGATGTTGCGGATGCGAACATCGCGCTGGTCAATAAACGACTTGACGAGTCACAAGGTAGGTTGTTTCTCCGTGGTCACCTAGTAAGGGAGCTGATGCCCACTCCTTACAACATGTATGCTTAATGCAGATGGTGCCGCTGCTGTGGAAGACCTTCGAGCTCTGCTCGAGCCAAGGAGTAGGCCAGAAGGAGTGATGCGGCTGCCTCGAAGGCAGCCGAAGAGCTAAAAGCCGAAAAGGCTGCTCACTGCCAAAGCAGGGAGGAGATGGCCAAACTGGCCGTGGAGCTGAAGGATTCTATCGACCGCTATGAGGTTCTTGAAAGAGAATGCCGAGCGGGGCAAGAGGACCTGATGAAGGCCACCGCCGAAGCCAACGATGCCCGTTCTGCAATGAGGTCTATAAAGGAGGAGCTGCGTCAGGCCGGAGACATTGCGGCTGGAAAGCCCTTTCTGCTGCGCAGGAAGTTCACGGATCAGAAGTATGCTCAGTTGGGCCAGCTGTGGGGTGCGGAGGATCCTTATCTGGATTTGGCGGCGAGTGCGGCGGACGCAGTCGTACACTTCTGAAGCGAAAAGGATCACGAGATGGAAGAGCTTTTTTGGTCTCAATTCCATAGTCCGGAGCATCCCCTTCCGTTAACTGATCGGTTGGCTGAGTGGGCTGAGCTGAATAGATTGTCCGGATCTGCCATGACGGATGTGGTGGCTCATCTATGGTCGGAAAGGCCCAAGCCGAAGAGTTATTTTGGCTTATTGCAGCAATTCCTTGGGGCGGTGCCGCATATCAAGGCGATGAAGCGGTCGGCATGCATAGAGGGTGCACGGATGGTTCTCGCCCGTGTTAAGACATACTGGGCGGAGATGGATATCACCGATGTTGCATCCCGGGGTTCGTACAAAAGCCGGTTACCCGTCGAGCACTATTTTGGGGAAGTCCTGCAGGGCGCTCGTTTAATAGAGTCGCAGTGCTCGAAAAATGTTATGTTCAAATGACATGTATGATTTGTAAAACCATATTTATAATATAAGTGCTTTTTATACTTGTGCATTCAAGTATTGAAATATCTCCTGTGTGGCCGTTAATGTATATGTGTGTATAACCTGAAAGATGGCAGTCTTCGGCTTCAGCCCCCACGCACATTGTGCGGGGGTGTTTGCCAAATGGCGCATTTTCACACTTAATCCAACGTCTTGGTCCTGTGAAGGAGGTGGTAGCGTAGCAAACTAGGCAACCGGACTATGATGCTTTATCACTTTCACTTAGCCATAGGAGTTCGAAGGTGGGGCTATGATATAGCCCCTAGGGGCACCGCGCTCTCCGAATTCGGGGCACATATGTGCCTGACCGAGAAACGGTCCTTCATCAAAGCGGAGGAATTCTAGACATTCCGGTAGTCGATCGAGTGGTTGACCAGTCTCTCGCTATATCATGACAGTCAGTTTTCGGCTTTCTCTACTGAGCTGCTCGCCAGGCCGAACCGGGGCACAATCGCAGTAGTTCTCCTGGTGCCGCGTTAGCCGATGATACAGAACGTAAGGCAGCAAAACACAGGAGCCGGGCAAACCCAACATTTGACCAAAGACATGACTCAGAGCTGATGCATATAAGGCCTAACTTGAGACGCCGAACACTCCCTAAGGTATTCGGTCTTTATGATAACGGGCAGAACAATGCCCTAAGCCCCTAGTGTCCAGGTACGGGCGAAAACTTCTGACGCGGACGATGCCAAAACGCCAGCCTCCTCCTCGGTTATGATAGGAAACCAGGGGATGTGTATCAACAAGAGACAGTAAGAAAGGTTTACGCAGGGTCTTAATCTGAAAAGAATCCTTGCAACGGGTCCCTGCTGCACGTCTGCACCTGTGTCTCCGTTGTGCTGTATCCTGGACGGGTGTAGCACGCTGTTCATCTGTAAAAGAGAAGAACTTAGTTTGGAAAAATATCATGCAAAAAATGTATTTAAAACAGAGTACAAAAAAATGAATAAAGTTGAGCTTTATTGGCTCTCATTGTTTATGCACGCAGCCCCTTGTAAAGGGGTATGCGGCTAGAAAGCCCCTAGTTTATTTATGCTGGACTCGCCTAACCGTGTCCGGGGTCTGAATGACCTATTTTTTAGGGGCTTTGATTAGCAAGGCTGGATTAGCGTGTGGCTGTCAAGGCAGTCTCACGTTCTTCCGTTGTCGAGAAACACTCGAAGTTACCTTTTAATGAGATGATGCCGCGTGGACCGGGCATTTTAAGTGTAAGAGACGCGTAATGCGGTATTGCGTTAAAGCGGGCGAAAGCTTCACGTCCCAACAGTGCTTGATGGCTACTTTTAAATGGGGCGATATGGAAGATTAACTTTTCGCGGCGGAAGTTGTCGGATGAACCGAACACAACTTCTAGTAGTAAGGAGCCCGTGCATTTGGCGGAAGGGCCGGGCGTCACTCCTTTAAAGGAAGTGCTGCTATGGCGAATTTTGGTAGGGTCTATCCCCATTCTGCGGATGGTGTCCTGGTACAGCAGGTTTATATCACTGCCGCCATCCATCAGGACGTGTGTGAATTACAGTCCGTCGAGTATAGGGTCCAATATCAGAGCGGTCCCTCCTGCATTTCGAATACTTCTAGAGTAATCCCGATGGTTGAAAGTAATTGGTTTTGACGTCCAATTTCGGGACTCTGCTGGGGTGGACCGTGCGACGCATACTTTAGTAGGTGCCGCAATATTTTTCCGTGTTATCACATGAAGTGAGTTCACTGTTTTGACTTCCTGTGGGAAAGTCTTTTGTTTTACCGGCGCTCTGCTTGTGGGGTTCGTCATCGCCTTCGCTTGATGTGTCGAGCCCCTTGTGTTCGGCGTTAAGTCGGCCAAACTGTTTGAAGACCCAGCAATCTTGGTGGGTATGGTTTGTAGGCTTCCCGGGGGTACTGTGGATTTGACATATCCTATCCAAAATTTTGTTTAGGTTGGATATCTCGTCACTGTTGTCCTTAAGAGGCAGTGTTTTGCTGTTCGGCCGAGAGCTTTTGAACGCGGCTTTGACCGCCGCGCTCTTTGGGCCATTTTCCTTATTCCGGCGCTGATCTTTTCTGCGTCGTGATTTCCCATTTCCATCCCTGAGCTCGGATGTACTCGGGTCGCTGTTGCTGCATCTTGCCAGCCAGCTATCTTCCCCTGCGCAAAAGCGGGTCATGAGGCTTGTTAGCACGGCCATTGTTCTTGGTTTTTCCTGGCCGAGGTGTCTGGCGAGCCATTCGTCTCGGATGTTATGTTTAAAGGCTGCTAGGGCTTCGGCGTCCGGACAGTCGACTATTTGGTTCTTTTTGGTGAGGAACATGTTCCAGAATTTGTGTGCTGACTCTCCGGGCCATTGAGTTATGTGACTTAAATCGTCTGCATCCGGAGGGCGGACATAAGTCCCCTGGAAATTTGCTCGAAATGCATCCTCGAGCTCTTCCCAACTTCCAATGGTATTTTCTGGGAGGCTTTTGAGCCAATGCCGAGATGGCCCTTTGAGCTTGAGGGGTAGGTATTTTATGGCATGGAGATCGTCTCCTCTAGCCATATGTATGTGTAGGATGTAATCCTCAATCCAGACTCCGGGGTCTGTTGTTCCGTCATATGCCTCTATGTTTACGGGTTTGAATCCCGTTGGAAATTCATGATCCAGTACCTCATCTGTGAAACATAGTGGGTGTGTGGCGCCCCTGTATTTAGGTGTGCCGTTATCTTCGAACACTCGGCGTGTTGTGTTGCTTCCTGGAGCCCTCTTTTTTGGCCCATAAATGGACCTGACCGGGCCATCCTTTTTGCGAGGATCTTTATGTGTATCATGTGCCAGTTTGTATGCGGCGCCGCTTGCCGCTCTTAGCCTGTCATCTGGACATCTATCCGGCCAGGCGGCCTCTTTGCTTTTTGATTGTGGTGGCTCTACGGCCTCCTCGTCGAATTCGGGCAACAGCTTGCGCTTCGGGTAACTCTTTGCTTGGTGACTATTGCCGTATTTGTCTGCGGTCTTGAGTACTTTTCTCCATCTCATTCTGAGTACGTCTTCCGCTGTTTTGAGCTTCCGCTTCTGCTTCTTCAAACTTCTTGCAGTGGCGACGAGCCTTTTGTGAAGGTTCTTATGCTTCGGTGATGTGTCCGGTGTGAGATCATCTGGACTGTTGTTTTCGCTGGGGATGGGTTGCTCGTCCAATTCATCCTATTCGGACGGTTGCTTGGTGGCATGTTCGTCGTCCACTGGTTCTCCCTGCTCTACGGCTGGGTCAGTATGGGTGCTGTTGTTATCAAGGCGGGACTTTGGGCGGCGCTTGCGTCGCTGTTTTGGTTGTTTTTCGGGGGAATTATCCTTCGCCGCGTCCCGTTGTTCCTCGTTATCGCTTCCTTTTGGTGTATCCACCATGTATACATCGTGAGTTGAGGTGGCTTTCCAGTGCCTAGTAGGCGCTGGTTCTTGGTTGTCTCCGGCATCGTCATCCATACCGTCGATGTCTTCAGAGTCAAAGTCTAGCATGTCGGTTAGATCGTCGACAGTGGCTACTAAGTGGGTGGTGGGTGGGCTTTGAATTTCTTCGTCGTCCGCATCCCAACCGTCCTGACCGCAGTCCGGCCAGGGCTCTCCTGATAACGAGAGATATTTTAGCGAATTCAGGATGTCACCGAAAGGTGAGTGTTGAAAGATGTCCGCAGCGGTGAACTCCATGATCGGCGCCCAATCGGATTCGATTGGAGGGGACGCGGGAGGTTCGGAGTCCGGCGAGGAGTCCGACACCTCGGAGTCACGAGCTTCACAAGGGACAAGGTCAGTATTCGGCTCCATCACCGTAGAGGTTGCAGCCCCCGAGGCGGTGTCTAGCCACTCGTCCTCGATCTGCGCAGCCGGCTCTGAATTAGGGGTCGGAGCGGACTCATGTGCAGCCTCCAGGGCACTGTCTGGCAGCAGAGTTAAATCATGCCCATCGTGACTGTGCGGCGCGCTTGGCTGTGGCTCGAATCCATCGAAGATCAAGTCTCCACGGATGTCAGTCATGAAGTTCAGACTTCCAAGTCTGACCTGACGGCCAGGGTCGTAGCTTTCGATCTGCTGCAGATGGCCAAGCGAATCGGCCCGCAGTGCAAAGCCGCCGAATACGAAGATCTGTCCGGGGAGAAAAGTCTCACCCTGGACTACATCGTTGATGATCGAAGGAGCCATCCAGCCTATAGGTGACGACACAGCGGAACTCTCAATGAAAGCACCAATGTCGGTGCCAAAACCGGCGGATCTCGGGTAGGGGGTCCCGAACTGTGCGTCTAGGCGGATGGTAACAGGAGACAAGGGACACGATGTTTTTACCCAGGTTCGTGCCCTCTCGATGGAGGTAAAACCCTACTCCTGCTTGATTGATATTGATGATATGGGTAGTACAAGAGTGGATCTACCACGAGATCAAGGAGGCTAAACCCTAGAAGCTAGCCTATGGTATGATTGTTGTTGTTCGTCCTATGGACTAAAACCTTCCGGTTTATATAGACACCGGAGAGGGCTAGGGTTACACAGAGTCAGTTACAATGGTAGGAGATCTACATATCCGTATTGCCAAGCTTGCCTTCCACGCCAAGGAAAGTCCCATCCGGACACGGGACGAAGTCTTCAATCTTGTATCTTCATAGTCTTGAATTCGGCCGATGATGATAGTTCGGCTATCCGGACACCCCCTAGTCCAGGACTCCCTCAGTAGCCCCTGAACCGGGCTTCAATGACGACGACTCCGGCGCGCATATTGTCTTCGGCATTGCAAGGCGGGATCCTCCTCCGAATAATTCATAGAAGATTGTGAACACCAGGATAGTATCCGGCTGTGTAAAATAAATTCCACATACCACCGTAGAGAGAATAATATTTACACAAGTTCAATCTGCTGACGTATTTTGTGGCGTGACGTCACACCACTACCAAGCCTTTACTTGAATCGTTTTTATTATACCACCTCAGCGCGTTTAGCGAAGCGGTTTCCTTGGCACATCTTGTCCAAGCAGAGATCGTGTTCCCCTTATTCCGGGATCCCCATCAATACGGACGTGGGTAACCCAACCGCGCCCGTTGCCACGCCCCCTCCATCGAAGGCGAGTTCCAAACGGTCACGGGGACGGCTCTTGGTATTCTCCCTCTTTATAATGAGACCAAGGCTCGTTCCTTTTCTTAAATCCTCAATCGAATCCGCCCCTCGCCCCGAGTTCCAACACTCAGGGCTCCAGATCCGAGCGCTTTGGACCTTCGACAATGTCCGGCTCTGACCTGCAGGGCCGGTGGATGCCCTCCTCCGTCACGGAAGAGGACGTGCTAAAGCTGAGAGAAGCCAGGTACTTAACCTACAAGATTTCGCATAGGTTGCCTGCCCAAGGGCGAGTCATTCCTACTCCCGAGCCAGGCGAGAGCGTCGTGTTCGTGTCTCACCTCCGTCGGGGTTTAGGATTCCCGATGGATCCTTTTGTGAGAGGGCTCATGTTTTACTATGGGCTGGAATTTCATGACTTGGCTCCGGAGTCCATCCTCCATATCTCATCATTTATTGTCGTCTGCGAAGCCTTCCTCTGCACTACCCCTCACTTTCGTTTGTGGCTCAAAACCTTCAACGTGGAGCCGAAGATGATTGAGGGGTGTTAGGCAGAGTGCGGCGGGGCGGTTATAAGCAAGAGGGCCGATGCTCCATGGCCCGAGGGCTCTTTTCAGGAGGTGTTCGGTTTGTGGCAACAGGAGTTGTTCTATATCACCGCTCCCAGGGGCAGCAGGCAGAGGCCACCGCCCGTCTTTCGCTCGGGCCCTCCACAACGGCTGACGTCATGGGTTAACAAAGTTCTTGACTGGGGGCCGTCCAAGGACGTACCCCTATTGTAGGGCCGGATTCAAGACCTCCAAGAGAGGGAGATCAATCTGCTCGTGGTGATGCAGGTCATGCTAATTCGGCGTATTCTGCCCTGCAAACGTCGCCCCCTCTGCCTGTGGGAGTTCAATCCGGAGGGATCACGAGCTCTCCAACACTTCATGGGTACGACACCCGTGGAGATGTACAAACTGTTCTTCGGATCACAAGAGATGTGTCCGGACTTGACCGACGACGCCGACCTAAGCTGCAATCGCCCGGATACTCAAGTAAGTAACCCTATGTCCGGACATATCGTCCATTTGTTTATCATGGATTTGCCTTTTAACCAGCTATCCCTTGGAAAGGAGTGGATAGCGCAAGCAAAACTGATACGGTGTCCGGCCCCCTTCCCGGAGACCACGCCGGATCCGGTGTTAGTCAAGATGCTGGAGGTTGCGCCTTCAGATGAGGGCGAAGGGGAGAACAGGATAATTGATATGCAGCGGAAGATAAACTACAACAAGCAAACCATAGTCAAGTATGCTATAATGTGAAAGTACAAAGACTAATAGCAGCTTAGTAGTAAGGATCAGGATGGAAGATAGTATGAAGCCAACCAACGATAGTAGTCAAGCAATGAAGTCAAACAGGTATGACAAATAGGCAATGACTTCACGAAGACAAACTCTAAGTAAAGGGAGGGAGAGGATAGAACCAGTCACTTGTTGAAGACACCGGATTTGTTGGACCAGTTCCAGTTGCTGTGACAACTGTACGTCTGGTTAGGGAGGCTGAGATTCAACTCAGAAGACCGCGTCTTCACCTTATTCCCCTTGAGCTAAGGACACACAGTCCTCGCCCAATCACTCTGGTAAGTCTTGAAGGTAGACTTCCGAACCTTCACCGACTTCGTTCACCGGCAATCCACAATGACTCTTGGATGCTCAGAACGCGACGCCTAACCGGCTGGAGGATTCACAGTCCTCAAGTGTAATAAGTCTTCAGGTCACACAGAGAGAAAGACTTTAGTGATGCCTAACACTCTTTGGCTCTGGGTGTTTGGGCTTTGTCCTCGCAAGGATTTCTCTCTCTCAAAGGCTTCGAGGTGGGTTGCTCTCAAACGACAAAATTCGTGCACTAACTCTGAGCAGCCACCAATTTATGGTGTAGGGGGTGGGCTATTTATAGCCACAAGGCAACCCGACCTGATTTGTCCGAAATGACCCTGGGTCACTAAGGAACTGACACGTGTTCCAACGGTCAAATTTCAAACACACACGGCAACTTTACTTGGGCTACAAGCAAAGCTGACTCATCCAGCTCTGGATAAGATTTGCTCTCATTGTCTTCGCTCGAAGAAATAGGATTTGGGTTGAGCATCACTTCAGTCATTCTGACTTTGTTCACTTTGACCCCACTTAACAGTACGGTGGTTCCTATGACTCAACAAAGAAGAAAAAGGAAACAGCAAAACGACACAGTCTTCACGCTCCATAGTCTTCACTCAATGTCTTCTCATGTCATAGTATTCAATATGAATATCTTCACATACCACCATTGTCGTCAATGTCTTCATACATTTTTAGGGGTCATCTCCGGTAGGTAAACCGAATCAATGAGGGACACTACCTGCGTTATCCTGCAATTCTCACAAACGAATTAGTCCCTCAACCAAATTTGTCGTCAATACTCCAAAACCAACTAGGGGTGGCACTAGATGCACTTACAACTCTCGCAAAGAAGAAGCATGTCGTGGGCATCGAAGGCGTCAAGTTCAAGAAGGATCATCTATGTGGTGCCTGTGAAGATGGAAAGATGACTAGGGCCAAGCATCCCTCAAAGACAATCATGACTACATCTCAACCCTTCGAGCTGCTACACATGGACTTATTTGGCCCTACTCACTACTCTACTCTCACTACCACTGCTTGCCTCTATGGCTTCATCATTGTTGATGATTATTCAAGATATACTTGGGTGCATATAATCCTCTACAAGAATGAAGTGCAGGATGTCTTCAGATGCTTTGCCAATCGTGCCATGACGAACTATGGCGTCAAGATCAAGCACATCAGAAGTGACAACAGCACTGAGTTCAAGAACACCGGCCTCGACCTTTATCTGGATACTTTGGGCATCACTCTGTGCTCCTTACACACCTCAGCAGAGTGGCATCATGGAGCGCAAGAACAGAACCCTTTTGAGATGGCTCGAACGATGCTTGACGAGTACAAGACTCCACGGAAGTTCTGGCCTGAAGCCATTATTACTGCATGCCACATCATCAACCGTGTCTATCTTCACAAGCTTCTGAAGAAAACATCATATGAACTCCTAACTGGTAAGAAGCCAAATGTCAGTTACTTCAGAGTATTTCGTGCTAGGTGTTGGATCAAGGATCCACACCACACTTCAAAATTTGCACCGAAAGCACATGAAGGTTTTATGCTTGGTTACGAAAAGGACTTGCACTCCTACAGAGTCTTCAACCTCTTTCACTATAAAGTGGTTGAAACTATGGATGTGTGGTTCGATGAGACTAACGGCTCTCAAAGAGAGCACCTACCAAATGTGCTAGATGAAGTACCTCCAAGTGAATCAATCAAGCAAATGGGAATTGGAGAGTTCATACCTTCTGAGGCTCGGACTGAAGAGGAACTTATCATTTCTGCACCTAATGAACCTGAATACAATGCTCAGCCTGAAGACAATCCCCCAAATGATGACATTGATCAACAACAGCAAGAGCAAAATCTTTGTCCTATTCATCCTCGTGTTGCAAACGAAGTACAGATTGAGAAGATAATATACAACATCAATGCACCTGGTCCACTCACTCGTTCAAGAGCAACACAAAGAGCAACACGGCTAACAAACTTTTGTGGGCATTTTGCATTCGTCTCAATCTCAGAACTCAAGAAAGTTGCTGAAGCCTTCATGGAACCTGAATGGATTCAAGCTATGCAAGAAGAGCTTCAACAGTTCGAGCTGAACAATGTGTGGGAATTGGTCAAGAGTCCCGATCCTTGTAAGCACAATATCATTGGCACCAAATGGATATATCACCACAAGCAAGATGAGCATGGTCAAGTTGTCAGAAACAAGGCTCGTCTCGTTGCTCAAGGATACACTCAAGTTGAAGGGATTGACTTCGATGAAACATTTGCTCCGGTGGCTAGGCTTGAAGCCATTCACATACTGCTAGCCTATGCAAATCATCACAACATCGTTCGGTATCAAATGGATGTGAAGAGTGCCTTTCTCAATGGAAAGATTGAAGAAGAAGTATATGTTGCACAACCTCCTGGCTTTGAAGATCCAAAACATCCTGATATGGTATACAAGCTCAACAAGGCATTGTATGGCCTCAAACAATCCCCTCGTGCTTGGTATGACACACTCAAAGACTTCCTGAAGAGCAAAGGCTTCAAACCTGGTTCACTAGATTCTACACTCTTCACGAAGACATATGGTGGTGAACTATTTGTATGCCAAATCTATGTGGATGACATTATCTTCGGTTGCACTGACAAGAAATACAGTGATGAGTTTGGTCACATGATGCAAGAGCAATATCAGATGTCCATGACGGGTGAGCTGCAGTTCTTCCTGGGTCTCCAAATCCGTCAGCAATGCAACGGCATCTTCATATCTGAAGAAAAATATCTCAAAGATTGCCTGAAGAAGTTTGGAATGCAAGACTGCAAAGGATACACGATGCCAATGCCAACCAAAAGTCATCTGGGTCCCGACGCCAATGGTAAAGAGTTCGATCAAAGGTATACCGCTCCATCATTGGTTCTTTACTTTATTTATGTGCATCTAGGCCAGATATAATGCTTAGTGTTTGCATGTGTGCCTGATTCCAAGCGGCACCAAAGGAATCGCATCACTTAGCCGTGAAGCGAATTCTTCAATATTTGGCTTACACCCCAACATTAGGATTATGGTATCCAAAGGGCTCAGAGTTTGATCTAGTTGGATTCTCAGATGCTGATTATGCTGGTGACAAGGTTGATAGCAAGTCCACCTCAGGCACATGTCACTTTCTGGGACGATCTCTTGTCTGTTGGTCTTCAAAGAAGCAGAACTGTGTATCTCTCTCCACTACTGAATCTGAATACATTGCTGCTAGATATTGCTGTGCTCAGCTTCTCTGGATGAAGCAAACTCTCAAGGACTATGGTATCCACCTGAAGAATGTGCCACTCTACTGCGATAATGAAAGCGCCATCAAGATTGCCAACAACCCAGTTCAGCACTCGAAGACAAAGCACATTGAAATTCGCCATCACTTTCTCAGAGATCACGTCATGAAGGAAGATATTGATATCATTCATGTCAACACTGAAGAGCAATTGGCTGATATCTTCACAAAGCCCTTGGATGAGAAAAGGTTTTGCAGGTTGCGGTGTGAGCTAAATATCTTGGAATCCTCAAATGTCCTGTGATTGGACACACATCCTAACACTTATGCATTGCGATGACTTAGATGTGCAACACACGAAGTAATGTATATCTTCAATCAATGAAGACATACAATCTAAGTGTGAATACATTAATGCGGAATTTGACTTCGGAGCGCCACGATAATTGCGTGCCATGTCTGGGTCTAATACTTCCTATACGGTGGGTAACGCCACCACCAAACTTTTGTTTGAAGTGTTTCCCTTGGCGTTATGATTGCAAAGTCTTTGCATTTGATTTGTCTTCATCCTTGACTTATGTTCAAGTTTATCTTCATCTTGTTGATTTGGTCCTATACTAGTTATATACATATTTGTGTTCTGTCCTCTACAGCATTCACTTATATCTATGATTTCTTGCTTGAATCTTTTGATCTAAGTGAATGTGATTGGACCCTAACCTATCTATGCTCTACCCCAACTCTATCTATCCAAATCATATGCATTCTATTGAAACCTGTCAATTGTCTTCACCGAGACCTTGTCAGCTGAAGTCAATCTGACAAACATTTATATCTGTTTTTAATGCTATATCCTTATTGCCTGAAAAACGGAGAAGCCGGAACGACCACCCCGACAATCCAGGCGTGCATGGGAACATGGAACAACTTCCAATGTGTTTCATGCTTGCCACGTGCCCTTCAGATGTGAACCACCAGGGGCACCTGCGTAATTGCGCTTGCCGTCCCTTTCCTTATAAATACCCATCACATCACGGTCAAAATCTTTCTTCCACCTCGCCACCTCTCACAAACCCTAGCGCCACCGCTAGCTCTCGACGACGCCGGCGACGAAGCGCTTAGCTGCCGCGGCCTCACCGACGCCGTCCTCACGCCGGCCGCGGACCTCGTCTTCTCCGCCGCCGTCGTAGGTGTCTTCCGTTACCAAGTTAGGGCACGGGAGATCGAATTGCTCGGCCTCCAACTCCGCTCTGTCTAGCAGTTCTTCGTGTGGTAATTAAAACTTACTTTTTACTGTCTTTTCGATCAGATAGATTCATCCTTCTATACCAAAAGTGGTTTCTATACTTCCAAAGTTGAATCTATCCCGTTCTGCATCTCATATTATGCCTAGTCTGTTCACTTATGCTTCTCTACAAGTTAGTTTCCTCACTTGTACCTATTCTTGGATTCGTACAAATCTGGAACCAACTCACAACAAATAAGTGAATGTCTTCGAGTTATGAGGTCATTGTCTTCAAACTGATTTATCTTCAAAATCTTATGAGAATGCATATGAACTCTTCCCCTTCCCTCGCACCTCTAATGCTGTCACAGGTACATGTCCGTGGGATAATCCCTTGGTTCTCATAGTCTGCACTCATTTGCAGAATTCTTACAGAGTCACATAAATTCTCCTGAAGCCAATTATTACAGCCGTCGGAAGCCTTTGCTAGTTTTGAAGCCATCCAGTTTAAGCTTCATGGCAACTGAGAAGTCAGCAAGAAAGGGCGTCAGACAGTGCCGTGGAAATACATCCAAAGATTTGCCGCCAGATCTGCTTGAACTGTACAAGACAGACCCAGAAGAAACCTATGGATTTGAGGATATTGGGCAGAGGAATGGTACAAGTACAGATTTGTCACTGCTGAGTATGCCGAGAAGAATGCTGTCGGTGTCAAAACCGGTGGATCTCGGGTAGGGGGTTCCTAACTGTGCGTCTAGGTGGATGGTAACAGGAGACAAGGGACACGATGTTTTTACCCAGGTTCGGGCCTTCTCGATGGAGGTAAAACCCTACTCCTGCTTGATTGATATTGATGATATGGGTAGTACAATAGTGGATCTACCACGAGATCAAGGAGGCTAAACCCTAGAAGCTAGCCTATGGTATGATTGTTGTTCGTCGTACAGACTAAAACCCTCTGGTTTATATAGACACCGGAGAGGGCTAGGGTTACACAGAGTCGGTTACAATGGTAGGAGATCTACATATCCGTATCGCCAAGCTTGCCTTCCACACCAAGGAAAGTCCCATCCGGACACGGGACGAAGTCTTCAATCTTGTATCTTCATAGTCTTGGAGTCCGGCCGATGATGATAGTCCGGCTATCCGGACACCCCCTAGTCCAGGACTCCCTCAGTAGCCCCTGAACCAGGCTTCAATGACGATGAGTCCGGCGTGCATATTGTTCGGCATTGCAAGGCGGGTTCCTCCTCCGAATAATTCATAGAAGATTTTGAACACCAGGATAGTGTCCGGCTCTGCAAAATAAATTCCACATTCCACCGTAGAGAGAATAATATGTACACAAGTTCAATCTGCTGACGTATTTTGTGGCGTGACGTCATGCCACTACCAAGCCTTTACTTGAATCACTTTTTATTATACCACCTCAGCACGTTTAGCGAAGCGGTTTTCTCAGCACGTCTTGTCGAAGCAGAGATCGTGTTCCCCTTATTCCAGGATTCTCATCAATACGGACGTGGGTAACCCAACCGCGCCATTGATGGTGGCGCTTGGGAGATAAGCGAGTTTTACAGGCCGGTGGGGACGCATAGTCTCCGTCCGCCCATATATAAGGGGATAAGGATCCACCTTTTATACCTACGCCTTCTTCCTCCTTTGCTTATCCATCTCCGCGCACTCGAGCTCCAGCGCCCAAGTTCGCACATCTCGCCTCAACCTTCTCCTACCATGTCCGGAGCGGGAGGCAAATGGATGGGCTCCTCCGTTACGGAGGGGCACATCGGAAAACTGCACGGCGCCGGATACCTGTCCAGCGACATCGCGCACCAGCTGCCCGACAAGAGGCAGCTCATCCCCACCCCCAGGCCCCATGAGAGGGTCGTATTCCTTCCCCACTTCCTCCGCGGACTGGGCTTCCCACTTCATCCCATCGCCCGGGGGCTCATGTACTACTATGGCCTAGACTTCCACGATCTGGCGCCAAATTTCATCCTCAACATCTCGACGTTTATCGTCGTGTGCGAGGCCTTCCTCTACATCCAGCCCCACTTCGGCTTGTGGCTAAAAACCTTCAATGTCAAGCCGAAGGTAGTGAAGGGCGTCCAGGCGGAGTGCGGAGGTGCCATGGTGGGCAAAATGCCCAACGTCTTCTGGCTCGAGGGCGCCTTTGTGGAAACCATCAAAGGGTGGCAATCGGGGTGGTTCTATATCACTGAGCCGCGTGACCCTAAATGGGCAGCGGCCCCCGAGTTCAGATCTGGTACCCCCATGCAGCTCACCCCCGGGAAAGAGAAGGGCTTGCTATGGGGCAGTTCGGAGGAGCTGACCGGACTCCAGTCCTGTCTCCAGACCTTGGTGAACAAGAAGCTCAAGCTTGTCAACGTGATCCAGGTCATGCTCGTCCGCCGGATTCTCCCCTGCCAACAACGGGCCTTCAATCTGTGGGAGTTCGACCCGGCACAGCACCCGACCCTGAGCGGGCTCTTCGACACGACGTACGAAGCTGCCTGGAGGGTGCTGTTCAAGGGCGGAGACGCCCCAGCGTCCGCGACTGAAGATCGCGGATTCAGCACCAAGCACCCGGCCGGCGAGGTAAGCTTTGTTATCCTTTATGGGACATTTATTTCTTTCATAGTTTGACTCTATTGTGGGATCTAAAAATTCCCAATGCCTTTAACAGGACTGGCAGAGGACGTTCGAACAGGTTAACTGTCCGGCTCCCCTCCCCGAAGACCCAGCGGATACCCGTTTAACGGGGCTGCTAGTCCCGGCACTTTATGTGGTGCCAGAGAAGAAGGCCAAGAAGAAGGCCACGGGAACCCGAAGGAGTTCCCGGCGCCAGGTGGTATCGGACTCATCGTCCGATAGCTCCGAGGCGGACTCCTCCCCCGAAGACGAGGAGGAGAAAGAGGACTCTCCCCAGGAGGGGGGAGAGAGGAAGAGGAAGGCCTCCCCAATAGGGGAGCCCGAAGGGTCCAAGAGGGGAAGGACCCTTCCTCCGGACAGCTCCGCCAACGCCAACGTTGGCGACGAAGGGTGGCCCTCAAGGGCCAAGCCTCCGGCAAGATCGTAAGTATCCGGATTCCTGCATGTTTTATAATTTCTCTTTTGTGCCACATAGTGTCCTTCTAATGCCGCACACTACTTGTAGTCCGGCCGAGGATGATCTTCCCGCTTCATCAAGCGGGTCCTTGGCTCCATCGGATGTAGATTCCGTTCCGACCGCCTCCACCCCTCGCGATGGTGAGGACGCAGAGGTGGGATCCCAGGAGGGGACCCGCCAAGACGGGGAGG
Organism: Triticum timopheevii; assembly: GCA_963921465.1. NCBI lineage: Eukaryota > Viridiplantae > Streptophyta > Magnoliopsida > Poales > Poaceae > Triticum > Triticum timopheevii. The sequence goes on from OY997264.1 coordinate 533,021,202, forward strand.
CTCCGGAGGTGCCACAAGGAAACCTCCCGAACTTCATGCCGGACTCCGCGCCGGAACCCGTAGTGGTTCCGGAGTCCGGCAAGCGGCCCCTTCGTAAGAAGGGCAAGACCGTGACACCGGCAGCCTCCGTCCAACCGGAGGTGCCGGACAACTTGTTGGAGGCGCTCAACGGCGCTTCCATCGAGGAAGAACACCGCACTATTATGAGTGCGGTGATTCAGAAGGTTCAGCTCGCCAAGAGCGGGCTGACCGAAGCCTGCAGCAGCCTGCTGACAGGCTTTGAGGTAAGAAGTTTTAAAATATGTAATGTAATACCGCATAGACAGTAGCCCCTGATGCTCGGTTCGGTGTTCGGAAAGAAAAACCGGACTGAGGATCTAAAAAAGATATACGCAAGAGTTCTAAAAATTATGTCAATATGGGTTTGTAGGCTGCCCTACTGACCTCTGCTGCATTGACTGCGGAGGTTGGTGCTTTGAAGCTGGACCTCGAGCGAACCGAGAACGAGCTCGGTCTTGCCAAGAAGCAGCTCGAGGACAGAGAAGGTGAGGAACACCATATTAAATTTGTACCTTACAGAAAAGGATTTTGGTTGCAATAGAGATAGCAAGGATAACGTGGGCACTGCAGGGGCCACGAGCGAGGTGGTGACCCTGAAGGAGGCCGTGTCCGCGGCCGAACGTAATGCGGCCGCGGAACGAGCGGAGCAAGAGAAGCAGGAGGCGCGGGTGGCGGAGGTGCGGCAAGAGCTCTAGGCTCTCATGGAAAAGCATGAGAGTTTGGAGCGCGACTCGAAGGCTCGAGAGTCCGAGCTTGCCTCAGCTCTTGAAAGTGCGAAAGCCGCTAAGGCCGAGGCCCATAAGGCCCTCCAAGAGATTGAGGCGGTGAAGAAAATAGCGGCGGGTAAGGCATTTTTCATGCAAAGCAAGCATGTAAATGTGAATTACCTGTTACTTACCCGAATTCGGAGCTCTCTAGGGGCGTTTGTAGATCTGCCTCGCAGCGTTTCTGATGCCGCCGCATTCTACCGGGCCGAGGAGGGGAGCTCAACGGAGAAGGTCTTCTGGTCTCAGTATGCTGAGGCCGGACATCCGGTGCCCCTTAGCGACCAGCTGAAGCAGCTGGTCGAGCTCCACAAGGTAGCCGAGCAGGCCATGAAGGGCCTCATAGTCCGGCTGTGGCCTGAAGAGGCCATGCCTGGGAGCTACTTCGGCCTCGTGTGGCGGCTGGTGGATGCGTGCCCCTGGCTGGAAGTCATCAAGTGCTCTGCCTGTTTTGAAGGTGCCCGGCGGGCCCTTGCCCGCGCAAAGGTGCACTAGGGCAGGCTGGATGCCGAGAGGCTTATAATGGACGCGCCGCCGGCAGGCAAGGAGTATCGTACGCCCGAAATGTACTATAAGAGTGTCCTGAAGGGTGCTCGCAAGATTGCGGATGAGTGCCCCAAAGATGTAATTTTTTAGTAGACTCGCAATGTGTTATCCTGTGCGCTGAAAACTTTGTTTCATATGCGCTTAAGCAACATTTTTTGATTTAAAATATTACCTTCTGTGCGTCCGTTTATCAAATCTGAGAGATGGCAAGTCGTCGGCTTCAGCCCCCATGCCACGAGTGCTGGGGTGTTCGGGATAAACTTGAGCGCTCTTGTTCCCATTTTTGGGTCCATCTAGGGAGGCGCTCAACACAACGAACAAGGCAACTGGACTTATAACGCTTGAACACTCTCGCTTAGCCATAGAATTCTATAATTTTAAATTTCGGCGAAGCCCCTAGTGTTTGGAAGACCGAGTTCGGGGCGCTATCCACGCCTGGGCCGGACGGAGCCGGTTCCTCGCTCTAAGTAGCATAAGTCTTTAGGGACTTGAAAAAACCTCTCGAACAGCGACCAGCTCTCGCCTTATCATGATGGTCAGTCTTAGCTTTCTCCACTGAGGCGCTCGCCCAGCTCAACCGGGGCGCAATCGCAGTGGTTCACCCAGTGCTACCTTAGCCGATAAAACGGAACGTAAGGTACCAAAACATGGGAGCCGGCAAACCCAACTATTGACCCAAGACATGATTTGGAGCCGATGCATATAATTCTATAAGTTCGGGGTGCCGCACTTGTGAAAGTGTTCGGACTTATCACACCATAGTACGGGGAATATGAGCCCCTGGTGTATTCGGCCGTACCAAAGTGTACGGATGCAAGATGTCATAAATGAACATATATATATATAAGGAAAAGGAATGCAATTGTAAGCGAAGAGTTATGCATTGTTTATTCGAAGAATTCTGCCATAAGTGCAGAATGATACAAACAGTGCGGTAGGTAAGGGTTTGGACTATTTTAAATGTCTCCCTCCAGGGGTAGGCTGCGGAATGGTGTATTTAAACAGATTTAATGCTCATTATGGAGACCACCTGAGTATTCGTCGTAGCCTATGTCCTTCCCTGGCTGTTGCATCGTGAGTTCGGCAGATTCACCGCCGGACAGGGTCTCTGGTAAACGGAGTCCTGTGGAAAAAAAGAAAAAGAAAAAAAAAGGTGACACACGTGGGAGCCCCTGGTGAGGTTGAGCCGCACTCTGGGCCTATCGTGGTCGTGCCCCTCCCCCTATGCCCATGGTATCTTCAGAGCGTAATGATGTACGCGAAGAGCTCGTATTGCAATCATGCAAGGGCTGGGGTTGGGGCCGCATTGCTACGCGTGCTCGGAACGTGCCAGGTGGTCTTGATGTATGTTACTCCGGGCGCGTTTAGTCATGTCCGGTCGTTTAACGGCCGGACTCGAGAATTGCCTTAAGAGGTTGCTCTGTACTTCTGCCGCGAGAGCCGCTGTGTGTTCCTCCGTTCGGAGGGAGCGTTCAGTGTTTCTGTTGACCGTGATGACTCCATGAGGGCCTAGCATCTTGAGCTTGAGGTATGCATAATGCGGCACCGCGTTGAACTTTGCAAACGCAGTTCGTCCGAGCAGAGCGTGATAGCCACTGCAGAACGGGACTATGTCGAAGATTAACTCCTCGCTTCGGAAATTATTCGGGGATCCGAAGACCACTTCCAGTGTGACTGAGCCTGTACAATTGGCCTCAACACCTGGTATGACGCCTTTGAAGGTCGTCTTTGTAGGTTTAATCCTTGAGGGGTCTATGCCCATCTTGCACACTGTATCCTGATAAAGCAGGTTCAGGCTGCTGCCGCCGTCCATCAGGACTCTAGTGAGGTGAAATCCATCGACGATTGGGTCTAAAACCAATGCGGCGAATCCGCCATGGCGGATACTGGTGGGGTGGTCCCTCCGATCGAAAGTGATCGGGCAAGAGGACCATGGGTTGAACTTCGGGGCGACTGGCTCCATCGCATATACGTCCCTAAGCGCACGCTTCTGCTCCCTCTTGGGTATGTGGGTTGCGTATATCATGTTTACTGTCCGCACTTGTGGGGGGAAACCCTTCTGTCCTCTACCGTTCGGCAGCCGGGTCTCCTCCTCGTGATCGCTATGCAGCCCCTTGTCATTGTTTTCGGCAATTAAGTTGCCTGCCTGCTTGAATACCCAACAATCCCTGTTGGTGTGGTTAGCTGGCTTTTCGGGGGTGCTATGTATCTGGCAAGAGCGGTCAAGTATTTGGTCCAAATTGGACGGACCCGGAGTAGTTCGTTTGAATGGCTTTTTCCGCTGACCGGGTTTAGAGCCTCTGAATCCGGCATTGACTGCCGTATCCTCAGTGTTATCGCCGTTAACGCGGCGTTTGTTTTTGTTGCGACGCGACCTGCCATTGCGGTCCTTGCTGTCCGGACTGCCAGAATTTTTGCTGAGGTTGTTACTGCGAGCTAGCCAGCTGTCCTCTCCCGCACAGAAGCGGGTCATGAGTGATGTGAGGGCTGCCATGGATTTCGGCTTTTCCTGTCCTAGGTGCTGGGCCAGCCACTCGTCATGGATGTTATGTTTGAAGGCTGCGAGGGCCTCTGCATCCGGACAATCGACGATTTGATTTTTCTTTGTGAGGAACCGTGTCCAGAATTGTCTAGCCGATTCGTCTGGCTGCTGAATTATGTGGCTTAGGTCATCGGCGTCTGGTGGTCGCACATATGTGCCCTGGAAGTTGTCAAGGAATGCGGCTTCCAGGTCCTCCCAACACCCAATTGATTCTGCTGGCAAGCTGTTAAGCCAATGCCGAGCTGGCCCCTTAAGCTTGAGTGGGAGATACTTGATGGCGTGGAGATCGTCACCGCGGGCCATATGGATATGAAGGAGATAATCTTCGATCCAAACCGCGGGGTCTGTTGTGCCATCGTAGGATTCAATGTTCACGGGTTTAAACCCTTCAGGGATTTGATGATCCATTACTTCGTCTGTGAAGCATAGTGGGTGTGCGGCGCCTCTGTATTGAGCAATATCACGACGTACCTCAAGAGAGCTTTGTCTGCTGTGTTCGGCCCGACCGGAGTTGCTGTATCCGGCGCGACGATAGTCGTCGTGGGTCGTGGGGTGCCCACGTGATCCGTAGATAGATCTTGATTGTCTTGCCTTATCCTCAAATATATCCCGCAAGTCCGGCGCATTCCCTCGTGGCTTTGTACTTTTCGAGCGATGCCGGGGTACGGTCCTGATGGAGGGCCTTGATGCCTCTCTGTCGCGGCCACGGGGTGGTCGGTCTGCCGTATTGTGCGCTGGTGATGAAGGTTTATATGCCTCCTCCTCTAATCGGAGGAGCAACTTGCATTTTGGGTAGCTTTTGGAGGGGCGTTCGAGTTCATACTCTTCGGCCGCAAGGACTTCCGTCCATCTGTCGGCTAGCAGGTCTTGATCAGCTTGAAGCTGTTGCTGCTTTTTCTTTAGGCTATTTGCCGTGGCCATAAGCCTGGGTTTAAAATGCTCTTGTTCGATGGGATCCTCGGGCACGACAAATTCGTTGTCGTTGAGGCTTGCCTCTTCTCCGGAGGGAGGCATGTAATTTTCATCCTCCTCGTCTGCCGCTCTCTCTTGAGGGCTGGCTTCCCCGTCCTCCTGTGCTGAATCTTGCTGGAGGGGGTTGTCTTCGGCACTCTCTGGGGTGTTATTGTCTCCGGTGCCGGAATCTCCATTCTTGCTGTGGCGGGATTTAGAGCGTCGCCGCTGACGCCGGCGCTTGGGCTGTTTCTTAGAGGAATCTGCCTCCGCTGCTTCTTCGCCGTCCCCATCTTTTGGGGTGTCCACCATGTATATGTCGTATGACGAGGTGGTCTTCCAGTGCCCTGTAGGCGCTGGTTCTTGATCATCTCCGGCATCGTCGTCCATACCGTCGATGTCTTCGGAGTCGTAGTCTAGCAAATCGGTTAGATCGTCGACAGTGGCTATAAAGTGGGTGGTGGGTGGGCTTTGAATTTCTTCGTCGTCCGCATCCCAACCATCCTGACTGCAGTCCGGCTAGGGCTCTCCTGATAACGAGAGATATTTTAGCGAATTCAGGATGTCGCCAAAGGGTGAGTGCTGAAGGATGTCCGCAGCGGTGAACTCCATGATCGGCGCCCAATCGGATTTGATCGGCAGGGGTGCAGGAGGTTCAGAGTCCGGCAAGGAGTCCGGCACCTCGGAGTCACGAGCTCTGTAAGGGACAAGGTCGGTATTCGGCACCATCGCCGTAGCAGTTGCAGCTCCCGAGGCGGTGTCCAGCCACCGGCCCTCGATCTTCGCGGTCGGCCCCGAACTATGGGTCGGAGCGGATTCATGTGCGGCCTCCAAGGTACTGTCCGGTGGCAGAGCTAGATCATGCCCGTCATGACAGTGCGGCACGCTCGGCTGTGGCTCGAATCCATCGAGGATCAAGTCCCCCGCGGATGTCAGCCGTGAAGTTTAGGCTTCCAAATCTGACCTGATGGCCAGGGGCATAGCTTTCGATCTGCTCCAGATGGCCAAGGGAATTGGCCTGCAGTGCAAAGCCGCCGAATACGAAGATCTGTCCGGGGAGAAAAGTCTCACCCTGGACGGCGTTGTTGTTGATTGAAGAAGCCATCGAGCCTATCGGTGACGACACAGAGGAACTCTCAATGAAAGCACCAATGTCGGTGTCAAAACCGGCGGATCTCGGGTAGGGGGTCCCGAACTGTGCGTCTAGGTGGATGGTAACAGGAGACAAGGGACACGATGTTTTTACCCAGGTTCGGGCCCTCTCGATGGAGGTAAAACCCTACTCCTGCTTGATTGATATTGATGATATGGGTAGTACAAGAGTGGATCTACCACGAGATCAAGGAGGCTAAACCCTAGAAGCTAGCCTATGGTATGATTGTTGTAATGGTTGTTCGTCGTACGGACTAAAACCCTCCGGTTTATATAGACACCGGAGAGGGCTAGGGTTACACAGAGTCGGTTACAATGGTAGGAGATCTACATATCCGTATCGCCAAGCTTGCCTTCCACGCCAAGGAAAGTCCCATCCAGACACGGGACGAAGTCTTCAATCTTGTATCTTCATAGTCTCGGAGTCCGGCCGATGATGATAGTCCGGCTATCCGGACACCCCCTAGTCCAGGACTCCCTCAAATGCCATCAAGCGACCTTGGGGAGATATCCTATACAAAAATCTTCCACCCAGGTCCAAGTCTGAAGCCATTGATCATGGCTTCTATCCGTGCATGGTTCATGGACCACAGCCAGAGAATGCAGACCCATCTTCTCTGCTGTGGTGTCGCGAAGACAATCTATTCAAGCACAACTTCAAGTTTGCTAAAGACTTTGCTGTGAAGAACAAGAAGGCATTTGGACTTGACTTCAACCCAGGTCCATCTGCTCCTTAGGAAGATGGCACCCATGAAGCCAATGAAAACAGAATCGGCCCCTGATAACCCACAAGTGTAGGGGATCACAACAGCTTTCGAGGGTAAAGTATTCAACCCAAATTTATTGATTCGACACAAGGGGAGTCAAAGAATATTCTTGAGTATTAGCAGTTGAGTTGTCAATTCAACCACACCTGGATAACTTAGTATCTGCAGCAAAGTATTTAGTAGCAAAAGTGGTATGATAATAAAGGTAACAGTAGCAAAAGTAAAGATAATTGTTTTTGGGTTTTTGTAGTACTTGTAACAGTAGCAACGGAAAAGTAAATAAGCGAAGAACAATATATGAAAAGCTCGTAGGCAATGGATCAGTGATGGATAATTATGCCGGATGCGATTCCTCATGTAATAGCTATAACATAGGGTGATATAGAACTAGCTCCAGTTCATCAATGTAATGTAGGCATGTATTCCGTAAATAGTCATACGTGCTTATGGAAAAGAACTTGCATGACATCTTTTGTCCTACCCTCCCATGGCAGCGGGGTCCTAGCGGAAACTAAGGGATATTAAGGCCTCCTTTTAAGAGAGAACCGGAACAAAGCATTAGCACATAGTGAATAGATGAACTCCTCAAACTACGGTCATCACTGAGAAGTATCCCGATTATTGTCACTTCGGGGTTGTCGGATCATAACACATAATAGGTGACTATAGACTTGCAAGATAGGATCAAGAACACATATATATTCATGAAAACATAATAGGTTCAGATCTGAAATCATGGCACTCGGGCCCTAGTGACAAGCATTAAGCATACCAAAGTCATAGCAACATCAATCTCAGAACATAGTGGATACTAGGGATCAAACCCTAACAAAACTAACTTAATTACATGGTAAATCTCATCCAACCCATCACCATCCAGCAAGCCTACGATGGAATTACTCACGCACGGCGGTGAGCATCATGAAATTGGTGATGGAGGATGGTTGATGATGACGATGGCGACGAATCCCCCTCTCCGGAGCCCCGAACGGACTCCAGATCCGCCCTCCTGAGAGAGATTAGGGCTTGGCGTCAGCTCCATGTCGTAAAACGCGATGAAACTTTCTCCCTGATTTTTTTCTCCCCGAACGTGAATATATGGAGTTGGAGTTTAGGTCGGTGGAAGTCCAGGGGCCCCACGAGATAGGGGGCGCGCCCTACAGGGGGGCGCCCCCCTGTCTCGTGGATAGGCCCTGGGCCCCCTGGTGTAATTCTTTCGCCCAGAAATTCTTATTAATTCCAAAAAGTGCCTCCGTGGATTTTCAGGACATTCCGAGAACTTTTCTTTTCTACACGTAAAACAACATCATGGCAGTTCTGCTGAAAACAGCATCAGTCCGGGTTAGTTTCATTCAAAACATGCAAGTTAGAGTCCAAAACAAGGGCAAAAGTGTTCGGAAAAGTAGATACGTTGGAGACGTATCAACTCCCCCAAGCTTAAACCTTTGCTTGTCCTCAAGCAATTCAGTTGATAAATTGACAGTGATAAAGAAAAACTTTTACAAACTCTGTTTGCTCTTGTTGTTGTAAACATGAAAAGCCAGCATTCAAGTTTCAGCAAATACTATGAACTAACCATACTCACAATAACACTTAGGTCTCACAATTACTCATATCAATAACATAATCAGCTAGCAAGCCATTATAATAAAACTCGGATGACAACACTTTCTCAAAATAATTATAACATGATATAACAAAATGGTATCTCGCTAGCCCTTTCTGAGACCGCAAAACATAAATGCAGAGCACCTTTAAAGATCAAGGACTGACTAAACATTGCAATTCATGGTAAAAGAGATCCAGTCAAGTCATAACCAATATAAACCAATAGTAATGAATGCAAATGACAGTGTGCTCTCCAGCGGGTGCTTTTTAATAAGAAGGGTGATGACTCAACATAAAAGTAAATAGATAGGCCCTTCGCAGAGGGAAGCAGTGATTTGTAGAGGTGCCAGAGATCGATTTTAAAATAGAGATTGAATAACATTTTGAGCGGCATACTTTCGCTGTCACCGCAACAACTATGAGATGGCTGTATCTTCCATACTACATGCATTATAGGAAGTTCCCAAACAGAATGGTAAAGGTTTATACTCCCCCAACCACCAACAAGCATCAATCCATGGCTTGCTCGAAACAACGAGTGCCTCCAACTAACAACAGCCCTGGGGGAGTTTTGTTTAATTATTTTGATTTGCTTTGATCTTTTTGGATCATGGGACTGGCATCCCGGTTACCAGCCCTTTCTCGTGAATGAGAAGCGGAGTCCACTCCTCTTTAGAATAACCCACCTAGCATGGAAGATATAGGCAGCCCTAATTGTAACATGAGCTGCTCGAGCATACAAAATAGAATTTCATTTGAAGGTTTGGAGTTTGGCACATACAAATTTACTTGGAACGGCAGGTAAATACCGCATATAGGTAGGTATGGTGGACTCATATGGAACAACTTTGGGGTTTAAGGAGTTTGGATGCACAAGCAGTATTCCCGCTTAGTACAGGTGAAAGCTAGCAAAAGACTGGGAAGCGACCAATTGAGAGAGCGACAACAGTCGTAAACATGCATTAAAATTAATTTACACCGAATACAAGCATGAGTAGGATATAATCCACCATGAACATAAATATCATGAAGGGTATGTTGATTTGATTCAACTACATGCGTGAACATGTGCCAAGTCGAGTCACTCAATTCATTCAAAGGAGGATACCATCCCATCATACCACATCATAATCATTCTAATAGCATGTTGGCACGCAAGGTAAACCATTATAACTCATAGCTAATCAAGCATGGCGCAAGGAACTATAATCTCTAAATGTCATTGCAAATATGTTTACTTTATAATAGCTGACTCAGAAATGATGAACTCATCATATTTACAAAAACAAGAGAGGTCGAGTTCATACCAGCTTTTCTCATCCCAATAAGTCCATCATATATCGTCATTATTGCCTTTCACTTGCATGGCGAACGATGTGTATAATAATAAGAGTGCACGTGCATTGGACTAAGCTAGAATCTGCAAGCATTCAACTCAAAAGAGAAGACAGGTGTAATATTGGCTCTAAGTTAAATAAACAATCATGCATATGAGAGCCACTAAACATTTTCAATACGGTCTTCTCGACCCCCAAAGGAAATAAAAGAAAATAAAACTATTTACACGGGAAAGCTCCCAACAAGTAAGAAGAAGAACTAGAAATCTTTTTGGGTTTTCATTTTAATTTCTACTACAAGCATGGAAATTAAACTAACTAATTATTTTTGGTTTTTCTTAAGATTTATCAAACACACAAGAAGAAAACTAGAAAAAATAAATTTAAACTAGCATGGATAATACAATGAAAGAGTATGAGCACCGACGACTAGTGTGTGAACATGAATGTAAAGTCGATGAGAAATACGTACTCCCCCAAGCTTAGGCTTTTGGCCTAAGTTGGTCTAGTACCAAGGATCACCGCTACTCTCCCCGGTGTAATGGGAGGTCTAATCAGGATGCCACTGGCTAGTCATCTCCGGATCCCACTGGACAGATGATGCACGATAAGGGTCAAGTTCAGGTTCCGGCTCAGGTTCAGGTTCTGGAGTAAAAGCTTGGGCTCGATGGTTGTTCACTGCTTCCGGTGTAACAAGAAAATTTTCTGCAAGCAAATCAAACAATAGAGGCGCAGGCAAAATAATAATCTCAAAGTGTTTCTTATTAAATCTAAGTTTATACAAGAGCATCTTTTCTTTGTTGTCAACAATAAACTTTGTGCTACCATGCTCTTGTAATCTAAAATGTGAGGAGGCAATTTAATCTCCTCCTTCTCATGGTGCCTAATGGGTATCTGAAAATGTTTAGCAAGACGTGCAACATAGATACCTCCAAATATGGGGCCTTTTGTACGATTCAGGGCTAGCCGTTTAGCAACAATGGCACCCATGCTAAAAGTATTGTCTCCAAGCAAGGCATGTTGAAGAATGATAATATCAGGAACGCTCAAATTTCCACTATTTCAACGACCAATCAAGCATCTACTAGCAAATATGGCAAAGTAGCGTAAAACAGGAAAATGTATGCTAGAGATTTTCGCCTCGGAACCCTTCTTTGGCTCCTCTACAGCTATAGTGTTAACAAAGCCATCCACATCCTTACGATGGGGTTCCTCTAATTCTCCCCCATAGGGTATCCTACATACCGCGCAAAAATCACGTAAAGACATTTCTCTGAATTCATCATATAAGTGAAATGATACTGAAGGCGGTGACTTCTTAGGATAATAATAAAAGTTTTGCACGAAAGTATTGGTAAGTAAGAGATACTGATCGATTCGGTCATTGATGAAACCGGTGAGGCTTGCAGTCTCGATTAAAGCATAAAAGTCTTCATGAATTCCAGCTTCTTTCAAGAAATCCTCGCATGGCCATTCACACGACCGTACTTCCGCTAAGCGAGGAAGATTATACTTGGCCTTTTCCTTCTCTTTGGCTTGTTTTTCCTGGGAGCTTTGGCTAGAAGAGCCCCTCAAAAGTTTCCTCAACATTTTCTGAAAATTTCTGAAATTTTAGTAACTTCAAAATAACAGTGAATAAAACTAAACAAGATTGATAGCAACTACTCCTACAAGTGCCTAGAGCCTATATCATGCATTAAAATTGCTTGGGACCTCAAAAATTTAACATGCAAGCTTGCTACGTCTTGAGCTTGCGTTGGTTTTCCTCGAAGAGAAGAGGGTGATGCAGCAAGTGTAGCGTAAGTATTTCCCTCAGTTTTGAGAACCAAGGTATCAATCCAGTAGGAGGCTACTCAAAAGTCTCACGCACCTACACAAACAAACTGAGAACTCGCAACCAACGCAATAAAGGGGTTGTCAATCCCTTCACGGCCACTTGCGAAAGTGAGATCTAATAAAGATAGTATGATAAGATAAATATATTTTTGGTATTTTATAATATAGATGCAAAAAAGTAAAGATGCAAATAAAAGTAGATTGAAAGCAAATATGATAAGAGATAGACCCCGGGGCCATAGGTTTCACTAGTGGCTTCTCTCAAGATAGCATAAGGATTACGGTGGGTGAACAAATTACTGTCGAGCAATTGATAGAAAAGCGCATAGTTATGAGATTATCTAGGCATGATCATGTATATAGGCATCACGTCCATAACAAGTAGACCGACTCCTGCCTGCATCTACTACTATTACTCCACACATCGACCGCTATCCAGCATGCATCTAGAGTATTAAGTTCATAAGAACAGAGTAACACATTAAGCAAGATGACATGATGTAGAGGGATAAACACATGCAATATGATATAAACGTCATCTTGTTATCCTCGATGGCAACAATACAATACGTGCCTTGCAACCCTTTCTGTCACTGGGTAAGGACACCGCAAGATTTGAACCCAAAGCTAAGCACTTCTCCCATGGCAAGAAAGATCAATCTAGTAGGCCAAACCAAACTGATAATTCGAACAGACTTGCAAAGATAACTAAATCGTACATAAAAGAATTCAGAGAAGATTCAAATATTATTCATAGATAAACTTGATCATAAACCCACAATTCATCGGATCTCGACAAACACATCGCAAAAAGAGTTTACATCGAATAGATCTCCACAAGAGAGGGGGAGAACATTGTATTGAGATCCAAAAAGAGAGAAGAAGCCATCTAGCTAATAACTATGGACCCGTAGGTCTGTGGTAAACTACTCACAACTCATCGGAGGGGCAAGGATGTTGATGTAGAGGCCCTCCATGGTTGATTCCCCCTCCGACAGAGTGCCGGCAAAAGCTCCAAGATGGGATCTCGCGGATACAGAATGTTATGGCGGTGAAAATTGTGTTTCGTGGTGCCCCTGGATGTTTTCGGGGTACGTAGGTATATATAGGAGGAAGAAGTACGTCGGTGGCCGCCCGAGGGGCCCACGAGACAGGGGTGCACCCTACAGGGGGGGCGGCCTCCTATCTCGTGGCTTCCTCGGCTACTTGTTGACTTGCACTCCAAGCTCTCCGGATCACGTTCATTCCAAAAATCATGCTCCCGAAGGGTTCATTACGTTTGGACTCCGTTTGATATTCCTTTTCTTTGAATACTGAAATAGGCAAAAAAACAGCAATACGGGCTGGGCCCTCGGTTAGTAGGTTAGTCCCAAAAATGATATAAATGTGTAAAATAAAGCCCATAAACATCCAAAAGGGGTAATATAATAGCATGGAACAATCAAAAATTATAGATACGTTGGAGACATATCAAGCATCCCCAAGTTAATTCCTGCTCGTCCTCGAGTAGGTAAATGGTAAAAAAGAAAATTTTGCTGTGGAATGCTACCTAGCATAATTCTCAATGTAATTTTCTTTATTGTGGCATGAAAGTTCAGATCCAAATGATACAAAATAAAAGTTCATATTGACATAAGAAATAGTAATACTTCAAACATACTAATCAAAGTAATCATGTCTTCTCAAAATAACATGGCCAAAGAAAGTTATCCCTACAAAATCATATAGTCTGGCTGTTGCTCTATCTTCATCACACAAAGTATTTAACGATGCACAACCCCGATGACAACCCAAGCAATTGTTTCATACTTTAATAATCTCAAACTTTTTCAACTTTCACGCAATACAAGAGCGTGAGCCATGGACATAGCACTATATGTGGAATGGAATGGTGGTTGTGGAGAAGACAAAAAGGAGAAGATAGTCTCACATCAACTAGGCGTATCAACGGGCTATGGAGATGCCCATCAATAGATATCAATGCGAGTGAGTAGGGATTGCCATGCAATAGATGCACTAGAGTTATAAATATATGAAAGCTCAACAAAAGAAGCTAAGTGGGGTGCATCCAACTTGCTTGCTCACGAAGACCTAGGGCACTTTTGAGGAAGCCCATCATTGAAATATACAAGCCAAGTTCTATAATGAAAAATTCCCACTAGTATATGAAAGTGACAACATATGAGACTCTCTAACATGAAGATCATCGTGCTATTTTGAAGCACAAGTGTGGAAAAAGAGATAGTAGCATTGTCCCTTCTCTCTTTTTATCTCATTTTATATTTTTCTTCTTTCCTTTTTCTCTTTTTTTTCTTTCTTTTTTTCTTTGGCCTTTTCCTTCTTTTTTTTGGTCTTTTTCTTTTTTTTTTCTTTTTGTAAAGTCCGAATTCTCATCCCGACTTGTGGGGGAATCATAGTCTTCATCATCCTTTCCTCACTAGGACAATGCTCTAATAATGAAGATCATCACACTTTTATGGATTTACAACTCAAAGCTAGAACAAGATATGACTCTATATGTATGCCTCCGGCGGTGTACTGGGATATGCAATGAATCAAGAGCGACATGTATGAAAATTATGAGGGTGGCCTTGCCACAAATACAATGTCAACTACATGATCATGCAAAAAGCAATATGAAAAAAGTAATGTGTGTCATATGAACGGAACGGTGGAAAGTTGCATGGCAATATATCTCGGAATGGCTATGGAAATGCCATAATAGGTAGGTATGGTGGCTGTTTTGAGGAAGGTAAATGGTGGGTATATGGTACCGGCGAAAGTTGCGCGGTACAAGAGAAGCTAGCAATAGTGGAAGGGTGAAAGGGTGCGTACAATCCATGGACTCAACATTAATCAAAAGAACCCATATACTTGTTGCAAAAATTTAGAAGTCATCAAAATCCAAAGTACTATGTGCATGCTCCTAGGGGGATAGATTGGTAGGAAAAGACCATCGCTTGTCCCCGACCGCCACTCATAAGGAAGACAATCAATAAATAAAATTGTGCTCCAACTTCATCACAAAGCGGTTCACCATACGTGCATGCTACGGGAATCACAAGCTTCAACACAAGCATTCTTTAAATTAATAATCACCCAACTAGCATGACTTTAATATCACTACCTCCATATCTCAAAACAATTATCAAGCATCAAGTTGATCATAGCATCCAATTCACTTTCTATGATAGTTTTTATTATACCCAACTTGGATGCTCATCATTTTAGGACCAACTTTAAAACCATAGAAAATACCATGCTGTTCTAAAAGACTCTCAAAAAGATATAAGTGAAGCATGAGAGGCTAGCAATTTCTTCAAAATTAAGACACCACCGTGCTCTAAAAGATATAAGTGAAGCACTAGAGAAAAAATTATCGAGCTCAAAAGATATAAGTGAAGCACATAGAGTATTCTAGCAAATTCTAATCCAATAGGCTTCTCCCAAAAGGTGTGTACAGCAAGGATGATTGTGGTAAACTAAAAAGCAAATACTAATATAATACACGACGCTCCAAGAAAAACACATATCATGTGGAGAATAAAAATATAGCTCCAAGTAAAGTTACCAATGAACGAAGACGAAAGGGGGGATGCCTTCCCGGGGCATCCCCAAGCTTAGGCTTTTGGCTATTCTTGAATATATTGGGGTGCCATGGGCATCCCCAAGCTTAGGCTCTTGCCACTCCTTATTCCATAGTCCATAAAAGCTTTACCCAAAACTTGAAAACTTCACAACACAAAAGTCAATAGGAAATCTTATAAGCTCCGTTAGTGAAAGAAAACAAAAACACCACATAAGGTACTGCAATGAACTCATTCTTTATTTATTTTAGTGTTAAACCCACTGTATTCCAACTTCCTTATGGTTTATAAACTAATTTACTAGCCATAGATGCATTGAAACAAGCAAACAACACACGAAAAACAGAATCTGTCAAAAACAGAACAGTCTGTAGCAATCTGTAACTAACGCAAACTTCTGGAACTCTAAAAATCTTACCAAAATAGGAAGTCCTGGAAAATTTGTTTATTGAACAGAAGCAAAAAGAATCAACGCAAAATAATGTTCCTGTGATTTAAAAAAAATTATATTCGTGCGCGCAAAGTTTCTGTTTTTCAGCAGAATCAAATCAACTATCATCGTAGGTTATCCTATAGGTTCTACTTGGCACAAACACTAATTAAAAGATAAAAACACATCTAACCAGAAGGTAGATGCCACATTTATTACTAAACAGGAGCAAAAACAAAAAACATAAAGAAAAATTGGGTTGCCTCCCAACTAGCGCTATCGTTTAAAGCCCCTAGCTAGGCATAAAAGCAAGGATAGATCTAACGAGTGCCATCTTTGGCACTAAATTCATAAGTAGCACGCATGATAGATTCATAAGGTAATTTGACTTTCTTTCTTGGAAAGTGCTCCATGCCTTTATTTAATGGAAATTTAAATCTAATATTCCCTTCCTTCATATCAATAATCGCACCAATCGTTCTAAGGAAATATCTACCAAGAATAATAGGGCAAGAAAGATTGCAATCTATATCAAGAACGATAAAATCTACGGGCACCAAATTTCTATTTACAGCAATAAGAACATCATTGATCCTTCCCATTGGCTTTTTAATGGTGGAATCTGCAAGGTGCAAATTTAAAGAGCAATCATCAAGATCATGGAAACCTAGAATATCACATAAAGTTTTCGGAATCGTGGAAACACTAGCACCCAAATCACATAAAGCAAAACACTCATAATCTTTAATTCTAATCTTTATAGTAGGTTCCCACTCATCATTAAGTTTTCTAGGTATAGAAACTTCCAACTTAATTTTTTCATCAAAAGATTGCATCAAGGTATCAACAATATGTTTGGTAAAAGCTTTATTTTGACTATAAGCATGAGGAGAATTAACAATGGATTGCAACAAGGAAATACAACTTTTTAAAGAACAATTATCATAATCAAATTCCTTGAAATCTGAGATAGTGGGTTCAATGTTATTAGAAGTTGAGGATTCTCCAATCTCACTTTTACCAAATTTAGCATTAAGATCTAAAGAATCTGAATTCTTGGGACGCCTTCTAGGAAAAGTTGATTCATCATCAGTCCCATAATCATCAAAATTCATTGCGAAACATAGATCTAATCGGAGACGCATCAATAATTTTAAGATCCTCATCATTATTTTCATGGAAACTAGAAGAACACGCTTTTATAAAGCTTTCTTTTTTAGCACGCAATCTAGCGGTTCTTTCCTTGCACTCGTCAATGGAAATTCTCATTACTTTGAGAGATTCATTGATATCATGCTTAGGAGGAGAATATCTAAGTTTAAGAGAATCAACATCAAGCGAAAGTCTATCAACGTTCCTAGCCAAATCATCAACTTTGAGCAATTTTTCTTCAAGCAAAGCTTTAAAATTCTTTTGAGAAATCATAAATTCTTTCACACTATTCTCAAAATCAGAGGGCATCTTATTAAAATTATCATAAGAATTATTGTAGGAATTTCCATAATTATTAGAGGAATTACTAGGGAACGGTGTAGCATTAAAATTTCATCTATAAGCATTGTTTCCAAAACTATTCCTTCCAACAAAATTCACATCCATAGATTCATTATATTCTCAATCAAAGAAGACAAAGGCATATCATTGGGATCAAGAGGAGTATTTTTAGTAGCAAACATCTTCATAAGTTCATCCATCTTTCCACTCAAAACATTGATTTCTTCTAAAGCATGCACTTTTTTAATAGAAGATCTTTCGGTGTGCCATCGAGAATTAATAAACATAATATTATCAAGAAGTTTTGTAGCATCTCCTAATGTGATTTCCATAAATGTGCCTTCCGCGGCCGAATCTAAGAGATTTCTAGAAGCAAAGTTCAAACCGGCATAAATTTTTTGTATGATCATCCATAAATTCAAACCATGAGTAGGGCAATTGCGAAGCATCAACTTCATTCTTTCCCAAGATTGGGCAACATGCTCATGATCAAGTTGTTTAAAATTCATAATATCGTTCCTAAGAGTGATGATCTTAGCGGGAGGAAAATACTTAGAGATAAAAGCATCTTTGTACTTGTTCCAAGAATCGATACTATTTTTAGGCAAAGACGAAAACCAAACTTTAGCACGATCTCTAAGTGAAAATAGAAATAGCTTCAATTTGACAATATTGTTATCCGTACCTTTCTTGTTTTGCATATCACACAAATCAACAAAGTTGTTTAGATGAGTAGCGGCATCTTCACTAGGAAGGCCGGCGAATTGATCTTTCATAACAAGATTCAGCAAAGCAGTATTGATTTCACAAGACTCAACATCATTAGGAGGAGCAATCGGAGTACTAAGGAAATCATTATTATTGGTATTCGAGAAATCACACAATTTGGTATTATCTTGTGCCATGGCAACAAGTAATCCAACACACAAGCAAACAGAAAAAGGGCAAGCAGAAAGAGAGGAGGAGATTGGGAAAGAGAGGGTGAATAAAACGGCAAGGGTGAAGTGGGGGAGAGGAAAACGAGAGGCAAATGGCAAATAATGTAAATGCATGGGAGATGGGTTTGTGATGGGTACTTGGTATGTCTTGACTTGAGCGAAGACCTCCCCGACAATGGTGCCAGAAATCCTTCTTGCTATGTCTTGAGCTTGCGTTGGTTTTCCTCGAAGAGGAGAGGGTGATGCAGCAAGTGTAGCGTGAGTATTTCCCTCAATTTTGAGAACCAAGGTATTAATCCAGTAGGAGGCTCCTCAAAAGTCCCACGCACCTACACAAACAAACTGAGAACTCGCAACCAACGCAATAAAGGGGTTGTCAATCCCTTCACGGCCACTTGCGAAAGTGAGATCTAATAAAGCTAGTATGATAAGATAAATATATTTTTGGTATTTTATAATATAGATGCAAAAAGTAAAGATGCAAATAAAAGTATATTGAAAGCAAATATGATAAGAGATAGACCCGGGGGCCATAGGTTTCACTAGTGGCTTCTCTCAAGATAGCATAAGTATTATGGTGGGTGAACAAATTACTGTCGAGCAATTGATAGAAAAGCGCATAGTTATGAGATTATCTAGGCATGATCATGTATATAGGCATCACGTCCATAACAAGTAGACCGACTCCTGCCTGCATCTACTACTATTACTCCACACATCGACCGCTATCCAGCATGCATCTAGAGTATGAAGTTCATAAGAACATAGTAACGCATTAAGCAAGATGACATGATGTAGAGGGATAAACTCATGCAATCTTGTTATCCTCGATGGCAACAATACAATACGTGCCTTGCAACCCTTTCTGTCACTGGGTAAGGACACCGCAAGATTGAACCCAAAGCTAAGCACTTCTCCCATGGCAAGAAAGATCAATCTAGTAGGCCAAACCAAACTGATAATTCGAAGAGACTTGCAAAGATAACTCAATCATACATAAAAGAATTTAGAGAATCAAATATTATTCATAGATAAACTTGATCATAAACCCACAATTCGTCGGATCTCGACAAACACACCGCAAAAAGAGTTTACATCGAATAGATCTCCACAAGAGAGTTGGAGAACATTGTATTGAGATCCAAAAAGAGAGAAGAAGCCATCTAGCTAATAACTATGGA
This sequence comes from Triticum timopheevii, assembly GCA_963921465.1. NCBI lineage: Eukaryota > Viridiplantae > Streptophyta > Magnoliopsida > Poales > Poaceae > Triticum > Triticum timopheevii. The sequence continues at coordinate 533,040,395 of OY997264.1, forward strand.
CCCGTAGGTCTGTGGTAAACTACTCACAACTCATCGAAGGGGCAAGGATGTTGATGTAGAGGCCCTCCATGGTTGATTCCCCCTCCGGCAGAGTGCCGGCGAAGGCTCCAAGATGGGATCTTGCGGATACAGAAGGTTACGGCGGTGGAAATTGTGTTCCGTGGTGCCCCTGGATGTTTTCCGGGTACGTAGGTATACATACGAGGAAGAAGTACGTCGGTGGCCGCCCGAGGGGCCCACGAGACAGGGGGCGCGCCCTACGGGGGGACGGCCTCCTATCTCGTGGCTTCCTCGGCTGCTTCTTGACTTGCACTCCAAGCTCTCCGGATCACGTTCGTTCCAAAAATCACGCTCCCGAAGGTTTCATTACGTTTGGACTCCGATTGATATTCCTTTTCTTCGAAATACTGAAATAGGCAAAAAAACAGCAATACGGGATGGGCCTCCGGTTAGTAGGTTAGTCCCAAAAATGATATAAATGTGTAAAATAAAGCCCATAAACATCCAAAAGGGATAATATAATAGCATGGAACAATAAAAAATTATAGATACATTGGAGACGTATCAAAGCTCAAGAACATGGTCACCTAAGCAGCAAAAATTTGCAATGAATAAAGCACTAGAACCAAAACTAATTGGACCAATGGGGGAGTCACATACCAAGCAACAATCTCCCAAAGCAGTTTTGTGAATGGAGCTTTGTCACGACTGGTTTTCCAATAAAAGACTCATTGAGAAACCGACCTTTAAATAGACCAGTATAGGAAAAATCCTCCTTACTGGTAGACAAATACTTGATACAGAAATCCAGTAGCATTGAATATTATACAGGGTTGAGCTGAGGTAGCTCAACAATTTATTACAAGCACGCCAATATTATACATAAGGGCGGATATGACACATGGGTGTGGTGGCATACTACTGACTCGTAATAAAAGTGGTGGTGGATATGTCACAGTGAAGTGGGTGACATGACTCCAAATCCTGCAACTCATCGAGCGTCGAGGTGAGGCTTGATGATTTTATTCGGGTAGCGGAAGCTTATATGATACAAGTGACCAAATCCAGGATCGCACGGGACTGACTGGGACTCCTCTAGGCGTCAAACTCGCTATCGTACTCTTCATCCATAAGATCGCCTTCGTCAACATCTGGCCAAATCAACAAGCCAGGTGAGTACTTTGAATGTACTCGCAAGACAGTTCAGACATAAGATATAACAAATGCAAACATGATGCACCATGAGCAGTTAGCAATGCACACTCAAGTAATAAATTTGCACGGCATGTTAAATGAACAGGAAGTCAGGCGGTAGTCCTCCCGAAATCCCAATAAAATAACTGTCAACCGATCGGGTGTCTGAAGAGACGCCTCGAAAGGTAAAATAAATAAATTAACATGCCACAGTCGGGCGTCTGAGCGACACCACGAAAAGGGCTTATATTGAAATGTAAATGACAGTGCGTGCCACAGTCAGACATCTACGCAACATCTCGAAAAGGGCTTATAATGAACATAAATAACGGTGATGCCACAGTCGGACGTCTACGCGACATCTCAGAAAGGGCTTATAATGAAAATAAATAACAGTGATGCCACAGTCGGACGTCTGAGCGACATCACGTAAAGGGCTTATATTGAAAGTAAATAACAAGAGTGGCACAGTTGGATGTCTGAGCGACATCACAGAAAGGGCTTATATTTCATCATTCATATTCAATAAATTCATGAAGATAAATCACTCACAGGAAATACTCAGTACATAATAATAAACGGGTTAGTCCATCCACAGGAGAAATCATTTAGCCGGACTTAACACTCAAGTTTGTTCACCGGACATTTGTCACTGAGACTAACACTGAGACTGACAAAGATAAGTTGAACACAGTCCTTGACCAAGATACGGTTACTTGAATGATTTTGACTCTGCAGAGTTGTACTATTTAACCACAGCCAACGGATTTCAGTAGTCACGAAGGACTAGTTCCGTTTACGGTGTTTCAGTAGAAACACATCTAACCAGTACATACCCATTTCCACCTCATGATGCCAGGAATCACCCTAGGCAATGTTCAAGAAAAACTTTGAGACGGGGAGGCCACAACCTCGAATTGCATGGGATCAAATTTATATACGCGCGCTCTAAGGGGTGCCCCCCTCTCGGTCCCAACCGGAAACACCCATGCCCCCTGACTGGATGACTGGCTTTAATCCAGGGCCATGGAACCCTCATCACGGCCTCTCTATTTGGTGTGTACGAGGAAAGCGGTTTGCAACTTACTAAACCATATTCCTTGCAGAAAACATGTGGTAGCACAAAAAGAAATGGATGGTAACGTGACTTGATCCACGTTGACACTGGAGTTAAATGGTTTGGCATAAGACCGGCATGCTTCAACACTGCCATCTTAGCACCTCTCATGTCACCACATGATCATGTAAACTCACATCAAATAACATATGGAGTTTCGAATCTCACTTGCATCAGCTTTGCATGCAATATAACACTTACTGCTATGCATATAAACATGTCTAACTACTCAATGCAAACATGCAAAACAATCATCATATCAAAGGTTCAAACATGCTTGCCTGGTTCGGAGTAGTCGGAGTCTAGCTCGGTGAAGTTCGCGGTTCCGTCACCTCCTCCGGTATCTACGGTATAAAGAAAATACGCACTAACGTAAATACCGCGTGTGTACAAAAAAGTGTTCCAAATATTTTTCAATTAAATCTGATAAAAAACTAGACAGAAAAATGAAGATGACAGAAGAATAATCAATCAAAAATCATTTTCTATTTAAAAGTTATTAGAGTTTTAGCCCAGGGACTTATCTGTAATGAAACAGAAAGTTTCCAGGGGGTAGAACAGAAAAAGATTCCAGAAAAAAATGGTTCGAATATGGGGCGGCCGGAGACGAAGGAGAAGGCCTCCACGGGATCCTCCTAGGGGTCGAGCGCAGTTCTGGCGAGGTGGAGGGAGTGGTGCTGGTCGAAGGAGAGCTCGGGGTGGCTATTTATAGCCGGCCCGAGGCGGTTCCCGCGAACGGGATAACTCCGGTGGCGATTACGGCGAAGCAGTGGCCGGACGGGTGGTTTAGGTGGCTGGGCCTCAACGTGATGGTGCACTGGTTTCATTCAAACGCTAACCTTGGCTGGATTAGTCCTGCTCTGTGGTTTCAACAGAACGGCGCTTCACGGGCCCATCGGCGGCAAAGAGCGCGCCCTGTGCTTGCCAGGCCACGGCGACGGTGTTGAGGTGTGCGCACGGGAGCAGACGGCCACGCGGAGGCCTTGGGTGGCTTGGGCGGTGCTGGACGGCGCCGAAAGCTGGAGCTGATCCTGCTGGCCGCCACGGTTGGCTCTACCACCGCAGAAGTTGCCGGCGTCGGCGAGGCACGCCGCCACCGACACCTGCGCCCGTCCAAAAGAATGTGCGACACTCTGGATAAGGAGGAGCAGTGAGCAAGAGTCCAGCGCGAGCACTGGCGAGATTGATGCCAAGCTCTGAAGAAAACGACACTGTCGTCTGAATCCAAACACTGAACCTGAACTTTTCTGAATCTGTGACAGAAACAATGTACACCAGGTGCTCGATGAAATGTTTTTGGCATGTGGGAAATTTATTTGGAGCCAATCTTTGGTGAGGTGGCCTCTCAATGCACCTGTGGGCTGCTTGATTTTTGTCAGAATTTTTGGAAGAAGAAAAATATGAATTTCACCAAAAATGATGAATTTGGTCCAAACTTGCAGTGAGCAAAACTTGAAAATTTTGAACTGTGGAAGAGTGGATCTTGATGGATCTAAGTTGGGGGTGCTAAGGACTAGTCAGAGGAGTTGGTTTGAGATCAAAACTCAAAGGAAATCAGATACTTCCTTTGTAAATCACCTAGGTCCAAAATAAAAGATAGAAATAGTTTTGGGGATAAAATAAATGGAATAAAAATCCAAAATGTGTTGAACTTGCTAGGATTGGCTACTTGACTTGACCCAAAGTGGAGGGAGGTGTTTTGGAGGAAATTTTTTAACATGAGACATGGTGAAAGAGGATGGTTGGAGTAAAAAGGAATAAATCCAAAACCCTAAGGATTTCTTTTTAATTGAAAAAAACTTTCAAAATAAATTGTGATGAGTCACACCAATGAAAAACCTTCAAAGCTAAACATCAAGGTTGAGGATGACCAAAATAAAGATTTTGAAAAAAGAGAAAATATTTGAGAAGAAGAGCCTTTTTAAAAGATTTGAAATAGCCTCCTTCAAATAAATAAAAAGAAAAATCTAAAAACCAAATCAAAATTTTTGACATGTCACAAGCTTTGTGCAACGAGATCGAAAATCACAGCAAAACAAGCAAGAACTCGTGCTTGAGCTGGATGGGGATTTTTTTGGGTAGAAGATGAAGTGTGTGGGTGCTGGCATAAGTGGAGGGGGCCACCAGGGGCCCACGAGACAGGGGGCGTGCCCTATAGGGGGGGGCGCCCTCCACTCTCGTGGCCTGGTGCTTGCCCCTCCTGTAGTGTTTTCAGTGCCTACAATCCTCAAATATTCCAGAAAAAATCTTACTAAATTTGTAGGGCATTTGGAGCACTTTTATTTTCGGACTATTTTTTTATTGCACGGATAATTCAGAAAACAGACAGATAATACTATTTTTGCTTTATTTATTCTAAATAACAGAAAGTAAAAAGAGGGTACAGAAGGTTGTGCCTTCTAGTTTCATCCATCTCATGATCATCAAAGTGAATCTACTAACATGGTTCATCAAGTCTTGTTAACAAACTCATTCCGAATAACACGGAACCGGAGAAATTTCGAATAACACTAAGTTACCTCAACGGGGATATGAAAGTCCCCAACAATAAGAATATCATACTTTTTCTTGACAGTAGGGAGAGGAAATTCAAAACCTCCAAAAATAATAGTTGGAACTTTTTCAATAGAATTGATGCTATGAACTTGAGATTGTTTCCTCGGAAAGTGTATCGTATGCTCATTACCATTAACATGAAAAGTGACATTGCCTTTGTTGCAATCAATAACAGCCCATACAGTATTAAGAAAAGGTCTACCAAGGATAATAGACATACTATCGTCCTCGGGAATATCAAGAATAACAAAGTCCGTTAAGATAGTGACATTTGCAACCACAACAGGCACATCCTCACAAATACCGACAGGTATAACAGTTGATTTATTAGCCATTTGCAAAGATATTTCAGTAGTGTCAACTTATTCAATTCAAGTCTACAATATAAAGAGAGAGGCATAACACTAACACCGGCTCCAAGATCACATAAGGCAGTTCTAACATAATTTCTTTTAATAGAGCATGGTATAGTTGGTACACCCGGATCTCCAAGTTTCTTTGGTATTCCACCCTTAAAAGTGTAATTAGCAAGCATGGTGGAAATTTCAGCTTCCGGTATCTTTCTTTTGTTTGTAATGATATCCTTCATATACTTAGCATAAGGATTTACTTTGAGCATATCAGTTAAGCGCATACGTAAGAAAATAGGTCTAATCATTTCAGCAAAGCGCTCAAAATCCTCATCATCCTTTGACTTGGATGGTTTAGGAGGAAAGGGCATGGGTTTCTGAACCCATGGTTCTCTTTCTTTACCGTGCTTTCTAGCAACAAAATCTCTCTTATCATAACGTTGATTCTTTGATTGTGGGTTATCAAGATCAACAGCAGGTTCAATCTCTACATCATTGTTTTTGCTAGGTTGAGCATCAACATGAACATCATCATTAACATTATCACTTGGTTCATGGTCATCACCTGATTGTGTTTCTGCATCAAAAATAGAAATATCATTGGGATTCTCAGGTGTGTCTACAGTAGGTTCACTAGAAGCATGCAAAGTCCTATCATTTTTCTTTTTCTTCTTTTTAGAAGAACTAGGTGCCTCTAAATTATTTCTCTGAGAATCTTGCTCGATTCTCTTAGGGTGGCCTTCAGGATACAAAGGTTCCTGAGTCATTCTACCAGTTCTAGTAGCCACTCTAATAGCAAAGTCATTTTTATTATTTAATTCATCAAGCAAATCATTTTGAGCTTTGAGTACTTTCTCTGCTTGAGTAGCAACCATAGAAGCATATTTGCTAATGAGTTTGAGTTCATCTTTAACTCTAGTCAGATTATCGCTAACACGTCCTATCTCGAAAGCATTATTCTTTAACTCTCTACCAACATAAGCATTAAAACTTTCTTGTCTAGCCATAAAGTCATCGAATTCATCTAAGCAAGGGCTATGGAATTTCGTAGAGGGAATTTCAACTTTATCATATCTATAGAGAGAATTTACCTTTACTACCTGTGTCGGGTTATCGAGACAATGTGGTTCTTCATCAGGCGGTATATTAAGACCATGTATTTCTTCAATAGGAGGTAAATTCTTAACATCTTCAGCTTTAATACCTTTTTCTTTCATTGATTTCTTTGCCTCTTGCATATCTTCAGGACTGAGAAATAAAACACCTCTCTTCTTTGGAGTGGGTTTAGGAATAGGCTCAGGGGTTGGCTCAATTGGTTCAGGAATTGCTTCAGGAATTGGCTCAGGGAGAGTCCAATTATTTTCATTAGTCAACATATTATTCAATAATATTTCGACTTCGTCGACTGTTCTTTCCCTGAAAACACAACCAGCACAACTATCCAAGTAGTCCTTGGAAGCATCGGTTAGTCCATTATAAAAGATATCAAGTATTTCATTTTTCTTGAGAGGATAATCAGGCAAAGCATTAAGTAACCGGAGAAGCCTCCCCCAAGCTTGTGGGAGACTCTCTTCTTTGATTTGCACAAAATTATATATTTCCCGCAAGGCATCTTGTTTCTTATGAGCAGGGAAATATTTAGCAGAGAAGTAATAAATCATATCCTGGGGACTACACACACAACCAGGAGCAAGAGAATTATACCAAGTCTTAGCATCACCCTTTAATGACAACGGAAATATCTTAAGGATATAACAATAGCGAGACTTCTCATCGTTAGTAAACAGGGTGGCTATATCATTCAACTTGGTAAGATGTGCCACAACAGTTTCAGATTCAAGGCCATAAAAAGGATCAGATTCAACTAAAGTAATAATTTCAAGATCAACCGAGAATTCATAATCCTTATCAGTAACACAGATAGGTGAAGTAGCAAAAGCAGGGTCAGGTTTCATTCTAGCATTAAGAGACTGCTGCTTCCATTTAGCTAATAATTTCTTAAGATCATATCTATCATTGCAAGCAAAGATTTCCCTAGTAGCTTCTTCATTCATAACATAACCCTTAGGAACAACAGGTAATACATAATCATTGGGAGAACCTTCATCATCACTATCATCAAAAATAGGTTCTTCAGTAATTTCATTCCCCCTAACTCTAGCAAATTGTTCATCAAGAAATTCACCTAATGGCAAGGTAGTATCAAGCACAGAAGTAGTTTCATCATGCATAGCAGAAGTGGCATCATCAATAACATGCGACATATCAGAATTCATAGCAGTAGCAGGTTTAGGTGTCGCAAGCCTACTAATAACGGAAGGAGAATCTAGTGCAGAGCTAGATGGCAGTTCCTTACCTCCCCTCGTAGTTGAGGGCAAAATAGTAGTTCGGTTGTCTTTCAAGTTCTTCATAGTGATCAATAGATATAAATCCCAAGTGACTCAGAGAATAGAGCTATGCTCCTCATCAACAGCGCCAGAAATTAGTCTTGATAACCCACAAGTGTAGGGGATCGCAACAGCTTTCGAGGGTAAAATAATCAACCCAAATTTATTGATTCGACACAAGGGGAGCCAAAGAATATTCTTGAGTATTAGTAGTTGAGTTGTCAATTCAACCACACCTGGATAACTTAGTATCTGCAGCAAAGTATTTAGTAGCAAAAGTGGTATGATAATAAAGGTAATGGTAGCAAAAGTAAAGATAATTGTTTTTGGGTTTTTGTAGTAGTTGTAACAGTAGCAACGGAAAAGTAAATAAGCGAAGAACAATATATGAAAAGCTCGTAGGCAATGGATCAGTGATGGATAATTATTTCGGATGCGATTCCTCATGTAATAGCTATAACATAGGGTGATATAGAACTAGCTCTAGTTCATCAATGTAATGTAGGCATGTATTCCGTAAATAGTCATATGTGCTTATGGAAAAGAACTTGCATGGCATCTTTTGTCCTACCCTCCCATGGCAGCGGGGTCCTAGAGGAAACTAAGGGATATTAAGGCCTCCTTTTAATAGAGAACCGGAACAAAGCATTAGCACATAGTGAATACATGAACTCCTCAAACTACGGTCATCACCAAGAAGTATCCCGATCATTGTCACTTCGGGGTTGTCGGATCATAACACATAATAGGTGACTATAGACTTGCAAGATAGGATCAAGAACACATATATATTCATGAAAACATAATAGGTTCAGATCTGAAATCATGGCACTCGGGCCCTAGTGACAAGCATTAAGCATAGCAAAGTCATAGCAACATCAATCTCAGAACATAGTGGATACTAGGGATCAAACCCTCACAAAACTAACTTAATTACATGGTAAATCTCATCCAACCCATCACCGTCCAGCAAGCCTATGACGGAATTACTCACGCACGGCGGTGAGCATCATGAAATTGGTGATGGAGGATGGTTGATGATGACGACGGCGACGAATCCCCCTCTCCGGAGCCCCGAACGGACTCCAGATCAGCCCTCCCGAGAGAGATTAGGGCTTGGCGGTGGCTCCGTGTCGTAAAACGCGATGAAACTTTCTCCCTGATTTTTTCTCCCCGAACGTGAATATATGGAGTTGGAGTTGAGATCAGTGGAGGTCCAGGGGGCCCACGAGATAGGGGGCGCGCCCTACAGGGGGGCGCTCCCTGTCTCGTGGACAGGCCCTGGGCCCCCTGGTGTAATTCTTTCGCCCAGAAATTCTTATTAATTCCAAAAAGTGCCTCCGTGGATTTTCAGGACATTCCGAGAACTTTTCTTTTCTACACATAAAACAACATCATGGCAGTTCTGCTGAAAACAGCGTCAGTCTGGGTTAGTTTCATTCAAATCATGCAAGTTAGAGTCCAAAACAAGGGCAAAAGTGTTTGGAAAAGTAGATACGTTGGAGACGTATCAGCCCCTTCTACAACCTCGAAGGCCTGATCACTCACATTGCCGTCCAAGGTGCAAATGTGGATCACTCTACTGATGATGCTAATTCTGATGATGCGCCAGCTCCTCCTAAGACACAGAAGCAAAATAAAACTCAGGCTTCAAAACCTATTGCTGCATCAAAAGCTTCACGTGCGAAGCCATTGGCAACTGGTCCTCCTACACCAAGTATCAACTCTGAAGATCTCTCTCGCATCTCCAAGAAGAAAGAGAGGCCCTAGAAGAAAAATGTCAAGAGTTCTAGTCTAGCACTGACCCCAGCTACCATTCTGAGGAACGAGACTGAAGCCATTGATCTGTCAACAGATGATGAGTGCGGTGATGATGCCCTTGAGCAACTGATTAAGAGCAAGCAAGAGGCGGAGATCTTCAATGATCTGCCCCTCTTCGATGTGAACATTCTGGACAATTTCATTGATGAGTGGTTTGACAATCCGAATCTCAACTTTGATGATCTTCAGCTCCCAATTGGCATCAGCGACGCCTTCCAAGGCGCCATTGCTCCTGAGCTGGCTCTGGCTCAGAGGATTGTTGAACTAAAAAACAAAATTGACTATGAGAAAGACCAGTTCAAGAAGCACGTGGCCAAGCTTCTTCAAGCTGATGTTGCATGACCTCAAGGAGGCATTTCACAAGAAACGTGAAGAAGCCAAAGGTTCACGCGAGCGAATGGAAAACCTCGATGCCAAGTGTGTTCAAGCTTACAATGAAGCTGAGAAGCGCAAGGCACTTGTGCGTCCTGGCATTGACCCCAAGCTGGCTGCCAAGAAGAAGAAGCTGTGACACCCGGATAATTAGGCTACAGTAATCCCACGTTAATGATGCCATGTCACCTCGATTATTGTTGCTAATCTCGCGTTAGTTCGAAACCGGTTTGAATTCAAATTCAAAATCAAGCAAACAATAAAATATTTTCAAATATTAAAACTAAAATGTTGGGGTGTTGCCAAATAATGGATAGGTAATTATTGTGGAGAAAACAAATTTTTAGAAAGTGCCTAAATATTTTAAAGTGAAATAAAACAGAAAAGAAAAATAAAGAAAAGAAAAGGAAAAGACCCCCCACTGGGCTAGGCGGCCCAGCTCACAGGCCAAACTGGCCCACCTGGCCCAGCTTGCCTACCGCCGGCCTAGCCCCCTGCCTCGTCTCCCTTCCTGTTCCCCCGACCCGGGTCGGAACAGAGGCGCGTCGCCACTAGACCCCCTCGCCGGCGACGACGAGAGGATAAGGCCGTCACGCCTTCGCCTCCTCGGTCCCTCCTCCCACTCGCCCCGCTCCCTCCCTCGGTTCCTGCGCCCTCCCCTTAGATCCACCGCGCTCCCCCCTCGTTCCCCACTGCAACCGAGCGCCGCCATGGCCTCGCAGTCGTAGAACTCGCGGCCACCGCGACCTCCAATCCTCTTTGACGTGTCTGCTCGCTCCATCTCCCTCGACTACGCCTCCCCGACGAGCCGCAGGACGCCGGGCGCCCACGAACGCTGCCCCGGCCTTGTCTTCTTCCTCGGATCCCCGGCGCGTCTCCGACGAGCGCCGTCGACTCTGCAGCTCCTAAACCCCCAAGGGCCTTTCGTGTGTGTCGCTCGGTGAGCTCCACCCCCTCCGGCTCTCCGTTAGCTCCCTCGCACGCCCTAGCTAGCTGCCGCCGAAGCACCCAAGCGCCCCGCCGCGGATCTCGTCGCCGACGAGTCTTTGGTAACCAAATGGTCATGGGCCCGTGCCGGTTACACTCATCACGCCCCGAAGATCCTCCCCAACCTCTCCATTCTTTGCTAGCTCGCCCCAGCTCCACTCTCCTCGAGCTCCCGAATGCGTCGCCACACGCGCTCGTCACTGGCAGCCGTCCGGTGACCCTTCTGGTCCCGGGCTTGTGCCGTTGTGCTCGCATGCGCACGTAGGCCTCGCCCCGCCCTTCTGTTTGCACAATAGCATGCCGCATCACCCATCCCCCTCACGGCCGAACTCCGGCGTCCGCCTCTCCGTTCGCCGGCGATAGCTCCGGCGACCTCGGGACGAACCACCACCATCACTAGATGCGCCTCTTCGCGCTTGTTCGAACGAGCCCAGGCGCGCGCATATCCGTGCCCTGGGCGCAAATTCCGGCGAACTCCGGCGGGTCGGCGCCGTGCTTTTGGTCGTCGGCGGCGAGAGCCTGCCCTACCGACCTGGCACCTCGGGTCCCACCACCTGGGCCACCGACTGGTGGGCCCAGGTCCCCCTGTTGACCAGTTGACTGAGTCAACTTGCTGACTTGGCTGGTCCCAGCAGCTGACCAGTGGCCCCCCACCATATAACCTAATTAAATTAGTTAAGTTAATTAATCTAGGCTAATTAGTCACTGACTAATGGGGCCCACACTTAGTTAATTCTAATTAATCTAAAACAAATCCTGTTTCACCTGTGTCTCAATGACATGTGGGTCCCACTGGACCCACCTGTCTGGTTTGACTGGTCAACCGACCAGTTGACCTGCTGACATCACTGTGATGTCATGCTTGCGTCATCATGCACTCTTCTGGATAATGTTAGAATTAAATAACTAATTAAAATCAGAAAATTATTTAAATCTTTAGAAATTCATATCTTTTAATCCGTAACTCGGATGAAAATACTTTCTACATGAAAGTTGCTCAGAACGACGAGACGAATCCGGATACGCAGCCCGTCCGTCCGCCACACATCCCTAGCATAGCAAACACGCAACTTTCCCCCTCTGGTTCATCTGTCCGAAAACGCGAAACACCGGGGATACTTTCCCGGATGTTTCCCCCTTTCGTCGGTATCACCTACTACCGCGATTGGGCACACCTAGCATCGTTACTTGTCATGTCATGCATCGATATGTATCTGTTTACATGGTATTCATTGTTTCTTCCCCCTCTTCTCTCCGGTAGACTACGAGACCAACGCTGCTGCTGCCCAGTTCGACTATGGAGTTGACGACCCCTCCTTCTTGCCAGAGCAACCAAGCAAGCCCCCCCCCCCCCCTTGATCACCAGATATCGCCTATTCTTCTATATACTGCTTGCATTAGAGTAGTGTAGCATGTTACTGTTCGGTTACCTATTCTGTTGCATAGCATGTCATTGTTGCTACAGTCATTGATACCCTACCCGCAATCCTAAATGCTTAGTATAGGATGCTAGTTTATCATCATTGGCCCTACATTCTTGTCGGTCTGCCTTGCTATACTATTGGGCCGTGATCACTCGGGAGGTGATCACGGGTATATACTATACATATATACATACTACAAATGGTGACTAAAGTCAGGTCGGCTCGAGGAGTACCCGCGAGTGATTCACGGATTGGGGGCTGAAAGGACCTTTGTCCCGACAGCCCTCTGTGTGGATCTTTGTGGCTGAGCGACATGGCAGGTTGAGACCACCTAGGCGAGAGGTGGGCCTGGCCCTGGTCGGCGTTCGCGGTTGCTTCATAATAACGCGCTTAACGAGATCTTGGTATTTGATTTGAGTCTGGCCACTGGCCTATACGCACTAACCAACTACACGGGAAAGATATGGGCACTCGACGTCGTGGTATCAGCCGAAGCCTTCGTGACGTCAGCGACTGAGCGGCGCGCGCCGGGTTGGACTACATAACGCGACTTCCTTTGTAATGGAGATTGCTAGGTCTGCTCACCGGCCGCGTACGCAACGTGCAGGTGTGCAATGGGCGATGGGCCCAGACCCCTGCGCGCATAGGATTTAGACCGGCGTGCTGACCTCTCTGTTGTGCCTAGGTGGGGCTGCGACGTGTTGATCTTCCGAGGCCGGGCATGACCCAGGAAAGTGTGTCCGGCCAAATGGGATCGAGCGTGTTGGGTTATCTGGTGCACCCCTGCAGGGAAGTTTATCTATTCGAATAGCCGTGTCCCTCGATAAAAGGACGACCCGGAGTTGTAGCTTGACCTTATGACAACTAGAACCGGATACTTAATAAAATACACCCAGACAAGTTCGACAGACAACCCGGTGATCGCTTTTCCACAGGGCGACGAGGGGAGGATCGCCGGGTAGGATTATGCTATGCGATGCTACTTGGAGGACTTCAATCTACTCTCTTCTACATGCTGCAAGACGGAGGCTGCCAGAAGCGTAGTCTTCGATAGGACTAGCTATCCCCCTCTTATTCTGGCATTCTGTAGTTCAGTCCACTGATATGGCCTCCCTAGACATATACCCATGCATATGTAGTGTAGCTCCTTGCTTGCGAGTACTTTGGAGGAGTACTCATGGTTGCTTTGCTTCCTCTTTTTCCCCATTTTCGTCTTCTTCCAGGATGCCGCAACCAGAATTTGGAGCCCAGGAGCTAGATGCCACTGTCGACGATGACTACTACACTGGAGGTGCCTACTACTACGTGCAGGCTGCTGACGACGACCAGGAGTAGTTAGGAGCATCCCAGGCAGGAGGCCTGCGCCTCTTTCAATCTGTATCCCAGTTTGTGCTAGCCTTCTTAAGGCAAACTTGTTTAACGTATGTCTGTACTTAGATATTGTTGCTTCCGCTGACTCGTCTACGATCGAGCACTTGTATTCGAGCCCTCGAGGCCCCTGGCTTGTATTATGATGCTTGTATGACTTATTTATGTTTTAGAGTTGTATTGTGATATCTTCCCGTGAGTCCCTGATCTTGATCGTACACGTTTGCGTGCATGATTAGTGTACGATTGAATCGGGGGCATCACAAATTGGTATCAAAGCCGACTGCCTGTAGGAATCCCCCTTACACACTCCTTGGCCGAAGTCGAGTCTAGTCATTACAAAACTTTTACTAACTTGGCTGTGTAGCTTACGGGCCCACGTCGCCATTGGGTGGTATTAGGATCTTTTACTCCTCGTCCTTTACTCTAGGACTCTGAACTCTCTTCTACTCGGGTTAAACAAATTTTGCTAACTCTGACATTAGGATCTCGTGATCACTTCCACCCGAAGAGCCCCTTATTACTGATGGTCGCCTGCTGCATCAGAAGATCCTGAAGATACTCTCCGATGTTCTCTCGAGACTTTGTCCCCGTTGCTTTTGCAATTCCCTACCACCAAAACATCACTATGGATAAATGCATACACCAGTCATTCTTACCTTTATTCTCAGTTGGACTTGTTATTACAAGATACCCCAAACTTCTCTCTATTGCTCCGAGAAAACTTTGTGATTACTGCCTTGTAGTTTCTTGTCGCCTGATTACACCTACAAATTAATCCTCACACTTACCGAGGATATGTTTCTCCCCAGTTGTTCATGTGTTTCACAAAAGACTTTGAAATACCATTCGATCTTTCGAAAATCCTGAGCAACCTATTGCTCTTGAAATTATTGCTTGCTTGCATTATGGTTAATCCCACAAGTACAGTAATCTTATTGTTAGCCTTTGTCACTATCATTTTGAGTCCATTGATTCAAAATGTTGCGAATGCTCACAATCCTCAATCAGATCCTAGAATTCCTCCTTCCAGCTCAGACATTTCAAACATGAGCTGGTTATCGACCAATTAAATTGTTGTTGATTGTACCCCTAAGTCTATTCAACTTATCCATTCTTAATGAGAGCGTTGGCTTCTGATCCCCTGATTTGGAAATGATATTTCCGTTGCAATTGAGCTTTGAAGTAGTCAGTTGTTTCTATCATCTGATCTCCTTGCATGCTTTCTTCTTCTGGTTGAGTACCGATGCTCACATTAGATCCCTTTTGGACCACCAGATCCTTTGTTGAATTTTATCCGACAACGTCCTACATATTCAATAACCTTGTGAGCTTTTCCTCGGATACATAATGCCTTTGGTAAATTGTATCCTCTGCTTTCTCAACCATGCTTTACTTTCGATCTTGAGTTAGTTACTTCTGAAGTTTGTGGTATATGTTCCTAAGATGCCCCGACGGGTTGAATCTATGCCTTCCTTAATCTGTGTGAACCAGAAGAGTTTTCACGAGTCATACTATTCTGGTGTTTTGCCAGATATAATTTCAACACTACAACTTCATCGAAAGCGAGAAGTAAACGAAAGGTTATACATTGGAGAAGTGGGAGTCGACCTTGAACTTTGTGTTCATGCCCATGGAAACAATGTTGAGCTTATCATGATAGCTTCTCGTAACAATAATTATTCACTTGGCATAATTTGATCTTGTATCTGTGATTTTGGCCTTTGCAATCGTGGTTCTGACCGTGATTGTTCTTCTTTGATCCCATTCTCGGACAAGTTAAAAGTACTTGCCATCTACAGATCATTACATCTGCCCAACCTTTATTTTGTTCTACCCTCGAGTATTACCCCCGGTATCTCGAAGATGTCTTGCCGTTGCACCACACCTTACTAACTTTGTTGAAGTAATGTCTTTCCTTGTCGTAGTCACTCCACGGGTTCTGGGTTGTCATCAACCGGGAACACCGATTAGTGAATCGAATCAACACTGTGATTCAATACTCCTAGTACTTTGTTGTTGAGACGTTTAATACTCCATCACGTCACTCCTAGCCTGATCGGTTAATTCATGATCGTGCTAATTTTAACTGTGCCCCGGTCCTTCTTCTCGGACCACAACTTTTGACGATGAGCTAAGCTTACGTCGATTTTCCTCGTCATATCATTTCGCCTTGAACACCAAGCTTGATTTTGATTTTGTGTCGTACTCATGTTTCGAATAACCTTTCGCTTCATCATTCCTTTGACTTGATGTCATCATCGGTCAAATTACATCTTCATGAAATCTCTCAACAATTGTGTCATGATCAGCATCAGTATTCTGAGCTCTTCCAGGGTATCAAGAATTCATGATGAGAAATACCATCTGAGGGAGTCCTGGACTAGGGGGTGTCCGGATAGCCGAACTATCATTATCGGCCGGACTCCAAGACTATGAAGATACAAGATTGAAGACTTCGTCCCGTGTCCGGATGGGACTTTCCTTGGCGTGGAAGGCAAGCTTGGCGATACGAATATGTAGGTCTCCTACCATTGTAACCGACTCTGTGTAACCCTAGCCCTTTCCGGTGTCTAGATAAACCGGAGGGTTTTAGTCCATAGGACACAACAACAATCATACCATAGGCTAGCTTCCAGGGTTTAGCCTCCTTGATCTCGTGGTAGATCCACTCTTGTACTACCCATATTATCAATATCAATCAAGCAGGAGTAGGGTTTTACCTCCATCGAGAGGGCCCGAACCTGGGTAAAAACATCGTGTCCCTTGTCTCCTGTTACCATCCGCCTAGACGCACAGTTCGGGACCCCCTACCCGAGATCCGCCGGTTTTGACACCAACATTGGTGCTTTCATTGAGAGTTCCTCTGTGCCGTCACAATCAGGAAGGATGCCTCTTCCCGTCTTTAAAGACGGTACCATTGCCAAAGGAGCTTTGGCCGCTGGCCAAACTATCTGGATAGGCGGTTTTCTTATGACCGCCTGTTCGGCCGCCGCTTCGACGATGACCTCTTGGGTCATCAAAAGCGATCTTCACGTCAACTCGGAATTCACCGAGCAGCTAGATCCGATGGAGCTCTCTTCCGTAAACAAGCTCTTGGATCGCATCGCCGCCCTGGGAGTCGCTACAGACTACGATCAGATCGGGCTTAAAACCGATCTAAGAGAGATTAACTCTCCCCAGGCTACCCACCACGTTGCTGTGGTAGAGGAACAACGCGGTGATTCTTCTTCTATATTAAAAACCATTTATGTCCGGACTCCTTATCCCTCCATGCCGGATTCCCGCGGAGGGACGGACGTCAATCAAGTACTGAACCTAAAGTCAGGTAGCGGTCCAGATTCGTTGGACGACATCCAGCAATCCAAGCTCCCAAATTCGGAAACTTTTCGGCCCTTGAGCATCAAGTTGGGCAGGGTTCCGGACTTAATTCCACCCGCCCACCCAAACATAAGCGATCTATCTCAAATCTGGCAAGAGCCCGCTGAAACAGTACATCATTACTGGGCCAGATTCCTCCTGGTTATGAACAGGATAAAGGACTGCCGTGAGGAAAACGCAATCTCAATTTTCTGCAACAATTGCACGGACAAGGGAATCTTGAACGCCGTAAGTCGTCACAAAATTACACGCTTCGCCGACCTGGCGTCCATAGTACGAAAGTACTATGCGATGGAGAGTGTCTGGAAAACCGAAACTAAGTTTTGGGACAATCCGGCTCCGAACACAACCCTAGTCCGAAACAAAAAGGTGCATCATGCTCAGGCACCCGAGACAAAAACCAAAAAGCAAAAACCCCATAAAGGGCACGAAACCGTACTGGAGGGATGGCTCAGCGGACCCTGTAAAATTCATAGTACAGAGGGCGCCACTCCAACACATAGCCTTCGAGCATGTTGGATACTGCGGCAGGTGGCCAAAAGTGGCGAAGAGCTTCTAGCCCCGAAGAACCACCCCAACAGTACCAGTACGGTATTAACAGTCTTCGAGACTTTCGCATCAAATAATATGCGGAAACGAACAATCCGCAGCCTCGCCGAAGTCTACCAAGTAGCAACAACAAATCCATGGAGCGACACGGCTATCACCTTCAACGCCAGCGACGAACCTATATTCCAAACAGCCCGAGCACCAGCCGCATTGGTCCTCAGTCCAATAGTGGACGGCTTTCGTCTTACCAAGGTACCCATGGATGGCGACAGCGGATTAAACCTCATCTACGAGGAAACCCTTCGAAAAATGGAAATAGATTGGAGCCGCATTGAGTGAAGCAGCACAACCTTTAGAGGAATAATCCCTAGCTGGGAAGCACGCTGCACAGGAAAAATTACACTTGATGTGGTGTTCGCCTCGCCGGACAATTACAGGTCCGAGGAGGTCACGTTCCAAGTGGCCCCGTTCAGCAACGGATATCACGCTTTATTAGGACGAGAGGCATTCACAATTTTCCAAGCCATACCCCATTACGGGTACATGAAGCTTAAAATGCCCGGGCCCAATGGAATCATCACTCTTGTCAGTGATCTGGACATAGCACTCCGCGCCGAAAACAAGACAGCCGCACTAGCCCTAGAGGCACTATCCGAAGCCCTAGCGGCAGAGGAACTCACTGCGCTGTGCTCCACGGTGATCAGGGACGATGTGATACTCGATAAGAGATCCAAGTCCACCTCTTCTAAACCAGCGGACGAAATATTCAAATTCCAGGTCCATCCAACGGACCCCACAAAGACGGCCTCCGTTGGGGCACAATTAAACCCTGATGTAGACGCCGCACTTCAAGAATTCCTTCGGGAAGATTGGGACATCTTTGCCTGGCACCCTTCAGATATGCCAGGAATCCCACGCAGATTGGCAGAACACAGCCTAAACATCCTAAAAGGATTCAAGCCAGTCAAACAGGCTCCTCGGCGATTTTCCGAACCCAAAAGACAGTTAATGGGAGAGGAGCTAGCCAAACTATTAGAAGCCGGATTCATCAGAGACATCAAACATCCGGACTGGCTAGCAAACCTGGTAATGGTACCAAAAAAGGACAAATCCTGGCGCCTGTGTGTCGATTTTAAAGACCTTAACAAGGCTTGTCCAAAGGATCCTTTCCCCCTTCCCCGCATCGATCAAATCATCGATGCTACCGCAGGGCACGATTCATTGTACTTCCTCGACACATACTCCGGCTACCATCAAATCAAGATGGCGGAGACAGACGAAGCCGCAACGGCATTCATTACTCCATACGGACCATTCTGCTTCAACACAATGCCCTTCGGACTCAAAAACGCTGGCGCAACATATCAGCGCATGATTCAGACATGTCTGGCTACCCAGATCGGCAAAACAGTGGAGTCATACGTAGACGACGTGGTCGTCAATACCAAACACGTCGAAACTCTAGTAGACGACTTGAGGCTCACATTCAACAACCTCCGAGCATATGACATTAAGCTCAACCCGGAAAAATGCGTTTTCGGCGTACCAGCCGGAAAGCTCTTGGGCTTCATTGTATCCGGTAGAGGAATTGAAGAAAACCCAGCCAAGATCCGAGCTCTGTCACAGTTGGATATCCCAAAAGACCTCAAACAAATACAAAAATTGGCTGGATGCGTGGCGGCTCTAAGCCGCTTCATCTCCCGTTTGGGAGAAAAGGCATTGCCCCTCTATCGCCTCCTCAGGCGCACCGAGCACTTCGAATGGACGGATGCTGCCACGGCCGGACTCGAAGAAATAAAGGCCATATTGGCAACAAATCCGGTCCTGGCCGCGCCCAACTTGGGCGAACCAATGTTGTTATATATCGTGGCAACACATCAAGTTGTAAGCGCGGTGCTCGTCGTCGAACGAGAAACAGAAGGGCACAAATTCCCTCTGCAAAAACCAGTGTACTACGTATCCACTGTCTTAACTCCATGCAAGTCCCGGTACCCGCATTATCAAAATATAGCGTACGCGGTGTTCATGGCATCCCGGAAGCTGCGACACTACTTTCAAGAGTGTTCAATAACAGTGGCCTCCGAAGTACCCCTCAACGACATTATAAACAACCGCGACGCGACGGGCAGGATTGCAAAATGGGCCATCGAGCTCTTACCATTCGACATAACCTACAAACCACGGCGAGCTATAAAATCGCAAGTCTTGGCTGACTTCATCGCTGAATGGACCGAAGCCGAACTCCCTAAAGAGTACGGCGCATACTCCAATTGGATCATGCATTTCGACGACTCCAAAATGTTGGCCGGCTTGGGGGCTGGCGTCGTATTGACGTCCCCAACCGGAGACACAGTCCAATACGTATATCAGATAATGTACACGGACTCCAACAATGCAGCGGAATATGAGGCCCTTCTACATGGTCTCCGGATAGCAATCTCCATGGGTATTCAACGCCTAGAGGTGCGCGGGGATTCAAACCTCGCAATATCCCAAGTAAATGGAGACTTTGACACCAAGGATCTGAAAATGGCAGCCTATCGTAACGCTATCTTAAAAATGTCAGCTCGGTTCGAAGGACTCGAATTCCACCATGTAGCCCGGGATAATAACCAGACAGCTGACGTGTTGGCACGCATCGGCACAAAACGCGACGCCGTCCCTCCAAACATCTTCCTGGAGCGGCTCTTTAAGCCATCCGTATTATGGGAAGAGGAATCTGGAAATAACAACCCGGAAGAAACCGCACCACCCAACACAGAACAATCTGACATAATCGGTGGCTCAGCCAATGAAATAACACCTTCAGCCCACGAAATAATGGCAGTAATTGCCCCGTGGACAGAACCATTCCTAGCCTACTTAATTAGGCAGGAACTTCCCGAAGACCAAAATGAGGCCTGCTGCATAGTTCGGCGATCTAACGCCTACAAGGTCCATGAGGGAGAACTTTATAAGAAAAGCACAACCGGAGTCCTTCAAAGGTGCATCTCCTAAGAGGAAGGGCGAAATCTCCTGGCTGAAATTCACGCCGGACTCGGCGGGCACCACGCCACAGCCCGGGCCCTTGTGGGCAAGGCCTTCCATACAGGATTTTATTGGCCGACTGCCCGGGCAGATGCTCAAGACTTAGTCCAACGATGCGTCGGTTGCCAGCTCTTTGCTAATCAAAGCCACATGCCACCCACCGCCCTCAAAACTATACCCATTACCTGGCTGTTCGCAGTCTGGGGGCTTGACATGGTTGGACCCCTTAAAGGGGGAACCCACAAGCAAAAATACTTATTGGTCATGGTGGATAAATTCACCAAATGGATAGAGGCCAAGCCAGTTAAGACAGCCGAATCCGGACCTGTGATAGACTTCATATCTGGGGTAGTACACCGTTATGGCATCCCCCACAGCATCATCACTGATAACGGCACGAACTTCACGGCCGACGAGGTCAAACTCTGGTTCAAAAACATGGGCATCAAGCTCGACTACGCTTCAGTCTATCACCCTCAAACTAACGGTCAAGTCGAACGAGCAAATGGTCTAATCATGAGCGGCATTAAACCCAGGCTAGTGCGGTCCCTCGCGGAGTCTAACACACACTGGGTGGAGGAGCTCGACTCCGTACTCTGGGGGCTGCGGACCACGCCAAATCATACTACCGGATTCATGCCATTCTTTATGGTATACGGCGCAGAGGCAGTTTTGCCCTGCGATATAATTCATGACTCACCTCGAGTGCGCATGTACGAAGAAAGAGAAGCCGAGTTGGATCGGCAGGACAGCTTGGACGCATTGGAGGAGGAGCGCGACTTTGCAAAGGCCCT
The DNA here is from genome assembly GCA_963921465.1 of Triticum timopheevii. Taxonomy (NCBI): domain Eukaryota; kingdom Viridiplantae; phylum Streptophyta; class Magnoliopsida; order Poales; family Poaceae; genus Triticum; species Triticum timopheevii. Next base: position 533,061,722 of record OY997264.1, read on the forward strand.
TTCCGCATTCTATCAGCAGCAGGCTCGAAGATATCAAAGTAGAGAAGTAAGGGCCAAAACTTACAATGTTGGCGAACTAGTTCTACGCCTGCCGGACAAGAAAAAGGACAAACTCAAGCCCAAGTGGGAAGGTCCCTTCATCATTGACCAAGTTCTGACCGGCGGAGCATACCGTCTACGGCAAGCATCGAACAATCGACTCGAGCCGAACCCATGGAACGCAGCCTGCCTCCGAAGATTCTACGCCTAGCGCCGGATTTAGAGTTCGTCTCCTTCCTCCGTCCACATTTTAAACGTTTGCTATCTTTTGTTTTTTTCTCTTCCTTCCCCCCTCCTTTTTCATAAAGCCTTTGTGGGCTGACCTGCGCATTGTTCGCACACACTTGACGTGCTGCTTGCACTCATTATACCTGGGGGCTTCTTTAACAGAAGCTTATTTATACGGGCTTCATGCCCAACACATGTGTCACACTTCCGCATATACCTTTTACTCACCATTATATGCAGCGATATGACCTAAGTTTTGGCCAAGCTGGGTTGCCTGGCTCCTGTGCTTACCCCTACGTTCCCGATTGTTCGGCTAGGAGGTAAAGGGAGCACCTCTGCGATTGTTACTGCCGGGTCAGCCAGATGTGTACCTCAGACTGGGTGAAGCCGAAAGCTAGCATTCTTAAAGGAATATTCGGTCGGTGACTTGAAAGATGATTTCTTATTTATTTATTTATCTGCCCCCAGATGCTTTTCTGCTCTTTTCGCAGTCCGGACATGCACTTTAGGGCATGCCACCTAGGGAAAGGAACCCCTAACGGAACTATTCTCCCTGGAAGATGTTTCTTACTAACCATGTAATATAACATAACTAGTTGGGCACTTGTCTGATAAAGCACTAATGACCCCTACACCTGGTCTCCATGCATGCCCCGGTTTTTTCATAACCGAGAGGGTATTCGGACACACTCCGGACTCTAGGGTCCTGAGGTCGAAGCGAAAAGGTCTGCAAAGACAAACGATCTACAATCCGGCTAGAAGGCATTTTACATGTCATTTTAAAATACATCGTCACATTGACTGATTATACTCCTCTTCAATCCCGTCTAACAGGCTGTCTAATTTACAGTCCCGTTGGGAATACTTAGCGGCCAACTCTACTTGGCCGTACATTAAGCTCACAGGGATCTCCTTCCCATCGGGCCCCACAAGTCCGACCTCGGCCACGTGGTTCGGATCCGCCTTCGTGTACCGCGTCTTCACAATGGCCTAGGCCTCCCTGGTGCCTTGACGGCAGGCCGATATCTTCCATAGACAGAAGCGCTGCCGTGCTCCCTGAAGCTTCTCTGCAAGTCCTCCAAGCCCCTCGGGTAGGGAGACGGACGGCCATAAGGCCTGGGCGACGCCACTCATTGCCTGCCGAACAAGTTCGTGCAGTTGCAGCAGCTCGGGAAGTTGGTCACTCGTCGAATCGGGCATTTCCTCCGCAGGGCGACCTGTGAGCACACCTACAGACACATTTCTGTCAATCGACTTCCTCGCTGAACTCTTCTTTTCAAAAGAGTTTGCTCAAGCACTTACTGTAGATGCCGCGACGAAGCCGCCGATTCTACTTTACGGAGTCAGACAGCTGGACCCAAACATCTTTTAGTTCTTCACCCAGCTGGGTGTTGGCATCTTGGAGTTTGTTTCTCTCCTGCTGCACCCTCATAAGCACCTTTTCGCCGGCCTTCAGCTGGCGTAGCAGATGTTGCTTGTCCGGATCCAGTCCGGCGCCCCCTGCAATATTATTGTCAGATTTATACGCATGCCGCACGCCATAAACCGCTTATCTTTTTGAAATATGTGTTACCAGAGGGGGTCTCTGTGTCTCCTCCTGCGGCGGCCAGTGCGGCCTCAAGTTGGGTCTTGCACTCTTGAAGCTCCTGGGACAATTGGGTATTCTTCTCCGTAAGATCCTGCATATCAAATGATCCTTAAATCAGTTATTCTAACTACTTTAAGTCTCGGGGGCTACTGGCATATATAACTATTAAAATTCCTTACCCGTATGTCTTTCACATACTGCTTCGTGGCCCTGGTTAAACCATCTTGAGCGCGTCTCCCGCGTTAAAGGCATTCAACGCCTCTAAGGAGAAACATGCGTCACGAAGAACTGTCCGGCGGCGCCTATGATTCATGGCGCTCTCCACCTCAGACCTGGTGGCGGACAGCCTGTCGGCATCCTCCATTGGAGGAGCATCCGGCTCGCGCCTTGCGCTCGCCTCCCCCTCCGGACCAGGTGTTGGAGCCTGGCTGGCGGAGGCTTGGTTGGCAACCTCTCCGGGCACAGTCCGGCGAGCGCTCTTTCTCATGGAAAAGTCATGAGCATTAATATACCTCCCAGGAATCTTTCCCTTAAAAATGGTGGCATGCTATACTGTTGCAGCGACGATTCGATTCGCACCGCACCCCTCTTCCGCCTGCTGGGCCGAACTGACCCTTGTTGGTCAGCCGCCGCGGGATCGGCTTCCCGCCTTGAAGGCACCTCCTGCGAAACACCGTTGGTATACGGTAGTCAGAAATAAGCACGGACAAAGTAATGGTGTCAGGACTCCGGTCATAGTTACTTGGGAAGCCGGAGATAAACCGGGGTAGTCAGCCGTAATGGCGACTAGAGCATTGTCCATGCTAAGTTGGTGGAAAACCCCGTCTATCAGCTCCACCTTTATGTCCGGATCCTCTCCGGAGGCTGGATCAAGGGATCTTTCCAGGTCCTCGGGTTGTGGAGTCGGACTGTGTATGCCCTCCACATCCCGGCGCAGTTCCTGCGTCGAAATTATAAAGTAAGACAGTTAACTTTGAAAGCACGGATCGGATAGATAAAACGTCCGCTTACCCAGCTCCGAGGGTTATTCATGGAGAATCCGTTCAATGGACTCATTTGGAGGAAGTCCTCCTTCTCCCCCTTATACAAGCCGGACAGGATCTTCATCAGATCGGCGACCGATCCCGGCCCCTTGCGGCCATGACGGGTGGCGTCATTCTCCTCGTTGAAATCCCACATGGGGTGGCCCCTATATTGGAGCGGGTGCACCCCTCGCATAATGCACGTGGCCATGACTCCAATCATGGTCAATCCGGAATGAGCCAGCAACCTTATCCGGCCCATCAGATAATGGACGCTCCTGTCATCTTCCTGTTGAGGGCTCCACGGGCGCCAACTCAGGCGTTTCTTCAGAGGAGCGTTGCTGAACTCCGGGAGGCTGATCCGAACTGGGTCTGGTAGTGGAGCGTCTTCCATATAAATCCATTCCGAAGGCTAGTCTTCGGACGCCTTCTTTGGTGTTCCCGATAGATATCCGGTCCCTGCGATGCGCCATATTTTGGCTCCGCCCACTTGATATATCGACCCCTCGTGAGAACGGGGTACGAGGCAAAACAATCTCTTCCACAACGCAAAATGGAGCTCGATGCCCAAGAACAGCTCACAAAGAGCTACGAACCCCGCAATGTGCAGAATGGAGGCAGGCGTAAGGTGATGAAGCTGGAGTCCGTAGAACTCCAGAAGCCCCCCGGAGAAACGGATGTATGGGAAATCTGAGCCCCCTTATAAGATAAGGGACGAAGCACACCCGCTCTCCTTTCTAGGGACCGGGGGTATTCTCTGCCTACTTTCCACCTTTGTAGGTGGCCAGCCCGGCTCGAACCGGGACCATAAAGGCCGGAGGAAGGTATCCCTCCGCTTGGAGTGTCACCAGCTCGCTGTGCGGGACTAAACATATCCGCCAATCTCCTGGCTGAGGGCTGGGAGCGCGAGAGGAGGAGCCGCGTCGACGGTCCATGATGGAGTGGATTTTTGTCAGAAGCGCTCCGATAAGTACTCGCGGAAGGAGGATGGTGTGATTTGGATCTGGATTCTTGCCTCTCTTATAGGCAGCTTCTTCGCGCAACTTGGGGGTAAAATGTAAAAATACCCTGGCCTTTCGCATTCGTACGACACGTGGAAGAGGGACATTATTGGGCGTGGAAGTCAAGGAGCGCAACATTTATAAGGAAGCCGGACACTATTCGGCAAGCACATAGAATTTGGAGGAGAACCCGCCTTGCAACGCCGAAGATAATATACGCGCCGGACTCGTCGTCATTGAAGCCTGGTTCGGGGGCTACTGAGGGAGTCCTGGACTAGGGGGTGTCCGGATAGCCGAACTATCATTATCGGCCAGACTCCAAGACTATAAAGATACAAGATTGAAGACTTCGTCCCGTGTCCGGATGGGACTTTCCTTGGCGTGGAAGGCAAGCTTGGCGATACGGATATGTAGATCTCCTACCATTGTAACCGACTCTGTGTAACCCTAGCCTCTCCGGTGTCTATATAAACTAGAGGGTTTTAGTCCGTAGGACACAACAACAATCATACCATAGGTTAGCTTCTAGGGTTTAGCCTCCTTGATCTCGTGGTAGATCCACTCTTGTACTACCCATATTATCAATATCAATCAAGCAGGAGTAGGATTTTACCTCCATCGAGAGGGCCCGAACCTGGGTAAAAACATCGTGTCCCTTGTCTCCCGTTACCATCCACCTAGACGCACAGTTCAGGACCCCCTACCCGAGATCCGCCGGTTTTGACACCGACACCATCCTTTCCCTCGATGATTTGTATTATCATCGACCACTTTATTGCCTTCCGTTCAACACAAACTTGTCTGTGTTTTGTGTTATACCTTGAGTTCCTTACTATCCAGCATTTGTTCCTATTTACCTTGAAGTATTACCACCTTTTTATGTCAAGGATGTTGTGAGAATTGCTCCACCTCTTAAGGATTCTTGGTATAGTGATACTTCTCACCATCACCATTCTTTCTTGTGTTGTTTCTAACCGGGATACCAACAGGTGAACAGTGCTGTTTGGATTCTGCCCTGCTATCAACCCTATTGCTTTGGAGTTAATGGTCAACATTACATCCTTAGGCCATTGATTATCAAATCACCATTCTAACATTGATCGTACTACCTAAGCCCATATTTCGGGTGCACCTTTCAACCATTGTTTAACTGAGTATGTTTCCCTTGAGCATACTTCATTATGTCATTTGATCTGAAAAATGTTATCTCCTTCACATGATTGTGGGAATCCATCTTTTGGAAATCTCGAGGAATTGTCGCTGAGTCTAGCAGCCACCCCCTCATCCTCTCCTTGGTTTAATGATGAACTCTTGTTTCAGAACTCACTTCCTTAGTTCATTTCCCGAGAATCTTACAATGTCATCTCATCAAATTGTGTCGCACCTTTTCTTCTCAGGCATCATGAGTCTAAGGTTTCCTGACACCAATCAGATCTGAATCTCAGTCAGATATGGTGGTTGGAACATAATTCCAAGAGTTATGACAATTGTCTTTATATGACCTGGTAGGCTGGTGTCATGCCTAGCACATCTGGCCAGAGGCCCTATTGTTATAGTTTCCTTTTCGCAATGTTATCCATTCTTCCATGAGGAAATGATAAGACTTATTCTACAAGTTGTTCCTGATGAATCCTTCGTGTATCCAAGGTCTAACCTTTGCTTGAAGACCTTGTCAATGCCATCTCGTAGCATGTCTGTGGTACTCTGATTTTCAATAAGAACATTTGAAGCACAATGCTAAATGTTTCTTGCTCAATTATCCAAACACCGTTGTATGGGTAATGTCATGAAATTTCTCTCCCCTTACCTAAAGTGTTTTCTACTTTATATCCTATCATGGATATCTTGCTCTCCTTGTCCTTGGGAAGGATATTCCCCTAAAGTATGTGTTTAAACACATTTTCCTTCCCATTGTTCTGTTTAATTTGATAACCATATTTTCCATTCCATTGGTTGGTTTAACGTTTCTTGTGATCTATATGATCTCAGCAATAATATTCTCCTGCATATGTAAACACCTCGATGTACAATTCTGTCGACGAGGCCCTGTTACTATTGTTGATGATATTCCGGTAGCCACCAATAAACGAGAATTTTTGCCTATTGGCCCACCTCATTTCAATGAGGGGGAAAATAGTTCCCTTCATCCCTCGCCCTTGGTACCAACGATGCTGCCAATATAATTGGCCGGTTATTCTCTGACATGCCTTGCTTACATAATCGTGCAAGACGTCACCCCTCTTCCTACTTTTAACCCACATGGTGGGCCCATAACCCACTGTTCCACAAGATCGAAACCTGACTCTCCTGTACACCCCCGTTCCCAAGGTTGTTCCTCGCGCGTGGCCTCATATGTAATTCACGGGCCACCTTCCTAGTGATCTACTCCCTCCGTTCGGAATTACTTGTCTCGAAAATGGATGTATCTAGAACTAAAATACGTCTAGATACATCCTTTTTGGCGACAAGTAATTCCGAACGGAGGGAGTATTTTCTTAACAAACGCAATACTTACTCTAGCTGCTCTGAACCCCTTTCTCACTCTGGTTCAGACTTCGAGCAACTACCTATCCGCTTGGAACCTCTTATTGTACCTTCGTACCTTACTCTCGATGTATTTTATATGTTCAACTCGAGAGATAATCTTATCCTCATTTCATAGGTTAACCCAGATTGTTTCCCTCAAAAGCATTCTGTCGTAGCTGAGCTGCCCCTTACCTATTCGTAAGTACATTGGAGTTCCTGAAGAAAAGGACGACTTCACCATGATGACCTGAAGTAGAGAAATGAAGACGTCAATGTAATGGATCAATCTCTTCGAGAAGAACAACCAAGGTCGAGAAGACCCGTTAGAATTTCATAACTAGACCTCCCACCCCACCTCTACCTCTTAAATCTCGGGACGAGATTTCTTGTAGTGGAGGAGAATTGTGACGCCCGGATAATTAGGCTACAGTAATCCCACGTTAATGATGCCACGTCACCTCGATTATTGTTGCTAATCTCGCGTTAGTTCGAAACCGGTTCGAATTCAAATTCAAAATCAAGCAAACAATAAAATATTTTCAAATATTAAAACTAAAATGTTGGGGTGTTGCCAAATAATGCATAGGTAATTATTGTGGAGAAAACAAATTTTTAGAAAGTGCGTAAATATTTTGAAGTGAAATAAAACAGAAAAGAAAAATAAAGAAAAGAAAAGGAAAAGAACCCCCCCCCCACTGGGCCAGGCGGCCCAGCTCACAAGCCAAACCGGCCCACCTGGCCCAGCTTGCCTACCGCCGGCCCAGCCCCCCCTGCCTTATCTCCCTTCCTGTTCCCCCGACCCGGGTCGGAACAGGGGCGCGTCGCCACCAGACCCCCTCGCCGGCGACGGCGAGAGGATAAGGCCACCACGCCTTCGCCTCCTCGGTCCCTCCTCCCACTCGCCCCGCTCCCTCCCTCGGTTCCTGCGCCCTCCCCTCAGGTCCACCGCGCTCCCCCCTCGTTCCCCACCGCAACCGTGCGCCGCCATGGCCTCGCCGCCATAGAACTCGCAGCCACCGCGACCTCCAAGCCTCTCCGACGTGTCTGCTCGCTCCATCTCCCTCGACTACACCTCCCCGACGAGCCGCAGGACGCCGGGCGCCCACGAACGCTGCCCCGGCCTTGTCTTCTTCCTCGGATCCCCGGTGCGTCTCTGACGAGCGCCGTCGACTCTGCAGCTCCTAAACCCCCAAGGGCCTTTCGTGTATGACTCTCGGTGAGCTCCACCCCCTCCTGCTCTCCGTTAGCTCCCTCGCACGCCCTAGCTAGCTGCCGCCGAAGCACCCGAGCGCCCCGCCGCGGATCTCGTCGCCGACGAGTCTCCGGTGACCAAATGGTCACGGGCCCGTGCCGGTTACACTCATCACGCCCCGTAGATCCTCCAAACCTCTCCATTCTAAGCTAGCTCGCCCCAGCTCCACTCTCCTCGAGCTCCCGAACGCGTCGCCGCACGCGCTCGTCGCCGGCAGCCGTCGGGTGACCCTTCTGGTCCCGGGCTTTTGCCGTTGTGCTCGCATGCGCACGTAGGCCTCGCCCCGCCCTTCTGTTTGCCCAATAGCATCCCGCATCGCCCATCCCCCTCACGGCCGAATTCCGGCGTCCGCCTCTCCATTCGCCGGTGATAGCTCTGGCGACTTCAGGATGAACCACCACCACCACTAGATGCGCCTCATCGCGCTTGTTCGAACGAGCCCAAGCGCGCGCGGATCCGTGCCATGTCGCAAATTCCCGCGAACTCCGGCGGGTCGGCGACGTGCTTTTGGTCGCCGGCAGCGAGAGCCTGCCCTGCTGACCTGGCACCTTGGGTCCCACCACCTGGGCCACCGACTGGTGGGCCCAGGTCCCCCTGTTAACCAGTTGACTGAGTCAACTTGCTGACTGGGCTGGTCCCAGTAGCTAACCAGTGGCCCCCCACCCTATAACCCAATTAAATTAGTTAAGTTAATTAATCTAGGCTAATTAGTCACTGACTAATGGGGCCCACACTTAGTTAATTCTAATTAATCTAAAACAAATCTTGTTTCACCTATGTCTCAATGACATGTGGGTCCCACTGGACCCACCTATCTGGTTTGACTGGTCAACCGACCAGTTGACCTGCTACATCACTGTGATGTCATGCTTGCGTCATCATGCACTGTTCTGGATAATGTTAGAATTAAATAACTAATTAAAATCAGAAAATTATTTAAATCTTTAGAAAATCATATCTTTTAATCTGTAACTCGGATGAAAATACTTTCTACATGAAAGTTGCTCAGAATGACGAGATGAATCCGGTTTCGCGGCCCGTTCGTCCGCCACACATCCCTAGCATAGCAAACATGCAACTTTCCCCCTCTGGTTCATCTGTCCGAAAACGCGAAACACCGGGGATACTTTCCCGGATGTTTCCCCCTTTCGCCGGTATCACCTACTACCGTGATTGGGCACACCTAGCATCGTTACTTGTCATATCATGCATCGATATGCATATGTTTACATGGTATTCATTGTTTCTTCCCCCTTGTCGGTGTCAAAACCGGCGGATCTCGGGTAGGGGGTCCCGAACTGTGCGTCTAGGCGGATGGTAACAGGAGACAAGGGACACGATGTTTTTCCCCAGGTTCGGGCCCTCTCGACGGAGGTAAAACCCTACTCCTGCTTGATTGATATTGATGATATGGGTAGTACAAGAGTGGATCTACCACGAGATCAAGGAGGCTAAACCCTAGAAGCTAGCCTATGGTATGATTGTTGTTCGTCCTATGGACTAAAACCCTCCGGTTTATATAGACAATAGAGAGGGCTAGGGTTACACAAAGTCGGTTACAATGGTAGGAGATCTACATATCCGTATTGCCAAGCTTGCCTTCCACGCCAAGGAAAGTCCCATCCGGACATGGGACGAAGTCTTCAATCTTGTATCTTCATAGTCTTGGAGTCCGGCCGATGATGATAGTTCGGCTATCCGGGCACCCCCTAGTCCAGGACTCCCTCAGTAGCCCCTGAACCAGGCTTCAATGACGACGAGTCCGGCGCGCATATTGTCTTCGGCATTGCAAGGCGGGTTCCTCCTCTGAATAATTCATAGAAGATTGTGAACACCAGGATAGTGTCCGGCTCTGCAAAATAAATTCCACATACCACCGTAGAGAGAATAATATTTACACAAGTTCAATCTACTGACGTATCTTGTGGCGTGACGTCACACCACTACCAAGCCTTTACTTGAATCGTTTTTATTATACCACCTCAGCACGTTTAGCTAAGCGGTTTCCTTGGCACGTCTTGTCGAAGCAGAGATCATGTTCCCCTTATTCCGGGATTCCCATCAATACGGACGTGGGTAACCCAACCGCGCCATTGATTATGGCGCTTGGGAGATAAGCGAGTTTTACCAGGCTAGTAGGGACGCATAGTTTCATCCGCCCATATATAAGGGGATAAGGATCTACCTCCTTTACCTACGCCTTCTTCCTCCTTTGCTTATCCATCTCCGCGCACTCGAGCTCTAGCGCCCAAGTCCGCACATCTCTCCTCGACCTTCTCCAGCCATGTCCGGAGTGGGAGGCAAGTGGATGGCCTCCTCCGTTACGGAGGGGCACATAGAGAAACTGCGCGGCGCCGGATATCTGTCCAGCGACATCGCGCACCGGCTGCCCGACAAGGGGCAGCTCATCCCCACCCCCAGGCCCCATGAGAGGGTCGTAATCCTTCCCCACTTCCTCCGCGGACTGGGCTTCCCACTCCACCCCTTCGTCCGGGGGCTCATGTACTACTACGACCTGGATTTCCACGATCTGGCCCCAAACTTCATCCTCAATATCTCGGCGTTTATCATCGTGTGCGAGGCCTTCCTCTGCATCCAGCCCCACTTTGGCTTGTGGCTAAAGACCTTCAATGTCAAGCCGAAGGTTGTGAAGGGCAGCCAAGCGGAGTGCGGAGGCGCCATGGTGGGCAAAATGCCCAACGTCACTTGGCTCGAGGGTGCCTTCGTGGAATCCATCAAAGGGTGGCAATCGGGGTGGTTCTACATCACCGAGCCGCGTGACCCTAAATGGGCCGCGGCCCCCGAATTCAGATCTGGCATCCCCATGCAGCTCACCTCCTGGAAAGAGAAGGGCTTGCTATGGGGTAGTTCGGAAGAGCTGACTGGACTCCAGTCCTGTCTCCAGACCCTGGTGAACAAGAAGCTTAAGCTTGTCAATGTGATCCAGGTCATGCTCGTCCGCCAGATTCTCCCCTGCCAGCAACGGGCCTTCAATTTGCGGGAGTTTGATCCGGCACAGCACCAGACCCTGAGTGGGCTCTTCGACATGACGTACGAAGCTGCCTGGAGGGTGCTGTTCAATGGCGCCGAAGCTCCCGCATCCGCAACTGAAGATCGCGGATTCAGCACGCAGCGCCCAGCTGGCGAGGTAAGCTATGTTATCCTTTATGGGACACTCATTTTTCTCATAGTTTGACTCTATGGATCTCAACTCCCAATACCTTTGACAGGACTGGCAGAAGACGTCCGGACAGGTTAACTGTCCGGCTCCCCTTCCAGAAGACCCAGCGGACGCCCGTTTGACAGGGCTATTGGTCCCGGCACTTTACGTAGTGCCGGAGAAGAAGGCCAAGAAGAAGGCC